>JAZKLR010000633.1:0-1333688 GCA_037103525.1 Ganaspis brasiliensis | reverse complement strand
GGGAATTCTTCAACTAATTTTGTCACGTGCTCTTTTTCCTCAGGAAGTAAGTGCTCCATACTTAAACTATCTAGTATGGCTGAGACTCTATCTAATGGAGGGGACGGTTTCTCTTCTGGAAACTCGTCATCTGATTCTTCCTCTGGAAGATTGTAATACTCGAAGGGTATTAATTGTTGCGGAGGTATGGTTAATTCGATGTCTTCTACGGTTGTGTTTATAGCTAAGACATGGCAGATTCCATTGTTATTGGTTACGGCTCCTTCTCCAACGAAAACTCCGTCCGTAGTCCTTACTAGGGGCAAATAACCTTCTCTTAGTTCTTTGTTTAAAACTTCTATTGGAACGACCTGTCTAGTCCTAGCTTTTACTATTAACTTATTTTTGTGATTGGCTTTGTTTTCCACTAATTTTTCCCTAGCTCGTACAGATTCGTTATCTGCAAAGAATATGGGCTTGATAGGGTTGGAATAAGTCACTACCGAATTGTGCCAAAAGGATATTTCGACCTTTTCTTGTCTAAGATAATCGCGACCTAATATTCCATCTGAATTTATTGGAAAGTTTGAAGATACAACTTGGAAAGTAACTATAGAGCTTCCTAGTGATATTTTTACCGTTCCTAGGGTCGAAATTGTAACTGGTGATATACCTGCTATTTGAATAGCCTCGTCTTCGGCTACTAATAGTTCAGGACAGAGGACACACAATTTAATGATATTTACATCTGCTCCTGTATCGATGAGCAATGATGCTTTTGAATTCACGAAGTGTGGGGAATCTAGTTCTATTACTGGAGACTCTTTATTAGTTTTTGTGTGCAAGATTGTTCTAGTTTCTTGAGCAATCTCACGTTTGCTTGACGCTGATCCATTTTCTCTGCACTCATCGTCGCGTCTGTTCGAGGAGTGGTATTCGAGTTTAAATTTTTGTCGTTTCCAGGAATAGGTGATTGAGAACGTGGTGGTGTTCTATTTCCTGAATAAGCAATATTTTGGTAAGGTTGATGACCTTGTGGGGGAGGATAATAGGGGTAGGGATTATAGGGTACATAAGGGTAATAAGGAACTGGTGGAAAATAGCTTGATGTGGGAGGAACAGATCCATAAGGGTGTTTCAATATCCCTGATGGCGTTGGTGATTGACTCAAGGTTCTTGGAGCTGGATCTGGGGGATGAAAACGTACGTGAGGACTAGGACTTCGATCACGTGACCCGTACTCATTATGTTGGTTATAACGTGAAATGTGATACGCATTATTATAACCTGATGATTGATACTGGTGCCTAACCTCACATTCTAACGCGTATTTTAATGCTCCTTCAATAGTCTTAGGATTTCTAGCCTCTACTACGCTCGCTACTCCGTCTGGCAATCCTCTAAAGAAAGCTTTTAGCGCACAATCAGTGAGTGGCTCTAGCATGGTCTTAGCCTTGTCTATTCCGTATTTGTCTTCTAGAGCAGCTTGCGCTCCTGCAGTTAATAGCGTTAATTTATCATAAAATTCGCTGACACTTTCATTTCGCCCCATGCGGATAGTAGATATTTCATGGAGGTACCACGAATAAGATTTGTGGAGGGAAAATCGCTGTTTTAAATGTTTTATTAAGTCATCTGATTTTTGAAAACTCTTACCATGCACGCTATCTCTTGCAGCGCCTTTTAATTTAGATAAAATAGTGTTAACAAATTGTGATTCACAATTTGGGGGGATGCTGGATTCATCATTTATTATATCCTGAACAAAATCACGAACAGGGATGTTTTTTCCGTCAAAGAAAGGTATATTCATTGCTCCTTGTTGCAACGCAAAGCATTCGGCCATGGATGTCACCATAGCGTCACTTAAAGTTCTATTGATAGTTCCACTAAAGGAACCATTCTTATCTGGGTTATTAGGCATGGTGATTGAATCTTTATTCTAACTATTTTTGCATTCCTTTGAATAAATAGAGATTGGACAAGGTTTTAGCTGTTGGAATCACGACCCTCTGGAGTTATCGTATTTTAACTTTAGAAGAGCAAGATACAATATATAGGTATTGTTAGGAACTCAAAATCCACTGAAAATCAATTAGTAATTTTCTAGGTTATGATGGTCAAGTTAAAGTTCTAAGATACGGCGAACCTAGAATACCTTTGAACTCGCTTAAACCTTCAAATGGAGTAACTTGAAACTCAATGATTGAGTTATTATAGTACAGTTCCACTAGCCCTTTTGTCACGATGGACCCTTTTCTTAATACGTAGATTTCGGAGTGATCTATGTCTATTGTCGATGATAATTCCCTTTCCTTAATCAGGTTAATTGGTAAGGATGGATCAATTAGAAATTTTCCTTCTGGACTTTTTGGAATTATAGAGCTTAGTTCGACAGATGAGAAATGATCCTTATTTCTTTCTATCTTAGCACAATATGACGTCATAAGTTATGATTTCTATGTCAATTTATCAACCAGCTGTTTCAATTGATCCTAAAGGTTTTCTGAACGGCAATATCTTTTGGTGCCTTAAATTTCTCTTAGAGATTTAGCTAGATTTGGTTTGCCAATAACTGTAACTTTCTAAGTGCAAGGTGCAGATGTAGTAGCATAATTGCACCAAAAATTACGTAGCTCAGAAACGCACCGATCCAAATTATTGTATAAAAATAGTCGTTGCAAAACAACTGGACAAAAAGAGACATGGAAATGATATTTACACGCTTATTTGGATCAATGTGAATTTTGAAGGTTAATACTATTAAATTTCACAATGTGAAATTTTCCGGATTGGTCTGTAAAAATGGAATTCCTAATATTCCAGTCACATCAGTTTGTTTTGATTTAACTGTGTGAAAAGTGACATAATGATTGGCGATCAGAACTCGTGCAGTTCCTGTCGTATGAAAAGAATCTGAATCTATAAACAAGGTTTTAGACCTGTCAACTTTCACGTGCTGAGCTAGCTTATTCTCGTTTATTAGATTAATAGTCGAAATTGGACTTGCGAGAAACACGCTACTAAATTTGAGGATGTCTTGTGACGATATTATAATTTTGGGGTATGAGTCCTTTGAAAATTGGATGTTGGCGAATGTGTACATGCCATAAATACCCAACCTTTTATTTTATTGATTATTTTCAATACTTTGGTTCGATGGCTGACTTCAGCCAGACAACTTAAAGTCAAAACCCGGATATTACGTTCCAACCCTAGAAAAGCAATAAACAACGATATTCGAAAATGCTACAGAACTAGAATATACTAGAACATCCTAGATTTAAAAAGAAAAGCATCCGAAGACATTTCACGTATTGATAAAAACATAACATAAATTTTCTGAAAATTAAAATAGATAAGTGTCTATGCTCTCTTTTTTACATTCAGTTTGATAGCACTGAATTCTTTTAATAAGTTAGATTAGTGGCTAATTTAGTTATTAAGATTAGCAACCAGAATGGAAAATACAGAATTTAAATATCATATGTTAACGTTAGAAACGTGGCAACCATTAATACTTAAATGTTTCACAAAGAGAAAAACTAAAGTATGCTAGATTTGAAAAGAAAACCGTCTGTTGACATTAGCTTGTTTCCTTTAAAGAGGAAGGGCTAATTCTTTTACAAGAGAAGATCCTATTAATCCAATTATTTCAGAGTTTCTGCCCGTATTCACAACATTGAAGGAAATATCTTTATCCAATATTGGAATGGTTACGATACCTTCCGTTAAGAAACACTTATTGTTTATAATATAAATTTTTGAGTGATTAATGGGCACAAGAGAAACTAAACTATCTTTTTCAATTAAATTTATGAAAATGGTAGGATCATAGATGAAATCTCCAACTTTATTCTTTAAGCAGTCGGAATAAATCGAAAATACGACCTTTTTCTTATGTTGAATTGTAAAACTTGAATTCATTAATGAAAATTGGAAAATGATATAGCACTTGATAAAATTATAAGTGATCTATAATGATAATATTTGCACAAGTAAAAATTCAAATGAATTTTATTAACAGAAGTGAAATCATACCAAATCAGTGATTAAATTGCACTTAGTTAACTTTAAAACATATTTAAATAAATTATTTTTACATTAACAATTCTTAGAGAAATACCTGATTATTAAGTTGACAAAAGTGAACATCCCACTTCTGACACCAAATCAGCTGTTACATCCGTGCGAAGGCGAGGTTATTTAAAATAATGTTTAAATAAGAAAGGAATAGCAACAATCTGATCAGCTAGCGAAAGGCTAGCCTTTATATTTATTTTTTATTTGGGAACGTTTTCACTAACAGATCTGAGGGATCTGAGTCAATAAATAATCAAGTCAATATCTTTAAGACGTTTATTATAATAATTCATTCAATATCGTAAAGTTACAGAACAATAATCAAGTTTATTTTAACAATTTAATCAAGAGAACAACAATTGCAATAATATTCGATGTCTTTGGTTTTACAACGTATCAATAATGTGAATTTTCGCTAAATGCCAGTATTGGGACAACACTGGATCAGTATTCGAAAAGAATGATTTTAATTGATAATTCAGTTATATGTAATATTATACCATCGAGAAAAAGAAGCAAACTCGTTTAGTATTTAAGTTAAGTAATGCCAGGACTGAGCCAGCACTGGACCAACACTGAAGTGAATATTTC
Organism: Ganaspis brasiliensis; assembly: GCA_037103525.1. Lineage (NCBI taxonomy): Eukaryota > Metazoa > Arthropoda > Insecta > Hymenoptera > Figitidae > Ganaspis > Ganaspis brasiliensis. Next base: position 1,329,035 of record JAZKLR010000633.1, on the reverse strand, counting down.
CAAGTGTTCAAATAAATGTTTAAACGATATATTGGTAATAATTGGTACAATTAAATTGTTTGATTGTCATTAGCAATGCCAACACTGGGCCAGCATCGGCTTGTATTAGCTAGCCGTGATACAGTTAATTTTAGTTACAATAAATACTATTAAAATAATCATGAATCAGAATCAATAGACAGTCCGTTCGTCATATAATGGTAACAAGTTAATTGTGGTTTTAATTCATTAAACAATAATCATATCATAAATAAATCGCAAGGTACTTACATAAGGTTTTCGTAGGTTGTTGACAATTTTAATAACGCAGGAACGAGGTAGTGACCAAGACGTCGCTCAATCGATTTCGTATCGTTGATACAACTATAATGTACTACACTTCACACAAGCGCTTTTAATGTTATTTATCGTCGGATCACAATTAGATGGACACGATGCTCCCTATAAAGTCTAAAGTTAACACTTGTGATAACTTGAGCAATATGTGATACAAGATGCCGCTTTCAATTTCGATTCCGACGGGTCACTTCGACGATATTACGCTTTTAAAGCTACCGGAGTATAAGACAAATTATTCCAAGTGTCGCTTGTATTTAAAGAAAATAGCTACCCTTTCCTAGGAACAGGCGTGTCAATAATTTGAATGGTAGGAGGTAAAAAGAATATGATCTTTACCCTTTCCTAGGAAAAGGCGTGTCTCTAATTCAATTGGTAGAAGATAAAATTAATGAATCTTCAAAAAGTGCACGTGCGCTCGCACTCGCGAATGACATTGATATCTTATAGTCTGTTTCCATAAATGCGGTATTTAGTATCATATAACAGATAGACATATTCTCATAAACTCGTCTAGGATTTGTTTTGCTTATCTAAGGAAGAATGCACGTGTGATCTTTTACTAAAGTCACGTACATTCTTCCAGATCGAAAGAATGTATAATATTAAATTTCCGATAATGTTTAGACGATTTTATAAGAATATAATCTTTCATAAAACTGTGAATTCAGTCCATTATCATCAGCTTGCGTTTTCTTTGGACTAGAATTTCATAGAGACTAAACAATGGATTTGTTTCATTCGCATTTGCAAATGTTGTAATTCCATCTATCCTTGCAGCTGTCAAAACATACTAGAAGAATTTGCAAAATTCGTGAATAAAATGTAAAATAATATACTGTCGAGTGTCTTATCATACAGCTGCAAGGATGTATTTTTTTAGAAATATGAGAATTATGTGGTTTGATTAGAAAGAGCTAGAAATTTTGGTTACTGGGATGTAACAATTAATTCCAAAGATTTTCATCCCCTCAATTTTACCATTGTTTTGTTTATAACATTTCAATTATTAGAGTTAGGTAAAAATGTTTTTTATAAAAGTTGTAGGTGATATTATTATCTACAAAAAACTATTGTACACAAATTTTGTCACATTAATATTTATTGTGATATTTAAAAAATTAATTTTCACCCTTTAATCCAAGATGGCGGCCAAACGGACCAAATTTTTTTTGGGTAACATGGGTTTCCTTATACTGGGGGGTGTCCCCTACATGAAACAATTCTCATTTTCCATTACTCATATTATGCATACTTAACTCCATCCAGCTCCTGCACTAAGAGGAAAAAATGCATTTACGCACTTGTTCGTGTGGGACTCGACCACGTGCTGTGGTAATACCTTACTAAAACAACCTCTCCCATTCTTGCCTTTCGTACTCTTATCCGCTTTTGCTTCTTCCGCCCTGAAAAGTAAGCAAGAGCGCGATTCTTTTGCTCGAGGTGTTTTCAGTTCACTGTTTTGTAGGTGTTCCTGTCCCTTGCCGCTGTAGTCCTTACGCGGTGGCCAGGAACGCTATTGGATGCTTTTTTAGAGCTACCTTCGTGATATTATATTATGAAGAACAGTGTTGTCGGACCAGATTAGGTAAACTCAGAAGGACAGCCTTTTGCATACGAACCGTCAATGCTTCAGCTTGACGTTCGCAATTCGGTATCTTTTCCAATTGGCTTACAAATGAAGCTTTAATTTTTTTTTGTCATATTAATATTTATTGTGACATTTGAAAAATTAATTTTCACCCTTTAATCCAAGATGGCGGCCAAACGGACCAAAAATTTTTTGGGCAACATGGGTTTTCTTATACTGGGGGGTGTCTCCTACATGAAACAATTCTCATTTTCCATTATTCATATTATGCACACTCAATTCCCTCCAGCTCCCGTACTATCTCCTAAACTTGTTTCGTGAAAAAAAAATTATTATTACTAACTTTCGAGCCCGCCCTCGGCGGGCACGAAATCTAGTGGCATGCAATCAACAGTATGTTTTTACAAAAAGTATTTTCTGACGGAAAGAATTTTTTTACAGATAGTATTTTTTGACAAAAATGATTTTCTGACAGAAAGTATTTTTTGCCAATAAGTATTTTCTGACAGAAATTATTTAAAAAATAATTTTCTAAAAGCAACATAGTTCTCTTCCAAAAATTAATAAATACTAATATATTTTATTAGATATACTTCCCATTAGCACATACCCGAACAGCACCGGATGTTCCAGCAATATTGGCAAGGTTGAGGCAAGGCATTTTTACTTTGAATCAACCTTGCCAAGTTGTTGATCTGATAAAAATACGCATGTCATGTTGTAAATTTTTTTTTCATCAAAATAATTAATATTCTGAGAAATTAATATTCTGAGATCAACAGATGAATCGTTGACCTGCTCAAAGTGTGGTGAAATGGTACACACGGCTTGTGCCAATATCAATATCTCGAAAAAAGAGTTTGAACGTTTTAAAAAAGGATTAGTTCCTTATATTTGCAATAAATGTAATAAGGGCAGTGCCATCTCCTCTGTTAAGAATGTACCTTCTCCTCAAACACATTCAGCGCCTGCTTTATTGACATCAAATGATGAAATTTCCGACAACTGCTTGGATGCTATTCGTCTTGCGGTACAACAGGCGCAAAGTGTCGTTGATTGAATTCCAGAAACAAATGGCTAAAATGTTAGAAACTTTTAAAACTGAGCAAGCTGAGTCCAATAGAAAATTATTGACAACGATATCATCAATGAAAGAAGATATTAGTGAAAATTCAAGGAAAATTAATTGCATAGAAATTGATTCACTAACACAATCAAATTCTTTGAAAACTGAGAAGTCGGAAACAGCACAACTGAAAAGCAAAATCAGTGATCTGGAACATTGCCTCAATGTTCAAGAACAATCTACCCTTCTTTCCTCTCTTGAAGTTCATGGACTTCCTTTTAAAAGGGAAATGTCACGATCAATAATGAAAATATCATCAACATATTTAGGATCCGTAGACCTGATAATATTGGTGAACAACAAATTCCAACAACAGTGATTGTTAAGCTTTCCAATCAAACCATAAGAGACCAATTAATCAATCAGCGTAAAATTCACAACAATTTTCCTACAATAGAAATTGGTTGGCCAGAAAAGGAAAAATCTTCTATTTATCTGCGTGAGTCACTAACATCGACAAATCGTCGCATTTATTCTGCGGCTCTGGCTCTGAGAAGGGAAAACAAAATCAAGTACCTATGGGTTTCTGGCGGCAAAATTTTTGGACGGAAGGCGGACGGAGAGAGAAGATTTCAACTGATATCACTTGAGGCTGTTAATTCTTTAAAATAGGAGTAAAATTTTTGGATTTGTATCTCATTTTTATTATGATTTTGTACCTTTTGAGTTTAAATTTTATTGAACTTCTTATCTCGAATATTTTTTGCTTATTATTCCTTTTGAATTTAAATGCGACATACTTTTCATTTAATGAGCTTCCTAAAAGATTTCTAAATATGATTCATATCTATCATATTTGCGTTATATTATTATTTATACTATGTAATCTCAGAGCCTGTTTTACTACTTTAATGTTGCTTTTAATATGCCTGTTTCAGCTAGTTGTGACGATTAAATTGTTTATATCAGTATTGGTATTTTAAAATAATGGAGACATTAAATATATGCCACGTTAACGCACAATCTTTAAGTGCACATATTATTGAATTTAAGGATTTTTTTGATACTGCTTTTTACGATGTCATTGCTGTCTCTGAAACTTGGCTTAAACCATATATTACCTCTAATCTTGTTGAATTAAAAAACTATAATCTTTTTCGCAATGATAGGGAGAGTCGTAGGGGCGGAGGAGTATGCTTTTATATACATAAAAGACTTAGATGTTCCTTAGTATCAATGAGTTCTGAGGGCCCTTATCCTACCACTGAATTTTTATTTCTAAAAATTCAGACTCAACATGATAATGCTTTATTCGGAGTTGTATATATACCACCTAATGCATCTTTTGGCAATGATTTTGAAAATGAAATTTTTTCTTTAGTTCAACTTTTTAACAATATTTTAATAATGGGTGATTTTAATTGTAATCTAAACGATACTTCTACTTCCCCTGTCACTAATTATTTTACTTCCATAGTTTATTCGGCTGGCTTGTCAATGGTACCTCATGGATCAACTCATCACATAAATAATTCCAGCACGACAATTGATGTTATGCTTGTTGATGACTTAGATAAAGTGCTTTCATTTGGTCAGCATTCAGTGGCGTTCTTATCCAACCATGACTTAATTAATATTAAATTTGAATTTGAAGGAGGACAGTCTCAAATGATCAATAATCCTGTTTTTATTCGTAATCTAAATAGTATTTGTGAGGCTGACTTTCTTGCTCATCTTTCAACTTATGATTGGACCAGCATATATTCTGTATCTGATGTTAATGTCAAAGTGTATAAGCTTACATCATACTTGATATCTGCTTTTGATCACTTTGCACCTCTCCATTCAACTAACGCCAAGAAAAAATTTTCTCCGTGGATGACACATGACTTGAGGGCACTTGTCAAAGAAAGAAACAAGCTTTGCAGAATCGCTAAACGATCTAAAAGCGTTATAGATCAAGATAAATTTAAAAAAATTCGTAATCTAGCTCAAACTAAAATTCGTGATGCCTATAATAAATATAATTTTAATATTATAAAAAATAAAAGCAAATCTGTCAATATTTGGCATATTTTAAAAAAAATTAACATTTTACCGAATAAGAAAAATTCGACTGATTGCACTTTTCATGCTCAGGAATATCTTAAGATTTCCACACATAATCCTTCGCCTCCTCCCTCCACTACTCTTGCGAGTTTTTCAAGTGATCTAGATGTTTTTGACGAAAATAATTTCTTTTTCTTAGATATTTCTCCAGATACGCTACTAAAAAGCATAATGGCTATTAAGACCAATGCAACTGGACCTGACTATATATCTATTAAAATGATTAAGCTGGCTATGCCAGTTATATTTCCGGTGTTATTACATATTTATAACTGCTCTCTCCAGACAAAGATTTTTCCGGACATTTGGAAAATGAGCAATATACGGCCTATTCCAAAAGTATCTAATCCAAAGAAAATTACTGATTTTAGAGAAATCTCAATACTTTGTACCCTGTCTAATCCCTTGGAAAAAATTGTTTGCAATCAAATGACATCTTTTTTAAATAAAAATAACCTGCTTGAGCCTCTACAGTCTGGGTTCCGCTTTAAACACAGTACCTGTACGGCATCTCTGAAGTTCACGACTGATGTTAAACTTGCAATAGATAAAAAACATATCACTGTTGTGGTGTTCTTTGACTTTTCGAAAGCATTCCCAACCGTTGATCATACTTTATTAATACGTAAACTGCACGGTTTTAAACTGTCAAGATCGGTATGTGACTGGTTCGAGTCGTACCTCAGACACAGATTTCAGAGAGTCGTCAATAGTAATGGCGATCAATCGGAGTGGGATAGGCTTAGATGTGGTGTCCCCCAAGGTGCTTCACTGTCTTCTCTACTTTTTAATTTATATATCTCAGACCTTGGAAGTCATTTAAAATATTGTAAATTTCATAAGTATGCTGATGATTTTAAATTATATCTGTCCGGTCCATTATCATCTTTGTCTGATTTACTGAAAATGGCTCAAACTGATATTAATTATGTCGAACAATGGGCAAGCAATAATCGACTTACTCTTAACTCAGACAAAACACAGGCAATGGTTCTTTTAGCATCTGGGCAACCCTCTATCGAAACATTAAATAATATGATACCCCTTTTTTTAGGGGGTAAGACCATTGCATTTAGAGAAACAGTGAAGGATCTTGGTCTCTTGTTAAACAGAACTTTGTCATGGAGAGAGCATGTTTTTGAAATTTCACGTAAAACTTTTATTACTTTACAACAACTACGTAGAAATAAAGACTCATTACCTACTTCAACACGTTTATTATTAGTTAAATCACTAATTCTTCCATTTTTTGATTATTGTTGCCCGGTTTATGATGATATCAGCAATTACTTGAATCAAAAACTCGAAAGATCCTTAAATGCTTGCATTCGTTTTGTTTATAACCTTCCAAAATCTGAACATATAACGCAATATAGAATTAAATCTGGATTGCTAGATGTCGCAACTCGTCGAAAATTTTTTATAGGCAACTTACTTTTTTCAATATTTAAAACTGAGACTCCTAATTACTTGCTTAATTTTTTCGAGTTCAAGAATCTAAGTGACTCAATTCATAACAGGCTTAGAGAAAGAAAAAACATCTTAATTATACCACCGCACCGTAATTGCAATGTGCAGAGGTCTTTTATAGTTAGGGGTGCTAGGCTATGGAATAAACTTGATGCTGATATAAGAGAAGCTCCCGACAGCTCAAGCTTTAAAAGGTTATTTTTTGAGTTATTATTTGAAAGGAACAACGAAATCTTTCAGGTTACGTATTGGTAATCTGTTCCTTTGTTCCTTCTTTGTTTTTATTTTTTTTTATTTTTTTTTTTTTTATATCTATATCGTGAGTAGTTAAAATAATTATATTTGAAGTTAACGCTTTTCACCAAATGTCTATTATTGAGTTCATTATTAAGTTTGTTAATTGCTCAGTATTATATTATATGATATTATTTTATACATTATATTATAAGTATTAACTAGTTTGTAAACCTAATGTATTACAACATACTTGTTCCATGAAGGGCTCATTAGCCCTAGGAACTTTCAATATTTCTAAATAAATAAATAAATAAAAATAAATATTTTTCGAGAAAAACCTAGAACCAAATTAGCCTGAATCCCATTCAGCCTAAAACCATCTTACCGAAAATGCATTCAGCCTAATCCCATTTACCCTAAATTGTATGAAGCCTACATCCGCTTTAACCTAAAACGCATTTAGCAAAACCCCATTTAACCTAAAATGCATTCAGCCTAAATCCCACTTAAACTAAAATGCATTCAGCCTAAAACCCATTTAACTTTAATCCCATTAAACCTAAAATGCATACATCCTAAATGCCATTTAACCTAAAATGCATTCACAGATTAAAACCCATTTATCCTAAAATGCATTTAGCCTAAATCTCATTTATCCCCAAAAGCATTTATCCTACATCTCATTTAACCTAAAATGACTTTAGTATAAATCCCATTTAACCTAAATACCATTTAACCTAACTCTTATTTAAACTAATTCCTATTTAACTTCAATTGTATTCAACCTAAATCCCTTTTAACCTCATATGCATTCATCCTCAATCTCATTTAACCTAACATGGAATTATCATAAACCCCATTTAAACTAAAATGAAATCAGCCTAAATCCCATCTAAACAAAAATGCCTTTATTCTAAAACCCTTTTAACCTAAAATGCATTTAGCTCAAATTCTATTTAATCTCAAATGCATTCATCCTAAATCCCATTTAACCTTAATCCCATTAAACTTAAATCCCATTTAACCTCAAATGCATTTAACCTAAAATGGATTTAGCCTAAATCCCATTTCACCAAAAATGCATTCCGCCTAAATCCAATTTAACCTAAAATGCAATCAGCCAAAATTCTGTTTTACCTAAAATGCATATAGCTTAAAAAAATTTGGCCTAAATCCCATTGAACGAAATTTATAATGTAAAATTTAGGCTAAACTGGAATTTAGGACAAATAGTTTTAGGCTGAATGCCTTTTTGGATTTAATGGGTCATAGTCTGAATGCATTTTAGGTTGAATGAGATTTAGGTCAAATGGGATTTAGGCTTAATGCATTTTAGGTTTAATGGGATTTAGGCTAAATAAAAATTAGGTTAAATAAGATTTATTATGTTTAATGGGTTTTAGGCAGAATGTTTTTTAGTTTAAATGGGATTTAGGTTAAATAAGTTTTAGGTTTAATGTGTTTTAGACTGAATGCATTTTAGTTTAAATGGGATTTTGGTTAAATGTAATTTAGGTTAAATAAGATTTATTATGTTTAATGGGTTTTAGGCAGAATGCTTTTTAGTTTAAATGGGATTTAGGTTAAATAGGATTTAAATTTAATCTATTAGATTTTCCTGATTGGTATAAACAAATTATTGCAGAAGATGCATATATTCAGTATTTATTAATATTAAAGGCAATGAGTAAGGTTTTTTTCTATCTGATCGCATAATATTAAATAAAATTTTACTTTCCTGAAAGTAAAGTTATTAATTTTTTTTGCTCAAATATCACTAAGTGACGTTGATTAAACGTGTGGAATGTGGATACATTATTCTCTTTTATTACATTTAAACATTAATAAAAAAGTTAACAACATTTTTTTTAAAAAATCGGCTCCGAAAATGTTTTTAGAAATTTATTAAGCTTTAATTTAAAAAAAGAACTTTGAATTTGGTCAAGAATTGAAGGCTCTGGACATTTTTGAACAGTAAATTCCTGATTCATCCCACTATGCGCCAGGCTGATGCGTTGGCGGTTCGCATGCAAAAGGCTGTTCTTCTGAACTCTCTCAATTTGGTTCGGCAGCACTGTTCACTATAAGATCTTATTCGGTAGATCTACAAAGGCATCCAACAAAGTTCTTGACCACCGCTTAAGAACATAGGCGGCTATGGATGAGAACAGCAGTGCAAGAAACATAAAGATCGTCTCGAGTAAATGGATCAGGCTCTTGCTTACCTTCCAGGACGGATGACGCAGGAGCAGATGGAGTAAGTAAAGCAAGAATGGGAAAGGTTGTTTTAGTGAGGTATTACCACAGCACGTGGTCGAGTCCCACACGAACAAGTGCATAACTGCATTTTTTCCTCTCCTAAACTTGTTTTGTAAAAAAAAAAATAATAATATTATCCCGGTCGAGCCCTCACTCGACATCTCTGAAGTAAATGGTAACGTCCGTTACCAAATATCACAGAATTGCCTGGCCGGCTAGGTCAGGTTAGATGCCCTCTTTCGAACACCAAGGAAATACTTGGTTCACTTGGCCAAGTGTTTGAGTGGCATCTAAGGTGGGGTTTCTGACATCCCAATCGAGCGCCTCCCCAGGTATCGGATAGGGGTAATCCTCTCAGATATGGGTGGAACCGGGAATCTGCGTTCAGTTGGGAGTGAAAATAGGACAGAACCCAGGCGACGAACAGGCAATGACCCGTGACAAGCTCGAGAGTGTTTAAAATGGTCGGACCAACTTTGGAAGGACATCTTGTTGTGTTGGCAAAACAGTTCTCCAGGCAGAAGAGGATATATGCTGAGGCTGCATACGCGATATGTCGATATGTACCCCTAATACGTAGAAATGACGCCTCAGTGTCTAAGAGATCAGGTATCCTTTCTGAGGAAAAAGGGACATGAGGCTTTTCTACGGGAAGAAGAACATTCCTCACAGAACATAGAAGTTCTCGACATACTAACGCCAACGACCGAAGATGGGAACATGAGATTAAGAGAAACAAAAATTCATCTTAAGGGTTTTCATAAAAATGGACAAAATGTCTCAGGGAAATGAAGAACTCTCATTACTCCATGAAAATGTAGATCTCTGGACATTGAATTGTGCGGTGTGATAGGGTATCTAGAATTGAATAAAAGTTTTACACCAAGAGTTTTGGAAATTGACAAAACTCTAAAAAGATTGCATCACACTTTGAAAAAAGCGAAATTTCAAACCATCAAGCTACATTGAATTGAGAAGATATGTTCTCTTGTAATCATAAGAGAACGTTTAGAACGGCGGATTGACTGGATTAAGCAAAATAATATCTTTTCTACTAATCCCTCCCGCCCGGTCAGTCCACCAACATCAGTCGTTGTTAATCCCCTCCCCCCCCCCCATGTCGTGAAGAGGTTGAAACTTTCTGCAGAAACATTTATGGGACGTCACATACAGTCAACGGTGAGGATGCGTCTTTACCACTCTTTAGAAACTTCTGTTTTGAACAGGGGCTTGACCATCCTAGTGAGACATGGTTGCCAACTACTGAGGAAGAGGTTAAAAATATAGTTGCTAAAACTAAGAAGCACGTGGTCGAGTCCCGCACGAACAAGTGCGTAAATGCATTTTTTTCTCTCCTAAACTTGTTTTGTAAAAGTAAAAAAAAATATTTTAGAATAACATTTAAAGTTTGTAAGTATGAATAATTAAATAATTATTATGGTATTGAAGTTTCCGAAATGTGCCGGAAATCGTCATCATTAGTTTGTTCTATTTTATTATGACGTATTATTTTTTTATTTCTTAATAGGCCATAACAACTGTTTTTAGTGTGACCCCTCAAATAGCACAATTCACAACAATTTGCCCATTTGAAAAGTTTTATTTTTAAAATACTTGGATTTTCTAAACTCATAACATAAATTATGTTTTATGATTTTGACTCATTTTTTTGTTCTCTGAAATAATATGTGTTTTCCAGCACTTTTAATATTTTTCGAGTAGCTACATATTCTGCATCTTTAATTCTTATTTCACCCCTTCATATTGCTGTAAAGATATTACCATGTGAATTGTATTTTACTATGCATTTAACATCGTAACGTCAGCTATGTGAAGGGCCTGCTACATTTTTTTAATAGAATAAACAGGTTTGTTCAAATTGTATTCTGATGTTAACTCTTCTAAAATGCTTTTAGGTTGAAGAATCTCTTCAATATTTCCTTTTGGAAAAATATTTATGTTGATTAATTGTCCTTGGAGGGGAGGAGTGTGAAGCACTAATTCAGTCATCTGGAAAATTAAAATTTTGTTAGTTTTCCATTCATAAGCAAGTTTCAAATTATCTGTATGTTTTTGAAATCTTAGACCATTTTCATTTATTGAAATAGCGGTGTGTTTTTCTAATTTATCCACAATTTCATAGGGACCGTGGTAATAGGACTTGAACTTATTACCTTTTATTTCTCTTAATACGTAAGCCTTGTCTCCTATATTTCCTAAAAATGGTGTTAACTTCTTATCACATTTTTCTTTAGATTTTAATTTTGAATTCAATAGTTTTTGGGCTGCCATAATTTTAATTTCGTATAGCATAGTTTAGCCTAGTTTAGCCTAGTTACCGCTGAAATTTTCGGATGTCACTGACCTCGAAGTTTGAGCAATGATTCCCAGAAATACGAATTTTGTTTAAATAATTGTAAAAAAAATCTCGTAAATTGTAATACAATTATTTAAATAAATATATTTTATTTAATGTTAAGACTTAGTCGTTACACTCTGTCTGTCAATATAACTTTTGGTGCTCCAAATTTTGAAAATAATTCAGATGCTACTACATACGCTATAGTTGTTGCTGGAATATCAGGAATGGCTATTGCTATGCAATATTTAGAAAGGTGATCCTGCATAGTAAAAATGTGACAATTCCCATCAGGTGTAGTTGGTAACTTTCCCACTGTATCTAATGAAATTTTGTCAAAAGTATCTAGAGGTGTATCCGTAATTAGAATCGGTTTTCGGGTTTTCACTCTCACCAGTTTTTGTTCTTGACAAATAGGATATTTTCTAATAAATTCTGTGATTTGAGATTTTATTCCTGGCCAAACAAATTTTTCTCAAATTCTTCTATATGTTTTTGTTACTCCTTTGTATCCGCCAAATTTACTATTGTGAAATTCTTTGATTATGTCTTCTTGAATATTTTCTGGTGGTACTGTAATATGTCCATAACATAGAGTAACTTTAATTTTACTGCTTTGAAAGATTGAAGTTAAGATTTGTAAAAGTTCTCCTCTCAGCATTTCATCGGTAATGTCACCCCAGCGTGACATTCTTAATTCGCTTTTTCCTTCCTTATTTAGTAGAATTTTTAGATTCTGGATACCTATTCTAATGTCTTCTTTTAATAATTGATCGAAATGATAATATTTAACTATTATAGTGTAAATGTTATATTTTCCTCTTGGTGTTACTAATATTTGTCCTTTGATTGGTTTTTTAAATTTAATTTCTTGAGGATCAATAGCACCTATATCAATTAAGAGCCTTCCTATTAAAGTCGTAAATTCGCAATCTGCTGATAAGAAATGTGCGAAGTGACTCCTGTAGTAGTTCAAATTTTCTCGACATCCTATAATATTTGATTATGTGTCCTTTTTTGATGTTATAATAAGTATATGAGGAGGAATACTAGTAATTGATATGGGCATTTTCACCTTTTTCTGAATTTGTCTTTGTCCCTTCAGCTGTTTCTGTTTCACTTCCGTCCATAGTTTCTTTTTCTTGTTTTACATCAGGGTCTATGTATGTTTCTTCCATTATTACGGGGTGTGGAGTTGACATGGCTATTGGTTTGTCAAAGTTTATTGCTTCATGTTAAGCTAACGATTGATTGAAACTAGCTATGGATTTTTCGAGTTTCTTAGCTATTTTTTCTCTTGTTTTAGTGTGCTCATTCTTCTCTTCTGACGAACTATCATCAGTTCCGTTTAAAGGGAGGCTGACAGTTTTCACTGGAACATTTTCAGAAAAATCTGGTTCCGTTTTCTCTGTTTCTTAAAATATTTCATTAGGACTGAATAGTGTTTCTGGGGGTGCGCTTTTTGGTGCATATGGATCATATAATGCTGGTAATGGTATATTTAAGGTAGGTAAAACACATCGACTTTTCTTTTGGATAGATGGGTTGGGTTTATCTATTTCAGAGTCTGAACTTGAAGATTCGCTATCTTCTTTTAAAGTTTTTCTTGGTTTTGGGTCTACTTGCTTTTTTTAATAAACGTTTTACTATCGTGCTTTCTTCGAAGCTTGTCTTGGACGTACTTGGCTTCATTGATGTTTTAAAGTGTGTGGGTTTTAAAAAAGTTGGTTTTGTAGAGGTATCTGTTTTAGTTCTACTACGAGTTTGTATTTTCGATGGTGATGAAGGTTTACTGTTTGATGCTGAGCTTGCAGAAGGTTCATTTACAGTTACATTTTTAGATTAAGTAGATTTTCTAGTTTGTATTAGTATTTTAGCTTCTTGAATATCTTCCGCAGTTTCTGGTTCTTTTTGCTCATGTATAATGGGGTTTCTTGATAAAGCATCTGCATTAGAATTCAATTTTCCTGGTTTGTACTTGAACTCGTATTCATAGTCTCGTAGTTTTAATATTCTTAATTTCTTACATTGGCTTGACGCTCTTGTGTTTCGGTGCTCGTCGTCGCGTCGGTCCGTCGAGCCTGGTTGGAGTTTAAATTTTTGTCATTAGTTAAAATAGGAGATTGGGAACGGGGGTGTCCTAAGTCCTCCGTAAAGTTTGTTATTATCAGGATTCAGTGGTGGTGGATAATATGGATAAGGGTGAAAAGGTATATATGGATTTGGATTATAAGGATTTGCGTAATAAGGATATGATGGATAGGAGCTAGAGGATGGTTGTTGAGGTGAATGCGGTTGTCTTAAAATTCCTGTTGGCAAAGGAAATTGATAACGTGGTTATTGTAGGTCTTTTGGGGGTGCAAAGCGTACCCTAGGACTAGGGCTTCTGTCTCTAGCCTCAAAATCGTTGGAACGTTGGTATCGAGATATATGATAATTGTTGCTATGAGTAGACAGTTGATCTTGATATCTAGCCTCAAACTCGCTCGCATTTATTAAATTTATAGGTAATGAGTGATCTATAATAAATTTTCCTTCAAAGTTTTTGAAAAATCTAGATTTGATATAAATGTTTGGATAAAGATTGTGGTACTTTTCTATAAAATTTAAATAAGAATTAATAAAAAGGTATTAAATTGCTCTGTCAAAAGGGGTCGTTCATAAACCACGTAGCCCACCTTTTTAGGAATTTTAAACCCCCCCTCCCCCCATGTAGCACTGTATCCCAGACATTAGCGTCATTTTTTTTCCTCTTGTCGTAGCACATAGCTTGACCCTTTCCTCTCGCCCCTGAAGAGCTACGTGGTTTATGAACGACCCCAAATGAAAATGTTTTATAACTCAAAAACTTAACTGTAGAACAAAATTTTTTGATTTTATTGCTTGAAAATTTATTTTAAAAACTGAAACTCGTTAGGGTTTATATTAAGGAATGATAATCCTAAAATCCCTATTACTTCTGGTTGATTATTACTTTTCCAAGTATGAAATTTAATTTGTTTGTTGGCAATTGTAATATAAACTGTGCCTGTTACTTTAATTTCTTCTGAACTTGACGCAAAACTTTCAGTTTTATTAATTAGATGGCCGCGGTGATATAACACGCTTACCGGTCGCTTCACTATATTTTACCAGTACTAATGTATTTGGTACGTTATTTTGGTTGTGATTTGGATTTTTAACAATCTCAATTTATCAGTGCATTGAATGTTCATGACTTTTTGACTTATGAATACTATAAGCACGATAAAATGGATATTAATTATTCCTTATGAGTGCGACCACATAGTTCTCGTGGACATAAACTAGTGGTGTTTTTAAAGTGATAATTGTAAGTGGTTTTGAACCCATTTTTGACAGTAGTAGGATAAATCTCTAACTGTCTCATCATATTGCTTTTATGACTTGTTTATGTCATATTAATTCATTTATTTGCTGATATCCGACATAATAGTTAAAACTTTTGACAGTAAGTGTATTATTTCTCCAGACTGTACCTTCTGCTCACACTTCACCCCGCTACCGCATAACTACGCGAGTCAGTATGGAGACTGATGTCGTTTTTGAATCAGCTGATTACACAGGTTGCGATGGCAAAGTTGATTACGATCACGACCTGTGAATTGCTAAACTTATTATTAGTAGCATTCTGCCAGAATCTCCCCTGCCTTTTTTAAAATTGTCACGCGTTGGTTTTAATTCCCAGGTTACTGCAAAACCTCGTCCTATAAAAATGAGGTTTCAGGATCCATATATTCCTCCCAGAATCAAAGATGCCTTTATTAAAAAGAAGGCTTCTTTACCACCAGAATTGTCTTCGATTGTAATTACTCCCGATCGGACGAGATCTCAGCAAGCTGTTTATCTATCTGTCAAGAAGGAGTTGACAGAACGGTTAGCAAAAGAAGAGGTTGGTCTAAGGATCCACTACCGGCATGGAACTCCTTTTATCTTCAAGCCTCGACATCATCTTCCAACAACTCAGAAACTTTAACTTTTAAGCCGAGTTGTGTAAATAAAATCAATTTCCGTTTTTTCTGGATATTATTTTATTTTTTAACAGATACTTGGTTTAATACCTTGTGTTGTGTCAACTGATTTATTCTCTGATGAATTTTTTTTAGTGTTTTTCAAGATAATTTTATATGACTCTTTTTTAATTGTTTACCAGATACTTGGCTCAAACATTGTGTTGTGCCTAATAAATTGAATTATTTAGTGTATTTCGAGATGATGGAATTAATAATAATAGTGTCGATGTATTATAACTGTCAGCAACATATATAAGGTATGTCAGGGTGATTGTTCCTCTATATCCCAGATTTACAGTAATTTTAGCGTCATAAGATTAATTATATCTAAAATAAATTTTTCCTTTCTTTACATTGAACATTTCGCCTGTCTTATCTGTGAAGATTATTGGGGCAATGACGAATCTGACACATAGTCCTATATTTCAACCTAAGTTAGTATTATTTTCAATTTTTTAATTTGATTTTTCTTTTTTTCTAATATTATTTGTTGCGTGACACATGTTCTTTGTGGCAATTGATCTTAAATCAGTCAGGTTATACAATACTAATATCACCGAATCAATATTAAAATTTTATAATTTTCGTTATATTTCTTATACTTAATTTGAGTTTATACTAATGTATATTTCGTTACCCATTTATGATTCTTTATGGACTGCGGGGAAGTGTATTTGCTAAATAAATAAATAAATAAATAAATTTTTATATTGCTGGCTAAGTGAACTTCTTTAATTAAATTAGTATTTATAGCTGGGTTTACTAAGAAAAAAACCTTTAAAATCTTTTAAATCTTTTGAAGGTAAGTGAACATTAGGGTAAATTTCTGTGTTAAAACTTATCTCATTAGATTGCCTAGTTATGAATGTAATCAATATATTTTTTGAGAACAACAATTACTCACAATTTTTAAAAAGCGACGTAGGTATAATTCGTTCTTTAACCCATTAACGCCTATGCTTAGGGAAAAATTTGTATCAAAAAAGTGAATACGGTAAAGAGGACCGTTGACCAAAAAATTATTTTTGACATTAAAAATTGTTTAAAAAATAATTTGTTTAAACAATTTGTTATAAACAAATAAAAAAAAATAATACAAATTATAAAAAATAAACAGCGCTAATCGATTGTACGCGAAATATTACTAAAGGAACGTGTGTGCCATTTTTTAATTTTCACTCCATTTGTTATAAATAACACTGGTCGAAAAAAAAACGATTCTTTTTTGCCACAAGAGTAAACCATAGTGATTCTTATAGGATTTTCCCCGTAGATTACGATTCTGTAAGTGAAATTGGTCCATCACGTCTCAATTTTGAGAAAAACAAGGTTAACGTGTCAAAAAATAACATTTTTGGTAGTTTTCAGACAGCTATACATAATTAACGGGGAGTGATAAACATCTCAAATAGGGCTTAAATGAGAGCTCAAACCTTCCACATTATTCTTCAAAAGCAAAAACCCATGTGACAATAACAAAAAATAAGGGGAACAGCTTTTTTCTCCGTGCGCGCAGCAGTTTTCATATGCTCCTGGGTAAGGCTTCCTGAAGTGTATCAACTATTTACCAAAGGTACCTAAAAACGTTTTGGAAAATTTTGATTTTCTGAAAAGTTATTAACAATTGAACTTTTTAGCACTATTTTCGAAAAAAATTATGTGCTCGAAAAGTAAGAGGTGAAATTGAATGAAAATTGTAACATTTATTTAAAAATATACATTTTACAAAATGTTAAAGCAATTTTTAAATTCACTTCTGATTTGTTTAAATAATTAATAATTTTTATAAACAAATTCAAATTTATTTATGAGCGCAACGTGATACTTAACTTTTGTTTATGCACTCTTATTCTACATTCAATTATGCACTTTTTAAAAAAAAAAAAAGCTCAGGGTCCGCATTTTAGTAACAAACTACAGTGCATTTTGTTTTGCGCTATAATAATACATACTCGCGCTGTATGGGCTTCCGCGTGACGCGGCGCGTTCAACACGTTCTAAGTACTGAACTAAAGTTGTCAAATGTATGAAATTTTTTTCTTCACTGCTAAGCATTATTTAAAACATATACAACTTTACTCGTTTATTATATTTATTAAACATTTTATTAATCAAAATATTCAAAATAAATATTATGTAAGTTAAATGAACGGTACTTTAATTAAATTTTGAAGTTGGTTCAAACAAGAGTTCTTAAATTTGAGCAACATAATATACTCACATTAAAGTAATATTTTATGAAGAAGTGTAAATTAAGCAGTTATTTGAAAGAAATAATTTTTTTATTGTAACATGTTAATAAGGATTTTTTTTAAAAAAATATATTGTCCATTCTTTCCTTGAAAAATGGTTATAGTAAAAATAGAAAGTAAAATTGTTATATTTTAAAAAGAGTCGCTTTTGTTTTGTACAATCTACAATAAAATAATTATGAATAATTCTCTTTTATTTCAATTCTTTTTTTATTTTTTAACATTTGCTTAAACGTATCAAGATCGTTAAAATACTTGAAAATAAACTGAATATTGAGAAGAATTCGAAGGAAAATTACTGTTTTTAAAAGAGGTTCTCTACACTCTTTTAGTATATCGTTTATTTTCTCAATTTATTATTAAATCGTTATTATTATATTTATATGTTGAATCACTTTAAAATCTTCATCACTAAAACACTCGGAATTTTCAAAATCCATTTCCACTTCTTTTTCTGATTAATTTTTTTTTAACTCTTTTTCCGATTTCTTACTAATTGATCTTCTACACAATTCACGTATAAAATGTTTAATTAATATTTTAAATTTAGAATTCTCTTTATCTGTTACTTTAAATATATTTTTGTAAACACTTTTATGATTTTTTTGCAGAGGATTAACACAGTACTATTTCTTCGATATCTTCTAAATATTCACTTTACTATATTATCGATCTTGATACATTTAAGAGAACGTTAAATTACACTGAGAAAAAAGATTTCATTTTACAAAGAATAAAATTATGTTTACATTGATTGCATTGAAAGAAATCGTTTTTATGCTTGTTTCAAGAATAAGTTATTTGGCGTGAACTCTTGTCTGCTTCTGTCATGCGCAAAATTTTGCGCATGACTGTTTACAATTTAACGTAACCTCAAATTCATGAGTCTATAATATTTTCTACTAGAACCGATTATAAGCATAATTAATACTTGATACCATGCATTTTTGCATTGGAGCAAGAAAAACTTTCTCTCAGTGTACGTTAATTAAATTACGTTCATTTAATTTACATAATATTTATTTTGAATATTTTGATTGGGAAAATGTTTAATAAATATAATAAACGAGTAAAGTTGTATATGTTTTAAATAATGCTTAGCAGTGAAGAAAAAAATTTCATACATTTGACAACTTTAGTTCAGTACTTAGAACGTGTTGAACGCGCCGCATCACGCGGAAGCCCATACAGCGCGAGTATGTATTATTATAGCGCAAAACAAAATGCACTGTAGTTTGTTACTAAAATGCGGACCCTGAGATTTTTTTTTAAAAAGTGCATAATTGAATGTAGAATAAGAGTGCATAAACAAAAGTTCAGTATCACGTTGCGCTCATAAATAAATTTGAATTTGTTTATAAAAATTATTAATTATTTAAACAAATTAGAAGTGAATTTAAAAATTGCTTTAACATTTTGTAAAATGTATATTTTTAAATAAATGTTACAATTTTCATTCAATTTTACCTCTTACTTTTCGAGCAATTAATTTTTTTCGAAAATAGTGCAAAAAAGTTCAATTGTTAATAACTTTTCAAAAAACCAAAATTTTCCAAAACATTTTTAGAAATTTATTACCGTCACAATTTAATACCAAAATGCCAAATTTGAAAGAAATTTGGGTACCTTACCCTCCTGTGATTTGAAGCAACGTTTTATATTCGGTTCAATTTTTTAAAATCCTTACAGCCATAACAAAATTTTCAATAGTCTGGTAAGTTTGCGGGGTCGCTGATTACTAATCTGAAGTTAGTTTGTAAAAATCCAAAATGGCGGATCCAATATGGCTAACCAATTTTTGAAAAATTAATGGTTTTTCGTAAAATTTTGTATTTTGGGGTTTCTGAAGCCGCAGATTTTCAATCTGAAGTCAGTTTGTGAAAATTCAAAATGGCGGATCCAATATGACGAACCAATTTTTGAAATGTTAATAGTTTCTCGTAGAATTTTGTTTCTGCGGGTTTTTGAGCTCGCAGATTACGAATCTGAAGTCAGTTTATGAAAATTCAAAATAGCGGATCCATATGGCGGGAGAAATTTTAAAAAATCGAGCAAGTACGAGTTACACACGTACTAAAACCAAGGGTTCCGTACAATTATTGTTAAATATTGTTACATATTGTTGAAACAAAAAGTGTATAAAATTTTTTAAAATACTTATTGTAATTTTCAATTATTTCAAAAAGAAATTTTATAATTTTTACCATTTTGTGGAAAAAAATATGTATTTATGTACGCTGCCGAATATAATATTACATAAATTAATCTGACTAGTGCGTAGTTTATCAAAATACAATTGTTTAAGGGGTTACACTACTTTGAAATTTTCAAAAAATCGAAAATTTTTTTTTTGCTCAAAGTACTCTTTATGGACACCAAAATAACATGTCATTAGTTATATATCGATATCTCAAATGAAAAGACAATTTTCGAACCGTACAAGCAAGGTCGCGCAAAACGGCGCACTAACATTTACGCGCCGCGGCTTTCTCAAACGAAGATTCGGACATTCTACATGTTATATTATTTTCAATCTGTTTTAATGGAATTTTAAAGTATTATGAGTGATAAAAAGCAGATATATAATGACCACAAGGGTACTCGATCGAATGCAAATCGTGCAAGTAGAGTAAAACGTGGCAAAACTAAACTGTCATGAAAACTTTAAACGCGTTTTTCTCAAAACTGTATTTCAAAAATCGGTGGGCACTCTAGCTGCCACAATTTTCAATCGATTTTCTTAATTTTTTTTTTATTTTGTTTGTGATATAATTATCTATAGAAATACGTAGGAGTTTTTAAATATCTTAATATTTACGATTTCTAGACAACTTTAAATTACGAAATTTAGTCAAAAATACGTATTTTTTCATTCAAATCCATGCCAATTTGTCAAAATTGCATATTTTTAAAAACGGCTACGTGTTTCTATAAATTTTTGGATACAGAAACTAAATTTTTTTGGTTTTTTGTTCTAGCTCAAATCTGGACCGAGTTATCGTGCCCACCGTTTGACCGAAGATTTTTATAGCGCTGCGCTAAATCACCTGTCAAACAGACATTTTGAAAAAAAAAATTTTTTAAATATATTTTTTTATACTTTAATAGTGATATAAAATAGATATGTAATTCATTTTTGATAAAAATATTTAGATTGTTCAATAAAAATTCTTGAAAATGCGTATTTTTTCATGCGGTCAAAGTGGTGTAAACCCCTTAATTATTAAATATCAATTTAACGACCTTATTGGACCAAATTAGAAAAACTCAGTATCAAAATTGGAAAGTGGGATACAAGGTAAATATGCATATTTACTTATTATATTTGAACTATTATTTATATTAGTAACACATTTTTGTGCAGCGTACACAAATACACATATTATTCCACAAATGCTAACTGGTTCTTTATAATACTCAATATCCTGTAATACTACATATATGTACCAAATTTTAGCACTCTAAGTACAATAATTTGGCAGATATAGGGCAGGAATGGTACAAATTAAACGCATTTTTTCTAAAAATTGACCGTATTGCCCTCTTATCTGCCAAAATAATTGACTTCGAGAGTTTAAATTTGGTACAAAAATGTATTGTTATGTGTAGATTACAAAAAAATATAGAGATCGTGATGGTAATAGTGCTGCAAAAGAAAAGGCAAGAGTTTTCAGTCAAAAAATATAAAAATTTCTCAAAAATCTTGTTATTTCCTTGACAACGCTATGATCAACCCCTAGAATCATGTTTTCCATAATTTTCCTTTCATCTACACGTGAAAATACATATGTGGGACAAATTTGAACTTTCTAAGTCAAATAGTTTGGCGGCTAGGGGGGGGGGGGGGATACGATTTTCGACAAACTCTTTCCAATAGGGTTGCGTGCGTACACTTGTGGTGTACGGAACCCTAAAAATACTGAATTTCAATGAAAAATCGAAAAAGTCTATAAGTATGCTTCTGTTTATGCAAATTGCATCTTTTTGAGCTGTGATTGTACGATTTCTATCGATAATTACAAAAGACGAGATTGCTGATTTTTTAATTATATTTATTGACAATGTATGATCCATAAGAAAATTTCCTCTATGTGAATTTAGATAACCGGAAATCAGTTCAACAAACGGATAATTATGATAATTGTTTACTTTATTAGTAAAATAATTGCTTATTTGACTTTACTTTATTTATCTTCTTGAATACTGAACAAGTTATATACATTTCAAAATATTCATTAAAGTCTGTTTTAACTCAATTATTTGAAAATAACAAAAGACATATATTTCTTATAAAAGAATAGATAAATTGGTAATTTATCAATATTTAATTACGAGATGACATATCAAACCTTTTATTATTTTGTATATTGGTTTATGTTTTGAATATTTTTAACATAAACTTTGATATATGTATGAATTAAACAAGGAAACAGTTTCTGAAATTACTTAATACAAGCGAAAATTTATTTATGTGAGGATGTCAGTAATTGTTATCCTGTCCTAAGTGTTGGAACTTTTATCTTGCACCATTAGATCGTGTACACAATCGGAAAGAATTGGGTTTCGTACAACTCCTAAACCGCGAGCAGAAACTGACAATTCTAAGTGTTAAAAATTAACAACTTGCACAATAGTCGCGTAGCACTTTTACCGACTAAAGAAAGAACAAAACGTAATATTTGACACCTTACAATTTAAAATTTTTTAAACCTTTATCAAAGGCAAAAAGACGAGCTGCAGTTTATGGTACAGTGTTTATATAGGATTCTCCTCCTACTAGGCGGAATACAAAAAGGGGGGTTCTAATAAAAATTAGGGCACGATAACGCCTAATCTTATACCACAGAGGCAGGCACTCGTATGGCTGAAATAGAACGGCTTATCATATGCTCAGTTCTAGGAATGGCTTAATCAGCCCGATAGTAGCTTATCTAAAAAAAATAGGCTATGATAAGACCTAATCGCATACCTTAGCCATAGGTACACGTCTGGCGTAACTATCTAAGAACCAGATAAGATATCATAGGCCTTGGTACCATTTATCGCTTACCCAGTGATAGGCGTAACTAGGACGGTTTAAATGATAAGGGATTTGTATTTTTAAAGTATCTATCCTTGGTATTTATATAATGACGCAAACCAAATAATTAAGAATAATTGTTCATTATATTATAATTTTGTAATCCAAAAAATAAAATTTACCTAGGGATGTAACAGCTAGGGACAGAAGATATTTATTGATCAAACTGCAATTTTGCACACGTTCTATTTATATCAAAAGGCAACTTTTTCACACTATTAGAATAAGATTCTAAAAAAAAATCTTTTTCGGCCCACCCTACTGCCTATTTTATTTCAACTTGCGAACTAAGAAAACTTCGGTATCTGTCCCGCATTTAGCGCAGCTGGCGTACGTGAAAGTACCAATACTGTGCCAAACTTCTCCCAGTGCACATAAAATTGTTTAACCCCTTGACTGTGCTGTTGAAATATCATAAAGTGGGCTCAAAGTGTGAAGCCACTTCCAATTATTCAATTTTTATAAAACTTGGTACTAGTGGGTTTTTCGGGTTGTTGAGTACGAATTTAAAGTCATATTTCCAAAATTCAAAATGGCGGATCCAATATGGCCGCCAAAATTTTTGAAAATCTTCAAATGTCAATGAAATTTTGAGATACTTATTACTAAAGGGTTTTCAGAGTCGCTAAATATGAATCTGATATCAAAGTTTAAAAATTCAAAATGGCGGATCCAATATGGCCGCCAGAAAAATTTAAAAATCTTAAAATGTTGGAATTTTAATTTTTTTAAATTTCTGGCAGTCATATTGGATCCGCTATTTTGAATTTTTATACTCTGATATCAGATTCGTACTCAGCGACCCAAAAAAAACCCCGAGTACCAAGTTTTGCAAAATTACGTTGACATTTTAAGATTTTCAAAAACTTTGGCTGCCATAGTGGATCCGACAATTTTAAATTTTGGAAATTTGATTTTAAACTCGTACTCAGCGACCCGAAAAACGTCCTAGTACCAAGTTTTATAAAAATTCGTTAAACTATTCTCTTGTTTTCATCATGACGTGTATATACGTCATCCACAGTTTGGGCTGTTTTGTTTTTGTAACGTGTATATGTCATAAGCAAATAGAGAAATCAGGCATTTAGCTTAATGTTTAGGCATTAAGCTAAACGTAGGCCAACAGAAGAATGCACATATGGAAGACGAGTATTCTTCTATTTGCTTGGAATCAATCAGTCTATTGCCTACTCATTAAGCTAACTAACTGAATGGTCTCCGTCAAATAGAAAAATGCGAATTCTCTAGGAAGAGTATAAACACCAGTTAAAGTAAATAAACTTAATGAACAATTTTAGTCAACTTAATTTGTCTTTGGCATATTTCTGCTACATTTAATTATCTAATTTTGAAACTACAAAAACGTTTTTTGTTGAGCGTATAACACGAACTCGCTTAATACATCTATATAGTTCGCACACTTCACTGCAATCCATGTAAAAAGTTTGCTGGCATTGCTAACACACATCGACATATGGATCTACTGTAATAAAACAAAATAAACGCGATGATTCAACTCTGACCACTGTCCAACTCTGACTACTCTCCCCTACTTGTTTCTCATAGGAAAACAATGGTCGCCTTTGAGCAACCTCTAAATATTGTCCGATTAAAAAAAAAAAAAAAAAAAGGAATATTTTTTTCAATTTGAAACAAATCTGGAGGATCAGAGCAAAACATTTCAAAGAAATGTTTTTCCTGTGCGCTTTTACACCACCCTAGAGTGTCATTGAATTTTTGTTTGTTAAATACTTATTAATTAATCTTGCGTAGAAGTTGATAGGATATCTTGTTTTATGTAAAATGTGTCGGATGTGTATATCGACTAAAACTGAAGCTTGCATTCATTAATATTGAGGATGAAGTCAGTATTCGCAAAACTTAAAGTAATATAATTAAAAACAAATTTGTCAGTGAATACTTCTGGCTTTTTGCTGGTTTGTCACACCTCACTTTATTTACGATCAGTTTAAAATTAATGTCAATACAGTAAATAATTTATAAAAGTTAAATAAACTAAGAATAAACATTTATAGGACTTTCATTGATACTTCTTTCTGAAACTTTTTTTAAAAATCCCAATGCCTAATAAAAAGGGACTAATAATAATGAATATTAAAATTAATTTTAAAAAAGAACACTATTTATAAAAAGAATATTTTTTCTTGTTCAAGCAGCTTGGACGACTTTGCTCTGTGGACCCTTCTGCGTTGAATTTATTTTATCACCTAGTGAAAGTGCCATTCCTTGACTTTTAGCTCTAATTCTAATATGACCGACAACAGGAGCATCCGGTTTATTTAATGGTTTTTCGATAGACAAATTGGCTAAAGCATCTTCACCAAATATTGATTTCGCATACATATTTGCTGCCATAAAACCACATTGTCCGGAAAGAGCCTGCAACACAAAAACAAAAAGTTAAATTTTTTAAAGAATGACGAAAAATATAGTGGATACATGACGTAGTCACACAAAAAACAGTATAGTAATCTCAAAAACATGGAGAAATCGCTCAATCGCTTTTGATAATTAAGCTGTTTTAATTATATGGAAACAATTATATTTTTTGTCTTTCATTTTAAAATAAAATTTTTTCCCTGTAATTGGTTTCAAGGTATCTAAGTTCTGAATCAAAGTCGTTTTGTCAAATTGTAAATCTTATACTTTAAAAATGCAATGTTTTATTAACTTTTAAATAAATGTGTACGTCCGCATGAAGAGGGACCACTTTGTCGATTTTATTTTTAGAGATATTCGCATTCTTCTAAAGGATGTTCAGATTAAAATTTTTTTTTTATTGTTGAAAAACAAACTACACCGGAGTCTCGATTTAACGAACATCGATTTAGCAGACTTTTAATGAGCTCATCGAGAAATCTTGCCTTCTTTCAGTATCGTACACACAAATTTAGCCCCTTAGTAATCTAAACCAAACTGTCCGCTAAATCGAGACTCCGGTGTACGTAATGTCCCAAGTCGAATCATGAGTTTATTATAACTTTATCGTGATTAAAAACACGAAAAAATCTTAATATTAATTTTAAAAATGCATGGGGGCTAATGGTAATCTTGAACTTTAAACTTGTTTTTCACAAAACTAGGATTTTGACACCTCTAACTTTGAACGCTTGTAACTTTATGAATTTTTCATCTAAAAGGGCCCAAGATCTTTTAAAATATTCGAAATGTAGTAAAGAATTAGTTATATAGTTAAGTCTGAAGGTGTCAAAGTAGGCCCTTTTCTTGCGGACGTACACTACCGTCGGAAATTGTCAGTCCGATCGATAAAAGTGGTTTTAAAAACACAGCTCAATTCAAATCAGGATCTCTTAGTTAAAAAGTTAGATATGGACTTTTGGTTGAAATATTTAGAAATCATATAAAATTCTGCGTCCGATGGTCTACTGATATGTTATTTTAAACTTACCAAAGTAATTATATAATTTGATAAATTTGAGTAAAAGTTACCCAAGTTTTCGAATATCGTTCGATAAGTTTAGTTTTAGGCCTGTGCGGTAAACTGGTATATTTAAAAAAAAACCGGTTTTTTTTAAAAATACCAGTTTTTTCAAAAACCGAAAACCGGTTATGGATTTTCAATACCGCACAGGCCTAGGGGAAACTCGTGTAAACGCACGTTTTTTCGTGATTTTTTTTTACAAAAAAGTAGTAAAGTTTATTGATTTGCAATAAAGCATATCTTAAAATATACAATGTGAGCTATATATATAAATTTTTTTAATTAAAAATATTTCAAAATTGCGGTGCCACGGGTGATTGAAGTTAGAACTTTAGCTTTGCACCGTGCAGCTTACTGGTCTCAAATCTCAACTAAAATTAAAAAATAAAATTTTTATTATTAAAGTCCATAAATACGCTTTGTATGACGAAGAGAAACTAAAAAAAAATTGAAAATTTAGGACTATTTTGAAAAAAATCGCTTATTTTTTTTATAAAAAATCTGCAAGACAATGTTTAAAATAAAAAAATAAAAAAAAACAGTTCGTCATGTAATAGCCAGTAAGGTAAAGAAGATTTCTGGTAAGTTTCATGGAAATCAGTTGAAAATTTGCTGAGCTACGTTGCACGGCGCGTGAAACAACACGTTTTGAGAAAATCGCGTTTCAAGTTTTCGATACAAAACGCTATATTTTCAAAAATAACCGTTTTACGAAGACTAACAGTTGTAATGAACATTAGTAATTCATACTATCAAATTGGTGAAATTTTACTGTAAAGTAAGATAATCGTGGAGCGTTCTCGCGTGCATTGTTTATCTGCGCTTAGTACCATTTGGAGCGTTGAACTTACATAATATACTATAGAGGCATCTATACTTCAAATTCAGGTCTAAAAATTTAGGATCACATTCTACAGATTGTAAACTAATTTTTAAAGGGAAAAAAATATATGTCAATAAATTTTATTTCACAAAAGTTTCCCCCCTTAATGGATTTATTCTAAATTTGGTGAAGAAAAGTTCCTGAGTCCGCTAAATACGAGTCTAAAGTCCGATTTTTTAAATTCAAAATGGCGGCTCTAATATGGCGTATAATCTTCAAAAACTTGCTTCCATCTCGCTCCTTAGGGGTTTTAGACGTCATGAAATACAAATTTAAAGTTTGTCTCTCTCTTTCTCTCCTCTCTCTCTCTCTCTCTCTCTCTCTCTCACACTAATTTTTTCCAGAGGATTTACCTGTAGCACGTTTTGTGGGTAACTTTAATGTATTTGTAAAAAGAACTAGATACTATACACTGTGAAATATATGTGTCGATTCAGGGTGAAAGGGACCTTAGCTGCAAAACATTCGATTTTTAATTTTTATTATGAATTGATAGAATTTGAGTTTCTCTTTCACATACAGTAATTAAAACTTGTTTATGTCTATTAGTTTTTCTGT
The DNA here is from genome assembly GCA_037103525.1 of Ganaspis brasiliensis. Classification (NCBI taxonomy): domain Eukaryota; kingdom Metazoa; phylum Arthropoda; class Insecta; order Hymenoptera; family Figitidae; genus Ganaspis; species Ganaspis brasiliensis. The sequence continues at coordinate 1,301,341 of JAZKLR010000633.1, read as the reverse complement.
TATTATCGATGAAACATAGCCATAACCTAACAATAACGTAGGCAGGAACAAGTTCAAACTCCCTTCCTGTAAAATTCAAAACATTTAATTTTTAATTGTTATTATGAAGCGATATAATTTGAGTTTCTTTTTGACATACATAAATCAAAACTTGTTTATGTCTATTAGTTTTTGTGTTATAAGAGATGAAACATAGGCAAAACCTAACAGTAACATAGGGAGGATCAAATAATTTATTATAATAATTTTGTATGTAAAAAAATTAAAAAACAATTTTTAATTTAATTGTTTATTTACTTACTCCTCTCTGACAGAAATTTTATTAATATTTTTAAATTCCTTATGAATTTACCTTTAATTTAAAAAAAAGAAATTGATGGAGACTTTATTAGGTCCCGAGATATTAGACTTTTTGTACTACCGCGCATAGTTGCGACAGCAAAACGCGGCGTGGCGCGCTGCATTGCTAAGCTTCTACGGCTCTACGCTGTCGCGTCACATTGCCTGGCATTGCCACGGCCGCTGCAACTACGCGCGGTTGTACAAAAAGTCTAATATCTCGGGACCTGATTAAGTCTACATCAATTTTTTTTTTAAATTAAAGGTAAATTCGTAAGGAATTTAAAAATATTAATAAAATTTCTGTCAGAGAGGAGTAAGTAAATAAACAATTAAATTAAAAATTGTTTTTTAATTTTTTTACATGAAATTTTTTTTTTTTTTATTGACTTTATTTTAATTTAAAAGTACATATTTTTAACTAAAACATGTGTAAGTTTTATCAAAATATCTTTATAATATTTTGAGATATTTAACAATTTTGTTGAATTAATGTTGATATTCAAAATGGCGTATCTTCTAAAATTTTGAATTTTTTTAAAAATCATTAAGAGGGAAAAAGTTTTTCATATAGCAGTATAATACCACGAAGTTTCAAGAAAATCGATAAACCCTTTGACAACTCTGATTTTTCTGACGTGAAAAGGCCCATGTCTGACTATTATACCTTATCACTAGAAAAGTGTAACACACATTTTTTTAAAGTAATTTGACACTCCTAGAATAGTGTGGTGGTTTAATAAATAAAAGTTTGGACAGCTATATTTTTTAAAATTTAATTGAAATTCTGTTTTTAATTAACCCAAATTTTCAAATTTTTTAGGGTAATGGAAAACAGATTATTTTTATTATTTAAATTTGCAAAAAAGAAAAAGCAAAGTCAGTTTCTATTACAGCATTAGTAACAAATAAGAAATTTTTTTTTATTTTTTGGTTGTTTCTTGACCGAATACGAGACAAAATACTGAAGTATTGTTAATTTGTTTGACAACTTCTTAGCGATTAGGAATTATTTTCGTATATCCTGCTACCAAATAATAATCGAAAAATTGGCAAATATTCAGAACTTCTGTGACGATGTATATCGTCAACATTTATATTTTAAATTGCTTTTTCTCCAGCAAACGAGTTTCTTATTTAATTTATTGAAATTGATAAGCGGAAAGGAGTAACAGAATTTGTGTTCACGGTCTTGAAGGCCGAGTATTGATTTTTCGGTTTGACGATCTGAATTTCTCGTTTTTCTCTCGCTCAGCGTTTTGTTATTGCCGTCCTTTGTTAATTCTTGAGCCGTGATTGGTCTAGGTCAAGTTCACGAAGGGGCGCGAAGGTCATCGGGAAAACTCGAGGATTCTTTCAGGTAACGCCTTCCTTGGGTATGACTGCGAGGAAATGAGACTTCCGCCTGGCCGAACGAGAGAGACAGAGGGAGGAAGAAGGATGCCTAGGAAGGGGATAATCGCAAGGGGAGAAGTCAATTACTGGTCGATCGTCCACGTGCTTAGCTGTTAGATCTTTGATTTTCCTTTTTGTCCGTGGTTCTAAATTCGAGTTTTGAATTATATTAGCTTAAAATCCGAATTGATTGTAAGAGTGAATATAGATAAACTTTTGATTTCTTTATTTCTTTTTGAAAATAAATAAAGTGATTTTATTGTGAAAATTGAAAGAATTTTATTTCCGAGAGCGTCCCAGGAGTCTGCAATCTGAGATTTGGGATTTTCACTGGTTATCCGTGGAATCAAGTTTCTGGTGAGTCTTTTGGATATTCTTGGCAAGTTTGTCTATTATCAACGTCGGCATCGCGGCGCAAGTTTTGATAGAAACTCCCTTTTGTTTGCGATTGTGATATTCAACACGGAGAGAGAAAGTATTGGGAGTGAGTAGAAAATTATTAATATTGAGATCGATGCACATTCGTTTTGGTTTAACTAATAATCCCAGTATTATACTTCTTACAGATGGTCTGAGGTAGAAATATTCATAACGTACTTATTTAAAAGTCGGTAAATTAAGCTTAAATCTCTTTTGTCTTTAATTACCCCTTGTTTATCATTCCCCCCTTGACCTTATTCAAGTTCAAATTTTCAATTTTTTATCATTTTCCATCTAAAATTGAAATTTTTAACCTGAATATCTCAATTTTTAGCATTGCAAGAGTTTCTGAAATTTTTACCAGATAGAAGGCACATACAAAATAAGGTTTTCTCACAATCTAAAGAAAATCCTTAAAAAATCGATTTTTTCAAGTATAAGTCCCGGAGAACGTCCTTAATAAAAAAAATATATATGAATTACAGTACCGGCCGAATTTGTCAGTCCACCCATTTTTTATAAATTGAAAAACTTCTTAAGGCGTAAACAGTATAATTATTAAAACTTTTTTATTTTTATTTCCTAAAAGTAGATGAAATTCTGAGAAAAGTAAGACCTGAATGAAGTGATTTAGTCTATTTTCATTGAAATATATTTAAGAAAGTAGAATTTTTACTATTTCACAAAAATTCAAATTTCTGACGAAATGACGATGGTTTTTTAAAGTTCCTATGCTTGTTTTAAAGGTTATTTCCTAAGGAATAAAACTATTATATAAACATTAAAGTATAATTTTTATCTTAGAATATGCAAGGCTAGAAATTTGGACAAAACAATTTATAAAAATTTGAAGACATTATATTGACATAAAATGATTTTAAAAATTTTAATAAATATACAATATTATTTTTTTGAAATTTTTTGACAATTACAACTTTGTTATATTCTATATAGCTGTATTTAACATCAAGGCGTTAATTATAATTTTTCTATCTTTTTTGGTCCAAATTTCAAACGCTGCATATTCTAAGATAAAAAATGCACTTTAATGCTTATACAGCAGCTTTATTCCTTAGAAAATTACCTTGAAAACAAGCATAGGAACTTTAAAAAAACATCGTTATTTCGTCAGAAATTTGAATTTTTGTGAAATAGTAAAAATTCTACTTTCTTAAATATATTTCAATAAAAAATAGACTAAATCACTTCATTTAGGTCTTATTTTTCTCAAAATTTCATCAACGTTTAGGAAATAAAAAAAAATTTTAATAATTATACTGTGTATGCCTTAAGAAGTTTTTCAATTCTTAAAGAATGGGTGGACTGACAAATTCGTCCGGTACTGTATTTTTTCAATATAGATATATTTACTAATATTGTTATTTTCAATATTATAAAATTGTAGACGTTACATGAAGTATAAGTCTATCGGAAAACCCAATTGTCTACTATTCCTATTCAAATTTGATTGGCTGTCAGAAACCCCACTGCACATAGGTGTCAGGCAGATATTACTTTTAGGTGTGTAGGTTTTCAGTTTGTTTGTTATATTTATGTACCTATTCGATAACTATTTGTATTTATTTATTCATTAATTTTTGTAAAGTTTCTTAAGGGGTTACGCCTAGTTGTCAATGGCAAAAAAACAGTAATATTTGAGAAATTTTTTTTCTTTTTCATAAAACTTTTTTAAAAAAAGTAATAATTTATTTAAAAGTGCATATATTTTAACACTTAAAAATAATTTAACAACCAAAAAATATTTAAAAATATTTAACTTGCAATAGGTTCATAAAAAATGCATTTTTTAAAAATGGTTTTGCGGTGGACAGCTTTTTTCGGAAACAGCTAGTCTGAAATCAAAAATCCAAAATTTTTCTGTTAGTACGATGCCATATGCAGTTCGTGAACGAAGGGTTTTAAAAAATTTTAATTTTTAACAAAATGGCAGCCATTTTTGTCGAAAAAACGACTTTTTAAGCAAAAAATTTTGGATTTTCATTAATAAAAATGAAAGTTTTTATTCAAATAAAAAATCCTTCGTTCACGAACTAGCTATTTATGTGTCAACTTATCCCTATAAATTTGAAGCCGATCGGTTTAGTAGTTTTTGAGAAATCTTGTCCACCGCATGGGTATTTCTTGAAAAATGTAATTTCGAGAAAAACGCATTTAAAGTTTTTAGAACGGAGTGACCAAAATTTTTATAAAAAATTAATCAGATTCGCTTGAAACATGTTACTCTGGGGTTTTTGGGGTCGCTGATTACGAATCTGAAGTCAGTTTTTCAAAATTGAAAATGGCGGATCCAATATGGCGGACAAAATTTTAAAAAAGTTTTTGATTTGCTTGAAACTTGTTACTCGGAGGTTTTTAGGGTCGCTGATTACGAATCTAAAGTCAGTTTTTCAAAATTCAAAATGGCGGATCCAATATGGCGGACAACATTTTAAAAAAGTTTCTGATTCCTTAAAACTTGTTTCTCGGAGGTTTTTGGGGTCGCTGATTACAGATCTGAAGTCACTTTTCTAAAATTCAAAATGGCTGATCCAATATGGCGGACAATATTTTAAAAAACTATTTAATTCAATTGAAACTTGTTATTCGGGGGTTTTCGGGGTCACTGATTACAAATCTAAAGTCAATTTTTCAGAATTCAAAATGCAGGATCTAATATGGCGGACAAAATTATAAAAACTTTTTGATTTGCTTCAAATCATCGTCTTGTAATCTAATTTTTTTTTTTTTGATGCACTAAACATCTGATTGTCACTTTTTTCCACTTTTGGATTAAAATACTGCTTTTTCTTATTTGATCTAGATTTTTTCACTTCATTAGACTCCACTAACCTTCGTGGGGATTTTTTATTATTGTTCATGATGAGACAAATGATCAAATTGAAAACAAACAAAAATATAATGCGCGTCAATAATACCGTTTATATTGAAATAAAGTAACAAAAATTGAAGTTAAACATAAAAAGCAATGAATTGCACCTCATTAACTATTCGCGTTCACATGGAAAAAAGACCGAAAACAAGACCACTCGTTTATGTTTTATTGTAAAAATGTATTTAAATAAACTAAAATGAGATTAAAATGAAACTGCTGTATACCGTTTTAATCGAGACAATTTTCTATGCTACCAGTTATATTGTAAAAAGCGACACAAATCAAAATAAAACATACCGACCAATACTTGGTATTTTATTAATTATTTGATGTAATTAAAAATATACTGTTAAAAAAGAGTGTAATTTTAAAATACATTTGTGTAAAATGTAATTTTGTATAAATGTATAAATTTATGGTAGATTTGTATATTTCACTTGATTTACATGTACTGCATATTTGCTTTACATAAAAGTGTATTACATTTCTTTGGATGTGAAGATTTCCCAGCATTTTGATATGCATATTTATGTATTGCATATATTTGCTTCCCAAACATTTATATTTTTCTGAACGAATTACATTACAGCATAATTTCACCTTACAAAATTCTAAGAAAACTATGCTTTTATAATACATTTCATCCAGAGAAATGTAATATACAAGTTTGGGAAGCAAATGTATGCAATACATGTATATAAATATCAAAATACTGTAATATCCTTCTTCAACAAAAATGTAACATACTGTTATGTGAAGCAAATATAACACACGTGTATATTAAATTTTTATATACAAATTTATTATATTTAATATATATAATTACATTTGACACACATGTATTGCAGAATTGCAATCAGTTCTTAAGGGTACATTTTTTAATTACATCAAGTAGTTAATAAAATAATACTAAGTATAAGTTGATAAGTTTTTTTTTTAATTTGTAGTCATTTTTTAGAATACGAACGGTAACATAGAAAATTGTTTCGATTAAAACAGTATGTAGCAGTATGCAGCAGATTTATTTTGATCCGATTTCAAATTTTTGAAATACATTTTTACAGTAAAACCAGAGCATATGGTTTTGTTTTCATTCTTGTTTTTACCATGTAAACGTGAATAGTAACTTTGATTTTTGGTTAATTTTTTCAATATAAACAGTAAAAACAATTAAATTTTTAATTCTTCAAGAAAGAAAAATCACATACAAGACGATGGGACAACAGTAGACACATTACTTTCATTTATAATTTTAAAATTTGTGACAGTGTTTTCGGTTATGGCCTAGACTTCATAATAACAGTTTCAAAATTATCTTTAAATTTGCAATCAGCGACATCACAGACACCGAGAAACAAGTTTCAAGAGAATCAAAATATTTTTTACAATTTTGGTAGCCATATTGGATTCGCCATTTTGAATTTTGAAAAACTGACTTCAGATTCGTAATCAGCGACCCCAAAAACCCCCGAGTAACAAGTTTCAAACAAATCAAAAATTTTTTTTAAATTTTGTCCGCCATATTGGATCCGCTATTTTGAATTTTGAAAAACTGACTTCAGATCTGTAATCAGCGACCCCAAAAACCTCCGAGAAACAAGTTTCAAGAGAATCAAAAACTTTTTTAAAATTTTGTCCGCCATATTGGATCCGCCATTTTGAATTTTGAAAAACTGACTTCAGATTCGTAATTAGCGACCCCAAAAACCTCCGAGTACCAAGTTTCAAGCAAATCAAAAACTTTTTTAAAATATTGTCCGCCATATTGGATCTGCCATTTTGAATTTTGAAAAACTGATTCCAGATTCGTAATCAGCGACCCCAAAAACCCACGAGTAACAAGTTTTAAGCAAATTAAAACATTTTTTAAAATTTTGGTCGCCATATTGGATCCGCCATTTTGAATCTTTAAAAACCGATTTCAGATTCATAATCTTTAGGTATTATACTCTCAGAAAATGCAAAAACCCAAAAATCGATTTTTTTGACCTAAACAACTAGGCGCAACCCCTTAAAATCAAAATGTTTAACATTTAAAAAAATTGAAATATGTAATATATGACATATATGGGTCATTCTCTGGTAAAAAAGCCACCCTAAAAAAAGTAGTCGAATTTTTTGATTAATGATATATGTTAAAGTATATATAAATACAAAAATTGTGACTAGGGTCTAAGGTCCGTGTAATGCGTGTTTGCCATATTATCAGCGGCACAATTTTATTGCAGTATAATTTTCAACTGTCAATACTTTCAACTAAATGAATGGATTTAAAAATATTATAGGTGTTTTTTATGCAGAATTTCTTAAGCTTTTAAATAATATTAATCAAAATTTTCAAAAATTGATTTTTGACATGAAAAATGCAAACAAAATTTTTTTTTCAATTTTTGACCCCCGTGCCCCCCTACGAATTTTTTCAAAATTACCCATAAATGATCCTTTTTATAAGCTTTTCACCCACTGAATGCCATTTTGGGACAGCAAGATGCGTACGAGCTGCAGGTGAATATGCACCATAAGGCACCTTACAAATTTGCATTCAATTTTCTCCTATAAGGTCTTTAATGATTCTAATGTCATCTGTTTTTTATACTTGAACAAAAAAGTAAAAAATAACATGAAAATTCTTGTTACCACAACAAAAAAGAACGATAGTTGTTACAAAGACATATATGATGCCATCCCAGCAAACAATGTTCTGGAACAAGTTTTAACTATTTTTGTAACACTAGACACTCTGTTTATGTAAAAACGTTATAAATCGAAATGAAGAACAGTTACAAATTGTTCTGAAACTGTTCAAGAACAAATTACGCTAGAACGGAATCGAATGCGTTTAGCTGTGACTTAAAGCAAACGACTTCACTATTCTGCGGATGACATGTGCATGAGAACTTCCTCAGGCTTTGTCCTTTTAATTTATATATCTAAGATTACATAACATTTGTTACACAACGGTGCATTCCTAAGATTATATATCTATAGAACGGGAGGGTATTTCATTTGTAACAATGTCTTAGAACTTTGTAACTATTGGGATCTGGAACCTCTCTGTTACTATAGTGAGTAACAGAATTTTTAAAATACTGTGGCTCTTTTGTTCTAGAACTGTTATAGGACGTGTTTACTCTGGCTCTGTTTATAATACACATTTTTTTGTTTTTATAAAACATAATGCCTACAAATAAATGCTTTAATCCATTCAAATACACAAAGCATGGAAAGCGGAATGTTCGTATAGTCGAAGGATCTAATATTGTTGGCAAAAATGTACCTACTAAAATGCATTTATGCGATAAATGCCGCAAAGAAGTTATGAAAAAAGGTTGGCCTGATCGTGATGATATTGAAGTTTCTCAGATTGCAATAGGTTTAGAAGTGATTACGCAATCCGATACAGAGGTAAACGAATCGGATAGTGATAGTCCTTCTAATAATAAAGTTACATCTATCGCTGAGAATGCAACTTCTAATTTGTTGGAGATTGTTGGAAAATTAAAAAATATATTTGAAAATCCACTAACAAACGATTTAAAAAAAAGTAAATTTTGTTACTTATGCCTAATTCCTGGAGTGCGAGAAAAGTTGCAAGAACATTTGGTTGTTCACGTTCACTTGTAAATAAAGCTAGACAAGGGATAGAAAAAAGGGTAAAAGTTTTTTAACAGGGGTAAAAAAGATTTTATTTCTGTGAAACAGTCAGATGGAACACGGAAACATTTACAAAAGCGTTTAATTTTGTGTAATCTTCTAAAGCTATTTAATCTTTTTAAAAGCGAACATCCAGATTGCAAAATAGGATTTTTTACTTTTGCTCGATTGCGCCCTAAGCATTGTGTCCTTGCTGGATCAAGTGGTACACATTGAGTATGTGTATGCACCTATCACGAAAATGTACACTTAATGATTGACGGAGCTTCCATGCCTTCTTTGACAGAGTCTAGTGATTTAAAACTCATCTCGTATAAACAGTGCTTAAAAATTATGGTGACACCGCGACACCTAGTTGTCATTTTGGATATTGTGAGCAGTGTCGAAATAATATTGACATTATTAAGAATCATTTAAAAGAACTTTTTGAATCTGAAGGTATTAATAAAATAAAGTACCAAATGTGGGAAACTACAGATCGTTCAACATTATTAACTCGACTTCAGGATAGCAATGAGTTTATCGAAGAATTATGCGAGAAATTGACAGTTTTAAGAAATCACGATTTTATAAGTAGACAACAAGCAGGCTACTTAGAGCATAAAAAGGAAACACTAAAGGAAGGAGAAGTTCTTGTTCTCTGTGATTTCGCGGAAAACTATGCATTTGTTGCCCAAAACGCTGCTCAATAGGGTGGTCCAAAAATACATGGGAATGCAAAAAAGTCGTTTCTTTAATGCTCTCACCCCCTAGGATTTTTCTATATCGCAAAAAAAAATACCCCTATTTTTTTATTATTTTTTTTTAATATTTAGGGGTGCCTTAACGGGGTTGAAGTTTCCCATGTAAAATGCATAGAGAAAAAAGAGTTTTTCGGAGAATTGGTATAGAATCCATGAAAATGAATATTTTTCAATCGGCCAACTGTGTTTCTCTTCAGGAGACTTCAAAGAATGGTGCTACATTGTTTATTTAACAATTTTTTAATATTAACTATTTTTTATAGGGTCCCCATAAATCACAAAATTACGAAAAAATCGTTAAAAAATATTTTTTATTACTTTTATCAAAGTTTTTCTAATGATTTTGAATAAATAACATAAATAATGATTTTTAATAATTATTCCATGTAAATCCTAATTTGTTTAAACAAATTACATTGTTTATAAGTTTTTTATTCTCAAGATTTGCAAAATTTGAGCTACAGAGATGCAACTTTTTCTTAATTTTACAACTTTTTCAGGCCATTGGAGCTAAACACGAACAAAAAAGTTAAAATAATTATTTTAACAATTGTTTAAACAAATTATATTGTTTATTATCAACTTTTTATTGAATAAAGCTACAGAGTTGCGACTTTTTCTCAATTTTGCAACTTCTCGAGCCCAGTGAAGCCATGTACTAACAAAAAAGTTAAAATAATTATTTTAACAATTGTTTAAACAAATTATATTGTTTACTATCAATTTTTTATAAACAATGTAGCACCATTCTTTGAAGTCTCCTGAAGAGAAACACAGTTGGCCGATTGAAAAATATTCATTTTCATGGATTCTATACCAAACCTCCGAAAAACTCTTTTTTCTCCATGCATTTTACATTGGAAACTTCAACCCCGTTAAGGCACCCCTAAATATTAAAAAAAAAATAAATAAAAAAATAGGGGTATTTTTTTTGCGATATAGAAAAATCCTAGGGGGTGAGAGCATTAAAGAAATGACTTTTTTGCATTCCCATGTATTTTTGGACCACCCTATTGAGCAGCGTTTTGGGCAACAAATGCATAGTTTTCCGCGAAATCACAGAGAACAAGAACTTCTCCTTCCTTTAGTGTTTCCTTTTTATGCTCTAAGTAGCCTGCTTGTTGTCTACTTATAAAATCGTGATTTCTTAAAACTGTCAATTTCTCGCATAATTCTTCGATAAACTCATTGCTATCCTGAAGTCGAGTTAATAATGTTGAACGATCTGTAGTTTCCCACATTTGGTACTTTATTTTATTAATACCTTCAGATTCAAAAAGTTCTTTTAAATGATTCTTAATAATGTCAATATTATTTCGACACTGCTCACAATATCCAAAATGACAACTAGGTGTCGCGGTGTCACCATAATTTTTAAGCACTGTTTATACGAGATGAGTTTTAAATCACTAGACTCTGTCAAAGAAGGCATGGAAGCTCCGTCAATCATTAAGTGTACATTTTCGTGATAGGTGCATACACATACTCAATGTGTACCACTTGATCCAGCAAGGACACAATGCTTAGGGCGCAATCGAGCAAAAGTAAAAAATCCTATTTTGCAATCTGGATGTTCGCTTTTAAAAAGATTAAATAGCTTTAGAAGATTACACAAAATTAAACGCTTTTGTAAATGTTTCCGTATTCCATCTGACTGTTTCACAGAAATAAAATCTTTTTTACCCTTGTAAAAAGTTTTGGACCACCCTACTGCTCAATCGCTTTATTGGAGTAATAATCAAGTTTCAATCCACACTGTTGTGTATTATTATGTACAAAATAAAGAATTAAAGCATTGCAGTATGGCAGTACTTTCCGATGATCTGAAACACAACACCGTAGCCGTCCATGCTTTTCAAATAATTCTTATGAATCATTTACGTAAGGAGAATGTACCAATAACTAAAATAGTATATTTTACTGATGGAGCTGCTCAGCATTATAAAAATAGGTATAATTTTTTAAACTTAATGAAACATAAGGAAGATTTTGGTATAGACGCTGAATGGCACTTTCACGCAACCGCGCATGGAAAAAGGCCCTGCGATGGTATAGGTGGAAATCTTAAAAGATAAGCAGCACGAGCGAGCTTACAACTTCCTCCGTCTGAACAAATTTTAACTGCTGAGAGACTTTTTAATTGGTCTAAAGAAAATCTTTCCAGTACATTTGTGTATTTTTCTTCTAAAGAAGAACACGACATTCTTGAGGTTACTTTACAAGAAAGATTCTCTTCTGCAAAAACAATCACTGGTTCTCAGAAATATCACTCGTTCGTACCAATTGGCAATGATCAAATTTCATTGAAAACATTTAGTTTTTCTGAATTGTCAATTGATTTTCCTCAAAAGCGTGGGCGCAAACGTAAGAGCAAATCTTAAATACAGTTCAACTTCACTAAAAAAAAAAAAGGTAAGTTTTCATTTCTAAGCAAATGTGCAGATGTATATATATATGTGTGTGTGTGTGTGTGTGTGTGTAGCGTTTCTTGTGTACATGATATCTTGAGAACGCTTAAACGGAATCCCATAAAATTAGAGTGACTTATTAAGCTCATGAATGTCTAAATTTTGACACAGGGATTTTTGAAAATACCCAACAAAATTTTTTTGAGCACCTTTCTTCATAAAAAAAATCGATTTTTGCTACAATTTTTTTTCATGCTAAAAATACAACTTAATGATTACAAAAAACATATTTCTTGTCTTAAAACGAATCGATTGACCTATATAACTTTTATATATGATCAATAATTTGTCAAATAATTCATGTTTTTCCATTTTTTTGCATTTAAAATTATTTTTTTTTAATAACTGCTCTAATCAACTTTTATATTATTAAATTATTGATTTTGCTATGAGGAAGCAATTATTTATTTTGCCTTAATTTTTAATATAAAAATTAAAGGTGCAACGTTATAAAAAACGGTAGGGGAATATTGATTGCAAATTTGCAAGGTGCCTTGTAGCACATATTCACCTGCAGCTCGTACGCATCTTGCTGTCCCAAAATGGCATTCAGTGGGTGAAAAGCTTATAAAATAAGGATCATTTTTGGGTAATTTTGAAAAATTTCGTAGGGGGGCACGGGGGTCAAAAATTGAAAAAAAAAATTTTTTTGCATTAACATGTCAAAAAAAAATTTTTGAAAATTTTGATTAATATTATTTGAAAGCTTAGGAAATTCTTTATAAAAAACACCTATAATATTTTTAAATGCATTCATTTAGTTGAAAGTTATTGACAGTAGAAAATTATACTGCAATAAAATTGTGCACACCAGGCTCCTGACAATTTTAGGTTTAACAAAAATGAACGCAAAATCTGTAAGTGGGGTATAAATTGTGTTCGTTTAGAGTGTTAAAATCCGTTTAGAACAAAATCCTAACTGATCGGTTTCGGCAGATATTCGCGATTAACCACATCAACGCAACGTAGAGTTAACTTTTCGACAAATTGGACAGTCTTGCTCTGCTAACTCAAACACACACACCCACACATACACACGCATCCCTCTACACACCAACACATACACACGTATATGTATATAAATATATGTTACACACAAAGACCGAAATTGTACAGAGCGCGATTGGTACATTACATTTTGCACAAAGATGAAATTCCCAGGCTTTGTATAGATCTGTCTGTACTGATTGTGATTGAGCTCGGTACAACGTGTTTTGTGTAATGTAGTCAACATTAGTTACAAAGTACAGAGTTGATTTAAATTTTGTTTATTTTTTACTCTTGATCGATGATAAGACTAAGAGAATGGCGATAAACTTTATTTATGGATTTAAATCTAATTTAGCACTATAGATGAATTACTTAAAGATACACTGTTATCGATTTAAGTTCGTCATGTTTTCGAATTAAAATGAAAAACGATTTAGAAAAATAATTAACTTAGTTAGTTTTTTGGGAAAACTCGGATTCACTATGTGACGAAAATGTTTACAATGATGAAATAACTGAAAAAGTGAGATACCTCTTCAGATATCTCAGTGAGTTGTAAAAATAAACAATATATTATAAAAATTAAGATTAAATCAAATTTTTTTTTTAAAAAATGCAATTTTTTTTTTTTGAATGGGTAAATTAAATGTCTTTTTTCTTTTCTGTTCGAGTTATATATTCAAACATTTTTGTATTCATCAATTTAAATTATAATAGTCAAAGCATTTTGCAATTAAATTAGTTTTAAATTCATAAATAAAGTTTTTCTTCATTCTTTTGATCTTATCATCGATTCCAGAGTAAAAAATAAACAAAATATAAATCGACTTTGTACTCTACGGCTGATTTAGAGGACATTGTACAAAACACGTTGTACTGAGCTCACTTAGACAAGAAATATCTATACAAAGCCTGTAAATGTCAGCTTTGTTCAATAATTATTGTACATATCGCGCTCTGTACAATTTCGGTCTTGGTACGTGACATCTGTATATGTGACCTGGACAGTGAAAAGGGGGCTTACGTGTCAAAAAAAATTTTTTTTTTGGTTTACACTACGTGAAAGAGCGTCAAAAAATCTATCAGAATCTGCAAAAAAATGAAAAACGATTTTTTGACACGTAAGCCCCCTTTTCACTGTCCAAGTCACATATATAAATATACGTGTGTTTTTATGTGTGGGTGTGTAATGCACGTGTGGGTATGGTTGTATGTGTGGGTGTGTGTTTGTGTTCGCAGAGTTAGACTGGCGAATATGTCGAAAAGTTAACTCTACGTTTCGCTGATGTGGTTAAACACGAATAGCTGCCGAACCCGATCAGCTAGGATTTTGTTCTAATCGGATTTTCACATTCTAAACGAATACACTTCAAACCCCGCTTACAGATTGTGCGTTCATTTTTGTCAAACCTAAAATCGTCGGGAGCCTGGTGTGTGTGCCCCTGATAACATGGCAACCACGCATTACACGGACCTAAACGCTAGTCAAAATTTTTGTATGTATATATGCTTTAACATATATCATTAATCAAAAAATTCGACTTCTTTTTTTTTAGGGTAGCTTTTTTACCAGAGAATGCCCATATTTCATTTTTTCTTTTAGAATTTTTAGTTTTATTACTAAAAAATATTTATAAATTATAAATTATAAAATAAATAAATAAATTATAAAATTTATAAATTTAACATTAACTAAAATACTTTTTATTAAAAAAGTCTGAATGTCGATTAAAGTCGACTTTCAAAGTCGAAACGAAAAAACTCGACCGTAAAGTCGAAAGTTGGATTTTGCTTTCGGTTTTCCAACCCTAAATGTGCTATTCCTTACCCCGAAGTTGGGTATGGAGACAACGGCGTCGAGAAGGGACAGGCCAAGTAATTTGAAGAGGATCGGATAGTTTGGGTCGGAGGAGGATTTAAAGAGATAGTTGGGGGATAAAGGGAAGAGAAGAATGAGAGATATTGAGAGACAATGACGTTGATGAGTGTTTAGAAAAATGACGATGGCGAAGAAGGAACTGGTGGTAGGGACAAGATAGAGATTTGAAAAGGTGGAGGGGGAGTTGGAAAAGTGTAAAAGCGGAGAGTAGAATAGTGAACAACAACTACAAGAAACTGGAAGGAGCTTCCCATAAATGGGATGAGAGGTGGAAGAAAGAACAAGATAAGGTAAAGGAAATGTGTGATAGGTTGGAAAAGAAAAGAGAGGATAGGAGGAAACTGAGAGAAAGGAGATAAAGAAAAGAATAGAAGAATTGGAAAGGAGGAGGAGACCCAGGGGGGATGGAGAGGATAGAGACAAAGCAAAAGGCAGTAGATAATATGGAGGGAAAGATACAGTATCGCTCAATAACTTTTGCCCACCCTACAGCCATTAAAGGCTTTACAAAAAGTTTTATATTTTGTTTATTATTAAAGTTACGAAGCTCAAAAAGGTCTCAATTAAAAGCTAATTTTTTTTAAGCTTTAACATTACCGGCAAGTGGGGCTATTTTGTGCACAAAACCGCTCTTTTTCCACTCTATGCTTTATTAAAATTCAGAATCTGAAAAAATAAAGAATTTATCTATTCAGTTATGCTGTAGACTTCTTTCTAAAGGTGTCTTATGAGTTAGCCGACAAGAAAAAATTTTTTGTCTGAGTTATAGAAAATCAAAGTTGTGCACAAAATAAACCCCAAGGTGGAGCTATTTTGTGCATCAAAGTTTGCTTATTTATAAAGTTGTGTAAACAATTTTTTTTAACGTTTTTGCTGTATGACGTATTATTTCCAGATGTTTTAGAGTACAATAAAGAAAAACAAAGCCAAAAATATTTTTTTCCTAGGAATTGTTAAACTAATTTGAAACTAAATCACTAAAATTTCACAAAAAAGTAGATTTACAAGAAAAGTTATTTCTTTAAAAAAATTTTACTTAAAATAACTTCTATTACACTTCTTCAGTTATTTTAAGAGAAAAAGTTTCAAAATTAACTTGAAAAAGTTAAATTTTTTGAGGTTTTTAAGGCACCATATGTAAAACTGGAATTTTAAGCTTATTTCTTGTCTTTAATAACAAAAATGTTTCAAAACGAAATTCTAAAGTAATTTTTACTAACTACAAAACAAATTATTGAAAAAAACTTGATTTTAAAGAATGCACAAAATAACCCACCAAATCCTGGTTTTTCAGTCTTTTACATTTTTTCTTAAAATATGCAATAAAAGTTGGCGCATCACGTATACATCATCACAACTAAATGGTCAACAACTATTATTAATACCTTTAGAAGCACTTTTAAACTTCCGGAGATCTGAATAGAATTTTGAGAATTTGAAATTTATCTGCTTGATTTTCACGATTTTACGATTTTTTTTCTGATTTCTGATAATGAATTGAGTTAATTCATTTAGTACTCTCTGTAGTCTAGATATCAGAAAATATTTATACCAAGTAGCAAACTTAAGCAACTGAATATAAAGATTTTATTCATTAGAAACCTCGCGTGCACAAAATAGCCCCAAGGCGCACAAAATATCCCCACTTGACGGGATATAAAGCAAAAATTGAAAAACATTTTTTTGCTTCTGTTTAATTAATGTTATGATAAAACAAAATTCTTCATTTTTTTTTAAGTGATACAGTTTTTTTAGGAAATCATCACGATTTAATTGCACTTATACCATGTGGAAGCTAATTTCATCACCTTTGAAATGCATTTTTTTATATTTTATACGATAATTTTTAACAAAAATATGGTCATTTGTTTAAAAAAATTAGCCATTTTTTCAAGTTTAAATAATTCCAGAACGGTTAGGTTTAAAAAAAAACTTTAAAAACATGATTTGTTCCTTTTTTTATGTAGAATTAGAAATAAATATTTTAAACATAATTTGAAAAAAATTTTATACATTTCTTATTATATTTATTTTTAATTAAAGAAATTCAAAGGATCCGACGACTCTAGAGGACTCACTGTAATAAGGTTTCTTCTTTGTAAACTGTCTGAAGGTTTTAATTACTTCGACTATATTCATAAAAAAATGCTTGCTTGTTGTAGTGCGCATAAAGAACGAATTTCTACAGTTAAAACTTAAAACTTTAAAAAATGTAAAACATTTTTTTAAAATTTTTAAAAGAATTTTTAAGTAATTTTTTCTAATTTTTCACAAAAAAAAAGAACAATTGATGTTCTTAAATTTTTTTTAAAAAACTAACCATTTATGAGTTTTTAAAAATTAAATTTCAGTATTTTTTGTATTTATGTTATATTTAACTACTATTATTAACATATTATTTATTTTTAGACTCTTGGGATATAAAGTTGCCATTCTATTATAGCATAAGTTAACAATTTGTGGTTGTTAATTAAAGATTAAACAATCAATGTGAAAAAATAGGATTTTTTAGAAATAAATTCGGTTATTTTTAAACGCGTAATGCTACAACAGTAAGAAAATTTTTTTCTTGTTTCACTTGTGGAAATATGTAAAATATAGTATTTTAGAATTTTTTTACACGCTAGTTTTCTTTTAATAGCACTTTTTTTTTTTTTTGGTAAAATAACAAGTGAAAGAGTCCGCAGACTTTCTGTGGACATTTCGCGAACTTTCAGTAGACTTTAGTCTGCAAAAAATCTGCGGAAAGTCTGCTGTTAGCCTATAGAAAGTCGAGAGGCAGCCTATGAAAAATCTGCTAGAAGTCCGCATGATAGGGACTACAGAAAGTTTGCGAAAAGTCTGCAAAAAATCATTAAAAATAGTCTGTGGTAAGAATCAGTAGCGGATCCAGACAATGTTTTTGGAAGGCTTATTACATGAAAGAGATATCAAAATCAAATATAGGGACATCAAAAATCTGCGGAAAGACTGCTGTTAGTCTATAGAAAGTCGAGAGGCAGAGTATGAAAAATCTGCTAGAAGTCCGCATGATAGAAACCACAGAAAGTTTGCGAAAAGTCTGCAAAAAATCATTAAAAATAGTCTGTGGTAAGAATTAGTAGCGGATCCAGACAATGTTTTTGGAGGGGCTATTACATGAAAGAGATATCAAAATCAAATATAGAGACATAAAATATAGGGCTTTTGGGGGGGGGGGGCAAGCATCCCTGGTCCCCCTCCCTAGATCCGCCAATGGCAAAAATACGGGAAAATCAATTAAATTAGAAAGACTGCAGAAAGTGTGCTAAATGTCCCCAGAAAGTTTACGGAAATGCAGTTTGCAGATTTGTTGAAAGTCTACACAAAGTACACAGTAAGTCTGTGAAAAGGCTACGGATAGTCTGTAAAAATATGTAACAATTCTTCAGAAAGTCCACAGACAGAAGTGTCTTATTCAGGAAAAATAAATACTTTATATTTAAATAAAAAAGAATTTTAAGAATTTATCTTTCCTGGATTCAACTCGTACGCTTGCAGATTTTCTGCACCGAGAAAAAGATACTATTGAATCAAAGACCTTCATGCTATTGAATTCCATGTCATTACTTTATTGACAGATTTATTAGTTCATAAGCATAAATCTTTAAAGCAAAAGTCTGAAGTTTTTGAAATAATAGCATGTTGCTATCAAATCGCTGCTATCTACTCAATTGTTAATTTACTTAAATCAATAGCATATTTTAATATTTATGTAACATAGTTCTCTTAAAATGTTGTCATGATATTTTTGAAAGAAATATTTGAGTATTTGAATCATACAAGAAACTGTAGAATTGTAAACACCCTGCTTTAGATTTAATAGCATATGCTTTCGTTTCGAATAAACGGCGTATTTGCGGACTGCCAATAGCAGATGCTATTGAATCCTTAGGCACTGTATTTGTCCAATTAACGCGTAGGTCTTGGCAATGTTTTTCCCCACCTCTTATTGTAGCTTATATAGGCAGTTCATGAAACGTCTACCAGCGAGCGTATGGCATAGTGGTTAGAGCGTCGGACTTTAGGCCCAGGGGTCGCGCGTTCGAGACCTCTCAGCGTCAAATATTATAATTTATAAGTTGTGCGTTAGAATTAAGATGTATATGTTATATGTATAAAAATAATGTAAAAATGTTATAAAATAGTATAAATAATAAATATAAAACATAATAAATAAATACAAAGATTCCGTACAACTAATAGGATGTTGCTAGTTAATGAGAATTAATATTTATTTTGATTCATTATTTTGATCTCCTAAAAGTATGGTGTTATTGCTTCAAAGTCAGATACTTTCAATTTGATATAATAAGAATATAAGAATAGTATATATATATATTCTTCTGAACGAAAAGTAGGAATGACTTATTGATACAATAGAACTTATTTTATTAAATTTACAGCATATACATATATTTCAAAACAATTTGCTGATAATGCAACTAATCATGATTTGATTCAATAGAAGCGACACTGTAGAATCATTAAAATCAGTGCTTTAGATTTAATAGCATATGCTAATGGCAGCCCGCAATGACACTATTGAATGAATCAAAGACAGATGACATTGATTCAATAATATTTTTTTCTCAATGTGCAGTCTTGTCACAGATTTTTTACAAACTATCCGTAGTTTTGTCACAGGCATACTGCAGGGTTTCTGCAGACTTTCCACACAATTTCTGCACACATTTCTACCCTCTTTTCTGTTAACTTTTTATATTCTTTTTATACAGATTTACTGCGGACCTTGCACAAAATTTTTGCAGACTGTCCCTAGATTTTTTGCATTTTTATCATACCGGCTTCCAGCAGACTTTATACAAATAACTGTAAAAAATTTGTTAAAAATTCATCCTCCATTTTGAATTTCGAAAATCAAAGCCTAACTTCATTTTCAGCGACCCCAAAAACCCCCGAGTAACAATATTCAAGTGAATCCGATGGATTTTTAAAAATCCATCCAATATTGGATCCGCCATTTGGAATTTTAAAAATCTGAACCGAAATTCGTTTTCTGCGACCCAAAAACTCTCGAGTAACAATTTTCAAGTGAATCAGATGAATTTTTAAAAATTCATCCGCCATATTGGATCCACGATTTTGAATTTTGAAAATCTGAGTCGAAATTCGTTTTCAGTAACCCCAAAAACCCCCGAATAAAATATTTGAAGCAAATTCGTTGATTTTAAGAAATTTGACAGCCATCTTGGATTCGCCATTTTGAATTTTGAAAAACTGACATGATAACTTTTTAAAAAGATCATTTACTAACAGTTTAAGTCATAAACGAATGGTTTCAAAGGACAAATTTTTTTTAACAAGTTTTTTAATTCGATCTTTTCATTTTTTCATGTTTTCCAGCTGCCATATTGAGTCGCCATTTTGAAAATTTCAGAAACGCCACACAAGCCTTTAAAGAGTGATCGATGATAAAAATTTTAAGCTCAGGGTCATTAAAATCGGTCAATATGAATTCTGGGCAGAGATTTGTTCTTTTTGTCAAAGAACGTCCCACATATATTTATAAATCTATATATGGGCGATTCTCCACGAAACCGACAATTTGGTTACTGTTATTTTAGACATTTTATTTTCTAATTAAAATAAAAATCGTAATTTAACTTTCAGGTATGACAGTCAAAAATGAAATATCTGTGATGTGCCGGACAAATTGTTTTTAATTGTTGTATTTTTTAAACAAATTAGCTGTTACCTCATCCATGTTCCATAATCGGTTGCAGTATAACAAAATCGATAGTTAAATTTACAGGAAATTGAAATAAAAATCATTAGCATTTTAACTTTCAGATTTTATATTTGTTAAACAATATTTGTTTAAACAAATTATAAAAAAGTCACATTTAATTAAAAGTATCAATGCCAATCGATTCTACAAGAAAAATGAGAATGATTTTGTTCTGATCATATTTTATTTTAAGGCATAATTTGTTAATAAAATCACTATAAACAAATAAAGTAATCCATGGTGATAATTTATGAAAATATGAAGGTAATTTATAATAATAATGCAAACGAAATTCAGGATTTGAAAAACTATGTCATGAAATTTATGTAGTAGTTTATGGAAATTTATGGTAACTTATGCGGTAATTTATAAAAAGTTTGAGGTAATTTATAATAATAATACAAACAAAATTCAAGATTCAAAAAACTAATGCAGGAAATTTATTTCGTAATTTATGGAAATTTATGGTAATTTATAATTTTTTTGAGGTAGTTTATAGTAAATAAAAGAAAATAAAAAAAAATAATTTTGAAAATTTATGGAAATTTATAGGGTAATTTATGGAAATTTATGTGGTAATTTATGGACATTTATGGGAATATATGTTGTAATTTTATAAATTATTTTAAAAACATTTATTGTAATTTATTAACACATAATTAAAAATTTGCAAATCAGTTACCAACAATTTATACAAATTTATACGGTAATTTATGAAAATTTATAAAGTAACTATTGATAAACTGATTAAAATTATGCCAGTCTAAGTAAATTTTATTTGTTTAATTTTATTTGGACACAATCACTAAAATTGTTTTAATTGTACACTTGGTTGAATCACAAATTCAATGAAAGACAGCCAAAAGGCTTCACCATGATGCAAAAGGCTTCACCATGACGCTGAGACTTCACCATGACGCTGAATGAATACTGTTTTTTTAAACAAATTATTAGCAAGTTTTAATCGGTTTTGCATTCCTGCCATTTAAATTCACTGAAATAATACAACTATAATCATTTAATGAAAAAAAAATTTTTCTTTTTGATATATTGCGAAATATGTAAAGGCTTCACCATGATGATTCAGTGATTCCCTACACAAATTTGTCTCTTCAAACGTAAAAAAAACAAAAAATCAATTATAAAATTTGTTTCTGTCGTAGTGAATCTCTTGAGGGAAGTCAATTGTTGTTTATACTAAAGAATAACTACATTCTGCTTTGATTTTTATGAAATATTTCAATTTTTTAAAAAGGCTTCACCATGACGCACAAAACTGGGGACAAGATATAACATCTAAAAAAAAATTTTTAAAAATTAAATTTTTTTACAACCAATTTTGTTTCTGAATTCTACATACTTAGACAATAAAAAAATGTTATAATTAATTAGTCTTATTATTAAAGTTTACTAAAAATATTTATTTTTGTTTTGAAACTGACCCTGGGGACAGGCTTCACCATGACAATTTGTCTCTTAAACTTGAATTTAACAAAAAATATTTAATCTTATAAATTAAAGTGGCTTCAGGCTTTTGTTTGTGATCACTAGAGCTACTTTTTCACGTTGGATTTATTACCATATGTGCAATATGTTTCTTAAAAAGCACAAGGGACATGGAATTGTCGGTTTCGTGGAGAATCACCCATATATTAACATTCTCTTTTAACAACATTGTATTTATGTCTATATTTGTTAATTTAAAAAAGTTTGAAATTACCCACATGCAGAGTACGAGCAGTTTGATTGATTTTTAAAAGAAAAACAAGACAATCAAAAACTGATATGCTCAATAACTTCATATCGACAAAGCTTTCAAACATCAACAAAATCGATCGATAATAATGATCATTTCTAGGTTCGATATGCAACACTAGTAAAGGTGATTCCAAAAACACAGCTCAATTTAAATCAGGATATCTTAGTCAAAAAGTTAGATAAGGACTTCGGATTAAAATATTTGGAAATCTTATAAAATTCTGCGGCAGATTATCTACTGATACATTCTTTTTAACTTATCAAAGTGATTATATTATTTGATGAGTTTGGATAAAATTTACAAAAAATTTTCGAATATCGTTCGATAAGTTTAGCTCGATGCCTGATTTACAAAAAGTGTAAAAAAAATGTGAAATTTCCTTTGTTTTGTTTGCTGAATTGTAAGCTTTAATTTGGGCTAAGAAAAATTGAAAAATATTAAGTGGTTCTCGAAATATAACTCAAAACGTTGGAACATATTTTCCTTCAAAATTAGCTAAAACCGTGGTTTCTATGTACTTAAAAATAATGGTTTTTTCGGAAAAACTTCTTTGACGTTTTGAGACATATTTCAAAAACCACTTAATATTTTTCAAGTTTTCTTTGTTCAAATTAAAGCTTACAATTTAGCAAAGAAAACAAGGGAAACTTTAAATTTTTTGTACACTTTTTGTAGATCAGTCATCGAGCTAAACTTATCGAACGATATTCAAAAATTTTTTTTAATTTTGACGCAGAATTTTATAAGATTTCCAAATATTTTAATCCGAAGTTCCTTTCTATCTTTTTGACCAAGATATCCTGATTTGAATTGAGCTGTGTTTTTAAAAACATTTTTATCGATCAGACCGACAATTTACGAAGGTAGTGTATATTATTAACTTTTTTTTATTAAAATTTAATACTTAAATTTACGGCCTTGTCTTTATTGAAATTCGTTACGTAATTTTTTTTTAATGTATACATTAACCCTAGAACTCCACACTATGTTCTGTAGCCCCCGATAATCATGCGAATTTATAACATAATTATTTCAGTTTTTTAAAGATAAAGATTTGAAATAATTGTCAGGGGTATGACAAAGCCTACAAGGGTCTCTAGAGATATATAATCTTCAGAGTTTTTCAAGTAACAAAGTTTAAAAAAATTGTCTGGGGTGTATCACACCCAAATGTGGGGTTCTAGGGTTATAGTGGCATAGCAATTATTTGGACGATGTTTTCAAATCTTTCCTCTTAGCCGGGAAAATTAATAAAAGTATTAAAAAAATTTGCCTGTGAATTTCAGCCAAATCGAGCAATATTAAAACATGCCTCTAACGAACTAAATTTTCAAATGTTTATTTACATGCTAAAATTCGCAAACGATACTTCGCTTCAGAAATTTTCAAAGAACAAAAATTTAGCTTACAATTATTAATTAGAAATTTTTTTTTCATGTATATCAAGTAACAATATTTTAGCAATTTTCGGCATTTTTTGCTGCCTTATAAAAAGTATTTAATACAATTTTTTCAGTAAATAAGTAGGTAATAATAAGTTTTAATAAATAAGTTAACTTTATTAGTTATTTAACAATAAAATAACTTGACGCGTAGGGTTTTATTTTGTTATTTATTTATTTCCTTAGTTTATTTAATTTAAAATTAGTTTAACTAAAATTTAAGCAAAAAATAAAAAAATCCATCATAGTAGTTTCACGAGTAGATCTTGGGAAGAGTTTGATATTTGGCTGGATAATCGTAGTACAAAAAGTAAAAAACTTTTTCTGAAAAAAGATGTGCCCCCCCATCTCTTAAAACCAAAAATAGATGACGAGTTCTTATTGAGTAAGGCGATAATCTAAACTAATAATCCACAAGATTCATTCATTCATTCATTCTTTTATTCATTCTTTTATTCTGTCCACACCTGAAGTTTGGCACTTAGATATTTTTAGTTTTACATCAGTTACGTTTGAAAAAATGTATATTTTTAAATTAATTATAAATAATATGAGTTTTTATTTTATGTATCTAATTACTAATTACCTTTTATTATAAAAGTTGAATAATAAGTAATATAATAATAATAATAATAAATAAGGATATATCGATATAAATCATTGAAAAGAAAAGAATCACCATTTTTAAATATTTTATAACTGTCTTAAACACCTTTCTAAAATAATTTTTTCATTTCTTAATAATTAAAAATTTGTTTGTTTCAAAACTTCTAACGTTATTTTTACTTAAAAGAGATCAATTAAAATTAGAGTATGTTTTGATGAGGATCAGTTTAACTGCATTTACAGAAAATAAGATTAATCAAAAATATAGTTTTCTTTAAAATATTGAACTGACATTTCGATATACTAAAATTTTAGTGACATAAAATTTAATTCTATCAATACAAAAATTACATAAAATGTTCTTGTGTAGAAGTTTAAATTGACTGAAATTTAGATCAATGAAAATTGAGATCTTTAAAATTTCGAAATAATTATG
Source organism: Ganaspis brasiliensis (assembly GCA_037103525.1). Lineage (NCBI taxonomy): Eukaryota > Metazoa > Arthropoda > Insecta > Hymenoptera > Figitidae > Ganaspis > Ganaspis brasiliensis. Next base: position 1,276,547 of record JAZKLR010000633.1, on the reverse strand, counting down.
TATTATTTGAAATCTAAATTAAGCATCGATATATTTAAGTTTTAATTTATTGAAGTTTCAACTAAATTTTAATTGATAAATGAAGGTTTTAATTTATACTTGTTTTAATCAAACGAATCTTTATTTTATCATGATATCAATAAATTAATGCATCTTTTAATCAAAACTTTCTTTTATGCAAATAGCAACTCATTCAAAAATTTTATTGGTTTAGGCTTTACTTATCAAAATTTTAATCGATCTTTGTGCTTTTATAATCCTGAATTATTGTTTTATCCTCAAATTGTCGATTGCGATTTTTTGACATATCTCGACATATATCGACCTCAGGAGGTCGAAAGTGAAGTTCTTAAACAATGTCCGTGTCTGTGGGTGTGTGTGTGTGTGTGTATGTCCACATTACGTTTGGCCCAATATCTTGAAAAATATAATACTTACAATTAGAACTATGTTTTTTTACGAAATTATAGATCCCTCAAGGGGACAAATTATGATATACGTTTGAACCCGATCGATCAATTCTAACTATTTTTTTCCGCATTTAAAAACTTTTAGAAAATCGTTTTTTTGCAAAATTGTATATTTTTTTTAAAAAAAGTTAAAATGTAAGTATTTTATTCGTTTTATTTTTTAAAAGCACATCGAATGAGGGATTTGCGAACCTTCTACTGTAATCCTGTTCCGAGTTATCAAGGCTTAAGAAATTAAAAATTTGTATAAAAATTAATTTTTTTATGTTTTTTTGCGTTTTGTATAAATTTTATTAAGAATAATTTTTGCTCCTTTTGTAGACAATTCAAAAATGTATCTATTAGCTTATGTAATATTTTTTTGCGAGCTAATAATTAAAACTTAGTGATGTTTGTAGTATTCTCTATGAGGAAGCAATGTTTTCAAAAAATTAATACCAAAAATTACTCACACCAAATAAATACTTGAGGTACAATATAGCAGCGGTTTTATAATTATATTATTATATTATATTTTTATAACTAAATATTTCAACTGTTCGCAATTAAAATTTCTTTAAATCTAAATGAGACTTAATTTAGAATTCCATTAGTCCCAATTTTCATTGATTCAAATTACAGTAATCCTTCGATAGTCGTGACACTCGATAGTCGTAACCCTCGATAGTCGTACGCTTTGTAGGCGGGCACCTACCGCGATAGTCGTACGCTTTCCAGCGTACGCGCATCACTAGTCAGTGCAGGAGAATAATCTATATTTGTGAAAATTAAATACAATAAATATTTGTTTTCAAAAAAGTTAATTATCTGTTTACACAAATTAAAAGGTACATTAAGGTATTTATAACTCAGGACATGAACTTCAAAGAAACTTTACGATTTACAAATTCAATATCCTCAAACGTCAAATAAGTAACATAATTACAATAATATTCAAGAACTTAATATATTCGTTAGCAAAATTAATTTCTAAAAATGAAGAGTTTATATTATATTTTTTGAAAGAGCGACAGTTAACCAAAACACAATATTTAAGATATTTACTCTGAACAACCAGAAAGTATTATTTATTGAATTCAGATATTTAGTAAAATGTTTGAATTTTAAGAACAAATTTTATTTAATTGAATCAGATTTCAAACTATTCGAATTTAAATTGATCCACAGTTTTTAATAAATCTAAATTTTTAAACTTTTTAAAATTTTCTTAATTTTAATTGCATTCAAATTTTATACACAGAAGCTCTAATTTACTCAAATGTTTATATCTATTTAATAATTATATTAATTATTATTAATACTATAATATCAATTCTTAAAAAATAATTCTATAATTGTCGTCTGTCTCCGGGAGAAATTTATGAAGCATACGTTCCTGAAATCGTCAAAGAGGCGTGACTTCTGCGGTGTACGACTATCGAGGTTGAAGGGTGGGAAAATTTCATAGGTTGTCACGACTATCGAGGAATTACTGTATAGTCAAAATTATTATTTTCAAAATTTGGACTGATAGTTTATAATAGACTGAGTTTATAATAATTAAAATTTTAATTAATGGAAAATTAAAGAATTAAAAGTTTAAAAGGATTGAAGTTTATTACCTAAACTATTAAAATATGAATAACTTGTAGTTCCTATACTAACTATAGTTTAATACAATTTAAAATCGTAGGTATAAATAAAATCAAGTTTTAACTTTTTAATTTGTAAATTAGTAAATGTAAAAGATTAAAATAATTAGGAAGTTAAAAAAAATTAAATATAAATCTTAAGACTTTGAATATATAAAAATTTGAATTACTTAAAGTTAAAATAAATTTGAGTCAATATTTCGTTGGAAGTATTTTAAGTTTGGAAAAATTAAAATTTGGATTGATAGAACTTTTGAAGAACAAAAATTTAAATTAAGTAAAGTTTGTAATAATTGAAATTTGTATTGTTTAAATAAAAAATTATGTATAAGAAATTGTTCGCAATAAAATTTTGGTAATATTGAACTTCGTATAAATTATAAAAGTTTGGATAGATTTTGTCCAAAAAACTTTTTTTCCAACAAAAATATTCCAAGTTCTTGAAACATATATGCTACGCTATATTTATTTAATATATAAACGGATCTATAATTGATCCTTAAAAAATAATACAAGAATAATACAAGAATAATACAATTAAAAAAAGAAAAAGAGACAATATTTAAGTGTTTAGAACGTTGTGCTGTCAATATCAGAAAATCAGTCAACCGTACCGTAACAAAATGTTCTTCAAAATTGTAACAAACAATGATTTTAAATGACGGAAAAAATCCAACTATTAACGTAGGTCATTGGCTCCCCAATTATTCTATTTATTACAGAATTTTAACCGTATTTCGTTTTCAAGACAGATGGTAGAAAGAGCAGTTTATTTCTTAATGTTTTAATCGGTGCAGAGAATGGCATCAGTGACAAGATTGCAGGACAGTCAATAAAATTGTTTAGTAGATTATAAGGAACATAATATTAAAAAAACAAAGTCTAGATACAATTGTTGGTAAGTTCATTACAGATCGAAATTCGTTAATATACAAAATTTGCCTATTAACACTGCGTCCATTCTGTCTTGCAACAAGGCGTAAAAACCTTTTTGCCCTCTCTCAACCGCTACAAGTGAATTTTATAGTGAGGAGACCAAATAATCGAAGAAAATTCTAAATTAGGTCTACCCAAAGATTCCTATAAAATTATCAAGACAAGAGGGTTTCTAAATGACGATACATTTCTTCTCATGAAAGCTAAGGATCTATATGAAGCGTTTATAATATTCGAAATGTGTTCATTTCAAAATAGATCGTTGGTCAAAGTAATACCGAGATCACGAATTTAAGAATTCATTTGAAGCTCCACATCCCTAATTAAGTAATGATGATAGATTATAAATTTTTTCTTTGTAAATGTGGTAACAATACACTCAACAACATTTATTGGTAAAAAATTTTGCTCACTTCAAGCAAGCAGACCATTCAAGTCTCTCTGTAAATGTAGACAATTATCGTGATTCTTGACACATTTATAAAACTTTAAATCGTCTGCAAATAATTGTAATGAACAAATTTTTTGACTAAAATTTAAAGACTTTATAAATATTGTTAACTTATACCACAAACATCAATGAACCCAAAATAGAACCTTGGGGTAGGAGAGACCGGGGTGAATTCGGTCACTATTGGTCAGATAGGTAAAAATCTAGACACCCGGTAAGAAGGCCGGCATTGAAACGTTTCAATGCCTTTTAATCCCGTTTTTGGGTGAATGCCTTTAAATACCTACGAACGCATTAATTGGAATTGGCAATATCTCGTTATTGGTCGAATGCCTTTAAATGACTACAAACGCATTAGTAGGCATTGCAATGGAATGCTGAATATTTTTACGGTTATGTTTCACTATGACTTATCATTATCAATATTTTGAAGTTTTCCTTTAAAATATGTTAATAATGTAGCTTCACTTACTTTATAGTATAAGAGGGATGAAATGTAAAAACAAAATTTACGATTTAATGTTATTTTCTTCCCTTGTTTTACATGTAAGAAAAATGACAAAATGACTTAAAACATTATGTTTGCGTTCACGCTTTTACTATTCACAGGCCAAGTATTATCGTTAGCGACGAAATCACTTATTTTATTACTTTAAATAACACGATTTAGTTAGAATAGAACGAACGACACAGAATGAGATGATGCCATGACGACGCGTTGCAAAGTATGAAATGCAACATATGGCGTGCTTTTTAATCTGACGCAGGGATTGAACGGCATTAAACCTAATGGATGCTCGAACAGAATTCAATGGCATTAACTAAGTCAACACTTTATCTCCGTTGTGGCATTGAATGGCATTCAACTTTTCATTCCCATGTATGGTATTAGAAGGCATTGACTCAATTCAACACTTTATCTCTATTATGGCATTGAATAGCATTCAAATGTTTTTCAATATTTTTAGGGATTGAAAGGGATTGAACCAAGTTGAGTTATAACCAAATGAGGGCATCAAATGGCATTCAGGACAAAAACGGGATTCATTGTCATTTAAAGGCATTCAAACGACTGTTTTTTTAAATGCCAAACAATGCCTTTCAATCCTCAGCTTCTTACCGGACAGTGCCGGATTAAGGGGGAGGCAAGAGGGGCAACTGCCAAGGGCCTCACTTTTTAGAGGGCCTTCAAATTGCAAAGTAAAAAATTAAATAAAAAAAATATCTAATTTTAAAGATATAACGAGGATTCGTCATATCTCAAGTATACATTTTCATTGTATATTTTAACTATTATTTAAAATTTTGAATTTCGCGTTGAAAAACCACATAAAATGGGCATCATGATATCGGACACGCCACGGATCTATATATACTACTGGATAGGGGATCCCTTTGAAAAATTCATTTCCGGTATGTGTGTATTAGAAAAACCAGATGCCATACTTTAGTTAACCGATTATTAAATACTATCGATACATATCGAACATTAACGTGTGTTTGTGAATTGCATATGTGGGCAGTATTGCTAGTATGTGTTCTTTTCAAAACTTGATATATAGATTACTAATTTATAATAATTTATAAAAATGAACTTTATTTTTATATTAAAAAAAGGAAAAAATGGGTCTCCTGTGTATCTATTGTGGTAAAAGTGAATCAAAGGACAGTGTTTCTTTACACAAGTTAGTATATTTCAATATTATTGTAATGTGTATTTGAAGTTATTTTCTGTTTTTTGATATAGTTTATCCTGCACTTATTTTATTTTATAATGCGCTGATTTAAGAAATAGAGTCCTAATTATATAAGTATACTTTTATAAACTAAAAGAGCGATAGTGGGTTGACGAATAATAATTCCGATATTCGATACACAAATGAACTTTTAATTATAAAGCAATAAAAATGATACAAAATGTATAAAGATATAAGCTCGTTACGCGCTAAGCGAAAAGGCAAAGCATTAACTAAACCAAGATCTAGTTTATAGAAAATAAAAGAAAAAACATAAGGCGACTAGAGCGCCGTCTAGTAACAATCGTATAGAAACATATTTGAAGGGCGCGAATTGCAAATTCTAACACTCCCTTTCAATTTCCAGCTCTGATCAAATTATTTGATATTAGTCCAAGTCCGATGAGACACTCGACGAGTTTTGACTTTGGTACACCTTTAGTCAGTGCGTCTGCGACCATTTTCTCGGTGGGAAGATAAGTCAACTCAATTGGATGTTCATTCAAAGCCTGGCGAATGAAATGGTGCCTCACGTCGATATGCTTAGAACTCGCATGGTACACTGGATTTTCGGCAAGCTTCCCGGCCCCTTGGTTATCGTTGTATATTTTTACATTTCCGAAGTTCGGAAGTTGTAGTTCTCTTAGGAAGCTGGTGATGTGAATTGCCTCCTTGGCGGCATCGGTAATGGCCATGTACTCGGCCTCGGTGGAATACAGCGCGACTGTTCGTTGTTTTCGTGACTCCCACGAAATTGCTGCTCCACTGAGGATGAAGACTGATCCTGTGCATGAGCGTCTGTCTATGAGACAATTACGCCAATCAGCATCAACATAACTGATTAAGGATTTTTTGTCCTTTTTGTATTTCAGACCGTAATCTGCAGTTCCTTGGAGATATCGCAATACCCGCTTGGCTGCTGTCCAATGATGATGTTGGGGATCGTTGTTGAACTAACCGAGTACGCTCACAGCGTAAGCGATGTCTGGTTCCGTTCCTGATGCGGCATACATAAGAGCGCCGACCAGCTCTCTATAAGCAAAGACATCATTATCCTTGTGGATATCGGAGTTGGTCACCAGTTTTGATCCGGGTGCGATCAGAGTGCTTGCTGGTTTACAGTTGCCCATTCCAAATCTTTGTAAGATGTCCTTGATGTATCCTGTCTGCGAGAGAATCACACCCTCCTTGTCTTGAGTTATCTCGATACCCAAGCAATATCGAGCTTCGCCAAGGTCTTTGATTTTGAATTCCTTGGAAAGCAACATCTTAATCTGATTTTCTCGTTGTTTGTTATTTGAGATGATCAGTATCTCGTGTTCGTCCACGTACACCAAAACGAACGTCTTCTTCTCTTTGTCGATGTGAACGCAGGTATCGGCGTTACATGAAGTCAAGCCAATTTTCCGAAGAGCTGAATCGAGTGTTGTATGCCATTGGCGTCCAGCCTGCCGCAAGCCATAAAGAGCTTTATTGAGCTTGCAAACCTTACGTGTCCCTTTCATCTCGTGCAGCATCCGTGTGGCTCGTTGTGTGAGATTTGGATCTAAGTCTTCTGAAACCATTCGTCCAAGCATCTTTCCAAAAGTTCTGGCTGCTCCATGTGTACGACAGTGTCCATTTTGCCATTCAAAGAAGCCGTCTCTACGTCTAGTTAAGTTACTCGAAGATTGAATTTAGCTGCTACTGCCATCAACAATCGGAGTGAGCTGAGTCAAGCGACAGGAGCAAAGGTCAACCTCGCGTGTGATCGTCGGACCCTCACGAATTAGTTTATCAGGCATCTCGTTCATAAAACGCAAGTCACGTGTAATACGAATTTTCATATCTTCGGACACCCATATTCTATAAGCTTTTGCTGAACTCGAGTAACCCACGAAGATTCTTTTGATACCGCGTGGTTTTAATTTATCTTTATTAATAGATTTGTCGAGAAAGAATACCTTTGTTCCAAATTTTCTCAGATGCATCTGTTTCGTATATAACATGCCGTTGAAACTGCGTCATTCCAAAAAGATGCTGGCAGTCCGGAATCGATCAACATGCAACGTGCCGGTTTAACAAGTGTTCGATTTTTACGCTCCGCAATTCCATTTTGTTGCGGAGTGTAAGGAGCAGTCAGTCGGTTTCGTATTCCTGATTCCTTTAATAATCGATCCATCCCTGCGTTGACAAACTCTTTCCCATTGTCGGACTGGAGTGTCTTGATTTTCATGCCAGTGTGTGTCTCCACATAATTTTTGTATTCGATGAATTTTTCAATCACATCGGATTTGCGTCGAATAAAATAGATTTCTGTTCAGCGACTGAAGTCATCCGTGAAAGTGAGAAGATAACGAGCTCCACCTTTCGATTCCGTTCTCATAGGGCCGCATAAATCGGTGTGTACGATTTCGAGTAATGCAGAAGATCCCTGAGATCCTTTTGGAAAAGGTGTGGAAGTAATCTTCCCTGCTGCGCAAGTGTCACATGATGGAAAGGTATCGTCAGTCTTGAATTTTAAACCTGTGGCATCCTCTTTTTGCTTCACCAGATTCATGTCTCTGCGATTCAAGTGTCCCAATCGAATATGCCACTCCATTTCGTCACTCTCTGCACTATTCGCTACACTTACAGTATCCGGTTTGGTTTTCACTAAAAAAAAGATCACCTTCGCGAATCGCGGTAAACTTTATAGTACCTTTTTCATCCTTTATATAAGCGCGCTTTTTAGTAAAAGTAACACTATGGTCTTTATCCACGATTTTTGCAACCGACAGAAGATTAGTACGCAATTTTGGCACAAAAAGAGTATTTTTGAGCATGAATGATCGATCCTCGTCACCGTTTAAAGCGGTTATACGGACACTTCCTTTTGCTGTCACTTCTGCTACGGCGTCACTTGTTAGTTTCACTCCCCTTTTAATATCGTGAGAATCTGAAAAGAGATGTAAATCCTTACAAATGTGTGATGTTGATCCGCTGTCAAGGCACCATTTGTCACTAATCGCGGCACTGGACGATGAATTTTCTTGGCACTTGGAATTTTCAATCGTGATGAAAATATCGTCCTTATCGGCTATGTTAGCTTTCTGATTTCTTGCAGAAATCACATTTGATTTTTTTCTCGTTGATCTGAAGCGGTGTTGCTTCTATAGTCGGTGTGCCATTTTGATTGACCCGCTGCATTAGGACGTCGTTGATATGCATACATGACACCGTCACTGTCATCGGATTTATGTTCTCTGGCGAAGCTTTCTTCTATTATTTTTCCCATTAGTTTCTCAACATCGGGTAATGTGTCGTGGGATTTTATGGCGCAACAGAAATTGTCGTAACTGCTCGGTAAACTATGCAGCAACATTATGGTTAAAAGATCACCCTTGATTTCAACTTTCATTTGCTGCAAGTTATCCACAATTGACATAAAACGCGCCAATATTGCTTCTAATTTAGTCCACACATCTCGTGCTGTTTCACGATTTCGTATGTGCTTAAGTTGCGACGAACTAACCGAGAGGATGAGGTCAGATTTAGCAATCCTGTATTCTGTTGTCCACTTCGCGAGTTCTGCTACCGCCGCAGCACGTGCGTCGCTTTCGTCTACAGGTTTAACCTTTTCCCCAAACACATTTGGCCAAGTTTCACTTTTAATTAGAAGAGCTTCCACTTGGATTTTCCAAGTATGATAGTTGTCTTTACAAAGGGGTTCAATCCTTATCGAGTTTGATTGATACTGAGCCATTGTAAAGCACTTCACAATCACACGTCACTTTAAGCGTATTTTCCACGATTTTGCTAATGGCGGAAAGTTTCTCGCTATTGTCGGGTTTGCGACTGGCGATGTTTCAACTCACGACAAAAAAGTTCGTAAAATAAAAAGTTTATCGATTCAAAGGAACTAATTAAAAAGTCTTTGTCACTTCATTCGATTAACGACCGGTTAAGATTTCGTGTCGAACGTGTCGAAGCGTGATATAGTAATGGCGAACTTGACGCGATCGCGTTTTTCGAATTAGAATAGAAAATATTCGTCAATACGTTACTCTGGGTCCCATGACCTAAAAGAGCGATAGTGGGTTAACGAATAATAATTCCGATATTCGATACACAAATGAACTTTTAATTATAAAGCAATAAAAATGATACAAAATGTATAAAGATGTAAGCTCGTTACGCGCTAAGCGAAAAGGCAAAGCATTAACTAAACCAAGATCTAGTTTATAGAAAATAAAAGAAAAAACATAAGGCGACTAGAGCGCCGTCTAGTAACAATCGTATAGAAACATATTTGAAGGGCGCGAATTGCAAATTCTAACATAAACATAAGTTCCTCACTTCATAATATAAAGTCAGTGCATTTAAGTATTATTGATAAATGTGTTTTAGGTTATGTTTTTTTTTTGTTTTTGAAGATGCACTGTGTACAGTGTATATAATTATATATATAATGATAATACTTTTATTATGTGATAATTTTAATAAAAATTCTGACATGTAACTAATTTAAATGTATGTTACTTTCATGATTTTCGATTAATGAACAGAAGGATAAATTAATAGCTTATATAAATGTTTACTTTAAACATAATAATGAAATATATAATTATTCGTGTAGGTTTCCAACATCTTCGGAACTGTTAACAGTTTGGATAGGAAACATGGAATTGAATGAAGATGTCCAAGTTACAGCAAATAGTAAATTGTGCTCTGTCCACTTTAACGAAAATTGCTTTTAAAAAAATACTAGCCAACGACGTCAGTTTAGCAGATATTACTTGCAATGCGTGACTTGCAAAAATATTAAGAAAACTGGATGCCGTGTATCTTTTCGCAAGTATGTTTAATATAATAAAAATTATAAAAATATATTTCATTAAATATTAAGAGGTTTTAAATATTTGTTTTGATATAAAATTTTGTATATTTTCTGTGGAAAATAAAGTGCGACAATTCTTTACAGATTTCCCTTTAAAAACCCAGAAATTTTAAAGAAATGGATAGAAAACATTAATGATAAAAATTTTAGTCCTAACGAAAAAACCCTTATCTGTGATGACCATTTTAGCGAACATTGTTTTTACAAGGGAAAGTTAGGTGACTTAACCTTAAAGGCAACTGCTTGTCCTTAATTATTTTCTAAAGATATTTTGAAAGGTAAGAATCATTCTGTTATAAGAGAAAATGTTTTAATTTTTATTTGTTATTTAGCGTAAAACATTCTGTTTTTCATTGATAAAAAGGCTCTGTCTATATATCGACCATCACGGAAAACTGAAACTTAAACTGGAAGAAAATGTTAAAAATCTACGTATATTAGAATGGATAAAAATTAATACACAACGAACTAGAAAATACTTTTAAAAATTTACCTTAACTATTTTAAATTAAAAAAATCAATTTGAAAACATTAAAATTTTACTGAAGAGAAAAATAAAGTAAATATTTTAAAAAAGGATGGAAAAATAATTGATACATTTTTAGAATATGTAAAATAATGAGAAATTTAAGGAAGAAAAGGTGTAAAATTTTTTAATAAAGATGAAAATTTCTGAAATATTGAAAAATTATGACAAAATCAGAAATTTAGTACGAGATTAATCTTATATTAAATAAAATAAAAGAGGCAACGTTTCCAAAAAAAGATAAAAACTAAAAAATTAAGAAAAAATGTAGAACAAACAGAAAATAAATGTTTTCCGAATATTTGAAAATACATTATTATTATTATTATTATTAATAATAATAATAGTAATAATTTGTTAAAAACTTTTCACCTTCTCTTTCTATAATTTCTCATTTTTCCAAAAAATTTATTCATTTTTTTTCTTCTATTTTTAAAATAATTTCTTATTTTCTCTAACTTTTAGAGTATTTATCTCTTTAATAACATTACAACTTTTTCTCATTGATTTTCTTAATTTAAAAAAGTATATTATTATTGTATTAAATAAGTATTATTTTCTTACTTTTAATTATGTTAGGCTTTAAAAACTGAAAATTTTATTTCAAACATTCAATATTATTTTTTAGATTTTAATTAATCAATTATTAATATACATTCACGTGTGTTTTAAAATATTAACATAGTATTATATTATGAATTGACAACCATGTAATCTTTAATTGTTTTTACATTATTTTATTTTTGCATTTGAAGATTTTGTAAGTAGCTTTCATTTGCAATTTCTCTGAGAAGTGAGGTTGTTTCAATTCTTATTTTCTTCCTACATTAAAGAGAAAACAGATTAAATTTATCAATTCCTACTGCATGCAAACGCGCTCCAAAGTAGTGTACTCATAAACGTTTTTTATTTAATTTTTACAGCTATTTCAGATCGCTGCCAATGATCATCAGATAATCGATTTATATAACATGAAGTAATAATAATAACAATGTTTCTATTGTTATTTGAAAAAGTTTTGGAGAATTAATTACTACGTCCTTCACCTCAGTTTGGAATTTGTTATTTGGATACTTGAAACAATTCAACAGCTGAGGAATTAATTGTACATAATATTTATTTTACATTTGTGTTTACCACCTATTTTATATATATAAGAGGCAAATTTTCTCAAATGTCCAGCGTCAAAATTAAAAGTTCTTGGATCGGACTAATATTTGCATAAACTTTAATGCTATGGGTAAGTACTTTAACCAACAAATATTATGCAATTTAATTTAAAATTGTAGAGGAGGGAGGGGGTTGAAGATTTGGGTAAAGTAAGAACATTGAGTTTTTCAAAAAATCGTAGCCGCTAAATAACGAAATGAAAAAAATTTTCACCTATATGTTTTCGAAAGGTTTTTTCCTGCTCTTTCACATGGAGAAAATTTTTTTCTACCACACATGCACGAAAACCTCGTGTTTTCGTTCGCCTTAAGCGGGGCAGAACTCACAGTTTTTTTACCGCGCCGCAATGCGCCTGCGCGATGAGATTTTTTTCCCTGTTCGGCAGTTTTTTATCTCTAACGTCACTAACCTGAAAACTGCGAGTGCTGACCCGCTAACGCGTACGAAACACGAGATTTTCGTACATCTGTGATAGAAAATAGCATATGCACCTCGGGAGGCCGATTTTTTGTCTCGCACAATGTTCTCCGAACACGTTTCGCACATTTGTGCTTGACAAAAAAACACGGCCTTCCCTCCCTTGATGCATAATATACTATTTTTAAAAATCAAAATTTAACCCTTTTTTATGTACTTTAAACATACCAAAAGATCAAAATGACGTTTTTTGTTGTTTTCGAATTATTAATTAATTAATTAATAAAAATTTATAAAAATTGAAATATTTTACAAAAAAAAATTAAGTTACGGCAATTCTGAATACACCACTTTGAAGCTTATCAAAATGCGCAACCAACGAGCCGTATATGAAGTATTTTGAATAATTTTATGATTTATAAATAAATATTTATAAAAAATTAATTAACAAATGAATATCATCCATAAAAATAAAGGTAGAGTGTTAAATTTTTTTTTGTTAGGAAGTTTTGACAATCCTACATTAAATAATATCCAGCTAAAGTATTTCCAACCAATGAAAATTTAAATAAGACATTTTTACATCTACATTTTTATGCATGCGCCGCGTCGCGCTGTACAACTTCGTTAAAGCTACTTGTGTAACCACCGAGCCTAATATTTTTGTCATTTTCTACGGAACAGTTTTTCAAAAAAAAGACACTAAAAAAAATTTCGATCGGACTTGGTCAGGGTTGTAGGTCATAAAAAACTATGAAGAATGGTGTATTTGATATTTCCGATATACCTCCAAAATCTCGTTTCAGGGCCAAAAAACCGTTTTTAGGTAAGTTTCTGTATATAATTCCGCCTAACTTCGTCATTTTTTGTTCAATTTAAATTTTTTTTTCATGTTAAAGCTAAAAATGAGCTCTTTTAATGTACCTAAGAGATATTCCAATTTTTCACGAATTTGTCAACTTTGAGGACATTTTCCATGACTAATATAAATTAAAAATTTTTTTGTGTGATAGTATATCAAAAGCATGTTAAAAGACGCTTCTAATAACCTATTGTTGAATAGAATTGGTAAAAAATTGACAGTTATTACACTTTATGTTGAAAGTAATAATTTTAAGTTTAAAAATAAAAATCTAATTTTTCATATTTTTCTTTCTAGAAGCTTTGTCTTTACTCTTTACTGATTCTACACATTTTCTGATGTATTTAACTACTTGCGTGAACCTTGCACTAAGCTGGTGTATAAGCGGATGAATCTTGGGGTGTAAGATTGGCTAAACTTTACCTGACACTTACTTGCTAATTGGTACACCTCATTTTGAAACTTCATAAAAAAATTTTAATTAACATTTTTTTTTATTTAATAGCATAAGATGTCAAGAATATTTTTCACAAGTTTTACATTAGTTTGATTAAAACTCTAGGCGAGGGAGAGAGAGAGAGAGAGAGAGAGAGAGAGAGAGAGAGAGAGAGAGAAGGAGAATTTGGAGTATTCTTTTATTATATTCGACAGGAACAGAATGGTTTGAAGTCGAAAAATATCGTGTATAATACTATAAATTTTGAAAACCTAATTTCATATTTCCAATCAATCATAGTACCAATTGATTGTTTATCATGGATATCAAAAATTTCCAAAAAATCCTGAAGAATCATACTTTTTGAACTTCCAGCTTTAATTGCTTTTTTCTCAAAACTTAATTTTTGAAAACGGTGAATTTCTTGAAAACTAATGCACCGTTCTTCTTGAAATTTGGCAAACTTCTTGTCAGTAGTATTGACTTATGCCTCAATGAACGGTTTATTTTTTTTTAATTACAACCAATTTTAAAAAGATTTACATGGTCAAAGAGTGTGTAAAAACTGTACTTTTTGCATAAAACTCTGACAGAAATTTTCATTTCAAATTTTTTTTAAACCCTTAGCTTAGGCATTTAAGTTTAGTTTATGCAAACTCACTCACTAGCAGAAAAATTTCGGTTTCTTAATTTCAAATTAAGTTATATAAAATTATCATGTCTACCGCCAAAATATTTTTTTTACCATAAATAAATAAAGGGACTCAGTAAATTAATTCGTTGATTACATAAAAAAAATTATTAAAAAAATGATTTTTTGGCCTTCGAAACACAGGTAACCCCTTAATTAATTTAATTAGCGCAAAACATTTTTATAATCTGCATATGTTAATTAATATTTGCAACTGTTTTATTAAATTATAAAGAAAATATATATTTTTATTCTGTTTTCTACGTCTTTTAAAAGTACATAAAACAAACATTATTTTTTTTAGGAATTTTTGTTATCCATGATAAACAATCAATTGGTACTATGATTGATTGGAAATATGAAATTAGGTTTTCAAAATTTATATTATTATACACGATATTTTTCGACTTCAAACCATCCTGTTCCTGTCGAATATAATAAGAGAATATTCCAAATTCTCCTTCTCTCTCTCTCTCTCTCTCCCTCGCCTAGAGTTTTAATCAAACTAATGTAAAACTTGTGAAAAATATTCTTGACATCTTATGCTATTAAATAAAAAAAAATGTTAATTAAAATTTTTTTATGAAGTTTCAAAATGAGGTGTACCAATTAGCAAGTAAGTGTCAGGTAAAGTTTAGCCAATCTTACACCCCAAGATTCATCCGCTTATACACCAGCTTAGTGCAAGGTTCACGCAAGTAGTTAAATACATCAGAAAATGTGTAGAATCAGTAAAGAGTAAAGACAAAGCTTCTAGAAAGAAAAATATGAAAAATTAGATTTTTATTTTTAAACTTAAAATTATTACTTTCAACATAAAGTGTAATAACTGTCAATTTTTTACCAATTCTATTCAACAATAGGTTATTAGAAGCGTCTTTTAACATGCTTTTGATATACTATCACACAAAAAAATTTTTAATTTATATTAGTCATGGAAAATGTCCTCAAAGTTGACAAATTCGTGAAAAATTGGAATATCTCTTAGGTACATTAAAAGAGCTCATTTTTAGCTTTAACATGAAAAAAAAATTTAAATTGAACAAAAAATGACGAAGTTAGGCGGAATTATATACAGAAACTTACCTAAAAACGGTTTTTTGGCCCTGAAACGAGATTTTGGAGGTATATCGGAAATATCAAATACACCATTCTTCATAGTTTTTTATGACCTACAACCCTGACCAAGTCCGATCGAAATTTTTTTTAGTGTCTTTTTTTTGAAAAACTGTTCCGTAGAAAATGACAAAAATATTAGGCTCGGTGGTTACACAAGTAGCTTTAACGAAGTTGTACAGCGCGACGCGGCGCATGCATAAAAATGTAGATGTAAAAATGTCTTATTTAAATTTTCATTGGTTGGAAATACTTTAGCTGGATATTATTTAATGTAGGATTGTCAAAACTTCCTAACAAAAAAAAATTTAACACTCTACCTTTATTTTTATGGATGATATTCATTTGTTAATTAATTTTTTATAAATATTTATTTATAAATCATAAAATTATTCAAAATACTTCATATACGGCTCGTTGGTTGCGCATTTTGATAAGCTTCAAAGTGGTGTATTCAGAATTGCCGTAACTTAATTTTTTTTTGTAAAATATTTCAATTTTCATAAATTTTTATTAATTAATTAATTAATAATTCGAAAACAACAAAAAACGTCATTTTGTTCTTTTGGTATGTTTAAAGTACACAACTTGAGCTTTCTTTTAATACAAAAAAAAAAAGAAAAATAAGGGTTCATTTTAAAAAAAAAGTCAAAAAAATGTTTAATTAAAAAAAAGGGTTAAATTTTGATTTAAAAAAAAAAACTTTTGCACCATGTGAAAAAGCAGGAAAAAACCTTTCGAAAACATATAGGTGAAATTTTTTTTCATTTCGTTATTTAGCGGCTACGATTTTTTGAAAAACTCAATGTTCTTACTTTACCCAAATCTTCAACCCCCTCCCCCCTCTACAATTTTAAATTAAATTGCATACTATTTGGTGGTTAAAGTACTTACCCATAGCACTAAAGTTTATGTAAATATTAGTCCGATCCAAGAACTTTTAATTTTGACGCTGGACACTTGAGAAAATTTGCCCCATATATATATTTTAACGCTTGAAACAATAATGTGCAATGAACAACAAAACAATTACTCTATATGTAACATACATAAATCTTCTCAAAAATTAATACTGATTAACCCAGGGAATGGAAACCGATAAAACAAATATTGTTTTAATCATAAATTTTAACCCGTAGTGGTCACACCTATAAATGGTCACATGGGGTGTTCCGCACCCCAGGCTGCAAAAACGCTATCATTCTACTTCTTTATGATATATCCATATATGCCATGTATTATGCAAAAAGTATATTTATTTTGAAGATTAAAGGTTTTTATGAGTGGTTTCAAAGACATTGAACGCAAAGTAGTTCTGGGGTGTCCTACGCCCCGGGTGACCACAACGGGTTAAGAATGCTCATCGAGAGAATAATTTTATGACTTGTCACTAAAATTCTAAAGTTAGAAACTTTTAATTAAATAAAAACTGACTGTTTTGAATCATCCTAGAAATTGGAAGGTTAATTTTCTATACTTTTCAACAAATTTACATTTTTTTAATTTTTGAGAAATTAAAAGAATTTATCCACTGCACTCTCAGATTTAGTAACAAAATTATATTTTGAGATCCTAAAAGCCAGTAAAATGAGATTTATGAAGAAAGATTAAATAAATAGTCAAATATAATTTCCTTTCAATTTATTAATCGGAAATTTTCTATTATTTAGAAATCCGCATTCAAAAAGTGTTAATGTAGGTTAAAAAAGTTTCATTAGTTTTTTGTTCCAAGGTATGCTTGTTTTTAATTATTATAAAATTGAAATTTTCTCCTTTAGGATTTTAAAAACTTTGTTTTCCACGTTGAGGAAGGAAATTTGTTTTATTAAATGGGTCGAAGAAACAAGTACTTAAGTTTTCTGTCAACGATAAATATTATATTTCTGTGCGCTAAATCCTGACTACAATATAATTGTAGGGGAAAGTCGCCAGTTGTGAGACGGCTTCAGTTGTGAGACAGTCCATTTTTTTTAACACGAAATATAAAAAGGCTGATTGATATACATAACAACATTTCTTTTTATACGAGCCAACTTTTGCGTGTACACCGAAGCGGATATATGTATTGTTTGTGTTAGATGCCAACACTGTGTGTGAAAATCGACTAAAAAACTTTTTTCAGGATTGTGCAAAGTACTTTTTTTTAAGTTAATTATTTGGAAAAGCTAAATGTTATGCATTTTTATTTAGTATTTTCCTTATATTTTGTAATGCAATATTGCATTGTTTCAATCTACAGTTGGAAATATTTTTTTTTCCTTTTTCAAAATAGCGCCAATTTCCGGTTGTGAGACACAGCAAGTCACCAGTTGTGAGACGGTGGCGCCGCCCATCTGGAATAGCCTATACTTTTCGTTATGCAGCATAAAGCGCTCTGTTCAGTTTAGTTCGTTACGTACATTTGATAACACAACAATTATTTAAAGTGTGGGAACATGCGCACAAGTTATTTCATTTGCCTACATTGCGACATCGATTTCGATGAAGAAAACTGATAGTCATATTTTAAAGAATAAATATTTTTATTTAGTATATAATAATATGTATTATCAATATATTTAGTTATTTATATTAAACATAATGTTTCATGCCAACTTTTTTAAATTTTAGCATTTTTTTATAAGTATCTCACAACTGAAGACCTTTTTTTTTTGACTAAAAAGATGTGTTTGGAAAATTGATCATAAAATTTTTCGAGTTCATCTGAACACTACACTTTCTATGAATAAAAGTTGCGTATTTAAGTTACTTTTTGAACGGTGTATTTTATTTACGATTTCGTTTACCTATTTCCAATTTATAAGTCAAAAATAAAACTCGTCTCACAACTAGCGACTCTCCCCTACATAGATTGAAATTTGTTTCTTCTCTTTATATGTTTTTTATACATCGAATATATTTAAAACTATAATAATAGAGCATTGAATATTCGTATATTCCATTATTGTACATATTCTACAAGTATACATAAATATAATAATCAAATTAATAATAAAATGAATATAAAATATTTAAAACGACTTTCATGTTTTTATTACTGCATTGTGCATTCTAATATTTTTAATAAGTATGGTATTCAGAAGATTTTATATCTATATAATTATATATGTATAGAAATAAATATATATAGCTATGTGTTTATATTATTTTATAGTCACTATCAAACTTCAGAAAAATTTCATTAAACAAAAATTTGAAATTTAAAAAGATCTGGACATATTGATGATTTATAATTTTTACTTTTTTACTAATAAAAATTGCAAAATTCTTTAAACTTTCCTAAACATGGTACATTTTAATAAAAAAAACAAATTTTCTTAAATCTAAAAACATTCTTCTATATATAATTTTGTATTTTTCCTAAACTTTATAATTAACTTTAGAGGTTATTTACAAAATTACATTTGAAAATTTTGTTGCATTAAGAAAAAACAGATGACGATCGTTGGCATCACTGCGACTTCGTATAACCATGACTTTATTTCTCTAAGATGGAAATGCGCACGCAACCATATTGATTTGTTTACTAACAGAAATTTTCAATGTTTACTTTTATAATTTATTAAAATGAAATATCAGGAAAGCAACTGTGAAGTTTATTTCTTTTGGAATCTTGAAAAGAACACAGGTAAGTTTGTTTTAGCATTTGCGTCATTAAGTTTTATCTTGCTGCTTAAAAATTATATAATTTTTATTTAATAGCTTTTTCAATATTAAAATTATAAAAAATTGCCCTAAAATAGAAATATTGCTTATATTTTTCTGAGCATTTAAAAAATAGAAAACCTTGATACGACTGATAGAACGGAAGATATAGCTATTTCAACTTTTTTTTTGAAATTTCAATTCTCGTAAACTATTTAATATTTTTACTCAAATATTTATGTAAAACATTAATCATATTAAATATAATAAAATTTTAAAGCTTCATTACCCACCGTTAACCTGCTGAAAATAACGTTTCCTCTTGGAATCGCACAATAAAAACTGATATAATAATTCTAATGAATTTTATTATCTTAAAAATAACTCTTGATAAATGAAAAATAATTTGTTAATAATCATAGGTTCCAAAATTTGTTTTCAAAAAGTTATTTTAAAAAAACTAATTTACAGTCAGCCGACATTTTGGATAGTGACGTTACAAGTTGAATTGCCTTATTATACGTTTGTAATTTTGTTGGTAACATTGTTGACGATATAATTGCCGATTCGCAAAACAAAATGCACGAAAAAAAAATGTGTAATAGTTAAATTTAAGTTACTTTTTATGTATTTGATAGTTCATGTTTTAACGTCTTAAAATAAAATTATTATAAAATAATACATAAGTTTGTAATCCGGTACTGAATCTAGAAAATTGTTTTC
Organism: Ganaspis brasiliensis; assembly: GCA_037103525.1. Taxonomy (NCBI): domain Eukaryota; kingdom Metazoa; phylum Arthropoda; class Insecta; order Hymenoptera; family Figitidae; genus Ganaspis; species Ganaspis brasiliensis. The sequence goes on along the minus strand of JAZKLR010000633.1, from coordinate 1,256,879 downwards.
TAAATCCAAGTTAATTTATATCATTCGAAAGCTTACCATTTCTTCTTTTAAAATAAAAAAGATAATGTAAAGTAGTTATTTGAAAATAAGTGGAGTTTTGAGAGTATGTGAATGTTCCAGTGTAAGAAGACGTACAAGTGCTTGTTCAATTTACGGCCCTGAGTGGTGTTATTTCCGCTTCGTCGCAGTCCCCTCGAATAACCCTTTTTGGTTCACGTGGGGTGAGAGCAAAAATCAAAGTGCGGAGAAATTGTTTCGCGCTATTTTCCGCGTTTTCCCTCGCTTACCGGAGCGACCTCTTTTTCTTGGTTACAGGTGAATTCTTCAGGTCTGACGGAGAAAGATCTTTCCGACCAATCGGAGCGACGGAAAGAAAGGATGCGGAAGTCTCCACCCCTTGCATAGTTTTGGAAGGACCGCGTGGTCGTCGTTGGCGGCAGTAGTCTAGGACTCTAGGACCGAGGGCTAACGACGCACGTGCTAACCGGCGTGAAATTTTTGTAATTATCAGTGGTGGAAATTATCGACTGTAAAAGTTGTGTGTGAGAACAGTCAGTTTATAGCCGGAGGTTTCTTATAATAAATTCTAGAGTGTGAACTAATTTGAGCAGTTGTGTGTTAAAATTTATCCTGCCCTCAGCGGGGACAACAGGTGGAATTTTGGCAGAGATAGCGGTGAAATCTCTACGTCGAAGTTGGTGAGTAATTTTCTTGTTTGTCGTGGCGTTTCTCCGCTGGATTAATCGTTGGTTCTCTCGACGGAATTTCCCTTTGTGAGTGGTAAAGGAATTAGGTGGAAAAAAGTTAAGTTAAAAATAATAACATAGAAAATTAAATTTTGAAAAATACATATTTGATTAAATTTTATAATTTATTATCCTTAAAAAAATGCTAAAAAAATTTTTTGGCACATGATTTTTCTAGATTTTTCATCAGCTTTCGATTGACCTGGTCTATTTAAAAAAAATTCATTTTGACCAAAATTTTTGAAAATTAAAAATAAATTTCACTTTTTTTCGTCTTTAGGCTTATTTTTTTTAATTTTAGTTTTAACCCTTAAAGTGTAACGTGTTTTTTGGCACCCTTAAGCTGTAACGCTGGGTCACTTGTGCCTCAAGCTTAAAAAAGTGCTTAAAAGTGCTCTGAAAAATCCGGAAAAATTCATAGTCTTACGTCAACTATCCTAGTATAGGGACTAATCATTATATTGCCGCTATGCTCATTTGTTTAAACAATACAATTGTTTACACAAATAAAAACGTAAAAGAAATCAATTTTTTTTTAAAAATCATAACTTTGGATTGAATGGATATTTTTTAAAATTTCAAAAAGTAAATTAAAGCTTAAGAGTGGTACTTTAAGAAAAAAAAATTAAAAGTCTGCATAAATGAATGGAATGCTTAAGCTTTGAGCATGAAAATCACGACTTTTCACATGTTGCATTACGATAATCGACTTGGCGACCTCGTGAAAAAAATCTCCTTATGTGACCTGTACGACATAATCTTATCTAAAAAACATTTTACAACAATATTCTGTATGAAAAACATCAATTTATAATAAAAAAATATAAAAGTATGGAAAAATACATTTTTTATCCCACAGGCACAAACATGGCGCTTTTAGATGCCTAAAATCCATGCATTTTTTCCACCACAGGGTAAAAATGGCCGCCATTTTTATACGGTCAAACAAGTGAATGCATTTAGACCCTAACCTACAAACATTTAAAAGCACCAAGTTTGTGTCTTTGGAATAAAAAGTATCGTAAGCAACACGGGTTTAAAGTCAGTCCAATTTGTTTACAATGATGTTTGTGTACTCGTTTTGTCTCGGGCTTCGCCCTCGACTGCCACTCGTACACAAACATCAGCGTAAACAAATGGCTGCCTTTACCCCTTGTTGCTTAATATACTATTACTTATTTTGTTTTTTCGCCAACGTAAACTGTAACGCTGGGTCACTCGTGCCTTTTTAGACTTTCTTTTTGCTCCTGTGACAGTTGTTCATGCACCAAATCATCGGCACTTGTGGAGCACTTAGTATTCTAGAATACAATTTTTTTTAGTATAGTTTTGCCCCACCTCTTGTCCCTCCTTTTGAGTTAGCAAGGTGTAACAGTTTGACAGGGGCACAAGTAACCCAGCGTTACAGCTTAAGGGTTAACAGAAAGCTGAGATTTTTTCCTACAAAATATGTAGTTTTTAAAAAACCGTTTTTTTTGTTTTTGATAAATTTAATGTTGAAGTTAGCGCGACACGTCAAGGCGAAGTCTCACTCTACTGCCCCGCTTGTTGCTATGCGCTGTTTGCATCATTACGTGGATATTTAATTATTATAACCTTGAATTGAATTTTTCTCTGCATTTTACAGTGTTGAGACTGACATGAAAACAATTAAGTGCCTGCACTATAGTTCCCATACCAATACAAACTCACTGGAAAACTCACTGGCGAAAATCACTGACGTTTCTGGGCTATTTCAATGCGTTTTTAGATAGTATTTGAAACATTTACTCACTCAAAACTTATTGGATCTTTTAAGTCTGATTTATGGCAATGGGAAATTCCCCTGGAAACCCTAAAGAGGTAAAAATAATTTATTGGGCCCTTTTGCAGTTTATGACCAACATAAATACTTTTGGTGACCTTCGGGCACAAAAATAATTACGCTAAAAATAATGTTTATTTATTTTAACATTATATTTGTTTTAATGAGCTTGAACTATTTTCCTGATTCTATTATGTTTACTACATATCCCTTTGACTTTGATTTAAAAAATGATATCAATTTTAACGTAATATTCATGGTTTACGAAATACCTTATAATTTCTTAAAATATAAAATTATCACAATAAATTTTAGATATTTGGAATCGTGAAGTATTACAGATTCCAAATTCTTTAATTAAAATTTTCAAATAATTAAGTTACAGAAATTTCAAGTCATAAAATATTAGGGTTCAAAAATTATTAGCTAGGGTAACAATAGACATGGGGATTTAAAATGGATCCCTGCTTTAACAGTAGATTTCCAATTCTTTTGTCATTTAAGCTCATGTTTTTCAACCCGGCACATTGAAATTTATATACTTTTACTTTTTGAGGTCTGCAATACAAAAATTGAAATCTTCAATATTTCACTATTCTGGATTTCTAAAATCGATTTTAAAAATGTATACTACTAAATTAAAATTATAATCAATAAAATACTTAAAGAATAATTAATTATTAAAATATATGTTATAGACATTTATATTCTTTATAGAAAATAACAATTGCAAAAACTAATCTTATAATTCATAAACAATAAAATTAATTGATAATTTTAAATCATAATTAGCTTTTTTATTAATATTATTCTCTGTAAATAAATATATTGTTATATTTTTGACAGAATTTTTAATATAGGTATATACTCGTATAATGTATATTGAATTTTCAGAAAAATATTTTTTTAAGAAATCTACATAAAAATATATGTTTAATAAAGAGCCACAGATGGTTTGTGACAATATAATTGTAATTTCTTTTAAAACTAAATTTAAAAGGACTACCTCAAAACGGGCAATAAATTTTGACCTTGCCTGAGTGTAGCAATAAACTCTAGTGCGCTAGTAGCTCACTGGGCCAGTGAGTTTCAAATAATTTTCCAGTGATTTTCTATCGGTAGGGTCTTTTATTTATTTTTTTATATTTAATTATTTTTAGTAATTTTCTGATATTGCTTTCTCATAGAAGAAGTATTGTTTTACTATAAAAAATAATATACATTAAACTTTCAAAAATTTTGGAAAGAGTATTTAATATAGTGATAGGTCTATAATTACATAGGTCATTAATAACAACTGTTTTGAAAACAGGTACATTAATTCTCTCTTTCCAAATTGTAGGAAAAGTTCCTTCTGAAACTGGTTTATTAAAGATGATAGAAAATGGTTCTAATAAAGAGAAACAACAAGATTTAAAAAACAAAGGAGAAATACCGTCGGAACCTGAGCCTTTATTCATGTCAAGTTTAAGAAGCATAAATTTAATATCAGCCTTACTGATTATAAAAATACTTACATTGAAAGTCAGTGAAACAAAGTTATCGTTATCAACAGACTCAACACATACAGATTTAAAATAGGATGCAAAAAAATTGTCAATTGTCTGTGTATTGTCAGAGGATATTCCGTTAAAGGACATAGTATTAGGAATGCGTTTCTTCTTTTTAGAAGAATCGACGTAACTCCAAAAGAATCTCGGGTTATCTATTATAGACGCTTGAGCTTTTTTACATAATCTTGAACGAGCAGAGTTAATTGCAGCATAATCAGCCTTAGTCGAATCGAACCTGAATTGCTGAATTAATTTTACTATTATTATAATCTAATGTAAACACAAGGTCTAACACTGAATTATGAAAGTTTGAAAAAGTGTTAAATTGAAAAATATTTAAAAAGTCTAGGAAGAGAATAATAATATTACATAATGTTATTAGACATGTCTTAAAGTAAACAAAAAATATTTTTCATTTGAAAAAATTTCAAAATAGAGGCACTAGAGACCTTCTTTTGAAGCATAATAAGTTATGAATGACGACTGTGCAATAAACAACTCAACCATCTAGAAGTTGAATTTAAAAAAAATATATACTTAATTAATCTTTTCCCTCTTATTCTAGAAGGTTCAAAGTACCTTTTAAGCCAATAAAAAAATTGAGTTTTTGAAAATTCTAGAGTGGTGTAACCCCTTAATAGAGCAACTAGGATTATCACAACTTAAGCTCCAGATCGCATAATACAATATAGTGTTTTAATCCAATATTGAAGTCAACAAAAACACACTTCAATAATTTTTTATTGAATTTGAATTATAATAATGGTATAAAATTATTGAATTTTATACCAATTATCTGTCAAAATATAAACATCAGAACACACCGAGGCTTGTGATTCACGAAGTGTATTAAGCTTAGTTCATAGACCTCTAACATTTTGATAAAAGAAGCACAATTGACGACGAGACTGCGTTGTATGAGAGGCATTATTATGTAGAAAGGAGATAGACGAACTTGAGGTCATTATCAAACCAGATGTTGAATCACTGAGGGGCCTGCAGGTGCTGATACTATTGTCGGATGTCCGCGGCGAAACTTCAGCGCCAAGTTTAATTCTTCCCTTTGCTTGCGCACTTGTAGCTGGGCTTTGACATCTGCTAATTCTTTGATTTCCGCCTTAGTCTTGTCAAGTGTGATCCACAATTCTTTCAAAATAGACATCCGAGTGATATATATCGTGACAGCAATGAATAGTTGAAACAACTTTCTTGCTTGTACGGCGATGGACAAATAATTTTGATTAGTCAGGGGCGGGAACGAGGCTTCTGCTGAATAGAATTAAGTTTACCTATGCGATGAATTTCTAGTTTATCCAACTTAAAAGTTGTATCTAAATCATGTCCAATTTTCTTTACTACCCGATCATCAGATTCATTATGGTATTTTTTGACTGGTTCTTTTGAGTTTCAGGCATGCCAAATATAATTATGCTTTTCATCTTTAACATTCTTTTCTCAAATTCCGACATGCATTGATTCAGCAAAGTATTGTTATCAACCAAACCATTTACATTGGCAATAGAACTAAGCCACAAATAGTACCGTCTGCAATAGAAATTCTAGAAGTAAGATTTTCGATATTTAATTCAGCAGTATTTATTCGTTCCTTGTTTCTGTTAATTAGTAGAGAATAATCATCCATTTTCGTTTATAATTCGTTAATCTTTTCTACAAGTCTTTCGATAGCACTACTAACTTTCCTATCAACGTCATTAACCGTGGATGGAGAATTATTGTCAGATGAAAATTTAGCACGTGTTTTCAGTTTGCAACATTTGATAAAATTTCCATTTTCTAGTGTTCCACTATTTCGTGCACATTCAGGGTGAAATTACGCTCCACAACCACAACAAGAAACAGGATTATTTATATTAGTTTTTTGAAGCCATAACATGTTACAGGCACATTTACGTCCAAATTATCAGTGGGAGCCATGACATCTGAGAACGATAGTAGCATACACCAGTCACTTAAAAACTCAAAATACTTGTTTTCTGAATAAGAACATCCGAACAAAATATAAAAAAAATAAAGAAACATCTCTCACAATACACCTCGCCACTTACACACCCTAAAATACTCAAACTGAATATTAGAAAATAAGTAAGAGTCAACAACCCGAGATAACACGTCAGATCAGCAGGCGGACATTTATATGGCGCTTATTTTTCCTATTTTAAATATAAAATTGGAAAATTCGTGCTTTTTTAAAACACTTTTTATTGACTTTTACTTATTTCTCTACCTCTTGAAGTCGGCAACGGTTTTACTTTGCATACAATGAAAGTTATATTTATCTGACGCATTAATTTTATTATAATTGAATAACAAATTTAATTAATTTATTATTCTAGTGGCTTGCCACCTACAGTATTTTTGGACAGAAAGTGTATTTTGACAAAAAGTATTTTTTGACAGAATTTATTTTCATGCAGAAGATCCGTGATTTGATCGTCTCTTCAATAAAATATACTAAATTTAATGGTTTTTTTTACTTTCACACCCACTCTATATAATAATGATCAAATGAATTTACGTTCATATGTGTATTTTTCTTCTTGACGTTATAATGATGCGACGTCGGTTAGTACGTCGTAAATCCTCCGTCCATTAAATGTCGTTATAACCGATCTCCATTGTGCTTCCGGTTAGCACATATTTTCGATGTCTTTGAAAGTGCGTGTACTTACGTATTTTGATGTGCTGATTACGAATGTCATAATGAAAATTGTCTCAAATTTGATTATAATGTAAAAAAACAAAAAACTACAATAATTCACGGTAATTCGCTGTTATCTCATACACTGCTATCAGCACAGCGTTTGTATAAACTGGAAAGTACATTTTTTAAAAAAGTTAGCGTGGGGTTGAATTTACAAAATAACAACCAGCGTAAACTTAACTGGAAGCCAAATTACATACAGCCAAATTTGTACATTGTTACCGTTGGGTTACAGTGGCATAAAAAGTGGAATTTCTCTTAAACAGATAAGGGGAGGTTAAAGTGCCATAATAAGTGTATATTTTTTTTAAACGGATAAGAGAGGGGGGTTGAAGAGCCATGATAAGTGTAATTTTCTTAAAATGATACATAGGGGTTGGGGTTCTATAAATAGTGGAACATGTTTTTAAATCAGATTACATAGGTAACATTTGTTTAAGTTTAAAAGACTAATATTCAGTAATAGTATAACTATAAACTATTTTCATGGCCGTGGACACATTTTTGTATTCTTTTAGAAAACTATTGACTTTTGGTAAAAAATGTATAAAGCATGAAATGTGTATTTTTATAAGATCGAGAATATCTTTTTTAAAACTCCACACTGAAAAAACTATTCTCACATGTAAAGCTATATTCCACTTCTGTAACTCAAGATTATTCCTTAATAAATAATAGGGTTTTGTGGAAAGATAATGATTTTCATGATCACTTATTTACTCTTTTTTTAATTTTAACCTAATTAAAATGGGTAAAGTATGGGGTTGGGGTGCCATAAGGGCCAATAAATACAGATTAGTTATTTTAATTAAAATAGGATCAATTAATATCAACCTCACCGAGTCAAAAAAATCAGTGAGATTTTTTTTTACTCTTTGACTCAGTCAGATCAATAGCCTACCATAGCATTTGACCGAACCGTCCCTCCCCAAAACAGGTTACGTCATTTATGGGTGATCCCTAATAAGTTGATTTTTTTTACGGATATAGGGGGGTTGGATTGCTATAATAAATTGAATTGTTTTTAAACTAATGCAGGGTGGTTAGGATGTCATAAAAAGTAGAAACTATTTCAAATCAAAATACATAGGTATAATATATATTTGTTTCAGTTATAAGACTATTATTTATTGTTCAGTAATAATATAACTAAGAGCTATTTTCATGTCCGTTGACACGTTTTTGTGTTTTTCGTAAAACTATTTACCTTTGGAAAAAAATACATGCAAGAGAAAATGTGTATTTTTATAAGATGAACAATTGTTGTTTAAAATATTTCTTAAAATTTGGAATATTTTATGAGATAATAGCGAAAAAGCGTAAATTTTAATAGATGATTATGGTTTGTACCATGATAATCAAATATGCGCTAATTTTTATTATCATTTTCGTAATCAACGCTTCAAGATACATAAGTATACGAAATTTAATTAAATTCCGAGGTATCTATGTCGTTTTCGAAAATACACACTTTACTTTTTTTCTGATACTTTATAATATTTTGTACATATAATTATATGAACAAAATATTATATAATTGTGCAAAATTGAATTGTTTATTTTGGACTGAAAAATGAACAGCTATATTATCATTTACAAACTATAATACCGTCCTACACCAACTTTAAGTGCAATTTTTTAGATTTACTGTTTTTTTTAACCCCAAAACAATTTCAGATTAAAAAAATGATGTTTTCTATTGTTTCATCTAAAATGGATTTTGATACTTATTTTTTAAAATTTATAGCCAAATATGTTGTAGGGAACAGAAAAGTTCCTTAATTTTTTTTTTTTTAAAAACTGTAATATCTTTTGTTCTAATTAAAATTTCTGAGTTTCTAAGTTTATAAACCTAACTTTTTTTTTTTAATTAATTATACATTTGTTTTTCGGCCTTACGTCCATACAAGTGTTCCCTTGTGAAATTATTTCCTTTGATTTGTTTCTTTGTTCATACTTTAAACAAAAGTATTAAGTGTTTTTGCATCTACAGAACGGCTTGAAATTAGGAGTACTCGCATTTGCCTGGACCACCCATTATTGGGTTTGCTCGACAGTGGAGAGAGAAAACTGTAGAAAAACCTCTCCTGAGTACAACCGGTTTATCGACAGTCAAGTTCTTATAATATGTACATGTCAGTTACCGACAGTGCACATCATTATACCTCGACGTCAAACCTTTCACTGAAGTTATGTCACGTGCCGGAAAAATCCCAGGCTCCAAGGCTTCCTCAGGGCGCGAACCAAGCAAACTTGACTTGGCGCGACCGCAGAGTCCAGAACCTTAACCAACTGAGCTAACTCCGTTTATAAGCGGATTCCTTGATGCTCAAAACGAAATTTTATGTTAAAAATTTGAGGTTTGAAACAATGTACAGACAAAACTCTGATTTTATTTATAAGGTGTAACGCGGTCAATTTTACCGGTTACAGTTTGTATAAATTTTCACTTTTTCAACATTACACACGCTTACTATCCACGGAACTCAACCAGCCGTATCGAATCCGAAATATTTAATTAGAATTTTGTATTAATTCGCGCGAACAACATTTATTTGTTTTCATGTCATTCTCCGGCACAACGAGGTTAAAACTGCTGTCAACTGAGATACATCACATCGTCACCCAGTACAGAGTCGAACCTTCACGCACCGTCAGACTTGTTATTTCGTTTCTTAATTATCTCTTTCTTCGTGCTTCGTTTTCTCGTTAGTGCGCAGCACCTTGCAGTGTATCGACTAGGTGATCATAGATCACGGCCTAGGTTTCGAATTGACCGCCCTACGCCCTTCCAGCTCACGGCCCAATCAATATAGCAGTGTGTCAGCCCTTTTCTTACTGACCTTAATCAATGTCGCCACCTACCCGAAATTTATCGATTTTGGAATGAAATCAATTCTGAGTACCAGATTTTCTTACTATGCAACTCCACCTCATGTTGTATCTTTAGATACTGGAAACCTGCGATTGTGTTATTTTAGAGAAACTGCTAAAATTCTCTAAATTAATCTGTCAACTTGGCTGTCCGATAGCATAATCAGGGCGAAAACTATCAAAAATTCAAATGAGAAGATTCCAGAGTCAAAATTCGATCCGTTGATCCGAAACTCTGATGCTTAGGCCCTGCTGTTTGTAGGCGTGTTTCCTGGTTTTAATTAAGGGTTTCCGAGCAAAACCTGGAACTTCTAAAAGTCTGGTCTCGTCGAAGACGAGTCTGGAAAGTCAACGGCTCTGGAGTGTAAAGCACGATAGTTCATAGAAGGAAAAATAAGTATAAAACCGATGATGGGTGAAGGTCCTTCAATATCTTATACAGCCCTTAAGGACGCGAGTCACCGGCAACACCTAGAGTCATATGAAGATAACACGAGAAGGACGAACGTGCAAGGAAAAAAGAAAAAGAACATGTGAAGAGCACATGGTGAAAACGGAAATTAAAATTAAGCATTCTACGTTCTGCTTTTACTAGATTCGGCTGGAAAGTCTGTTTGTGGATTCACGTACCGAAAGGAAAATTATTGTTAAAAATGGAACTTTTGCAAACTGTTTAATATTTTAAAACCGTTAAATTAAGTTAAGTGAAAATATCTACGTAAAATTTCATGTAAGCAGTTTCTTGTTTTTAATCTGCAATGTTTCTGCCAGGATGTAAATTGTTAAAATTTTTCTTTATTATGTAACTCCTGTTAAAATTTCAGGTCGACTTCCTTATCGTCTTTCCAACTAAATAAGTGTTAATTCCTTTTTTTTGTGAGTTTCTAAATTTACGATGTAAAATTTTGATAGTAAATTCTTATTTGGAGTCACCGGAAGTAGAACGTAGCATCGTTCACCACGTGTTTACAATTCTCTTTTATAGAATCTGTTGTCTTAATTTCCAAAAATGTTAAATTTCAATTAATAATGTTTCAACTGGTAAACTAAAACTTTCATAATTTTCTTTATTAAAATATAATAGAAATATCAATATTATAATGTGTGAGTTATAATGATCCGGTCACGGCTGGTTTTCATGTTTTATTGATTTATTAATGATTCTACATTAATTCATTGTATATTCTGTATTTAAAAATTCTTAGTGATTTAGAGTGACAGGCTGTACTCTGCGAAAGGTACAGCAGCATTAAGTATTGGTTGTGATAGGTTGAACCTTGAGTTTACTTTTAAAAATTTTTATTTTTCTAAGATATTTCTAATTTTACTATAATGGTTGATAATATTTAAAACTTTATACAGATTATAGAAAAACAAATTGTATTTAACTGTTTTCACATTATTTTCGCTAATTTTCTTCGAATTCAATTAATTCTTTTTTATTTTTAACTTTGCGACCAGACCTGTCGCATTTACTCATTGTACAAGAATTTCTAACGACTGGTATGGCAAAATATACCATATGATATGTTCTAAATACTATGTTATGAAAATGTATTATGAAGTTTTCTAATTTTGAGACAAACCGTCTCTTGATGTTTACGCCCCTGTAATCATTTTATTAAAAATTTATAATTTAGCTAGTTTTTCTCCCTTTTCAGATTTTGTACTTCTCTCTCGTTTCCCGATGATTATGTTCAATTAATTCTCAACTTTTAGTTTATTTAGATTTCTCTTTTCTTTTTTTGTCCCTATCGTTCCCAATTTTCTTTATATAAAGTCATTTATTTTTGAATGAATTATAATTTTCGGATTTTGTTAAATTTAATTATTGAGATTTCTTTTTAGTAATTTGTTGACAATCCGGAACCCCCCTCTCTCTTTTACACTACTGAGAGCCGTGCATTTCTAATAGCTTTGAGATCTATCGTGTTTATTTGTAAGTTTTTGATTCTTTTTCGATCGGAGAATTTCGATTAACATCAGATGAATAGTTATCACGGGCAATTTAGTTTTATTTGCAGGTGAAGCTTGTTTTTAACTTTTTAGTTGTAGTCGGTTGTTCGTTACCGACATAATTATTTTAACTATTTTGCAATTATAATAGTGGTAGTTTCACCATTTCTGACGTATTTTTTATCGCTCTTTCGAAATCTGTTATCAAAATTTAAAAAAAAAAAAAATTTAAAAAGTTATGGACTCTTTTTTGAAAAAAATGTGAAATTTTGACAATTTTGTTTAAAAAATGATTTTTTTTCATACTTTCAATAATCGGAAAAATATTTCAACTTAAAATATCGCGTCCGTAATATTCAAACTTGAAAGTGACGAACTGTACTTTTGAAAATTTGAAGATGGTGGATCCAAAATGGCGTCCAACGCTTCATTAAAAAAAAATTTTATTTTTATGACACTAAGTGTCTAAATGTTTTTTGACTCTCCGATCACAAATCTGAAGTCAGATTTTAAAAATTCAAAATGGCAGATCCAATATGGCGAACGATATTTTGAATTTCGATCGGATTTGTTTGAAAATTGTTACTCGGGGTTTTTGATGTCAAAATTTAAAAGTTCAAAATGGGGGATGCAATATTTTATAATTTATTTATTAAAAACAAAAGTTCCTAGGGCTAATAAACATTCAAAGGAACAATACAGAATAACAATAGGTGTAATATTCATACCGCTTAACGAGTAACTCTATTACAAAAATGTGTGTAATGATCACAATAATTTGCACTTGAAATGATGTAGTGAGAGGTTAAAGAATACATTGCCAATTATCAAACTCAATAATGTGATTTGTGAAACGAAATTGTACATGCTTTCTAGTTTAATCAATAAAAATGCTATAAAAGACGTAAATAGAAAAAATTCGGTATCGCACTATAATTAACAACAGTCATACAGGAAAAAAAACCATATTACTAATAAGTTATATCAAATTACTTATTGCTTTTAAATAGAAAATCCAAAAATAATTTTTTAAAATAAGGTTGCTTTGATGAATCTCTTATTCTATTTGGTAATTTGTTCCACAGCCTTGCTCCCCTAATAACAAATGATTTTTGTACTTTGCAAGTTCGATGTGTAGGTATTTTTAAGATAGTACTTCTTTCTCGAAGCCTGCTATACATTGATTCATCGAATTTCTTAAACTCAAACAATTCATATAAATATGAAGGAGCTTTGTTATTAAAAATAGAGAAAATTAAATTTCCAATAAAGAACTGTCTTCTGGTTGCAACATTTAACAATCTAGACTTAGCCCTATATTGCGTAATATGTTAATTTTTTGGTAATTTGTATATAAAACAAATACATGCGTTTAAGGTCCTTTCTAATTTGTAATTTAATTCATCCGTAATATCATCATAAACAGGACAACAATAATCTAATATAGGAAGGATAAGTGCTTTTACTGCTTATGGAGGACGATATTTTGAAAATCGATCGGATTTGTTTGAAATTTGTTACTCGGGGTTTTTTGGGGTCACTGATCATGAATCTGATGTAAAAATTTACAAATTCAAAATAGCGGATCCAATATGGCCGACAATATTTTGAAAATCTATCGGATTTGTTTGAAACCATCTGATTAAATATTTAAGGTCCTTTAGCTAATAAAAGTATTTTAACGTTTCCCGTCTCAAACACTAAATGGAAAAAAAAAAAATGGATTGTCGACAAGTGTTCAATACGAACACAAAACTTTTGTGAAAATCGTACTGATTATTTCTGTAAATATTGTTTTATAAAATTCCACGAATATTAAATGACTGTCTTTGTTCCGTTTATATAAAAATTTTTTAAAATACAAAAAAAATACAATTACAAAAAAAATACAAAATATTAAAAAAAAATATATACAAAATATTTTTAAAAAAATGACTCTTCACTTAACGTTTATCTCCTCGTGGTTTGAGTCAAGCAACATTAAAATAATTTTAATGGCTAATTGACTTGAAATATTCAATCAGATGGTTTTAAAAAAATCTCATCGATTTTCAAAACACCATCAGCCATCTTGGATCAGTCATTAAAATTTTGTTTAAATTTAACATCAAATTCGTGATTAGCAAACCCAAAACATTTAAGTAACGAGTTTCAATCAACTTTGAACGATTTTCAAAATATCGTCCGCATATTGGATCCGCCATTTTGAATTTTTTAATTTTGACATCAGATTTGTAATCAGCGACTCAAAAACCCCCGACTAAAAATTTTCAAACACATCCGATCGAATTTCAAAATATCGTCCGCCATATTAGATTCGCCATTTTGAATTTTTGAAATCTGACTTCAGATTCGTGATCGGAGAGTCAAAAAACATTTATACACTTAGTGTCATAAAAATAAAATTTTTTTTTAATGAAGCTTACACTATGTGCTCTGTTTTCTACGCGACTACGTCTAATAAAATTAAAACCTAATTAATTGTGATCGCGTGGCTTTTAGGATAAATAAGTCACTGTTTGATTCACATCAAATTCACCATTTATTTTGTCAAATATATAAAATTTGTCTGGCACGATATAATTACAATTTCTTGATTTGTTTATAGTTAAACTCCCTCCACAATTGTTAACAAAATTGCAATTAAATAAATTCACTTATTCACTAATTATACTAGGTTTAGGCTATTCGCCCTCGTGTCGAGTACTGACTTTCGTCATCAGACAATTATAATTTGTCCCTACTTATTAATTAACGCTAATTCGGGTATCGACGACAATGATCGTGTTATTACCTACGTTTCTATATACATTCTCAACATGCTCATATATTGAAAAAAAAAAAATTCGTTGGACGCCATTTTGGATCCGCCATCTTGAAATTTTCAAAAGTACGGTTCGTCACTTTCAAGCTTGGATATTACGAACGCGTATTTTGAGTTAAAACATTTTTCCGATTTTTAAAAATATGAAAAAAAAATCATTTTTTAAACAAAATTGTCAAAATTTCACATTTTTTCAAAAAAGAGTCCATAATTTTTTAAAAAAATTTTTTGTTGATATTTTGATAACAGATTCTGAAAGAGCGATAAAAAATACGTCAGAAATGGTGATTCCTATAATTTTGTATACTTCCAAAAATAGAGAAAATTAACGTTAAAAATGAGTACCAAAAAGTGTCCGTCCCGTCCTTAAAGGGTTAAGAAAAGAGAAATTTGTTTTTGTTTGTTTTTTCGGTTAAATTCCCCCCCAAAAACATAGAAATAAACATCAAACTCAACTATTCGTGAAATCCGAAGTTCCAACCCTCTCTTAAAGGATAAAGGAGGGTGGAAATTTCTTTTTGTTAGACTTTTTGGCTTTAGCACCCCAAAAAACATTGACATAGACACCAAACTTGACTTTTTGTAACATGTAATATTTCAAACCCCTCACAGCGGTTAATAAGAGGTAAAAGTAGGGGAGAAATTTGTTTTCAAGGGTCTTTTTCGGTCACAGCACCCCAGGAAATATAGGAATAGACACAAAACTCAACTTTTCTTAAAATTTGAAATTCCAACCCCCTCTTAGAGGGTACTAGGGTGTGCAGTAAAGGGGGCGAAGAAGGGGGGATTTGTTTTTGGTGGTCTTTCTTGGTTTTAGCGCCCCAAAAACCTTAAGAATAGACACCCTTTTCGATTTTTTTTTAAATTTAAAATATTAACCCCCCTTTTGGGGGTAATAGGGAGTGAAGGAGGAGAGAAATTTGTTTTTATGGGTTTTTTTCGGTTTCAGCGCCCTAAAAAACATAAGTATAGACACCGAATCAACTTTTCGTAAAATTCGAAATTCCAAACAATTCTTAGGGGGAAGTAAAGGATAAATGACAATTAAATTAGAGCTTTTAAAATTTTTGTTTATTCTATTATGTTACTTCTATAAAATCAACGTATTTGCAGGCATTAAAACAAAATTTTGTAGAAAATAAAAAAATTAAACGAAAAAGTTGACATTTTTTTAGCTGTTTGCATTATCATTAAAAAACCATTAAAACAAAAATCTACTCTCACAGATCTCTTAAGACTTTATTTATGTATTTTTCACCAAAAAAAAAATTAAAAATCCATGCAGCCGTTCTCTCTTAAAGTTGATTTGAGCATCAATTTCTGATTTCAAATCACTGTGCGTCGGGACCGTAATAACCTTCGCGAATAATCTTTGCTTTTTTTTAATTTAGTTTTGCGTAAATACCGTGTCGGGTCCGTAATAACCTTCGAGAATAATTTTTTTTTTCTAGCTTCGGCTTTGGTAACTGCTTAACGGCTTCCTCGCCTAGTCGTTATTCTTAATTTCGTGAATTTTGGATATCGATTACAGACCGATTTTTATTTAATTTTGTTGCTGTCAACTAATTGGCGCTCAACATAAAAACCTTTACAAATCTAAGCATTTAAAATGATTTAGAGATTTTAAAGCTGGGAAATTAATTTCACTGTAGATTCTAGGCGTGACTTTCTTTGAATTTGAATTTTGTTGTCGTATTTTGCTTTATTTTGCCCCTTTGAATATTTTTGGGATTTCTTTCCTTATTTTGGTTGATATAGTAAGGATAGATTTTGATTTAATTTTGTTTAGTTTCAGATATTAATATTGATTTGTGGTTAAATATTAAATTTAGTTCTGGTGTAAAAATCTGCATTACAAAGGATTAGAAACTTCCAAAATAATCATAGTGAAACAATTTTATTTTATAATTAAAATGAAAAAAATGGATTAATTTTAATTATTCAAAACAGGTGGCCACGTACTAGTGAACGGTACTGTATCAGTTGTATTTATATTATCAGATTTTATCAAAACATAATTGATGTTTATTTGTATTTTTTTGTTATTAAAAAGTTTTCATAACTATCGTGTATTTAAAAAAGAGAGTGTTCTCTTAGAGTAGGAAAATGAGATTGAATAGAAAGTGAGAATGATTTGGATTATCTATTGATCCTATTGTTTTTAACAATTGTACCAATTTGTTATATAAATATGTAATTCAGAGCTTTTAGCCAGGCAGACATCCTTGGATTTCTGTAGGACGTCCAGAGGATAAATGGTGGATATTTTCAGGATATCTGAGAGAGCGGTAATTTCAATATCCGATGGATGTGCTATGGACATCCCAGGAGATCCTTTAGATATCCTGTTTGTATCCTGAATTAATTTCCATTGGATATCCTGAGGATATTGTAGGAATATCCTGAAGCTATCCTAGGAACATCTGTAGGATATCCTGGATATATTTTTTGTTGGTTTTGTGATATCTTGTAAACATCCCCAGGATATCGAATGGATGTCCTGCAGATATCCTTCTGATGTCCTAGAGATATTCTTTAGACATCCTTCGGATGTTCTCTGGATATCTTTAGGATTTGAAGGTAGTAGTCTACGGATCCGACTTTTTAAGATACTCGGAAGAATTCCAAATGTCAAATTATTACCTGGGACACTTTCGACTTTCAGATATTTAATTAATTTCATTTGAAACTATTATATCAAATTATTTTAATTGTTATTATTATTATTATTACATTTTCTTTGAGCAAGTACTTATTAATGTTATTAATACATCTCATTAATTATTATGATGATTAATTATAATTTTATTATAATATTATAATATACCTGTAGTGCAATATTGGTAAATAAAAATATACTTTGAAGAGAAATAAAAATATGAACATTTCCATGTGAAATTTACCTAACAAAAATTTTAAATTAATTCAATCCATATTTCTCAATTCTTTGCAAAAAATAGTATATACGTGTTTTTTTATTTAAATATGGGAGGCATAGTTTTCGAGTTATGAGCATTCAAAATTTTGATTTTGAAAACAAAGACCTTTTTTTAATTGTTTATAACTCACATAATACTGGAGTTACAAAATGAATGTAATGAGATAAAATGTTTGACTTTTCTTTAGCTTTTGAATCATATAAATAAAATAATAATAACACAGGCCTGCAAAATTTCGATCAAGTCTGTTACAAAAAAAACGGGAGGTGATTCTTGTAGATTTTTTGACGCTGAATCCGAATCTGACCTTGAAAATGGCCCATCACGTCAGGATTTCTTGTAATATTAGCTTAAATGGTCAAAAAATGGCCATTTTTGACATTTTCGGGAATTTTTTGTGGGTTACCAAAATTTTTTTTTCCATTTTCCTAAATGGTATCGTATAGCACCACTCTTAAGCTTCAAAACACATTTTTGGAAATTATTTTACGATTTTTTTAAAAAAAGTTATGCAGATTTGAAATTTTTTTATTTAGTCAAATATGCATATATTTAAGGGGCATTCTACGTCACAGGGACACCGCACTGCCCAAAATTTATTTCAACGGAATAAGTTGTAATTTAGCTTCAAATGTAAGTTATTAGTTGCACTTGTAAGTGCAAAATAACACCTTTTGAAATTGCAAAATGGCGGATCCAATATGGCTGACAATTAAAAAAAATTTTTAAAAAACTAACCGAATGCGCTTGAAAATTTTTACTTTGCGGTTTTTTGGGTTATTAAATATAAATTTGACGTCAAATTTTCAAAATCTAAGATGGTGGATTTAATAAAGCAGAGAAATTTAAAAAAAATTATAAAATGGGCTGGTTCGCCAGAAACTTGTTACTCAGTTAACGCAGTGGCCCAGCCAATGAAGGCAAGGTCAAATGATGACTCAACCAATGAAGGCAAGATAACGCAGTGGCCCAGCCAATGAAGGCAAGGTCAAATAATGACTCAACCAATGATGGCAAGATATCGCAGTGGCCCAACCAATGAAGGCAAGGTCAAATGATGACCCAACCAATGAAGGCAAGATATCGCAATGGCCCAGCCAATGAAGGCAAGGTCAAATGATGACTCAACCAATGAAGGCATGATTTCGCAGTGGCCCAGCCAATAAAGGCAAGGTCAAATGATGACCCTACCAATGAAGGCAAGATTTCGCAGTGGCCCAGCCAATGAAGGCAAGGTCAAATGATGACCCAACCAATGAAGGCAAGATATCGCAATGGCCCAGCCAATGAAGGCAAGGTCAAATGATAACCCAACCAATGAAGGCAAGATATCGCAGTGGCCCAGCCAATGAAGGCAAGGTCAAATGATGACCCAACCAATGAAGGCAAGATATCGCAATGGCCCAGCCAATGAAGGCAAGGTCAAATGATGACTCAACCAATGAAGGCATGATTTCGCAGTGGCCCAGCCAATAAAGGCAAGGTCAAATGATGACCCTACCAATGAAGGCAAGATAACGCAGTGGCCCAGCCAATGAAGGCAAGGTCGAATGATGACTCAACCAATGACGGCAAGATTTCGCAGTGGCCCAGCCAATGAAGGCAAGGTCAAATGATGACCCAACCAATGAAGGCAAAATATCGCAATGGCCCAGCCAATGAAGGCAAGGTCAAATAATGACTCAACCAATGACGGCAAGATTTCGCAGTGGCCCAGCCAATGAAGGCAAGGTCAAATGATGACCCAACCAATGAAGGCAAGATATCGCAATGGCCCAGCCAATGAAGGCAAGGTCAAATGATGACCCAACCAATGAAGGCAAGATATCGCAGTGGTCCAGCCAATGAAGGCAAGGTCAAATTATGACCCAACCAATGAAGGCAAGATAACGCAGTGGCCTAGCCAATGAAGGCAAGGTCAAATGATGACTCAACCAATGAAGGCATGATTTCGCAGTGGCCCAGCCAATAAAGGCAAGGTCAAATGATGACCCTACCAATGAAGGCAAGATAACGCAGTGGCCCAGCCAATGAAGGCAAGGTCAAATGATGACTCAACCAATGACGGCAAGATTTCGCAGTGGCCCAGCCAATGAAGGCAAGGTCAAATGATGACCCAACCAATGAAGGCAAGATATCGCAATGGCCCAGCCAATGAAGGCAAGGTCAAATGATGACCCAACCAATGAAGGCAAGATATCGCAGTGGTCCGGCCAATGAAGGCAAGGTCAAATGATGACCCAACCAATGAAGGCAAGATAACGCAGTGGCCCAGCCAATATAGGCAAGGTCAAATGATGACTCAACCAATGAAGGCATGATTTCGCAGTGGCCCAGCCAATAAAGGCAAGGTCAAATGATGACCCTACCAATAAAGGCAAGATAACGCAGTGGCCCAGCCAATGAAGGCAAGGTCAAATGATGACTCAACCAATGAAGGCAAGATTTCGCAGTGGCCCAGCCAATGAAGGCAAGGTCAAATGATGACCCAACCAATGATGGGAAGATATCGCAGTGGCCCAACCAATGAAGGCAAGGTCAAATGATGACCCAACCAATGAAGGCAAGATATCGCAATGGACCAGCCAATGAAGGCAAGGTCAAATGATGACCCAACCAATGAAGGCAAGATAACGCAGTGGCCCAGCCAATGAAGGCAAGGTCAAATGATGACTCAACCAATGAAGGCATGATTTCGCAGTGGCCCAGCCAATAAAGGCAAGGTCAAATGATGACCCTACCAATGAAGGCAAGATAACGCAGTGGCCCAGCCAATGAAGGCAAGGTCAAATGATGACTCAACCAATGACGGCAAGATTTCGCAGTGGCCCAGCCAATGAAGGCAAGGTCAAATGATGACCCTACCAATGAAGGCAAGATAACGCAGTGGCCCAGCCAATGAAGGCAAGGTCAAATGATGACCCAACCAATGAAGGCAAGATATCGCAATGGCCCAGTTAATGAAGGCAAGGTCAAATAATGACTCAACCAATGACGGCAAGATTTCGCAGTGGCCCAGCCAATGAAGGCAAGGTCAAATGATGACCCAACCAATGAAGGCAAGATATCGCAATGGCCCAGCCAATGAAGGCAAGGTCAAATGATGACCCAACCAATGAAGGCAAGGTCAAATGATGACCCAACCAATGAAGGCAAGATAACGCAGTGGCCTAGCCAATGAAGGCAAGGTCAAATGATGACCCAACCAATGAAGGCAAGATAACGCAGTGGCCTAGCCAATGAAGGCAAGGTCAAATGATGACTCAACCAATGAAGGCATGATTTCGCAGTGGCCCAGCCAATAAAGGCAAGGTCAAATGATGACCCTACCAATGAAGGCAAGATAACGCAGTGGCCCAGCCAATGAAGGCAAGGTCAAATGATGACTCAACCAATGACGGCAAGATTTCGCAGTGGCCCAGCCAATGAAGGCAAGGTCAAATGATGACCCAACCAATGAAGGCAAGATATCGCAATGGCCCAGCCAATGAAGGCAAGGTCAAATGATGACCCAACCAATGAAGGCAAGATATCGCAGTGGTCCGGCCAATGAAGGCAAGGTCAAATGATGACCCAACCAATGAAGGCAAGATAACGCAGTGGCCCCAGCCAATATAGGCAAGGTCAAATGATGACTCAACCAATGAAGGCAAGATTTCGCAGTGGCCCAGCCAATAAAGGCAAGGTCAAATGATGACCCTACCAATGAAGGCAAGATAACGCAGTGGCCCAGCCAATGAAGGCAAGGTCAAATGATGACTCAACCAATGAAGGCAAGATTTCGCAGTGGCCCAGCCAATGAAGGCAAGGTCAAATGATGACTCAACCAATGACGGCAAGATTTCGCAGTGGCCCAGCCAATGAAGGCAAGGTCAAATGATGACCCAACCAATGAAGGCAAGATATCGCAATGGCCCAGTTAATGAAGGCAAGGTCAAATAATGACTCAACCAATGACGGCAAGATTTCGCAGTGGCCCAGCCAATGAAGGCAAGGTCAAATGATGACCCAACCAATGAAGGCAAGATATCGCAATGGCCCAGCCAATGAAGGCAAGGTCAAATGATGACCCAACCAATGAAGGCAAGATATCGCAGTGGTCCGGCCAATGAAGGCAAGGTCAAATGATGACCCAACCAATGAAGGCAAGATAACGCAGTGGCCTAGCCAATGAAGGCAAGGTCAAATGATGACTCAACCAATGAAGGCATGATTTCGCAGTGGCCCAGCCAATAAAGGCAAGGTCAAATGATGACCCTACCAATGAAGGCAAGATAACGCAGTGGCCCAGCCAATGAAGGCAAGGTCAAATGATGACTCAACCAATGACGGCAAGATTTCGCAGTGGCCCAGCCAATGAAGGCAAGGTCAAATGATGACCCAACCAATGAAGGCAAGATATCGCAATGGCCCAGCCAATGAAGGCAAGGTCAAATGATGACCCAACCAATGAAGGCAAGATAACGCAGTGGCCTAGCCAATGAAGGCAAGGTCAAATGATGACCCAACCAATGAAGGCAAGATAACGCAGTGGCCTAGCCAATGAAGGCAAGGTCAAATGATGACTCAACCAATGAAGGCATGATTTCGCAGTGGCCCAGCCAATAAAGGCAAGGTCAAATGATGACCCTACCAATGAAGGCAAGATAACGCAGTGGCCCAGCCAATGAAGGCAAGGTCAAATGATGACTCAACCAATGACGGCAAGATTTCGCAGTGGCCCAGCCAATGAAGGCAAGGTCAAATGATGACCCAACCAATGAAGGCAAGATATCGCAATGGCCCAGCCAATGAAGGCAAGGTCAAATGATGACCCAACCAATGAAGGCAAGATATCGCAGTGGTCCGGCCAATGAAGGCAAGGTCAAATGATGACCCAACCAATGAAGGCAAGATAACGCAGTGGCCCCAGCCAATATAGGCAAGGTCAAATGATGACTCAACCAATGAAGGCAAGATTTCGCAGTGGCCCAGCCAATAAAGGCAAGGTCAAATGATGACCCTACCAATGAAGGCAAGATAACGCAGTGGCCCAGCCAATGAAGGCAAGGTCAAATGATGACTCAACCAATGAAGGCAAGATTTCGCAGTGGCCCAGCCAATGAAGGCAAGGTCAAATGATGACTCAACCAATGACGGCAAGATTTCGCAGTGGCCCAGCCAATGAAGGCAAGGTCAAATGATGACCCAACCAATGAAGGCAAGATATCGCAATGGCCCAGTTAATGAAGGCAAGGTCAAATAATGACTCAACCAATGATGGCAAGATATCGCAGTGGCCCAACCAATGAAGGCAAGGTCAAATGATGACCCAACCAATGAAGGCAAGATATCGCAATGGCCCAGCCAATGAAGGCAAGGTCAAATGATGACCCAACCAATGAAGGCAAGATATCGCAGTGGTCCGGCCAATGAAGGCAAGGTCAAATGATGACCCAACCAATGAAGGCAAGATAACGCAGTGGCCTAGCCAATGAAGGCAAGGTCAAATGATGACTCAACCAATGAAGGCATGATTTCGCAGTGGCCCAGCCAATAAAGGCAAGGTCAAATGATGACCCTACCAATGAAGGCAAGATAACGCAGTGGCCCAGCCAATGAAGGCAAGGTCAAATGATGACTCAACCAATGACGGCAAGATTTCGCAGTGGCCCAGCCAATGAAGGCAAGGTCAAATGATGACCCAACCAATGAAGGCAAGATATCGCAATGGCCCAGCCAATGAAGGCAAGGTCAAATGATGACCCAGCCAATGAAGGCAAGGTCAAATGATGACCCAACCAATGAAGGCAAGATTTCGCAGTGGCCCAGCCAATGAAGGCAAGGTCAAATGATGACCCAACCAATGATGGGAAGATATCGCAGTGGCCCAGCCAATGAAGGCAAGGTCAAATGATGACCCAACCAATGAAGGCAAGATATCGCAGTGGCTCAGCCAATAAAGGCAAGGTCAAATGATGACCCTACTAATGAAGGCAAGATAACGCAGTGGCCCAGCCAATGAAGGCAAGGTCAAATGATGACTCAACCAATGAAGGCAAGATTTCGCAGTGGCCCAGCCAATGAAGGCAAGGTCAAATGATGACCCAACCAATGATGGGAAGATATCGCAGTGGCCCAGCCAATGAAGGCAAGGTCAAATGATGACCCAACCAATGAAGGCAAGATATCGCAGTGGCCCGGCCAATGAAGGCAAGGTCAAATGATGACCCAACCAATGAAGGCAAGATATCGCAGTGGTCCAGCCAATGAAGGCAAGCTCAGATCATGATCCAACAAATAAATCTAATATTAAACGTTAATTTTAGAAATACAATCAAGATATGGAAATCATTGTTTACTCAATTTGAAGAAATTTACGCTTGTTACTTCTTCGTTTGTGACTTTTATCATAATTATCGCGCTTAAGGCTCCAACAGTAATCGGCCATCATATGATTATCCCATCTTCCTTGGTATCTTCTCTCCATTTCCTTAATATCCTGGTGGAATCTCTCGCCTTGTTCGTCACTAACAGTTTCTAAATTTTCTGGAAAATAATCCAAATGACTATTCAAAAAATGTACTTTTAAGCTCATGTTGCACCCTATATTTCTGTATGCATCCAACATGTTTTGTACTAATTCTTTGTAGTTGGGTAGTTTTTGGTTGCCTAGAAATCCATGAACAACATTTTTAAACCCTACCCATGCATCTTTCTCTTGCTTTGTCATGGTTTTTTCAAAATTTGGGTCTTGCATTAGTTTCCTTATGTCAGGTCCAGTCAAAACGCCTTCTTTTATCTTTGCTTCACTTAGCCCTGGAAATTTTTTAAATAAATACTGAAAGCAAGCACCTTCTTTATCTAAGGCTTTGACCAACTGTTTAATTAACCCTAATTTGATATGTAAGGGTGGTAATAGAATTAGAGAAGTAGGTACTAAGGGAAGACGGACAACATTTTGTGTCCCGGGTACTAATTCTTCTCTAATTGGCAGGCTTGGGTCCGTAAATAGTCTACTTCACTATAGAATTTACTTTTATAGTGAATCAGACTATTTACGGACACAAGCCTGCTAATTGGTCACACTTTTTTTGGTCCAGTGCTCACTTCGACATCTACTGTCCCACCCACACAAAAAACAAGGATATTTTGTGTATCCGGACTGTTGACCTAATATCATTGTGATGATTTTAAAATCACCACAAATTGCCCAATTATGCTCTTTATATTTGATGCAATTAAGTAGTGTCTGAAGATTATCGTACGTTTCTTTTAATTGTACGGAGTGAGCTACAGGTACTGAAGCATATTTGATTCCATTGTGTAGCAAAACCGCTTTCAAACTTCTTTTAGAAGAATCAATGAAGAGTCTCCAATCGTTATCAGTATAGTTTTCATTTCCTAGAGATTTCATTAATCCTGGAACATTGTTGCAAAACACCAATGATTCATAAGTTGAAAAAAATTCTAAAAATTCCACTTCCCTGTTTCTATACCACGAAAAAGTTGTATCTTCACATAGCAAATGTTTTTCTTTCAGCCTAGATCCAAGAACTTCTGCATTCTCTTTAGAAAGATTTAAATCTCTAACGAGATCATTTAAATCTGTTTGTGTAAATAATTCTGGCTGTGGTTTAGATTTTAAGACAGAGAAATCGAATTCCTCGCAAACTTCATCCGTTTCATCAATATTATCTTCAATATCAAATTGTAAGAGAGGTGAAAGTGTTCTTTTGTCTTTATTAGGGATAGGTTTTGTAACTGAAGACACGTCAGGATAATTTATGGAATCTTTATTTTTCACATTAAAACCTTGAAGTTTACATGCGCAAAAGTAACAATCGTCATGTGACAGAGGTTCTCGCCAAATCATAGGACTAGAAATCGGCATATTTCTAGAATGTGTAGACCATAAAGACAACGCAGAAACACAACTAGCGCAAACCGAATGAGGGACCCACGATTTATCTAGATTACTCATTTGTAGACTGAAGCAGTTTCGGTAGTTTACTTTTACTGACTCTGAAATCTCTCTTCTTTGCTTTTTCAAAGCATATTTGCCACAAATGTAGCAAAATTTATTAGGATCATTAATACAAACTCGTTTTGACATTTTAAGGTACTTACCGTAAGTTTAGTTCTGAAAAGACTGCGGAGAAAGATAATTTTGAAAAACCCCCAAAAATATAAATGTAAGCATGTATTATACTTGTGATACTTACCGTATGTTTAGTTCTTAAAAGAACTGATGAATAAAGTTGTTCTAAAAACAACTGATAAAGAATGTAGTTCTGAAAACAACTGATGAAGAATGTAGTTCTGAAAAGAACTGATGAGCAATGTAATTCTGAAATGAACTGCAGAAAAAAGTAGTTCTGAAAAGAACTGATGACAAAAGCAGTTTAATTTGCGTTTAAAGCAATTAACACTTCTAAAAGTATTCTATAACGTTGCAGTCCTTATTAGATGCTCAATGAAGTATTCTGTTGCAATGCTTATGCAATAATGGCTAATCGTAGAGCATGACTCTACAAAGGAAGGGAATAAAAATTGTTTAAACAATTTTTTTTTTACACGAATTTGTTTGTAATTCAAGTACACCTCACTCTATTTATATGCAACTCTTCGGAATGGGATTTTCATATAGCGAATTGTAAACAACGGCGCCATATGGCTGGGCCACTGCGATATCTTTCCTTCATTAGTTGGGTCATTATTTGACCTTGCCTTCATTGGCTGGGCCACTGCGACATCTTACCTTTATTGGTAATATTGAATCCGCCATTTTGAATTTTTGAAATATAAAGTTAAATTTGTAATCAGCGACTCCAAAAACACCTGAGTAACAAGTTTCAGGCAAACCAGCCCATTTTTTAAATTTTCTTAATTTCTCTGCTTTATTAAATCCGCCATCTTGGATTTTGAAAATTTGACGTTAAATTTATAATTAATAACCCAAAAAATCGCAAAGTAAAAATTTTCATGCACATTCGGTTAGTTTTTAAAAATTTTTTTTTAATTCTCCGCCATATTGGATCCGCCATTTTGCAATTTCAAAAGGTGTTATTTTGCACTTACAAGTGCAACTAATAACTTACATTTGAAGCTAAATTACAACTTATTCCGTTGAAATAAATTTTGGGCAGTGCGGTGTCCCTGTGACGTAGAATGCCCCTTAAATATATGCATATTTGACTAAATAAAAAAATTTCAAATCTGCATAACTTTTTTTAAAAAAATCGTAAAATAATTTCCAAAAATGTGTTTTGAAGCTTAAGAGTGGTGCTATACGATACCATTTAGGAAAATGGAAAAAAAAATTTTGGTAACCCACAAAAAATTCCCGAAAATGTCAAAAATGGCCATTTTTTGACCATTTAAGCTAATATTACAAGAAATCCTGACGTGGTGGGCCATTTTCAAGGTCAGATTCGGATTCAGCGTGAAAAAATCTACAAGAATCACCTCCCGTTTTTTTTGTAACAGACTTGATCGAAATTTTGCAGGCCTGTGTAATGGGTGATTCTACGTCAAAAATATCACAATCTGCAAGTAGTTCCCAGAATTAAATAAAACTTGGTGAAATTGTAGTATAATATGGGAGAAATTAGTCAGCAAAAAGAATGTTTAAAATATCATAAATTGTAGGAGTTATACTAATTTGATGCTGCATTTTCTTCCTTATTTTATATCTCTGTAAATTTTTAATTGATTTCGATGAATCACCCGCCAATTTCTTCATAAAACTGCGTATTTTCAAAAAGTTATAGAGCAAAAAATAATTTATTATTTAGATAGAAAAAAAGTGAAAATAAAATGTTATTTATATTTTTTTTCAATTTTGACCTGTTTTTTAAATTTTTTTATTTTTTAATAATATTCGCCTTTATTTGATCTTTATTTTAAAACAAAGATCATCCGAGAGACTACAGAGTTTACACTTATTAATCTTAGTAGTTGAGTCTACATTATAATTAGAGGTTAGATAATGAGAATATTATTATATTTTTAAGAGCGTCTTTATTTAGCACTTGTAGCGAATACCATCATGTTCCCATTAGCGTCCTCAGGTGTTCGTCTTTATGAAACATCCTTTTAGCGGTATTTTCAAACCTGACACTACATCCCCCTCTTTTAGAAATAGAACTATTTTATTTAGTTACATTTTTTTGAAAACTCGATATTTATTTAAGTAATACAATCCAAAAGCCTGCGTGAAGGTCTTTGGTTTCGGAAAGGAAAAATCCTTCATTCTTGAGATCTTACAATCAAATCATTATTTTGCTTTGGTGTTTAAACAAATGCTTCCGTAGATCTTAACGGTGATCTAGGAACCATTGACCTTGTCGCTGATTGAGTATTCGAATCTCTAATCGATTCTCGCACAGGTGTAGGAGTTTGGATATTGGATCTAGAATTATTTTGGATTTTTTTATCGTCTCGATGAGGAGCACGAATTGAATGATATTTATTTCGTCTATATTCCTTATCATTAACTTTAACTTTGTAAGATCTAGGCAAATCAAGTTTTGTCTCTACATTACCATATTTTCTTAAATATTTAATCCAGACTCCCTCCACTTTCTTAAGTTCTAGTAAATCTCTCACTTTGTGTCGTTTATTGTAATCATTCTCTTGTTTTTCCTTTTAATTCAAAATTTTTTCTATAAATTTCGCTTGTTTTAATTTTGCTACACAATTTACTTGTCAAAATCGGTACTTCGTTGATCAATTTTCTACTCATTAGCATTTCCGCAGGTGAAAAAAAATTTGCTAATGAAGTGCTTCGATAGGATAAAAGAGCTTTTGCTATTTCAGAATTTTTATGACCGTTTTTTTCAATCAATTGTTTAGCTATTTTTACAGCAGCTTAAATTTCACTGTTCGATTGATTTTTGAGAAAAGCTTGATTATCCCCTCGATTACAATTTCGTCTGTCAAAGAATTCAATTTAATTATTTCAAAATAGCGTGAAAAATAATCTACTACAATAAGATACCATATATTATGCTTAAAAAGATTTTTGACATTTTTAGAGTTCCGTACACCTTCGGTGTTCGCCGGAACCCTTATAGCGAGACTCGTGCGTCCGTAGCCAAAAACCATTGCCCCCCTCTTAACTTCTAAACTATTTGACCTAGAGGGCTGAAATTTGGTACACTTATGTATTTTCACGTGTAGATTGCACGAAAAATATAGAGAACATGATTCAAGGTGATGTCCATAGCGTTGTCAAGGAAATAACAACTTTTTTTAGCAAAAATGCATTAAAATGGACCATTCCCCCCCCCCCCTTAACTTCTAAACTATTTGACCTAGAGGTCTGAAATTTGGTACACATATGTCTTTTCACGTGTAGATTACACGAAAAATATAGAGAACATGATCTGGATTGATGGCCATAGCGTTGTCAAGCAGAAACTGCAAATTTTGGAAAAAAAGTTTTTTTTCTCTAACTTTGCCATTATTTGAGCTAGAGGGCTAAAATTTGGTACACTCGTGTATTTTTGCATGCAGATTATGGAAAAATTATGTTTGGAAATAAAATTGAATATTATGAGGTCACAAAAAAAAATTCAAAAAATCACCAAAAAGAGGTTTAGACCCCTATGCTAGAGCTCACCCTAATTGTCCTACAGTACCCCTCAAACCAATAAAATTTTTATTTGTATACTTAGAATGTAAAAAAAACGATATAAAACGCAATTGAAAATTGTTATCACTTTTGTTTTCTAAATAATTGAAAATTTATGAAAAAAAAAAAAAATTTAATCTTATACAAGTCTTGATCAAGGCTGCCACAGGGCCTATAATCAAGACTGTTATAAGCCCTGAAACCCTATAAAAATTTCAGTGCCTCCCCTTAAAAAAAAATTCTTGATTTTTATGTTATTTATGATGCATTTCACGTCAACTGTCCAGCCAAAAAAAATTTTTTGTTTAATCCTTTCATAATTTTTGTTATGAGTTGTCTTATAGGTAAGTAATTTATCAGCCAAATATTTTTGGATTATATAAAAAATTGCCCGAGAGGGAGGGGGTTAAAGTTTTGAACTTTTTGTTAAGACGCTCTCATTTGTTTATTTATTGAGCTTAAAAAATGATAAAAAAATTTTTTGGTACATGATTTTTCTAGATTTTTTCATCAGCTTTCGATTGACGTGGTCTATTTAAATTTTTTTTTTATTTTGACCAAAATTTTTAAAAATTAAAAATAAATTTCACTTTTTTTCATCTTTGGGCTCGTTTTATTTTTTTTATTTTTTTTTTAAAGAAAGCTGAGATTTTTTCCTACAAAATATGTAATTTGTTTAAATGTTTTTGGTAATTTTTTTATATTGGTTTCTCATAGAGAAAGTATTGTTTTACCTCCACAGGATCGATTCAGATTTTCGGAAATATCTTAACATATTTTTAACTCAGGATGTCAAAAATGATGTTTTTAAAAAATGTCTTGCTTATGTGTGCATGTAGTTATATATGTTGAGATTATGTTAGGCTCTATATATCGAAAACAATAATAGTTAAAACAATGTTTTTTTTTGCGAAATTATAGGTCTTTAAGGGGGACAAGTTATGCATACCAATCGATGTGGTTTTAAACTCTCCGCAAAATAGATGTATATATAATTTCTTATAAAATGTAAATAAGATTCCGTAAGTTACGAAACTTAATTTTTTTTTTAACAATGATAACTCTGAATAACATTACATTAGACCGTTCGCAAAGAGCTCATTTGATTGATTTTTAGTGACCTACAAGTAGTCAGAAATATATTAAAAAAGCAACAAAATATAAATATAAAATTGTTAAAGAACATAATTTTCAATATTTTTTGTTTATAGAATATTAATAACTTTTTATCAATTTGCACTAAAAGGATCGCTAAGAGCTTAATCGATGCACTTTTAAAAAGATAAAAAAAAAATAATCTGATTTTACTGTTTTCAAAAAATATGTACATTTTTGAAATTTTTTTTTTCAAAATGTTTAAATTTCAAAAAAATGTAGTTAGAAGTAATAGATCAGACTCAAAAGTAGGGCGTAATTTGTCCCCCCTAAAGACCTATAATCTCTCAAAAAAACATTGTTTTAAATTATTGTTTTCGAAATATAGAGCCTAACATAATCTCAACATATATAACTACATGCACACATAAGCAAGACATTTTTTAAAAACATAATTTTTGACATCCTGAGTTAAAAATATGTTAAGATATTTCCGAAAATCTCAATCGATCCTGTGGAGGTAAAACAATACTTTCTCTATGAGAAACCAATATCAAAAAATTACCAAAAAAATTTAAACATAAAAAAATAAACAAAAGAACTATAGTGCAGGCACTTAATTGTTTTCATGTCAGTCTCAGCACTGTAAAATGCAGAGAAAAGTTCAATTAAGGGTTAGAATAATTACATATCCATGTAATGATGCAAACAGCGCACAGCAACAAGCGGGGCGGTAGAGTGAGACTTCGCCTTGACGTGGCGCGCTAACTTCAACATTAAATTTCTCAAAAATAAAAAAAAGGCTTTTTTGAAAATTACATATTTTATAGGAAAAAATCTCAGCTTTCTTTTAAAAAAAAAAATAAAAAAAATAAAACGAGCCCAAAGATGAAAAAAAGTGAAATTTATTTTTAATTTTTAAAAATTTTGGTCAAAATAAAAAAAAAATTTTAAATAGACCACGTCAATCGAAAGCTGATGAAAAAATCTAGAAAAATCATGTACCAAAAAATTTTTTTATCATTTTTTTTAAGCTCAATAAATAAACAAATGAGAGCGTCTTAACAAAAAGTTCAAAACTTTAACCCCCTCCCTCTCGGGCAATTTTTTATATAATCCAAAAATATTTGGCTGATAAATTACTTACCTATAAGACAACACATAACAAAAATTGGGAAAGGATTAAACAAAATTTTTTTTTTTGGGTGGACAGTTGACGTGAAATCCACCTTATATGAAATACAAACCTGTACCCTTAAGCAAAAGTTTCATGTACTTGAAGGTAGAAGTATTTTCATAATTTATACGTACTAATTAATTTTCATAATCTGTACATAAAAATGTACAAATGTATCAAATTTTATCCCTCTAGCTCAAATAGTTTCAAAGTTATGAGGAAAAAACTTTTTTTTTCGAAAATTTGCAGTTTTTCTTTTATTGACAACGTTTTGACTGTCAATCCAGATAATGTTCCCTATAATTTTCGTGTAATCTACAAGTAAAAATACATATGTGTACCAAATTAGAGCTCTCTGTTTGTTAATAAGGTATATCTTTGTTTTGTAAATGTACGGAACCCTAGATTATGGTACGGGTGTAACTCGTACTTGCCCGATTTTTAAGATACACATCTCTTACAGGAAATCTTTTCATAATAAAATTAACAAAAGTATTCGTTTCGCATTTTAATTCATCTGTCATTTTAACATCCGTTAAAGGACTTCTTGACAAAGAATCCGCTATAAACAAATCTTTTCCCGGTGTATATTGCATATCATAATCATATCGCATTAATCTCAATCGAAAACGTTGTAAACGGGGAGATAAATCATCTAGAATTTTCGTTTTTAATATCTGTAATAAGGGTTTATCATCCGTTTCAAGAATAACATGCAACCTTAAAATATATTCTTTAAATCTTTCTGCTGCCCAGGTAAGAGCGAGAGCTTCTTTTTCTATTTGTGCATATCTACGCTCAGAAAGAGTTAAAGTTCTAGAAGAGTACGCTACGACTTCACGTTTACCGTCTTCGTCTACTTGAAATAAACAATCTCCTATACCGTATGAGCTTGCATCTGTACTAACAATTAATTGCTTTTTTGAATCAATGAAGGCTAAAATCGGAGCTGATGTCAACATTAATTTAGCTCTTCCAAAAGCTAGTTTTTGATCAGGTCCCCATAAAAAACTAGAATTCTCTTTTAGCAATTCATACAAAGGTTCTAAAAATTGAAATCTGTTTTCCATGAATCTAGCCTCAAAATTTATCATTCCCAAGAATCCCTGAATTTCAGTTTTTATAGTAGGTTCTGGAAATTCAGTGATTGCTTTGATTCGCTATGGATCTACACTAATTCCCTGCTCTGATAGGATATGACCTAGATAACTGATTTTCTCGACTCTAAAAATACATTTTTTTAAATTTACAGAGATACCTTCTTTTTCTAACCATTCTAGTACTAATCTTAAAGTAGCATCATGCTCCTCAATAGTAGATCCGTGAATTAGTACATCGTCTATGTGATGAGTCACATTTTCAATACCTGTCAAAACTTTAGGGAATTTATTTACAAAAAATGCAGGTGCACAATTAATGCCAAAAGGTAATCTCTTATAAACAAAACGTCCAAAGGGAGTTATAATAATTGTTAATGGTTTACTTTCCTGTCTAATTTTACATGATGAAATCCTAAAATGATATCGATTTTAGAAAAATACTTTGCACCCTTTAATTGTTAATGGTTTACTTTCCTGTCTAATTTTACATGATGAAATCCTAAAATGATATCGATTTTAGAAAAATACTTTGCACCCTTTAAACGTGCCACGGCGGGTCTGAATAAAGTTCAACCCAAAGATGCTTGCGTATCAAAATTTCTTTTTGATTTGTTTTCTGGGATGTCTCCTGAAAGTTTTGAGACCAAAAAGAAAAAAATCGCTTGGGCCCTTTTTGAAAAATCTCATTTTTTCGATATTTTAAAAATAAAAATTAACATATTTTTAAGAAAATAAAGAATAATAATGTTAGTATAATTTTTAATTATTTAAATTAACTTAAATAAAAGGTCCCTAGGTGCTGAGTTCTTTGCAATAACTAAAGCCCACAAAAAACCTGAAAAATGGTGAAAAATCTGTTAAAAGGCTGATTTATTAAAAATTACTCCCTTCCATTGCATTTTAATTGGTTAATCACCCCCATAAACATTAAAGCTTTTAAAATTATCTGTAAATTGAAAAAAAAATTGAACGATTTATCTTTAAAACTGTCGGAGTTATGATCTTTAAACTGCAAAAAAAAATTTTAAAGAACTAAAAAATTTTAGTTTTTGCAAAATAACTAGTTACCCTTCAATTTAAGAATACTTTGACTTCAAGATAAATTAAAGTAGACTTAATTTTAAAGAAATCCATGAAAAGCAGAGCTCTTTAGCTTAATTAGAATCAAAGTTATGGCCGTCTGAAAATTACTCTTGTTCTTTTTACCTCTACAACATTAATTATTATTAAAAGTTTGTTAATCTGGGACAATGTTAGTTGAAAAATAGTTATAAAATTAATCAAATTAGAAAGTGACAAATTCATTATTTTTATTATTCTTATGAACAAAAAACTTGAACGAACTTTACAAAAAACTTCTTACTTTTTAGAACGAATGAAGACTATTGTATTCGCATATAGCATGCAATAGTCTGTTTGCATATTCGCCGTGTTCTTTGGAAACTTTGTATTTCGTCCAAACTGTTTTAAAATCGGAGTGAACAGACTCCATTGCCTGTTCACTATAGAATCCAAGACCAGTTTGCATTTCGTTGCAGAAGTCTATTACATGATAGAAGACCGCGTGAACCTTCGGAGTAACCGAAATGCCTAAATTCAAGTAGCTTCTTTTAAAATTTTTGATTGACTCCTCATAGTTAGGATCCAGGTGATTACCGAAACATGTTTTTACTACAGTTCTGAAATCCTCGAAGGTTTTGACATAATTCAAGCATTCTTTTCAACCCGTCTCACGCAACAATTCAACTTTGTCCAGGAGTTTTTTGCACGAATTTCCATTGAATCCGTGATTTCCATAAGTTATTTCTCGTTGAACGTTACACAATTTCGCCCATCTAGTGGCATCATCTTCGAATTCAGCTAGCAATTTATCGAATAAGGTATTTACAACACCCAACAATAAGTGTAATTCAGGCGGAGGGATAATTTGAAGAAACGTTTTATCTTCATTCGAAGTGAAAACTGGAGGATGAATGCAATTGTAAAAGTTTTTAGCTTTTACTTTCTGAGATCCTGCTTCGCACCAAAGTTTATAATTTTGCATAGTATTGCCCAAAGTCCTATAAACTCCAAGTTCATCAAGTTCTCCAGTCATCGAATAACACCAAGTACATGGGTATGAACTGCTATGTGACATTATGCTTACCAAGATATTTGCGAGTTTTAAATCAGTTGCGATGGTTCCTTGGAAGTTATTAATTTTGATGATAGACCACAACAACAAAACATTCTCGTAATTTTCTTGGGTACACTGTGCTAGTGCTAATATCATCAACTTCTTAACACCAGAATCCTTAAACCTTTTAGCAGAAATGCCGTCAGTATATCGTTGACGATTGCCACTTAGATCTTCAATTTTTTCAGTAGATTGGATAGACAAACATACTTTCAAAAAACCTCCACCTCCATCTATTCCAAATTTTAAATGATATTTAGATAGCTGACGTATTTTTTTAATATGATCGATAAGGCCCTCCAGATTAATGCAATAAGCAATCGTTTGCTCTTCATTCGAAACTTTATTAGAATTGACTCTGGAAAATTTAAATGTTTCACATTTAAAATACTGATCGACGATATGGCTTTTAACCGATAAGCTCTTCTTTAGACAAGGTTCAATGATCTTTCTATTTTTTGTTGCAACACGAATAGCCGCAGCGATCCCAATGATTCTGTTCTGACTTAAATGGAAACTGTTTTGAATTTTCAAAAAGTCTTCTGTAGTAAGAAGTGACTGTTTGAATGAGTTTCCAACTGCGCTTTGACCAATAGAGACTTGAAGTTGCTGACCACCTCGAGGTTGAGTCAATGAGAGCTTCGTTGTAATTTCTTGTTCATCACAAGATATTTTTTTTAGTAGCGATGACGCAACTTGCTCTTCAACTTTTGGACCAGACTCTTCTATGCATTTTGTTAGATTTTCCAGACGACTAGTTAGATTGCATTTGTGAGAAAAACCTCGACCAATTAAAGAGAAGCAGTAACTGCAACGTTTTTCAATAACAGGTGTTGCTGAACCTGGTTTATCTAAAACAGGATTTAGATATGTAATTAAGAATAAAAACAATTTTTCAGAACACATATTTTTCGATAAAAAATTTTAATAATAGAAAATAAACTGAATGTATGAATTTTTTTTAATCTTGGGATTATTATTATTATTATTATTAGATGTATAATTACCCAAGGTTTGTTTGTTCGAAATGTCGGACAGTATTCTCTTTCGCTCAGGCAGAACAATTTTTGTGAAATTTCCTGATTTTGGAGTTCTTGCTAATTCACAAATATAACAACTACACACAGTGCAACTCGTTGATCTCGTTTCCTTCATGAGTTTAATGTCAGAAAAATTTGGTAATGTAATTGTACTATTGCCAGTATCGTCTTGCGAAATTCTATATAAATCTCTTTGGCAGCCAGAGCATACAACAGAAGGTAACCTAATGTCATCATGATCGTATTCGATAAGTTTTTTTATCATAGCTTCTAGTTTACCTTGTCTAATCACCGAAAACATTTTCTTTGTTTTACCAAAACACAACAAGCAAATTTGTTGCCTATTTTCATCATGCGTTTTTGCGTGATTTTTTGACATTATAAATTTTTCCACATTATTATGAAAATATGAAATGACACATAATACGCTTTTAACAAGATTTTCACTTTAAAATAATATCGATCTTCTTTTTTTATAGTTTTAACTCCAATGACTAATAAATATAACATTGTAACACTAAGGACATTAAAAATGTAATGTTATAGAAGTAAAAATAACAAGAGTAATTTTCAGATGGCCATAACTTTGGTTCTAATTAAACTAAAGAGCTCTGCTTTTCATGGATTTCTTCAAAATTAAGTCTACTTTAATTTATCTTGAAGTCAAAGTATTCTTAAATTGAAGGGTAACTAGTTATTTTGCAAAAACTAAAATTTTTTAATTCTTTAAAATTTTTTTTTGCAGTTTAAAGATCATAACTCCGACAGTTTTAAAGATATAAATCGTTTAATTTTTTTTTAATTTACAGAAAATTTTATAAGCTTTATTTTTTATGGGGGTGATTAACTAATCAAAATGCAATGGAAGGGAGTAATTTTCAATAAATCAGCCTTTTAACAGATTTTTCACCATTTTTCAGGTTTTTTTGTGGGTTTTAGTTATTGCAAAGAACTCAGCACCTAGGGACCTTTTATTTAAGTTAATTTAAATAATTAAAAATTATACTAACATTGTTATTTTTTATTTTCTTAAAAATATGTTAATTTTTATTTTTAAAATATCGAAAAAATGAGATTTTTCAAAAAGGGCCCAAGCGATTTTTTTCTTTTTGGTCTCAGAACTTTCAGGAGACATCCCAGAAAACAAATCAAAAAGAAATTTTGATACGCAAGCATCTTTGGGTTGAACTTCATTTAGACCCGCCGTGGTGCTAGAGTAAGTTCAATCTTTGGAATCGGAAAATAAGGTCTTTACACACTTTCATTAAGTTTAGTCAAATCCCCACAAATGCGAACTCCGTCCTCTTTAGGTACACAAACAATTGGAGCAACCCAGTCAATAACCTCATCAATAGATTCTATAACATCTAATATTTTTAAACGTTCTAGTTCTTGTTTTAGTTTATCTATTAATGGTAACGATACTATTCGCGGAACTTTTTGTGCAAAAGGAATAACATTCGATTTTAATTAAATAGAAATCGAACCTTTTATTTCCTTCAATTTTCTACACAGTCCAGGAAATTCAATTTCTACATTTACTTTGGAATGAGATTTAAAACCGTTAACTTTTATTTCTATATTATTAATATCGTTGTCGAATTTTACAATTTTCAATGCTTCGCTGCCAGCTACACTTAGTAAGGGTTTCGGTAATCTATTTATCACATAACCTGTACACTTCAAATTTTTATTATGGTATACTTAACTTAACGGAATTTTCCTGAATGAATCAAGTTTTTTCTTGTCTGGTCCTTTTATTACTTCTTTAGTTTTCTGAATCGATTTTAAGCAAAATTCAGGTACAATATCTTTGGGTAAACAAACACAATCCGCGCCTGTGTCAATTAAAAAATCTACATGTAATTAAATTCTTTTACTTCTATTTTCCGAATTTTGTCCTTGCCGCTATCTCCTAGTTTCTTTATACTACCGAAAACATACCTTGTTCGTCGCTCTCAGTTTCTTCTAAAAGACATACATTTTTAGATTTACAAGCTCGTCCGAAATGTCCTTTTATATTACATTTGAAGCACTGTGCGTTTCTCGCAGGACATTAATTGCGTTGATGTGATGAATTTCCCCCGCAGTAAGAACAAACTTCGTTGTTTCTTCGCTGATTTGAATTCCCTGACGATTTACCTGGAGTAGTCTGCTGCTGTCGTTTTCCTTGAGTTTGGTGCTACCAGCTTCCTTTTCCTGTGTTTGAGTTTCAACTAGAGAAATTAACAGAACGATCATAATTGTCCTTGTCAAAAATAATCAGATTCTGTTTGTGTTGTATTTCAGCTTGTTTTGATGCTATCGTTGCACCCTGTAAAGTTAGGTCCTCCTTGAGTTGTAATCTTTCGCTGAGCTTAGCGTCTAACATGCCAACTACAATTCTGTCTCTTATTAGTCATCCACATTTCTTCTTGGAATGAAGAAATTTTAAAAATCAGTGAGCACAGCCTCATAACCTCTGAAACTGAGCAAAAATCTCCTCACTTTTATCTCCCATGATTTACATGAGAGCATTAATTTTCTCTGCATCACCTCCTGCGTCGAGACCTGAAACAGACATATACCTCGTGAAGCGTTTTTTCCAAGTCAGCCATGCTGCCGCATCTTTGAAATTGAATTGGTCCGGAGGTGTAACATTCGGTCTGAGAGGAAAATCCAAAACTATAGGTCGATTCGGATTTACAGCATTTCCATTTCCTTCGTCGCCTTCCATGATTTAGCACAAACACAGATAGTTTAAATAATTTTCAAATTATAGTTTTCACAAACTATGATGCCACAACTCAGTTCAATTGGAACTTTTGTAGAATAGTCACTGCTCTTCTCCTTTTCACCAGTTTACCGCTGCCACCATGTAGAGTTTACACTTATTAATCTTAGTAGTTGAGTCTACATTAGAATTAGAGGTTAGATAATGAGAATATTATTATATTGTAATATTATGAATTTATTTCCATAATATTATGAATTTATCACTCAGTTAATAATTATTGAAAAGATATTATCGATTTCACTGAGTCAAATAAATTTGACTCAGTGAAATCGATAATATCTTTTCAATAATATTATTATATGTTTGAGAGCGTCTTTATTTAGCACATGTAGCGAAAGGCCATCATGTACACAGTAGCGCCCCCAGGTGTTAGTCTTTATAAAACAACCTTTGAGAGGTATTTTCAAACCTGAGACTACAAAGACTTTATTAAACCTTGAGATATCGTTCGTTTAGTAGCATCATCTAAAAGAAAAATTCTTTCATTCTTTCCTTTATTTGTTTTTCATCATTTTTTTTTAAATTAGGATTTACTATTTACTGTGAAGGTTTTTTTTTAATTTCTCTATTAAATAAAGTGAAAATAAATAAAATTGTTATTATATTAATAGATTTAGAAATAATTTTTAATTTTGAGTAAAAATAAAAACATTTAATTAAAAACTAATGTTAATAATTAAATTATTATTTATTCAATAACAATATAATTATAGGAGAGAGGGCCCCAAGTTGGACACCCTTTAGATTTATTGCTGTAGAATCCAAACCGAATAAAATATATTAAAATGTTTTATACTGGATGATACTGGATATAAGTACAATTTATAAGGTAACTTATGGTCACAGGGTTAAAATTTTATTTTGAACATAAACATTTCTTAAAGCGTTTTTGCTAATTGTTAAAATTTTCTTTTAAAAAAAAAGTGTCCTCAAGATGGACACCTTCTTAAAAGTCTCTAAAAATTGTAGTAATGAAAAAATTAACATCGTGTAACAATTCTTAAACTAATTTTTAATCATTTTACGGAATTTATCAAGAAATAACATTTCTAAAAACTTCATTTTAATAGCTTAACAGTAAAAAGTAATAAAATATCGAAAAATATCGATATATCAAATTCTCTAGCGATAACATCACATTTTATGGTGGAAAATAAAAAATTGTAATTCATTGGCTTAAAAAATTATTGAAGAAAGTGTAAAATCGAAAATATGCAAATAAATACATTGAGATTTGAGGCCAGTCCATCTTCGGGTACATGACACCATTTTTTAATCCCAGTAAAAATATATATATCTCTGCTGAAAGTAAAAAGATAGAAATCCTATCATTTCGAATATTTTTTTATCCCTGAGATAGAAAAAGTTAAGAAATTTTATCTCATTCTATCACACGTTTATTAAACGTTATCTGATCCTATCTTTTATGTCTTTAAACCTATCCGTTTCACCCCTTTCATTCTTTTGTCTATGTCTTATTATTTCATCTCAATCTTTTTTAACCCTGTCTATTAATTCTTATCTGCTTTTATCTCCTCTCAATATTTTTTTATTCAGTACTATTCCTCTGTTTATATTACGAATTGCATATCTCTTCCAATAACTTCAATTCAATTTCACCCTATCCTTGCTCTATCGCACTCTATCACATTCTATCCTCTTATGAATAACATGTACAGTCTGTCACTTTCAATTACTTTTTTCAAATCCTATTCTATTTCCTTAATACACACTTATTACTTTTTCTATGCTTTGTCAATAACATCAATAATCAATCTCTTTCTGTTATTTTCTCTATTCCTGTCTTAACATTGAAACTGTAGCTATTTTTCACAGTAACGAAAATTCTATCTATTTCAGTCAACTAGTTTCAATCTTGGTCCATCCCTTACAATCATTACTTTATCTTTTTCTTTCTTTTAATAAATAAATTGAGTTACAAGTCACTTTTAATCACTTATTTAAAATCTCATCCCATCCTTTTTCTATTGCACTCTATCACATTCTATCACATAATGAATAAAATGTAAAGCCTATCTCTTTCAATAGCCTTTTTTATTCTAGCCAATTTCCTTGATACTCCCCTGCTAAGAGTAAAAAGATAGAAATCCTATCAATTTGAATCATTTTTTTATCCGTGAGATAGAAATAGTTAAGAAATATAATCTCATTCTATCACACGTGTGTGTATTAAGTGTTATCTGATCCTATCTCTTGTGACTTTAACCTATTTGATATATATATTTGAAAAGGATATCCTATTCATTATTTTTCCATGCCTTATTACCTCATCTGAGTCTTTTTCTTTGCCTTGTCTATCAATCCCTATCCATGTTTATCTTCTCTATATATATCTTCATTTCTTTCAATCACTCTGTTTATATTATGACACTGAGAGAAATAGATGCTACGGAGTACAATCCAGATGGTACTAGGTAACATATTTGATCTTACATATCAGCAATCTAGATTGTACGGGATAGCATCTATTGCATTCTATCTTCTGATAAATAAAATATATAGCCTATCCTCTTCAATCGCCTCTTTTCTATCTTAACCTATTTTCTTAATGAATATAGATTACTTTTTCTATCTTTTGTCAATAGCAATCAACATCCAATCTCTTTTAGTTCTTCCTTCTCTATTCCAATCTATTTCGTAACATTGTAACTGCAGGTATTTTTCATAATTATGAATATCCTATTAAAGGTATGGATAGAAAAGATAAGATAGACATACTTAAGGTATTAGTCGCGTAAAATGATTTTCGTCAGATTTTTTTAAAACTTTGTATCTGTATTCATGAGGTTTGTATTCATTATCTATGAAATGAGATCTATCCTATTAACTTTGACCACTTCTGAGCTTCAAAATATTAATTTAAAGTTTATACCTTTTACATGCAATAGCACAAAATGCATGTAAAAAATGTCTCTTATATTCATTTATAAAAAAACAAGTCGTCAGATTTTCAAATAAAATTACTAAGTTACACATTGAGATAAAATAAGTCCTTTAAAAAAAAATTTCCTTTATTGACCACGCCGTATAAAAAATACAATAATTTTTCATTTTTACGTGGTTTCATTGAAAAATGTCGAAAACGTGTGAGCAATACATCACGATAACTTATAGTACCTGACTAAAAATCGTGAAAATTAGATATATTACATTAGAAGAGGTCACAAGGAAGCAAGTGAGTTGATATAAAAGTTTATTTATTGTTCTTTTTATTTTGCGGGAGTTTTGAGGGAGCATTAACGCGACTAATACCTTAAACTCAGGTTATAGATTTAAGGATAGCTAAGAAAAACAGAAAAAACCTGACCTCATATTGAGCCCATTTTTTCTCGTTTGAGATGCAGAGGAAATGAGATTTCAAATATTTTTAAGATTTAAAGGCTTGTTATGATTCACTAGCAGTTTATATAATTAATTTGGTTTTTGCGGTTCTGCTAGTCATCAATTTGAAGCAGTTGTCTATCCATCTATTTTTTTTAAATCTTATTTATATCCGTTCAGCTTATACGTATTAATCAGAGCAATTCATTTTCTAATCGATTTGATCGTTTGGTTAAAAAAGTGTCTGGCTATCTGTCTGAATCCGCAGTTTTATACTCGCATCTTGATCCTTGTCTATCCCTGAGAAACTTTACATTTTTGTATCACCTGCTACGGATAAAAGATGTATCCCCATAAAGCTTTTTTAATCAGTTTCAATCTTTCAATTGATCAAAATGAGTCCTGATTTTTGCCTGAATCAGAAATTTTCTATTCGTCTACCAATACTTGTTTATCCGTGAACTACTACACGAATAAAAGATTTATCGGTGCTAATGATTTTTTATCCGCTTTAATTGTTTAAGGGCGAAGTCCCATGGGTCCGTTGTGCGTTGCGTTGTAATGAGATAGAAAAGGACAAAGTATATCTGTGTCCTATTTTTTCTCAATACAACGCAACGCATAACAGACTACATATTCGAATGGATATAGGAATATTTTTTTAATCAATGGAATGAAATAGATATAGAAAGATTTGCGTAAATTTATCTTTTATCAATAACTGTTTACGATAAACATATTAAAGTAACTGACGGAGAGAAATAATCGGGTGACAGACTGAAAACTGCGGTTTCAAACGAATAAACAAACGCTTTTATACTGAAAAGATTAAAGCGTATAGAAAATGGAAATAGATTGTAACCTTACATTCATTAGATTCTCTTTGCAAAAACTTTCATAGTCTTAGGTGGTCCAGTGGCTAGCACAAAGGATTTCAACATCGAGAGGCCCGGGTTCAAGTCTTCATACGAGCTGATTTTTCTGTTTCATGTTTGATTTCAATTTATGTATTTCGGTATAATTTGTAATAATTTACTATATTAATTTATAACAAATAAATTGAAAATTTACAGTTGGACAGATAGAAAAAAAGATAAAAGAATATAAACTATTAGGCGCAGAGATTCAAATGGATAGAAAAGTTTTATCTTTTTATCCGTTATTTTCTATCCGTTTAATTACGTCTACTTTCAGCAGGGATCATTTACTTTTAGTTATATAGTTAAAGATAAAATGAAATAAATGAAAAAAATATAAAAGACTAGATATTCTTTTTTGGTAATAAACATAGGCATAGAAAAAGATAGATATTCCTAAATATTTGGGGTACACTGAATGATTGAAAGATATAGAAAAAGATTGAAGCCGTCGAACAGATCCGAGATAGAAAGAGAAAACGTTTGAGGAATGCAAATCGCGTATTTCCCGG
The DNA here is from genome assembly GCA_037103525.1 of Ganaspis brasiliensis. Taxonomy (NCBI): domain Eukaryota; kingdom Metazoa; phylum Arthropoda; class Insecta; order Hymenoptera; family Figitidae; genus Ganaspis; species Ganaspis brasiliensis. The sequence goes on along the minus strand of JAZKLR010000633.1, from coordinate 1,213,709 downwards.
ACATAGAAGATTCAATATCTTTCTACCACTTATTTTCTATCTCTTTCTATTTTTTTACTCTCAGCAGGGATACGAACACTAAATTAGTAAAATCATTTTAGGATCCTATTACATAATAAATAAAGAATATTATAACGTTAAGTACTCATTCTAAATCATAAATTTAAATAACTTTACCAACATGAGAAAAAACTGTTACAAAACTTTTTTAGACACAAAATTACGTGGTATGTGTAGAAGAAAAACCAACTGGTTTTTTTCTTCAAATGTGCATCAAAATCTTCGTCTATACAAACAACAATAAAAATCGGGCAAGTTCGAGTTACACTCGCACTAAAACCGAGGGTTCCGTACACAAAACAAAATAATGTTTAATATATTTAATACTATGAAATGTATAATATATAAATATATTATAGATATTTAATTATATAGGGGAGAGGGCCCCAAGTTGGACACCCTATCGATTTACTGCTGTAGAATCCAAACCGAATAAAATATATTAAAATGATTTATACCGGATAAAAGTACAATTTATAAGGTAACTTATGGCCACAGAGATAAAATTTTATTTTGAAGATAAACATTTTTTAAAGCATTTTTTCTAATTGTTAAAATTTTCGGTCTAAAAAAAAGAGGCCCCAAGATGGACACCTTCTTAAAAGTCTTTGAAAATGGTAGTAAATAAAAAATTAACATCGTGTAACAATTCTTGAACTAAGTTTTAATTATTTTGCGGAATTTATCAAGAAATAAAATTTCTAAAAACTTCAATTTAATAACTCAACAGTAAAAAGTAATAAAATATCGAAAAATATCAATATAATAAATTCTCTAACGATAAAACTACATTTTATGGTGGAAAATAAAAAATTTTAATTAATTGGCTCAAAAAATTATAGAAAAAGTGTAAAATCGAAAATATGCAAAAAAATATATTGAGATTTTAGGCCTGTCCATCTTAGGGTACATGACACAATTTTTTAATCCCCAGTAAAAAAATATATATGAATACTGAATTAGTAAAATCATTTTAGAATATTATTATACGATAAATAAAGAATATTATAACGTTCAGTACTCATTCTAAATCATAAATTTAAATAACTATACCAACTTGAGAAAAAACTGTTACAAAACATTTTTAGACACAAAATTACGTGGTATGTGTAGAAGAAAAACCAACTGGTTTTTTTTCTTCAAGTGTGCATCAAAATGTTCGTCTATACGAACAACAAAAATGACAGAAAGCATAAGGCGCTGTCACCTTAAACAAAAATTTTATACAAAATGTCCATCTTGGGTCCCTGTCCATCTTGGGGCCCACTCCCCTATAATATATAACATATAATATAATATATAATATATAAAACATAATATATAATGCATTTTTTATAAAAAATAGTCGTATCCCCCCCCCTATCTTCCAAAATATTTTACTTCGAGAGTTCGAATTTTGTACAGGATTATATTGTCAGGTGTAAATTACATAAAAATTATAAAGAACGTGATGGTGATAGCGCTGTCAACGAAAACTCCAGAGATTTTAGCCAATATCCATAAAAAATACTCAAAAATAATTTTATTTCCTTAATAACGCTATGATTAACTTCTACAATCATGTTCTCTACAATTTTTCTGTAATCTACACGTAAAAATACATTTGTAAACCAAATTTGAACTCTCTAAGTCAAATTGTTTGGAAGTTATGGGAGGGGGAGGATATGGTCATTTTTTAGCATTTTTTGTAAAAAATCGTTTTTTTTTTGCTCGAAACCACTATGATAACAGCCTGCAACAAGGTTCTCTATAGTTTTTTTGTAATCTAGACGTAAAGCTACATACGTGTACCAAATTTCAGCACTCTAAGTATAATAGTTTGGCAGGTAGGGGGCAGGAATGGTACAAATTAATCGCATTTTTGCTAAAAAAAATTACTTTATCCCCCCCTTACCTGCCAAACTATTTGACTTAGAGAGTTCAAATTTAGTACAAAAATGTAGTATCATATGTAGATTACAGAAAAATTATAGAGATCGTTGTGGTGATAGCGCTGTCAAAGAAATGGCAAAAGTTTTCAACAAAAAAAAATAAAAAATGATCAAAAATCTTGTTATTTCCTTGACAACGCTATGACCAACACCTAGAATCATATTCTCTATAATTTTCCTTTAATCTACACGTGAAAATACATATGGGTCATTCCATACGAAAAGGCAAATGGCTGAGTCCACTCGTAGTTTTAACCAATTTTAAAGATATATAGCTCAAAATTTAGCATTTTTTATAAGGAATCGAATGCCGTGTGGTAGTTTTTGAAATATTCTAAATGGCGGCTACCACAGCTGGATATATAACCTAACTTTTTAAATTTCTGGGTTTAAGCGATTATTACTTTTATTATCTGGGATTAAAATTGCTCAAAACAAATTTTTCTTATGTTTTTGAGATCCTCGAGACAAAAAAATATGACTAAATAATCATAAATAAAAAATTCAAGAAAGCGGATCCAAAATGGCGGTCAAATTTTTAAAATGCTATAGGATTTAACTGAAACTTGTTACGCGGGGGTTTTTGAGGTCGCTGATTACGAATATGATCTCAAAATTTAAAAATTCAAAATGGCGGATCTAATATGGCGGACAATATTTTGAAAATTAATCGTATTTCTATGAAACTTGTTATTCGGGGGTTTTTGAGGTCGCTGATTTCGAATCTAATGTCAAAATTTAAAAATTCAAAATGGCGGATCCAATATGGAGGATGAATTTTTTTAAATTGTTCGGATTCGTCAGAAACTTATTTATCGGGGGTTTTTGGGGTCGCAGATTACGAATCTATAATCAGTTTTTCAAAATTCAAAATGGCGGATCCAATATGGCGGACGAATTTTTTTAAATTGGTCTAATTCGCTTAAAACTTGTTTCTCGGAGGTTTTTGGGTTCGCAGATTACGAATCTGAAATCATTTTTTCAAAATTCAAAATTGCGGATCCAATATGGCGGACGAATTTCTCTAAATTCGTCGGATTCGTTTTAAACTTGTTACTAGGGGGTTTTTGAGGTCGCTGACTACGAATCTGATGTCAAAATTAGAAAATTCAAAAGAGGTGTACAATAACCTCTTCGTAACCTCAATTCGATAGGCTCACGTGGAGCTAAGAGAAACTGCGACGCGAGCAAAATAGACAGAGTTTACCGACAACAACGCACACACAGGCCATCTCACAGGCCGACCCGCCTTCGGCGGCTAGAGAAAGTTGAAGAAGCGAAGCTCAGAGTGGGAGGGAAGCCCACGAAAGGTTTTCTCGGATAGCGACGTCACTGGGGCTACCGAAACATGTCCCGCTTCCAGAAACACAAGGTTTTCAAAGCGGTCCAGGTAACCAGCAAAGTGGATTTCCGGTTTCTACGGGTCGACCGCAGAGCAGCCAGAGACCTATGAGCTCTAACCTACACGACTCAGCGAACTTTGGTGGTAAAAGGAGTGAGGAACAGAGTTCTTACAGACCTCACAATCCACTACGAGATGTTCTAAAGGCGTGGGTAGTTGAAGGCTTAAATTCAAGGAATAAAGAGGCGAGAATCTAGACCAGTTCCTCTAGAGAGTCGAAGAAGGTAAGGCCGGAGCCTACCTTTCCGACGAGGAACTGTTGCCCGCCATGCTCTTTCCCCTTGATGGAATGATCTACCACTGGTTCCGTCAGAACAACGGCAGGTGGACCAGTTGGGAACAGTTCAAGCTTTATTTCCAAACTCGATTTGAAAATGCCTCGTTTCAAGAGAAGCTTGAGGAGGAAATACTGCACAGGACACAGGGAGCTGAGGAGTCGGCTATAGACTTTCTCACTTGTATGTACGGTCTGTTTCAGTTGTCAACCGTACCGGTACCGGTAGAGAAGCAGCTGAACCGGATTTACGAAAACTTTAAGCCCGTATTTCGCCGAGCGATCCCAAGACTTAACTTCGCTGATTACAACGGACTGGCCGGACATTATGAGAGAGTGGCAGTGACTCTCAACAACCATACACCTCCTCCACCCCCAGAAAAGTCGCTGATACTCGACTTTGCATACAGGGAGAAGCCATCAGCTGCGAAAAAGGCCCCAACGGTAGCAGCGGTTGCGGAGAAACCGGTCCCAGACTCCCTCGAAGACGTTGACGACCGCCTCAGATAAACAGGTGTCTTCCTTAGACCTGGGATCTGAACCATCGTTATCTTAGGTAACTAGCAAAGCACCTGGCACCAGTCAAGTACAGGATCCAGACGACACTCGGCTGAGCACTGAGGAAAAATCCGGACCAATCTCGCAGGAAGTAATGACCCAGGATAAAACATCCTTTCCAGCGGATAACGCCCAACCATCGACATCGAGCCAAAATGGTACACGAACTAAAGACGCCATTTTGGTAAACGATCGAGTCGTGGGTAAAGACGGAAAGAATCCTTGGAAGTCAAATCAGGTAATTCTGGCAATACGGAGATCCCGTGACTTGCCAGATATCACACCTAAACCAAGGTTATCCACGCCACTAAAATTAAGGGTAACAGAACCACCAGTGGAAGATGTGCTTTACGACTGCACGGATAGGTAACACGCCAAATGTCCAGGCCTTAATTGATGATGGTGCATCTTGAATTGTGATGGGAGATATTGGCTTGGCAATAGCCATACAATACCAAGCAACCTTAGAGCAGACAGTAGGCAGGGGTGTTGAAAACGCAGACGGTACCGTTCGACCTGTACAAGTAAGCTATCTTCTGCCCATCGAGATAGACCAAGTATCCCGAATGATGAGAGTCCAAAAAGTTCCAGGAATGGGCGAACAGGTTTTCTTTGGAATAGATCTTGGGGAAGGATAATATTCCCTCGAACATGGGGTATCATTTAACTTCTCCCTTCTTGTCCAATTCTGGTAGACGAAGACTTAAACGTGATGGGAAGGTAGCGCTGTTGAGGTTGTTGGCGGTTGATCATAAAGACTGCTGTCCCTCGCCCCCTGGTCTCTTTTTCTGGTTTCTATAGTCAGGGTTTAGGAATCACCGGTTGAAGGGTGTCTTTGGATCTTAGTGTTTCATCCTCCCCCCTCTCTAGGTTCTCGGTCCCGGTAAGGGATAAGGGGGTGGCCGGAAACCTACGTACTAATCGTCCGTCTTCGGTCCCTATCACATAAGCAGATGGCCCTAACACGCGAACGACTACGAACGATTCCTGGTTTTTACCTCCAAAGCTTTTCGTAATTCCCTTCCGCCCTAACGATACGACTTCACCCTTCCGCATGACTTTTTCCCCTACCCTAGTCGAATGCGTCGGTCCTATCACTCTCCGACGCAGATTCTTGCAGGGACGCCGTTCCCTGGCTCCCTGGTTCCCAGCTCCGGTGGTTCTTGTCGACATACGCAGAGATCATCGTTTTGAGGACCCGGTTCACCTTTTCTACCGGATCTGCCTGAGGGTGGTAGACTAGCGTGAATGCGTGTCAGATGCCATTTGTTTCTGTCAACTTTTGAAACGCATGGTTGACAGCCTTCCATTACTAACTCGTTTTTCTCTCGGGACAGCAATCGTAAGTCGACCAAAACCCTCGGCAGGACCTGGTGCTGCGACAACAAATACAGAACACGGCTTGTTCACAGTCCAGATGTCAGCACACACTGAAGCAAGAAACGCGCCTAGATCCCGTGGATTCTTGCTCCTTTTCACTGGAGCCTCTAAATGCGTTCTTATTGGCTCTGCCGTGGGTCAGCGATGTCCTTGATTGGCTAGTGTAGCTCCTACAGTGGCTATGAATCCGTGGGCTGGGAGGTGCTTCCATCTTGCGGCTGCTATTGGCGAATCTGCGCTTGCGAGAGCAAGCTGCCCGCCGAGCTTCTGTCGTTTGCCCTACGTTATCAACAATCCTCGTGTCGTATGTTGACAGCAATGTTCACCAGGTTCTCGCCAAGAGTTGTCTGCGAGCCAGTGCAAACTTTGATCTAAGTGTCTCAACACCTTCGGTGGATTGACCTTCGGTCCTGTCACCTGGACTGTTCTTATTACCAACCTTTGGTCTTACATATTTGATAGGAGGTATCTCTTTGCGAATTGGTGTGCTCAAGGAGCTTCCGTAGGAGTTAGGAAAACGTTAGGCTACCTCGACAGGTCGCTTTCCTGATTACTATGTGTCGTTCTCTCTCTCGAATGGTGCCTACGACCGCTGAGAGCGCAGTACGAATCTTAACACATGGTTCGAGCTAGCCGTGAGAGGCTTGCGGTGACGTCGGTGCTCGCGGAGTCCGGACAGCATCCCTGTCTGACGCTTGGGAAAAATTCCCAAAAATAAATAAACGGTCCTCGTGGGTTGTAGACGAGTTCAAAGTGTGGAAGTCGTCAACCCGAATTTCAAAGCTGCCAACGTCGCCATTTTTGTGATGTGGTTTTCGGTCATTCATTGACCAACGTAGTTTCGTCAGGAACTACGTCACAACAAAAAGAACCGACAGATCCGACTACACCAGATCGTGACGAATGGCAAGGAAGAATGTTGCGCCTTAAGGAGCTACAGGACCTCGTGACGCTCCACCACGAAGAAGCGTTCGGTCGACAGAAACGTAAAGATAAGCGGCGTTGTCACGCTGCCTGCAGGTTAGGGGAAAGTCATGCGGAAGGGTGAAGTCGTATCGTCAGGGCGGAAGGGAATTACGAAAAGCTTTGGAGGTGAAAACCAGGGATCGTACGTAGTCTTGTAGTAGTATTTCCTTCCAAATTGTATTATTAAAGACAAGATTAATCGATCTTGGGAAGGTTAGTTGAAAATAAAAAACTTCAAGAAATTTTTTATTTTTTTCCACACAGCAACGTTTCGTTGGCTTGGGTTTGCCAACCTCGTCAGGCTGTAAAATTTATTAAAAAAAAAAACACTTAGTTAACACAACTTTGTTCACAAGATTATACTTAATATAAATTAAAAACAATCATGATAAAAGACAAATAAATATAAATAAAAAATTAAACAAGAATATAAAATTATTTACCTAAATTTGTTAAAACATAAATATTTTTAATACGTCAAATATTAAAATAGTGTCAAATAATAAAATAAATATTTAAAATGAAATTGAAATAAAATAATGTCACTAGAAAATTAAATTCATGATCGATTTCTTAATATTAGTATTATTGTTTTGTTAGATTCAGGGACGTCTAAAGACCAATGACTTGTTATTATTGTGTACAATCGATGAAATTTTTAATTTTAATTCAGTTCTGACATAGCCATTTGACAGAATGTTACGTTCTAGTGACATTATTTTATTTCAATTTCATTTTAAACATTTATTTTATTATTTGACACTATTTTATTATTTGACGTATAAAAAATATTTATGTTTTAACAAATTTAGTGCATTCTCGGGTGCGGGTCCAGCGGAAGCCGCCGTGTTCGACACGTCTTCCGGTAGAGCTGTGCCGAGGGTAGGATAGTCAATGTATGACGCTTTGCACTTTTTCTTATTTAATTAAAATTAGTTCTAAACTTAAACTGTTTTATTCGTTTTATTTATTCAGTTTCTTTAATTAAAACTTTCTCTCTCTTAGAACGTTCTCTCTCTAAGAACAGAGTCTCAAATATTAGAGTCACGCGGGTCAGGCGGGTACCACCATAGTTCGTTTTCTTACTTTTCAGGTCGCGACTTTTCAGTCCGGGTGGAAGTATCCACCTGGCGCCCGGGACAACCAGGAGGTCGTCCCGAATAAATAACAAACGGTCTTGGCAGGTCGCCTGTCAGCTGGAAGAGCGTAGCTGGCAGGTTATCATTGTGTTTCAAAAGGGTCGGATAGACGTCCGGAACCGCTATTTTGTTGTCTCACTAACGTAAATGAAATTCAAGTTTAAAATTTTAAATTAATTTATTTAACGAGTCGAGAAACTCAGAATACTCGTTACAATACATAATATGGGGTTTAATATTTATTAAAATACGTCAGCGACTACCTTTGGTCGAAAGTCAGTGGTTTGACTAAAAGCTTTTTTGCGCTATCAATTTTTAAAAAATGCGTACTGAGGCGATGGTTTTTCTTAGCAGAAATAAGCCTGAAATATTTCTCGACTCTTTGCTTTTCCAAATTTAAATTAATTCAATCATGCAACGAGAGTGTAATAAGTATTTGGGGGGGTCACGTGAAAAGTTAGCCAATAAGCGTCCTCCGGATGTCATGGGTGTGGGGATCGGTTCCGCTGCCTGGTTTTCAGAGTGTGGATCGATTGATTATTAATTGATTATCACACCTGGAAGCTGGCTGGGGATCCGCGCTGCACTTTGGGCACTCGCTGAGGAATCTTAAAGGTAAAATTCAATCTTTGTTAAATTTATTATAAAAGTCTAAAATAAGCTATAAAAAAAGAAAAGAAGAAAATTTACCAATTTTGTTATTTATTTAAAAATATTTTTATATAATTTGTTAAAGTGGGGCGAACTTATTCGTGTGCGGGTCCAAGAGACGATTGAGCAAAAGTATCTTTTCATCGATTCTGAAGTTTTCTGGCAATAAGAGCAAAGAATCGAAAAAATCATTGGATTATTTTCACGACTACACCCCAAAAAGAGAGTGGTGATTCAAGAAAAAGAGAAGTCTCAGGTTCTCCGTGGAGGATTACCGTCGTCTCCGTCAGCCAGTTTCCCTGCTCTTTGATGAGTATTTTTAATTGTTATTTAATCTATCAGAGTAAATGAGGTGTGATAATTATTTTTTCATAATTTTATATATGAACCAACACTTTGGTACAAAGCCAAAGTTATTTTTTGACTGATTTTCTTTAAATCGAATTAATATATTCATTTTTGTTCTTACTCCTGTAAGTTCTCAAATGGTTTCTGACATATTGTAAAGTTTAATTGACTGTGATTTCTTTGTTGAAAAAAAAACCATATATGTATTATTTGTAAAATAAGAAATTGAATGCTAAATCACAATATTATAAATATAATTGATATCTTGTGTGCGAGTGAATACGTGTGTTGTGCTTGTTCTGTTTTTATTTATTTATAGAAATTTAATTTTGTCATAATTTTCTAATTTTCAAAGATTTATATTACTTCGAAAATTTCCTGATTTAAATTTTATTTTGAGAATAGCTAAGAAGTTAATTGGGGTGGTGACGTCACCTATTATTTAGAATTCGAATGTGAGAGTGATTATTAATTTGTTATTGTGGAAATAATTTCTCATTCTGAATAAATTCATGATTATTTCGAAATATTGTGTTTTCCTTGAGGCCGTTGTTTAAATCGTCAGTTATATTTCATAATTAATTATTTAATAAAATTTCGAAAAATAGCTTTCAAAATTTTGATTTGTTTAATTTAATCAATCAATATTAATAAGACTGTCTAATAAAAATTATCTTAATCTTAACTGTCGAATATTTTAAAAATTTGTAGTAATATGTAGTTTCTTTGATTCAAAACAAGTTTAAGTAATAATTGAAAATCAATAAATTGTTACAGTACTGCATTAAGTTCTTTTTAAAAATGTTGTATTTTTTATCTTAAAAATATTATTTTTTATTGCGTGAGTAAATTATTAAACCGATTTAATATTCAATTTAATTATACATTGATATTAGAGACTATATTATAAATATAATCATAGGTTAACTGGATTAAATTAATTTTGTAAAATCTCAAGTAAGTTATGTAATATATTTCTTATAAATATAAATAAATAGAAATATTAAAAATATTTAATTAAGAATAATATGGAACTAAAAAATAACTTTAATGTTGATGTGTTTATTATTATTAATAAAATTTTGCGATATCATTAATTTAATTTTTTAATTTTTTTGTCAAAATACCAGTTTCTGTTTAAATATTATTCACTCACGGTGGGTTTTAAACTTATTTAACCCAAAGGTCCTGGCATCTGGGATTTTCTTCTTGATTTCGATTTTGGAGTGTGAGCACATGATTTTACAACAAAAATTAAAATAATCGCCGGAGCCGTTTTTGAGAACATCGATTTTTATTTGAAAAAATAACGAAAATTCACATTTTCTTTCAAAATTTCCATTTTAGAAAAAATCTCTTCGTATAAAAGTTACAGATATTAAAAAAAGGAATATTTTTTATTAAAACCTTTTTCTCATATAATCAATAGTTTCCGAGATAATTAAAAGAATGACATTTTGCACATATTTTTTAATCAAAGTAGCTCAAAATTGCGGGTACCTTCAATTTTTTTGTTGATTTTCAATGTATTAAGTAAACATATGATTTGACAACAAAATGGAAATGTATAATAGTTTACATACAATAGTTTACAATAGTTTACATATTTAATTTATCAAAAAAGTTTAATTAAATTTATTATTATAGTTTGATAACATCAAATCAATGTTGTAAAATGTTAAAAAGATGTTAAACATTTTGGTATGCAAATAAAATTATTTATCTCTTTTGTCATTTCAAGTATTCCTATGTAATTTGCTTCACCTAAACATTTGTTTTTTGTTAAAATAAACTTCTAAATCGACAATTCTCAAAAAAGGCTTGGGAAAATATTTCCATTTTGTTGGAAAATCATATGTTTACATGATACATTGAAAATCAACAAGAAAATTGAAGGTACCCGCAATTTTGGGCTAATTTGATTAAAAAATACAGTAAGGTCGCGGTAAGTGTCCACTCGTCGGGACCAGCGATTTCAGTAACTGTCCATTTCTTAAGCCACGCCCTAGAATCTTTTCGGGGGTTAAAGCAGGAGCGTAGTCTGCGTTCGAGCAGGTGGGTTTTGAAATTGTTCAAAGCCTCGTGCCGCAGCGAAATAGACAGCACTGACGGTAGTAGTAGAGGGAAGGACACTTTCTGAAAAATGCTCCGGGACACTTGCTGAAATGGACAATTACTGAAACGGACACTTACCGCGACCTTACTGTATGTGTAAAATGTCATTTTTTCAATTATCTCGTAACCTATTGATTATATGAGAAAAAGGTTTGAATAAAAAATATTCAAGAAGAAAATGCCAGATGCCAGGACCTTTGGGTTAAATGAGTTTAAAACCCACCGTGCACTATGTAATATAATTATTATAATGTCACCTGGACAGTAAAAAGGGGGCTTACGTGTCAAAAAATCGTTTTTTACTTTTTTGCCGATTCTGATAGATTTTGAGATGCTCTTTCACGTGATTTAAACCAAATAGTCATAACTTGTCAGAAAGTTTATTAAAACTGAAGCTAAAGAAAAGTAGAGTAGAATGGGGCAAAACCACCATGAGGTAGAATCACCAATTGGCTTTTATTTTTGTGTTGTTAGTCTTACAAACTTATCATTCATTGTGATAATTTATTTTGACAGTCTCCACATGTGTATTTAATTTTATGACGATGGAGAAAATGGCTGCCGCAATACAGTGTAAACATTGAAATTTGATCATGATGTCAAAGTTTTTGCTGTTTGATCAGAATATGATTTTGTTTAAATTATGAATTATTTGAAATGACAGATCATTGTATTTTATTTGTTCGAGTGCTGCAAGTGCGATTATATTGTTTATTTGTCGATTTCGTAAGTGTTTAGAGTTGTATTGTGTTTTTTTCTAAAATCTGCAGGTGGGACAAAATCACCAACGCGGTGCTCAGGCAAACGACTAAAGTCTTTTTGCGCGCTTTATGAGTTTATTATTTTTTTTTGTGATCTACTTTGGACTCACCTTTAGTTTTAAGCAATTTTTCAAGTTATACACGAAAAAAAACTAATATTAATAATATTGTTTGAAAAAAACTAAAAAACTCTATTTTTTAATTAATTAAGCATAATTTTATTTTGTTACAATATTTTATTTAGAGTAAATTTGACTAATTACAAAAATGTTTATATTGGTACTAATAGTTGTTGCGTAATTATTATTTACTAATTTTGATGTTTTTTCGTGAAAAAATGGTATTTGTGGTTTTACCCCAATACTTGAAGTAAAATCACCAATTGGAAGGGTTATGTAGAACGGCTGTAGCTCGGAATCTAGAAGAGATTTATAATTGTGTATTGAGAATAAAATGTAGCCAAAGGATCAATCTTTCAAATGCAACTTAGTTTTTCTCTGTAATCCGGATTAATCCGGTGTTAGTTTTTGAAAATTTAAAATGGCAGATCCAATATAGCGTCACGTCAGAAGATGACTACATTTGATTAATTGTACATTTGATAACATTTGTAAACTCACTTATTTATTGTTATTTCGGTACCTCCGAACAAAAAAACCACTCTCGTGTTATACGCCTAAAAACTCCTCTCTGACGGCGGTTGTCTAAAACAACCACTGTTAAAATGAACGTCAAAAAACCACACTTTGTTTTTCTAATTTTTCCAGGAAACTAATTTCTTAAGTTTCAGAAACTTAAAAAATTAAAAATCTCAATACAATATTGTATAGATTGGTACATATTTAAGTTAGTATATTTCAAATGCTGTTTTGATTTTAATTGAAACATTTTCACATTTCATTTAACCAATGCGAACCAATTGCGAATGTCAAGTACATTCATTTTTAAAGGAAATTTCTCTCTGCTCAGTGCGTTCTTCTCATCATATAGTTATAATATGAAGAAACTTTGTTAAATCTTATTAATAATATACTGTGGGTTAGACATTGTGTGAATTTTGGAAAATCAAAATGCCATATTCTTTTGACCATCGTTGTGACCATGAAGAGAATAAAAAAACTATTTGTGCACCGTGCGGGAGAAAAATTAGTCTCGGGAATAATAAAATTAATGATTTCAAAATTACAGAAAATAATGAAAAACGTATACAGCAATTCATCAATGCTAAGTTTTCTCTCTCTGATCCTAGATATCCTCTAAGCATTTGTTGAAATTGTCTAAAAATACTTGCAGAACATAGCGGTAATAATTTCCAGAGGCCTTTAAAAAAATCCCGAATTATGAAGACATTTTATTGCCAAAGAATACTAGATCAAGTAATGAAAATGTAATTTGTCAATGTTATATTTGTTTGACAGGACGACACAAAGGTTCAACAAATATGAAAAGAAAATTGAAAGTTGGTGAAAGCTTGAATTTATCTTTGAAAATTGAGAAAAATACCGGACAGTTTGGATCGCAAAATTCAAAAGTGTCTAAGTTAACACCCGTAATACCGACAGAACAGAAGAAAGCTTTCAAAACTTTATGCAGTCAATGTCTTCAAGAAATTGGAAGGGGCATTTCGCATACCTGTAAAAAGGATTCTCATCCAGAAAGAAAATTGGTAGATAATATACTAAATTTGACTAATAACACAGCCCCACAAAAAAAAAAAGTGTCATGTACTTTTGACCGGAATACCCTAGCCCTATGTATTTTGATGCGCTGAACACGAATCCGAAGTCCATTTTGCTCCATCACGTCAGGATTTTTTCCTAACCTCAAAATCAATAAAATGACACTTTTTGTTCATTAGCATGTGAACCCGACTTAACATTAATACATGCCTTGGGCGAATAGAAAGCTTAGATTGTGACCTTTAAAACGCTTTTTTAAAAATTGTTCTACGATGATTTTTAACGAAGTTATGATGTTTTATTTAAAATATAAATTTTTTCCAAATGTAAATAACACTTCAATTATTGATGTGGTATGGCGTAATAGAAAAAAATGATTTTAAATAAAACATCATAACTTCGTTAAAAATCATCGTAGAACAATTTTTAAAAAAGCGTTTTAAAGGTCACAATCCAAGCTTTCTATTCGCCCTAGGCATGTATTAATGTTAAGTCGGGTTCACATGCTAATGAACGAAAAGTGTCATTTTATTGATTTTGAGGTTAGAAAAAAATCCTGACGTGATGGAGCAAAATGGACTTCGGATTCGTGTTCAGCGCGTCAAAATACATAGGGCTAAGGTATTCAGGTCAAAAGTACATGACACTTTTTTTTTTTTGCGGGGCTGTGTAATCTTACACAGAAGCAAAAGAAGCAAGTTTGCAGCGATGTTATTCATCAAAAAGAAAATAGCGCATTATTGAATGGAGATAAACTAGATACATTGACTTTGAGTACGAAAGGGCGCAAAAGGAAATTGTATTTGAAAAAATCGGATGAACCTGTCGCTTTTTCATCTGAAAGGGCTTAAGTTTCAAAAGATTTTTATAAATATGACATATTAGACTTTGATATTGAGAAAAGTAAAGTTCAACAAAAGAGACCTGTAGTCTGGTGTAATTCTGAAGAAATCCTGGAAGAAATAATACAGAAAAGAAGTTTAGTTGGTAACTATGTCATTAAAATAATGGCAGATGGCGGTCAGGGATTTTTTAAAGTCTGTATGACTATGTTGCCAGAGGGCTATGTTTCTGATCCAGATCTATCTGCAGATATTACTCCAGGAAAGAGAATGAAAGCTGATAAATTAACCAGTGTTCATAAATTAATTATGCTTTGTATTGTGCCCTAGATCAAAGAAAGTTATGAAAATGTCCAAAAATTATTCAACTTGATAAAAATCAATGATATTCCGTTTAAATTCGTTGCAGATTTTAAATTGCTTTTGATCATCAATGGACAAAAAACTGCCTCCGCTAGCTTCCCTTGTCTCTATTGCTTCGTATCTTTAGAACAGTTGAAAGTTCGCTTTGAACTCGAAAATGATGAAAAAAAACTTTTGGTGAAAACGTACGGCGATTTGCGACAAGATTACGAGAAATTTATCGCTCTCGGTGGTAATAAGAAATCAGCAAAAATAAATAACAGCACCGTCAATCCTCCGCTGTTTGACGAGCCCGATGATATGCCTGTTATTGAAAAGTGCGTAATGCCAGAGTTACATATATTGCAAGGTTTAGTTAACCACATTTTTTGGAAAGGCCTAGTGCCTCTTTTGCCGCAAGATTTAAAATTGGTATCTAAAAATTACCACGGTGATTCTTTTGAGGGAAATGCCTGCAGAAAGATGTTGAAATACCCTGATTTTTACTCAGTGAAGTAATTTGTGGTCATGTTGGTGGTTCACTAGCCCTGGTTCCGTATGTGTCAGCTTTTAAAGCTCTCGTTAAAATAGTTTATGATTGTTTTTCAAATATCAGGCTTGGCGGAACTGAAGATACATGTATGCCTGAACCATCTTGAACAGTCTCTAGAGTTTTTGGAGCGAGAAGAAGGGTTTGGCATTTGGTCTGAACAAGCTGGAGAATCAATCTATTGCTAATTTTTTAAGTTTTGGAACCGAAGAAAGTTGAATAATATCATGGACCCCAATTATCCTGTGAAATTGAAGGAAGCGGTCGTAGACTTTTCTTCAAAGCACATTTAGAAAAAGTTATCTTCATTATTCTAATTAGTAATCAGATATAATATACAATTATGTTAAATAGATTTGTTTTGTTTGGGTGTATAAATATATATTGCCACATTTTTTAAAAATATCTTGATGCTTTTTGAAATTGATTTTCTCTTAACTATTTTAAATTGAACTTTTTGGTTAGAACATTTTTTCAATCGCTTTTATCAAGGAAATGAGACCCTATAAACACACACAAATAGAAATCATCAAAATAATTTGAAACTTATTTTTATTTTATTTATTTTTATTTAAAGAAAGAGAAAAGTTCCTAGGGCTAATGAGCCCTCAAATGGAACAAAATATACATAATATATATAAAAATAGGTAACTAAATAGGTAGGATAAATACAATAGTAGGCAGTTACATATATATATATAATCAAGTAGATGGCCAAATGCGCACTAAAGATTTGTAATAAAATTGTGTGATGGCGTTTCGACATTAGAAGATTACAAAATTGATATAAAGTTAATAGACAAGACATGATATAATAAATCAAAAAAGGAAGAAAATTGATTAAGTAGAATTAAAGATAGTATTGACAGTATTATAATAATTAATATCAGAGATGTATCAATTTGTATTAGCTCTGCCGTCGTACATTTACATTAGTTTATTATATATGGATCAGATTGTATAAAGTAAGATACCTACTGGAGTATGACAGAAAAAAAAGAGGAAGGAAAAGAAAGAAAAAAAGTCCCGTTACGCTACCAAAAAGTTATTTCAAAAATTACATCATTGGTGCTAACCAAAAATTGACTTAGAAGTTTCTTAAAGAATTGAGAATTACTAGCATTTCTAATATGTGCAGAAAGTTTATTCCAAAAACGGGTGCCTCTAACACTAAATGAGCGTTGGAATTTACACGTTCTATGTTGAGGCACTCTTAGAACTATCCCCCTGTCACGGAGTCTGCCAAAAATTGCCTCGTTGGAGGTTTTAAATTCAAATAGATTATATAAGTATTCAGGAACCCCGCCATTGAAGAGCGAATAAAGAAAGTTTCCAAAAAAGAACTGTCTTCTTTTTGCTACATTTAAAAAATTTGCTTTTACTCTATATGGAGAAATATGCTCCCTTTTGTTAACATTAAATATAAATCTGATGCAGGCGTTGAGAGACTTTTCAAGCTTGCTATTAAGTGCGTCTGTAATGTCATCATAAACCAAGCATCCATAGTCGAATATTGGAAATATTAGACCTTTAACTAAGAGCAAACGTGTTGACGTAGAGAAAGAATTCCTGTTTTTATGCAATTGCCTAAGAATTATATAGGTGTTACGACAAATTTTAAGTACATGCTTCTCCCAAGTCAAGGATCTGTCCAGCAATATACCCAAATCTTTAACAGACTCAGAGTATTCAATGTTAATTTCCTCAACATTCAAGGAAGGGAAATCGCTCAGGGTAACATAAGAAGGGTTGCTGGTAGACCCAAAAATAATTGCTTTTGTCTTAGTTGCGTTGAGAATTAGTCCATTTTCTTTCGCCCAATCAGACACAATGTCAATATCATTCTGCATCATAGCAATTAAATTATTTAAATTAGACAAATACCCTGAAAAGTAGAGTTTAAAGTCATCTGCGAATTTGTGGTATTTACAGTACATAACATTTCTACCAAGGTCAGACACAAATGAGATTGAAAAGAAGTGGTGCTAAGGACGAACCTTGAGGAACCCCACATTTAACTTTAGCCCAATTTGAGAATTCACCTTTACCATTGGATACTCTATGCATGCGATCCTGTAGATAAGATTTGAACCAAGTAATAACCGATTTAGATAGTTTAAAAGCGTTCAATTTAGTTAGCAACAAGTTATGGTCGACCAAATCAAATGCTTTGGTGAAGTCGAAAAAAACTGCTAGAGTAATTTCTTTTTTATCCATTGATGCTTTTATGTCGGTAGTGAATTTTAAAGAAGCTGTAGTAGTACTATGTTTGCTGCGAAATCCAGACTGCAGGGGGTCATCCAGTTTATGTAATTTGAAATGTTCAGTCATTTGGTTATGGACCAGTCGTTCAAGAGGCTTAGATAGAGTACAGAGTATTGAAATAGGTCTAAATTCGTTAACTGAAATTGGCCTTACAGTCTTTGGAATAGGTCGAATTATTGCTTTTTTTCCAAATACTAGGAAAGACTCCCCCCTGCAATGAGTAATTATAGATATGCAGAAGTATGAAAAAAATTACTGGGAGGGCAAGCTGGATCATCTTAATTGATATACCGTCAAATCCAACTAAATTAGACTTGATTTTAGAAATGGCTTTAATTAACACTTCAGGTGAAATATCGGAGAAAAAAAAATTATTATCGTTGAATATTTCGTTATTGTTAAACGATGTAATGGAAGTTGAGAGCAAAGTAGAATTCATGGTAAAGTTACTCAAAAAATCGTTAATAGGGAAATTGTGATCCAAACCATCATTTTGCGAAGACACAAGATTAAGTTTTTTTAAGGTATATCAAATATTGTCTGATTGTCTAGCATTCTGTAAGGTTTTATAATTGTATTTATGATAAGCATCCCTAATCTTGGTCTGTACCAAATTACGTAGTTTGCGAAAAGAATTATGAGTTGCAGTATTTCTGTTTCTTTTAAAAATACGATATAATCGATTTCTCTCTTTTATAAGTTGGCTAATTTCGTTTGTCATCCAAGGAGAAGAGCTTTTACGAGGACGCAATTCATGCAAGGGTGCGAAAATATCAAAAGCAGAACAAAGAAGTTGAGAAAGTTTATTAACCTTGTCGTCGATATTTGTATGCGCATAGATCTCCGACCAATCCAATTCGGACAAATGTTTAATAAATTCTGTTTCATTTATATTTTTTGAATTACGAACCAAAAAACTTTGGTAGTTGTTAGATCCAGCTTTGGGAAATTTAAATTTAATGTTAATAAGGTCATGGCCAGAGAGGAATGAGACAGGATGTTGAGAAAAAGATGTGATTTTGTCCAAATTATCCACAGCAATCAGATCAATACGAGTACTGGAAGTTGCCGTGTGGTGAGTTGAGGAGTGGGGTACAATTGATAATCCTAAAGAATAAAATAAAGAGGTCAAATACTTACTACGACTGTTAAATTCGTTTAAATTAGTATTAAAGTCACCGGTAATTATTATGTTATCATATGAGGGGGCCAATGTGCAAATACAGGACTCCAGTTCACTTCCGAAGGATGCATTAGGTGGTTTGTAAATAACTCCAACGAGGGCTAAAGTTTGTTCATGTTTAATTTCGATAAATAAAAATTCTGCAGATGGATAAGAGTATTCAGAGCTCGTTACCAAGATGGAAGCATGTAGGTTTATATGAACGTAAAAACAGACCCCTCCACCCCTACGCCCAATTCTATCCTTACGGAGAAGCACGTAATCATTAAGCTCTATCGTGCTAGGTTGTTCGGCAAGTGTCAACCATGTTTCAGATACTGCAATTATGTCATAAGAACAGGAAGTAAAATAATTCTTAAATTGAATAAAATTTGCAAGAAGTGACTGAGCGTTGACATGACAGACATTCAATGTTCCCATGTATAGATAGTTAGTAGCAGGTTATTTAAGCAGTTAATTAATAAATTATACCATATTCTCGTAGCGAGGTTACTGAATAAGTTAATCAGGGAAGCATATGAAGCAAAACCTGTATAGATCAGAGCAACATCAACAGTCTCTAAGAGAAATTCAAAAACATACCTTTCAAGCAGACTCCGCGAGAGAAAGAAGTAAGGAGCGCGATAGCATAGCAGTGTATCTAGCATCAAATATAATACCTTATTTATGACCAGCAGCACATAGAAGCAATTTATAAAACTAATTAAAATTAACACAAAAATAGAATTTGCAAAAAAAACACAATATAATTTTAATTCTAAGTCAATTAAAAAAACCATATATAAATATGTAATGAAATCAATAGTATTATGAGAAAACCACGATCGTTGCTATTTAAGCCGGTCGACATCCTGCAGGCTAGTGAGTTGGAGCCGAAGTGCACCATCTTCACGTCGGCAAAAAATTCTGCCTCCTGATATCCATAAGTATTTTATTTTTTCCGTTCTTCTCAGGGCAAGGGCGGCAGAATATATCCTCCGATTGAGTGGCGAAAGCGGCTCCCGAATGTAGATCGAATGTTTTTCAGAATCAGGCCAGCCCATATTGGAGGTTGAAAAATTTGACTTGGCTTTTCTTTGTTGCAGCAATTTATCTCTCAAGTTTTGGCGAGATAGCCTTACTTGAATAATTGGGGATAACTGTTGGTTTATCGAATTGGCATTTCTATGAACTCGATATATGTTAAAAATATCTTGATGTTCAATTGAGATTTCCAAAGCCCTGGCCAATTCCCAAAAAGTGTGTGCAAATCTTCATTAGGTTTCTGAGGTAGCCCATGAATTTCTAGTGCATTTTGTAGCGACAATTGTTCTTAGGTATTTAAATTTCGTTCGAGTAACAAAATGCGGTTTTCCAATTCTTCCTTGTCAACCTTTGCTTGTTGCAGAGACTCAGTGTGAGTATTAGAGAGAATTTCAAGCGCCGAAATTCTATTAGTATTATCCGTGACATCGGTCTTTATTGAGGCAATTGATTCCAATAATTCCTTATTAAATTTATTTTGGTTGTCAATAAATTGTTGCAGCATGGAAGTCATCGTGGTTTGGTATTCCGTGAGAACAGCCTTTTGCCCCTGCTCAACTGCAACCCGTATTGCTTCAGTGGTAGCGGGGTTCAAGTCAGACGAGTTTGATGTTTGGCCAAGATTTAAAATTGGATTACTTCTATTACCGTCTGTCGTACCTGTTCCTAGACGAGGGGTCAAGCTAGATGATTCATTGCCCACCGAGATGTCACCACTATCGATATTTTTGCATTTAGAACATTTATATTCATTTTTGCCCTTTTTTATTCTATCAAATTGTTGTTTGGATATGTTGATATTCGCACAGGCTAGATGAACCATTGTACCACATTTTACACAGGAACGGGTGTCCTTATCATCACGAGAAATCGCAGAGGCACACTCGGGGCAAAAAGTCATTATAGAACACCGGTTCAATAAAAAGTAAAAAACCAATCAATGTCAAACACAACCGACAAGATTTTCAACAAAAACAAATAGGCACTTGTTCACTGATCCTTATTCACATATATTCGTAAGCAACAAACACCATACAGGGTAAAAAACTTGGAAAAATTAGTGGAGCGATCAAAGACACGTCTATTCAGTCAGCCATGACAGTTTTTTTTTGATCCTTAAAAAACAGTTTTTTAAACAAAAAAACCAGATAACCTCTATAAAGGGATGATTCTTCCCTACATGACCAGCTACGATTTTCGGGTTAAGTTTTCTCGATTCAGGGGGTGCTAAGGAACTAGCGGGTATCAACGAATTGTTTTGTCATCGCAGGCAAACTTTTTTTTCCTTCCAGACACCTGTGACATGTTTTGTATATAAAAAACAAAAGTTAGAAATGTGATGCTTCTATCCCCCATAGTTGTTCCAATTTGAAAAAAAATTACCTCTATGTTTTTATTTTAAAATCGGATAATATTTAGAGGTGGCTCAAAGTCCATGAAGTTTCCCATCTATTTTGCATGGGCAAACACACTTTTTCGTAAATTTGTAATAAAATTATAAAAAACCACTTAAATCATTAATGTACGGAGTCAATTATTGAAAAGTGTTAAAAAAACAGTATTCTATTATTTATATTTTAATTTATCGGAATTTACTATTTCTTATGCAATTTAAAAAAAACACAAAAATTCAACAAAAAAAATGAATAATAGTTAATATTAACAAATTAATAATTAAATTAGGGAATATTGCTCTTTAAAGACTTTTAAAATACTGGTTTAGTGCATTAATGTTTTAAGAGATTTTTTACGATTTTATTGCAAATTTACGAAAAATTGCGTTTTTTCCATTCAAAATACATAGGAAACTTCATGGTCTTTGAGCCACCTCTAAATATTGTCCGATTTCCAAACAAAAAAATGATGTAATTTTTTAATTAATTAATTAATTAATTTTTTTTCAATTTATAAGAAATTTGGTGGGTAGGAGCATAACATTTCTGACTTTTGTTTTTGTTAACTACCTTAATATATATCTAACTTATCGGCCACGCTTTCTGCTGTGACATATATTGTTGACTTTTCAAATTAAAGGCTCAAAGACGAAAAAAAAATTAGAATAAGTTAGAATAAAAAAAGAAAAATTCGAAGGTTCCCAATTTCAACTACCTCCCCTCCCCCTTGTTATAAATGGTTACATTTTTCGACCACCCCCCCCCCCCCCGTCCCCCAACAGTGAAACGTTTTTGATGGATGACCCCATAGGTTCGAATCCCCCTAAGTGTTGCGATACTTAATTTGTACAAAAATGCATGTTAAAGTGTTTTTCAAAAATGTATAAGTGTAATATAAGTTAACAATAAACAGTATTATTCTTGGGTAATTAATTTTGATTTGTTTATTCATATTTATTTTTAATTTTATGTTGGGTGGTAGAAGGATATCTGCTGGATATCCTGCAGATATCCACAAGATATCCACAAGACATCTTCAGGAGATGGTCAGGATATTTAGTTTAAATTACAGATATCCAGAAAAAATCCTGATCAGGATGTTTTCAGGATATCTGAGAGAGCGAAAATTACAATATCCAATGGACATCCTAAGGCTGTCCCAGGACATTCTGAGGACGTTTTCAGTATATCCCTGCAAATTATCCAATATCCGTCGGATATCTGACGGATATCCTTTTTTTTATAAAGGAACCAAATAAAAGCGTACAAAAATTATTACTTGTTTAATTTGTTTATATCATTATTAATTAATTAATTATGCTACATGTTGACTTTCAACTTATTAGTATATTAAAGACTCTGCAATTGATTATATAGAAATATTTATCCTTTTTAACGGTAAATGAATATTCTAGATTATTATTATTAAAAATGCATAGTGAGGTTCAACCAAGCTTAGGTTTCACTAAAATTACGTCAAAAATGAAAAACACAGCATCATTAGTACTCGATTGAAGGTCGAAAAACTACTTGAATTAAAATCGTAGCTGCTCATATTTCCGAGAAATCAGAAAATAATATTTTTTTTCGTGGGCTTTAGACCATTAACGCCCATGCTTAGCGAAATGAAGATACCAAAAAAATCAAAGAGGAAAAAGGACCGTGGTCCAAATGATGATTTTTGACATTAAAAATTGTTTAAAAAGTAACTTGTTTAAACAAATTGTTCTAAACAAATAAAAAAAAAATGAAAAATTATTAAAACCAATGGCGCCAATCGATTATGTGGGAAAAATTACTAAAGAAACAAATGTAATGTTTTAAAGTTTTTTATCATATACAGTCAACATTCCATTCCGCGAAAAGCAATTTGACGTTTCCGCGAAATTCAAGAATATCTTCCGTATATTTTGTATTACTATCAGAATTACATAATTCATTTTTCTAATTTTTAAAAGATTTTTCTTTTTTTCATATTTTTTAAAGGTAAATTTCGGTGATTTTTTTCATTTCTTAAAATATGTCCTTATTTGTAGACGCTTTTTTATTTTTCTTTTTTTTTTAATTATTTTTTAAAAGAAATTGAAAATAATCTAATTTAAGGTAAAGCTTTAAAATCACATGTTTAAAACTTTTTGGCCCAGAATTTAATGGTACGCACACAGTCATAACTCTCACCGATATTCTTACGTAACTGCCCTACTTGGCGGCGTTAAAAAATACACCTAAATTAAAAATATATTCTGAAGTGTATTAGTGAATTTTAAAGGTATATATGAGAGTAACTGAAAACCAAATATACATAAATATATATATTATAACCTCTATTATATTACACTATAACTGCTGAAAATTCAGCTCCGTGGCGTGTCCCTTTTGCAAAATGTTAACTTTAATTTAATAATTTTCGGTGAAAATATCATTATTATAACTCAGCCTTTTTTAAGCATAAAGTGTCAATATTTATAAACAATTTAGGTTTATATTGCACTTCATAATACCTTTTTCATACTTAAAAATCTGTAAAAATATTTTGTCCCTCAATTTTTCTAATTTTTGAACGCAATCTGTAGACTTATAATTAAGGTGTCATGTGTTTAGTTATTACGCCTTCTAATAAGTTAAATCTCAATTTTGATCCATTAGCACTAAATCACATGTGAAAAAAGTTTTAAAACAGAGAAATGTTTGCTTAAAAAAAAATTATTTTTGTGAAAATCGCATGGTACAAAAAAGCGTTCAGTTCCATGTCATTACTATTATATTACTGTAACAACTATTTGATAGTATTGTTACCATTTTCTTTAAGCTTTCATGTGAAAAAAGCGATCTGCAGTAGGAATAGATTTATTTTGCAATATTGTAGAAGTGAGGTTAGAATAAATGTCAAATTTCAGCTCCATGGTATCACGTAAAATTTCAGCTCCATGGCCTATATGAAGTGTTCAGTGTGCTTCGTGCAGAGAAACTTTTTTATCTGTGGTGGTTATTTTAAAATATTATTCTATAAAGTAGTTTAGCAATGCCGGATTACACTGCTCGAACTCGATTTCAAATTATCCAAAAAATAAAACGAAATATTCATTATTAAATATTGTATTTGCTGTTCTTTTATAAAATTTTATATATGTTAACTAATATCTAAAATACTGTTAGAATATTAAATAATTTATGAATTTATTATATATTTTCGTTTTAGCAAAATATCAAAAAGAAATTTTTATTTTGTATAATATATTTGCAATAAAAGGATGCGATTCAGATCCACATGGCAGCCAATTTTAAAAAATTTGCTATTATTTTCGTATAAATATAGTTGTAGTAAAATCGTTTAAAATATACTTATATTACACCCTAATAAGAAAAATAAGTGCAGAGAAACATTGAATAAAAAATTTTTTTTTACCAAAACTTATCTTGAAATCGGGCAGTTACGGAAGAATCGACCATTTATGTTATTCGTCTTAAAAATATATATACAGAAGAAAAAATAAAATAAATTTTTTTTTTTAATGTTTAAATTTTTTTCCCCTTATTCTACGCACAAAAAGGCACATTTTTTTCTTAACAATTTTTTTCAAAAGTCAGTTGTTCTCAAGTTACCAATCATTGAAAAAAGAGCCTATTTTTATAAACAAATGATCATATCTTGCTTAAAAATTATCGTAGAGGAATTTTTTAAAAAATCGTTTTAAAGGTGACAAAAAATGCTTTTAAATGCCATTAGTAGAATTGAAGTGTGATTATTTCTTTAAAAATTAAATCAGTTTGAATTTTTTTAAAAAAAGTAAAGAAACTTTTTTTTTTATTTAAGCAATTAAACAACAAAAAAAATTTTTTTTTAAATATTGTTTAGGTGTTGTTTCAAGTCAAACATTTAAACTTTAAAATAAATATTTGATGAAGGATGTATCTTTATTATTAATGAAGGTAAAAAACTTTTTGTAATGCCCTTGCATACCGTAGGGTGCGCAAGTCCTTTTGAGCGGCACTGTAGGTTTTTGATTTTTAAACAAAAAAACACTAAACACATAAATTATAACGGTTTTTTATTCTACGTTTCGTCAACATTTCGTTGACCGCTTCAGGTTGTAAATACAAAATATACACACTTTTCTGTGCAAACTGTTATGTGAAAGAGACACAGCTCACTCCACGAGATTAAAAACAATATTACGCTTTTGGTTAAAATGATTTGATAAAAAATTAAGCAGTCTGCCCAAAGCTGTAGGTTTTTGATACCAGTCAAAAATAAAACGGTTATTTTTTCTTATCAGAGTTAAGTCAAGAAAATTATTTTTTTGGTTAATTTTCAGTTTATGTGTGAATTGAAGCTTTTTATGATACATTCAAATAACGAAGAGTTTACTTAATAATAATAACTACCCCGTAAACTTTGTCAACGACTGTATTTCTGAGAGACTAAATCATTTAAAATCAAAAATGAAAAACAACTATGTGGAATTGTCTTATATAAAAAAAGCGGTATATGCAAAACAACAAAAAATTGTCATCCCTTTTAATCGTTAACAAAGTTTACGGGGTAGTTATTATTAATAAGTAAACTTTTCGTTATTTCAATGTATCATAAAAAACTTCAATTCACACATGAACTGAAAATTGACCAAAAAATTAATTTTCTTGACTTAACTCTGATAAGAAAAAATAAACGTTTCATTTTTGACTGGTATCAGAAACCTACAGCTTTGGGCAGACTGCTTAATTTTTTATCAAATCACCCGATTAACCAAAAGCGTAATATTGTTTTTAATCTCGTGGAGAGAGCTGTGTCTCTTTCACATAACAGTTTTCACAGAAAAAAAATTAAAATAACGAAGAGTTTACTTACTGATAATAGCTACCCCGTAAACTTTGTCAACGATTGTACATTTAAAATCAAAAATGAAAAACAAAAATGTGGAATTGTCTAATTTAAAAAAAGCGTTATATGCGAAACAAAAAAAAATTGTCATCCCTTTTAAGAACAAACATTTTTATCCAAAGTGTAAACAACAATTTAAAAACTACAATATCTGCACTATTCCTAATGTTCAAAACTCCCTGAATAATATTGTAAAATTAGGAAAGGACTCTGTTGACAAGTGGAAAAAATGTGGAGTTGTATATAAAATTCCTTGCAAAAATTGTAACACAGAATACTGTGGTGAAACCAAAAGATGGCTTAAAACTAGAGTTCGTGAGCATAAAAATAACAAAAATCCAAACTTTGTTATTAACTTACATTGTACAAATAACAATCATGAATTCGACTTTAAAAGTCCTAAAATTGTAGATTTTGAAAGGGATTGGCGTAGGTGTCGAATTTCCGAAATGATTTTTATTAACCACGATATTAATATTATTAACATTAAGAAAAATTATAGATTATTTAAACAAAAATTATAAGCTACTTTTACAGAGACAATTCTCTGTTTCCTAATTCTTATTCCAGGCTTATTATTTCAATTTCTTGTTTATTATTTTGAATTTGTCAATATCTGTTTACGTTCATTTTTCCGAGTCTTTCTGAATTTGTAATTTCTGTATTATTTTTCGTCAGTTTGTCTCTTGCCGTTAACATGACAACACGCTTTGACTGTATCACTTCTTAGTGATGTTTTCTTTTAATTCTGATGTTTCCGTTTTATTTTGTATTTACAGCCTCAAGAGGTCAACGAAACGTTGACGAAACGTAGAATAACAAAACGTTATAATTTATGTGTTTAGTGTTTTTTAGTTTAAAAATCAAAAACCTACACAATTTGGCTCCAAAGGATCAACAATTTCTTTTATTTATTGACAATGGAGAGCAACAAAACATTTACCTTTGAATAATAAGTATTGTTCTTGTGGAACAATGTTAATAATAATGTTATGAATGTTAAATATACCTTTTCTGGAGTTAAACACCGCATATTTGTTGACTTTAGAAGATGTGCCAAGTAATCTCGGAGATCTGAGAGAGACGTATTTACTGATACTTTATTTTCCCATTCAAACTCAGCCCACATTTGACGAAATTCAGCATCTGTACAAGTAGCTGGTACAATATAATCCATAATATCGATGTGGATATCATTTAAAACAACTACACACCTATCTGACCCTGCTCCAAAAACGTCATACACTGAAAAAGAAAACAATTCATTCATCTAATTCATTTTTATACAACTTATGGATCATTAACTTTTCATAAATATAAGTAAACCAAAAAAAGTAATTTAAAAATTTAATAAATTCTAATAATTTGCACTAATTAAAAAAATGGACTTTTAAAGTTTAAAAAATAATGCTTGCACCAAGTGTTAAAGTTCTAATTTAGTAGCCTCTTCATCAGGCTTCTGTAACTCAGTTGGCTGGTCGAGACATCCCACTGTGGGAATATTTGCGATTTTTTGTGACCAAATCGTAAAACTTTTGATTGAAGTCATGTATTTTAATAAATCAAAAACGAAAAGAAAGTTTATTATCTATAGCAGGCATACGCAGGAGAGCAGTTCGGGAGCCCGAGTCAGGGGAAGTGGTCTCCTACCATGCAGATGGATAAGCTTGTGCGGCGGCAGAGAGGCAGAGCGAAGGGTAGAACGTCCGCATGGTAGAACATCCTCTTGATTCCAATACTAGGGACCTTCCCGAGTATTTTTCAAGAAAGATAAAAATAATCGCCAGAGCCGTTTTTGGAAAAAATCAGTTCTTGTTTTAAAATTAATAAATTTATGAAAATAATCAAGTGTAACTAAGTTATATATAAATAATTTAAAGTAGGTACCTAATTTAAATTTCTTGTTAAAATATTTTGTAAGATATTTTATATAAATTTATTAATAATAACTAGAATTTATTTATACTTTACAATATCTTTTAGAATTTTAAAATAAAAATTATCAAACAGGCAGACCATTAAACTCTCACACTGCAGTTAACACTTTAAATAATTTAAATGTGTTGTGTGAATCTTGTGTTTTATCCAAATAGTTTTAAATTCAAAATGGACTGCTTCAAATGCTTGTTCGCTAAATATACTAAGTCCTACTCTATGTTTTTCATAAAATTCTTTGCTTTCACAACTTGTTGGAAATCACTAAAAACTGGCACAATTTTTAAGCATTCTAAGGGACAGATGCTACGGAAATTATCTAATTTGTCTAATAACTTTTTACAAGAATCCCCATTAAAG
This sequence comes from Ganaspis brasiliensis, assembly GCA_037103525.1. Lineage (NCBI taxonomy): Eukaryota > Metazoa > Arthropoda > Insecta > Hymenoptera > Figitidae > Ganaspis > Ganaspis brasiliensis. Next base: position 1,185,669 of record JAZKLR010000633.1, on the reverse strand, counting down.
CTTGATCCACCATAAGTAACTTCACGTTCAACATTACACGTTTTGGCCCAGGATAAAGCTGTTTACTCTCATTCGTTTGACAAATGATTAAATAAACCATTTACGACTCCCAATAATAACTGAAGTTCAGGTGGTGGAATTATATCAAGAATAGTTTTGTCTGGATCATTAACAAATATTGGTGGTGAAATACAGCACATATAATTTTTTGCTAACTCTTTTTTTCAGCATTATCCCATTTCAAATAATTCTCTTTTATATTCCGCATTGTTCTTAATATAGAATTCTGATTAAGTTTTTCCTTTAAAACGTTACACCAGGTGCAGGGATAAGAACTGCTAGAAGACATTATACCAGTCATTATATTAGCTAATTTGATATCAGCTGCAATAGTCCCATTCATGATATCAATTCCTATATCAGACCACAATTTCTTGACGTTTTCGTAGTTTTCCTGAACTTTCTCAGCTGAACCAAGTATTAATAATTTCTTGACACCGGAATCTTGAAATGATTTAGAAGCAACTCCTTCATTATATTTTTTTCGACCTTTCTTGTGAGATTCCGATTCGCTTTCAATAGAGTGAATCGACAAGCAGATTTTCAAAGAACCTCCTCCGCTATCAATGCCAAATTTTAAATGCACATTTGATACATCACGCTTCTCTTTGACATATTCAATCAATCCATTTAAATTTTTGCAATATACATAGTGTTGCCGCGATAGACGATAGAAACGAGACGAGAGAACTCTGACACGATACGATACGAGAGAGTACTTTTTTATCTATCGTCAAATACGATACGAGACGAGAATAGTATCACGAGAGACGATAATAATATCACGAGAGACGAGAATTCTCGACGAAAATTATGATCAATATTTTTTGTTGTTATGTAATAGATAATATTTGATAAATATTATGTTTAATAGTTCTAAAACAGGTATCAATAAAAAAAATTGCTTTAAAAAAGTAAAACAATTTTTAAAACCATTTTAAGACTAACTACATTCTAATTAACAATATAATTACTGAAACCCTTCTGTAAACCTATAATTTCTTTTTAAAGAATCATGCTTGTGCATACAGTTTTTAACGTTTTCGTTGAAAGATTATTTTAAGACTCATCTGGGATATTTTATATTATTGATAAAAGATTACCCTACAAAATTATCAGTGCACGAGGACGTAAAATTCTCAAAAATTATTATTATTACAATCTATTTTATTTAAGAAAGCAAAATTAATATTAAATGTCGATAAAGACGAGACGAGAGTGCGACTCATTATAAACCCACGAGACGAGACGAGACGATAATATATCCAGCAATTCCGAGACGAGACGAGAGTGCGACTCATTATCGACCCACGATACGAGACGAGACGATAACACATCCAGAAATTCCGAGACGAGATAGTTAAAATTATCGCCTCGTCTCGTATCGCGGCAACACTAAATATGCAGCTGTTTGTTTAAAATAGGATAGGATCCAATATGTGATAATCTCATACATACGTACCTTATAAGGTAGATCCTCTGCAGCATCCCACATGGGATCCTATGTGGGACGGTATATAGGAATTTATGTAATTTCCTAGGTAGGATTCTACGTAGGATTTTTGAAAATAACTTCTTTAAAATGCATATACCTTCGCATTACGCCAATGCCACAATTTAAACTTAACTGCATCAAGTATATCAGAGCTATCCCGTCTTATATCTTATCTCTAAAGACTAGTTTGTGTATTTAGGTAAGAGAACGCAACTAGCGGCATATCTATGTAATGAGCACTTGTAAAGGAATTTATGTAGGTCCCTACATAAGATCCTATGTGTGTCGAAGTATAGGATACTCTCACCTAATGGGGTCTCTCCTATATGGTCGACATATAGAATCCAATGTGGGAACCTACATGGATTCCTTTACAAGAGTTTCATAGAAATGCCGCTAGATATGTTTCCTCACCTAAACACATAAGCGAGACTAGAGAGATAAGATATAAGATGGGAGAGCTCGGATTTACTTGAAGCAGTTAAGTTTAAATTCAGCCATTGGCCTAATGTGAAGGTATATGCATTTGAAAAAAGCCAGTTTAAAAAATCCTATGTAGGATCCAACCTAGGAACCTACATTAATTCCTATATGTCGAACCACATAGGATCCCATATGGGATACTGCATAGATTCCTTCATATGAGAAATACATACATGAGACGATTCTACATAGACTGATATCTGAGATCCTTTATGAGATAGTACATAGGATCTCATATGGAATACTGCATAGAATCAGCCATTGGTGAGATGTGTATATGAGATAATCATATATGGGATGAGATGTAGGATAGTGTGCAGGATTCTATACGGAACCTAAATAAAATCCTATATGGAATGATATGTAGGATAGTACATAAGATCCTATACGGGATACAACATAGGATTTCACACCTGGGAATTATATATGTGGGGTGGTACATGGGGTAATACATAGGATCCTATGTGGGATTATATGTGGGAATCCATATAGGATACTGTTCAGGATCCTGTTTCGGGATCCTATGTTAGAACCTATATCGAATCCTACATGGGATGACATGTGGAAATCCATATAGGATCCTGTATCCGGATATTATGTAGGATACTGTGTAGGATCCTACATAGGGTCCCATATAAGATCCCATATATACTTCTACCTGGCAGCAGATAGAAAAAGTCCTACCTATTGACATGTAAGATCTTATATGGGTTCCTAAATGGGATCTAACATAGGATCCTATGTTAGAACTTATATCGGATCCTATATGGGTTGACATGTGGGATACCATATAGGATCCTACATAGGGTCCCATATAGAATCTCATATAGACTCCTACCTGGCAGGAAATAGGATAAGTCCTATCTGTTGACATATAGAATCGTTCCTGGTATCCTACATAAGAATTTTCAATAAAGTTAAATCAATCAATTTTATTAAAATTCGTCTGCCATTTCGAATTTGTCTTCAGATTCGTAATTAGCGCAGCCAAAAACCTATAGGTAACAAGTCTAATAAGATTTAAACAATTTTTTTCAAATTTGTTTGCCATATTGAATCCGTCATTTTGGATTTTTGAAAATTGACTTCAGATTCGTAATCAGCGACCCCAAAAACTATAGAATGTTTCAAGACCCGTAAAATACCTTAGAACAAAAATATATGACTGAAATGGTTAATGCACATCGTTCTAAAATTGAAAAGCTGGGCGGCGTTGTATTGAATATTTGGTATGAATATCTGTGTAAGTGTTTTCCACAACAGCCTATTAGTTTTGTGGATAACTGTGATTTCTTGAGAATATCCCACCCCATTCTGGACAGTTGTATTACAACAGATGAGATTATTAAAAGTATTTCTTCGTGTAAAAATGGAAAGGCTCAGATGGGATTAATTATAACTTTTATAAAAATTTACCTCAGAACTGGGTGTCCTTTGTCCAACATTTTTTTAATAAAATACTCGAGAAAGAACCGGTACCTAAGGACTGGGGGGTGTCTATTACTACTACCCCTACTGCTACTATGACTTTTAAAAAAGGCGATGCTCTTGACACGGAAAATTATAGACCCATAACATTGGTCAATTGTATAGCAAAAATGTTTACACAGGTTTTGTGCAATCGACTCATTTCGTGGGCTAATGAGATGGATATAAATTCTAGAGTCTCAATTCGGGTTTAGCAGGGGAAGAAGCTGCTTGGACAATTTGTTTGTTTTTTTTTTGCCGGTATACAAATCCACATAAGATCACCGGGTCCGGTTGTTTACGCTCTGTTTATAGACTTCAAAAGGGCTTTTTCATCCGTGTCGCACAGTCTTTTGTGGAATAAATTACATTTATTGGACCTAAGTACGAAAATAATTAATGTGCTAAGAAGTTTTTCTAATTCTGCAACAACTAGTATCAGAACGGGGGACGGGTATACAGACTATGTCAAAATTAAACAGGGAATACTTCTGGGCGAAACCCTTAGTCCATATGAATTTTTATTGTTTACTAGCTTTCGAGGACGAAATCTAGTGGCGTGCCATCAACAGTATTTTTTTACAGAAAGTATTCTTTGACAGAAAGTATTTTTTTACCAAAAGTATTTTCTGACAGAAAGAATTTTTTGTTAAAAAGTATTTTCTTACAGATAGTATTTTTTGACAAAAATGATTTTCTGACAGAAATTATTTAAAAAAGAATTTTCTAAACAACATACTTCTCTTCCAAAAATTATTAAATTCTAATATATATTTTATTAGATATACTTCCCATTAGCACATACATGAACAGCACCGGATGTTCCAGCAATATTGGCAAGGTTGAGGCAAGGCATTTTTACTTTGCCTCAACATTGCCAAGTTGTTGATCTGATAAAAAAACGCTTTTCATGTTGTAAATTTTTTTCCATCAAAATAAATATTTTTCGAGAAAAACCTAGAACCAAATTAGCCTTAAACCATCTTGCCTGAAATGCATTCAGCCTAAATCCCACTTAAACTAAAATGCATTCAGCCTAAAACCCATTTAACCTTAATCCCATTAAACCTAAAATGCATGCATCCTAAATCCCATTCAACCTAAAATGCATTCGCTGCTTAAAAACCCATTTATCCTAAAATGCATTCATCCTACATCTCATTTAACCTAAAATGGATTCAGCATAAATCCCATTAAACCTAAATCTCATTTAACCTAAATCCAATTTAACCAGACTCTTATTTGAACTAATTCTTATTTAACTTCAATTTTATTCAACGTAAATCCCTCTTAACCTCAAATGCATTCATCCTCAATCTCATTTAACCTAACTTGGAATCATCGTAAACCCCATTTAACCTAAAATGCATTCATCCTAAATCCTATCTAAACAACAATGCATTCACCCTAAAACCCTTTTAACCTAAAATGCATTTAGCCTAAATCCCATCTAATTAAAAATGCATTGACCCTAAAACCCTTTTAACCTAAAATGCATTTAGCCCAAATTCTATTTAATCTGAAATGCATTTATCCTAAATCCCATTTACCCTAAATCCTATTAAACTTAAAACCCATTCAACCTTAAATGCATTCAACCTACATCCCATTTAACCTAAAATGTATTCAGCCTAAATCCCATTTAACCAAAAATGCATTTCGCCTAAATCCAATTTAACCTAAAATGCATTCAGCCTAAATTCTTTTTCAACTAAAATGCATCTAGCTTAAAAAAATTTGGCCTAAATTCCATTGAACGAAATTTATAATACAAAATTTAGGCTAAACGGGATTAAGGACAAATGGTTATAGGCTGAACGCCTTTTTGAATTTAATGGGTCATAGTCTGAATGGATTTTAGGTTGAATGGGATTTAGGTTAAATGGGATTTAGGCTTAATGCATTTTAGGTTTAATGGGATTTAGGTTAAATGTAAATTAGGTTAAATATGATTTATTATGTTTAATGGGTTTTAGGAAGAATGCTTTTTAGGGTTAATGGGATTTAGGTTAAATTTTAAATGGGATTTTGGTTAAATGGAATTTAGGTTAAATAAGGTTAAGGTTAAATGGGATTTTGGCTAAATGTTTTTTAGGTTAAGGGAAGGGTTATTGGGTTTTCTTGCCAGTGGAGAGGGAAAACTGTAGAAAAACCTCACCGAAAACAACCGGTTTCTCGACAGTCGAGTTCTAGTGATCTGCACAGGTCGATTACCGACAGTGCATATCATTATTCCTCGACGTCAAACCTTCCACTGAAGTTATCTCACGAGTCAGAAAAATCCCAGACTCATCGGGGCGCGAACCCAGCAAGCTGGACTTGGCGCGACCGCAGAGTCTAGTATTTAACCAACTGAGCTAACTCCGTGGTCAAAAATTTTTTAAATAATTAAAAATGGCAGGTCCAGCCGTCCCTAAAGAAAACCGTGCGTGGCGGGAGTCCAAGTGCGCGGGGCACTCTCCAGACCTTTGAAATGATCTGACATGAAAAAACCAAAAATATTATTAAACTAGATAAAATTTGGAGGCCATATGAATCTCCGATTTTTAAAAAAATCCTTAAAAAAAATTAGGTTATTTTGAAAAAGAAAAACCTGTTTTTTCCCTTTTTTTACTTTATCGTAAAATAAACAATAACAGAATTTTTTTTGAAAAAAAAACGCAACCTTATGGCCCCCTAATTTGAATAAGTTTTAATTTGAGCCTTCAAACATCGAAATCGGTTCAGTGGTTGAAGGTGAATCGTGCCCCGCGCGCAAAAGAAAGGTGTTTAGAGAAAAACGCGTTTAAAGTTTGACGAAGAAAAAATCGTATGTAATGTTTGTTTTTTTAAACTTACATCTAATCAGCTATTCCAGGACCAAATATGGTTCCTTTCTCATCCTCGAAGAGAATGAGATTTAAACGAACATTTCACAATGATTTTCGCGAGCTCAGCAGTTTTGAAACACACCACTTAGGCGGTGCGAGCGCGCGTTTTTATTTGTTTTTCGGCCGACGCACTTTTTTATCTAATATGCTATAACTCGTACAATAAATTAGATAGAGGACTATCCTTTTGCTTACACATTTTCAAGACCCTAAGAATGAAAATAAAGCAAATGGGATTTTAATTTAATCTATTAGAATTTCTGGTTTTTATTTTTTTACCCCAAAAAAATTAATATTCAACATTTTTTTTTGCATTGTGCCATCTAAAATTATTTTTATTAATGTATTTCTTAAAATTTATTGTAAGAAACATAAAAAAATTAATGCAAAAAGATTAAAAGCCATCTAACACAAAGTCAATAATATAAAAAAGAAATGTAGGTTTTTCAATTTTTTTGATCCAGAAACTAATTTTATACTTATATATCTCAGTTATACGATATTTTTTGCCAAATTATTCTAAAATGTAAAGAAATAACAGGTAATATTAATAATAGAAAGTTTTTCAGCAGTCCATCAAAAAATGTAAAATTTGTAAATTTTCTATTTTTTGAATTTTTCGAAAAAATGGTATTTTTTCCGTTCTTATTCATTATTTTTAAATCTGTAAATTTATGAACCTAACTTGGGTCAAGACCCAACACTCTGCCATCGCATTTATTTTGTTTTATCACAGTATATTCATATGTCTTTGTGTGTAAGTACTTGTTAGCAATGCCAGCAAACTTTTTACATGGATTGCAGTGAAGTGTGCGAACTATATAGACGTATTAAGCGAGACCGTGTTATACGCTCAACAAAAAACGTTTTTGTAGTTTCAAAATTAGATAATTAAATATAGAAGAAATATGCCAAAGACAAATTAAGTTGACTAAAATTGTTTATTAAGATGTTATACGAAAATGTGGAACGTAATTTAGTGTTTGTATAAAGCGTTAATGGTGTGTGTGTGATGTGAAGCTAAACGACGCTTGAGTCAAGGTTGGTACATCCGAAATTTTGCAATTCTGAAACATTTTTGCAATGAAAATAAATTTGTTAACTTAAAAAGGTGTCAAAAACTTCATTTCTATTGGAAAGACAGAAAATTCAAATTTTTTGTAATACTTTTTCACTTTCACATCAACTTTGCGATACAAGAGGAAATATGATTTATCTCAATTTCATGTTTCCTTTTGTCATTTCCAAATGTATTTGAGTGTCATTATATCATGCGAGGGTCATTTTTAATCATTTATTTTCATATTTCAATGGATTTTCTACAGTGTTCCAACTCTGACTACCATGTTCAACTCTGACTACCTTTTTTTTTTAATTTCCTATAACTCCGAAACTTTTGGTTCAAATCTAGCAAAAACATTGCATTTTAGTAGAACTTTCCAATAATATAAGAGACATCGCAAAATTCGGCCTACAGGAGAAGTTATAGAGAAAAGTCAAAACTATATCCAACTCTGACTACTCTTCCCTATATTTGGTATCCTTGATGCTCAAAACGAAAAATTATGCGTAAAATTTACAGTTTTAAGCAATGTACAGACAAAACTCTGATTTTATTAATATAGATAATTAAAAAAAAATTTCTTCTTACTTTTTAGAAATATGATTATCCTTATAAATAAAATCACCAGGGAGTTAGCTCAGTTGGTTAAGGTCCTGGACTCTACGGTCGCGCCAAGTCAAGCGTCAAGCTTGCTTGGTTCGCGCCCCGGAGAGCCTGGGATTTTTTCTGGCTGTGAGATAACTTCAGTGGAAGGTAAAGACGTTGAGGTATAATGATATGCACTGTCGGTAATCGACCTGTGCAGATCACTAGAACTCGACTGTCGATAAACCGGTTGTACTCAGGAGAGGTTTTTCTACAGTTTTCCCTCTTCACTGGCGGGCAAACCCAATATACCGGGTAGTCCAGGCAAATGCGAGTACTCCTAATTTCAAGCCGTTCTGTAGACGCAAAAACACTTAAGAGAATATATTTGAAGGCCGTTCTACATGGGTGCGAAACTCAGTGTTGCGGCAATTTATCACCCTCCCACCATGGGTACCTCGTCGCCTGATTTTGAGGACAGCGCGTGAGGGAAAATGCTCAGGTGACCAATTCACGAATGTCCCCTCACGCGCTGCCCTCAAAATCAAGCAACGAGGTACCCCTGGTGGGAGGGCGACAAATCTCCGCAACACTGAGTTTCGCACCCATGTAGAACGGCCTTCAAAGTACTGAATTCTAGGAACTCCCTACGGTGAGCACTCATTGGGCCTGAAGGATCGTTAAAACGAGTGTATAATAACTAAAAAACAAATAAATAAAATCAGACTTTTGTCTGCACATTGCACAGAATTGAAAATTTCTGTTATATTTTTTCTTTTTATACTTTAAATTTTCCGAAAATACCATCGACAAAAATATGTATGAATGTATGTATGTATGTATGTATGTATGTATGTATGTCTGTCTGTCGTCAAAATTTCGACCAGGCATCACGTAAAAGCTTATTGACCGATTTAAGTAAAACTTCGCAGTCTTTTAGGTATTAGCCTAACTTAAAATTTTATCCATATAAGATTAAAAAATATTTATATGAACTGAAGTTATGATATTTTTTGAAAAATTAAGAGATCCAAGAATTTTGATTTCTTGATATATTTTAATCAATTTGACTTCAACTTATTAAATAGTTATTTTTATTGTTTCTGATTAAGATTTTATCTTCAAAAACAAAAATTTCGAATTAAAAATTCAAAACATTCGAGTAAAACATTAAATTTTCAAGAAATCAAAAACATAATTACTACAATCAATGGTGTTTAACTTTGATACTGGTTTTTTTTAGGTCTTCAATTCAGATTCTCTTATTTAAATTATAAATTTACTTAGCTAAAACATGTTTATTGTGAAGGAAAATTGAACAATTTTTCAAAAAATGTTAAAAATAAAAAAATATATAATTATATGTGACACGTCGCGAAGAAAAGCACCTAAGAACCAAAAAATCGATTTTCGTATTTTGATAATATTAGGTTAATTAAATGTGCCTTGTTCATTATCTAAAGTCTGAAAACATTTTCATTGCATATTTTCCACGTATTTATGACTTAAGCATCAGCGATTTGTACAGAATCCAATGGCGCGCGTGCCGCTTCTTTTTACTCTCCTGTAAAATTGCCGTTTGGCTTCTTAGGTGCTTTTTTTCGCGACGCGTCACATATATTTTTTGATAATTTTTAATTTTTTTTTATAATAAGTTTTTTTATATAATTAACTCCCTAAAAGAAATACACAACACGACAACATAACTGACTTCAATTTATAATAATTCTTATAAATAAAATCAGAGTTTTGTCTGTACATTATTTCAAATCTCAAATTTTTAACAGAAACTTTCGTTTTGAGAATCAAGGAATCCAAAAACGACAATAAAAAATTTCATGTCTGTCTGTCTGTCTGTCACAGAACTTTGTACTCTAATCACATTTAAATGACTTAACCGATTTAAAAAAAATTTGGTAATACATTAGGTGTTGACCCAAGTAAGGTTTATAATATTTGACTACTAGCTTTCGAAATCTAGTGACGTGCCATCAACAGTATTTTTTGACCAAAAGTATTTTCTGACAGAAACTATTTATGACAACATGTATTTTCCGACAGAGACTTCCTTTAGAAACTTCCTTTGGAAACTTCAATAAATATCCCTTGTATACTTCCTGAAAATTTCCCGGAAACATTCCTTGGGAACTTTCTGGAAACTTCTCTGAAAGTTTCCTTGGAAACATCTCTAAAGTCCCCCTTTGAAACTTTTTGAATTCTTCCCAGAAACATTCCTTGAAAACTTATTAGTAACTTTTTTAAAACAACCCTTGTAAACTTTTCGGAAATTTCCCGGAAACATTCCCAGAGACTTCCTTTGTAAACATCCTGAAAACTTCCCACAAACTTCCCTTGGAAACTTCCCTTAAATATCCCTTGTAAACTGCCCGACAACGTCTTTTAGAAACTTCCCTTAACTTCCCTTGTAAACTTTCTGAATATTTCCCGGAAACATTCCTTGGAAACTTCCTGGAAACAGCCTGGCGATTTCCTTTGAAAAAGGAAAATTACCGAAAAGTTTACAAGGGTTGTTTTAAAAAAGTTAACAATAAGTTTTCAAGGAATGTTTCTGGGAAGAATTCAAAAAGTTTCAAAGGGGGACTTTAGAGATGTTTCCAAGGGAACTTTCAGAGAAGTTTCCAGAAAGTTCCCAAGGAATTGTTCGATTTTCCTTCACAATAAACATTATTTAGCTAAGTAAATTTATAATTTAAATAAGAGAATCTGAATTGAAGACCTAAAAAAAACCAGTATCAAAGTTAAACACCATTGATTGTAGTAATTATGTTTTTGATTTCTTGAAAATTTAATGTTTTACTCGAATGTTTTGAATTTTTAATTCGAAATTTTTGTATTTAAAGATAAAATCTTAATCAGAAACAATAAAAATAACTATTTAATAAGTTGAAGTCAAATTGATTAAAATATATCAAGAAATCAAAATTTTTGGATTTCTTAATTTTTCAAAAAATATCATAACTTCAGTTCATATTAATATTTTTTAATCTAATATGGATAAAATTTTAAGTTAGGCTAATACCTAAAAGACTGCCAAGTTTTTCTTAAATCGGTTAATAAGTTTTGACGACATACATACATACATACAGACATATTTTTGTCGATGGTATTTTCGGAAAATTTAAAGTATGTATAAAAAGAAAAAATATAACAGAAATTTTCAATTTTGTGCAATGTACACACAAAAGTCTGATTTTATTTATAAGGATAGCCGACATGGAGGCTCATTTTATTAAACACGGATGTAGAGGGATAGCAATAGATAGAAAATTGGAAAACTCGATGCTTGGATTCGCAGATGACTACATACATACGTGTAATTGTTAGATAGTCCTATGGAGTTGAATAAAAAATTGAAGGCATTGCACTCCTACTGTGTGCGTAATAATTTTACGGTGAATGTAAATTAAACTAAAACTGTTATCTTTACTAGGTCGGGAAACTCCTCCGCTAGAAAATTTAAGTCTGTTAAGTTTGGTATTGATAGCGTGGAGGAGGTGGATGAGTACGTATACCTGGGTAACTCGTATGATAGCTTTTGTACTTTTTCGTCTGCGGCGAAAAAAGCATCTAATGAGGCAAACAGGGCAATTGGTTTCACCTTGAGAGTTCTCCAGAATGTCGGAGCTGATTCATGGAGCACTTATGAACGGTTGTTTAATAGTTTATATCTAAGTAGCTTATTTTATGGAGTACAAGTTTGGGGCTTGAAACAATTGGATTGTTTGGAGAAAACCAAAAAATCCTTTTGAAAACAACTTTTGTTTTTACCCACATGTTTACCGGGATACGCTGTTAGGTTGGAAACTGGGGTGATGCATGTGTCCTTTTCAGTCCTTAAGAAAGCAATGTCCAGGGTCAATAAAGTTTTAAATATGGAAATTTCTCGGTACCCCAAACGTTGTTTCGATAGGCTGAGAGTCATAGCTCTGTCAGACAAAAAGATCAAATTTAACTGGTTTAAACAGCTTCGGTGTTTTTTTGAAGACTATGACCTGGTGGATATGTGGAGAAATCTAAACGCAGTCTCTATAGCTCTAAACAGTGAGATAATTCTTAATAAGTATCAAACTTTTTTAAGATACAATAGTTATTTGCGTTACAAGTGCACATCTAGGGAAATCTCGACTCGTGTAACACACTATTTTCTGCAACAGTTTGTGTCCAAAACGAGACCCAACACTGATAAGCCGACGGAGTAGCTTTTGGCGACGCGGAAAGTTCGGGGAGGGGGGAGTGTCCAGGGGTAAAACCCTGGTGGGGGTCGGGGGACGGGGCCCCCCGCAACAAAAGAAGCAAATCTAAAACTTTGACGTTTTGAGGTTAGGTTAATTGTTCTAGATATTAGCAATGTCGTTTACTGGTACACTGAGAAAAATGCTAAAATGAAAATTACAAGTGGATTGTAACTTTACATTTAATCTGTTTTTTAACAACGTTGGACGTTGTAAAAATACTAAAATTTGTAACTTTACAACGTCCAACGTCCCCCAAAAATATTTCCTACGCCTGACGTAGTACCTAAAGTTACAAGTTTCTTGTATCTTTACAAATTTTTGGACACGTTACTAAACTGTCAGTTTTTTCAGTGTAGGTGATCCCGAGTTACACCAAATTAAAAGCTAATGACACCACAAACTCAAATTAATCTATCAATAGGCCCTTTTCAGGGTCAAAATTACTCCAAGGAAGGAATTTTTCAAAACATGAAATGTATACAATGAACGCGACTCGCGACGACGCGACAGCTGATATTCTAGAAACATCTATGGTGGGAAACGAATAATTAGGTTGGCAGGCGTGTTTGACAAGCATCACTGGAGGGAGAAACTGTGCCTAAAAGTCCAATTTCCCCTACTTTTAAACACTAATAGATAAAAAACAGAAGTTTAGTCGAGTTTTGGACACAAACTATTGTAGAAAGATATTAATAGTAAGATTAATTCAAAGAGTCTTCTTGTGTATTCTCAAATTACATTACAGGAGGGAACTCAGCAATACTTACTCATGCGTTCGCCTTTATTTATAAAGAGAATTTTTGCTTAGATTCGGTTTCTGAAAAAACACAAGTGTAGGGCGTTCTGGGGAAAAAGTATATATGTTTTTCGTACGAATGAAAGATGTCATACTTCTAGATTGGACGAGGAGAGCCTACACCATATTCTAATGTATTGCCCGGCTTGTGTGCATATTTGTAAAGAATTTTTTCCGTCTGTTTGTGGTGAAACTGAGCTGGAAGGTGAGTGGCTGTCAATAATGTCGTCAAGTGATCGCACTACGATTAAAAATTTTATTTGCATTATCCTACAAATCTTGAATGATCGACTCAGACAAAAATCTGAAAACTAGTTTTTTGTTTAGAAATGCGAAACTCTTCTTGCATTTGAGTGATTCTTCTGAAAGTACTTTTTTTGAATATTTTCTTATTTCGATTAATTTTGTACAATCTATTCATTACTAACTGTTGTCGATTTTTACAGTCAACATTCACCCTTTATTTAGTAATTTAAGAAAAACTTTAAGCATTTTGGTTCATCCGAATTTATATCGGAGCTGTGTGAAGTCCAAAAAGCTCCAAAGATGAAGTGTCTCCAAAAAGGATTCGGAGATGAATGCAATTTAGCTCGTACGCAAAAACGGCTTAATGAAATTGCTTATGGATTTTTAATAGTAGGTACTAAGAAGAGGCTAAATTTTTACTAAGGAAGGTGACAATAAACAATATTGTGTAGACATTGCAGAATTAATAAAAAACAAAAAACCGGTCAAAAGAGGCACTTTCAGAAGAATCACCCATTTACTATATATAATAAGAAAAGTGAAATAAATAAATAAAAATATACTAATAAGTCAATCGATTTGTTTTAAGACAAGAATATGATTTTTTATTCATTAGGTTGTATTTTTAGCATGAAAAAAATTTGTCAGAAAACGATATTTCTTTGTGAAAAATGATTAGGCTACGCCCTCGACTGTCACTCGTACACAAACATCAGCGTAAACAAATGGCTGCCTTTAACCCCTTGTTGTTTAATATACTATTTTCATGTTTTTGAGCAGTTTTTTAACCTTCCTGCACACGAACTTATACTCTAAAAGTGGTTCTTAAATGCATACGTTTTTCATACAGTTGGAATTTAATGTAATTAGGTATACTAGAGTTAATGGGGTCGCTGATTATGAATATAAAATCAGAATTTTAAAATTCAAAATGTCGGATCCAATATGGCGGACTAATTTTAATAATTTTTTTGAAACATCCTAAAAAATTGGTATCTAGGGGCTTCTTAACCTGAACCTGAACAAATTTTTTCATATGGACTGAAAAACGCAACTATACACATATATGAAAACCAGCATGAAACATGTATGTGTTCATGTACGCAGGATTGGAACAATGTTCATTTACGCGAACACATATATGTTCATCCACCCTTGTCCCTAAAAAACAACTGCTTATTTTGAGACCACACGAGAAAATTGGCACTGGAAAAAATAAAATGGCAAAGAGTGCACCAAAATTTTTTTCTATTATTATTAATTTTATAATGATTTCATAAAAACATACATTGTGCACCATTTTGGGGATGACCAAAATTTACTGCGCAGCCGTAGGTACTGTAGAATACGTAGAATACGACTGCGCATCGTGGCATTTTTATGTATTCTTTGCCATGTTATTTTCTCTCGTGACATTTTCTCGTGTGATCGATCGCTAAAAAATTACATGCAAATGAATGACACGCATCTGTGTCATGATATTTATGTCACATTTTTTCATAAGGGCAGCCATGTTGGTGTTCATCACGTCAGGATTTTAACATAACCTCAAAAAACCTAAAAATTTTGTCTCTAATAGTTTGAAATCCAGAAAAATTCAGATTTATAAGTCTTACCATGACTGCTTTATGGTTTTGGGGTCGCTGAAGCCAAATCTGAAGTATGTTTATTACCATTACGTCATATTTCTTACATAAGCCCAAAAAAAAAAATTTGACACGAAAATTTTGAAATCCAAAAAAATTCAGATTTATAAGTCTTACCATGACTGCTTTATGGTTTTGAGGTCGCTGAAGCCAAATCTGAAGTCTGCTTACTTTTATCACGTCATACTTTTGACATAACTTCAGAAAAAACCCAAAATTTAACCCAAAAATTTTAAATAAAAAAAATTCTGATTTTCAAGTCTTACCATGACTGATTACGTTTTAGGGTCGCTTAAGCCGAATATAAAATCTATTTGACTCCATCACGCCATACTTATGACATAACTTCAGCGACCCCAAAATCATAAAGCAGAGATAGTAAGACTTATAAGTCAGAATTTTTCTTGGTTTTAAAATATTTAAGTCAATTTTTTTTGTTTGTTTTATTTATGTCAAAACTTTGACTTGATGGGGTTAAATAGACTTTTGATTTGACTTCAGGACCCCAAAAACATAAAGCAGTCATGGTAAGACTTATAATAAATTTGAATTTTTTTGGACTTCAAAATGTTGGGGTTAAATTTTGGGTTTTTTTAAGGTTATGTGAAAATCATGCCTTGATGGGGTTAAATAGGCATCAGATTCGGTTTCAGGGACCCTAAAAACATAAAGTAGTCAAGGTCTGATCTCGATCTCAAAGCAGCAATTTTTTTTTGTGTGCCGGTGTTATTTGTTTAAATAAAAATAAATATTTAAACAAATATTTGTTTCGATTAATTTAACATAGAATCTTTTTTAAAAAACATAAAAAATTAACAAGTTCAGAAAAAACTACATTTATCTAGGTTAAGTTGAAGAATTGTTATAAACAATTGTAATAAATAGTTTAAACAAATAAAAAATACATTTAAAGATTAGAAAATATTAATAATTTATTAAATTACATCAATTCTAGTGAATAATCTCGCATAAATTAATAATAAGTAATTTTAGAAATTTTTCATTTTTCGCATTTATTGTAGTTAATTAAAATTGTTTAACAAATATTAAATTATAACAAAACTGTTAAATTCATGATGAAATAATATTGTTCAAACACTTTTTAAGATTTAATCCTGTGTATGATAACTCATTTGAGCGACTTTTGACGATCTTACAGGACATTTACGGAAAAGTATGTTTTTGCCATGAGGAATCAATGAAAAATTTGGACTTAAAGCGACCTCTAAAAATCCTCCGATTTCAAAAATTAAAATTGGATAATTTTTTTTCGATTTGGAACAAATTTGAGTGGGGGCGGGTAGAAGCATAAAATTTCAAAAAAAAAAAAAAAACATTTTCCTTTTCTTTTTTGGACCACCTTAATAATTATTTATTTATTTATTTATTTATACATAGTCCCTGCCTTTCGGCTTTGGACGAACTTCCAGTATACATTTCTCTATACATAAGATTATTAATTAAAATATTATTTCAATTTCAATTAAATTGAATAAAAAAAACAATTACTTACAGTAAAAATAAACTCAATGTAAGCATGCAATTTTTAACAGTTTTACTACACACATTGGAACTTTACTTTATAATTAATTAAAATCACACATATGAAGGTTTTAGTGAGTTCTGTTCGCTATTGCACTTTTAGTTCTGCTTTATCTGTCCTCGTCAACTCCCTCTTTCCCTCGTTCTCTCTCTCGGTTAATTGTTCCCAATATTTCCAATTCCTGTCCTTCGGATCCTAATACTCTTTGTACTTCCTTCTTCGTTTTTGTCCTAGCACAGTCTTTTAACACATGAGACATATTCTCCACTTCTCGTCCACAGATTCTGCAACTCTTTTCTTCTTCCACCCTCCAATAGTCCTTTGCTCTCATTTCGTTTCCACACCTATATCTCGCTAACATTCTTCTGTCTTTATGCCTCATCATACAATTGCTCAAATACCTTGGTCTCTGGTCTTCTCTTACATCTTTGTATAATTCATTGTATTTCGATTCTTCAATCTTCTTATCTCTTTTTCCCTTCTCCTTTTCAGCTATTTTCTCTACGACCAACTCCTCCAGATTTTCTTCTTCTTTGTTTATACTCTTTAGCTTCACTTTTCCTATTATTTCTTCCAAAACTTTTTTTCTTAGTTTAGCCCACTCATACCTTAATGCTCTTTTCAATGCTTTTAACATCAACTCTTCCACTTTACACTCCTCCATCACTATGTAGTTTGGCGTTGTTGAGTCTAAACCCAATAACCATTTAATGTACTTTCTTGTGATCATATTTAAACTTTCATCCCTTTTCCATCCCCATACTTTTGCCCCATAAAGCGCCACACTCTCTACTAGAGCTTTGTACATTTTCATCCTTCTTAAAAAACTTTGCCTAAACATTCTTTCCCCAATGCTCCACGTAGTTTTCATTGCTATCATTGCTTTCTTTTTCCTCTCATTTATATGTTTCACTGTTCCTCCATTTTTTCTGCATGACATATCCTAAATACTTCATCTCCTTAACCTCCTCCAATTGTTCTTCTTCCCAAATCCACTCTCTTTTTGTCTTCCTTTTACCGTTCTCAAATACCAAAATCTTGGTTTTTTCAGGATATAACATCATTTTCTACTTCTTTAAGTACCTCTTAAATCTCTTTAACATGTATTTCAATTCCTGCTCCGTATGCTAGTAACACTACATTGTCTGCAAACACAATTACCCACACTTTTCTATTTCCTACTGTTACTCCTCCTACTTGTCCTTCCCTTATATCTTCCTCCAAATCCTTTAAATAGATGTTAAAAAGCGTCGGACTCAAAGGACACCTTTGCCTTACTCCTCTCGTAGTCCAAAATTCCCTTGAATACTGTTCTTTCACTTTAACTACATTTATTGTTTCTTTGTAAGTTTCCATTATCCTTGATATTAACCTTCTGCTGACCCCTATATTCTCCATACTTTCTCTCAATAATGACCTATCCACTCTATCAAATGCTTCTTTTAAGTTCGCGAAACATGCAAAAACTTTCCCCTTTTTGTCTCCTAATTCTTAATCTATTACATGGTTTAATACATACACTGCATCCATTCCTCCTCTTCTGAATCCTAGCTGTCCCTCTTCCACTTTTTCATCTATTTCTTCTATTAATCTTTCATTTAATATTCATGCATAAATTTTGTACTCTGTGTCCATTAAAGTAACCCCTCTATAATTTTTAACTTCACTTTTCCCCCTTTCTTGTAAATTGCACTAATGACTCCAATCTTCCACTGTTCTGGTATTCCTCCTTCTTCCCATAATTTATTTATCAATTTGCAAAATGCCTCTCCTATTGGTATTGGCATATATTTCCAAATTTCATTCCCTAATAAATATTCACCTGGTGCTTTTCCAATCTTTAGTTTCTTAATCTGCTGCACTATTTATTCTCTACTTATTCCTTTTGGTTCCTCTTCCTCTTCCTTTTCCTCTTCAATTTCAATTTCCATTATAACTCTATCTTCTTTCCCATAAAATCTTTCCATAAGTGACGCGTCGCGAAGAAAAGCACCTAAGAAGGAAAAAATCGATTTTCGGATTTTGATAAAATTAGGTTAATTATATGTTCCTTTTTCATTATCTAAAGTCAGAAAACATTTTCATTGAATATTTTTCACGTATTTAAGACTTAAGCATCAGCGGTTTGTACAGAATCCAATGGCGCGCACGCCGCTTCTTTTCACTCTCCTGTAAAATTGCCGTTTGGCTTCTTAGGTGCTTTCTTCGCGACGCGTCACATAAAATGTTCTCTCCATTCATCCATTGTTATCTCTTCGCTTATACCTTCTTTTTTTTTCCTATACTTATTTATATACTTACACACTTCCTTTTCTGTCTTGATATTTCGTAGTTTTTCTTCATCTGTTTTTCCAAATTCCTTCTTTTCCTCTTCACACGATTTTTTATAGTCCTTTTTCTTCTCAATATATTCCTGTTTATTGCATCTTCCCTTCTTCTACTTTTTAAGTATTTTCCTAACATCTCGCTTTTTTACATTCCATTGCTGATCATGCCACATTTTCTTTCCCATCTTCCATTTCCACTTTTTCTTCTTTATTTTCGGTGTGGCCTCGTTAACTTTTTCTTTTATCTCTTGTCATATCATATCTACAGTTTCTTCTTTGCTTTCCCAATCTTTGCAGTTTTCATGGTATCTATCAATATTTTCTGTTGACCATTCTCTTTTCTCTATAAATTCATCTTCCTTTTCTAGTTCTTTTTCTCCATATATTATTATATCTTTGAATATATCTAATTTCAGTGGTAAATGGTCTGATTCAGTTCTTTGTCCTACTTTTAATCTCTTAATTTCTTCCAATGATTCTTGATTATAGCAATAATATAATCTATCACAGTCGCTCCATTCTTACTTACATAAGTATATCCCCCTTCTTCCTCTTTGATTCCGTTGACTATTGTCCATCCCCTTTTCTCTAATTCATTTATCAGCATTCTCCCTTCTTTATTTATCTTTATATCTTTGGATTTTCTAACTTCTCCATTTTCTTCATCCTCTATTATCGTTCCTCCCTCGCTTCCAGTCCTTGCGTTCCAGTCGCCTCCAAGTATCAAAAATTCTTCTTCTTTCTCATCTGTTCCCTCTTCAATTATTTTAAACGTTTACTTAATGTCTTGACTATAAACAGTTATAATCCTCCAGATTTTGTTGTTCATCACAATTTTTCTCTTAACTATGTTTCTACTTAATTCCTTATATTCCAACTCTTGTATGCCTTTACGTATTCCCGTTATTATTCCACCCTTTAATCTTCCTTTTTTATTTACTTTTACAGCGTAACTACACTTCCAATTAAACTTCTTTGATAAACTTCCTTCTATTTTTCTCCACCTGTCCTTATCTACCCAAGTCTCTGTTAATCACACAATGTCAAAATTATGCAAATATTTCGTCTTTATTAAGTATTCCAGACACATTCCACATACACACTTTTACACCTTTTTCTCCTTCTGTCACACATTCCCTATACTCTTCTTCCTCTGTCCGTCTCATCCAAAAAGCAATCGTCCCACCCTGTCCATTTTCGCCATTTTCCATCTATTTGCACTTTCATATATCCATCTTTTGCGCTCCTTCCATTTTCTCTCTCTTCTTTCACTTTTCTTCTATCATTTGTTGAACTTCTCTTTCCCTTTCTGTCAAGTCATCATCAATGTAAATACCTTTAATCAATTCTTTTTTCTTCATCATTATTTGTTTTTTCATTTTCCAATTTTGTAATTTTGCTATTACTAAATTACTTTTTCTTTCTTCTTTATTTTTCTTCGCCAAGTATGCACTTTCTGTTTTCACTTTCACTTTCAAACTTGATTCTAAAAATTCGTTCACTTGATTCTCTATTTCATCTTCGGTGAAATCTTCACTCCTAATAACTATATTCAGTTTTCTTTTTCGCTCTGTTTTTTCCTTTTCCCGTTCTAACTTTTTAATTCTATCCCACAAATGCTCTTTTTTTCATCCCACTCTTGCTTTTCTTTCTTCCATTCTTCTTCCTTTTTCTCCCATTTGTCTGTCAAGTCCTTTATCAATGTAACTTGCTCTTCCTTTAACTGTTTTTTTAATTTCTTCACCTATTAACATTAACATTTTTCCCATTCTTTGTTCTAACTCTTCTTCTTTTCCTTTTTGCATTCCAAACATATCTAATGTTTTATCTTTATTTGGCACTTTATTTTTTAAACCCGGCGGTCTTCCTACCATTATCTACTTTTCCAATTTACACTTTTAAATCAACCTGGTCAAATGGCGGGAAATAATTTAATTATATTCATATCACCTTGTGGGGAGTTGCCCCCTAGGATGTCGCAAACTTTGTAAACTTCAAGGAATTGTAAACCTGCCTTTTGTATTTTCCCGCGCTTGACATTGTGGCGCGCAAGGAATAGCTGGAGCGGGGAAACAGATCCGCTTCAGACTCGGTTAAGTGCTGACGTGCGTGGTGAGGTTGTATTAATTATCTGTGATAAAAAGAATTAAAATATATTATATGTTCCCGTATTTGTGCTTAATCAATTAAGAATAACAAGCCATTCCAATTCCTATACACATCCTTCTGATTACGGTTTTCTGGAAGCCGTTTGGAGTCAAGCAACCTGAGAATCACCGACACGTGTGATATCGTTCATTATATATTTCCGTAGTGGTGACCCTCGACAGAGTTTCTTTGTGTGGAGTTAGGCTAAAAAAAAAAGTGTACGGGAATCTGCAACTTGTGTTTGTGTTAAGCAAGAAATCGCAGAATATGTGTGAAAACCTCAGCCAAATTGCCAATGTCGTGTGACTCGACGCCATTTTTGCACGTTGGCCGCCATCTTTAAACACTCGACACCACGTTTTTACAAGAAGTGGTTTGCAAAGTTCGAGGGAAATCCGAGCGAAACACAAAACATTTGAAGTGTCGCTCCATTGCACTTCAGATGAAAATTAAATAATTCGAAGTGTCGCACAATTGAGGCGCATGAATATTCCCTAAATCTCATTTAGCGTAAATCCCATTGAGCCTAAAATCACAAAGCCTAAAATGCATTCAGCCTAAATTCCATTTAACCTAACATCCATTCAACCTAAATTACATTTAACCTAAAATTCATTCAGCCTAAATCCCATTTAACCTAATATGCCTTCAGCCTAAATCCCATTTAACCTAAAACGCATGTAGTTTAAATTCCATTTAACCTAAATTCCACTTAACCTAAATCCCATTAAACCTAAAACGCATTTAGTCTAAATTCCATTTTACCTAAAATGAATTCAGCCTAAATCCCATTTAACCTAAAACTCATTTAGTCTAAACTCCATTTAACCTAAATTTCACTTAACCTAAATCCCATTTAACCTAAAACGCATTTAGTCTAAATTCCATTTAACCTAAAATGCATTCAGCCTAAATCTCACTTCACCTAAATCCCATTTAACCTAAATCTCATTTAACCTAAATTCCACTTAACCTAAATCCCATTTAACCTAAATTCCATTTAACCTAAATTCCATTTAACCTAAATTCCATTTAACCTAAATCCCACTTAACCTAAATTCCATTTAACCTAAATCCCATTTAACCTAAATCCCATTTAACCTAAATTGCATTTAGTCTAAATTCCATTTAACCTAAAATGCATTCAACCTAAATCTACCTTCACCTAAATCCCATTTAACCTAAATCTCATTTAACCTAAATTCCACTGAACCTAAATCCCATTTAACCTAAAACGCATTTAGTCTAAATTCCATTTAACCTAAAATGCATTCAGCCTAAATCTCATTTAACCTAAAACGCATTTAGTCTAAATTCCATTTAACCTAAATTCCACTTAACCTAAATCCCATTTAACCTAAATTCCATTAAACCTAAAACTTTTTTTAATGTAAGGATAAATATAGTTGAATCAAGAAAAGTTTTAGGTCAAATGGAATTTAGGTTAAATGGGATTTAGGTGAAGTGAGATTTAGGCTGAATGAATTTATGCTGAGGGCATTTTAGGTTAAATGGAATTTAGACTAAATGCATTTTAGGTTAAATGGGATTTAGGTTAAGTGGAATTTAGGTTAAATAAGATTTAGGTTAAACGGAATTTAGGTTAAATGGGATTTAGGCTGAATGCATTTTAGGTTAAATGGAATTTAGACTAAATGCGTTTTAGGTTAAATGGGATTTAGGTTAAGTGGAATTTAGGTTACATGAGATTTAGGTTAAATGGGATTTAGGTGAAGTGAGATTTAGGCTGAATGCATTTTAGGTTAAATGGAATTTAGGTTAAATGGAATTTAGGTTAAATGGAATTTAGGTTAAATGGAATTTAGGTTAAATGGAATTTAGGTTAAATGAGATTTAGGTTAAATGGGATTTAGGTGAAGTGAGATTTAGGCTGAATCCATTTTAGGTTAAATGGAATTTAGGTTAAATGGAATTTCGGTTAAATGAGATTTAGGTTAAATGAGATTTAGGTTAAATGGAATTTAGATTGAATGGGATTTAGGTAAAATGAAATTTAGGTTTAATGGAATTTAGGTTAAACGAGATTTAGGTTAAATGGAATTTAGGTTAAATGGAATTTTGGCTGAATGCATTTTAGGCTTTTTGATTTTAGGCTCAATGGGATTTAGGGAATATTCATGCGCCTCGGAAGACGTATGCTGCCAAATGTATTGAGGACAAGGAAACGAGCTGATTTTCCTGCCTATCAAGGATCCTGGTTACAAGTGGAGCAAATCCTGGAAATTGTACCACGTGTTCATCAGAGAAAACAAATCCAGTTGCTGCCATATTGCCGACGCCATCCCCACCCATTCATCACAGTGAGAAGCTACGAGTATCAGATCAGTTCTCGCCATATTGGTTTCTTCACCCCACTCTAATCAGTTTTTGAAGCAGCGACATCGCACTTGCGACGTCATCGAACAGCAGCAACGTGGATTTCAGCTGACATCGGGAGTTTCAACGTGCGACATAGGATCTCATTGGTATATGTAAGTTTAAATGTAAATGTGTGAGACGTCTTTATATGTAATACGGAAAAGGAATTTATATTTTTAATTCAAAGAGCAAGAATTTGTTACACGGGAATATATTGCTAATTTTTTTTTTAGTGACATAAACTATCGTTAATTGTTAAAGATTTTCTATTTTATTTAAAAAAAAATAATAATAATAATAATTTTATCACAACGTAATTTTATTTAATGTTTTCTAATGTACGAGTAATATTGAAGCGCATTCTTTGTTAAAGGTTAGTAAGTGTTTCATTGATGTTGATGGTAACTCGTGTTCACGTTTGTTGATATATTCTTGTTACTAATTAAAAGCTGCATTTAAGTGAACAACGAAAATAATGCGTGCTTTTTAAACAAAAATTTTTAAATATTATATTCATTGGCCTGATTATGATTTATTATTGAATTTAAATTTTTAAAATAAAAAAAAAGAAATCTCGAATGTCGAATCTTGTTAACACTCTTGTTAGTTCAAATAATTAAAGTTTTTTTTTTAGTAAAGTGTTAAAAAATAATATAAAGGATAATAATGGATTCTATTTAATAGCAACAATTTCAAATTTTAGTATTGCAAATTGAATATTTGATTTTATTTTTGTCAATCTTTTACGATATTCTTCAATCGAGATAGGACTATCAACATCATTTTTGTGTAAACAATCAAGAATTTTAATTTGTTTTGAAAATAAAAGAATCTTTATGAACAGTTGTTGAATGGAATATAATTGTATTATCCTAAAAGGAAGACTGAAAATATTTAATTAGAAATACGATAGTACGTTTATATGTACGTGTTGTCAATGTGTCAGTTTACTTATACTGGATTTGTGTAAACGGATTATTTAATCTTTTCCTCTTTTATGCAGTGTTCGTTCCTTATTCCTTTGAATTGTCGATTTGCAAGTTCACATTCTTGATATTTTAAAAAATTATTCGCTATTATTAATTATTATTAATTAAAATAGTGTTGACATTGAGTATTGAAACATTTCGCATTCAATTGTTTTTCTTATATTTTAATGAACATTTTTCTCTGAATTAATCGACACTGTGGGGAATATCTAAGGAGTGTTAACGTATATTCTTTCAATTATATTATTATTAAAAATAATCTCGTCTGGTGTTCCACCGGTTATAATCTCGTTTTAAAAAGAAAAAGTTTTTTTTCTCTTTTTCGTCGTTTTTATGTATTTCACGTTAACCTCGAATGATGAGTATGACTCAATGGTAGTCAACAAGGCCATTCATTTTGTTTTTAAATTATTTTTAATCGCTTTTACGCATTAATTTTTGCGAAACGAGGGCATGGTAGTGATTACTGGCGGTGGTGATAAGGAAAGACAATTAAAGGGATTTGTGACAGCTGAGATTCAGGCGGCAGGTTCTCGGTCGACTGGTTTCGCGGAAGCTGAACTCGATTCATTCGGTTCTGATTCATTGACAGAAAAAAACTTGCAGAGATCTTTAAAAACACCACGCACTCCACCGAAAAGTGTTGGTACTGGTCAGATACCGGTTTCAATTGACAGTAGCGTTAATGAGATTGTTAGTTCGGACGATTTGATTAATTTTGACAAATCCGTTACAAATTCAAGACATATTAGAGACGAAGCGTTTGACGATCGGTCCGCGACGTTGCAAGAGACTTTGTATTATAATTCGGAAAATAGGTTCGCGCTCGGGTCGAATACGATGGTTCCCGAAAATGATAATACTGGCACTATGACGGTTACACGGTTACCCCCCTTTAATAGAAATGACATGGATTTATGGGGTCGCCTGCATTTCCTTCAAAACCCAAATGACCGAACTCGCAATTAACCAAGATTCAAGTGTTCGAAAAGTCAACTACCAGAACTCGCAATTGTCCGAACATCCAATTGCCCGAATTCGAATATGTCCAAACTTCCAATTAACTGAACTAACATTTGTCTGAATTTTCAATTCCTCTAACTCGTATTCAATCAGAAGGATTCTGACAAATGCGAGTTCGGGGATTTGTGAAGTATGTGAGTTAAGGAATTTGTCAAATGATAGTTCGAAGAGTTGAATGTTTTGACAAATGCGAATTTGGTGATATAAAAGTTCGACCAAATGCGAGTTTAGATAGTTAAGAGTTCTGCCAAATGCGAGTTTGGGTACTTAAGAGTTCGACCAAATGCGAGTTTTGGGACTCAATAGTTTGGACAAATGCGAGTTCAAGTAATTGACAGTTCAGGCAAAAGAGATTTCGAGGATTTGGTTGTTCTAACAAATGCGAGTTCGGGGTTTTCACAGTTTGGGTAAACGCGAATTCGAGAATTTAGTTTTTCTGACAAATGCGATTTCGGGGAGTTAAATTTTAGAGCAAATGCAAATTCAGGGAGATAAATGTTTTAAAAAATGCGAGTTTGGAGTATTGAAATTTTGGACAAATGCAATTTCGAAGAGTTGAAAGTTTGGACAAGTGCAAATTTGGGTAGCTGGAGTTTTTGACAAATGCAAATTTGGGAGATTTAAGGTTTAGACAAATGCGATATCAAGAAGTTGAACGTTTCGACAATTGTGAGTTCGGGTAGTTAAAACTTTTGACAAATGTGAGATCGAGGAGTTAGAAGTTCGGACAAATGCTAGTTCAGTTACTTGGACGTTTGGACAAATACGAGTTAGAGGAATTGAAAATTCAGACAAATGTTAGTTCAGTTAATTGGAAGTTTGGACAAATTCGAATTCGGGCAATTGGATGTTCGGACAATTGCGAGTTCTGGTAGTTGACTTTTCGAACACTTGAATTTTGGTTAATTGCGAGTTCGGTCATTTGGGTTTTGGAGGAAATGCAGGCGACCCGATTTATGGTTTGATCAAGTCGAAAGGGTATTTACGCGTAATAATATAGTCTCTGAGTTGATAAAGCCGATGTATTAATTGGGTCAATGGACTCGGAGATTTTAACGTGTGTGCAAAGCATTGTCTTTGAACGACCCCCGCCTAAAGATGTTTACACATTAATTAAAAAGGGAATCGCTTCGAATTTTGGCACTAGTAACGAACATCGACTTCGGCAGTTGATTAAGGGCGAGGTCTTAAATGGGAAGCCATCTTTTATTTTGAATCAAATGCGCAATATTTCCAATGGACTATGCAGCGATGATGTTTTGCGTAGCTTGTTTTTGGATCATTTGTCCCCTCTTCACAGGCAACTTTTAGCGATTACCCCGACCAAGAATTTAAGCGAATTGGCTGCAGCCGCCGATCGGATTACGGAGGAAATGCAACCGTTTAATAGCACACAACAAATATTTACAAGTGTAGCATCCGTAGAGAAACCCAATGTCATTCTTCAGTTAAAAATTGACGCGATAGCAGCAGAGTTAGCTGACATTAAGGAAAGTATTTATTATGCAAACAGAGGGCGAACTCGGTACCGTGGTCGCGGTCGTGGTGGTTTTCGTGGATGGTCCCGGTCATTTTCACGTAACGACAGGTCAAATAGTCGTCCCAGCTCCGAGTCACGATTTGACATCTGTTGGTATCATCGGAAATTTAATGAAAGAGCAACCAGATGCACTACTCCTTGTAATTGGCTTCAAACTAAGAATCCGGGAAACTAGAATCGCCTCATCGCATAGACGCAATCGATGTTTGTACGGGCTCAAGGCGTCTCCACATATTTGACAAAAAACTATGTTTGTTGTTTTTAATTGACACGGGTTCAGACATTTCCGTGATTCCTCGTGTAGGAAATAGAAATGTCGTTCCGTCGGAATTAACACTTTTTGCGGCAAATAATTCATGCATTAAGACATATAGTTCTAAACGTATACGTGTCGATCTCGGATTGCAAAGAGAGTTCATCTGGGATTTCTGCATCGCCGATTTACCTTACCCCATTATAGGGGCGGATCTATTGTCGCATTTCGGGCTTTTGGTAAATCTAAGAGGGAGAAGGCTCATTGATTCGTTCACTAAATTGCAAACCCACGGGACACTAAAAATAGCAAAGGTGTTAAACGTGAGCACGATCGATCGTACTGCCGATTTCGCGAATATTTTGAACGAGTTTCCGTAAATAATTAGCATGCACGAAACGAATAAAATTTCAAAGTGTGACACAGTGCACCAAATTATCACGAAGGGCTTTCCTGTTGCTCAACGCTCACGCCGTTGATGTCCGGAAAAGTTAAAAATTGCAAAAGAACAATTTCAAGACATGGTTAAAGCAGGCATTTGCAGGCCATCAAGCGCACAATGGGCATCACCCATTCTAATGAAGAGAAAAAAGGACGGATCCTGGAGAATCTGTGGCGATTTTCGACGCGTTAATGCAATTACTGAACCAGACAGATTCCCAGTACCTTATCTCCAAGATTTCGCCGCAAACCTGCACGGAAAAAAAGTCTTTTCGAAATTAGATCTCTTTAAAGCATATCACCAAATACCTTTGGCTCAGGAAGACATTCCAAAGACAGCTGTCATCACACCGTTCGGTCTTTTCGAATACACGGTAATGACTTTTGGACTTCGTAATGCTGGCCAAACCTTCCAGAGATATATATTCAGAGCTCTAGGTGATTTGCCATTCGTGTTTGCTTATATTAACGATATTTTAATAGCGTCAAATTCTCGTGAGGAACACGAGCGACACCTTAGGGAAGTTTTTGAGCGCTTAAGAGAGTTCGGGCTGCGTGTTAATATCGCGAAGTGTCAATTCGGTCGGACAGAGCTGGAATTTTTTGGGTTCATAATTAATAATCAAGGTTGTAAACCGACTCCTTCTAAAGTAGAATCAATATTAAATTGTCCAAAACTGGTAACAAAGAACGATTTAAGGCGTTGGTTAGGTCTTGTCAATTTTTACCGCACAAATTTGCCCCATGCTGCTCAAATTCAGACACCATTACATGTGCATTTGCGAGATGTCCGGAAAAATGATAAAAGAAAAATAGTTTGGAATCCGAAAGCGGAGACGGCCTTCGAAGAAACAAAAAAAGAGCTATCTCAGGTTGTAACCCTCGCTCATCCGTGCGAAAATTCCGAGTTACGTTTGATCACTGACGCGTCGGATATAGGTATGGGCGGAGCTTTAGAACAAAAAGTTGACGGGGATTGGCAGCCTTTGGGATTCTTTTCGAAGAAATTCACTCCGGCTGAATGTCGTTACAGTACTTATGACCGTGAATTAACGGCGATTTTTAATGCAGTTAAATATTTTAGACACTTTTTGGAAATGCGCGATTTCACGATTGTTACTGATCATAAACCGATCATTTACGCCTTGACTCAGATATCTGATAGAGTTTCTAAACGCCAGCAAAGGCAGATAGAATTTATTTCGCAATTTACGAATAAAATTTGTCACATCGCAGGTGATGAAAATTTGGTTGCTGATGCGTTGTCGCACGTTGAGACAATTAGTCTGCCCACGACCGTCACGTTCGAGGAAATTGCCCGGCAACAAGCAAACGACGAAGAGTTGGATCTTATCTGTATGTCAGAAAATTCAGTTTTGAAATTGAGCAAAATGATGTTGGGAAAGGAAGATGCTATGGTTTGGTGTGACACGTCGGGACCACAAATTCGACCGTTCGTTCCAAAAAAATTAAGATATCGTGTTTTCCAATTGTTTCATAATTCGGCTCACGCGAGCGCAAGAGCGACAGCACGTCTTATCACTTCGAGATACGTATGGCCGGCAATCAATCGTGACATTAGGACCTGGGCCAGAGGATGTCTGCAGTGTCAACGTGCAAAAGTGGGAAGGCATGTTCATGTGCAACCTGCACAGTTTGCCCCTCCGTCGGCACGTCTTAAACACGTCCATATGGACATTATCGGTCCTCTTCCCGAATGCGAAGGTTATAGATATTGTTTAACGTTAATTGACCGATTTTCGCACTGGCCGGAAGCCATACCGCTTAAAAATATTAGCGCGCAATCAGTGTGTCGTGCATTTATTGACAATTGGGTTACACGTTTCGGAAGTCCCGAAACTTTGACTACGGATCAGGGTGCACAATTTGAATCTAAAATGTTTGCGGAGCTTTGTCGTGTTATTGGTTGTGACAGGAAACGAACCACATCTTATCACCCAGCGTCAAACAGGTTAGTAGAAAGATCTCATCGTACTCTAAAGGCGGCTATTAAATGTCATTCCGGAAGTGATTGGATTCACACTCCTTCAACGGTCTTGCTCGGTTTACGCATTTACGTATCGAAAAATGCTGCATCCCCTGCTGAATTTATGCTTGGAGAAGCTTTACGAGTTCCTGGCGAGTTAGTCTTTCCCGAGGACGAGTCATCGGATCCTCAGTCATTTATTTCGGAATTTCGGCGTAATATGCACAAAATTCGCGCAAGACCGGTTGAGCACCATGACGAGAGAAAAGTGTTTGTTCATAAGGAACTTAAAGATTGCACTCACGTATTCCTTAAAGCACCGCCTAATAAAAGGTCCTTACAGTGTCCATATTCAGGGCCACATAAGATTTTATAACGTGTAAGTGACAGAGTATACGAAATTGATGTTAACGGTAAGAATAAAAATGTCTCAGTCGAAAATGTCAAGCCCGCTCATTTTGTTCAGCCTGATGAATGGATCAGAATTCGCAAACTCGACAACGAAAAATCCGGAATTCAGGAAGAAATAGTAAAAATCTCGGATAAAATAGAATCTTCGTACGTTTGTCAGCCTATTTATAACATTCAGAAGTACGCATCTCGTTCTTTAGATGAACAGACATTAGATTGTAACAGTGCAGTTCAGCAAGTAGGAGACTTGGTTGAAAGTCAGGAAAGAACCTTAGTTGAAAATTCTGTAAATAGTAGGAAATCTTGTTTATCGAACAGTGAATCTGTAACTACGAATAATTCGACAAATGTTAAGCAAACGGCATGCATTCCACACGATCGAATCGAAAAACTAGTTAGATTTGTCCCTAGTGTTTCCGAGAAAACAGCCGAAAGTTCCATAATTCAGGCTGCAACGAGCACTGCAAACAATCTAGGAAGAAGCACTTTTGCTGAGACGGTCAAAAATAACAATATACAATTTAAGCAAAATAAAAAACCCAGCAAATTCATTCCCGCTATTTTACGGAGAAACTCAAAGTTCAAAAGTTAATATGTATAGTCGTATAGCATTCCTGGTTATTTTATGTTTCAGTAGTCGTCATGTTTATTTTGTTTAATGCCAGATACTGCTAAACAAAATGATTTTTATTTTAACTTTAAGTTTGCGTATTATTGAAGTATTAAATAATTCGTGCCTTCCTCGATTGATCTCGTCGTCACTTGGGGGGGAGTGTGTGGGGAGTTGCCCCCTAGGATGTTGCAAACTTTGTAAACTTCAAGGAATTGTAAACCTGCCTTTTGTATTTTCCCGCGCTTGACATTGTGGCGCGCAAGGAATAGCTGGAGCGGGGAAACAGATCTGTTTCAGACTCGGTAGAGTGCTGACGTGCGTGGTGAGGTTGTATTAATTATCTGTGATAAAAAGAGTTAAAATATATTATATGTTCCCGTACTTGTGCTTAATCAATTAAGAATAAAAAGCCATTCCAATTCCTATACACATCCTTCTGATTACGGTTTTCTGGAAGCCGTTTGGAGTCAAGCAACCTGAGAATCACCGACACGTGTGATATCGTTCATTATATATTTCCATAACCTCTATCACCGTCCACTGAACTAAACTACCACTTTAGTCAAAATCAATCCTCTTATTTTTTTGCGGCTCTTTTCCTAACCTCAAAATTCTGTCCCTTAACTATTCATCCATAAAATCCAGCAATTACACTGTTTCATTCACTTTCTTTTTACTTGATTAACTAATACTTCTTTTTCTCTCACTTTCAAACACCTTTTATATCTTTATCTGTACTTTTTCTTTTACTTTTACTGATTTTTCGAGAGCTCACAGAAAACACTGTCAACCTCTACACGCCTCAACCGGAAGTCCACCTTAATAATTATTATATATTTCATTATAATTATAATTAATTAAAAAATATAATACTTGTTATACTATAATCATATACATTGATTATTGCTTTTAAAATAGTCTTACCAATTGTTGTAAAAAGAGATTCGTCATTTTTCCATATTGGATCCGACATTTTGAATTTTAAAATTCTGAATTTATATTTGTAATCAGACCCCAAAATACCCTATTATCAATTTTCACGAAAAAAAAAATTCAAAATTAGTCCGACACATTGGATCCGCTATTTTGAATTTTGAATTTCTGATTTTACATTCGTAATCAGCGACCGCAAAAAACCCTAGTAAAGTATTTTCATAAAAATCCAAAAAAATTTCAAAATTAGTCCGCCATTTTAAATTTTTAATTTCCGATTTTATATTTGTAATCAGCGACACCAAAAACCCCTAGTAACCAATTTTCACGAAAATCAAAAAAAAGTTTTTAATCTAGTTCGACAGTTCCGCCATTTTGAATTTTAAAATTCTGATTTTATATTCTTTATCAGCTACCATAAAAACCCCTATATACCAATTTTCATGAAAATAAAAAAAAAATCAAAATTAGTCCGCCGTATTGGATCTGCTATTTTGAATTTTGAAATTCTGATTTTATATTCGTAATCAGCGACCGCAAAAACCCCTAGTAAAAAATTTTCATAAAAATCCAAAAAAAAATTTTTAATTAGTCCGCCATATTGGATCCAACATTTTGAATTTTGAAATTCTGATTTTATATTCTTCATCAGCTACCCCAAAAACCTTTATATACCAATTTTCATAATTATATGATGATTTTAAAAAATAACTATCTAAGTTTGAAAATTTGTAAAATGTTAGGCTATTCCTACTTTTTGAACTATGTTCTAATAATAATATTTATTAATAAAAATGTTAAATGTTGCCTAAAATCATGTGTATGATAATCTCTTAACCCTAAACTTTGATTTACAATTGGTTTTGGACCGGAAAGTTAATTTGGTTAAATTGTATTGGCAAAAAGGTTTGGACGAATATATTTGGCTCTATGCGCGGTAGGGTTAAGATAATCTAAAAAATGATAGCTAATCTGGTTATTCTGACTCCGAATTCGGATTCAGTGAAGAAAAATACGTAAGAATAAACTATAGTAGTGTTCCGGTAAAAAAGAAAAAAAAATTTTTGGTTCTAATTTGTGTTTTTGAAAATTCTTTTGAGAATATCTCAAAAAGTAGAACCAATCTAGCAATTCTGACTTCAGGTTCGGATTCAGCGAAGAAAAAATACCAAGAAATATACTTGTGTAGTTTCTCGGACAAAACCATTTTTTTGTGGGACTGTATAGTTCTTAAAACTCTTATAAATTAATAAGGTATGTTTGTCTAATTATTTGGATGTAACAATCGTATAAACGAAAATAATATTTTTTAGGTTTCGTTAGCCTTTGATTGAAAAAATCTATTTTAAATAAATTTTAAAATTATTTTCGCATTATCTGTACCCTTTCAAATATCTCTGTTTTAATAGTAAATTAGCTTTTTTAAATTCCCAACATTAGACTTTTTGAATGTGTTTTATAGCCTCCTACAAATAATACATTTTTCACATACATACTAGGTTTAATATCGATTACCTCTTTAAATTTTAGGCAAATGTTAAACTTCATGTAACTCAATTAATACATTTTGAAATGAGAAATACAAATGTTTTTTATTTAATTAAGTTAAATTAATTAAATAAATAGTATATTAAGCTACAAGGGTTGAAAGTTAGCTATGTTAACTGCTCAGTCGAGGAATTAACAATGGCAAATTTCAAGCGTGTAGCTTACGATGCTTTTCATTCCTAATGCACGAACAAGACGCATGTTAGGTCGAGAAGAAAGGGCGAGAGGAGCGCATTTCTTTCGAGTGGGCTAAAATGAATTTCTTGTTGGCCTTAGCGTCAACAAGAAATGACAAGAAATTATTTTAGACCGCTCAGGAGAAATGAGCTCCGTCTTCGAGGCATAACAAAGCGTCTAGTTCGTGCATGTGGTATGAAAAAAATTATTCAAAACAATTTTTTTTGTTAAATTATGTTATTAAAAGTTTTTTTGATGGTCATTTTAAAAACCCCTTATGTCGTTTTTAAATATAGCGATAATTTAAATAATCTTCTCTAAAGAGAAGCTTATAAAAATAGACATAAAAACACCTTTTTCATTTACAAGAATAAAATAAAAATGTATTCAATTTCTAACGACTACAACTGGACACTAATGCCTGCTGCATGGCTATGACGATATTCTTAAGACACAAAATCCTGCGACTTTCGAAGGCTTTTATAGAGCCAAGCAAACTTTTGACAAAACATTCGTTTTTATTTTCTTTATTTGCAAAACAGAAATTGAGAAAAAAGAAAATGATGTTTTCGAGAAATTTGAGTATTATAATTTTTTTTTAAAAAATAGACGCATTTTTCGAAAGTTTGAAAATATTTCAAAATTTAAAAAAGATTTCAAAAGAGCATAAAAAATTCTACACATTACAAGAAGATAAATGTTAAAATATTTATTTTTATTGAATTTTATCAACGGCTGAGCATTACTTAATGAATTAAGCAAACATAAGAATCCTTATGAATTTTTGGAAATTCTGTAGAATCCTCACTTTTCCGAATTTTTACGTTTTTTAATCTGGACCAAGTCTAAGTGGTGCATTTTAAAACCAAAACAAATTGTCTGGTGAGAGAGGTTGAAAAAATTAAGTTAAAAATATAAATATATGGGTGATTCTCCACTAAACGGACAATTTGGTTACGGTTATTTCAGAAATTTTTTTTTTCAATTAAAATAAAAATCGTAATCTAACTTTCAAGTATGATAGTCAAGAATGAAATATCTGTGATAGGCCGCACAAATTGTTTATAACTTTTGTATTTTTTTAACAAATTAGCCGTTACCGTATCCATGTACCATAATCGGTTGCAGTATAAAAAAATCGATAGTTGGATTTACAGGAAAGTAAAATAAACTAATTTTGCACATTTATGGAAATTTATAGGGTAATTTATGGAAATTTATGGAAATTTATAGAGTAATTTATGGAATATTATGTGGAAATTTATGGAAATATATGCTGTAATTTTATAAATTATTTTAAAAACATTTAATGTAATTTATTAACACATAATTTAAAATTTGCAAATCAGTTGCCAACAATTAATACAAATTTATACGGTAATTTATGAAAGTTTATAAAGTAATTATCGTTAAACTTATTAAAATTATGACAGTTAAAGTAACTTTTATTTGTTTAATTTTATTTGAACACAATCACTTAAATTTTTTTAATTGTACACTTAGTTGAATCACAAATTCAATGAAAGACAGCCAAAAGGCTTCACCATGACGCATAATGAATACTGTTTTTTTAAACAAATTATTACCAAAAAATCAATTATAAAATTTGTTTCTGTCGTAGTGATTCTCTTGAGGGAAGTCAATTGTTGTTTATACTAAAGTATAACTAAATTCTGATTTGATTTTTATAAAATATTTCAATTTTTTAAAAAGGCGTGCATGACGCACAAAACTGGGGACAAGATATAACATCTAAAAAAAAATAAAAAAAATTTTTTTTTTACAACAAATTTTTTTCTGAATTCTACACACTTAGACTGTAAAAAAAATGTTACAATTAATTAGTTTTATTATTAAAGTTTACTAAAAATCTTTATTTTTGTTTCGTAACTGACCCTGGGGACAGGCTTCATCATGACGATTTGGCTCTTAAATTTGCATTTAACAAAACATATTTAATCTTATAAATTAAAGTGGCTACAGGCTTTTATTTGTGATCACTAGAGCTACTTTTTCACGTTGGATTCATTACCATATGTGCAATTTGTTTCTTAAAAAACACAAGGAATATGAAATTGTCGGTTTCGTGGAGAATCACCCATATCTTATTTCATCACATTTTTGGAAATATTTACTTTAAAATAATATATTATGAATTTTAAACTTATTAATTTAATAAAACTTGATATAATACCGCATATTTTGACAGCTGTTATTATACTCATAAGCAAAGATAGTTACGCATCAGACTAAAATTGTCCATATTAACGTAACACAGGAGCAAAATCAAATTACAAACAATGTCTTTGGGACAGTGGGGTAATAAACGTTCACAACAATAATTAGTTTGCTGGGTAGGGATTAGAGTCGTAAGAATAAAAAATAGAAGCATAGAAGATACCAAATACATGGTGAATTAATGTAAAAACATTAGGGCAGTTGGGGAAGTTAAAAAAGTTTAGTATTTTATTGACTTTTTTTAAAAAAAGATCATTACCAAACAAATAGCGTTTTCTTGTCAACGTGTGAAACCTTCTAACGTAATTTTGTTTAGAGTTATGAAAGTTTCAAAAACGGAAACTATTAAAAAAAATTAGTTTTTGTAGTTTTTTGTTATCTTAAATTGAATAATAATTTAGTAAAAAGTAATCTACTACCTTTACATTTCTTAATTGTGTTTATTTTCGAATTGATTTATTTCCTGTCCAAAATAACATTTAAAGCGTTTTGAATATAAAATCACTATAAATAAATCTCGACGCTGTTTCCTAACAAAGTGGGACATTGAAGTGT
The DNA here is from genome assembly GCA_037103525.1 of Ganaspis brasiliensis. Classification (NCBI taxonomy): domain Eukaryota; kingdom Metazoa; phylum Arthropoda; class Insecta; order Hymenoptera; family Figitidae; genus Ganaspis; species Ganaspis brasiliensis. The sequence continues at coordinate 1,149,597 of JAZKLR010000633.1, read as the reverse complement.
CTGTAAAAATTCGACATTCAAAATTATGTTTATGTTACCTTCTGGTTTTATTCCAATATAAAACAGCAGGTGGCATAGCAAAATTCGAAAAAGTAGTTGCCCCATATATATTACGAATACTCTAGTGGGACATATGCGTTTCGCAGGCAATGAAAGTTAATTGTAGAAGAAATTTTAAAGTGTTCATACCAATGTTTCCAAAAATAATCCCATTCTCAGTAGATGCAACTTTAACATTCGCCTTGATACTTGCGAAATCTCGAGGTGCTAAAACAATTGGCTGCGGTCTTTCCACAAGTTTCAAATCACCCATCGTTGCCAATTCAAGAGTACAGTTTTGAAGTGTGTCTTCACTCTGATTAACAATGAGTACGTCGAGAACAATATCGTATTGGTTTACATGAACAAGAGCTTCAGCATATACCGGATCAGAGAAGCCAGTGAGCTGCGTTACTTTACTCAGTGAATTAGGAATGGAAACATCGTTAGCTACAATTGATTTTCCTGCTACTGCAGCGCTTAAACTTTGTTCAAAAACATCGCCTGCACCGCATGTTAAATCGGATCCACGGGCCAATTGCATAAATTGAATTGCATCATCCACCTGCACAACATTTCCCGGTTTTTCTTTTGCCTAAAATAAAAAATAAATATATTAAGAGTTTGTAAATAAAACTATTAAAGATAAAATAACAAAATCACAATTGTATTATTTTTCAAGAATTTTATTACTTGGTCATTCTAAAAATAATAGTGTAAGGTAATGTCACCATGAGTGGACCGCTTAAGTTTTTTTTCGAATAAATTCTATATGAAAGTAAATTAAATGTACTTCTTTATTCCAAGCTTTTGTTTAGATCCCTAGATAAGAGTTTATGTCATGAGAGCTTTGATTATGTTATTTAGAAAAAATAAATTTGACGTAAAAAAACATGCGTTTTTTTTAGGAATGAAAAAATGTAACCTTGAGTGGATCACTCTTGAAAAATTGCAAGAAAAGGTCAGAAAATAAATAATAATCCAAGAAATTGCAAAAGTTATTTAAGATTTTTAATTTCTTTCAGTAAATTATCTAGTTTTGACTCCCTGTTAATCTATATTATTTTCGACTAAACCTTTTTCGAAATCACAAAAAATATTAATAAATAACATAAAATATAGTTATAAACAAGTTTATTTCTAATTTATATCCATAAAAATGGTAAATTGACATTAAAAATTAAAAAAATTAGATGGATCACTCAAGATTATAAAGAATGGTTCACTTAAGGTGACATGTGACTTTTTAAGGGATCCACAAACATTTTTCTTTCTAGGCAAAATTATCACTTAATTAAACTTAAACAATCAATTTCAATATCCAAACTAACAGGAAAAAAATAAATTACACTTTAGAACTCGTGTTCAACACTATTTTTTCACTTCAGAATCACTTTATTAATTGTAACGACGACTTTTTTAAGAGTTTGTTTTTTAAAAAATTCGTTTTGTCAAACAGTAACGTATTTGTTCACCGCAAAACTTAATTTCTTTTGGTTTCCGGCTGCAGCGCTGCTGTTCGAACTATTTATTTTACGTTTCCACTGTCAGATCACCAAAAACTTTTAGGCGGTCCACTCATGGTGACATTACCCTATATTACATTTTTTAGGGTGACCGTTATTTTGCGAAAGCTGGAATTTTTTAGGTCGCCGGGCTGAGTTGACTTTAGAATGTGAAAAAAATGAGCTGTGCACAAGGACAGCCCAATCGATCAATATTAACCCGTGCCACCGAAGGGTTAAAGTTTACATGGAGTTTTACATTGAGGGCAGTTAAAAAAATAAATAACTCTTTTTGGATCTATTTTGACACCCCCCCTCCCCCTATAATCGTTACGTATTTTTTAAACGGCCCCTAGGATTAGTGCACTTTTTTCCATTTTTTATAATAATTTTATTTATTAATCTTTTGCTTTGACGATATGTACATTTATGGTTTTGGAGGTGCTGAACACGAGTCCGATGTCAAAAATAAGTTTTGACAACTGCTAGCTGGCAAAATTATTAAAAGACTGATAGCTTAATAGAATTAATAAATTAATAAAAAAAAAATTATCATAAAAAATGTAAAAAGTGCACTAATCCTTGTAAAACCCCATGTAAGCTTTTACCCTTCGGTGGCACGGGTTAATATTGATCGATTGGGCTGTCTTTGTGCACAGCTCATTTTTTTCACTTTCTAAAGAATATTCAGCCCGGCGACCTGAGAAGTTCCAACTTTCGCAAAATAACCGTCGCCCTAATATATATTGTATATATAGATGGGTGATTCTCCCGAAATATTACTTTTGTATGTCCTCAAGATTTTCTTAATAATTATAATAATTTATGACAATTCTCCTCTATAGGGCAATAGTTTACTACGTTTTCTAAAGATCCTGCAAAAGAATTTATTTATTTTACAAGTTTAAGGTACTTTTTTGTAATTTCAAGTACTAAAAGTTAACTTTTTAATCTGTCCTATGTTAATTTTTCATTCTTTCAAAACCTAAAACAACTATTTGATGTTCGTAAAACAATACTTTACAGATGAGTCAGTCCATTATATTTCACCTAAAGCCGTTGCGGCCCATTTTTATAAATTCTTATACTTTGTAGAAATCATCTTCAGGGTCCTAAGAATTCATATTAGAAAATGATTTTCTTAAATTTTCCTAACTGACTTAATAAAATTGATTTTAAAGTTGAGATGATGTTTTATATTCCTTTGTGTTTTATAATTTTTTTCTTTATTAAAAGTATTGCAACAAGATTGCATTATAAGAAGATAATATTTAAAAATTAATTGAAATTTTCAAACCTGTAAGTTATACTTTTCCTAAATAAAATAGGCAGTTTGTGATAAAAATCATAAGAATAAAATTTATTTTTTATTTTCTTACACAAAATAACAAGTAAAACAATTTAACGGCTATCATAGTTTAGTTTAAATTAGTTTTGTACAGCGCAGCGCAGCGTGAGATGTTGCTCAACGTAAGATCCTACAATCCCTACATGCTTAGAGGTTGCACGCCGAGATTCGAAAATTTATTTAAACAAAACTACAAGTCGGATCACTACGAATTTTATCGCATTGTACTCGTAACATTCTAAACTTTATTTTAGAAACAAATCATTCCCATTAAAATATGTTATTGATCAGACAATTTAAGAAGACACGCATTTTCCCGTTTTGGTGAAAAAAAATTTTTTTACGAAGTTATGCGAATTTGATTTTTTTAAGTTGGAAAGTGAGATAACAAAAAAATAAAGTTAACATTTTTTAAAATTATTGAAAAGATATTATCGATTTCACTGAGTCAAATATTTTTTTTTTTTTTTACTAAAGTTATTTTTATCTTTTAAACGATTTAATTTACAGTTTGCACTATTTTTTAATTTTTGACAAAAGTTATGACTATTTTTTTCAAAAATTTCGTTATTTACTTCAAAATCAGACGGTGAAAGCAGGTTTTTTAATTGAAGATTTAAAAAACTTTGATTTTTCTTCATATATTCAATGTGTATACACTTGTCTTCTATCATAATGTTCAATAATTTCCTTTTTACCTGTCTTAAAAGATCAAAAAACTTCCTTTTTCCGGTGTTGCTGTGTTATTTGACTCAGTGAAATCGATAATATCTTTTCAATAATTATTAACTGAGTGATAAATTCATAATATTATGGAAATAAATTCATAATATTACAATTTTTTAAAATTATTATATATTTTTGCTATTGTATATATTAAAATGATCCTTTCTATGTCTAATTAGGGCTCTCGATTTTTTTACTACTTTCTGGAGGTATAACGATTATCCCGTTGTGGTCACCCGGGGTGTAGGACACTCCAGGATTACTTTGCGTTCAATGTCTTTGAAACCACGCATAAAAACCTTTAATCTTCAAAATAAGTATACTTTTTGCATAATACATGGCATATATGAATATATCATAAAGAAGTAGAATGACAGCGTTTTTGCGGCCTGGGGTGCGGAAAACCCCATTTGACCATTTATAGGTGTGACCACTACGGGTTATTTTCTATAAGAATTCATTGGAGTCCCGCTTCCTGGGAAAGAATACAAAAATTTTTTTTAACAAGAAATAAAAGAGCGTAATCTCCAGACAAAGTCATATTTAATCAAATTTGACCGTCACAACATAATTATCGTCAACGTTTCGCCAACTAATAAGAAGGCCTTCTCAGGACATACATAAAACTAAAAATTATAAAGATTGTTGCATTATTAAAAACTCATACTACAATTTTGTAGGTTAAAACAAGACATAAAAAGAATTTAACTAAAAAGAACAAACTTACGTGTTAATAAAATAAAATTTGCGTGAACATTTAACAAAACAATACAGTTAACATTAAGAATATAAATAATAATAAATAACATAAAAAAGTGTTGCTTTTAACGATAAAAATCGTAGTCACATTTTTTTAAAAACAGTCAAAATTAAAATAAGTTAGAATACACACACAACAAATTCTATTAGAATGAAGATAAAGTAGAACACTGTTTTGTCAAACTATATTTCAAACGTATTATGTTTCATCAAATTAATCAAAATTTATCTAATATCTCATTATACAACTCATTATAATTATTAAGATCCGTTATCAAATTTAAACGATTCTCTTTTTCCTTTTTTATAAAAAACATTTCACCTACTCTACGTTTATAATCATTACTTTCTTTATGTATTATTTTAATATTGTCAAAATCAAAATCGTGAGTAAAAGTGTCATCAACTTTGTGTTGTACTGTGTGTTGAGAAATAACATTGTGATATTTCTCATTTAATATGATGTTTTTTCGATGTTCGTTACATCTCAGCTATATGCATGTTCCTGTTTGACCAATATACATCTTAGGACAATTCAGGCATGTCAATTTATAAATCACATTAGTCTGCTCAACAAGGTTTATGTTTTTGGTTTTTTGAAAATTTAATGTTTTACTCAAATGTTTTAAATTTTAATTCGAAATTTTTCTATTTGACGATAACATCTTAACCAGAAACAATAAAAATAACCATTTAATCAGTTTAAGTCAAATTGATTAAAATAAAACAAAAAATCAAAATTCTTGAATTTTTAAAAAAATGTCATAACTTCAGTTCACATTAATATTTTTTAATCTAATATGGATAAAATTTTAAGTTAGTCTAATACCTAAAAGACTGCCAAGTTTTACTTAAATCGGTTAATAAGTTTTTACGTGATGCCTGGTCGAAGTTTTGACGACATACATGCATACATACATACATACATACATACAGACATATTATTGTCGATGGTATTTTCGGAAAATTTAAAGTATAAAAAGAAAAAGTATAACAAAAATCTTCAATTTTGTGCAATGTACACACAAAAGTCTGATTTTATTTATAAGGTTTCGAAAGATTCGCAAGTTAGAGATAAAAGCTATAAAACTTTTTTACTCTACTTTTTAAGAGTATTATTTTTTCAATTTGGACTTTTGTTGTAGGGGAGACCGGGGTAAATCCGGTCACTTTTGGTCAGATAGGTAAAAATCTAGAAAATTATTCTCTAAATCCAAGTCAATTTATATCATTCGAAAGCTTATCATTTCTACTTTCAAAATAAAAAAGAGTTTTTGATTTACCTTTTTTAGTTTTGCTTGTTGATCATTTTAAATTCACATATACCAAATTTCAAAATCACAATTTTCCAGGGTAAATTCGGTCACTTGATTTTTTCAAGAATTTAGGGTAACCCCGACCGTTTTGATTTTGATTTTATGATTGACAAATTATGAGTTTTATAAACAATAAATATTGGTTTAATAAATAATAAATATAGGTTTCATGAAATACAACTATAGATTCAAATAATGTTATATTTTATTAAGAGAATGTAAAAAGTGAAATGTGGTTGCAATTTTGGATATAACAAGTTATAAATTTTATTATTGGTAAAATGTAATGGGTGAAATGTGACCCCCACGTTACGTGACCGACTTTACTCTGAACATATACCTCACATTTCATAATAAACTTAATTAAATCTTTATGAAATCAAACATAACTAAATATGTACTTCGAAAAAGCACATCTAAAAGCATCGAAAAAACTTATCCAAATAAATTAGGACTCAAAAATAATGATCGAAAAACGTAAAAATCAGAAGAACGTTTTCTTCTGCTGGCACCTCTAAAAACACTTAACCGCTTCTGATTCCAAGTTGAATTCATCAATTCATGAAACTAAACAAAAGTTCGTTAACATAAGTTGAATGTTAAGTACTATTCACAGTACCGATATCTTCCTTTTAAGTTGAATTCATAGCGTCAAATCGTTATTGACGACCGGATTTACCCTGGTCTCCCCTATCTAGTGCTGAGTTTGAAAAAAACATATAATTCTTTTTTCCTTAAAAGGAAAAAAAATTATTCTCCCCAGTTAAATTTGAAAATATTTTTAATTCACTTATGAAATTTAAAAGAACATAAAAACCCTAATTAGACACATAAAGGATCATTTTAATATATACAATAGCAAAAAATATATAATAATTTTACAAATTTTTTAATGTTTTCTTCTTTTAATATCAATTACCAACTTAAAAAATAAAAATCCGCATAACTTCGTTAAAAAAAGTTTTTTTACAAAAAAAAAATTACTTCTTTATAGTTTTTCAATGAAAATTGCAAAAAACCACATGATTCTAAGTGAATTTAATAAAAAGTTGATTTTAAACAATTTATATTGTTTAAACAATAAATTAAATTAAATCAATTAAATTGTTTTTCTCTTCGTTATTTAATAAATTGTGAGCTTTTAAGATAGTTAATTAAAATATTAAAATTGTTCAATCATTTAAAAATTAATTTAAAAGGTAGCGAGTTTTGTATTTTGTTAAGTAAAAAATTTATATAAAAAAGCGACATAAGAACATAATGTTTTAGACCTATTTTTATTTACGTGTAAGTGTGGTTCCCTAAGGCACTCCTAGAGTTTGCAAAAAAAAAATAATAATAATCCACAGTTTCTTCAACTTTGGACATTTATCGAGGTCTCATAAACTTCTGAGCCTTTTTCGATAAAAAAAAGGGGTAATTTTTTTCCCATTTGTAGTCGATTTCCGTGCGACTTTAAACGATTTTCGAAAATTTTCATTTTTTGAAACACCCTACTGTGTATTAGTTCTCTCTCTCTCTAAATGTTATTATCAAATAATACCAATTCTACTATTATAATTAGAAATCCAAATTTATTTAATCTTGAGTTTGTAGATTTTCTTGTGACATATTTCGAAATTTTCTTTTTATATAAGGGTCATTCCATGTGAAAAGGCAAATGACTTTGTCCACTCGTGGTTTTAAGCTATTGCAAAGCAATATAGCTTAAAATTTAGCATTTTTTATGTGCAATCGAATGCCGAGTGGCTCATTTTGACATTTTCAAAATGGCGGCCACAACAGACACATAAGTGCCACAATTTAAAAACTTGCGTCTTTAAAACTTTAAAATATCTTACATCTTGTGACTAAAAAAATTTAGAACCTCTAATTTAAATGTTTTTGAGGTCGCTAAATACGAATCCAATGACAGAATTTAAAAATTCAAAATGGCGGATCCAATATGGCGGATACATTTTTCAAAGTTTAATACATTCAACTGAATTCAGCTGAAACATGTTACTCGGGGGTTTTTGGGGTCACTGAATACGAATCCAATGTCAGAATTTAAAAATTCAAAATGGCGGATCAAATATGGCAGATACATTTTTTTTAAATTACTGAATTCAGCTGAAAATTGTTACTCAAGGGTTTTTGGGGTCGCTGAATAGAAATCCAATTTCAGAATTTAAAAATTCAAAATGGCGGATCCAATATGTCGGACACTTTTTTAAAAAAATTATTGAATTCAGCTGAAACATGGTACTTGGGGGTTTTTGGGGTCGCTGAATACGAATCCAATGTCAGAATTCAAAAATTCAAAATGGCGGATTCAATATGGCGGACATTTTTAAAAAAAATTATTGAATTCAGCTAAAAATTGTTACTCGGGGGTTTTTGGGGTCGCTGAATACGAACCCATGTCAGAATTTAAAAATTAAAAATGGCGGATCCAATATGGCTGACATTGTTAAAAAAATTATTGAATTCAGCTCAAAATTGTTACTTGGGGTTTTTTGGGGTCGCTGAATACGAATCCAAGGCTAGAATTTAAAAATACAAAATGTCGGATCCAATATAGCAGAAAATTCATGAAGCAATTAAGAAACGATTAAATTCACGTTTCAAGAATGCACCGGCAGTTCCAAAAATACAAAAAACCACGGTCATATTTCAGTGTCAGATACGACATTAGAAATAAAAGAATATTTCAATGCTAAAGAGTGTGCTTTTTCAAATATAAATAAATAGAAAATAAATTACAATCAGTCCTTTCCAGGACTTCTCTTTGATAAAAAATTTTGTTTTAAGCCAGTCATTTAGTTATTTTAGTAGATTTATTTCCGACTTATTCAGTTTACATTTACTACTTTTTAAATTTTACCAACATATGCGTAATCAGCAATTTCAAGAACCTTCTAGTAACAATATTCAGCTGATTTCAGTAATTTTTTTTAAAAAAATTCAGCTATATTGGATCTGCCATTTTGTATTTTTAAATTCTAGCCTTGGATTCGCATTCAGCGACCCCAAAATCTCCCGAGTAACAATTTTCAGATGAATTCAGTAATTTTTAAAACAATGTCCGCCATATTGGATCCGCCATTTTGAATTTTTAAATTCTGACATTGGATTCGTATTCAGCTACCCCAAAAACCCCCAAGTACCATGTTTCAGCTGAATTCAGTTAAATGTATTAAATTTTAAAAAATGTATCCGCCATATTGAATCCGCCATTTTGAATTTTTAAATTTTGACATTGGATTCGCATTCAGCGACCCCAAAAACCCCCGAGTAACAATTTTCAGCTGAATTCAGTAACTTTAAAAAAAATGTCTGCCATATTGGATCCGCCATTTGGAATTTTAAATTCTGACATTGGATTCGTAATCAGCGACCCCAAAAACCCCCAAGTACCATGTTTCAGCTGAATTCAATTGAATGTATTAAATTTTGAAAAATGTATCCGCCATATTGGATCCGCCATTTTGAATTTTTAATTTCTGTCATTGGATTCGTATTTAGCGACCTTAAAAACATTTAAATTAGAGATTCTAAATTTTTTTAGTCACAAGATGTAAGATATTTTAAAGTTTTAAAGACGCAAGTTTTTAAATTGTGGCACTTATGTGTCTGTGGTGGCCGCCATTTTGAAAATGTCAAAATGAGCCACTCGGCATTCGATTGCACATAAAAAATGCTAAATTTTAAGCTATATTGCTTTGCAATAGCTTAAAACCACGAGTGGACACAATCATTTGCCTTTTCACATGGTATGACCCATAAATATTCTCGCTAAATAGCAATTTTCTATATGACTCAGAATCTGAATATTTTGTACACAAGTGAACTCCAAGGTCACCTTTATGATTTTGAATATTAATTTCGTTCTCTTTCTTGCCATTGATTAGAAAATTTCAGGTTTATTATTTTAAGTCTAAGTTTGAATGGTATTTGTACTTATTTGCAAGTTATTATTATCAATAAATTAACCATACTATTTTGTTTGATTCACAATAATTTTTGTGCAACACCTACAAGAAAAGTATAAAGTGTAGCGAATTGAAATTTTTCATAGACCATTGGAAAGCTTATAAAATTCCACGATAAATGATCCAATTTTAAAGCTTTTTCGATACATAAAGTGTATCAAAGTGTACTTTGATAAACATTTTCACAAAAAAATGTTCATATTTTTGCTATAATATCGGTTTTTGCGAGATCAGAAATTCAGTGAAATCGGAGCCACAAAAATAATCCTTTTCGTAAATTACACATATCTCTTTAATTAGTGCTTTTTCCTGAAAAGGTGTTGCACAAAGTATCATGTGCTCCAAGTACAAAGTGCATTTTCCGTCTTCATGCAAATTTCTGCTCTCGCTTCGCTCGAGCAGAAAACTTTGCACTCGTCGGAAAAAAGCTGCTTTCAATACTTGGTGCACAATGTACTATTTTTGCAACTTAATAGATATTCTACGTATTTCTGATTACTTTTCGCGTGTTGCTTTATAAATCTCATATATTGTAATGATCGTATTCTTTTTGTATTGTAAAAGGATTCGCTGACCGGATGGAGTCCGGGTACCAAGTTATAAAATAAACCTTAAAATTGCAAATATGGCGTAAGCGCCATCTGCAATTGTCATTATCAATATATCTATCACTTCAGCTCATATTGCCGAACGTCTGAAAAATAATTAAAAAAAACGGCTGGGTGATTTCCCGAAACTACAATTCAATAAAATGATGCGAGTACTTCCTACTAGGGTGGTTTCTAGAATACACCCCTAGTCCCGATTACGGATGCATTTCTCGGGGGCGGGCACGCACAGAATTAATTTACATTAATCTAAGAGCTTAGCATCAATAACTGTTTAGGGTCCTGCCCGACACGAAACTAGTTTAGAAAAATAGGATAAGGATGGTACCATGATGACACGACCTGAGGAGCACCTCAAGGACGTCATTTCCTGCTAAATGAGGAGCACCTCTATTCAACAGGGTAGGTTGTAGTGTATGGTGGTCAGGATGGAAGTCGAAGGTGTACCTGGACTCGAGAGCACCCGCAGGCCATGGTACATCTTCAGGGAAATTACCAGAGCTAGTGAAGGAAGAGCACCTCTCTTCACTTACTCTGTTGATAGGAACATCTTCTTCTAGCCAGAAAGAGGCACCTCACTAGCGAGAGAAGATAAGGGTGGCTTTTGGAGAGCGAGCCGCCGTGGGACTGAATAAAACTTTGCAAGTCGTCGCGAATATAGAATTGCTCGAGGCGACGAGCGGGGGTGGTGAGCGGAGAGGAAAGCGAATCGACGCGGCAAGAGTGAGCCTTCGTTACTCCCGACTTGCCGAGCAAGCTGTGCATTGAATTGTATATTATATATACTTTCCAGGCAAAATTAAATGAGTAGATTTCCTCTCGCTAAAATCAATTTTATTTTCAGCTATGGTTACAATATTAAGATTTATCTCAACCTGAAATTTTTCTAATTAAAACACGTTCTATTGAGTTCCATGCCTTTTTGCTCGCTCCCGGTATATTACGGTAATCTCCAATTCACTTTCCGTTTATGATATATTAAGAACTTTTAATAAATAATTTTTTTGTTATCCATTTAAGAAACTTAAGTGAGACTTGGAATTTTTACTTCTCTTTTAACCAGTTGGATATTTATTATGAATGAGAGCCCTTACTGACCAAAATGATAAAATCTACTGAGCCCTATGATATCGTTTAAGATGATTTGAATATTTAATGATATTTTGCTGAACCAATGGTCGCATAAAGTTTGCGCTCCTCTTAAATTACTTTGATTAAGTTATCCATTAAGTAAATTTACCTCCCCTTTTCAGGCTTTGTAATTCCCTATCGGGCCCTAATTATAATGATTATTAATTCACATATTTCTAGCTTATTTAATTTTTTTTGTCCCTATCGTTCCTGATTTTGATTATATAGAGTCTTTTATTCTCGAATAAATTATATTAATTTTGAATTTTTGTTAACTTAACTTCATGAGTTTCTTTTCTCGTAATTTGTTGGGATTTTGACCCCACCCCTCACTCCTTTACACTGCTGAGAGTTAAGCATTTCCAACAGTTTTCAGATCTATAATGTTTATTTGCAAATTTTAAACCTTTTCGGTCGGAGAATCACGATTAACATTTGATGCACGGTCATCTCGCAATTTAGTTTGAGGTACAAGTAAATCTTGTTTTTAACATATTTAGTTGTGATCGGTTGTTCGTTACCGGTACTTCTAGTACAGGGTGATCGCAAATTTCCATTTTCAAAAATCCCTGACTTTTACATAACTTTTCCCTGACTAATTTTTTATTTTCCTGACTAAAATTTTTTTTAATTATTTTAAATCTTGCTTTGTACGATAAAAATTCTACATTATTTTTAACTATTTGCACATTTCTAATTTTACATATATTTTTTACAATTATTTAAAGTTATAATATTTTTGAATTTTTATTTGAGGTTCCTTTGAGGAAAATTTCCCTGACTTTTAAAGATATTTTTAAAAAATTCCTGATTTTTCAAAGACTTTTCCCTGACTACCCAATTTCTTTGACTTTTCCCTGACTTGCGGACACCCTGATTCTATTTTAATATTTTTGCGGTTATCTTTTGTGGTAACCATGCACAGCTCGGTGTGATACAAATGCTATTAGTTTTTTTTTTGGCTTTTGGTGATTATGTCGTGTCAGGGTCATATTTACCTTCACGAATAACCTTTTACTTCTTTTTGGATTTGGTTTTGCTTATTTAGAGATCTCAAAGCGGGAAATTAATTTTAATGTAGATTCTAGGTTTGGTATTATTCGAATTTGAATTTTTGTTGTCGTATCTTATTTCCTTGTTCAAAGCCTTCGGAACTTCTCTCTTTGTTTTGGTCTATATAGTAAGTATGCACTTAAATTAAATTTTTTTTTGTAATTGTCTTTCGAATATTTATAATACAAAATACCTTATATTGAGATTTCTTTGCTTCGAGTATTGGTATTAACTCGGCCTAAATACTGATTTTAGATTTTGAGTAAAAATCTACATCACAACTTTCATTTGTAATATTTATACGCGATTGTCTAACGCTAAGAGAATTGCAAAATTAGCTGAAAACTGCATTCTTCTAAGTGCAGATTATTTTTCTGTCATTCTCTACACAACATTTTCTATTTAATTTTCTATTCTTTCTTAAACTTATGTTAAAACAAACATACAACTTAAGCACGCATTATATTTTTTTAAAATACTTAAACATCACTTTAAATAATTATATACAGTTACACATTAGGAGCCGTCCATAAATTACGAAACGCATATTTCTTAGATTTTGACCCACTCACCCATGTCTGTAAGGCTCCGTAAGTTTTCGATCCACCCCCCCTTCCTATCTTACGTAATTTTTTGCTTATGTATTTTTTTACGAGAATTTATTCTTAACATTGCAAAAAATTGTTTAATTAATGCAGGAATCACAGACAGTCACCTTTTCACCCTTCTTCACCTTTTCAACTATTTTCATGAGTTTCACCTTTTTCACCTATTTTGATGATTTGTCACCTTTCTCACCTCTTTGTGATCAGAAACATATAATTTCTTTGTAAATATTTAAAAGTATGTTTTTAAACTTCAGATTCAATGTTTGAATTTTTTCTTCAATTCTGAATTATTTTCTTTTTTCAATTTTCAATTAATTTCTTAATTATTAAAAAAGTTCATGCCTTTTTTCAATTATTTTTTTTTATTATTATTAACTTTCTTTAATTTTAAATTGAATTGTTCAATTTTTTTCTTCAATTTACAATTTTTTTCAAATTTCAATTCTAGGGCTAAGTAGCCCTTCAAGAAACACATTATAATATTACAATAAGAGCAAGAAAGTTAAAATGAATTGTAAGTTGATACGCAACTATAGATATAATTATGACAAAATATAGAGTATTGTAAGTTAAATATGGAAAAGAGTAGTATTGCAAACACCTAGTATTAAGTATAAAATAAAATATAATAGAGCTCAAATTCAGATTACCAGAAGGTAACTTCAAACAATTTCCTATTACCTATTACCCTTCTATCCTAATCCATTACTTAACAGACAATTGTGTTTATTTTTTGCAATTTAAATAACAGTTTATTGTTAATAACAAATTAATTATAAAATATTAAAAAAAATTAGAATTAATTTGATTGTCACTAATTGTATACTAGTAAAAACTCCACCCTCTGTATTCAAAGATTTTTAGGGTCTCTGAAAACAAATTTGATGTCATTTTTAAAAAATTCAAAATATCGGATCCAATATGGCGGCGACATGTTTTAACCCACCTTGAATTTTTGGTTTTTTCTGTACAATTTGAGTACGCTTATATTTTATCAAAACATCAAAATTTTTCTATTTTCTCCAGTAAATTTCAGATCTCAAATGCATATTATGAAGAAAATTAACATTGTTAGTTTACGAAAGAAAAATTAAAATATGTCAAAAGTTTAGATTTTGCTAAATTTGGTATTTTTTACTTTTTTGGTTTATAAAGTTAATGTTTATGCCAGGAAAAATATTTTTTTTTCTTTTCAAAAAATTCGTGCCGCAAAGGGTTAAACTGGAGTGCACTAGTAGCATTTCTAATTGTGCTTGGTACTTTATTCCATAATCGTCCACCTCTTACAGAAAAAGATCTTTGCATTTTACTAGTGCGATGATAAGGAATTTTTAGAGGAACGTTTCTCTCCCGCAGTCTATGATAAATCGATTCATCTAAATTTTTGAATTCAAAAAGACTAAAAAGATATTCTGGAACCCCACTCTGAAAAATAGAAAAAAGTAAATTTCCCAAAAAATATTGCCTCCTGGTAGCCACGTTAAGTAGACGAGATCTAACCCTGTGCTGTGTGAGTATATGCTCCCACCGAGGTAAGTCACACACGAAACGTATGCAAGCATTAAAAGCTTGCTCCAACCTACCGTTTAGATCTTCACTAATGTCATCATAGGTTAAGCAACAGTAATCAAAAAGTGTTAAGACAAAAGATTTAATCAAAAGCAGTCTAGTTGAGGTTGGAAACGAGCCTTTACTCCTGTATAGCTGGTACGATATAGCTTAAAGTCATCTGCAAATTTATGACGTTTGTAGTACCTAAGACTTTCGCCCAGATCTGTAGTGAAAAGATTGAAAAGTAATGGAGCTAGGGAGGATACCTGAGGGACTCCACATTTAACTCTGCCCCAATCCGAAGATTCACCCTTGCTATTAACTACCCTCTGAAAACGATTGTCAAGATAGGACTTGAGCCGTGAGCGAGCTGTAACGGAGAATTTAAACGAATTGAGTTTATGAAGTAATAAATTATGGTCAACCAAATCAAATGCTTTAGTAAAATCGAAAAACACAACTACAGTTATGTTCCTCGAGTCCATTGCAAGTTTTATGTCAGAGGTGAATTTTAAGGCAGCTGTGCTAGTGCTATGCCTGGAACGGAATCCAGACTGTAAGGGATCTAGTAAGTTATTATGAGTGACAAAGTTAGTAATTTGTTTGCATGCAATTCGTTTTAAGGGCTTTGACAAAGCACAAACGATAGAGATAGGCCTGAAATCTGACGGTGTTCTTGGATTGTTTATTTTAGGGATAGGTCGAATCGTACTTTGTTTCCAATTGTCAAGGAAAATTTGCGTTTGGAGGGAGCAGTTATAGATATCAAAAAGCACAGGAAAGATGACTGGTAAAGAAAATTTGATCATCTTAATCGAAATTCCGTCAGGGCCCATAGCATTAGTCTTAATTTCAGTTAAAGTCTTAAGTAGAATATCTGGAGAAATATCGGCAAAGAAAAATTGGGAATCATTAAAGTTGTTGTCGACAGAAAGGGAAGAAGCATCGGAGCGAGGACTGAGGAGTGGACTCTAAGAGAATATGCCTAGAAAATCCTGCGGACGATAATTATAATCGAGCGAGCTTTTCTTCGATGAAATAAGATTAAGTTCTCTTAAAACCTGCCAAACGTTAGCAGTCTTACCCTTTCTTTTGATTAATCCAAAATTATATTTATTACTGGCATCTCTTATGTTATTTTGCACAAGGTTGCGAGCTACTTTGTACTCTGCATGGACACTGTGCATGGATTTCAAGTCCATTCTTCAATTTTTTATTATTTTCTTTAATTTTCAATTATTTTCTTACATTTTTAAAATATTTTTTTTCTTTTATTTTTTGTCACCTTTTTCAGAGAAAAAATTCACCTTTTCAGCTTTTTTGAAGATAAAGGGTAATGTGATGCATGTATAATGAAATTAATTTAAAAAAAATTGTTTAATAAATAAATTTTTGGTGATTTTTACATAGAGTAAAAATTTCCAAAATTTATTGAGTAGGTAAATGACATTTTTAGGGTTCCGTACATCACAAGTGTACGCACGGAACCATATTGGCAAGACTTTGTCGAAAATCGTATCCCCCCCCCCTAACCGCCAAACTATTTGACTTAGAAAGTTCAAATTTGACCCACATATGTATTTTCACGTGTAGATGAAAGAAAAATTATAGAGAACATGATTCTAGGGGTTGATCATAGCGTTGTCAAGAAAATAACAAGATTTTTGAGAAATTTTGATATTTTTTGGCTGATAACTTTTGCCATTTCTTTGACAGCGCTATCACCACAACAATCTCTATAATTTTTCTGTAATCTACATATGATATTACATTTTTGTACCAAATTTGAACTCTCTAAGTCAAATATTTTGGCAGATAAGAGGGGAATACGGTTATTTTTTTTAAAAAAAGCGTTTAATTTTTACCATTCCTGCCCTTTATCTGCCAAATTATTGTACTTAGAGTGCTGAAATTTGGTACACATATGTAGTTTGACGTTTAGATTACAGAAAAACTATAGAAAACCTTGTTGCAGGCTGTTATCATAGCGTTTTTCAGCAAAAAAACGATTTTTTTTAAAAAATGCTAAAAAATGGTCGTATCCCCCCCCCTGAACTTCCAAACTATTAGACTTAAAGAATTCAAATTTGGTACACAAATGTATTTTCACGTATAGATTACAGGAAAATTATAGAGAACATGATTGTATGTGTTGAACATAGCGTTGTCAAGGAAATAACAATATTATTGAGCATTTTTTTAACATATGGGCCATAGTTTAGTGTTATAACTTTGACAGCGCTATAATCATCACTTTCTCTATAATTTTCCTGTAATCTACACGTAAATCTACATACGTGTACCAAATTTTAGCATCCTAAGTCAAATAGTTTAATAGATAAGGGGGGGGGGGATACGGTCATTTTTTTATCAAAAATGCACTAAAAGTGTACAATGCCACCTCCATATCTGCCAAACTATTGTACTTAGAGCGCTGAAATTTGGTATAGATATGTAGTTTGCCATATAGATTACAGAAAAACTGTAGAGAACTTTGTTGCAGATCGTTGTCATAGTGTTTTTAAGCAAAAACCAACGATTTAAAAAAAATGCTAAAAAATGACCGTATCCCCCCTCCCATAACTTCTAAACAATTTGACTTAGAGAGTTCAAATTTGGTACACAAATGTATTTTCACGTGTAGATTACAGAAAAATGGTAGAGAACATGATTGTAGAAGTTGATCATAGCGTTGTTAAGGAAATAAAATGATTTTTGAGTATTTATTATGGATATTTGCTAAAATCTCTGGATTTTTCGTTGACAGCGCAATCACCATCACGTTCTCTATAATTTTTATGTAATTTACACCTGAAAATACATTCCTGTACAAAATTTGAACTCTCTAAGTAAAATATTTTGGTAGATAGGGGGGGGGGGGGGGTGGTCCATTTTTAATAAAAAATTCATTATATATTATATTTTATATACTATATTATATATAATATGTATAATATATTTATATATTTAATAGTATCAAATATATTAAAAATTATTTTGTTTTGTGTACGGAACCCTCGATTTTAGTGCGAGTGTAACTCGAACTTGCTCGATTTTTTCATACTTGAGTGACGTATAACTTAAACAGTAATTAACCGATAATTATAAAATTTGGAATTTTCTTTCTTTATAAAATTACGAAGATGATCCAACATTTCAGATGATGTCACACTTTTAAGGGGGTTTTTTATTATAAAATTAGTGAAAAATAATGGCCAAAAATGAAATTAAAATGTAATCCAAGACCTCCAAAAGTTTCAATTTTCATTATTTTCAACCGCATTGAGTTTCATATTCTTACACAACATATATTAAAAATGTAAAAAAAAATTTTTTTATTTTATTTATTAATAGCATTTTATTAAAAATGCTACAAGCCACGCAAGCGAAGAAAACATATCCGAACCATCAGCAGACAGCACTGCATAACTGCCGTAGTTTCTCTTTAAATAGATCCAAAAAATTTCCTTATCTTGTTTAACATAGGTATAAAATGTTGTCAAAATGTCACTGAATATTCATTAATTCTTCCCACAAAAAAAATCATTAAAAATCGGTAAAAAAGAGCCTTCTAATGTGTTTCCCCCCCTTAACCAGGTACCCACCCATGTAAGTTAGCATAGAAAAATGTTTTACCCACCCCCCTACCCATAAGACCTTATGTAATTTATGGACGGCCCCTATTGTAGATTCCTGCTTAGGGTCCTATATAAAGTTTCTAAAAATGGCTCTTTTCAATTTCATATTCTTCCGATGTTAGAATTATGAGGTATATTTGGCCAATATCAAAGTTGAAACCTCTCTGATTGAAGTTCAATTGTGCTCTTCCTTCTTGTATCTTATCTAACTAGAATCATTTGTGAGAGAACGCACCATGCGCATTTCTATGAATCACTCGTATAGAAATCCTAGTAGGACGTTCCTATGTAGAATCCTATGTGGATTCCTACATAGATTCCTATAGGAGTGATTCATTGAAGGGCCGCATGGTGCGTTTTCTTACAAGAGCCTCAAGGTAGATAAGATATAAAAGGAAGAGCACAAATGATCATTAATCAGAGAGGTTTTAACTCTAAGATTGGCCTATTATACTTCTCGGCAGTCTAACAGCAGAAGAATACGAAATTAAAAAAAGTCATGTTTACAAATCGTATATCCCTTTGAAGCACAGCGGGACATCAGAGTCCCACCTGTTTGTATATGATATTTTATGTTTTTCTCGTAATAAAAAAACAATACAGACATGGTTTTTTGCATTTTATTATCCTAATACATTAATAAACAGACAAGTGTGTCTATTTTCTGCAATTTGAATAACAATTTATTGTTAATATGTAACAGTTTCATTAAATTTATGTTTTCCAAAATCCAGTTAGTATTTTTAAACTCTACCTTTCACGATGCATTAACCACTCAAATTTTCTCTTGCCAACGAATTCACCTTGCCGCAACGTACTGACCAAAGGGAGATTCTGTCTGACGCGATCAATGCCGAGAACTTCCGAGAAATACCACGGCCCCAAAGAACAATATCACTTACCAATCTCCAAATCCAGAAAGACACCGCAACCGACGAAAATCCGCCACTTGAAACCAGGGAAATTAGGAACCGGATAACGCCAGGTTGACTCCACGAGGAGAGAAACAACAACGTTTCTTAATTAATATTAATTTATTTAAGTCAGCCAACTCTCTTTTTGACTGCCACCAAGTTCACACTCACGTTCACTCGTAATTAAACACAAAAGGTAGTAAGGCGACTACAGATTTACGCGAAACGTACCGACGGTTCTCGATCCAATCCAAGACTGCTGCTCCCGCTCGACCGCCTCGACGTCCTCCGTAGTCCCAAAGGGGTGGGGGACACGCCCCTTCCTCGTTCTCTCCTCGTCTGACCGCCGACCCTGAAGACTCAGACTCTGTCACTCTCATGGGATCCACCTGTAAAACGAAAAAGAGGTCGCCTCGATAAGCGAGGGAAAACGCGGAAAAATAGCGCGAAAGGCATTTTCACCAATCTCGACGGCGCTATCACCCCTCATAATTTCACGTGGCTATCCGAGGGAACTGTGACGAAGCGGAAATAGCGCCGGTCAGGGCCGTGACTTAAGAGGGCGCTCGGCCGCTCGTTTTCCACTTTATATAAGCTAGATAATATTCAAATATTAATCCTGAATTTCGGCGATCCTCCAGGAATTGGGCGACAGCCTCATCCAAGATATGCTGAGGGCAATCTCTCAGCAACCACTTGATCCGTTCAATCCCCCTTACGAGATCTAACTGGGGATCAATCCCCCCTCTTCCGGCTTCATAATCCTCTTGAATACCCCTAAGCGGTAACGCAACGGCTCCATCCTCTTCTCTGGGTGGGGAGAAAACCGCTTCCTCAATTATCCCGGGAGATGCCTCCACCAATTCCTCCTCTCTAACTGTCTCTTCTCTCCCCTCGAAATTTGGTGCCTGCTGGCCACCCCGTCGACTCCTCACGTCATCCTCTTCCTCCGAACGTGAAGAGTTCGACCGGCGTCCGCGATGCAATACATCTCGTTCGTATTGGTACCGCATATACGCGATTTCACATCGCGGGCACCGGTTCACTCTGACTCTCTTCCGGCCGCAATTCATGCAAAAATCCGTCCACTGGGGGTGGGGGCAACGAATCCTGAGATGGCCACGCCCCCAACAATTGAAACAAACCCCCGGTGGAGGGTCAATTGAAGGATCGGTGGGAATGGGCGTCAGGTTCCCAAATAACATCCCCTTTGTTTTAATTTTCAGCGGCGGCCTGGAGGACTGGGTGGGCCGTGACTGACCCACTGGTCTGGGAACTACTCCGCGGGACGGTGCGGCCACCTCCGGTTGACGGTGCTCCGGCGGTCCAGGCAGCGTGATGGGCCGGGGAGGAAGGGACATATCCCTGGGGCTGAAAAAGTCCTCCTTGTTGAAGACGCCTCGGAAAATCTTACGGATTTCCTCATCCTGGGCGGCCTTCAACTTTGATAATTGAGCTGACCCATTCCCCTCTTCTTCCGCACGATTCTTCCTTAAAATCGTCGATCGGGAGGTCTGCTGAGGGGGCCCGGGAGATCGTTGTATTGGAGTCCGACTCCCACATGGACACTCCTATGCTGGGGACCTCTCGATCCTAATCATCCTCCGTCCAGAGCTCGACTCCTTCCACACTCTGTCCCACTACCAGTTCTTCCACCTCAGCTTCCTTAACTCCCTTCTCTCCGTTCCACCATCAACCTCTCCTTCTCTCCCCTCAAAAATCTCTCCTCTCCCCTCTTGACTTCCTTCTACTAGTTTAACTCCTCTCCTCTCTACTTCCTTGCCCTCTTGGCTAGGACCAGTTTGCGCCAAATCCAGCGGTGGAGGATAGGGTGGGGGAAATTTAACTCTCCCAACCCCACGACCACGCTGTTTCCTAAGGCTTGGCAGATCTGAGGCACGTGTTCAGGGCGGCGACATTTTAACACCAAATCTAGAAACAACAAAAGATAAATCGGTTAACTCTATAATATTACTTCCTGGGTGGTATAAATCGCTTGAGGTCAGACACATGCACCTTAGTAACTCGGCGACTCTCATAATGTTCTCAACGCATACACCGACTCAGATAACTTTTCGACTATTTCGAATGGCCCCTCGTATTCCGGTGCTAGTTTAGCCGAAAACTTTTTCACCGCGTTCGACAATTTATGCGTCCGCCACAGCACTAGATCCCCCACTTGAAATTCCGCGAGTCTCTTATTCCGGTTGTAATACACCGTTTGTCTTTCTCTCTCTTTGTCGATAAATCTCGCGACCAAATTTCTCAACGCATCTAACCTCTTCAATCGATCGTTCCACACCTCCGGATCGATTCTCTTGACACGCTTGCTCCCCTCTACTTCTCTTCTCAAACTTTTAACCGGTTTCGGGTTCCGTCCATAATTAAGGAACGCGGGTGAGAACTTAGTGGTCGATTGGACAGCAGTATTCATGGCATGACGGAACTCATGAATATGCTTATCCCACTCTCGGTGGTCCTCACCTATAAAAGTTGCGACCATAGTTTTCAACACTCGATTACTCCTCTTGACAGGATTTGCCTGCGGATGGTAAGGCGGCGTGGTGAGATGCTGAACACCATAATCATCCAGGACTGACTTTAGGAATTTATTATCAAATTCCTTACCATTGTCCGTCAGCAAAAACTCTGGAGTCTCCCACCTGAACAAAATTAACTCCTCAAACGCCCGTGCAATTGACTTGCCATCCGCAGATCTTAATGGTTTGACCTCTACCCAGTGAGAAAATAAGTCTTGAAACACCACTAGGTAGCGGCACTGACTCTTGCTTGGAGGAAATTCCATGCAGTCAGCTGCCACTACCACCCAGGGTCTCTCAACTATCCTCTGTCCCATAAGGCCTTGAGGACCTTCCTGTGAGACCTTATGGTACTGACATTGAGGACACGCCCGCACGAATTTTTGCACATCGTGCCACACACCCTGCCAATAATATTCTCTCGCTACTCTGTCATAAGTCTTCTCAATTCCCAGATGTCCTGCCGAGAACTCTGAGTGCGCATTCTTGAGCACTCTCTCACGATATTCGAGTGGCACAATCAACTTCCACCCCTCTTCATCCCCTGTACATGGCAACAATAAAGGATCTTCCCTAAACCGATATAAACTCCCCTCAAGAACTTTCCTAACCCATCTGTTAGGGAATTTCACCACCAAATCGAGTTTTTTTATGTACCAGGGGTCTAAAATTGTTTCAAACGCTGTCACCTCTTTAAACTCATCCTCGTACATCCTCGATAAGGCATCCGGAACATGGTAGTGAATTCCCCTACGATGAACAATCTCGAAATCCCACTGCTGCATCTCGAGGGCCCAACGTGCTAATCGGCCTGTCGGCTCTTTTAAATTTCGCAACCATTTTAGAGCACTATGGTCCGTAATGGCTGTGAATTTATATCCCTCGATATATGGTCTCAATTTCTTGATTGACCACAGCAGTGCCAAACACTCTTTCTCCGTCACACTATAATTTCTCTCGTGGACAGAAAGAGTCTTACTCAAAAACACTATTGGGTGCTCACCATCCTCCCCCTCTTGAGTTAGAACCGCTCCGATTGCGTAACCACTCGCATCACACTGAATTGTAAATGGCCTCGAGAAGTCTGGCCTTGCCAAGACTGGTGCCGAAGTCAATTTATTTTTCAATGCTTGAAACGCCTCTTGTTGCTCTTCTCCCCACTCCCAAGCTCGACCTTTTTGCAATAACCTCAAAAGTGGTATCTTTAATTCGCTATCATGTTCTATGAAACGCGCATACCACCCCACCATACCTAAGAATCGACGGAGCTGTTTTATATTAGTTGGTGCCGGATAATCAACCACTGGTGCGATTTTCTCTGGGTCCGGTCTCAACCCTTGACTATCGAGTACATAACCTAAATATGAAACTCTCGAACACCCAAATTCGCACTTTTCCGGATTTACCACCAATCCAGCCTCCGCCAACTTCCTCAAAACAATCTCTAACCATTCTAGATGTTTCTCATAATCATCAGTAACGATGAATATGTCATCCAGGTACCCAAACACATAAGGCTCGAACTCACGTCCAAATAACGAATCGATTAATCGCTGGAATGTCATCGGGGCATTTGTGAGTCCAAATGGCATTCTTTTCAACTGCCACAAACCAGAACCAGGAATAGCAAACGCTGTATATTTTCGACTCTCAGGGGATATCGGCACTTGATGGTAAGCCTGCTTCAGATCGATTTTGGAAATATATCGTGCTTTCCGTAATTTATCCAAAATCGAGTCAATGGAGGGGATGGGATATGCGTCTCTGACTGTCACTTTATTTAAATCTCTGTAATCAATACAGAAACGCAGTGATCCCTCTCCCTTCTTGACGATTACGGGCGCACTGCTCCACTCACATGCCGATATCTCAATTACTCCCCTCTCTAACATCTTTTGTACCTCCTGGTTAGCCCATTCTAATATCATAGGCGACATCCTACGAGAACGATGTTCAATTGGTGTTGGATCAGTGACTCTTATGGTATGTTCAGTCAAAAATGTCATACCATGTTCCACCTCCTGTGGTAAAATCAGCTGATCCACCAATTTTTGAATTTTCGATCTCTGCCCCTCTGATAACTCACAAATCCCTGCACATTCTGCAAAAATATCCCCTTCCACACTATTTCCTATACCACCTCTCCCCTCTGGACTCAACTCTCCATACTCCAAAAATTTATGCCATTCCCCTCTTGAACTCTCCACAACCCCCTTCCTAACCTCACATCCATGTCCGCCATTCGATGAAAATCCTGACTTAAAAGCATGTGATGGGACAAATTATCTACTACCCGTAAGTTAAACGGTTAAGAAAAACCATCTACCGTTAACCATAAACTTAATTTCCTCAATGCTGCTGTTGATCCGCCAAGCGCGCTCCCAATTGCTGTATTCGATTTCGTAAGTCTATTCCGAAATTTTTCTGCTAATTCCGGCACAACCAGCGAAACCGTCGCGCCCGGATTAAACAGCGCTATATACGGCTTGTCTGCGATCACCACCTTAAGAAAATACCGATTTTCCATGGATGAGGCATCTATCTGTTCTCCCGTTAAATCAGGAGCTGCTGTATTCTTTACAGCATCACCCCTCCCTGGACTGAACATGCTGATGGGACATCAGTACATTCAGTCCCAACACCAGCTTGTCGAAGCCCCTCATTACTCGATTGCGTCCCCTGTATTGAGAGTTTCGTCCCGGATTGCTCTTCAGTGGGTTGCGTCCTAGAGTTCACAACTTCCGTCCGGACTTCCAGGAACTGGCTTTTGAACTCACAGGATTGCGTCCCAACGAGTTCCGTCCCCTTACTGCTGGATTGCGTCCCAGCTTCAGTACAAATTGCTGGATCCAGCATGGGTTGAGTTTCCTCTTGAGGCACTGGCACCACTTGAATGGGTGTCCCATTTTCTCCCCCCACTACTGTCCATTGGGGCAAGTTTTGGGCCATTGGGACAATTTCTTCCCCACTAGACGCAAGCTCACACCGGACTTTCAATTCCTCAGTTGGTTGACTCAGTTGTCCCTCGACCGTCTCAATTATGTCTCCCTGTCCCACTTCTCCCAATCTCTCAACTAAGTCGTCACTCTCCCCTCCTGAATGATATTCCGCACGAATTAAAGTGAGGAAGATTTCAGGATCTTCCTCTTCTTCCTCTACTGTCCCGCAGATGAAGTTCCTGGGGGGGAAGGGTTGGTCGGTTCCCCCCTGTGCCGTTTCCCCACATTCTCCTCAATTCCACACAATTGGGACAGTTTTTTAACACTGTCCCACTTGTCTCACACACTTGGCACACACTCCTCGGGTTTACGGGTCGTGGTATGGGACACTCGTTAGCGTAGTGTTCCTGTTGTTGACACCTAAAACAGGTTCTCAGCTTACACTCTGACGCTCGGTGTCCCACCGCCTGACATTGGTAACAGGCACCCGTAAATCCCCCGGGGACACTAGACTTTGTTATCTGCGAACGTCCCACTCCACTGAAACGGTTCTGATAAGGTTGTCCCCCTGCAACGGAACGACTCTGATACTGTCCCACATTTCTCATACCACTGGTAGATGGGACAGTCGGATTCAAGGCTACCATTTGAGCGTAAGTAACAGGAGTTCGGGTAGCCGGAACCTGTTGCACTGCAGCCAGAGACGCTGTCTCACTTGTTCCTTGAGATGTCCCACTCTCTACTCTCGCTACCACCAGCTTCAACGCGTTTCCCCTTTTCACTTTCTGGCTTCCTTTCTTTTGTGGGACAGGTGGGACTGTCCCACTTTCCTCCCCACTGGATTCGGAACCGGGTACCCCCAACAGCACGTCCATCTTTGCCCCTTTTTTCACCCCTCTAGGAGCTGCCGCCAGGATACGAATTTTATCCCGAGGCGGAGGTGGGACATATCTCTTATCCAGGTCCTTTATCCTCTCATATCGCCTCAGAATTTCCTCTAAATCTTCGATAGTATCGAACTCCGAATTGGATAACTGACGTCTATATTCCGGCGTCAGCCCCTTGAACACTATCCTTAAAAAGGATTCACGAGAGATGGGACACCTCAAGTGTCCCACTATAACTCTCATACTCATAATAAAATCGGAAATTTTCTCTCCTTTAGCTTGTGTTCTGCTGCGAGCCTCATCTAGGACATCGTCATCCAAGAGGGCCGCCGAAAATTCTCGTTTAAATAATTTTTTAAACGATCTCCAGGAACCAAGTTCCTTCCGTACGAGTCGAAACCATCGGCTCTCATTCTTTCGCAGAACACTAGGGAGAGCTGTCAAAATCTCCGTATCACTGAGAAAATTGCACTCTTTGCAATCTTCAACTCTCTCTAAAAATCCCTCTCCATCCTCCTTCTCCCCTTCTGAAAACTTTATGTCCCAATCCTTAAGGATTTCAGGACTGGTATCGGTCTCCGATTCCGACCCACCTGACAACAACACATCGCGTCTCCCCCCTTTTCGTCTACCGGAATCGGAACTCCCACTCCCCGTAAATTTCTCCTCCTCTTGCTCCATTTGAGGAGCAACTCCCGGGGGGGGGGGGGGGGGGGTGAGTAGTATTTTTCCCGCTGTCCTCCTTTATCCTGCGTGCCCCCCCCTTCTGTCCCATTCGCGACTCTGATTCGGGTTCACGTGTACCAGGCGTTTCCTAGTACCTTTCCCCCCTGCGTCACTCTTGGGGAGAGCGTTCGCAAAGTTGTTGGAACTAATCTGGAGCTGTTCCATCAAAAACGCGTTGTGGGCACGCAGCTGATCCAACTCTTTCAATTGTTGCTGTGCATAAATTGCACGCTGATCAGGACTTAGCCCCCACGCCCCCAACACCTGCCTCCTACTCCAGAATTCTGGGGACATTCCTGGTGCCGGAATACATCCTGTACCCCCCACCCACGTCACGTGGGTTGACGCCCCAGATATGGAACTCACTGTAGTTGTGGTCACCGACGTGACAAATTCCGTCCCCACGGTAACTCTCGAAGGCACACAAGACGCAAGTGTCGCTTCCGGTACGATGGTTGTGGTACTGGTTGTCCCATTCCCCCCCTCCACCAGATTCTCCCTTACGTTACTAGTATCAAAAGAGGCCTGGTCCCCCCCCCGGCGGGGTTTCCCCCCGCTGGTCACCGCCGGGCTATTTCCCGGTTCCAACGACAACCTTGACCTCCCCGTCCTGGGGGAGCCCGTGCCGGCTTTCCCCTCTCTCTGCCCAACCAGGGCTTCATATTTAAAAACAAACTCAGCTTCTTCCCGATTAAAATTATCGGACCACGGTACTATTACCGTGGCCGGAAAAATATACTTCACTTCGGAACGGAGAAGTCTTTCTCGGAGGACTTGCGGAGTTCCGGTCGTACTGCACTCCTGCCGTCCTAATTCCTCCACCACCTGTTCCACTTCCATTGTCTGGATTTGTTGCCAGACCAAAATTTTAATCCACACCGGACGAAAGGAACACGTAAGTATAACTCCCCTCGCAAGAGCATCACCCGACATAAAAAGAAGAAACACGAAACTCGTATTCAAGAAAAAAAAAAAAGTTTTCTTCTTTTTGCGAAAATTTACTAAATACTCTGGCCGTCTCCCCCTCCACCGACCAGAAAACACGATGCCCGGCGAATTTGGCGACTAATTTTAATTAGTCACGACTAACTTTGCTCCTCTCGCCCCTCAAAACAAAAAAACTGGGTTCCGAAATTTCGGAAAACCACTTAAAATAATTATTAATCATACATATTATACAATAATAATACAACAAATTCATAAAATCAACAGTTCACCTTAGCCGTAAAATTCAAAATAAAAAAAAAATTTTACTAAATCTGGTGAACGGAACAAAAAAAATAAAAAAAATCTTTTCAAACCCAATGGGGTAAAAGGAAGCACATTTAAATAAACTGTCCAAAGAACAAACAAAAAGAACTTCACCTTTAATTTAGAATTTATCCTGAATAAGAAAAAAAAATATCGAGAAAAGAAAACTGAACTTTCCTCCCCTAAAATTTAATAACTGGCTTAACTTATAAACCCAACACAAAAAAAAAATTTCTTTTCTAGAAAGAACAACTACCAAAAAAAATTTTGGTTTTATTCTAAAGGATCGTTCCGCAGAGTTACTCTCCCAATATTTTCAGGAAAGAGAAAACGAAAAATTTCGCACTATAAGGGACTCTACGTAGTGTGGCTTTCCCAATATTTTTCAGGAAAAAGGAAATTTCAGCCGCACCAATAATTTAAATATTCCACATTGAGCGTCCCTTCCCCCCTCTTTCCGTCCGACCGCGATTCAAACGAATTTGACCGTTAGCCCGCAATCAGAGAAAATACTTGAAGCCACAAAAATTCCACTCTTCTTCACCCCTCAAATACCACACAAATTTTCTTACCCACTCATTTAAACAATTTGAAATAAACCGAATTTCCTATTAATTGAATCTAACAAGAACACAAAAAAAAAACTCGGCGCAAACTCTCCCCTCAGAAATCAAAACAAAATTCACTAGTCATTAGTCGCGGCCAAATACCGAGACGCATGATTCTTTTTACTTCCACGATACGAGAAAAAAAACGAGACAGACCAACGATTCTCACCAACGACCGGCACTTAAATTTTTAAAATTTTGTATCACGAGAACAAAAATTTAATTCCGGATTTCACTCCCCTCAAAAGAAGGGTAAAATAATTACAATCGAAATTTTTCACGATCGAATTTCATTCGACACACGACTTCCGGTTCACACTATTCTTCGCAACCACGTTTTCCTCACTCAACGGACAATTCAAAAAAATTTTCCCCCTCGCGTCGCCATTTTCCTCGCGCATCGCTTCCCGAGAATAAGCGAATCTTTTTCAATTAATTTTTCCCGGACATATCACTCGCGTCACTTTTCGCTTAATCTCACTCAACTTACCACAAAAACAAAACAAAACTCTTTTTTCTCTCCCCCACAAAACAAAATAACTCCCGTGGTGTTTCTCCGTTGATCTCAAGACGAATACTTTAACAAAAAATTTAGTCCCCACAAGGGATGCCAAATGTAACAGTTTCATTAAATTTATGTTTTCCAAAATCCAGTTAGTATTTTTAAACTCTACCTTTCACGATGCATTAACCACTCAAATTTTCTCTTGCCAACGAATTCACCTTGCCACAACGTACTGACCAAAGGGAGATTCTGTCTGACGCGATCAATGCCGAGAACTTCCGAGAAATACCACGGCCCCAAAGAACAATATCACTTACCAATCTCCAAATCCAGAAAGACACCGCAACCGACGAAAATCCGCCACTTGAAACCAGGGAAATTAGGAACCGGATAACGCCAGGTTGACTCCACGAGGAGAGAAACAACAACGTTTCTTAATTAATATTAATTTATTTAAGTCAGCCAACTCTCTTTTTGACTGCCACCAAGTTCACACTCACGTTCACTCGTAATTAAACACAAAAGGTAGTAAGGCGACTACAGATTTACGCGAAACGTACCGACGGTTCTCGATCCAATCCAAGACTGCTGCTCCCGCTCGACCGCCTCGACGTCCTCCGTAGTCCCAAAGGGGTGGGGGACACGCCCCTTCCTCGTTCTCTCCTCGTCTGACCGCCGACCCTGAAGACTCAGACTCTGTCACTCTCATGGGATCCACCTGTAAAACGAAAAAGAGGTCGCCTCGATAAGCGAGGGAAAACGCGGAAAAATAGCGCGAAAGGCATTTTCACCAATCTCGACGGCGCTATCACCCCTCATAATTTCACGTGGCTATCCGAGGGAACTGCGACGAAGCGGAAATAGCGCCGGTCAGGGCCGTGACTTAAGAGGGCGCCCGGCCGCTCGTTTTCCACTTTATTTAAGCTAGATAATATTCAAATACTCGAACGAGAGTTTTGAAAATAACACATAAAATTCGTAGTGACGAAACGCTTCGTCACAAATAACATATTAGTTATAAAATATTGATAAAAATTGGAATTAATTTGATTGTCACTAATTATATACAAGTAAAAAGTCTACCCTTCGTATTCAAAGGTTTTTGGAGTCGTTGAAAACAAATCCGTTGTCATTTTTTAAAAATTCAAATTAGCGGATCCAATATGGCGGACATAATTTTTTAAATTTTTATCAGTTTTTATGAAACTCGGTATAAAAGGGTTTCTAGAGTCGCTGAATAAAAATCAAATGTTATTTAAAAAAAATTCAAAATGGCGGATCCAATATGGCAGTCAGTTTTTTCCAAATTTATTGAATTTGCTTGAAATTTGTTACTTAGAGGTTTTCAAGTGAATCCAATCAATTTTAATCAATTCGTCTGCCATATTGAATTTCTGAAATCTGATTTCATATTCGTACTCAGCGACCCCAAAAACCCTTTTATACCGAGTTTCATAAAAATTGGTAAAAATGTAATAATTCATGTCCGCCATATTAGATCCGCCATTTTGAATTTTTATAAAATTACATCGAAATCGTTTTCAGCGACCCCAAAAACTATTAGATATGTTGACATTGTTAAAAAAATTCTGCAGGAAAAATTCGTGCTTTAAAGGGATATAAGCACCTTAGATTGGGTAGTGTCGTTGGGCAGACTGGACTGACAACTGGCCCATTGCCCACCACCTCCAGATCGAGACTACGCCGCTACAACTTGGGTTAACCATAAAATGAGTCCTAGGCAAGCAAGAGTGTTCGCATCCTCTCAGAATCTCACGTCGTCCGCACTTGACAAGAATTGTTAGCCCCCACTCTGGAAAATCTTAATTAACGACTTTCCTCACAGGCAGTTGGTGCACCAAGCACAACTCTTGTTGAACAAATAGAAATTTAAAAAGTTAAAATGCGAATGATTTTTATTTCACTTTCCTATAAATTCAATTATCAATTTTAACTACGAGGTTAGCTCAGTTGGTTAAATCATAGACTCTGCGGTCGTGCAAGTCAAGTTGGCTTAGCTCGTAAGATAATTTCAGTGGAAAGTTTGATGTACCCTGTCGGTAACTGACCTGTATACACCATTAGAACTCGACTGTCGATAAAACCGGTTGTACTCAGGAGAGGTTTTTCTACAGTTTTCCCTCTCTACTGGCGAGCAAACCCAATATTGGATGGCCCAGGCAAATGCGAGTACTCCTAATTTTAAGTTGTTCTGTAGACGCAAAATCTTAGTACAATTTAACAGAATTTTCCTCGGAATGTCCGCAAGAAATGTGGTTTAAAAAAAAATAACTATTAATTTCGTTATACTCTAACCGATTATGGTACATGGATGCGTTACCAGATTATTTATAAAAAAATACAAAACTTACAAACAATTTATTCGTCCGATCACAGATATCTTATTCTTGACTATCATACTCGAAAGTTATATTATGATTTTTATTTTAATTGAAAACCAGATTCTAAAATAACAGAACCCAAATTGTCGGTTTCGAGGAGAATCACCCATATACATATTTAGATTCGCGAAGGCACAATTTCCAAGAATTATTAAACCAATCACATTACTATTAATAGAGTTATTACAAAATTTCAAAAGTGCAGTTCATAGTTATTAAAATTCGTTTGCAAGTAAACAAATAATTTAAATTTAGCTCGCAACATATCAGTTTGTAGGTTTTGTTAATATTCTTTTTATAATTTTCCGCAATCAAAAATATCCAATTAATTTTAAATATCCCACCTTTTGATTTTGCAAATCCTCTTCAGCTTTAGCAGTAAGCATCCTACCTAAAGCTTCACGACATCCTTCAGTAAAGACTTTTTGAACAAGAGGTGTTGGACAAGCTAGAGATCTCAAACATAAAGAAACTCTTTCAGCATCATCGTGAGTCATTGCTTTTAAAGGCAGACCAGATCTACCCAGCTGTAAAATACTAGACATAACGAGCATGGCTTCAGTTTGCAATCTATTACTTTTCTGTTGGTTAGCTTCTAAATTCTTATAGCGAAGAGCGAGTTTTGAAAGAGTTGTAGCTAATGATGCACCAATAAAAAAATCACCATCCATCATATACTGAACAAGAACAGGTCGATTTTCTTCTTTCTTTCCTAAATTAAAATAAAAAAAATTTAAGTTTTAATAAGATTTGTTTAAGAAATTTATATATTTTATAGTTGTGAGCAACCATTAAGGTAGTTGTTTCAAAAATCGAAAGTAGAGAACGTAATGAATCTTTCAGCAAAAAAAGTTCAATGCTCAATACGTATTTCTTCAAAATATGAAATTAATTGAGTAGCCGGATGCAATAACTCGCTAGGCGCTCGAACACGCGTAAAACTATTGTCCAAGCCAAATTTTTGGAGTAGTTTTTCAAACTGTTTAAAAAATGTTTTTAAAAATATAAGGTTATAGAGAAGAAAAAAAACGCATCTTTTTTTCTCTTCAATTGTTTTGTAGAATGCATACTTTTAATAATAAAAATTAAAAACACGAAAAAAATTTTTGTAAAATCAATTACCTTTTTATAAATATAACAATATTTCTCAGCTATTTATTATTGAAATTGATTAAAATTTGATACACGTATGCAGTATATACTGGTAAAGCCTGCAAGCACAGTAAAACCTTTAAAAAATGATATTGTTTAATAATATTTAATACAAAAGTAATAAGTTCAATAATAGTAGTTTTCTAACTTTGAAGTCAAAAATTTCTATTAATGATTTAAAATAGCGGTAACTTGTAGTGAGAAAGTTTTTCATTTAGTATTAAGGAAGTTTTTCTTACACATTTTTAAACTCATAAACGCATAAATAAAGAACTATAAGAAGAATAGTGAAGCGTTATTTATTTCTATCGTTGCGTCCACCATATTATCATGTACTACGGTCGTCAGCTGTTCTCCCTGTTCTCTATCCCTCTAACGTAGACACATGACAATATGGTGGACACAACGATAAAAATAAATAACGTTCCACAATTCTTCTTATGATTCCTTATTTCTACGATTATGAGTTACAAACTTTGCGAGAAAAACTTCCTTAATACTAAATGAAAAACTTTCTCACTACAAGTTGCCGCTATTTTAAATCATTAATAGAAATTTTTTACTTCAAAGTTAGAAAACTACTATTATTGAACTTATTACTTTTGTATTAAATATTATTAAACAATATCATTTTTTAAAGGTTTTACTGTGCTTGCAGGTTTTACCAGTATATACTGCATACGTGTACCAAATTTTAATCAATTTCAATAATAAATAGCTGAGAAATATTGTTATATTTATAAAAAGGTAATTGATTTTACAAAAATTTTTTTTAGTGTTTTTAATTTTTATTATTAAAAGTATGCATTCTACAAAAAAATTGAAGAGAAAAAAAGATGCGTTTTTTTTCTTCTCTATAACCTTATATTTTTAAAAACATTTTTTAAACAGTTTGAAAAACTACTCCAAAAATTTGGCTTGGACAATAGTTTTACGCGTGTTCGAGCGCCTAGCGAGTTATTGCGTCCGGCTACTTAATTCGCGGCTTATTTTCTAAAATATGATTATTTAAAAGTCACAATTTTTATACAACGATAGATTAAAAATAGTTATTTGTGTAACAAGAGCGCATCTGTAGGAGAGTGTGTGATTACGGAACTCGCTTCACTCATGCGGCAATCACACGATTAGAGATTCCTCTAGATGCACCCGTGTTCCACACATAATTTTATATAATACTTTGAGTCAAGAACTGTACTGTAAACGCTGTTTTTAGAGTTCTGGAGATTGAAAGGAAGAGTTTTTTGATCACAGTTTAATACCACCAGCAATGCTATTCTAACACGCGACAGCTGATGTTTAGGTTGACAAGTGTAATTGAATAATTATAGCTCAAAATACTCGTTAACTACTTCCGTTTCAAATAAAAAGTGGCAGAATTTAAAATACAAAATGGCGTCATTACTGGGCCTCGTAATAGACGCTGAAATCGAAAATACGCAAATATAGGGTAAAGTGGGTAAAAACCACTTATATCTGACATTTTTAACTATAACTTTAAAACCAATGTAATTATACAGAGAAAATCTAAATGGTGTTTTAAAGATTGATCCTTTGGTTATATTTTATTCTCAACACACAATAATTATAATAATTACACAACAACTATTAGTACAAGTAAATGAACAAATGTGTATACACTTGAATGAATAAAATACAATGATCTCTCTTTTTAAATTATGAATTTAATTATTTTAAAATCATATTCTGATCAAACAGTAAAAACTTAGACATTATGATCCAATTTCAATGTTAACCCCCTGCCTACTGAAATGACCGTTAACGACAAAAATTCGGACGCAGGCAGGACCGATTACGGCAGACATTTTCTCCATCGTCGAGACGTAAGACGGTTCACTAAAATGATTATCTAGAAAGTTAGTGAGGCAGAATTTTAGAAGGCAGAATGTTTCTTTTACCGTATGTTTCTTTTCTCGAACTATAATTTGTAAGAAAGCGCATGTAGACAAAAATTTGTAAAATCAAATTGACAATTATGTGACAGGACGGCACCAATTAAACAATCAATAAAATTTAAACAATTTATTTGTCAGGTTAATCAAATACAAATCCGTTCGCTCGCACACCCAAGTACAGACTGCCCTTTCCTCTCTTATCCCTTAGCATTTAGTCTTATCTCGACTTACACACCAACAGCAACAGACACACAGGCTCATACACGTAATAGGTGACTTATAATCTCACAGTTCGGCCAATCCTGACCATCGTTCGACCACGAACGCAAATTTTTACATTCCTAAAAAGTTTTCCTTTTTTTTTATTTTTTTTTTTTAGTTTAACCCCTTACGCCACAGCCGCATGTTTGCCGGCTCCCAGATTCCCTCATATTTTTTCTGGGTCACTTGACATCCAGGAATGTCCGCTATCATATACCTATTATTATTTAAAATTTTTATTACTTGATAAGGACCTTTAAAACGTGGTTTTAGCTTAGGGGAAATTCCTGTTGTCGAATCGAAATTTTTTAACATGACATAATCCCCAAGATTGTAACTGACCGACTCTTTTTTCTTTTTGTCCCCCTGAGCTTTCGTTAGTGTTTGCTGTTTTATCATATTTTCACTGGCTTTGCTTCGCAATACATCTAAACTTTGACTCTCGTTAATATTACAATTCACATGTTCAGATATCGGATCGTGTATTTTAACCCCGTGACTACTTTAATGTGTTTTATATTGAATTCATCTACAAAATCTGAAAACTCCTTAGAGGTAAAACACGATCCCCTATCCGAAACAAGATTTCTAGGCTTACTGTAATAAAAAAAATAATTTTTGAGCTTATCGATCGCTTCTTTTGCCGTAGTTGTCTTCGTTGGATATAATTTTGTGAATTTCGAGAATCCGTCTATCATAACAAAAATATATTTTTTTCTTAAGACGTGTGCATCTGCTATTGTGACATGATCGACATTGACCATTTCAAAAGGTCGATCACCCTTTGGAATACTCTGAATCTTCCCTTCGCTTTTTCCGCACAGTGGGTTGTAAGCAATACACTTATAACAATTTCGTACATGATCAGTTGTTTTTTTCCTCATTTGCGGGAACTAATAACTTCTATTTACAATCTCTAACACTTTATCAATACCCATGTGTCCTAACTCGTCGTGATATTTAAATAAAACACTTTTTTCCATTTCAGCAGGCACGAAAAATAACAGGTTATCACCACTTTTTTTATATACGACCCCATTTCGCATTTCAAAATATTTACTTTCGGTTCTCTCGAGTTGCAACTTAATTTTATTAATTTCTTCGTCAAGATTTTGAGAAATTGCTAAATTAGTTTCAAAAGAGTTATCTTCTACGATCCCAATAAAATTGCAACGACTGAGTCCGTCCACGTGCGTCATACGTGTTCCTATCCTGTGTTCCGTCACATAATCCAAATTTTGCAACTCCAAAACCCAACGTGAAATTCTTGGACTAATTTCATTTTTTTTTCATCGCCAAAGTCAAAGAATTGCAATCCGTTACTATTTTAAATTTTATCCCGAACAAATAAATTCGAAACCGTTTTAGCGCATAGATGATCGCAAGCATCTCCAATTCGAAACTGTGATAGCGACTTTCGCTATCTGAAGTACGTTTGGAAAAATAAAAAATTGGGTAGAACTTGCGGTCATCACCACGCTGCATGAGAATGGCTCCAAAGCCATGCGAGCTCGCATCGCAGTGAAGCTCCGTCTCCGCATGTGGGTCATAAATTGCCAATATCGGTGAATCTAACAACTTTTTTTTTAATTCATCAAAAGCTCTTAATTGTTCATCTCCAAACTTAAATTGAACCTTATTTCTTAATAGATCATATAACGGTTTTGCAATTAATGAGAAGGATTCTATAAATTTTCGAAAATACGAAACCAATCCAAGGAAACTTTGAACACTTTTTACATCTTTAGGAATCGGAAACTCTGACACTGATTGGATACCTTCATCAGTCGGCTTTACACCTTTCTCAGAAATTTTATACCCCAAATGAATAACTTCTGTTTGAAGAAAATGACACTTAGCCAATTGCAACTCGAGATGATTGTCAGCTAAAAGTTTAAATATTTTTCGTAATACAATTAAATGATGCTCAAGTGTTTTCGTTGCGATTAAAATGTCATCCAAATACACACTTACATCCCCAGACTCTATAAGCTCTTTAAGGACCACATTGACAAATTTTTGAAAACACTTTGGAGCTACTTTTAACCCGAATGGCATTTTCATAAATTCATATTACCCGAACGTCGTTACAAAAGACGTATATTTTTTCGACTCTTCTGCCACGTCCACATGGTAAAATCCATCCTTTAAATCTAAAGCAGTAAAATATTTTTTCCCTTTCAAAATGTCAATCTGGTCCTCAATTAAAGGTATGGGGTAATTATCCGATTCTAAATACTTATTCAAAGTCCGGTAATCTATACACATACGCATTTTCCCGTTTTTCTTTTTTACAAGTATCACGGGTGACGAATATTCAGCGTCACTTTGTCTAATAATATGACGTTTTAATAACTTGGAATCATTAATACCATGATAATCAAGTTTTGCGACGTTTACAGGTTCAATAATGTCAGGGTTTATAAATTTACTTTTTATCAAAGTAATCGGACTTCCACTATCTAATAAAGCTGTCAAGTGCACATCAAAAATTCCGTCTTTACTTTCAAATTTTAATACAATATCTGGATAAAATTCCGCACTATCTTTCTCTCTTAACTCAATATTCGTAATTTCTGTATTATGGGATTTTCGATTAATTAATTCCTGACAATTCACAATTATATGTTCCGTTGATGCGCAACGAAAACATGAGCCTTTCGGTCTCTTATTTCTTTTACATTCATGAGACATATGTCCCAACAATCCACAATTGTAGCAACGTATTTTATTTTTTTCCGAAGCTTTATAAACATTTTTAGTCTCATTTCTATTTTCCTTATCATATGTACCAAACTTAGTCACAATATTACTAGAATCTTTTTGAAAATCTTTATTCTTATTTGCCTCCTTTGATTTTTTATTTATTAACGAAATTTTTTCAAACGCGTGCAGTAAATTTTCCTTAGTATCAAAACGTTGCATTCGAGCATGGTCCCGCAATGACTCGTCGGGAATACCCTCAATCAAATAATCAACTAATTCCGAATCATCAATCTTTGCCTTGTTTGCCAAAATTACTTTTTCATACACATATTCACTAAAATTTTCAGCTCTATGCCAGACGCGATCTTCAAATTGCTTACGTAGTTTAATTTTACTGCAATATGGAAAAAACATTTTTTTAATTTCTTGTATTAATATCGTAACAGGCATTGATAAATGATCCGGTCGCGAGTGAAACCAATTTTACGCTTTGCCTCTAAGTTTACTACTTATTATAATTCTAGCAATATTGTCATTCACATTATAACTGGAGCGTATCAATTGTAATTGTTGGGACCAACTTTCAAAATTTTCACCGCTACCGTCAAATGTGCCTAATAATTCGGAGATGGAATTTATTGATAACCTTGAATTTACCTCTATATTCTGAAGTGCTGAAGTCTGATGAATCGGTACCTGTTTTCGTAGCGTCCCCTCCTCGCGAGACAAAGCAAAATGTGAAGATGCGGTCGAAATCAGCGTCTCATTTCCCTCCGACGAGATGGTTGGAGTTTGTGAAGTTGATGGCACAAATTGGCTGGATTCAACCCCCGTATTTGTCCTCAAAGGAGGGGTTAACGTAGTAGGAATTTCTCTCTGCTGCAACTGCAACGTTAACGCTGAAATCATCTGCTGCATTGCTGCCAATTGCTGCTTCATATCGTCATAAGTATCAGAAGATTGATTTTTTTCCAGCAGGTCATCACCGTCATCACCGGAGACTTTTTTTCCTCCAACTTTCCACTCCTCAATCCATGACCCATCAGGATTGGTTTGTTCTAGGCGTAGAACCAATTCCGCTTTATTCCCAGTAGTGGTAATATTTTTTCCCCGTAGGATACTTTTTATTTCAACAAGAGTCAAATTTGCTGCCATAATGGGTCTTTACTTATAGCGATAATTATTATCTTTCACTTCAACACTCGATCGTTAGCTTTGTTTTGGTTTTGAAGGGCACTTAATACTTGCGGTGACTAATAGTAAGACATTAA
Organism: Ganaspis brasiliensis; assembly: GCA_037103525.1. NCBI lineage: Eukaryota > Metazoa > Arthropoda > Insecta > Hymenoptera > Figitidae > Ganaspis > Ganaspis brasiliensis. Next base: position 1,111,263 of record JAZKLR010000633.1, on the reverse strand, counting down.
AATCGAGTTGTACTATTCATCGAATTAACATTTGCGAATTAACATATTGCGAACGAAACTAAACGGTTTCTCTTTTCTTCTTTCAGTTGAGAAAATAATTTCAATCCAGTCAATGTTTAAAATCTGACACAAAGTCACCAACAACACAACGATCGTTACAATAGACACAAAGCACAATAATCACAATTTTTTTCAGAAAAGCAATACTTAGAAGGTTGAAATCCAAAATGGCAATTTGAATATTTCGCCACGTGCACACAGCTTTAAGAGGTACAAAACCTCTTAGTATGATTTTTCCTTCCAAAAATTAGCGGCACAAAGTCGCAAATTGCTGATTCTGTATTTTTCACAATGATCACTGGAACACAGTTCTTCTATTTGGATTCAGAAATCGAGCGTGCCTTTCAGAAAACCTTTACTACCAGCGAACTTCCTTGATAATCTCAAATTGCGTTAAAATGTGCAAAAAAAAAGTCAAAATAACTTTTCTTGGTAAATGAGCGTATAAATTTTACGATCCCACTTCTGATCTGTGACAGGACGGCACCAATTAAACAATCAATATAATTTAAACAATTTATTTGTCAGGTCAATCAAATACAAATCCGTTCGCTCGCACACCCAAGTACAGACTGCCCTTTCCTCTCTTATCTCTTAGCATTTAGTCTTATCTCGACTTACACACCAACAGCAACAGACACACAGGCTCATACACGTAATAGGTGACTTATAATCTCACAATTATAAAAATTTTCGTATACATTAATTTGTAAATAAGGGAAATTGCAGGTAACTATATTTTTAAGGTACAAATTTTAGTTTAAAATGCATTTTCTCCAACCGAAATTTTATTTGTACCAATTTTTGATAAATAGATTGATACTTTAATATAAATGTTAAATAACCTAACTTTTGTGTGTCAGAATTTTTATAAAAGCTTATTTTTATTACTCAAAATGTTTACTTCAATGAATTATAATTTAACAAATTTTATATAACACAGAAATTTTATTTGATAAATAATCTATTTAGCAGAATTTATATATGCCAGAATTACAATTTAACAGATATACAAAAAGTCAGAATTTTTATTTAACACAAAATTTATTTAAAATTTTGTTTTATTAGTCGAATTTTCCTTTGTCATTATTTTTATGAGTTAGAATTGTAATTTAATAGAATTTACATTTGTTAGAATTTGTATATTGCAGAATTTATATTTAACCAACTTTCTGTTTATCCAAATTTTTATTCAGAAGAATCTCTATTTAGTAGAATTTGTATTTAACAGAATTAAAAAATAACACATAATTTATACAACCGAATTTTCATGTAACAGACTACTTACGAGCCCGAATTTTAATACGAAAGAAGTTCTATGTATTCAAACCCATATTACATAGAATTTCAAAGTGGCAGAACTTTCAACTGACCGACAACTCATATCGTCGAACTTTAGTTTGGCAGAATCGCTATGTGACAGAAGTTCCGATTGGCCGAATCTTTAGCCAATCAGATTTAAGTTCAAGTACATAGTTGTATCTGATTGGCTAAAGATTCGGCCAATCGGAACTTCTGTCACATAGCGATTCTGCCAAACTAAAGTTCGACGATATGAGTTGTCAGTCAGTTGAAAGTTCTGCCACTTTGAAATTCTATGTAATATGGGTTTGAATACATAGAACTTCTTTCGCATTAAAATTCGGGTTCTTAAGGGGTTACACCACTTTGAAATTTTCAAAAAATCGAAAAAATTTTTTTTGCTCAAAGTACTGTTTATGGACACCAAAATAACATGTCATTAGTTATATATCGATATCTCAAATGAAAAGACAATTTTCGAACCGTACAAGCAAGGTCGCGCAAAACGGCGCACTAACATTTACGCGCCGCGGCTTTCTCAAACGAAGATTCGGACATTCTACATGTTATATTATTTTCAATCTGTTTTAATGGAATTTTAAAGTATTATGAGTGATAAAAAGCAGATGTATAATGACCACAAGGGTACTCGATCGAATGCAAATCGTGCAAGTAGAGTAAAACGTGGCAAAACTAAACTGTCATGAAAACTTTAAACGCGTTTTTCTCAAAACTGTATTTTAAAAATCGGTGGGCACTCTAGCTGCCACAATTTTCAATCGATTCTCTTAATTTTTTTTTTATTTTGTTTGTGATATAATTATCTATAGAAATACGTAGGAGTTTTTAAATATATTAATATTTACGATTTCTAGACAACTTTAAATTACGAAATTTAGTCAAAAATACGTATTTTTTCATTCAAATCCATGCCAATTTGTCAAAATTGCATATTTTTAAAAACGGCTACGTGTTTCTATAAATTTTTGGATACAGAAACTAAATTTTTTTGGTTTTTTGTTCTAGCTCAAATCTGGACCGAGTTATCGTGCCCACCGTTTGACCGAAGATTTTTATAGCGCTGCGCTAAATCACCTGTCAAACAGACATTTTGAAAAAAAAAATTTTTTAAATATTTTTTTTTATACTTTAATAGTGATATAAAATAGATATGTAATTCATTTTTGATAAAAATATTTAGATTGTTCAATAAAAATTCTTGAAAATGCGTATTTTTTCATGCGGTCAAAGTGGTGTAACCCCTTAAACAGTCTGTTACATGAAAATTCGGTTGCATGAATTATGTGGTATATTTTAATACTGTTAAATACAAATTCTACTAAATAGAGATTCTTTTGTATAAAAATTTAGATAAATAGAAATTTAGTTAAATATAAATTCTGCAATATACAAATAATAACAAATGTAAATTATATTAAATTACAATTCTAACTCATAAAAATGATGACTAAGGAAAATTCGACTAACAATCTTTTAAATAAATTTGGTATTAAATAAGAATTTTGACTTTTGGTATTTCTGTTAAATTGTAATTCTGGCATATATAAATTCTGCTAAATGGATTATTTATCAAATACAATTTCTGTGTTATATAAAATTTGTTAAATTATAATTCATTGAAGTAAACATTTTGAGAAATAAAAATAAGCTTTTATAAAAATTCTGACACACAAAAGTTAGGTTATTTGACATTTATATTAAAGTATCAATCTATTTATCAAAAATTGGTACAAATAAAATTTCGGTTGGAGAAAATGCATTTTAAACTAAAATTTGTACCTTAAAAATATAGTTAACTGCAATTTCCCTTATTTACAAATTAATGTATACGAAAATTTTTATAAATGTCAATTAGATTTTCCAAATTTTTGTCTACGTGTGCTTTCTTACAAATTCTAGTACGAGGAAATAAACATTCGGTAAAAGAAACATTCTGCCTTCTGAAATTCTGCCTATCTAACTTTCTAGATAAACATTTTAGGGAACCGTCATACGTCTCTTCATCGTCTTAAAACTAAATACGTATGTGCAGATTGCCAAAACTATCATTCACCATGAATGTTGAGTTTGTAAGACGAACAACACAAAGTAAAAGCCAATTGGTGGTTTTACCCCATTCTACCCTATTTATTAATTTTTTTAAAAAATTGATGCAGAAATGTTGGATTCGCTGATTACGAATCTGAAGTCCGAATTTCAAAATTAAAAATGGAGGATCCAATATAGCGAACGAATTTAAGAACATTCGTCGAATTCACTTGAAACTTGTTACCCTGGGTCGCTGATTAAGAATCTTAAGTCTGATTTTAAAAATTGAAAATGTCGGATCCAATATAACTGACAAATTTTAAAAATTCATTGAATTAGCTTGAAACTTGTTATTCTAGGGTTTTCGAGGTCGTTGATTACGAATCTGAAGTTCGATTTTTAAAATCCTAAATGGCGAATCCAATATGGCGCACAAATTTAAAAAAATTTGTAGAGTTCGCTTGAAACTGTTTACTTGGGAGTTTTTGGGGTTCCTCATTTAAAATTTGAAAGTCGACTTTGAAACTTCTAAATGTCGGATCTAGTTTGGCGGACGAATTTTTTAAAATTAATTGCATTCGCTTAAAACTTATTACTCTGGAGTTTTCGAAGTCACTGATTACGAATCTGAATTCCGATTTTCAAAATACAAAATGGGAACCCCATTATAATTGTTTTGTGGCCTTCAAAAAGGCCGATTGATATAATTTTTAAATTGTAATCATTTGGGAGCAGTGAAAAAATCGTATCGATATAATTTTCAATTTTAACTATTTAGTGTCCTTAAAGAAGGCTGATTGAAAAATTTGAAAAGTACATCCTAATAAATAAAATTTTAATTTAATATTGCATAAATACGAGAGGTACCTGAATATATGCAACTGGTTTTTTTATGTTACATTTAAAAACGAGTGTGCTCTTTGGATTTTCGTAATAACAGGTGGTATCTTAGCAAGTGATTACAAGCAGCTATGACAAACAATTAATCTGCTTTTTTAAGATATATAAACTAACTATTTTTTTAAGTGCAGGTTTATTATCATTTCTTGTGACACTTTTTTTAAAACGTTGAACTTTATTGATTTCCTTCAAAATTAATTTTGTAAGTCTTTGATAAGTAACAGTAAGACTCAAGCATTTCTTCCAAATATTTTAAAGTTCATTTACGACTATGTTTGTCTGGTTAGGAATTTTCTTCGCCTTGTAAATGAAATAATAATATCGTAATAAATCCAAACATGTAGGTAATCTTACACAACTCAAACATTTACAAACTCCTAAAATAGATCATTTTATGTCTACAGATGAAGCCATTTCATTTAAAGAAACTAAAGCCATGAAAATTTTGACCTGGAGTAAAATATACGAATGTATGGGCTATTCTATTTCAAACCGTTCCACTAGCAAAAGACTCACGTGAAAAGGATTTTTTAAATCGGTTTAATTTGACTAAAACTAACTTCAAAATAAAATGTAATAGGCGAATTTAAAAGAGAATTTATCAAGCTTTAAAATTATACTAAACTTTTATAAAAAAAATTTCAATTTCATATAAAATTTTAGGTTTAAAAATTTCAAACAATAATATCTCAAAACTATAAATAATATCTCTTGGAATTCGATGTAACTTACACTAAAATAATGTTTAAAATTTCTATTTTTTACTATGTAAAGACCATAATGGACGTTTCACGGGATTTAGAAAAAAGAATTCATTAAAAAACCAATTTATTTAATCTGACATTAATTTGAAGTCGTGTATTATAACCATTCTTATGGTAGAATTCGTTTGTTTTTCTTCTTCTATTAATATTGATATGTAAAATGAAATAAAATGATTTTTTATTAAAATTTATTTCTACAAACTCCATTAAAAGTCGATTATGGTCTATACGTAGTAAAAAAATAGAAATTTTAAACATTATTTTAGTATAAGGTGTTTTGAGATATTAATGTTTGAAATTTTTAAACCTAAAATTTTACATGTAATTGAAATTTTTTTAAAAACAGTTTAGTATCATTTTAAAGCTTGATAAATTCTCTTTCAAATTCGCCTATTACAATTTATTTTTAATTTATTTTTAATCAAATTAGCCGATTTAAAAAATTCTTTTTACGCAATAGTCTTTTGCTACTGTAACGGTTTGAAATAGAATAGCTCGTATTTACAAAAAGATTTTACCTAGTAAGTTGGTAATTTTTTTCGTTAAGAAAAAGTCTATTTTGAAACGTGTCGTTTTTATATAATTGCATTACACAGTGCAACATTTTTAAGGTCATCGATTCTGAAACGATTTTCAAGAATCGCTGCTGAAAGTAGATGCAAAAACTAGAAATTCTGCATCATTACTTTTGCCAAATTTGTTCGAGTTTGGATTTTATGCTATCATACATTTTTTTCTCAAACTGGATTTTGACAACTTTTTCTATATTTTGATACATCTATATCTCGTAAACCGAGAGAAATATTTTTTTTGTATCTTTAGCAAAGTTGTAGGTATCGAGTAGGAGAAAAAAATGCTGAACAAACTTACTCGAAAAAATTGCATCTGGTGCCTCAAAATCGCAAAAATGACAATTGTTTAACCATTTTTCTACAATTTTCAACCATTTTTGGTCAATAGCTCTTCCAGACATCCACAAATATGTCGATTTTTTTTTGGTTTATTTTAAATGAAACAAATGTTTATCAATTCATCTTATGGCTATTATTACATAGAAAATATGAGTTTATAGTTGTATGGAAAAAATGTTGAGAACATTTTTCAACATGTGGCGTTAGCGCAAGTGTGTTTGTGGAAACTGGAGCTAGGGATGGGCGATCTTGATTCCATTGAGAAAGGTTAAATTTTTTTTATAAAATCCGATTTCGAGATACAATCAAATTAACATTTTGACCTTGAATTTTAAGGTCAAATTTTCTTTTTACAAAAAAACATATATCATCATCGAATAGCCTATAAAAAAAGCTTTAAAAATCACTATATATATATATATATATATATATATATATATATATAATAACTTTTATGCAATCTACTTAGAAATATAATAAATTTAAAAAACTATATTTTAAAAAAATTCAAATTTTTAAAACTGTGTTACTCAAAAACTATTACCTGGAATTTAAAAATATTTGGTATTTATATTTCCACTAACAATAGAAACACTTTAGCAAAGTTTAAATAAATTTTTTTTTTTTGACCGGGACAGTTCAGGAATTTTGCCCCAGATACAAACTTCCTAAAAGAACATTATAACAATAAACGATTTACGCTCTTCGCGTTTAATAAAGGTTATTTCCTTTATTGTTATTAATTCAACAATTCAAAATTAATTGTATTTTGAGGAAAAACTTTCGACACTAGGTATTAATTAAACAAAAAACAATGAAATTTGACATAATACATTGGTTATTTCACATATATTTAATATACATTAACAAAAGTCATTGTTTATTACAGTTTAAATAATTTTCTTTAATAATAGAATTTTTGTATTAGTTGACAATAGATATTTCGAATAATATGTAATGTGTGTTTGTGTATGAATGTTGCTTTAGTGAGGAGTTTCAAACCTCTTACCGATTTGCAAACGGCAGCAAATTCCTTCCTATTTATTTCTCTCTTGTAGTATTATTTATCTTTCTTCCAATTCTGACTTTGCCTTGTTTCTTTTATTCTTTAAATATTATATTCTTTACACTCGCGATTCGTCGAGGTTATTTCTTAAAATTAAATTATCTCTTTATTATCCTTTTTCGCGTATTCATTGCTTCTATGTTATAATCATTTTCGTTATTATATATTCTATTTATTAATTCACTTCTTTTATTCAATCAAAATAAACAAAACTAAAAACTATCTGATTTTAGTGGCGCTGATTAACGTCGCGGGCCACGGCCACTATATCAATTTTAAAACTCCGCCTCGACGGACCGCGCAAATGTAGTTTCAAGAAGAACTTTGCGAAAAATAGCCCAGAGTATTCTCTGTGTGCCGTTTTCATTGACCAGATTCCGGAAGGGATTTTCTTACAAATTAGTGAATCTCGGTCATTGTTGACGAAATTCTGTAAATGTTGCAGAAATTATTTAGAGCACCTGATGCAACTAAATGAGTTTCTTTTCTTATTTTCTGCAAATCAAAAGTGGTGTATTACCACATTGATATCTTAATTTGCACTTTTTAAAAGAGATTTAAATCCTCCCTTTTGTCTCTGAATTCAACCAAGTATTTAATAATTTTCTGAGTTTTAAAAGTAATTCTACTACTCAGTAAATTTATTTTAAATTGTTTAAGTTTCCTTTTTAAAGGAAGGTTTTGAATTCTTAACAAAATCAGAATTGAAAGAAAGTGCAATCCATAACAACATTTATAATTAAAATCTTATTATACATTTGCATAAAGTTTTCTTGAAATGTGTACTTAAATTAAATAAAATATGATTTTTCAACCATGAATAAAGATGCAATACAAATAAAAATTTAAATATTACGAATTTCGATCGTAACAGATGCCCCCCTTTTCTTTACATTATTTAGTAGAAAAGTACATAATCAATATGCTGCTAATAAAAAAAATCAGAAACAAGGAAAAGAAAAAAATTTTGAAAAGAATTAAGGGTAATATTCTGCCCCTTTAAAGAACAAAATTTTTGAAAATAAAGAAGGGTAATAGAAATAGAAGATTTCGACCTTACCGGCAAAGCGATATCTACACGTTCGATGCCTATAAACTCTTGGTTTGAGCTATAGATGGTAAATTTTAAATTTAAATTCGAATGGTTTTTCGAATTTAAATTACTTATAAAATTTTTGTTCTGAAAAAATAAGTCGTGATAGAGAACACCGTGCAACCGAGAGGACTTGAACTCCTACCAATGGCCGCCTTTCCGGGGACATACACCCTATTAGCGCACCATGCCAACAAAACATGACTCTCCACTTTCCTATTCTCTCAGAACAAACCCATTCTAGTCAAAGGCTATCTTTATTTAAAGAAGAAAATCACGACTTTTTTTCAGAACAAAAATTTTTTAAGTAATTTAAATTCAAACAACCATTCGAATTTAAATTTAAAATTTACCATCTATAGCTTAAACCAAGAGCTTATAGGCATGGAACGTGTAGATGTCGCTTTGCCGGTAAGGTCGAACTCTTCTACTTCAATTCCAAACCGACCGGGAATTTTCTTCGTTAAATAAAGATAGCCTTCGACTAGAATGGGCTGGTTCTGAGAGAATAGGAAAGTGGAGAGTCATGTCGTTTTGCCATGGTGCGCTAATAAGGTGTAAGTCCCCGAAAAGGCGGCCATTGGTAGGGGTTCGAGTCCTCTCGGTTGCATGGTATGCTCTCACGGCGGTTCTGAATGAAGTTCAACCCAAAGATGCTTGCGTATCAAAATTTCTTTTTGATTTGTTTTCTGGGATGTCTCCTGAAAGTTTTGAGACCAAAAAGAAAAAAATCGCTTGGGCCCTTTTTGAAAAATCTCATTTTTTCGATATTTTAAAAATAAAAATTAACATATTTTTAAGAAAATAAAAAATAATAATGTTAGTATAATTTTTAATTATTTAAATTAACTTAAATAAAAGGTCCCTAGGTGCTGAGTTCTTTGCAATAACTAAAACCCACAAAAAAACCTGAAAAATGGTGAAAAATCTGTTAAAAGGCTGATTTCTTAAAAATTACTCTCTTCCATTGCATTTTAATTGGTTAATCACCCCCATAAACATTAAAGCTTTTAAAACTATCTGTAAATTGAAAAAAAATTGAACGATTTATCTTTAAAACTGTCGGAGTTATGATCTTTAAACTGCAAAAAAAAATTTTAAAGAACTAAAAAATTTTAGTTTTTGCAAAATAACTAGTTACCCTTCAATTTAAGAATACTTTGACTTTAAGATAAATTAAAGTAGACTTAATTTTGAAAAAATCCATGAAAAGCAGAGCTCTTTAGCTTAATTAGAATCAAAGTTATGGCCGTCTGAAAATTACTCTTGTTCTTTTTACCTCTACAACATTAATTATTATTAAAAGTTTGTTAATCAGGGACAATGTTAGTTGAAAAATAGTTATAAAATTAATCAAATTAGAAAGTAACAAATTCATTATTTTTATTATTCTTATGAACAAAAAACTTGAACGAACTTTACAAAAAACTTCTTACTTTTTAGAACGAATGAAGACTATTGTATTCGCATATAGCATGCAATAGTCTGTTTGCATATTCGCCGTGTTCTTTGGAAACTTTGTATTTCGTCCAAACTGTTTTAAAATCGGAGTAAACAGACTCCATTGCCTGTTCACTATAGAATCCAAGACCAGTTTGCATTTCGTTGCAGAAGTCTATTACATGATAGAAGACCGCGTGAACCTTCGGAGTAACCGAAATGCCTAAATTCAAGTAGCTTCTTTTAAAATTTTTGATTGACTCCACATAGTTAGGATCGAGGTGATTACCGAAACATGTTTTTACTACAGTTCTGAAATCCTCGAAGGTTTTGACATAATTCAAGCATTCTTTTCGACCCGTCTCACGCAACAATTCAACTTTGTCCAGGAGTTTTTTGCACGAATTTCCATTGAATCCGTGATTTCCATAAGTTATTTCTCGTTGAACGTTACACAATTTCGCCCATCTAGTGGCATCATCTTCGAATTCAGCTAGCAATTTATCGAATAAGGTATTTACAACACCCAACAATAAGTGTAATTCAGGCGGAGGGATAATTTGAAGAAACGTTTTATCTTCATTCGAAGTGAAAACTAGAGGATGAATGCAATTGTAAAAGTTTTTAGCTTTTACTTTCTGAGATCCTGCTTCGCACCAAAGTTTATAATTTTGCATAGTATTGCCCAAAGTCCTATAAACTCCAAGTTCATCAAGTTCTCCAGTCATCGAATAACACCAAGTACATGGGTATGAACTGCTATGTGACATTATGCCTACCAAGATATTTGCGAGTTTTAAATCAGTTGCGATGGTTCCTTGGAAGTTATTAATTTTGATGATAGACCACAACAACAAAACATTCTCGTAATTTTCTTGGGTACATTGTGCTAGTGCTAATATCATCAACTTCTTAACACCAGAATCCTTAAACCTTTTAGCAGAAATGCCGTCAGTATATCGTTGACGATTGCTACTTAGATCTTCAATTTTTTCAGTAGATTGGATAGACAAACATACTTTCAAAAAACCTCCACCTCCATCTATTCCAAATTTTAAATGATATTTAGATAGCTGACGTATTTTTTTAATATGATCGATAAGGCCCTCCAGATTAATGCAATAAGCAATCGTTTGCTCTTCATTCGAAACTTTATTAGAATTGACTCTGGAAAATTTAAATGTTTCACATTTAAAATACTGATCGACGATATGGCTTTTAACCGATAAGCTCTTCTTTAGACAAGGTTCAATGATCTTTCTATTTTTTGTTGCAACACGAATAGCCGCAGCGATCCCAATGATTCTGTTCTGACTTAAATGGAAACTGTTTTGAATTTTCAAAAAGTCTTCTGTAGTAAGAAGTGACTGTTTGAATGAGTTTCCAACTGCGCTTTGACCAATAGAGACTTGAAGTTGCTGACCACCTCGAGGTTGAGTCAATGAGAGCTTCGTTGTAGTTTCTTGTTCATCACAAGATATTTTTTTTAGTAGCGATGACGCAACTTGCTCTTCAACTTTTGGACCAGACTCTTCTATGCATTTTGTTAGATTTTCCAGACGACTAGTTAGATTGCATTTGTGAGAAAAACCTCGACCAATTAAAGAGAAGCAGTAACTGCAACGTTTTTCAATAACAGGTGTTGCTGAACCTGGTTTATCTAAAACAGGATTTAGATATGTAATTAAGAATAAAAACAATTTTTCAGAACACATATTTATGTGAAATTTCCTGATTTTGGAGTTCTTGCTAATTCACAAATATAACAACTACACACAGTGCAACTCGTTGATCTCGTTTCCTTCATGAGTTTAATGTCAGAAAAATTTGGTAATGTAATTGTACTATTGCCAGTATCGTCTTGCGAAATTCTATATAAATCTCTTTGGCAGCCAGAGCATACAACAGAAGGTAACCTAATGTCATCGTGATCGTATTCGATAAGTTTTTTTATCATAGCTTCTAGTTTACCTTGTCTAATCACCGAAAACATTGGGTCGCCCACATTTTCTCCAAAACTCAATTGTCAGAATATCCATTTGACCGAATTTTATTTATCCAAAATTGCATTTATCAGATATCTTGTTTATCCAAAAAAGCATTTATCAGAAATCTCTTTTGTCCGAAATTTAAATGATCAGAAATCTAATTTTGATGAAAATGCATTTACCAGAAGTCTCGTTTGTCCGAAATGTAAATTGTCAAAAATCTAATTTATCCAAAATTGTATTTATCAAAAATTTAATTTATCCGAAATAGCATTTATCTGAAATCTCGTTTGTCCAAAAATTGAATTATCAAGAATTTTATTTATTAAAAATTACATTTATCAGTAATCTCAATTGTAAGGATTTTCAATTATCAAAAATCTAATTTGTTAGAAATCGAATTTAGCAAAAATCTCCTATGTCCGAAATTTCATTTATCAGAAATCTTATTTGTCCGAAATAGCATTTAATAGAAATCTCGTTCTTCAAAAAATTAAATTATTACGAATTTCATTTATCAAAAATTGTAATTATCAGAAATCTCATTAGTCCGAAACTGCATTTATCAGAAACCTAATTTATTAGACAAAGCATTTAACAGAAATCTCATCTGTCCGAAATAGCATTTATAAGAAATCTAGTTTTTCCAACATTGTAATTATCAAAAAACCCATTTATCCAAAAGTGCATTTTACAGAAATCTCATTTGTCCGGAATATTATATATCAGAAATTTCATTTGTCAAAAATGTCAATTATCAGTCATTTTATTTATCGAAAATTGCATTTATCAGAAATCTCATTTCTCAGGAATTGCAATTATTAGAAATCTCATTTGTTAGGAATGTCAATTATCAGTAATCTTATTTATCAAAAATTGCATTTATCAGAAATCTCATTTCTCAGAAATTGCAATTATTAGAAATCTCATTTGTCCGATATTGCATTTATCAGAAATCTCATTTATCCGAAATATTATTTTTCAGAAGTCTCTTTAATCAAATATGTTAATTATAAGTAATCTTATTTGTCAAAAATTGCATTAATCAAAAACCGCATTTCTCAAAAATTGTTATTATAAGAAGTCTCATTTGTCTGATAATGTATTTATCAGAAATCTCATTTGTCAAAAAAATCAATTATCAAAAACCTCATTTATCCAAATTTTAATTTGTCAAAAATCTAATTTATCAAAAATTGAATTTATTAGACTTTTTAGTAGTCCGAAATTGCATTTAACAGAAATCTAATTTGTCAATATTTCCAATTATCAAAAATCTAATTTGTCCAAAATTGCATTTATCAGAAATCTTGTTTGTCAAAACTTGCATTTATCAGAAATCGCTTTTGTCCGAAATCGCACTTATCGGAAGTCTCATTTATCCAAAAGATTATTCTTCATAACCTTCAATTGTGCGAAAGTCCATGTACAAGAAATCTCATTTTCCCAAACTTCCATTATCCCAACATTTCTCTTTTGAAGCGAGTTGCCCGTCCCTCGTCTAATCGGTAAAACAGAGTGCAGTTCAGTAGGAATTCGGAGCGACATCTATTCTATTTCACCGAAACCATCGAATAGACCAGAGACGGGCAACTCGCTTCAAAAGAGAAATGTTGGGATAATGGAAGTTTGGGAAAATGAGATTTCTTGTACATGGACTTTCGCACAATTGAAGGTTATGAAGAATAATCTTTTGGATAAATGAGACTTCCGATAAGTGCGATTTCGGACAAAAGCGATTTCTGATAAATGCAAGTTTTGACAAACAAGATTTCTGATAAATGCAATTTTGGACAAATTAGATTTTTGATAATTGGAAATATTGACAAATTAGATTTCTGTTAAATGCAATTTCGGACTACTAAGAAGTCTGATAAATTCAATTTTTGATAAATTAGATTTTTGACAATTAAAAATTTGGATAAATGAGGTTTTTGATAATTGATTTTTTTGACAAATGAGATTTCTGATAAATACATTATCAGACAAATGAGACTTCTTATAATAACAATTTTTAAAAAATGCGGTTTTTGATTAATGCAATTTTTGACAAATAAGATTACTTATAATTAACATATTTGATTAAAGAGACTTCTGAAAAATAATATTTCGGATAAATGAGATTTCTGATAAATGCAATTTTCGATAAATAAAATGACTGATAATTGACATTTTTGACAAATGAAATTTCTGATATATAATATTCCGGACAAATGAGATTTCTGTAAAATGCACTTTTGGATAAATGGGTTTTTTGATAATTACAATGTTGGAAAAACTAGATTTCTTATAAATGCTATTTCGGACAGATGAGATTTCTGTTAAATGCTTTGTCTAATAAATTAGGTTTCTGATAAATGCAGTTTCGGACTAATGAGATTTCTGATAATTATAATTTTTGATAAATGAAATTCGTAATAATTTAATTTTTTGAAGAACGAGATTTCTATTAAATGCTATTTCGGACAAATAAGATTTCTGATAAATGAAATTTCGGACATAGGAGATTTTTGATAAATTCGATTTCTAACAAATTAGATTTTTGATAATTGAAAATCCTTACAATTGAGATTACTGATAAATGTAATTTTTAATAAATAAAATTCTTGATAATTCAATTTTTGGACAAACGAGATTTCAGATAAATGCTATTTCGGATAAATTAAATTTTTGATAAATACAATTTTCGATAAATTAGATTTTTGACAATTTACATTTCGGACAAACGAGACTTCTGGTAAATGCATTTTCATCAAAATTAGATTTCTGATCATTTAAATTTCGGACAAAAGAGATTTCTGATAAATGCTTTTTTGGATAAACAAGATATCTGATAAATGCAATTTTGGATAAATAAAATTCGGTCAAATGGATATTCTGACAATTGAGTTTTGGAGAAAATGTGGGCGACCCAAAACATTTTCTTTGTTTTACCAAAACACAACGAGCAAATTTGTTGCCTATTTTCATCATGCGTTTTTGCGTGATTTTTTGACATTATAAATTTTTCCACATTATTATAAAAATATGATATGACACATAATACGCTTTTAACAAGATTTTCACTTTAAAATAATATCGATCTTCTTTTTTTATATTTTTAACTGCCAATTACTAATAAATATAACATTGTAACACTAAGGACATTAAAAATGTAATGTTATAGAAGTAAAAATAACAAGCGTAATTTTCAGATGGCCATAACTTTGGTTCTAATTAAACTAAAGAGCTCTGCTTTTCATGGATTTCTTCAAAATTAAGTCTACTTTAATTTATCTTGAAGTCAAAGTATTCTTAAATTGAAGGGTAACTAGGGACCTTTTATTTAAGTTAATTTAAATAATTAAAAATTATACTAACATTATTATTTTTTATTTTCTTAAAAATATGTTAATTTTTATTTTTAAAATATCGAAAAAATGAGATTTTTCAAGAAGGGCCCAAGCGATTTTTTTTCTTTTTGGTCTCAGAACTTTCAGGAGACATCCCAGAAAACAAATCAAAAAGAAATTTTGATACGCAAGCATCTTTGGGTTAAACTTCATTCAGACCCGCCGTGCTCTATCACGTCTTATTTTTTCAGAACAAAAATTTTATAAGTAATTTAAATTCGAAAAACCATTCGAATTTAAATTTAAAATTTACCATCTATACCTCAAACCAAGAGCTTATAGGCATCGAACGTGTAGATGTCGCTTTGCCGGTAAGGTCGAAATCTTTAATTTCAATTACAAACCGATTAGGAATTTTTTTCTTTAAATAAAGACAGCCTTTGACTAGAATGGGCTTGTTCTGAGAGAAGAGGAAAGTGGAGAGTCATGTCGTGTTGGCATGGTGCGCTAATAGGGTGTAAGTCCTCGGAAAGGCGGCCATTGGTAGGGGTTTGAGTGATCTCGGTTGCACGGTGTGCTCTATCACGACTCGTTTTTCAGATCAAAAATTTTATAAGTAATTTAAATTCGAAAAACCATTCGAATTTAAATTTAAAATTTACCATCTATAGCTTAAACCAAGAGCTTATAGGCATCGAACGTGTAGATGTCGCTTTGCCGGTAAGGTCGAAATCTTCTATTTCCATTGCAAACCGACCGGGAATTTTCTTCTTTTAATAAAGATAGCCTTTGCCTAGAATGGGCTTGTTCTGAGAGAATAGGAAAGTGGAGAGTCATGTCGTGTTGGCATGGTGCGCTAATAGGGTGTAAGTCCTCGGAAAGGCGGCCATTGGTAGGGGTTTGAGTGATCTCGGTTGCACGGTGTGCTCTATCACGACTCGTTTTTCAGATCAAAAATTTTATAAGTAATTTAAATTCGAAAAACCATTCGATTTTAAATTTAAAATTTACCATCTATAGCTTAAACTAAGAGCTTATAGGCATCGAACGTGTAGATGTCGCTTTGCCGGTAAGGTCGAAATCTTCTATTTCAATTACAAATTGAATCCGACCGGGAATTTTCTTCTTTAAATTAAGAAGGGTAATATTCTGCCCCTTGAAAGAAAATTTTTTTAAAATAAAGAAGGGTAATATTCTGCCCCTTAAAAGAAAAAATTTTAAAAATAAATAAAGGTAATGTTCTGCCTCTTAGAAGAAAAATTTTTTGGAAATAAAGAAAGGTAATGTTCTGCCTCTTAAAAGAAAAATTTTTTGAAAATAAAGAAAGGTAATATTCTGCCCCTTAAAAGAAAAAAAAATTTGATAATAAATAAGGGTAATGTTCTGCCCCTTAAAAGAAAAATTTTTTGAAAATAAAGAAGGGTAATGTTCTGCCCCTTAAGAGAAAATTTTTTTTTGAAAAAAATGAATCTTTAAAAACAGGTACTTTTGTGTTCTGACTTGCTTGTTTTTTTCAGAGCAAGGAAAAATTGTATTTTCAGTATTCGGAAAAATCTGTACTGTACTGATCTTCTTTTAGAGAAAACAAATTTAAAAAAAAATGAACCACTGTACCCGTTTTATTGGTAACTGTTGATTTTGTTAAGGTTACTTTTATGCGCTATTAGTTACGCCTTTTTGTTACCCATTTAAAATTTGTTAATTCTATATTGTTGGTTATTGTTAGCGTTGTTAGTGAGAGATGGTGGTTTTGAACAGTCTATCATATTTAACATTTTCTTGCCCGTCAAGCTGTTGAATTACTTTTAATTTATTTTGGTATATTTTGTGTATTGTCGATATTAAGGGTCGCTATCATTTTGTCCAAAACTCAGTTGTCAGAATCTCCAAAAGGCCGAAATTTATTTGTCAGAATATTGAATTTGCCGAAAGTACAATTGTCAGAATATTCAACTCTCCGAATCTCCATTTGTCAGAACTTTTAAATTCCCAAATGTCCAAATCTCAGAATATTCAACTCTCCGAATCTCCATTTGTCAGAACTTTCAACATTCCTAACCCCCAATTGTCAGAATATTCAAATCTCCAAATATCCATTTGTCAGAACTTTTAAATTCCCAAATCTCAAACACTCAGAATATTCAACTCTCCGAATCTCCATTTGTCAGAACTTTCAACATTCCAAACCTCCAATTCTCAGAATATCCAACTCTCCGAATCTCCATTTGTCCGAACTTTTAAATTCCCAAATCTCCAACACCCAGAAAATCCAACTCTCCAAATCTCTATTTGTCAGAACTTTCAACATTCCAAACCTCCAATTCTCAGAATATCCAACTCTCCAAATCTCCATTTGTCAGAACTTTTAACACTCTGAATACTCAACATCCAGAATCTTCATATGTCAGACCAAAAGAATGTAGAATTTCTAAAAGAGCTTTCTGATTGGCTGGAAATGTTCCCGGAAAAATTTCCAGCCAATCAGAAAGCTCTTATAGAAATTCTACATTCTTTTGGTCTGACATATGGAGATTCTGTATGTTGAGTATTCGGAGTGTTAAAAGTTCTGACAAATGGAGATTTGGAGAGTTGGATATTCTGAGAATTGGAGGTTTGGAATGTTGAAAGTTCTGACAAATGGAGATTTGGAGAGTTGGCTATTCTGAGTGTTGGAGATTTGGGAATTTAAAAGTTCGGACAAATGGAGATTGGGAGAGTTGGATATTCTGAGAATTGGAGGTTTGGAATGTTGAAAGTTCTGACAAATGGAGATTCGGAGAGTTGAATATTCTGAGTGTTTGAGTTTTGGGAATTTAAAAGTTCTGACAAATGGATATTTGGAGATTTGAATATTCTGACAATTGGGGGTTAGGAATGTTGAAAGTTCTGACAAATGGATATTTGGAGATTTGAATATTCTGACAATTGGGGGTTAGGAATGTTGAAAGTTCTGACAAATGGAGATTAGGAGATTTGAATATTCTGGCAAATGGAGATTCGGAGAGTTGTATATTTTGAGAATTGGAGGTTTGGAATGTTGAATGTTCTGACAAATGGAGATTCGGAGAGTTGAATATTCTGATTGTTGGAGATTTGGGAATTTAAAAGTTCGGAAAAATGGAGATTCGGAGAGATGAATATTCTGAGATTTGGACATTTGGGAATTTAAAAGTTCTGACAAATGGAGATTCGGAGAGTTGAATATTCTGACAATTGTACTTTCGGCAAATTTAATATTCTGACAAATAAATTTCGGCCTTTTGGAGATTCTGACAACTGAGTTTTGGACAAAATGATGGCGACCCGATATTAAAAGTGTATTGTCGATATTTTTTATTTTCCATCTTTATCCATGACCTAGAGCTTTTTTTAATTTCTCAAGGCTGGAGAGGTTTGTCTATCAACAATATATGCGAAATTTTTTTATTAGCTTATGCTGACGATCTAGTTTTACTCTCTGACACCCCTTCAGAATTAGCGAAAAAACTAGAAGCCTTACGTCTTTACTGTTTACAAAATCATCTTATTATATTGCAATATAACTGCTGAAATTTCAGCTCCGTGGCGTGTCCCTTTTGCAAAATGTTAACTTTAATTTAATAATTTTCGGTGAAAATATCATTATTATAACTCAGCCTTTTTCAAGCATAAAGTGTCTATATTTATGAACAATTTAGGTTTATATTGCACTTCATAATAACTTTTTCATACTTAAAAATCTGTAAAAATATTTTGTTCCTCAATTTTTCCAATTTTTGAACGCAATCTGTAGACTTATAATTAAGGTGTCATGTGTTTAGTTATTACGCCTTCTAATAAGTTAAATCTCAATTTTGATCCATTAGCACTAAATCACATGTGAAAAAAGTTTTAAAAAAGAAAAATTTTTACTTAAAAAAAATTATTTTTGTGAAAATTGCATGGGTACAAAAAAAGCGTTCAGTTCCATGTCATTACTATTATATTACTGTAACAACTATTTGATAGTATTTTTACCATTTTCTTTAAGTTTTCATATGAAAAAAGCGATCTGCAGAAGGAATAGATTTATTTTGCAATATTGTAGAAGTGAGGTTAGAATAAATGTCAAATTTCAGCTCCCTGGTATCACGTAAAATTTCAGCTGCATGGCCTATATGAAGTGTTCAGTGTGCTTCATGCAGAGAAACTTTTTCATCTGTTGTGGATATTTTAAAATATTATTCTATAAAGTAGTTTAGCAATGCCGGATTACACTGCTCAATCTCGATTTCAAATTATCCGAAAAATAAAACAAAATATTCATTATTAAATATTGTATTTGCTGTTCTTTTATAAAATTTTATATATGTTAACTAATATCTAAAATACTGTTAGAATATTAAATAATTTATGAATTTATTATTTATTTTCGTTTTAGCAAAATATCAAAAAGAAATTTTTATTTTGTACAATATATTTGCAATAAAAGGATGCGATTCAGCTCCACATGGCAGCCAATTTTCAAAAATTTGCTATTATTTTCGTATAAATATAGTTGTAGTAAAATCGTTTAAAATATACTTATATTACACCCTAATAAGAAAAATAAGTGCAGAGAAACATTGAATAAAAAAATTTTTTTTTTACGAAAACTTATCTTGAAATCGGGCAGTTACGCAAGAATCGACCATATATGTAATTATGTACAAATAATATGTGTGTGTGTGTGTTTGAGTTAGCAGAGTAAGACTATCCAATATGTCGAAAAGTAAACTTTACGTTACGCTGATGTGGTTAAACTCAAATATCTGTCGAACTCAAGCAGCTAAAATTTTGTTCCAAACGGACTTTAACACTCTAAATAAACACAATTTAAACCTCACTTACAGTCTTTGTATTCATTTTTGTCAAACCTAAAATCGCCAGGAGCCTGTTGTGTAAGTTCTCTATCAATTATAGTTTTTAATTTGATGTTTTTTGCAATTTTGTTTTCAAATAATTTTTTTGTGATCTTATCTGATGAAAAAGGAGACAGACAATCCGGTAAGAAGGAAGTAATAGGATATAATTCATTATTTTAGGGTTTTGACGAAAATGCGATGAAATGTCATTTATACTCAACGCTTGATTTGAATGACCAACTCAATGTCTCTGTGTTTCATTAATGAATGATAATCGGGAAAATAGGTGTATTACTTTCTATTCTCATGGCGTATTCAGTACTGAGATTTTTTTTTGTAGAAATATAATTTTTAATTATGTTCAATATGGGAAATAAGGTAATACAATCCTATTATGCTACAAAGAATACATAAATACGTTTGCTGAATTCAGTTCAATTTCTGGAATATAAAGACGTGTACAATATTAATCAATTATTGTGTGGTAACAAATCTTTAAAGCATTTAATATCAATGAATTACATTTTGAGTAGAGGATAGATCAATTACTATGAATTATATTACTTTATACTGCTTTCATGTACATTTGGATTCTCTTCAATAGCGCAAATGAAAAAATAGATCAGTGACATTGCATTATGTTCTTCCACAATGCTCTCATATGTATTTGTATTCTTTTCAAATTCAGAAAAGAAAGATATAAGTAAATTATTTTGAATTCTACATTTTGATATTTCTTTCGAACGCATTTTTATTATTCTCAATGACAAAAATAATCATATGAAATTGCAATATTTAAAAATACTATATCAAATTAACTACACTGAAAGAATTTAGCAAATAATTATTACTATCAGGTTTGTAATCTGGAATAATCATGTAAAATAAAAATTTTTACAAGTGAAAATAGTAAATTTTAAATGCAAGAAAGAAATTTTTTTTAAAAGGAATGTAAGTATGAGGCGAAATTTTTGCAATGTATTATTTTAAGGGTGAAATGGCTATTCATACAGAAAATTCAAACGCTTTCTTTGGCAGCGTAATACCTTTTGTTTTGGTTGTGAAAAATCATAATAACATTGTTGGAAATGCTGCCGGGGGGTTCTTGTGTCATGTGCAGTGATTTTTTACCAAAAGATACCCGTCTAACATTAATTTTCACAAATACAAAGATTTTGACAATTTTCTGTACGAATAGCCGCTCCATTGAGGTTTGGCTATTCGTACATTGGGACCTAGGTACATTTGGGACCTAAGAATAAGAGGCAAAATGCATTATATGATTAGAGAGATATATATAATGAGACAAAAGCGGAGATTCTAGCTGGAAATGATGTAACAGACGAATTTAAAACAGAGGTTGGAGTTAGACAGAGATGTAAGTTAAGTTTGGTACTTTTTGACATATTTATTGATGATACAGACGAGGAATGGAACAGAAAGGAGGAGGGTGGATCTGTGATAGGAAGGATAAAGAATAGGGTCTTAAAGTACGCAGATGACATAACAATTCCTGCAGAGAGTGCGAAAGAATTGGAAAAGATGTTAAAAACTTTAGAGAAATAGGTTGATAGAAATAAAATAACAGTAAATACGAAAAAGACTAAAATAATAGTGTTTAGGAATGGAGTAAGGATTAAAAAAGGGAAAAAAACTGGAAATTTAAGGAAGAAAACTTAGAAGTTGTAAAGGAATTTAAATATCTATGATTTTTTTTACAACGGAGAATAGAATAGAAATGCAAATAGAGGTAATGGCAGGTAAGGCGCAAAAAGCAATGAAATGCGACTTAGAGTTTGTTTGAAAGGACTGGAAAAGACACAAGAAAGGAACGTTTGTATTAAAACCCGATGATTACAATTAATCAGTGATAAATCAGTAGCAGCCCTGAATTTTGATAATTTTTATTTTTCTTCCATTTCACAGTGGGACAGATTGCAAAAAACCTGGCCAAAACCCCTAGATGTGCTTAAAACTCGCTAATATTTCTTACTTAGGGATTTTTGGGGTCGCTGATTGCGAATCAGATATTAGTTTTTCGAAATTCAAAATGGGGGATCCAAGATGGCGGATACAAAAAATAAAAAATGCATTGGATTGTCACAAATCTTGATACTAGGGGGTTTTTGAGGTCGCTGATTGCAAATCCGATGTTATTTTATCAAAATTCAAAATGAGGGATCCAAAATGACGGAAATACAAAAAAAATTAACGGATTTTGATATAAATTGATATCTATCTATCTATCTTTTTAAAATTAAATATGACGTACCCAAAATAGCGGACAAATTTTTTAAAAATTCTCAAACTTTAACATGAATTAGAATTTAGAGGTTTTTTACAGTCACTGATTAAGAAATGAAAGTCAGATTTTCCAAATAGTAAATTTATTATAACAGTTCAAATTTTAAAATATATAAAACTTAATACTAGAAATTAAGGAATTCAAATTCAAGCTTCTTTTATTTAAATTTAATCAAACTCGTCCTCCATGTCTGTTAATTTGTCGATTCGTCTTTTCTCTTATAAATCCGAGCATATTTATCCTTATCTGTAACATAATAAAAAATTAATATAAATTTTTGTTATTTACCATTCTAATATTAAGCAACTAAAAGTCCCTAATTCTAAAAATCTTAAAGCTTTTCTTTTTCCCTTAAGGGCGTGTGATGGAAGGGCGTCTCTTTGACCAAAGTTTGTTTAAATTTTCCGAAAAGCAGAAATTTTTTTAAAAATTAACTTTACGGCAAAAGTTAAACAAACTTAGGTCAGAGAGACCTTCTTAATATTTTCAGTAATTCTATACGGTTTGGTGTCAAAATATTTAGTTTTTTAAGATAAATATTACAGACAAATATTGCTTATACCAGTGTCGTCATTCTCCATCACATGCTCTTAACCTAACAAAAGTATAATGATTACATGTAATTGTCTACATAATTTCTGAACACCCTGTATATGTTTCTATATTAATATACAAAAGAGAAAGTGGTTACAGGGTATATAAAAAGTTTCTAAGCACCTGGGGTGCTCTTCTATTGTATTGTATACATAGAACCATTTTCGTGTTACATGGCATTTTGCACTTTTTTTTATGTTTTATCTCTTACATCTGTAAAAAGTTGGTTATTTTTTTTTGTATACGTCTTTTTCTAGTATATTAATCTAAATATTTCAATTGACAGTTTCATGGGATTTTCTGGGTTGTCTACTTTTTTAATACTTTTTTCTAATTTCCAAGAAAAGTAATTTAAGAAAAGATAACCTTAAAATATATAAAATTTCCGAAATACAATAATAATAATATTTAATTGGATTACAGGATATTAAAATACATACCTTTAGAAATATTTTCCATTTTGTCCCATGAAGATTGACGCACACAATTAAAATATATTCCTCCTGAAAGTAACTACACGTTTTTCAGCACTGTTAGGTAGCGAACCAATTGAATGCGTAGGTCAACATTGAATTGACGTATCTTACTCTTAATGGACCCTGTGCTTCTTAATATTTCACTACAGTATGCAGAAATATGTCAGTTACTTTATTCAATAGTTCAAACCTTTAAATTAAAAAAAAATTTTGGGGGGTTATGGCCAGGTTTTTTGCAATCTGGCTCATTGTGCATTTGTTTACAACAATTTTGTTTAAACAAATTAAATTTAAAAAAAAATTAAACTTTAAAATCATGATTTGTTCTACTGTCCTCTTTACAATAATCGCTTTTTTGATATCCTTGTATTCCTAAGCGTGAGCTGAGAAAAGTACAGAGTCATTGTCATTATTTATTAATTATTTACAATATACAGAATTAAAAATTTGAAAATATCACTCATGTTCCTTTTGTAATTTTACCTTTACAATCAATTACCGCGATTTATTTTTAATAATTTCCATCTTATTTCTATTTATTATTTAAACAAATTATTTATTAAACAATTTTTAGTCAAAAATCATTATTTGTTTCATGGTCATCATTCCAGTATTAAATTATTTAATATCTCAATCTCCAAAAGAATGGGCGGTAATGGGTTAAGCCATATAGTTGATTTATTATTTTTTATTACAATCAGAGATACCATGGTAACTATATACCGTAGTAACTATAAATTAGGGAAAAAATTCCTTATTTATTGAAGACTATTTTGTAACAAAGAAATTAAAAATCAATACCATCAAGTGGAGCTATTTTGTGCGCCGTGGGGCTATTTTGTGCACGCAAGGTATATAATGAATAAAATCTTTTATTCAGTTGCTTAAGTCTGCTACTTGGTATAAATATTTTCTGATATCTAGACTACAGAAAGTACTAAATGAATTTACTCAATTCCTTATCAGAAATCAGAAAAAAAATCGTAAAATCGTGAAAATCAAGTAGAAAAATTTCAAAGTTCTCAAAATTCTGTTCAGATCTCCGGAAGTTTAAAAGTGTTTCTAAAGGTATTAATAATACTTGTTGACCATTTAGTTGTGATGATGTATACGTGATGCGCTAACTTTTTATTGCATATTTTAAGAATAGAGTGTAAAAAACTGAAAAACCAGGATTTGGTGGGTTATTTTGTGCATTCTTTAAAATCAAGTTTTTTTCAATAATTTGTTTTGTAGTTAGTAAAAATTGCTTTAGAATTTTGTTTTGAAACATTTTTGTCTTATTTTTGTTATAAAAGACAAGAAATAAGCATAAAATTTCAGTTTTACATATAATGCCTTAAAAACCTCAAAAAAGTAACATTAATAATTACATGCTTTTCAAGTTAATTTTGAATCTTTTTCTCTTAAAATAATTCAAGATGTGTAATAGAAGTTATTTTAAGCAAAATTTTCTAAAAGAAATAACTTTTTTTGTAAATCTACTTTTTTGTGAAATTTTAGTGTTATACTTTTAAAGTAGTTAAACAATTCCTAGGAAAAAAATATTTCTGGCTTTGTTTTCTTTATTGTACTCTAGAATATCTAGAAATAATACTTCATAAAGCAAAAACGTTCAAAAAAAATTTTAACACAACTTTATAAATAAGCAAACTTTGATGCACAAAATAGCCCCACCATGGGGTTTATTTTGTGCACAACTTTGAGTTTCTATAACTCAGACAAAAATTTTTTTCTTGTCGGCTAACTCATAAGACACCTTTAAAAGGATATCTACAACATAACTGAATACATAAATTCTTTTTTTTTCAAATTCTGAATTTTAATAAAGCATAGAGTGACGGTACCGTCTTTCTTTGAAAAAAAAAATACTTTTTAAGATTAACATAATTTATATATTATCTTTGCATATTTATTATTTTTTTTACATATTTATTTCGAAAGTTCGAGAAATGTCCAATAAATTTCATGTAACATATTTTTTTTAATTTCTGTTATTAACAGAGAAAAACGCGTTCAAAAAGTACTTGGCTTTTGAAAGCATCGAATTTATAACAATTTTAATAATTTATAACTTCTCTAATTTTTATCAAATCACGAAATACAAAAAACGCCTTTGTGTATTTTTCAATAAAGATTTAAAAAAAATTATTTCAATTTTTTTCAATTTTTTTTATTATTTCTAGTTTTTGAATGAAAATAATCGGAAAAATTAAAACATCTTTATTATCTTAATCGTATTTATTATCTTAATTGCTAATATAAGCTGGAAGTGACGTTACCGATGAGCGGCACTGTAGACAATGACTTTTCCTTGTGAGTCGCAAGTGTATATGTTATTGTATGTTATTGTTATAACAACAACTCAGATTTGTTATATTTACATTAACAATCCGTTAATAAATATAATAATTTTCTTTTTCCGTGTAAAATTATATAAATAATTTTATTTGAAAATAGGTTATAAAGTGTGCCAACAGTTCTTGATGCAAAAAAAGGAGTAGCTCCAGGATAACTAATTCCAATTTATCAAACTTCAGAAGGTCCACATATTCCAAGCCCACAAAAACATGATGGAAAGACTTTTGCAAAAATTAGCTTAGTGAGAATGCTTCACCTTAAATCTGATTTCGACAAATTACCATACGACTTTTATTGCCCCAGTGTTCAGTCGAAAATATCATTAAGAACATGCAAAACAAGCCAAATATATTTTTGTTCGAAAAAGGCTGTCTCTAATCATACATGCCCTTCATAGAAAGAAAGAAAAAAATATTAAAGTTATTTGTAACGAAATTGAAGAACAACTTGGAGATAGTCAATCTAAGGATACCGAAGAAGCCTCGGAAGAAACAATTCCAATCATCAGTATAGAAGAAAGTCTTCAGAACCCCTAGATTGCGATTTGACGATTAACTTTTTGATAATTTTAAAGCTTCTTAATTCATTTTAATAATAAAAGTTTATGTTTCGTTAAAAGAAATGAAAAGTGTTATGAGATTATTACTAAATATTATATTAAAATAATTTATATATAAATAATATATATGCAAAAAAAAAAAAATATATGAAAAGGCCTTTCAATTTAAATATACGAGGAATTTTTTTATATGCCTTCAGTATTTTAAGTAAATTTTATAATTATTTAAAGTCACGTGACAATCAGGGGGAGGGGGTCACAGAAAACATCACGGCTGCTCACGTGGGGGGGGGGTCTAAAATTGGCATAAAACCTATCACGTGATTTATGGACGACCCCTAAGTATATGTAATTTAAACTATTAATATTTATGTAATTGAATTTATAAATTGAATTGTTTGTACTTTAATTAATGATAAAATTTAGAAAGTGTAGTAGTTAACTTCTATAGTTGGAGCCGACTATGGGCTGATTGGTCTGACCGACAATCACTACCATTGGTCGTCCGACCGTTATGTTTATTTTCTTATGTATTTTATTATTTAGTTGATTGATTATTTTCCGTTCGTATACATTCTGGACATTTTAATTACCTTCAATCCCTTTGCGCTCCGTTTAATCAATTATGGAGAACGTATA
The DNA here is from genome assembly GCA_037103525.1 of Ganaspis brasiliensis. Classification (NCBI taxonomy): domain Eukaryota; kingdom Metazoa; phylum Arthropoda; class Insecta; order Hymenoptera; family Figitidae; genus Ganaspis; species Ganaspis brasiliensis. The sequence goes on along the minus strand of JAZKLR010000633.1, from coordinate 1,084,562 downwards.
AAAATTTATTGTCTGCTCGACTTTATTTTGGATATATTTTAATTACCTTCAATTCCTTTAAGCTCAGTTTAATTACGGAAAACAAATTTAAATTTATCTTTGGTTCGTCTGCATTTTGAATATTTTAATTACCTTCAATTCATATCCTACTTACTTTTCGGGGGTAATTGAAGTGAAAAGAATCTTATGTTTTTTTAAATTCGATAGGAGAAAAGAGCTTAACTTTTAAATTAAGCATTCAAGCGAATTGAAAATTTTGATTACATTCTATTAACTCCTTCTTACCAGAAAGGCTTCTGAGCGTATAACGAGTTCTTCTTCCCGTCCGCTCAATTATAGCCGGTAGTGTAAATATATGGTATTGAATAAATAGTAAGAGAATGCATGTCATAATTCAATATCATACATTTAAGATGCCGAATGTCCATGTAGGTCCATTTAACACAGGGTAAATTATGTAGTTGATTACCACCTCCGTGATCGCTGGCCTAGTATTTTTTACTGAGGTTGAAGATTAGTAATTTTGTTCGTTAACATATATTTGGGTTAATTAAATCTTTTTTTATGTTTGTAAATACACCTTTCAGGAAGAGTTTAGTTTATTAGTTCAAGTTTAAAAAAATACCTTATAGAAAATATAACTTACGAAATGCTAATGGGTTAATCCAACTGTTTCAAAGAAAATTTATTTGTATTACCTTTTAATGTAGAATTAAAAGCACTTTGCGTGGCATATGTTCCATCTGACGTAACAAGTTGAAGAGGAAAATTTTGTGCACTCTCTTCTAAACATGTATCGCCTGTTTGCCGATTATTTTCTGCCTCTACCAGAGGCAAATCTCCTAAAGCAGCTCTAATGCGACTCATAACTGCTTCAATGTTATCCTTCGAGGTTGCATACTCTCCAAGAACCCATAATGCTGCTCTGTGTACTTTAACGGAGCGAATTTGTGGAAAAATCTGCGAAAATTTTAAGTATAAAGGTTAAAAACTTTCTGTGGTAAATAATTCTATTTAAAATTGTGTGTTTTAATCTCTTCAGTGTGCTGAAATTAAAATACAAAATGAGAAAAGAAGATTAGTGGCGAGTGTTTTCCACTCAAAGCTGCTTTATGCAGCACCAGTGTGGGCTCCATCCCTGCGAACAGACAGAAGCAAGACCATCTTGAACAAGATGCTGTCCGTGCAAAGGATTATAACCAAGCGTATAATCTCTGCCTATAGGACAGTATCTGCGAGTGCTGCTCAAGTCTTTGCCAGCGCCGGCAGACCTTTTGGCGCAAGAAAGGGAGGAAATTTTTCTTTTTTTCAAAGATAGAATGTCCACCCGTTATACGGATGACCACGAAGTAATAATAAGGAGTCTTCACTCTATGCGGGTTCTCGGGAAAACTTGTCCCCAGTTTTGGGAACGCGATCATCGAAAGTTAGAGGTTCGCAGCGGTCGCGTTCCTTGCGGGAAAACTTGGAAACATATATTTTCCTGTGTCTGTGTAGAAAGTTAGTAAGTGTTCTAGTGTGTTAGTGTGCAATCATTTTCCACTTTTTGAAAACCAAAAAAAAGTGAATTTCCTTCTACGAAACACCAACTTTCGGAAGGCATTTTAATTAACTTTAAATTTTCCTTTAATTTCCAAAACATTATACTTGTTTCCTGATTTTTATCTGTCTTCTTAATTTCTGACATAACCTATAAAACAAAAAATAACTCAAGTAATTTTCTTAAAAATCTTCATATAAACTATACACAATATTAATTAACAGTAATCCCTCTAAAACAATTTATATAAAAAAGTATTTACTTCCTGATGTTTATATTCGAAAAACTTTCTTTCTTTCACTAACTGTTTCGCAAACAATTCATTTATCTAGGATTGTTTCAATAAATATTTCAAAACAGATTGACTTTTCAAAAAATTGCTTTCACTCTATACTTATTATTAAATAATATTTCCAGAAATTGAAGTGAAATAAAACGTGTAAATTGATGTAAATACTCTCACGTTCCAACCTCAAAACAAATTCATAATAAAAGAAAAGAAAGTGCAGAGTGTGCGTACTGTCAATCCCTAGAGGACGACGTAGAGCACATGCTCTTTATCTGCAGACGATGGAGCCTTCAAAGGCAGGTCATGTTCGCCGGTGTAAACTGCGAAGTTACACCGGAGAACATGGTCCTGTTAATGACTAGCTCGAAAGAGAATTGGCGGCACATCGAAACCTTCATACTACATGTTATGAAGGTTAAAGATCTCGATGGCTGCCAAGAAAGGTAGTTCCCGTAAGTCGAGGCAAGACATCGCCTAGGCGATAGCGAAGGGGTACAAGACCATTCAACGAAGGTGATACGACAGCTAACAAGGGCTATCCGGGAGTGGTCTTAAGGCCCCAAAAAAGGGTGTGTTTTTGCGGGTCGGCAGAACATCGCCACCCCGCATAACCCTGTAGTACGGGCTACAGGGTACCTGAAGACAGGTTTTCACATCCTACGCAAAAAAAAGTTGTATGACCTGGCTGTGAGCATGGTACAAACGGTAATCCACCTATTTACCCTTCAATTTGGATTTTATATACGCGAGAGCCTTAGCGGCAGATGCGCTTTTGCTGTCAATTGGATATGTCTTGAACAGCTGCTGCATGCATGAAGGACTCTGCATAGAAATATATTTCTCACAGCCACTAGTGGGATTGCGTATAACACTTTTATAAAATTAAAAAAAAAATCAGCCTGAAAGGAATATGTTGATTGCGTCTAAAATCTCTCCTCAAACTCAAAGGAAGAGGATTTCTGTTCCATCAGAGACGAATTACTCTTTGTGACTGGACAATATAGCTTTTCGGAAACTCCTAGCATAACGGATCAGAAGGTCATTTAAACTTTCAAGCGGATATTTCGTTCTTCCATCACGAAAAGAATAACAGAATAATATACAGAATAAAATTTCTACTTTCTTGTAATAAATACAAGGTCATAGGAACTGTGCTTAATGAGTTTTCAATTCTATAACAAATATTCTATAAAATATAATTAATTATTATGGCATCTTAAGAAAATGGCCGTGCCTCACAGATTTTTACATTTATTCAAGATCCATAATCTAAAAGTTTAAACGTAAAAGTTTCTTAATTCTCTCATAACAAAAGGATATCCGTCAGACATCCGATAATTATTAGACGATTTGGTAGAATATACTGAAAATGTCCTCCGACATCCTCTGGATATCCAATAGATATTGAAATTTCCGCTTTCTCAGAAAATATCCTGGATATTTTCAGGATGTTTTCAGAATATTTGATGTTCGAAATTAACATCCTGAACATATCCTAAGGATATCCACCTCAACACCACCATAAGGACATCCTCTGGATAACCTTAGAATATTCCTAAGATATCCTCAGGATATCCTATAAATCTCCTGGGATATCTATACGATGTCCAATAGATATTGAAATTTCCGCTCTCTCAGATGTCCTGAAAATATCCATCACACATCCTTAGGATATCCTGGGGATAACGAGGAATATTTTCAGCATTTCTGGCGGACATCTGCTGCTATCAGGATTTATTCATAACAGCTTATACTCATTCTACCTTTCATATAAAAATATTAAACAGTCTTAAAAAATTCTAGTTTTCATAATTTGTAAACTATCCATGCATTACACTCAGATATATTGAAATTCGTGTCCAAAGAAGTACTTGCGCTTCATTGCATTCTTTAACATAAAAAATGCATAAAGTAAATTAGAAAAATAACTTTAATATATATTTCAGATGGGTCTGTTTATTATATTTGAGATTTAGAAAGACATTTTTTACTATCAATTCCAGGGAAGATAGCAGATAGGGTAGAATAGTAAACAAATATCGAGAAAAAGTTGTTGTGTCACACGTGGGATTACCCAAAAAATAGTGTTCTCAAATGCTAGAGCATTTATAATTATTTATTTATTAAATTGTGATAGTATTTTTGTTTTAGCGACTCAGCACTTGAATTTATTTTAAAATTAATAATTGTTTTGTGTAAAGTTAATTTGAACACTTACAGCTTTAAAACCGGCAGCGTGAGGTGAAGGAATGATTTTAAAGTAGAATTTAGTTTATTTAAAATCACAATTATTCCTGTTTCAATATATAACGAAGTTCCTAGGGCTAGTTAGGGCTTAATAAAAATATGTACATGGCCTTACTTGGCTGGGTTGTATATATACAGACGTTTTGCACAGAAATATGAATGCATATCTACACATACACACACACACACACACACACACACACACACACACACACACACACATCTACGATCAAATACATAAAATAAAAGGTTCTGTTGTGGGCACTACTGCGAAACTTTTGACAGAAAAGAGATTCGTCATATGTGACAAATTGGTACCTTCAAGCTAAAAAAAATTACTCTCGCTTTATACTCCTCAAAATTCCTCTCTGCCGTTGGCTGTCTAAAACCTTCACTGTGTTTTTTTGGTTAAATGAATGTCAAAATCTTTTAATTAAAATTAAAACAGAATTTAAAATAAATCAACTTTAATAAGCACTAATCTATACAATATTGAATGAAGATTTTGAATTTTTTAAATTTCTAAAACTTGTGAAATTAGTTACATGGAAAAATTGGAAAAACAATGTGTCGATTTTTGACGTTCAATTTAACAGTGGAGGTTTTAGAAAATATTGAAACAAATTGAAGTTATTCAATCGAAAAGATATTTTCAATGCATATTTACAAAGAAAATATATTATATTTTGTGATCTAAACACAACAATGTTTTGATTACCACAACAATGTTGACAACCAAAATTTTTTTAATGACGTTTTAATAAGATTGCCACGTTTGCAGATAAGATCTGTGCATTTTACCTTTTGGGACAGAGAAAGGGAGGTAAAGAGAGGCTGAATATGCTAAAAGAACGAAGCCTATATGAATAAAAATAATAAAGCTTTGTATTTGTTAATTAATGATTGTTTAAACAATGCTAATGTTCAAAATGAACTAAATTATTCTTTATTCAACTATCTCCAGCAATAATATTGTACATTGTGTCCAAAATTTCAGTAATATCAAGATAAAGAATTGGACAAGTTAAATTGTTTATAAAATTTGTTTATAAATTAACAAAATAATTAATTGATAATAATTTTTTGCAATATTTAGTGGTTCTTGAAATATGAATCAAAACGTCCGAGAAGGTTTTCTGGAAAAACCATCATTTTTAAGTAGAACCAATCATTTTTAAGCCTTAAAAAATGATTATAAATGGTGCTCGCTTATTTTTTAATAATATAATTCATAATATTTCATTGTTTATTACTATTTTTATTCTATTTTTTAGAAATAATTTAAAGCTTGAAATAGGCGTGAACAGATTGAAAGACTGAATAAATGAATGATAATGAAGCTGTGGATTCCTTTATTGTATAATATGTTTTTAAATTTAATTTAATTAAAAGTAAAATAATAATTAACCAGGAATGGTACAGATAGTTTGAAAAAAAGTTAGACCAATGAATGATTATGATTTTTGAAATATAAAACTCATATTTTAATCTAATATTTAACAGTGGAAAGGCGAACAACTTTATTTTTTACAAGATGAGTAATTAAAAATTGCAATTTGATGAAAATTTACAAAAAAATTTAACGTTTAAAAACTTTGTCTAATTTTAAGTTAGATCAACCCAAATTTCGAAACGTTAATTTTTTTAAAATTTTCATCAAATTACAATTTTTAAGGAATTATACGCAGTTAGGAAGCCTTGATCAAAAGAATAAGCAAAATAATAACGTTTGACAAAATGGCGGCTTGACAAAAACAAATTCATTTTTAACAAAAAATTTGGCCTTAAATTTTATATAAAAAAATATTTATAGGTGAGAAAAAACCTTCGAATTATTACTAAAAGATATATTTAAGAAACTTGTGTTAAAATTTGAGACTGATCGGTTCAGCCGTTTCCGAGAAATCTTGCTCACCGACTTTAAAAACACGGTTTTGAGAAAAACGTGTTTAAAGTTTCAGAAGCACATTCAATATTGTCAGGTTTGGGAACGGAAAATGTGAAATTTAGCTATTAGATATGAAAATAACACTACCACACTTTTATTACGTGCATATAAGACCATTAGAAGGGTTTTATTTGATATAGGCTAATAAATAAAAGGGACTGCGTTCTAGGTAGCTACCTGGCACTATTTACAAATATGAGTGTAACTTATAGAATATTCACCGGATTGACCAACAATTTTCTGTGTATAGTCTTATATAAATGTATATCACGAAAATGTAATAAAAAAATTAGATTTTTTGACAATTCTAACTGCGTAAAACCCCTTAATTACTCATTTTGTAAGAAATATAATTGTTCACACTTCCACTGAAAATATTACAGGAAAATATGAGTTTTCTATTTCAAAAATCAAAATAAGTCATTCGGAATAACTTTTTTTCCGATTATGTGTACCAATCCTCGTTAAATAAGATTCGGATTAAAGCTTTACTTGAATCTAATGAAAGCAATTTAATTTATTAAAAAAATTAAATAAAAATATCTAAAATAATAATGATATTTTAGTTGACAAACATAATTTAGAAGAAATTGTTACGCACATTTGTGCAAAATAGTACTTTATATTAACCTTGCTCACATCTGTCAACTTGATATATTAAGTATTAATGTAATATATTCTAATTAAGCATATATTGTAGAAGATTCCTTCTAGGGAGAATTTTATATGCGGGGACTTGCTTTGAGAGTGCCCGAAGTATTAGTGCAGAGAGAAGGTGGAGAGGGAATGACGCCACGATAACGTTTTTCCACTAGCGTTCACAGTCAGACTCCGCGAAGTCTAACTGCTTGGACCCACGCGTTATTCTACTGCCGCTCACGGTTCTCGCTGAACGCGTGAACCGCACGCGTATTCAACCGCGCAACTTTTCTCTCTCCACTGCGTCCTGTTACCCACATACTTCGAGATCTCTCTCGCAAGGCCCTTTCGCCTATAAAAGTCGGCCCTTCGCAAGGGATCGTCAGTTCTTCGCAGAGCTCTCCTAAGGTTTGGTTGCCTCCCTTGCTTGACTACCAGAGCTGGTTGCCTCTTTTGTACTGCGAAAGTTGAATTAATTGTCACCCACTAATGGTAATTTTTTATTCTCCTACTTTCTAGTCACCGTTCGTTGGTTGCCTCGAACGCTGCAAAACCATTTACTATCTGCTGGTTGCCTCAGACTCCCCCTTCTGCTTGTTGGTTGCCTCAAGCCGTCTGCTGGTTGCCTCAGACATCTCCTTCTGCTTGTTGGTTCCCTCAAGCCGTCTGCTGGTTGCCTCAGACGTCCTCCTTATCGATTAAAATCGCGAATCGTCTGTTGGTTGCCTCAGACCCCCCCCCCCCCCCCTATCTACAAGTCGCACTCCCGACTGCTGAGACGCTTCCCCCTCTTGTATATTTTTGTAGGATAGAATCAACTGCTCATCCTTCCCAAAGTCGAACCATAACAATTGGCGCCCAACGTGGGGCCGTGGACGCCCTTAAAGGGTTTTGTCGCTATTTCTGTCTGGAGGACATTCCAGACACTTTACCCTAACTAAAAAATCCCACAATTTGCTCCGTAAACCAAATAGGAACAAAGTTACGGAGATTACAAAACCCCGCCTAAACCACCCTTACTAACCATATCAACCCAGTTTCGGCCTGTCCCACCACGGAACCGTATCAAAATAAAATACCGTCATGCGGGGCTATTTTGTGCACGCAAGGTTCTTAATGAATAAAATTTTATATGGGACATTCTTCGGATTATTTACATTCATAAATTAGATTTGCCTAGAATAGTTTTTTTTAATCTATACTGAAAAATAATACATCCGTATTTTCCGTATTTCGTGATTTTATGGAAATTACATAAGTCATAAATTATTGAAATTTGGTGTTTTCAACAAAAGGGTATTTTTTGAACGCGTTTTTCTCCCTTAACTTGAAAATAATGTGCTACATGAAATTTGCTGGAAATTTCATAAATCTTCCAGATATGCAATAAAAGTAACTTTAAAATTAAAATGAAAGTTAAAAAATCTTTTTTTTAAGAAAGACGGTACCGCCAAGTGGAGCTATTTTGTGCACAAAACCACTCTTTTTTCACTCTATACTTTATTTAAATTCAGAATCTGAAAAAATAAAGAATTTATCTATTCAGTTATGTTGTAGACATCCTTCTAAATGTATCTTATGAGTTAGCCGACAAGAAAAAATTTTTTGTCTGATTTATAGAAACTCGAAGTTGTGCACAAAATAAACCCCATGGTGGGGCTATTTTGTGCATCAAAGTTTGCTTATTTATAAAGTTGTGTAAATATTTTTTTAACGTATTTGCTGTATGACGTATTATTTCCAGATATTTTAGAGTACAATAAAGAAAAACGAAGCCAGAAATATTTTGTTCCTAGGAATTGTTAAACTAATTTGAAACTAAAACACTAAAATTTCACAAAAAGTAGATTTACAAGAAAAGTTATTTCTTTAAGAAAATTTTACTTAAAATAACTTCTATTACACTTCTTCAGTTATTGTAAGAGAAAAAGTTTCAAAACTTGTTACGTCTTACAGTTGACATAACTAAGAAAACTTTTTAATAAAAAGGGTTGCAATAAATGAAAGGGAAGGACGATATAATGCGCCTGCAGGCAGGCAGCCATACATCACCCTATGCAGTACATAATTAACGCATTGTTTAATTGAATCAACATCAATCATCTCTCGTGTTTGCATACATAGTAGACATCCATCTTTTAATATATGTTTACCGTGAATAATAGGGACTTGAGGGCGGTTAAATCATTCATCTTAAATACCCCTAAATCCATTAAAATTTCCAAACTATTGTCAATAAGTGAGAAATTAGTCAAGTACACGGGTGCGACGAGTGTTCTGAGTGCAGTATGACTCCTATTGCATTATTATGAATTATAATAACAAATGTCTAATTGAAGGATATGGGATACTAGGGCAAAGGATCTATCAACGCAAATCAAAATTATTCAAATTCGATTACGGGCGTCTGCACTGGCAATGCGTAGCTGTTACCGACAATGATAACAAAATCATAAGCGAGGTTAAGATAAAATAGAATGTCAGGGATACTCGACGCATTGTGGTACCTACGTATCATAATGCGGTGATTATCATAAGCTCGTTGAGAGAAAGTAATTATCATAAAATTCAATTACCATGGAAAAGTAAAGACTCACTTACCATAATAAAAACCTCAAAAACTTTGGATAGTATAAATGAGTGTAGAAAGACAGGTATTAAAATAAAATATTAATAAACATTGACAACTTTTGAAATTAAAAAGTAAAGTTGATGAAAACAAAAATTATCACTATTAAATAAGACGGGCAATACGTTTGGAGAGTAACGCATTAAAATTACATTCATTTATGTTACATATGAAGAGATGAATCATGGTGCTTAATAATCGCCAAATTTGTGCCGGTATAGACGCCTGTGGTTAAGTTTGCAAGTAAGCGTATGAAATTGAAATATTCTGATCACTTTTAGAACAATCGATTGATCGATCAGTCGATGAATAAATCAATAAATAAATCGATCGATTAAGAAACCAATCATTAGCTATTTTAAAATTGATAAATCGCGAAACTAAAAGAAATCCAAAATGGGACAAATGACGGAAATTGCCTTTAAATGAAAAAGACGTCAAATGGAGGGGGTCGAATACGCCAGAACCTCCGTCGAGTGAGCATAGATTATCGTACGGCCCGTCGGATTGTCAAAATTATAAAACTTTACATCTAAATTGAGTCGAACGCGTGTTTAAGTGTCAAATTTTAAGAGTATTGTCTTGAATTGTTAGTGTCCGTCGCAAAAATTCCTAACTTCTGTTAAACAAATTGTGAAGTGTAATTTGTCGGACTGACAAAATTCTAGAACTTTAGAATTGAATTGAATTGAACATGTGTTTGAAAATCGATTTCTAGAGTATCGTCTAAAATTGTTGGTGTCCGTCGTAAAAATACAAAACAATTGGTATTATCGTGGCTGAGGGGGTATTTTCGCGTTTACTGTTATTTATATTAATATTTCAATTAACATGATTATTTGCGACTTGAAAAAAATTACCTAATAAATTTGATACCAAAGCAATAAAATGGTAGTATAATGGAATCTTCTTTAATATTTATGATTTATTAAATTAGTTTTAAAAATCATCGTCTGAATTTATGAAGGAATTTTCGTTCTTTTCGTTCTGGAAATGGCTTTGTAGTGATCTGATTAATTCCTTTATATTTTACTTTTAACAGTTAAAAAAATGAATTTTTTTGTATATTCAGTTAAATGTTTTTTGTTAATTTTTACAAAACTAATTATGCCTACCACTTTGTAGTGTATGCTTTGTAGTGATCTGATTAATTCCTTTATATTTTACTTTTAACAGTTAAAAAAATGAATTTTTTTGTATATTCAGTTAAATGTTTTTTGTTAATTTTTACAAAACTAATTATGCCTACCACTCACTAGTTAACAGGCTGAGTAAGGAGGCAAATGCAATTGATGATAGGGTGGACTTTTTTGAAAACAGCATTAGTAAATTTATACTAGTTCTACGTTGCGTACTGTTTGCGGAAACTAGTTAAGGCAACCTAAGCCGAATATTATTTTAAATCTTGTTTTTAATAATTATCATTTATATGTTTATTTTATTTCATTGATAATTTTTATTATAAGCTAGTTAGAAGTACTTCTGTACGATAGGGCACCATTTATGTACCCGTTTAAGAATAAATAAATAAATAAATAAATTTGTAAATAAAATTTGTAAATATATCAATATTTTAAATTAATTAAATGAATACATTCAAAAAAAAATTAATTTTCATTTAAAATTAACCCATTAACGCCCATGCTAAGGGAAAATTTTATATCAAAAAAGTGAATACGGCAAAGAGGACCGTTTACCATACAATGATTTTTGATACTAAAAATTGTTTAAAAAATAATTTGTTTAAATAATTTGTTATAAACAAATAAAAAAATAATAAAAATTATAAAAAATAAACAGCGCCAATCGACTGTACGCGAAAAATTACTAAAGGAACATGTGTGACATTTTTTAATTTTTCACTCCATTTGTTATAAATAATTGATAAACAATAACAATGATCTAGAACCCATCTCAGCCCATGCTTAGGCAAACATTGATATCAAAAAAGTCCACATAGGAAAGAGGACCGTACACCAAACTATGATTTTTGACACTAAAAATTGTTTAAAAAATAATTTGTTTAAATAATTTGTTATAAACAAATACAAATATATTAAAAATTATAAAAAATAAACAGCGCCAATCGATTGTACGCGAAAAATTACTAAAGGAACATGTGTGACATTTTTTAATTTTTCACTCCATTTGTTATAAATAATTGATAAACAATAACAATGATCTAGAACCCATCTTAGCCCATACTTAGGCAAATATTGATATCAAAAAAGTCAACATGGGAAAGAGGACCGTACACCAAACAATGATTTTTGACATTAAAAATTGTTTAAAAAATAATTTGTTTAAACAATTTGATATAAACAAATACAAAAATATTAAAAATTATAAAAAATAAACAGCGCCAATCGATTGTACGCGAAAAATTACTAAAGGAACATGTGTGACATTTTTTAATTTTTCACTCCATTTGTTATAAATAATTGATAAACAATAACAATGCCCTTGAACCCATCTCAGCCCATGCTGAGGGAAATAAACAATTTTTAAACAATTTTTAATGTCAAAAAACATTGTTTGGTCTACGGTCCTCTTTCCCATGTTGACTTTTTTGACATCCATATTTCAATAAACATGGGCTGAGATGGGTTCAAGGTCATTGTTATTGTTTATTGATTATTTATAACAAATAAAGTGAAAAATTAAAAAATGTCACACATGTTCCTTTAGTAATTTTTCGTGTACAGTCGATTGGCGCTGTTTATTTTTTATAATTTTTATTATTTTTTTATTTGTTTATAACAAATTGTTTAAACAAATTATTTTTTAAACAATTTTTATTGTCAAAAATCATTGTTTGGTGTACGGTCCTCTTTTCCATGTTGACTTTTTTGATATCAAGATTTCCCTCAGCATGGGCTGATTGTGAGATGGGTTCAAGATCATTGTTATTGTTTATTGATTATTTATAACAAATGGAGTGAAAAATTAAAAAATGTCACACATGTTCCTTTAGTAATTTTTCGTGTACAGTCGATTGGCGCTGTTTATTTTTTATAATTTTTATTATTTTTTTATTTGTTTATAACAAATTGTTTAAACAAATTATTTTTTAAACAATTTTTATTGTCAAATATCATTGTTTGGTGTACGGTCCTCTTTTCCATGTTGACTTTTTTGATATCAAGATTTCCCTCAGCATGGGCTGATTGTGAGATGGGTTCAAGATCATTGTTATTGTTTATTGATTATTTATAACAAATAAAGTGAAAAATTAAAAAATGTCACACATGTTCCTTTAGTAATTTTTCGTGTACAGTCGATTGGCGCTGTTTATTTTTTATAATTTTTATTATTTTTTTATTTGTTTATAACAAATTGTTTAAACAAATTATTTTTTAAACAATTTTTATTGTCAAAAATCATTGTTTGGTGTACGGTCCTCTTTTCCATGTTGACTTTTTTGATATCAAGATTTCCCTCAGCATGGGCTGATTGTGAGATGGGTTCAAGATCATTGTTATTGTTTATCAATTATTTATAACAAATGGAGTGAAAAATTAAAAAATGTCACACATGTTCCGCTAGTAGTTTTTCGCGTACAATCGATTGGTGCTGTTTATTTTTTAGAATTTTTAATATTTTTGTATTTGTTTATAACAAATAGTTTAAACAAATTATTTTTTAAACAGTTTTTAGTGTCAAAAATCATTGTTTGGTAAACGGTCCTCTTTGCCGTATTCACTTTTTTGATATAAATTTTTCCCTAAGCATGGGCGTTAATGGGTTAATGACCGCGACGATAGAAACATGTTTTTTCGCATGTGCCTACAATATCGCGGATGTGTTACAAAAAGAAAAAATAAGAAAAGGTATTTATTAATTTTTTTCTCAAATTATATTCTTCTTTATATGTATTTGCAGAGATTTCTAAAACTAAAAATATGTAACTGTCATCTATTGAAAAAGTTTAAATATACAGATTATATTCAATAATCTTGATAATTAAATGGTTATTCCTGCAAAAAACATGAATCTTATTCATTTTACTTTTTTCCAATTTTAATATTTTACCTTCTCAATAGCAAGAAATTATTAAATCATCCGTTTAATTTAATATACGTTAATATTCTCAACCGCGATATTTGATGCACAAAAATACCTTCAACTACAATTTAAGAGCCACGAAAATACATGCACTTGATTTTCTTTTGTAAATCTTCTATTTAATTATTAAAATATAATTTTATACCATTGTCAAATTTTTTCAATGATTTAGAAACACTTTTAAACTTCCGGAGATCTAAACAGAATTTTGAGAACTTTGAAATTTTTCTGCTTGATTTTCATGATTTTACGATTTTTGTTTTTGATTTCTGATAAAGAATTAAGTAAATTCATTTAGTACTCTCTGTAGTCTAGATATCAGAAAATATTTATACCAAGTGGCAAACTTAAGCAACTGAATATAAAGATTTTATTTGTTACAGTTCGCCTCTTTCCACGGTTTTCTGTTTTTCGAGTATTTCTTATAATACTCGAGAAACAAGAAAATCTAAGAAAAATCGGCCTTAAAGATTGCATTGTGACTTGCCCCGGGTTCCCTATACTTTTAATTATTAATTACTTTTATTTACTTTATTATTTTTTATCTCTATTTTTAATTAACCTTATTTTTATTATTATTATTGTTCTTTTTAAACTTATTTAGCTGCGCGACAAACAACGCGCGCGAGTATTCGGCAGCGCCCGGTCACCACTACAGGAACACGCCAATGCACATATTACCGTGTACACACGTATCAACCACTATGTGTAAGACGGAGAGAGAAAACAAGTCCCGGCGTCGACCAATCCGCTGCCTTCGTTTTCGCTCTCTCTCTCTTACGCTCCGTGGCCCGGCCCACGGCATCCCCACTAACGCTCGCGCGCGCTTCCCGGATACTCGTAACCGTTGATTTTCGCCTTTTTATCAATATTTTCAGTTAGGATAGACCGATTTCAATATAAATTATATGTATAATCTCAGTTTTTAATGTACTTTACGATTATTAAGTTTAAAATTTACTTTTTCACGTATTACTAAAATTAGCATAATGTAGTTTCTGGCTCGCCGCTAGGCTCGCAGGTTGGCCACGCTTGGCCACGCCAGGCTGCGACTCACAGTCGAGTTAGCGCGTAGCGTAGATATAAGGTCGAGCGTGCGACGATTCTGTACCACTCACCGGTCTGTAACTGTTCATCGGTCTGCACTCCGCACAGGTGCAAGACTTGTTTCTTACGAATAAAGAACTTGTTCTGTATTCCACTGTGTGTTCTATCGAAATCCTCACTCCTCCTTTCAGGTCGACGGGGTCTGACTTATAGATAATAAGTCAGGGTGTTTTTTCTCTCTCTGAAACCTGCTTTAGGTCCGGGAGAGAAATTACTAGGGTTGTCTTTCTCTCTCTGTAACCTGTTTAGGCCCGGGGGAGAAAGTTCAGCAGGGTTGTCTTTCTCGACAACGGTAGTGCTGGGGACTTCGTCTCTTATTTGACTACCGTCGGAGGATACTCGTGGCTACATTTCCGCCTCGTAAACACCCCCCCCCCCCCCCCCCCTCTTTGAATCGATTCTTCCATTGATCAAGGAGTGAATCGGTATCATATTCATTAAAAACCTCGCGTGCACAAAATAGCCCCAAGGCGCACAAATTAGCCCCACTTGACGGTATCGATTTCTAAATTTTTCGTGTCAACCTAAACTTTGCAAAATAAGAAAATTTTTCCCATCTATGCAAATATGGAGATTTTTTTATTTAATTATTATATTTGCAATTTCGTAGCTCAATGCACAGAGTTTAAAGCTGTATTATATAAAAACATAACTTAGTTTTGTTTTATATGTGTTGAAAGTCATTTGTTTTACTTTTTATTACAAATTAAACAAAAGTAAGTTATATTCTTATATAATATAGCTCGAAACTCTGAGCATTGAGCTACAAAATTGCAAATATCAATTAAATGAAAAAATTTTCCGTATTTGCATAAACGGGAAAAACTTTCTTATTTTGCAAAGTTTATGTTGACACGAAAAATTTAAAAATTGATAACGTCTCTCTTTCAGAAAAACATTTTTAAACATTTTTTATTAGTACGGCGCTGGCCTAGTATAGTAAGCTCTTACATGGGCTCTTCTATTTTGTATAGGTGGTAAATTTGCTCAAGTGTCCAGCGTCAAAATTAAAAGTTGTTGGATCGGACTAATATTTGCACAAACTTTAGTGCTATGGGTGAGTACTTTAACCTCCAAATATTATGCAATTTAATTTAAAATTGTAGAGGGGGGAGGGGGTAGAAGATTTGGGTAAAGTAAAAACATTGAGTTTTTCAAAAAATCGTATAAAAATTAAAATAATTTACAAAAAAATTAAGTTACGGCAATTCTGAATACACCACTTTTAAGCTTATCAAAATGCGCATCCAACGAGCCTTATATGAAGTATTTTGGATAATTTTATGATTTATAAATAAATATTTATAAAAAATGAATTAACAAATAAATATCATCCATAAGAATAAAGGTCGAGTGTTGAATTTTTTTTATTAGGAAGTTTTTACAATCCTACATTAAAATATATCTTTTATTAATTAATTAATTAATAATTCGAAAACAACAAAATACATCATTTTGTTTTTTGGTACGTTTAAAGTACACAACTTAAGCTTTCTTTTAAGACAAAAAAAAAGAAGAAAAAAAGGGTCCATTTTGAAAAAAAGGCAAAAAAATTTTTAATTTTCAAAAACAAAGGGTTAAATTTTAATTTAAAAAAAAAACTTTTTCACCATGTGAAAGAGCAGGAAAAAACCTTTCGAAAACATACAGGTGAAATTTCTTTTCATTTCGTTATTTAGCGGCTACGATTTTTTGAAAAAATCAATGTTCTTACTTTACCCAAATCTTCAACCCCTTCCCCCCTCTACAATTTTAAATTAAATTGCATAATATTTAGTGGTTAAAGTACTTACCCATAGCACTAAATTTTGTGCAAATATTAGTCCGATCCAACAACTTTTAATTTTGACGCTGGACACTTGAGAAAATTTGCCCCATAGATAACTATGTACTTTTAATACTTCTTTTGTTCTAATTACGCTGGTAACAGTTTACTAATGTGTAGTGAGAGTTAACAGTAATTGTAACTGAGTTTTTTCTCTTGGATTAATCGTTTTACAAAGTTAAGAGTGCCGACCACGTGTATCTGGATAGTTTATTTCGTAGTTTAATTTATTGAAATTGTATGACTTTATTGAAGATAACACTTTACAATACCGACTGGCAGTATTTTTAACTGATGTTCTCCGAACTTTGTGTGGTTTTGTGATTTATTTAATTAACTTTTTCTCATCCGTGTGATTGGTGAGTTTGGGATCATACAAATACACGTGAACACTTGGTCGTGACGTCCTACTACGTATGTTGTCTACGATGACGGATAATTTAGTGACTTCTAGGCCCTCAACCTTATCAGTTGATAATATCTGTAGTGTGTGCAAAAAGAAAGTGGATGATGCAGTTTTTTGTCCTGGCTGCAGGGCACCATATCACCCTAGCTGCTCTGAAAAAACTACGTTGGTTTATGGTGTTGGATATCAACGTTGTTGTGGATCAGCAACCCCTTCTCCCACTTCTTTTGAACTAAATTTGAACCAGACTTTTTTACTTATGAATCTAACCAAGGAAATTCAAAATCTGTCTACTAAGATTACGGATATGAACACTGGATTCAGTAATTTGGAATTATCTGTTACCTCATTACAAAATGATTTCCAGAATTATAATAAACGTCTCACTACTACTGAAGAAAAAGTACAGTCAGTGGAGAAAAACCTTGAGGATGTCAATATAAGATTATCTGCTTTAGAAAATGCACCCGCACATTCGACTGAATCAACCGCCAATTTGCTTTGTGAATTCAAAGATAGATTAAATAGAAAATTTATTTTTTTAATCTTTGGTTAAAAAAAGCAATCTGATTCAAACCTAATAGACAAAAAACTGAGTCAACTCTTGACAAAGTTTTTATTGTTTCTTACTTGACTAAAATTATGCAGTCTCAATCATCTAATTATTTTGACAGTATTGTGACTTCTCATTTAGGTGCTTTCTCGCAGGCTAGATTAAAACCGAGCCTATTAAAGTCCGCTGCCCGACCATGGATATGGTTTCCAAAATACTGTCTTCTGTGAGAGGGGTTAAATCAGTAGATGCTCACAAGCAGATGAATATAGTTTTTGCACCAGACAAAACCCCTGCTCAGCAGATGATGTATAAAACTCTGAAACAGGAACTAAATCAGAGAATTGCGAATAGAGAATCTAACATAAAGATTCAGTTGAAAAAAGGATCTCCGACAATAGTTCAAGCTCGTCAGCGTCCGAATCAGTAACTTTTCCGAGATGTTATCACTTCCAAGAGCAATGTCCGGTTTCCCGTCAAGAATCGCAGGGATGTCTGGTAGTTACTAAAAAGCGTGTCAGCGTTTTTGAATTTTGAAGTGTATTACTCAAAATATTAGAAAATAGAAAATTTTTTTAGATTTAAGGAATAAAATTCCGTTTTGGCGGGAGTTATTATATTTTCAGAAACTTAGTTAAGTGTCAATATCAAAGACTTTTATTTAAGATTTGACAATTATACTATTTAAAGATGTGACAGAAACAGTTTATCGAGTGTCTGTTTTTGGGGAGGGGGTGTATTAATAGCAGTTAACAAATGTTTTCCGAGCTGTAAGGTATTTTTTCCTATTATTTTAGTTGTCCAAAATTAGCATATTTTTTGATAAACAATTATTTGTTCTGTATATGTCACTTGGAGAGTTGAAAGGTACCTTACGTCAAAAAAATCGATTTTTTGCTGTTTAGTTCATTTAAAAGAGTATAATTTTCTCTTTCAAAATCACATATCAGTAAAAAAATCGATTTTTTGACGTAAGATCCTTTTAACTTTCCAAATCACATGTATTTCGCCTATCTCTGACATCAGTTAATTTTGAGCCTTTATTCAAACTGAGTTTGCGTCTGTATTATCTGTCTCTTTTAGTTTTCTTAATCTCAGACAAATAATCATATTGTAAACAATCGTGGCTTTCTTTTGAATATTGTGCTCTCAGACTCACTCAATAGCTATATGTTTCTCTGAATACAAAAATATTGAATTTCTCAATGAGTCTTTTCCGACATTTAAACATAAGTTAATGAATAATCAGAAAAATGTCTATTAGATTGAAAATTTTGCGCCAGGCCGTTACATATTTTTTGATGAATTTAGTGTAATAATTTTTTTTTTTTCTCTCTTTTCATATGTAATAAAGGGGGTTTCCCCGTTTATATGTTAAATAAATAAATAAATAAATAAACATTAATTATAATTTCAGGGCTACTTTTATTGCAAACACATGAGTTTTTATTGCATATCTGGAAAATTTGGTGGTTTGGAGAAACTGATACTAATTTTAAAAGTAACAAGTGAATATAATTCTATATTTATCTGCAAGAAGTGTCAATTTCTTCAGTTAATTATTTAGGCTATATAGTGGAAAATGGTATGATTAAACCTTTAACAAAGAAAAAAAAAGCAATAGAAATATTTTCAAAACCAAATAATGTTAAAACGGTAAAAAGTTTTTTTTTTTGGGGAATTACGGTTTTTTTTTAAATTTATACCCAACTAAGCAAGTAAAGCGAAACCGTTATCTAATTTAACAAAAGGCAATATAAAATTTGCATTTAGAGAGGAACAAGATCGAGCTTTTCTAAAACTTAAAACTGCTTTATGTAAAAAACCAATACTGTCGTTGTACTGTCCGAGTTACAAAACTGAATAACATACAGACGCTTCTACTTTAGGGTTAGGAGCGATTTTACTCCAACCAGATGATGATGATGATGATGATGATGGATAGTCACATCCCATTTAGTTGGCAAACGAAGCAATTAATTAATGTAACTAAGTATATTAAGGTTTTTGGAGTCGCTTATTACGAATATGATGTTAAATTAACTTTTTGACAGTTGACAGCTGTCAAATTAACTGTCAACTTTGTCTAAAAGCAATTTATTTTGATAAAAGTGACAGTATCAGGGTTTTTGGGGGTGCTGATTACGAATATGATGCCAAATTGACATTTTGACAGTTGACAGCTGTCAAATAAGATGTCAACTTTCCCAAAAAGCAATTTTTTTTTGCTGAAAGTGACAGTACAAGGGTTTTTGGAGGCGTTGATTACGAATATAATGTGAATTTGAGATTTTGACAGTGGTCAAATAAACTGTCAACTTTGCCAAAAAGCAATTTATTTTGCTGAAAGTGACAGTACAAGGGTTTCTAGGGGCGCTGATTATGAATATGCTGTAAAGTTTACATTTCGACAGTTGACATCTGTCAAACCAACTGTCAACTTTGCCAAAAAGCAATTTATTTTGTTGAAAGTGACAGTATAAGGGTTTTTGGGGGCGCTGATTACGAATATGATGTCAAGTTGACAGTTGTCAAATAAGGTGTCAACTTTGCCAAAAAGAAATTTATTTTGACTACAATGACAGGATAATGGTTCTTAAAGGCCTCTGATATCAAATATAATGTGAAATCGACACTTTGACAGTTGACAGCTGTCAAATTAACTGTCAACTTTGTTGAAAAGTGAATTGTTTTTATTAAAAAGTCAATAACAAAGTTGTTGTGTTCTATCTGTCAAATAAACTGTCAATTATATAAAAAGATAACAAAATATCTTCGTTACTATGGCAGCTATCAGCCATTTTATTCCTAATTCATTATCAAGAACCTTTCGAATTTTTTTTATAATAATTTATAAAACAGAATCAGTTTTTAGCAAAATTAAAAGTTGATGACAAGTTGTATTCAATTTGACATTAAATTCGTAATCAGCGACCCCGAGAACCCTATAGCTGACATCAAAAAAGATGAATTGTCAAATGAACTGTCAACTTTCTCAAAATGTAATTTATTTTTATGAAAATGACAGTTGAAGGGAATTTGTGTTCGCAGATTACGAACATAATGTCAAATTGACATATTTACAGTTGACAGCTGTTAAATCAACTGTTAACTCTGACAAAAAGTAATATATGTTTAAGAAAGTGACAGTTATAGGGTTTTCGGAGACGCTGATTAGGAATATAATGTCATATTTAATACAAATTGGTATCTAATTTCACCTTGTTCAAATCCTTGCTCAACTCTCTTTACATCATATTTCAAATCAGTGCCCCCAGAAACCCTTCTACAGTCACTTTCAGCAAAATAAACAGGTTTTTTGCAAAGTTGGCAGTTGATTTGACAGCTGTCAACTGTCAGAATGTCACCTTGACAGCATATTCGTAACCAGCGCCCATAAAACCCTTGTAATGTTACTTTCAGCAAAAGAAATTGCTTTTGGCAAAGTTGACAGTTGATTTGGCAGCTGTCAACTGTCAAAATACCAATTTGACATCATATTTGTAATCAGCGCCCTCAAGTACCCTTATACTGTCACTTTCATCAAAATAAATTGCTTTTTGGCAAAGTTGACATCTTATTTGACAGCTGTCAACTGTCAAGATGTCAATTTGACATCATATTCGTAATCACCAACCCCAATAACCCCTATATACCAATTTTTATGAACATAATATGATTTTAAACAAAATTATCTAAGTATGAAATTTGTAAAATTTTGGGCTATTGCTACTTTTTAAACTATATTTTAATAATACTATTTATTAATAAAAATTTTAAATGTTGCTTAAAATCATGTGCATGGTAATCTCTTAACTCCAAATTTTGACTTACTTTTTGTTTTAGACCGGAAAGTTAATTTGGTCAAATTGTAATGACTAAAATGTTTGAACGAATATATTCGTCCATGTGCATACGGAAACAACTTAGTTTGGACGAATATATTCGGATCTATGCTCAGGAGGGTTAATTTAAGAGTTTAACCCTTTAACGCCCAAATGTACAATTTTTTGTCATGAAGTTGGACGCAAAATTTTAAGAATTTAACCTTACGAAAAAAATTCTGCTATAGCCATATCTTATGGTCCAAGAATCGCTCTTTCGAATGGCGTATTGAAAAATTTTGTAAATTTTCAAATAAACAAATTATAGATGTTTTTTTAAGCAAAAACATGATATTTTGTTATACAAGGCTTTTTAAGGTCGCTGATTACGAATATGAAGTCACTTTTTAAAAATTCAAAATGGCGGATCCAATATGGCGGACGAAATTTTCAAGATTAATTGGATTCGCTTCAAACTTGTTACTTAGGGGTTTTTGGGGTCGCTGATTACGAATCTGAAATCATATTTTTAATATTTTCAAAATTCAAAATGGCGAATCCACTATGGCGAACGAAATTTTCAAAATTAATTGGATTCGCTTCAAACTTGTTACTCAGGGGTTTTTGGGTTCGCTGATTACGAATCTGGAATCATATTTTTAATATTTTGAAAATTCAAAATGGCGGATCCAATATGGCGGACAAAATTATCAAAAATTAATTGGATTTGCTTCAAACTTGTTACTCGGGGGTTTTTGGGGTTGCTGATTACGAATAGAAGTCACTTTTTCAAAATTCAAAATGGCGGATCCAATATGGCAGACGAAATTTTCAGAAATTAATTGGATTAGCTTCAAATTTGTTACTCGGGGGTTTTTGGGGTCGCTGATTATGAATCTGGAGTCAGTTTTTAAAAATTCAAAATGGCGGATCCAATATGGCGGACGAAATTTTTAAAAACTAACTGGATTCGCATCGAACTTCTTACTTTGGGCTTTTGCGGTCGCTGATTACGAATCTGAAATCTCTTTTTAAAAATTGAATATATATTAGGGAGGGCGAAATTTTCAAAAATTAATTGTATTCTCTTCAAACTTGTTACTTGAGGTTTTTTTTACGACGAATTTGATATAATACTAATATTCCCAGCTAATTTTTGCAAAATTAAAAGATTAATAATGTTTTTATTTCCCACGTTTCCTTGCCGTCAATATGGTCAAATATTTTGACGTTGCTCGAATATTACCGCTTACCCAAAGTAAGAAGTTCGAAACGAATACTATTAAATTTGCAATTTTCGTACGCCATATTGGATCCGCCATTTTGAATTTTGAAAATATTAAAAATCTGATTTCAGATTCGTAATCAGCGAACCCAGAAACCCCCGAGTAACAAGTTTAAAGCGAAACCAATTAAATTTTTGAAAATTTCGTCCGCCATATTGGATCCGCCATTTTGAATATTTAAAAACTGACTCTACATTCGTAATCAGCGACCTCAAAAATCCTTGAATAACAAGTTTGAAGCGAATCCAATTAATTCTTGAAAATTTCGTCCGCCATATTGGATCCGCCATTTTGAATTTTTAAAAAATGACTCCAGATTCGTAATCAGCGACCCCAAAAACCCCCGAGTAACAAGTTTGAGGCAAATCTAATTAATTTTTGAAAATTTTGTCCGCCATAGTGGATCCGCCATTTTGAATTTTGAAAATATTAAAAATATGATTTCAGATTCGTAATCAGCGACCCCAAAAACCCTCGAGTAACAAGTTTGAAGCGAATCCAATTAATTTTTGAAAATTTCGTCCGCCATATTGGATCCGCCATTTTGGATTTTTTAAAAGTGACTTCATGTTCGTGATCAGCGACCTCAAAAACCCTTGTATAACAAGTTTTATAAAAGTCTATTATGTTTTCCGATCTTGCGCACATTGCTATGTACATCACTTAAAAAAATTCACTTTAACCGCCATTTTGTAGCCGCCATTTTGAATTTTTTTTTTTTTTAATAGTCTTATCTTATAGCCATGTTATTTTTGACGTGATATTTATGACTTTTACAGTAATTGCAATTTCATTGCTTATAAAAAAATTCAATAATTTGAAAATAAAACCTCAAAATTTCATGTTTTTGTTTAAAAAAACATCTATAATTTGTTTATTTGAAAATTAAAAATTTTTTCAATACGCCATTCGAAAGAGCGATTCTTGGACCATAAGATATGGCTATAGCAGAATTTTTTTCGTAAGGTTAAATTGATAAAATTTCGCGTCAAACTTCATGACCAAAAATTGTACATTTGGGCGTTAAAGGGTTAAAATCGAAAATCGGTTAATATTTACGACCTGTAGGAAGTTTTGAAACAACGTGTGTCATTTTTCCCCAGTGTGCGTTGGGACGACAGAGGTTCAAGTCTGCTGACCCTCAAGCGCTTCAGGTCGACTCTTTTTCAAAAAATATAATTCTTTAATGCACGACAAAGAAAAATATAAAGTTCTCTTTATTTTTTAAACCCTTTTAAACAATAATTTTATCTGCAAATTGATTAAATAATTTTTGGAATCTTCAAAAAGTTTCGGTGCTGTCTGGTAGGTTTATCACCATTTACATTGCTATTAGGAGTCCAAATAAGATTACAAGAAAATCTACAGCTTCGGGAGATTATAGAGGAAGAAATAGTAACTCTATTGATGGAAGAAAGAAACGTACTAAAAGATAACGCTCGAAAAGCTATAATTAAAATACAATCGGAAAACAAACGTTTCTATGATAAGAAACATAAAGCACCGAATTGTTATAAAGCAAAGGATCTGGTAGCAATTCGACGGACTTGAGGGGGACCAAAGAGTGTACGGTAAGATACGTGATGTTATTTCGTATCGTGGTTCCTCGAGCGCAAGCTCATACCCACAAGGACCGCATATCAACCCTCTAGCGACACCGGTGGCCAAAACATGGCTTGGAAAAACTCCCGGATGGCGCTATGGTAGGCGCATCCGGGTTCGCATTTTAAGTTCGGATTTCCCTCCGGTGCCAAAAGCCGCTCACTGTAAGGTGGGCGGCCCGTGGTCCAGAGGGATATCCGAACTCAGCTCGGTTAGCCGTCCGACTCGCTCACCAGCCTAAGCCGACGAAGTGGATCGGGCGTTACCAGCGGGGACCATCGTGGAGGTCGAGCCGCAAGAAGACCTTATATACTTTTTAGTGAGATTTATTTTTAATTATTTTAACTAAGCGGATTCACAACAAACCCAAATTTCACCCACCAAAGCGGGTCCAGAGTGCTTGTTCAGGTGTGCTCGAGCGGTATATAACACTTAATCTGGATCTCATATTGATCCATAGATCTCCATTGAGAGAACCTATCACAGAGCTTACCTTGTGTAGGATTTTTATTCTAGCCATATTAACCAGGTTCGCTAGTGCCATTATTTTAACATTACACTAGAGTCTCGATCGAGGCGGGAGCTCGGGTGTGGGCCCGGCTCGATCGAGACTGTCCTTGAAGCAAAGTCACGTATACAATCAGGACTGTACAAACTTTTTTAGGCATAGCCCACAATTAAAAATTTCATATCATTTTTATTGTTTGGAACAAGCAAATAAATAAAAGAGTTACTAAATAATGAATTTAATATAAATTTAATTTTAATTTTCCCAGACTTATGATGTTAAATATTTTTTTCACAGTTTTCAAATTTTAAATTCATAGAAACTTAGTTATCAATGATAATAAATAAAGAACTAATTAATTAAATAACTTAAAAAGTTAACAGTAGGTAAATATGTAAATAAAATATCAATTTATTAATATTTTGATTCAAAGAAAATTTTTTGAAAATTTTGCAGAATAATTACACAGAGGTAATTTTTTACATTTAATTTAAATATAAAATTTTATAAAGATCAAAGTTTTATTCATTAACAATGTTAAAAGTCATAATACAACTGTAAATGTAGTGGGGTACTGTGAGCACATCAGATTTGTCTGCTTCTTACGCGCCTGGTCTCTAACGTCACACTCCCCTCTTTCTTCGCCCGCCCTCTCGCCACGGAATAAAATAAATAGAAATTAAATCATACGCCTCGATCGAGACTCCAGTGTACTGAGATTGGGCTGCACTCGCTAGAGTGTCAGTCCGAACTCAAAATGTGTGCTAATTTTTAGCCTATTGCTGTGATAATTTTTAGTCTGGCACATGATACTTCTTTTTATTTACACGTTAAAAAGAGGACGCCTCGGGTGATCCCAGGGAGGGGCTCGCAAACGCTTGCACCTCCCAGGGGTCCGAGGCGTCGTGTATGTGGGACATTACAAACTGATCTTTTGAGATCTTAGTCAAGATTGTTTAAAAAATTTTTCAAGATGCAATTTATAGATCCCATAGGAAAACCTAGGGATCTATTCGTCTCTTAGTAAAATAATAAATTAAGACATTAGGACTAGGACAATTACGACACTTATTACATATATAAAGGTTGAGGAGCAAGAAGTCGTCGCCCCGTCCCTCCTCACCGATCTTTCTTCTTCTTAGTCATAATTAGATGGCACGTATTCTTAAATAATCTAGTTAACACTTTATCTTTAAATATTCCTGAGAGTGGCGGGGGCCACCTCCCGAGGGTCGCCTGGCAAGCCTGGGCGAATTCAATTCTTTGAGTTTCGTGCACCTTGCAGTGAAGAAGGACGTGCAACGAGTCCTCGCCCTCACCACACGAGCAGAAGCCATCTGGTTTTAGTCCCAGCCTGAAGAGGTTTCCTCTGAAATTTCCGTGACCGCTTATAACTTGGGCACAGTTTTCATCGATTTCTATATATCTGCTTGCGACTCGTTCTCGCACACTGGGGAAAAATTGGAATGTTATTCGGCCTTTCTCCCCAGTGTCCCATCGTTCCTGCCATTTAGTCAGGGTATGTTCACGTATTATTTTGTGGGCTTTACTTCTTTTCATTGGAAGGGCTAGCATTCGACCGTTAAGTTCGAATGCCAGTCCCTTCCGCACCATGTACTTGTATTTAAGTTCCTCGGCAAGCAAGTCGAGGAGGATTGCACCACAAATGAGCTGAAGGGAGACAAGAGACGTAGTGTTGTACGCCCTTGACACCTTTTTCAGTGCGAATAGTTGTGCTGAGAGGAGGATTTATTTTTGCTCAAGATTTAGCGTGCCACCTTATACTCCTGCTCCGTAGAGCACCATGGGTGTGAACACGCCGTTGTATATTTGGCGGAGGCCCGCGAATCTCAGACCACAACTTCTTCTGGCAATAGCGACAATCGCTGTGAACAGCGCCGTACCTCTATTCGCAGCTTTTGTGACATGAGTTGTCATTGACATCTCATGGGACAAATAAACGCCTAGGTTTCTAGCTTCCGTGGTATATCTTATATTCGCTGTACCCAATTTTATAATCGGGTGCCTTAGACCTCCTTTTCCGGTCTTTTTCAAAGAACCGGTGATTTTACCCGCTCGGTTCTTTGCTGTGTTTTGGCCATTGTTTGATCTGCTTTTTAGCATGATCATCGCTGTTTTTGACTTCGAGATTTCTAGACCCTCTCTCGTGCACCACTCATTGATAATGTTGACGAAGATCTGAGCCTTCTTCTTGAGCAGGCGCCTACTGTTTTCGGACACTATAAGTATAATATCATCTGCATAGACGACCACCTTGGCCCCGGCTCGTTGCAGGCTGCCGAGGAGTCCGTCCATACAGACGTTCCAGAAATCTGGTCCGAGGATTGATCCTTGCGGATATCACTTCAATAACTTTCGGGTCACACTCTCGTACGACTCCTCCAGAGTCACTGTTCTGTCTCTCAGGTAATCATTTATGATCCTTTGAAGGAACGGATTCGTGCCTCTGCGTTCAAACTCAGCACGAACAGAGCTCCAGCGTATGTTGTCAAAGGCGCCAGTGATTTCGAAGAGGATTCCCAGGGTTGGAAAGCCCTCGAAATTCTGCACAACACGTTTGACCTCCGCAATGGCGTCTTCAGTGCTGCGTCCGGCTTTGAAGCCAAATTGTCTCGTTGACGAGAATTGTGGGTTATTAATCCACGGCGCTAGGGCCTTTCTCATCAACTTCTCAAGGATTTTACTTAGGACTGGCAGGAGACAAATCGGTCTGTAGGACTTTGCTGACGTCCTGTCTTTATCTTTTGCTTTCAACAGCACTCTAAGAACGCTATGTTTCCATATTTTTGGGAAGGTCCCATGACGAAGACACGCGTTGTATAGATTTATTAGGATTGGACCTAGCTCCGTTTCTATAGCATGCTTAATCACCACTACTTCGAGGTAGTCGCCCCCAGGGGTTTTGCCGTTCTTAATGGTTTTAATTGCACTGCTGACGTCATCGATACTCCAAATAATTGGTGGATCTTCGTCCGGGGGGCCAGCCAAGCTGGGCTCCTCCGCTTCTGCTGTGTCTTTTTCGAACAGTCCGTCTAGCATTGCATTTGCGCTGCCAACCCAGTCATTCGGTGAAGGACCATCATTGGTTACGATGTTACACATTGTGGTTCGAACGTTCATCTTGTCTCGAGCTATTTTGTATGCAATCCCATAGGGGTTGTCTCTACACGTTGTACTGACAAAGTTTTTCCAGCTATTTAGCCTGACCTTTGTCATGTTCGTGTAGTCTTTTCTTGCTTTTAGGTATTCTTGTTTCGACAACTCCCTTTGCGATTTGTCTCGAACATGCTGATACGCTCTTCTAAGCTTGTTGACATGCTTCTTGGCGTTCTGCAGCTCGGAGTTCCACCAGGGCACCGATTTGCGGAAGTATTTCTTTCTCGGAAGAGATGCCTCAGTAGCTCTAATGAGAGCCTCGCTCACAAGAGAGGTGAGATTTTCGACGTCCCCAGGTGAGTCACCCTGAAGCTCGGCTAAGCCAAGATCTTTTATGTAATTGAACAGACTTTGGTCAAATTTTGACCAGTCGGCATATTTGACATTGAATCTATTCTGCATAATCCTTGTTTGCCTGGGCAGCTTGCCGAAGGTGGTTATGAGGGCCCTGTGGTCACTAGACACAGGGTCATCAACCACCCTCCAGCTCACTTTATTTTCAATAAAAGCCGAGCTCACCAGGGTGAGGTCGATATCTCTTTGTCCGTATTTATATGTGCATGGTTGTCCTCTCTCGTTGGCGACATTTAAGTCCCATTGTGCTATGAACCCTTCTACAGATCGGCGTCTAGCTAGGTTTTTCTTATCCTTTTCACTGCCACGCCAGGTCCACAACGGTGATACCGCATTGGCATCCATACCGATGATGATCCTGCTCGATCTTCCTATTTTGCGTATGGCAGCGTTCATGTGCTCGATTATCGGCGCAGCCTTCAGCGAGTGCTGAAGGTATACCGATATGGCATAAAATGAGCCAGACGGACCTGAAATGTAAGCACAGACACAGTGTGCAGTGCTAATATCTCGAAGTAGGGTGCCTGAGTAATCTCCATCGACAATCACTATGCAAGCCCATGGTTTCTCTTATTTCCAGTCAAGATTTAATAGGAAAATGTGCCCAGTCCAGCAACCTCTCCCCTAGGGCTATATGGTTCCTGTACTAGAAGGACTGGTATCTTGTTGTTTCTCGCCAAAACCAGGGCTTCGTCGCTAGCAGCTCTGCCGCGACCCAAGTTTACTTGGCAGACCCGCAATGAGGTGCTACTAGCCTTGAGCTCCGTAGTCAGTCCTCATTATAACGCGGTCTACCGCTGCCTTCAGTGAAGGGCATGCTTTGTCCGTGATCTCATGGTTAGACGGTCTATTTGAGGCTTTACATGCAGCGCATGTTGGCGGAATTCTGTCCTTCTTTACCTGGCATTCCTTTATCGTGTGTCCTGGAAGGGCACAGTAGGAACAGATCTGGCTAATACTTTTACAGTACTTCGATATATGCCCGAAGTTCTGACATTTAAAGCAGCGTGAAACGCCTCGGAAGTCTTGGACTCTGCAAGCGCTCCACCCAATGTAGAGCCTTTTCCTGTTGGCCCGAATACCGTTTCTGATTGAGGGAATAACCTCAATAACCCAGTTGACCTGGGTCTTGTCCTTCGAGTCGATCTTAAACCTTGACTGGAATCCTTTTGCGAATTCCTCTTTGTTTAGGCTGCCCAGGCGGAGCTCATTTTGTTCATAAACTGCCGAGGTAAGGTCCTCCGGCTTTAGATCTTTGGGTGTATCAAACACTATAAGTCTCGGATTTGTTGGACCTGGGTTGGACATTTGAGGGGGACTTGAGGGGGACCAGGGTTATAATCGATGTTGTCATATTCTTTTTTAAATACTCGATTAAATGATTTAAGATTTCAAATTCAAATGTTTGAACATTCCCGCCGCTGGCGCGAAGGACCGTCGCGGACGAATATAGTTTCGACAAGTGGCAGAAGGGTGGCGTCCGTCTGGCCTTCTCATAGGCGAGATGCATCAACGCTTTTATATAAGTCCAGATTCCGCGTCTCTAAAATATTCAAGTCACATGTGTCTTCTGTATTTAATTCCCCTGGCCTAGTTGTGGCTGGAGAATTATTAAACAGCTCTGTATGTGTATATAGCTGTAAATCTAATTTCAGGAAATAAGTACCCTTTTTAGACTTTAAATTTTTTTTGAATTTTGCACGGCGCTATCGCTGCAACGATGCCGCAACGTTGCCAGGCAATATTGCCAACATTGCAGTGCAATGTTGCTGCAATATTACGTACTATTTTGGTACTGTGGAAAAAAACTGAAATAGGAATCTGATTTTTGATACCGTAACGATTGGATTTCTGTTTTGAAGGTTAAGAGTTTAAACAGTTACTTTGTTTTACTGTTTCGTATCTGCTTTTTTAAAAAACATTGTTCTTGTTATATTTGCTTTTCTTAAAAGCTGCTTACATTTACTTTAACGGATTTAAAATTTTAAAAATGTGCATTATAATCTACAAATTATTTTTCATTTATATGCATTACCTGACAACAGAATTAATTCTAAGAGATTCATTTATAAAATGTATATATGTATATGTTTTTCAACTGTTACTCTGAACATTAATTTATCGAATTGTTATCTTATCAATATATTTATATTGTTAACAAAAATTTAAAATCTGTCTTTCTTATTGTATAAATAATAAATTTTGTGTCTAAAACGTAAGAAACATTAACATACGAAATCAGTTTTCTTTAATTTTTACAGTCAAGTGCCCTTCAGATCGAGCTGCCGAAAATATATGTTTCTTTTTAGATGAAAAAGAATGTAACAAAAAAATATGGTAATTGTTCCAAGCTAACTACTATGAAAAAAAAAATTATAGACTGTAAAAATGTTTTTTTTCTACCCCTTACCCTGCACAAAATTAATCGCCAATTTTTTTTAAATGCATTTTTGCTTCCCTTATAACATATTTTTTTGACGATTAAATCGATTTAGTCACTTAAGAAAAAATCCAAATTTAATTTTTTCAAAAAAGTGCCATAACTTTTTAAAAAATAATTTTCAAAAGTTAATACTTGGCGAAAAGAAGTTTCATATTGGGGGAACTCAATCCCATGAATATGAACGAAATCCGAGTGGGGGCCATAGACACATGCTTATCCGGCTACGGCCTTTATACGTATTTTATGTTAACGAATTTATGTTATTATATTACTGTAATAACTATTTGATAGTATTGTTACCATTTTCTTGAAGTTTTTATGTGAAACAAGCGATCTGCAGAAGGAATAGATTTTTTGTGCACTATTGTAGAAGTGAGGTTAGAATAAATGTCAAATTTCAGCTCCATGGTAACACGTATAATTTCAGCTCCGTGGCCTATATGAAGTATTCAGTGAGCTTCATGCACAGAAACTTCTTTATCTGTGGCGGTTATTTTAAAAAAAATTATTCTATAAAGTAGTTTAGCTATGCCGGATTTCTCTGCTCGATCTCGATTTCAAATTTCCAAAAAAATGAAACGAAATATTCATTATTAAATATTGTATTTGCTGTTGTTTTATAAAATTTTATATATGTTAACTAATATCTAAAATACTGTTATAATATTAAATAATTTATCAATTAATTATTTATTTTCATTTTAGCAAAATATTAAGAAGAAATTTTTATTTTGTACAATATATTTGGAATAAAAGGATGCGGTTCAGCTCCACATGGCAGCCAATTTTCAAAAATTTTCTATTATTTCCGTATAAATATAGTTGTAGTAAAATCGTTTAAAATATAATTATATTATACCCTAATAAGAAAAATTTGTGCAGAGGAACATTAAAAAAAAATGTTTCTTACTACCAAAATTTATCTTGAAATAGGACAGTTACGCCAGAATCGACTATATATGTAATGTACAAAGGCCTCTCTATTCATTTACCTGTACACCTTACCCTCACTCAACCACCGATTGAATTTTAAAATAATTAATGTGTGTTGCGTTATTTATGACGTAACAACAGTTTAAAGTACAAATTTTAACCTTTAATTTAAAAAAAAAGAAATCTCAATTATTATCTTTATCCATTCCCAAGTGATGATTAAAAGAAAAATTCATTACCCAAAAGTTCAACCCCCGTTTATTTCCAAAATAAATAAAATTTTTAAAATATATTTTAGGGGGAAAAATGTGTTTATATATCTATCAAATAGCATAGATAACTTGAAAATCGTAAACAAAAATTTCTCAAGTGGCCCATTTCACTTATTTTGACCCAAATAATTAGGTATTTAAAATTTTGAATTAATTAAAGTTAAAATAAATTTTAGTCAACATTTCGTTGGAAGTATTTTAAGTTTGGAACAACGAAAATTTAGATTGATAGCAGTTTTGAAGAATACAAATTTAAATTAAGTAATGTTTGTAATAGGGCATTTCTACGTGTGACGCACGGATGTTTTTACTATAATTTTTATTAGTTTTTATTTTCAGGTAACTTTAAATAGTTTTTAAATACAAAATGATACTTATAATCTTAAAACTAGTCAACAAATCTTTCTAAACCCTATAATAGAAAAAAATTTTGTTTGTCTTTTACCCCTTTTTTACCTTAAAGAATGTCGCGTGACGCACGGACATTTGTAGGACACGCAGTTTAACATCTGAGTATAATTCATGAAAATTCTCCTAATTAATATGTTTTTAAAATATTTAATACATATAAATATGAAGTATTTTTTTTTTTTAAGTTATTATGCACTCGTTTTAACGACCTTACTGGCCCAATGAGTGTCCCCCGTAGGAAGTTCCTAGAATTGTACATTGTACATATTATTTTTAAGTGTTTTTGCGTCTACAGAACGGCTTGAAATTAGGAGTACTCGCATTTGCCTGGACCACCCGGTATATTGGGTTTGCTCGCCAGTGGAGAGGGAAAACTGTAGAAAAACCTCACCTGAATACAACCGGTTTATCGACAGTCGAGTTCTAGTGATCTGCACAGGTCGATTACCGACAGTGCATATCATTATACCTCGACATCTTTACCTTCCACTGAAGTTATCTCACAGCCGGAAAAAATCCCAGGCTCCCCGTGGTATTATACTGCTATATGAGAAACTTTTTCCCTCCAAATTATTTTTAAAAAAATTCAAAATTTTAGAAGATACGCTATTTTGAATATCAACATTAATTCAACAAAATTGTTAGTTAAAAATATGTACTTTTAAATGAAAATAAAGTCAATGAAAAAAAAATTTTTTTCATGTAAAAAAATTAAAAAACAATTTTTAATTCAAGTTTTTATTTACTTACTCCTCTCTGACAGAAATTTTATAATATTTTTAAATTCCTTATGAATTTACCTTTAATTAAAAAAAAAAATTGATGGAGACTTTATTAGGTCCCGAGATATTAGACTTTTTGTACAACCGCGCGTAGTTGCAGCAGCCGTGGCAATCAGTGGCAATGCCAGGCAATGCGACGCGACAGCGTAAAAGCTTAGCAGTGCAGCGCGCCACGCCGCGTTTTGCTGTCGGAACTAAGTGCAGTAGTACAAAAAGTCTAATATCTCGGGACCTAATAAAGTCTCCATCAATTTTTTTTTAAATAAAAGGTAAATTCATAAGGAATTTAAAAATATTAATAAAATTTCTGTCAGAGAGAAGCAAGTAAATAAAAAATTGAATTAAAAATTGTTTTTTGATTTTTTTACATAAATTTTTTTTTTTTTATTGACTTTATTTTCATTTAAAAGTACATATTTTTAACTAAAACATGTGTAAGTTTCATCAAAATATCTTTCTAATATTTTGAGATATTAACAATTTTGTTAAATTAATGTTGATATTCAAAATGGTTTATCTTCTAAAGTTTTCAATTTTTTTAAAAATAATTTGGAGGAAAAAAATGTTTCTCATACAGCAGTATAATACCACGAAGTTTCAAGAAAATCGATGAACCCTTTGACAACTCTGATATTTCTGAGGAGAAAAGGCCCTTAAGTAACTTGTCACTTTAAGTAAAATTTTAACTTTCATTCTTGCTCAATTAAAAAGCATTAATATATGTTATTTAAATTATATTTTATGAAATTAGTTTCGAAATCATAAAATTTAAAGTTTTTTCATTACCCTGAGTTACTTTTTTAGCATAAATAATTGAATTTAAAATTTCAATCTCATGTCCGTGTTTTCGTGGAAACGCCTAATAATTGAATTCTGTGTTGTTTAAATAAAAAATGAGGCAGTTGGTGCAGAAACCGCACAAGTCCACTTTTTTTCGAAAATCACTTTTTTATGGAAAATTTATCTTTAAATGAAGCTCTACGATCTAGTAAAATATTACATATATTACTAAACTCTAAACCCTTTAAAATAAATAAACAAATTTTCGTTTCGTGCAGAAACAGCACAAGTCCATGATTCCAAGCTGCGCACAAAGATGCGCAATAGATGAAATAATATTTATTTGTGATATTTTTAAAGTGTTTTAGACGTTGTTAAATAATTTATATAAAACAGTGTATATTATAAATAAAATGCACTGAAAACGAGATAGAAAACGATAATAGTGAATTATGTGATAATTGTTAAGAAAATGTTGGAGAGTGATTTGTAAAAAATGTTTATTATTTATAAAATGATAATAAAAACTATCCAAATTAAAAATTTTTAATAAATTTTACTAAAAATTTACTAAAACTGTGATACTTCACTTGATTTAATACATTTTCTGTGTTTTCCATTTCATTTTGTGCAGAAACCGCACAAGTCCAAAAGTTAATTTATTTTTTTTATACCCTATATTAACTAAAATATAAATCAATCATATTGAATTTTTAAACTTATACAGTACCGTCGGGAATTGTCAGTCCACCTATTTTTTAAGCTTTGGAAAAACGTCTTTAAACGTACAAAGTATAATTATTAAAATTTTACTGTGTTTATTTCTGTAAAGTAGATAAAATTTTGAGGAAAATAAGGCAGAAGTAAAGTGATTTAGTCAATTTTTCATTGAAATATGTTTAAAATGTGGAATTTTTAATGTTTTACAAAAATTGAAGTTACTCTTGAAATAATAAAGGTTTTTTGAAGTTCCTATGCTTGTTTTAAAGAGAATTTACTGGAGAATAACACTGTTGTTTAAGCATTAATGTGCACTTTTTTTCCTAGCATATGCAAGGCTCGGAAGTTGGACCAAAAAATTTATAAAATTTTGAAGACATTATTTTGACATAAAAATAATTTTTAAAATTCCAACATATATATTATATTACTTCCTTTCGAAAGTTATTGACAATTATGACCTTGGAATATTTTATATAGCTGTATTTAATATCATGATATAAACAATAATTTTTTTATATTTTTTGGTCCAACTTCCGAGCCTTGCATATGCTAGGAAAAAAATTACACATTAATGCCTAAGCAATAGTCTTATTCTCCAGAAAATTTCCTTTGAAACAAGCATAAAAACTTTAAAAGACCTATATTATTTCAAAAGTAATTTCAATTTTTCTATAACATTAAAAGTTCCACATTTTTTAACATATTTTAAAGAAAAATTGACTAAATCACTTCACTCAGGCCTTATTTTCATCAAAACTTTATCTACTTTAAGGAAATAAACACAGAAAAATTTTAATATTTGTACTTCGTACGTTTAAAGATGTTTTTCAAACCTTAAAAAATGGGTGGACTGACAATTTCCGACGGTACTGTAGGTTAGTAGAAAATAATACAAAACGCAGAATTAAAAAAAATTATCACTTTTACAAGAAAAACAGTTTTTATTGATTCCTGAACAATTACGATATGTGGACTTGTGCGGTTTCTGCACCAACTGCCTCAAATAATGAATAAGAAATTTTCTGCAATAGAATTTTGAAATAATTGAAGTTCGTATAATTTATAGAATTGTGAATACATTTTGTCCAAAAAACTATTTTTTTAAGAAACATGTTCCAACTTTTTACAACGTACATATTTACGCTAAGGCGCGCGAACTTATTTTTCGTTTCTTAAATATAAAATTAGAAAATTCGTGCTTTTTTAAAACACTTTTTATTTACTTATACTTATTTTTCTAATTCTTAAAGTCTGTAGCGAGATTACTTTGCATACAATGAAAGTTATATTTATCTAAAATATTAATTTTATTATAATTGAATAACAAATTTCATTAGTTAATTAATTTTATTTGCATTTGAAAAAATTTATAGTTGTAAATGACCAAAAATAATGCAATGTTTCTCGAGCGCCTTGGAGCGCGTTAATGTTGCTAATAAAGTTATAATTTGAGAAATCAGAATATAAAAGATGACAGGTGGCTTAATTCTTATTAAATCGATGTATCTATGAATTTATAGGTCCATATTTTGAATGTATCTCTGTATCTTCGTAGTTTTCCTACTTTATTTCTCT
The DNA here is from genome assembly GCA_037103525.1 of Ganaspis brasiliensis. Lineage (NCBI taxonomy): Eukaryota > Metazoa > Arthropoda > Insecta > Hymenoptera > Figitidae > Ganaspis > Ganaspis brasiliensis. The sequence continues at coordinate 1,048,644 of JAZKLR010000633.1, read as the reverse complement.
TTAAATAAAGATCACCGATTGTGGACAAAGAGAACGTAAAAACTAGCAAAAATCATAGTTTTATCCACGAACTAGGATAAAGAGTCTTAGCTTGTGTTGAGAAAGTGATACCTATCCCGAAATGAAATATGTCGATCCCGAATTAGCATAACATAACTAGTAAACCTTGAGGGAAAACTCGTCATTGTGATCACGTGATGCTCTGATTATGTGCAATTTGTATGTAGCAGACGAAAGAAAATATGTCTTCTGCTATTAATTTTTTGACTGTCATCTGCTACTACACGTACTGTGTAGAATCAGAATACCACGTGATACACAGGTGCCACCCCTACCGTAAATACGTGCGTAAGATCTGTCGTAAGAAGGTAGGTATGTACTTACATGTGTACGCATATAAGATCTCAGGTGACACTGACGAGATCTCGTAAAAAATCTTATGTAAGTCATGTTTAATAAATAAATTTCTCCGGAAAGACATGACTAAGATTTTGTAAAGTTGTTTCTATAACTACGGTGGCCGAGGGGTTTAAGGCGTACTTAGGCTCAGGTTAGATGGGCTCGAATCCCGTTGGCGAGAATTTTTTTTTAATAATATATTTAATTTAACATATTTAATTTAATACTTAGGTGTGTTCGCACATGAGTTCGTACATACGTACGCAGATCAGAACTCATATAAGAACGCTGTTGCAATTTTATATTGAGTAACGTTATACGCGGCGCATGACGGAACTTAATATAAGATCTTACATGCGTTCGTACCTACGTTCTTACATAAGATTTTATACGAAATCTCGTCTGTGTCACCTGAGATCTTATATGCGTACACATGTAAGTACATACCTACTTTCTTACGACAGATCTCACGCACGTTTTTACAGTAGGGACTTTTCCCTAAAGAATCGCTAGTTCTGATAATACAGAATCGACATATTTAATTTCGGAAAACAGGTGTTACTTTTATTCAAAATGTCCTGTACAATTAAGTCTCCTTATTCTACTTCGTGGACTTATCATAATTATATAGTTATGTCATATGCATACTATATTATATCAAATTCTACTATAATATTAAATACATAGTATTATTTATCTCATTTCATAGTTAAATTCGATTTCATAAAAAAATAATTTGTTATGTTAGTCAAGAACCAGAAAATTTACAGATATAGTAGATAATTTCTTAAATATTTATTACCTCAAGAAGTTTTTCAATTATTAGAGGTCTGAGATGTTCAAATCTCTGTATAGCTTCTCTGACAAAAACAAGGACATCTGTAGCGGCAGCCTCATTGTTCTCAGCTAAAAAGTCGGTTAAGACAGGAATTACAGTAATCGCTACATCTGAAAACTTTACAGAGCACGAGTGTAATGTTCGCACAAGAAGTTGGCGGTACCTTCCGGCATCTTCATGTTCTCCTCCAGAACTTCGTAGGATTTCTTTTTTAAGTAACTGAACCATTTCTTCGATTGTTCTAGTTGTTACTAAATCCATTACTAAAGACAATGTTTTTGAGCGAACTTCTAAAGCTGGAGATCCTGTAATCAAATTTAAAGAAATTGCTTAGAAGAGTTTTTTTTGTTTAAAGATCAATTAAAAATTATATTATAAATTTAAATACTTATACAAAATGTATAAAAGAAACTTTTGCAACTTACACTGAGAAAAAATGCTTTTAGATCAATATCATATTGTTTTGATGCAACAAACAACATATTTACTATCTTTCAAAAAATATGTTATGATTTTAATAGTTCTTACTTCCGTTTTTAGTACTATCGTTTTAATATAAATTAGTTTTAGAAACGAACAAGTGCCTGTTCTTTCAATGCAATGTTTTTTAAAACCGAATAAGATAATTTTTTGACGGAAATAATCAAATGATAAAAACTATTGCATATACTACTGTTTGTAACCGCTGGCATGTATCTGGTGGCGAAGCAACCGACTTCGCGGTCATGGAAGTCAAGTACCCTCCGGTACCGTTAGTATTTGTATAGGGGACCGCTTCTATGATTCGCTGGTCTGGTGTTTTCTCTGCGATTAAAACATTTCAAGCGGGAGATTAGACGTTGAGGACTGGTGCCACTCGAGACTTCAAAGGTATACATCCCGACTCGACTGTCAATTATTCGTCTGTACTCAGTAAAGTACTTTCCATAGTTTTTTCTATTCTGTTCAGAGAGGATCTGTAACATCGTGAACCACTCCCCTTTTTTTTTCATCTTTTTAAAATCTTAGTTTCCCATTTCACAGAAATGAAAAACATAAATTTGACTTTTTCTTGAAAAGGGAGGAACAGCATAGTCTTTGAGTTTTCCCAGAGTTCTCCGACTCGACTTTCTAAACAGTCCCTAACAACTCTGAGATTAGGGGTCGCGCTGAGACAAACTCTGCTATAGGCGATGCTGGCCCTCACTTTGGACAAGTGTTCACTTCCGTCCTTGAGTGCAGGCCAACACTGTAAATTTGTCACACCATCCCTGTTTCCCTGAAAAGTCTGTTTCTTTCAAATCTCGAAGCTGGACCAGAAATCTGCTACTAATTTATTACTTCCAATGTTCAAGGAAAGTAAAAATTCAAAGAAAACGATAATAATGTATAAAACAGACATCCTTCGAAAGGATTTATGTATAGGTATAAATTAATTAGGGTTTTAACATATTTAATTTTCTCAGAACTGCAATCTTATTGTAATTTAATTAATTTAAATTTATCAGAATCAATTTCCATTATTACTTTAAATACATTGAATACTTTAAATACATGAAAATTCCTTATAATCATTTTCTAAACTCTTTTACACTAAACTACAAACTGTGTGTTTATGTGTGTGTGAGCATATGAGCACAATAGCATTTTAAAATAATAATAATAAATAAAAATAATTATAAATCACTTTAAATTAAATAGCTAAATGATGTCGATTAAAACTACTCAATATTTTCAATTAAACTTTTAAAGATTTAAGGTTATGTGTGAAAATATATGGAAACAAAAGAAAAGGATTATGTGAATTGATTGAACTCAATTCTAAGGTTAAAGAGCATCAAATTTGGATTCATTTAAGAATTGTTAAACAATCTTTATAAAATAAATGCATTTTAAAGCAACATAACCTCAAAAATGTAAAAATTAAGGAAATAACAAAAAGATAATTAAAAACATTCTTTAAATTAAAAGAATAAGTCCAAATTCAATTTTAAGGTTAAATAAACACATCAATCAATCAATAATGAAACTTCTACTCGAACATAACCTTAAAATTCAAAAATTAAGTTAATAAAAATAAATTAAATAAAAACATTTTAGTTGTTGAAATTAATTCTTTATTGAATGATTGAGTATTGAATATTTTACAGAATATGTTCATCAAATTAATTATCCTTTAATTAAAAGTTAATATAACATAACCTAAAATGCCCGGGCATTGTCCACAATGCCCAACATTTTTTGACAAGATGCATAAAAACACAAAGCCAGGACAATGTTAACATTGCCCACTTATTCTTGGGCAATGCCTGAGCGTCGTAGTAATTATCAGATACTTGTTCCACACACACTTCATACTTGTCAGAAGGAAGGCTAGAATTATTTTCTACGCGTTTCTTAGACAATATTTCAATTAAAATTTTGTTGAAACGGGTTTTTTCGTTTGAGATTTGCATTTCGCGTACGTCATCAACTGTCGATAGTTGATTGCAAACTAATCAATATAAATCCTGTTTATATTACTGAGTCATTAAATTTCGATAGTTCATTGAGAACTTGATGATATAAACTTTGTTTATGTTATGATTTCTTAAGCTAGTTCACATATTTTAGACATTGCCCAATTCGCACTTCAAGTCGCACTCCAAAATTTGAATGTTACTAACATTTTTCCATATTGCCCAAAAAAACCAGGGCATTCTCAGACCTTGCCCGGGCATTCTCAGACCTTGCCCGGTTCTTGAATATTGCCCATAACATATCTTCCTATATTACAAAAAGATATCGCCGCCGTCGCCGCCGCCGCTGTTTCAAAAATTTAGCCCTATGACATATATATATAGCTATATATATAGCATATATATATATATACATATATATGTACCTAGCTATATCTTCCTATATTACAAAAAGATATCGCCGCCGTCGCCGCCGCCGCTGTTTCAAGAATTTAGCCCTATGACATATATATATAGCTATATATATAGCATATATATATATATACATATATATGTACCTAGCTATATATATGTCATAGGGTTGAAATATTGAAACAGACTTCAGCGATGGCCCCTCTCCTCCCCTCTCCTCCCCATCCCTGACACACCTCCACCTCTACCCCTCTATATATGTCATATATATATAGTATATATACCTAGCTATATATATATATATATATCTCCCTATATTATAAAAAGATATCGCCGCCGCCGCTGCCGCCGCTGTTTCAAGATTTGACCACCTTAAGGGTTGCTACGTATAATTTACAGGCCTGGACCAGTCTTGAGCCATTCTTAAGCCAGTCTTAAGCCAGTCTTGAGCCAGTCTTGAGCAAGTCTTTAGCCAGGCTTGGGACAGTCTAGAGCCAGGCCTAGGCCAGTCTTGAGCCAGGCTTGGGCCAGTCTAGAGCCAGCTCAAGACTGGACTAGGCCTGGCTCAGTCAATTTTTAGCTAGGCTTGGGAGCAAGGCCTAGGCCAGCCTTAAGCCAGTCTTGGGCGCAGGATTGGGTCAAGGCCAAATTTTCTTTAAAATAAATTTTAGTAATATTATGTATAATAAATAAAAAAGCATTTAAAATAATTAATGTTTTTCAATGAACTAACATATTGACTTAAATTTTTTTATTTTTTGATGATGAATTTTTATTATCATAATCATTTCTTTTATTTTCTTAAGTTATTTTAACAGCGACAGACACGAAATCTTTTTTTTTTGTTTAGGGAAATATTAGTGGAATTTGAAATTTAAAGCAAAATAAATTTAGAAATTTTATAAATGTTATTGACAAATTAGTAATTTAATATAATTATTGTTTTAAAAGAAGATTTTTTTAAAAATAATTATGAAATTATAAGACAGAAAGAGCGCAGGTATCTTTTTGGATAATTATTATTTTTAAATAACCTAAATTTTATGAATATTAAAATGAATTAAGAAAAATAAATTTTAGAAATATTATATAAAATAAAAAAGAAATTTAAAATAATTAATGTTTTTCAATAAAGAAACAAATTTTAATCAGCAATTAAATTAAATTAAAAATTAAATGAAAAGTAGAAAATTTTACATATACTTTGAAGATTATGTATTCTTTCTTTTTATAATTTTTCAATTTTTACACTATAAATTTCACATTGATTTAATCTCCTTTTTATAACTTTAAAATTTTGAACAATTCAAAAAAGAATTTTGATTCCATGTGGAGTTTTAAATTTTCATGAAAATATATAAAATGGCAAATATAAAACATTATTGTAAATCTTAAATTATTTGTTTACATATACAAATAGATATTTTCATGTTTTATGTTTGACAGTTCCACATTTGGCGCAAAAGAGAAATTCTAAATTATATTTAAATTAAATATTTAATTATATTGTTATGTCCGGAAGGGACTAACTACAATTATATAATTTTAATATTATACCCCTGTTTTATTTACAAACCCAGCAGGATTTGAACTAAGGGAACAGGGCAAAAGAAAGTCCACTAAACAAGCATCAATTGGATTATTTAATTCTCAAACATTTATTTTATTGAATACAATTTTTAGAGGAGTAAGAGAAGGAAGATGAGAGGAGAAATCCCTTGTTTTGTATCCTTGGTTGTTTTAAGAAATCGTCATTCACTGAAACAATGAATGATATTTAGCTAGGGAAATTATTTTGCTCGTGATAAAAGCCGAGTAAAATTCTTAACTTACTGTGTTTATTAGTTAAAGAATGTCTCAGTTGAATTCTCTGAATATACAGAGTGATCGTTCAAGATGTGTAGAAAGAAGGGTCGATGAGATTTATTAGCTTCGCAGGTTCGTGCTCTCCGGGAGAAAAATAGAAATAGGCCGCGACTCAATTCAAATGAAGTAAGGCAGTGCGTAGGTGTTGTTCTCCACTATCCCAATAGCATGTTTATATATATCAGCACGAAGGTGAAACCTGGTCCTTCCTCAAGTAATTGGTGAACGATCGAAGACAGCTGGCTCGATGATTTACAATTTTACTGTTCAATAAACTGTTTACTGTTTTTTTTTGACACAAGGATTAAAGTCAAGGGTTAGAAGGACTTAAATTGTTAAAGGGTTAAAGGATTGGAAATTGTTACTGACAAATTATGTCAGGAGTTCTTACACCTTCACTAAATTCACAGTTTCACTTAATCTCTATACCAACAGTACTCCAATTTTATAATTATAATATTATGAAAAGTTTCTCACTCACTACAACACGTAAATAATTATTCGCAACCGACACAGTACGAATTGACAATATTAACCGCAGAAATATGTTGCGATAAGTGTGAGAACTATGTTTGAATATGAGACTTAGAATTGTAGACTGTGCTACCAGTCAATCTTTACAGAAAGTGAACCGGAGGTGACCGTGGCGAAGCAAGAACTATTTAAAAATGACAGTTTCGATTATAGCGAGTTCCTCGGAGTCACAATTTAACAAATCAATTCCATATAATTATGGAGTAGAATTTGATTATTTAACTCGACCAACAATCACTGATAGATATAATGTTGCCGAGATATAAGATTTATATTGGCGCGTTACGAGACCGATACTGGGAAGATACAATATTCACGGAGCTTAAGAAACTTCGTTGCGACTCCGGTGATGGTAGCTGAGGAACTGATTTTTGGTTTTGCTTAATTATTAAAGAAACCTCGGTTCTCTGTATTTTCATCCCTTCCAGGATTTAGCGTGGGTTTCATGAAAAACGCAGGGAAAATCATACATCCCACGCGAAAAAGGGTGCTACACCTGAGGGTTGCATATCCGCATCCGGTTGGTCAATTAAACCTTCGAAAGAACAAATATTATTTAGACAAGGGGAGAGTTTGATCTTATAAATCTGTCTTAGCTCCCCTCGGTCATTTACCAAATCTCAAATTCTCAAACTCGTCAAGATTCAAGTATTGATTTTTAGAAAAATTTAAGAATGTAGTATGATATTTGTAAAGTTCATTGGCATCTGAACTCAACAAGTCACGGGGACGTGACACCTCCCCCCTTTTAAATTCGGAAAATAGAAATGAAATTGAAAATTTTTCGAATTCAAATCCCGAATTTAAGTTAAACTAAAATTTGAGAATTTAGCATTTTTAGAGAAATACCACTTACAATAGTTTAGAGAGTACAATTTGAGAGTTTTAAGTGACCAACCTCAAAAATTTACCATACTGCAAGATTACAATAATTTTTATTTATGAATAACAATGTTATTTAATATGCCACACAATACACACAATTTTGATTAACATTTTACTTTTATATATATTTTAAAGACAATAATCTTTAAATAAAAATTTTTGTATATACGCACAAAAGAAAGAGAGAGCGAGAAAAAAAAATGTGAATTCATTTAAATGAAGACACACACAACATCAACAAACTATATATACGCGGACATTAAGACGCCCTTCCCCCCTTACGGGAAGAATACGAAAGAGAAGCTTGAGAATTCGATATTTTGTAACACACATATTTTTTTAGAAACTCTCTATATTTGTTTCCTAGATATACTATGTGTTTGATACTCAATTATTTTTAGATTATTATGAAATGATTATGTATGGATGCATATAAAACTTTTTCCGTTTCTCGGTATACATGACTAGACTCACACTCATATACATGTAATCATTCTTTGATTGAAATTAACATATACATTTTATATAATTTTCGTATAGATATAGTAGGAATACTGAGGGGGCGAAATGCTTCCTAATAGTATCGTACTTTAAATTCCAACCTGAATAATTTGCTATACAAAATTCGCAAAAAACTTTTATGACTTACAATTCTCAATTTCATTGATAAAAGGTCTCTTAAGATTCACAACTTCATTTCACTCAAAACTTTATCTGGATTTTTAAACAACTAGCTTTATCGTGATTTCCGAATAAGTAGATCGAAAAGGGTTTAATTTTCCGCATATTTTAAATAACATTATATGTAGTAAAGTTTATATAATTAACTTTTCTAAGCTGGATTAAATAAATTATTGATTAAATATTGATAAAATGTTAAATATCGACGCACAGATATTCACATACGGTTTAGGACTACATATATCTTCGAAAACACACATACACAAGTATACATAAAATGTTTAAATTGCTTAGAAAAAATTACCTTTCATCGTTACGTTCAATAAATATTTTATGTATGTCTACTCAAAATCTTATTTCATTCCATATAGTTTTTGCTTTTATGAACAATAACATTGTGTAACTACATGATACCGCGAATAACATTTCTGACAGGATATTAGCCATCTAAATAGCTTTACTTTTTCAAAATTTTGAGTAGGATTCAAATCATCTTCAGTATATGATTCACAAAGTTCATATCGATTTAATATGTTATCAAGCATTTTGGTAGCTAATTCTTTCATTGTTTCGCTGTTTTTACTCCCAGCAGGTATACTTATTTTTAGAAAATCAGTTTCTATTTGAATGGAACAGGTTGAAACTTCTATAGTTTCCATTGGATTCGAGAGAAAATATTCAAGTTTCGTAAACCCGTAATCAGCACTTAGGTTGTTTAATTTAATTTTCGGGCAAATGTTGTTTGTATTCATTTTCAAATTGAATTTATTTATTATTATACTTAAGCTCACGTATGAATTTATTTTTACTTGTATAACGAAGTTCAATCTTTGTTAAAAACAAAATTGAAGGAAATTCCGGATAAGTGAGTGATAAGATTGAAATTCGTTTCTGTTTAAAAATAATAGAAAACAGAGGATTTGATTTAGGAAGTTTAGAGGAGAAAAAGAAGTTATATGTTGAAAATTGTAAAAATTGACTCGTATTAAAGTATATATAGTTAATATAATCAATGTTTATATGGAAAAGAATTTTGTATTATCTGAATTCTCTTTTTATTTTTTTATTTTACTTCAAACTTGTGTCCATAGTGATTTTGACCGAAAGATTCTAATTTATTTATAGTGAATACTTTTATTTTATTTTATTTGACAATTAGCTAATACTTCCTCTGAGAGATTTGATTTTTCATTAGATCATTTGTAAATAAATTTATTGATATCTCCTGTAATTGGAATGTGATTTAAAGGAATTTTTCCTGCTTTTGAAAATATTAAATTTTTAATAGTTTCTTTAGAAAATTCTTTAGATTAATTTATATATGATAATGAATTTTTTTTTTGTATCATTGATAAGATATTGAAATCACAATTACTTCTTAAATGCTGAACAAACATAGAACTTTCAAAACTTGCTCGGACTTCTTTAATTATTGTTGAAGTGTTGCACATATTGTCTTCAATTTTAAATTAGCAAGATTTAAATCAAGGGACATTTAACGTGAAAAAATTGTGAACACTAATTTAAATTTATTTATGGATAAAAAGGTTAGATTAGTTAATAAATTCATCGCTTCCAGTCCCACCTGCAAAAGAAAATACATTTTATTAGTATGATTGTTCTATTTTAATTATAAACTATTAGAGAATAAAACTTAAATGATAAAAGTTAAAGCTTGCGCTAATTATTATATATATTTTTTTTGTTGTTGAAAGAATGATAATTATTCTTAGATTTGTTATTACAGATATACCTTTATAATTAACATTCTGGAAAACTAAGTTAAGCTTATCAAAGCAAAAGACAAATAGATCAGAATAGTTCTAACGCATGACCATGAAATAGAAAATTTTACTTATTTTTATATTTCTTTTTATTTTTTATTTTTTATTTTTGGTTAGAATGCTGAATATGTGATAATCTAAGTCTATTAATATGAACGATTTTGGGCCCTTTACTTAAATTTATTTTAATATTTCCTTTGCCTAAAATCTCTAAAACTTCATGAGGACCAGTGTATTGATCGCCTAATTTACCAGGTTTAGGTCCTTGTAAGAGAAATACGCTATCGCCAAGCTTAAAATTTTGCGGATTGATTTTACGGTCATAGTATGTTTTTGATTTTTCTTTAACACCAATTAAATTGTTTCGAGCTGAAAATTGAATTTCATGCAGTTTAGTTACTAAATTTACCAGAAAGTAGTCATAAGTTTTTAATTTTTCTTCTGGAAGTAAGGATTGACTTGAAGGTAATCTGGCTAAACGACCAAATTTTATTCATATGGAGTGCATTTAGTTCCTTCATGAACACTAGTATTATATGAAAAAGTTGCCAATTCTAACCAATCATCCCATTGTGCATTTTTGCTAACAAATTGTTTTAAATATTCCGCTAAAACATGATGCGATCTTTCTAGCGAACCGTTTGATTGGGGATGGAATGCTGTTGTTTTAAATTGTCTAATTTGTCTAATTTGGTAATGGTATTGCTAAGGAGTATTTAGTTAAATTATCTTGAATTGTTAATATATACTCATTACCATTCTTTGTAACCGGTTTCAAAGGACCTACAATATCTAAACACACTTTCTCAAACGCAATTCCTGGAGTGTCAGTAATAACCATAGGATTTTTAGTTTTTACTCGAACAAGCTTTTTTAATTGACATTGCAAACAAATTTGTATGTATTTTTGAATATCTGTTTTCATATTTTCCCAAAAATATTTTTATTTGATGCGATTATAAGTTTTGCTTACTCCTTTATGACCACCTAACGCTGAAGAATGTGCTTCTTCAATTAGAACTTTTCTTTGCTTGTTTGTTGCATATTGAATATAGCCATTACAAATTATTATTGTAATTTTGCAACCTTGAAAAATTTCTCGAAGCATTAAAACAATTTCATTCCAGTCTACGTGATTTATTACCATTGTTTTTGCAATGCTAACAGAACGAAGTTGTAATTTTTCAACTAATGTTTTAAAAGATTGAATGGAAGATTTTATATTTTTATGCATTTCGGTTAGGCTAACGCTAGATTCTGAGATAATTGGTAATGCGATATGATAATAATTTCCCTTTTTAAACTCTTTAGCTATACCGATTTCGAGATTTTTAAACTTAGGTAATTCGTTTTGCTTAAACAGACTTTTTGAACCATTATCCTGAGGTACGCACGTTGTCGATAAAAAGTATACGTAGTTATCCTTTCTCATTCTTAATTGATCTTTACATTTAACAATATTACAAGAATGGATATTATTGGCAGAAGTAAAAGAATTGTCTAAGGGTGGGGGTCGTTTGTTACTTTCTAAACCAAAATCAACTTCTTCTATATCGTTGTCTCCGTCATCTTCATCATCTTTATTTTCTTCATCTTCTTCATCTTCATTAAAGTCTTCAGTTTCTTTAATTTTTTTATCTTCATGAATTTCTTTAATATCTTCATTTTCTTTTATATCTTCATTTTCCCTAATTTTTTTGTTTTCTTTAATTTCTTCGATTTCTTCATCAGAACTAAGTGCTTCATTTTCTTGGAAATCTTCAATACTATCATCACTATCACTAAAATCTTGATTATCTTGATTATTTTGATTATTATCATAATTTTCATAAAGGTTCCTTGATACTTCATAATTATCATTTTGAACGAAATATTCTGGATCTGAGTCTTCACTATCTTCCTTTTCTTCGTTAATTAAATCCTTTTTAGGTCTACCCCTTTTCTTTTTAGTTGACGTACTTGCTTGATTATCAAAGTTTATTTTACGAGGCCTTCCTCTTTTCTTTTTTGATTTATTTAGTTTGACAGGGTTTTGCATATAATCAGGATCAGAATCTTCATCAGAATTCTGTAAATTTCGCGAACTTTGTTTTTATCTTGAACTTGAATTTCTTGATTTAGTATTTCTTCCTCATCTTCTTCATTATCGACCATAGCATCTGAATAATATTTTTTATTTCGACTTTCCTCTATATTCCTCCGACTTCGTAGATTTCTTGTATTACTCCGACTTTGAAAATTTTCTTCGATTTTTGATTCTTCACAATTATTTGTTTCAGGATTAGATTTCTTTGATTTCATTTTCAGTTTTTCGCGATTAATTTCACCATCACTTGATTTAGTATACACAGAATTAGTATTTTCACTTTTTTGATTCTTCATTATTTCACTTGATTTAGTACCCGATTTAAAATTTCGATTTTCACTTGACTCACTTGACTTAATATTATCCGACTTAGTATTTTCGCTTGATCCACCCGACTTAGTATTCACCGACTTAGAATTTTTATTCACTGGATTTCGACTTAGAATTGATTTATTCGACTTAATGTTCGCAGATTTAAAATTATCACTCACTAGATTTCGATCACCATTTAATTCATTTGATTTAGTACTCATAGTTTTAGGATTTATTTTCACTGGATTTCGATCATTTTTTAATTCACTTGATTCAATATTCACAGATTTAGGATTTATTTTCACTTGATTACGCTTCCGACCCGACTTACTTAACTTATTTTTCACAGATTTAGTATTTTTATTTAGCTTCTCATTTTTTCCTTGATTTAGTTTCTTCAATTGTCGTCTAGTTACCACTTTAAAATCAGAGTTTTCTTCTTTGTTATATAATTCTTTAGACAGATCATAATCAAATTCTTCGTAGCAATTTAAATCTTCTTCTTCATTTTCAAGATTTATATCATTTTCTTCATTCTCGTCATTTTTATCTTCATCTTCATTTTTATCATCATTGTTATCATCATATTCATTATCAGTATTCTCAACTCTTCAATCAAATAATTCATGCTCATCTTCATCTGTATCTTCTTCTTCACATAAGTATTCAAATAGATTATTTGTTTCATCTTCTGCTATTTTAATTATTGGCTTCACTTCATCATTTTTATTATTAAATTCTCTTGGAATCATTCTTTTTGCAATATTAACAGGGTTTCTAGATAATGCGTCTGCATTGACATTCATTTTTCCGGATTTATGAATCATTTAAAAATCATACTCTGCTAATTTAAGTTTCCATCTTGTTACACGAGAACAAGGATCGTTTGAATTTTTAAACCATAGCAGAGGTTTATGGTCTATAACAATTTTAAATTTCCTACCATACAGAAAATGTCTAAAATGTAAAACACAATACACAATTGCCAAGGCTTCCTTATTGTAAGTATCATATTTCACTTCATGCTCATTTAAAGATCTAGAAGCGTAGGCAATTGGTTTGTCCTTTCCTATCTCGCCTTGAGACAAAATTCCACCGATTGCAAAACCCGAAGCGTCTGTGGTTAAAATAAAGGGTTTATCAAAATCAGGTCTTATCAAGAGAGGTTCTTCGCAAAGTTCATCTTTTAAAATTTCAAAAGCTTTTTGTTGTTTATCGCCCCACTTAAAAGGCATATCTTTCTTTAATAATTGAGTTAAAGGTCCTGATTTCTTTGAAAATTTTTCAATAAAACGCCGATAATAACCTGCTAAACCTAAAAATTGTTTAATGTTTTTAACAGTTTTCGGAATCGGAAAATTTCTGACTGCAGAAAGCTTTTTTGAATCTGGTCTTACCCCATCTTTATCAATAATGTGTCCTAAATAAACAACTTCTGGTCGAAGAAATTCACATTTATCTGGCTGTAATTTTAAATTTGCTGCTTCTAAACGATTCATAAAATTATCAAATTTTATTTGATGTTCTTCTAAAGTATTTGCAAAAATAACGACATCATCTAAATAAACAAATAGTTCCGTTCCAATTAATCCAGATAGATACGAGTTCATTAACCTTTGAAAACAACTTGGAGCATTTTTAAGTCCGAATGGCATACGATCAAATTCATAATGACCATATGGTGTAGAAAAAGCAGTTTTATGAGAATCTTTGTCACTCATTTTAATTTGATGAAAACCGGAGGCTAAGTCAAAAACTGAAAAGTATTGCGCATTCCCTAGAGTTTCGAGTACTTCATTTATATTAGGCAATGGGAAAAAGTCAGTAATAGTTTTTTCATTTAATTTACGAAAATCGAGTACCATTCGCCATTTTTTATTACCTTGCGAATCATCTTTCTTTGGTACAATCCAAACTGCAGTATTATACGGAGATTGGAAGGGTTTAATGATTTTCTTTCAATTAATTCATTTGTTTGTCTTAAAAGTTCTTCTTTATGTACAGGTGGAAATCGATATTGACGCGTGAATACAGGTTCTTCATCTTTAGTCGGAATATTATGTTCTAAAACGTTTGTAGCTGTAAGATATTCACCTGGTAAATGAAATCTATTAGAATATTTTTCAATTAAAGCTTCTACATGTTTTAACTCTTCCGGTCTTAAATGATCCAAGCGAAGTAAATCTACAATTTGTTCAACTCTTTCTTTACCTGAAATCTTTTTAAAAGCATATTGTTCATGATTTGAAAGTGAGGTAGAAAAGAAACTATCTAAAAGTTTTTCGACTGAATCGCAATTGATTTTAGATTTTTGTGGTATTATTTGTTTAATTTCATTTTTCATTTCTTTAAATTCTTCGAATTCTTGTAATTTTATTCTAGGTATTTGAACTTTAATTGGTTCAGAGTGAGTATTCGCGACTTTAATATATGCTTTTCCTTGATTATTTGTGACAATTGCGTTACCCATAAATACACCTGGATTTGTGGTTACTAATGGAATATAACCTTCTTTTACTTCCGTATTTTCAACTATCATGTGCATACCTGTAATTGATCTGGGTGGTAAAATTATTGTATCTTGAAGTGAAAAAGAATAAAATTGACCGTTTACTTCTCAACATTTTTCTGCATAATTAATTTTTACATTATTATCTGTGAAAAATTCTGAGCCTAATACTCCATCTTCTTCGACAGGTACTTCATCAGGTATTATGTAAAATGTAGTTAAATATCCGAAAGTTTCTAATTTAACTTGTCCCAAAGTATGTACAGTGTGTTCATTAATTCCAGTGAGCTGTATTTTCCTAGAAGTGTTAACCTGCATTAAAGAGTTAATTACTTTATTTTTAATTAAATTTAAACCTGCCCCTGTATCAATCATCATATGAACTGGATTTTCAATTTCTTTTAAATTAATAAAAATTGATGGAATCATATTACCCTTACTGAAATTAAATTTAATACTTTCTGCTGATTTTTCGATTTTAATTTCAGGTGCATTTAATCCTGACTCACCTGTCCCACTGCACCTTGATTGGGACGGTTCTGATCGTTTCCCTGATTCATTGGCGTTAGTGAAAATGAACGCCGATTATTTTCCCTGAATGGGTTATATTCTCGAAATTGGTTGTTACCATTATATTGCGTATTATTCCTGAATTGATTGTTTTCTCTGAATGGACTATTTTCTCTATATTGGTAATTTTCTCTGAACTGACTACTGTTACCATTAAATTGACCATTATTATAATCAAATTCATTATTTCCTCTGAACTGATAATTGTTACCCCTGAATTGATTATTATTTGCTCCGAATTGATTATTACTCCTAAATTGATCATTATTACCCCTAAATTGGTTGCTATCTCTGAATCGATTATTATATTCTCTGCGCCTACAATCTTTTAATAAATGCCCCGGTTTCTTACAATAGTTACATGTTACATTGTTTCTGTTATTAAAAGATGTATTTGAAAAATTAGGAGAAAAATTTTGTGTGCGTGATGGGGATTCCCATCGACCTTGAGGTAATGGAGAATTTGCTCGATTTTGAAAGTTTCTTTCCCCATTCCAGGGTGAAAAATTTCGACCACGATTTTAAAAATTTTGATTATTAGTAAATCTTCGACAAGTAGCAGCACTATGACCTTGCAAATTACAGATTTGACAAATCACAGTCTCTATTTTTGCAAAAGTTACTTTAGATTCGTTTGGTTCATTTGCCCTAGACTTTCCTTTTCTAAGCTCGTTACTAGCATTTATTCTTCTTTCAACCTCAATAGCTTTGTTTGTAGCTTCGTTAAAAATCAACACGTCTGGAATTCGAATTTCTATTTCTGGTTTTAACCCTCTTCGAAAACATTGAATTAGATCTTTTTCGAGAGATTCAACAAAAGTTTTATCCAAAGTCCCTTTATTATTTATTCGATGTGCTTCATAGATTTGATCGGCAATTTCCTTTACTCGATTCGCGTATGATAAAACCGTTTCATTTTCCCACATATAAATGTTCCCTAACTCGGCTTGCAACTGATAAACACTTTTCCGCGGTAAATAAATTTTTCTTAACTGGTCCGTTAATTCTTTAATTGTTTCGAAAGTTAAACCATAAATTCCCCTTCTAGCCTCTCCAATTAATTTACCAGGAATTAATTTTACTAAGTTTTCCTCTACTTGAGGTGTCTCTGGAATAATTAGTTTTGCCTCATCGCACCCCTCTATAAAAGCTGAAAGAGAGATATTTTTACCATCAAACACTGGCACTACTTCCAACGCATCTCTTAAAGACACTTGTTGATTGTACGGTACACTCATTGTATTAGAAGAATTATCTGCTCCTGAGTTATTGATTTTAGGATGTTTAGAATTAAAGTTTTCTTCTTCAGGAGTATTTTGTAAATTTTGAATTGGTTCTAAATTTTGTGACAGATTTTTTAATTGATTCATTTCATCGATTTTGTTATCAAATGTATTATCCTTTAATGAATTTCGCAAAATTTCTCTCAATTCTGTTATTTGGTCTGAATAAGATTTTTTAGGAGTTGAAAATGTTAAACTGTTATTAGGGTTAAATATTGTTTCATCAAATTTATTACTTGAGAAACTACAAGATGGTTCCTCAGTATTGATATTACTATTTTCTACTCTTTTTACTGGTGGTGAATGAACAACTTTAGGATTTTTGGATTCCCCAAAATTTATAAAAGTTTGACTTTTTTGCTGGTCTGCTAGAGTTTTAGTTTTACTTCTAGTTTGACGGTCACTTTTCGTAATTTTATTTTTATCACTCATAAATGAGATTAAAAAATTTAGTTTGCCCAAAGCTCGGACACAGAAAAATACAAGAACAATCAGGAAAATCATTCATGAATAGATATTTAAACGATTGCATAACCAAGGATTCAGACTTTATTATAGAAAATTTAATTTTCTCATAAACGACTTAACAAGTTTACTAATTTGATCATCAAGACAAGTCTAGTACTTAAATACCATAAACAATTTTTTTTTTATTCTTTCCAATAAATATAGAATCGTATATGATAAAATATCCTTTTATTACAAAAATTCTTCAGCCTTCAAAATTTCGTACTAATAAAATTTACGTAATTTTAGCTTCAACTTGATTTAATAAATTTTCAAAATATTTGGAAAATTCTTTTTGAGTTTTAAATTCTCGAACTTTTATCTGATTTATTACACTTATTGAATTATATCGCTTTTGTGCCTTTTTTTCCACCTCAAGATCTAAACGGTTTTTCTTGCTTTTCATTGAACATATTTACTAGAAAACATTTTTTATCAAATTTTTAGAAAAAATAAAATTTTGAAATAATCTATTTATTTTAAAACTTTCTTATATGCACTTTGATATTCTAGTTCCAAAATATTAAGTAAATAAAAATAAAAATTTTCTCAAATGTAAATTTTACAAAAAAAGAAAATTTAAATAAGGAAGTTTTAGAGCTTTTGATTCGCTGCCGAAAGGCGATTCCTCAAAAATTCTTAGAAATCGTTCTGACAGGCCGAAAGGCGATCTCACGTTTTCTATGTTTTTCCAATATTAATAAAGAGAAACTTATTACTTGTTCAATATTCAATTTTATTAAAAGAATTTAAAATAAGAATTCAATACAAGCTGAATGCACAATAACGAGATAATTTAGTAATTCGAAATTTATAACTTGAATATTTAATAATTTTCTTTGATATCAATTATGCTGAAATTTAAAAATTTAGTTACACACTTGATATTAGAATTCGCTAAAATATTGTTTATGCTGAAATTGAAAAGATTAGTAGTTACAGAGAAAATCAGAATTAAAGGTCAATAGTTCCTCTTAAAAATATGTTGGATTTTTTCTCTCTTATTTTTTTTATTCAAAACTTTAGAAATGATTTTAATGTAAATATTTTTTTTTGATTTTTCCTCTCAACCTTTTAGCATTGTTCAGTTCCTTTTCTTTCTTGTTTCCCGGCCGATGCACCAAAAATTTAAGAATTGTATTATGTTATGTCCGGAAGGGACTAACTACAATTATATAATTTAAATATTATACCCCTGTTTTATTTACAAACCCAGCAGGATTTGAACTAAGGGAACAGGGCAAAAGAAAGTCCACTGAACAAGCATCAATTGGATTATATAATTCTCAAACATTTATTTTATTGAATACAATTTTTAGAGGAGTAAGAGAAGGAAGATGAGAGGAGAAATCCCTTGTTTTGTATCCTTGGTTGTTTTAAGAAATCGTCATTCACTGAAACAATGAATGATATTTAGCTAGGGAAATTATTTTGCTCGTGATAAAAGCCGAGTAAAATTCTTAACTTACTGTGTTTATTAGTTGAAGAATGTCTTAGTTGAATTCTCTGAATATACAGAGTGATCGTTCAAGATGTGTAGAAAGAAGGGTCGATGAGATTTATTAGCTTCGCAGGTTCGTGCTCTCCGGGAGAAAAATAGAAATAGACCGCGACTCAATTCAAATGAAGTAAGGCAGTGCGTAGGTGTTGTTCTCCACTATCCCAATAGCATGTTTATATATATCAGCACGCAGGTGAAACCTGGTCTTTCCTCAAGTAATTGGTGAACGATCGAAGACAGCTGGCTCGATGATTTACAATTTTACTGTTCAATAAACTGTTTACTGTTTTTTTGACACAAGGATTAAAGTCAAGGGTTAGAAGGATTTAAATTGTTAAAGGGTTAAAGGATTGGAAATTGTTACTGACAAATTATGTCAGGAGTTCTTACACCTTCACTAAATTCACAGTTTCACTTAATCTCTATACCAACAGTACTCCAATTTTATAATTTGTAACGTTGTGAATCGTTACTTATTTAATTTTTAAGATATAATTTAGAGTTAGAATATTCAAGGTTGTAGAGAGTATTTCTTTTCTCTTTAGTCTTTGAATTCTATCGTTTCTCATATTCGTTTCTGCGTGTGGTTTTGGTCGTTGGCTCCAGTGTCCAATGAAAAATGAGTTGCGTGAGGTCAGCTTCGTTTTCCGAGCGTTTTTCGTAGGCTTTCGGATTCTTGGATCAAGGGACCAATTACAGGACTGAGGGACAAGCACGGAGATAGGAAGAAGAACGCAAGGAAGAGGGGATCGACCGGCTGATCAATTTCAGGACTAGGTCATGGCCATTAGTGATTATCAACTGATCGTTAGTAGATACCACGCGCTCGGGAAAGTGTTTATTTAAGTTGGATAATAGTAAATTGAGGTTGTAGTAAAAAGGGGTGAGTGGCTAAATAAAGTTTAAGATAAAGAGTTAAACGAGTGTTTACTGTTAAATTAACCCTGTTGTTTTGGTGTCGACTTTTGATTTTTCTGCGTTGCAGAGGCCGGCAACACGTGGTGAATTATCTTTGCAGCGGAAAACCGTTGGTAAGTTATTTTTCAACTTCGTTGAGTCTCGAGCGGACTCCACACCAATCCGTGGATTTGGAGGATCTCCCTTTTGGTCCAGCGTTGGATTTTCGTATTCTTGTTCTGGGGTGAAAGGTCAAATAAGAGTTTCGCGTTTCGAGTCTGGTGTAAGTTTTAAGTAATTGAGACTCGTTACAATTGGCATCCCTTGTGGGGAAATTCTCCAAATCCATGAGACACAACTTTCTGCGCGAGGAATTTAATAAAATAAAATATAATTGAGGAGAGAGATAGCGTACCGGTAAAATGAGCCGGTACAATTTCAGAAAGCAAATTTTCTGAAAAATTCAAAGTGAAAATTTCTTTTATTAAAATTTGAAATTTTTTTTTTCTTTCCGGAATATTGAAATTGCAGAAAACGTGTTCGGGAAAAAGTGCGCGAAACGGAAGTGTGCCATTAGTGGTGAATTTTCATTAAATACAACAAAAAAAACATTTTTAATTAAATTTTTTGTTATAAGCTTTTCGATTTCCGCGCATTTTTTTTTTATTATGTGAGAATCGGGAAGATTTACAATAAATTCCGATTTTTTTTTAAGGTTTCGCGAACATGTGCTCAGAAGTGACGTCAGACGGACGTTAAATTTTCGAAATTTCTGCGTGAGAAAATGATTTTAAATTATTGAGATTTTAATAATGTATGAAAATTTTAGACTTTAGGAAAAGTGATTACTGATTTTAAAATAAAATTTAGTGCCGAGAGTTTGAAGAAATAAAATAAATCGCCAAATGGAAAATCGCCAAAGAATTTTAAAAATGCAAATTTCAAGAGTTAATGATCGTTAGATTTTAAATCTGATTGAGTTAAAAATGAAAAACGTTTGAGTAGAGAAATTGTGTTAAGTTTTAACTTGGTTCCGTGGAAAATTTTCAAGATTTTTAGTTCGCGAAGCGTGTGAGAATAAATTCAGAAATTTATTTCAATTGATGTGAAGATTCTTTTTTTTTCCGTTAACCACGTGTTCGCGAAGTAGTGAAAAATTATTGATTTACGGCGAATTGAGTTCTGATTTCGAGTAAGTTCAGAAAATTTCGCCGAGGTCTGAGAAGTGAATTTTCGCCATTTTCTCAGAAAATTCTCAATGAGTAGATTTTGTGTGAAAAATTTTTCTCAAAGAGAATTCAAATAGTTCTGTAAGTAGAATTATTATTACCAAGGAACACTCTATAAATTGTATATTGTTTGTAAAATTGTGAAAATTGTTTATTATGTTTAATTTGATTTTTGAATTGGCAATTGATTAATGAAATTTGTGTTTAAAATTTTCTTTCTGCGAATTTAGCGTGTGACAGGTGATCCTGGAAACCAACGGTAGTTACCTCCCCCAGTTTTTGCGATATTTCGTCACCACAACGGAAGAATTTTGGCGCGAGTGAGACCTCGTGTAACTTTCGTTTTCTTCAAGAGTAGAATTTTGATTTTTCGTTCGGACTTCTTTTGTGACCGGTTGGAAATTATTATTAACAAAGTGAATTTTCGAATTTTGTTTTTCTTTTCGGAATTATTGGGATTTATTTGATTTTTAAACCAACGCGAAAAGATTTCAGAGTTGAGATTTCGGAGTTGAGATTTCGGTTATTGAGGGGCGGTACTCACGATTACCTCCCCCAGTCCAGTTGACCATTGATTTCAATACTGGAATTTCTGCGGGTGTAACGATTTAAAAATAAAAAACGGGTGTGTATAAACTTGTGTGTAATTTACAAGAATTTTAAAAGATTTTTCTTTCTCGTGGAGAAATATAGTGTCGTGTCAGACATTTTGATTATTTTGATTTTCGGAATTTTTAATCGGTTGCAATGGAAGGGTATCGGCGAAAATTATTAGAATTTTTAACAACCGATCAAGTTAGTCAGGTATGGACGGGGATTAGGCGAATGTCGCCGGACCAAGTGATCGCGGAATTGACAGCTCAAGAGTGCAGCACCAGAGGCTCACTCCAAGTCCTCCGCGAAAGACTTTTACGGTTGGAAATAAAATTGATTTTTCCGGAATCATTAAACGTGCCGTGGTATGACACGTATGATTCGGCCGAGTCAAAGTCAATTTTTCTGATCGAAGCGTTGAACGGAGAGGGAGTGGGGGAACTGGACTTAGGATCGGCGAGTGATCTGAATGCGGGTGGTGAATCGACGAATAGTGGACCCCGAGAAGGGGAATTAAATGATTTGTTTCGCGAGCAAATCAATATTGGCAGTGTGCCTGGGACTTCAATAGCCGCAAACGTGACACTGCCGAGTACCGTGATGACGTCAACGTCTGGGATGACTAGCGTGTGTCTCACGTCATCAAACGTGACAGGGACAATAAGTGCGCTCCCAATAACGTCATTTACCACTACGATTCCAGTGACGACGTCCGTGACGTCAGCATTGTAGCAAAATAACCCGGGCGCGATTACTTCCACCGTGTTCTCAGGACCAGGGGGGTCGGTAATGTCTGCTACGACGTCCCCCAACGTGAAAGATTTGCGTGAGATCAGGGCACGTTTGCAGTTAAGCACGGATTTGCAGTCACTGCTTTACCAGCAACGGCAAGCAGGCTATAATATGGCCACTAGCGAAAGTCTCGGGTTCCTTAAAAACCCCATTGCCAACTTACCCCCCAGGCCCTTCAAAAAGTCATCAAAGCTTCCATCTAACAAATCTAGAGTGCGTCCACCCCCACCCTCACTTGAGCAGAAGGTGAAATTGGTGCCGCCTGAGAGAGAAGAATGGGCGAAAATGAGTGGAAAAGAGAAGGGGTCGCCCGATAAACAGAAGGATACGAAGCGAAGAGATTCCTCAGAGAAAAGGTCCAGTGCGAGTTCACCTTCGGGGAATATAAGTGACGTGAGTGAGAAGACGACACGGAGTCGAGCGAGGTCGCCACTTCAGCTCTCGTCGAGTGATTCTGACTCATATTACCAGTCAGAATCTGACCTTTTCTTTGAAAGGGAAAAATCTCGGTACCAGCGTGGTCCCCCGCGAGGAAATGACTATAGAGCAGCCAAATGTTTTAAAGAGTGGGAGATAAAATTTTCTGGGAACGAGAGAGAGGATCCGGACGATTTCCTGGAGCGTCTAAATGACTGCCAGGATTGTTATCGTTTATCGGATCGAGAAATTTTGGGGGCGTTGCCCAGCGTTTTGCGTGGTACTGCTAGTAGGTGGTATCGCGTTGTAAAAAAGGACATCTCGTCGCTGAGGAATTTTAAGCGTGTGTTTAAGCGTGAGTTCTCAGCCTCCATGAGAGATGATGAGTTGCTTGTTGAGTTAAAACAGCGTACGCAAGCAAAGGGTGAAAAAGTGTCGGGGTACATGCTGGGGCTCCGCACAATTATGGGACTTATGAAGTGTCTCATATCAGAGGAGCAATTTCTAAAAATTGCATTTGAGGGGCTCACTCCTGAGTATAGGCGTCAGTTTGTGAACCAGAGTGTGTCCACAGTTGGGGAATTTGAGCGTGTGTTGAGACGCCTTGAGAAAATCAAGGAGGTGGACAAACGCTACGCACCACCCCCCTCCAGGGACAAGACGAAAGTTCCGTTCGCGGCTCCTAAAACGGAGAGAGTGATGAAGCTGGATGCCATGATCGAGGAAACGTCCTCAGATTCCAGCCAGTCTCTGCGAGAATCGGGACAAGCGAGTGGGACAAAGTCCAAAAGTAAGAAGGGAAAAAAAACAAGGCCAAAGCGTCAGGTCCACCAAAACAAGCAAGTGTTGACGCTCTCAGAACTGTGGGGACAAGTGGGATGCGTATGGGACAAACTGGGACAAGAATGGAGACACCTGGTCCGTCTCAGCCGGGACCATCCCAGCCAGCACCTATCGTGCCAGTTACCTGCGCCCAAGCGGTGAGGAGTGTCCCTTCAGCGGTTCCCCATATGGGACAAAATCAGCGTGTGTTTCCGCCACGGCAGCAGATGCCGCAAGTAAGTGTTCCCAGTGTGAACGTGCAAGGTCAGCGTCCATTTTTAGGCGCATGCTACCATTGCAACGTAGTGGGACACCGTGCAGCTGAGTGCAGTTTTCGAACTTGCAGACGCTGCAATCAGCAGGGACATTATGCGGCGGAGTGTCCTAGAACTCGACAGCCAAACAACCGCTATTGCCAAGTGTGTGGGACATAAGGCGCGGTTTTTAAGTACTGTCCCAATTGTGTGGTGATCCGTGAGATGTTGGGAAACGAGATAGGGGGGGGGGCAGAACAACCCTCCCCCCCCAATCCCAGGCAGGACAGTAGATGTCTCAACCGGGGGACAAATTTCGGCGAGTGTGGCCATTGAACCAGAGAGTGGGACAAGTTCACAAAATCTTGATCAGGGGATTAACGAAGAGATAATGAACGAGTTGGTCAATGATGACGTAAACGTACAGTCCACTCAAAGGATTTCATGGAGAGTGACAGGTGGGACAGATGGGACACCTGTAGAGGTTACTCAGGATAGCGTGAGCCTGCCGTTGGATACGTCAGTCGATGAAACGCTACCTGTATCAGGGGAAAATGATGAACTTTTTGAGCGTGTGAACGGGACAGTGAGTCCTGAAGCGTGTGGGACAGTCAGTGCTGATGGTGCATCAGCACGTGAAGTCCAGGGGAGGAGAGAAACTGCATCTAATGCAGTTGATCAAAATGTAGAGAGTGAGATGCTAGATGGGACAACCAATGAAAATAGTCGCTATATGAGAATAGCAATTGGCGGTTGCTCTTATTTAGCGATGGTGGATACGGGTGCCACAGTTTCCATTATCGGAAGAAAATTATTCGAACTATATAAAGATCGAATGAAACCAGCGAACTCCGCCATTGAGAGTGTACTTGGTGGTGTAAGTGGAGCTCTTGAGAAATAACGTTTGTGGGTCAATGTTGATGACATTTCGAGCTCTTTGGAACTAAAAGCGGTCGACACTAGAAAACAGGACATTATCCTGGGTAATGATTTCTTCCGTGAAATAGATATCCAGCTGTGGCCCAAAAGAGTTTTGTGGAGAATAAACGAACAAGAATGGCACAAGTTTGCAGACATTGATCAGAGCAACGATGGGGAGATCCTAGCCGAGTGTGCAGGAATTTCGGAGTTGACCGGAGATCAGCGTTCCGAAATTCAGCGTATGACTGATCAGTTAATTCTACCACAAACCGAAGAGCATGGACTGACATCTATGACCGAACACAATATCTGCGTTACGGATCACAGGCCGATCAAACATCGACCAAGAAGGATGTCACCTGCAATTCTTGACTGGGCAAAACAAGAAGTCCAGACAATGCACGAGAAGGGGATTATAGAGCGTTCAGCAAGTGATTGGAGCAGTGCTCCAGTAATTGTGAAAAAGGCGGACGAATCATTAAGATTTTGCGTGGATTACCGAGATCTTAACAAAGTGACCGTCCGGAACGCTTATCCAATCCTGAGCATGGATTTAATTTTGGACAAGCTCAGGAAAGCGCGTTTTATCTCAAAAATAGACTTGAAGCAGGCGTATCATCAAGTACCAATGGCCGAACAGAGTAAAAAGTACACAGCGTTTGCCATTCCTGGGTCAGGACTCTGGCAATTTAAGCGAATGCCATTTGGTTTAACAAACGCTCCAATGACGTTTCAGCGTTTGGTAGATGCCCTGTTTGGTCCAGAACTTGAGCCGGTAGTGTTCGGATATCTTGATGATATCATCATTGTCACTGACGATTTTGAAGAACACAAGAAGTGGCTCAAACTCGTATTAGAGAGATTAGCGTCAGCCGGATTAGTGGTCAATCTTAAGAAGTGTGAGTTCGGATGTTCCAGAGCAGCGTATTTGGGGTATGTTTTCGATAGCGAAGGTCTCAGACCAGATCCAGAGAAAGTAGCGCCAGTTCTAGATTATCGTGCACCTCAAAATCTAAAACAATTAAGACGTTTTCTGGGAATGGTCGGGTGGTACTCACGTTTCATTGAAAATGATAGTGAGTTAAAATTACCCCTGTTAAAATTATTGAGAAAAGATAAAGCGTGGGACTGGGGAAAAGAGCAAGAGGAAGCGTTTCAAGCGTTGAAATTGAAACTTACTTCAGCTCCAGTGTTGGCTCGACAAGATTTTACGAAGCCGTTTACCATTCAGTGTGATGCCAGTGGGTTTGCTATGGGCGCGGTGCTAACGCAAGAGTCAGAGGATGGAGAACATCCTATTGTCTTTATCAGCAAAGCACTATCTGCGCCAGAGAAAAATTATAGCGTGACCGAGAAAGAGTGTTTAGCGTTGTTATGGTCGATCAAAAAGCTAAGACCTTATGTAGAGGGATACAAGTTCAAAGTGATCACTGATCACAGTGCGTTAAAGTGGCTTAGGAACTTGAAAGAACCCTCTGGTCGATTAGCGCGTTGGGCCCTGGAAATGCAGCAGTGGGACTTTGATATTATCCACAGAGCTGGAGCACAACATCATGTCCCTGATGCATTGTCCAGGATGTTCTTGGAAGCGACTGATGACGTAGCAGCGTTTGAGGACATCACTGACGGATGGTATATAAAGAGGCGTGAGTTAGTCGAGAAATTTTCTCAACGATTTTCAGGCTGGAAAGTGGAAGATGGCCGACTGTACCATTTTCGAAGTGATCCATTGTTAATGCCATTCATCGGAGACGAAGATGGATGGAAACTAGTGGTACCAGCCAAATATCGTGAGAGAATTATGAATGATGCACATTCTGAAAAATCAGCGGGACATCTTGGGATCGAGAAGACCTACTATCGAGTTGCGAGAGAGTACTATTGGCAAGGAGTCTGGAACGATGTACACCATTTCGTGAGAACGTGTCCAAACTGTCAGCTCCACAAAGAGTCACAAGAGGGCGCGCAAGGATTAATGGGTCAGAGAATCGTAGAGAGACCGTGGGTAGTAGTGGCAGCGGATTGTATGGAGTTTCCACCGAGTAAGAGTCAGTGTAAGTATCTGGTGGTATTTCAAGACTTGTTCTCAAGATGGATCGAAGTCAAACCACTTAGAAAGGCTGACGGCAAATCAATTGCACGAGCGTTCGAAGAATTGATTTTGTTTAGGTGGGAAACTCCAAATTTTCTGCTCACTGATAATGGGAAGGAGTTCGATAATCAGTTTCTTAAAAAGACTCTGGAAGAGTATGGCGTGCGTCACCTAACAACTCCTCCCTATCATTCGCAAGCCAATCCGGTCGAGAGAAGCAATCGGATTCTCAAGACTATGATTGCGACTTATGTGGGCGCTGACCACAGAGAGTGGGATAAAAATGTGCACGAGTTTAGGCACGCTGTCAATACAGCAACTCAGGCTACCACGAAAATGTCTCCGGCATTTTTAAATTATGGTAGACAACCTAAGCCTGTAAAGAGTTTGCGCCGTGAGATCGAGAACAAATCATCGGTAACTAAAATCGATCCGGAAGTGTGGGCGGATCGACTTAAAAGACTGGATGCGTTACGAGATTTAGTTGCGCGATTTATCGATGACGAGCGTGAGAAACAAACGAGGTGTTATAATAAAAACAAGCGTGAAGCAAATTTTAGCGTTGGCGATTTAGTTCTATGGAAATCTCATAAACTATCAAACTCGAGTCAGAAATTTTCAGCGATGTTAGCACCGAAATTTGAAGGTCCTTTCGAGATAATTGAAAAACTTTCACAATCGGTATATATGCTTCGAGCCGAAAATACGCGTAGAGTCGCTAAAGTTCACGTATCAGATTTAAAACGCTATCTGCCTCCTCGCAATGTGCAAGTGTAATTTGTTGATTTAATTGTTTATTGATTGTGATTTCTAGATCCAAGTATCTGCGTGAGATGGTGCGAAGTCTGAAGCCTAGTCGGGGAAGACATTTTCTCAGGGCTCTTCTTCCCTTTGAGCCTCCAGTACAGAGGACAGTGGAAAATGACCTGAAAATGATGGTGGCCTATGAGAAGGCTCTTCGCAGTGGTGAAGACAGGGAGAAGAAAACCGCCGACGAAGATCCGATGATTTCCGAGGATGAAGATTTTTCGGAAGACAGGGTGACACCCTGTCCGGTTGTTTCTGAAGATGAGGCTCCAGGAAAGGTGCCACGAAGCGACTGTGCGAAAGGGGCCATTCCAAAAAGGGTCACGTTTGCCTGTGGTAAGAAACAGGAACGTTCGAGGAAAGGGGATAAGTTCCAGTGAGAAGAGTTCGGAGAGAAAGGCCAAGAGGGAACTGCATCATCTGAGGGAGAAGCAAGCCAGGGAACTTTATCGTCGTCGTGGTCCCGCCATGGAGTTGGTAAGTCCACGAGACGGTTCGCCAATCATTAATCCGAGACCAGTGACACCTCCTGGACAGCCTGAGCCAAAGGAGTCATCTTCCGCGCACGAACCCGAGGTGGTGAATAAGCATCGCCACCTTCAGATAATTCGACGGGGTGTAATGTTTGGAAATCTCCGGGCTATTCCCACTGATCCGGAGCTGGATCCCCTGTATGGCGTGTGTCTGAATTGTTGGCGTCCGGGCCATGACAGAAAAGAGTGCCCTGACCCAGTCAGCGGCATTTATTGTTGGAATTGTGGGAGACGCAAGACGACCCTGAGCCAGTGCCCTAGATGTTCGGAGCGCCATCGTCTCGACATGGAGGCACGTTATGGCCAGAAGAGGATGGATCGATGGCGTGACAGGCGTTCCAAATACTATGAGCGTAAACGGGACCAAGGGCAGGGCGTTCGTGGCGATTCACTGGGGGTGAAATCAACGATGCCGCTAGCTGGAGGTTTTTGTTCGAGGAACCTATACGAGAAGGATGAAGCATTGGAGCAGGGATCGGCTTTCGGATTCTTGGACCAAGGGACCAATTACAGGACTGAGGGACAAGGACGGAGATAGGAAGAAGAACGCAAGGAAGAGGGGATCGACCGGCTGATCAATTTCGGGACTAGGTCACGGCCATTAGTGATTATCAACTGATCGTTAGTAGATACCACGCGCTCGGGAAAGTGTTTATTTAAGTTGGATAATAGTAAATTGAGGTTGTAGTAAAAAGGGGTGAGTGGCTAAATAAAGTTTAAGATAAAGAGTTAAACGAGTGTTTACTGTTAAATTAACCCTGTTGTTTTGGTGTCGACTTTTGATTTTTCTGCGTTGCAGAGGCCGGCAACACGTGGTGAATTATCTTTGCAGCGGAAAACCGTTGGTAAGTTATTTTTCAACTTCGTTGTGTCTCGAGCGGACTCCACACCAATCCGTGGATTTGGAGGATCTCCCCTTTGGTCCAGCGTTGGATTTTCGTATTCTTGTTCCGGGGTGAAAGGTCAAATAAGAGTTTCGCGTTTTGAGTCTGGTGTAAGTTTTAAGTAATTGAGACTCGTTACAAATTATAATATTATGAAAAGTTTCTCACTCACTACAACACGTAAATAATTATTCGCAACCGACACAGTACGAATTGACAATATTAACCGCAGAAATATGTTGCGATAAGTGTGAGAACTATGTTTGAATATAAGACTTAGAATTGTAGACTATGCTACCAGTCAATCTTTACAGAAAGTGAACCGGAGGTGACCGTGGCGAAGCAAGAACTATTTAAAAATGACAGTTTCGATTATAGCGAGTTCCTCGGAGTCACAATTTAACAAATCAATTCCATATGATTATGGAGTAGAATTTGATTATTTAACTCGACCAACAATCACTGATAGATATAATGTTGCCGAGATATAAGATTTATATTGGCGCGTTACGAGACCGATACTGGGAAGATACAATATTCGCGGAGCTTAAGAAACTTCGTTGCGACTCCGGTGATGGTAGCTGAGGAACTGATTTTTGGTTTTGCTTAATTATTAAAGAAACCTCGGTTCTCTGTATTTTCATCCCTTCCAGGATTTAGCGCGGGTTTCATGAAAAACGCAGGGAAAATCATACATCCCACGCGAAAAAGGTTGCTACACCTGAGGGTTGCATATCCGCATCCGGTTGGTCAATTAAACGTTCGAAAGAACAAATATTATTTAGACAAGCGGAGAGTTTGATCTTATAAATCTGTCTTAGCTCCCCTCGGTCATTTACCAAATCCCAAATTCTCAAACTCGTCAAGATTCAAGTATTGATTTTTAGAAAAATTCAAGAATGTAGTATGATATTTGTAAAGTTCATTGGCATCTGAACTCAACAAGTCACGGGACGTGACAATATATTTAAATAATTTATATTTAAATCTAAATTATATAAATTATATTTATGTGAAATTTATAGTGTTGAGTATAGTAATAATAATAATAATTTTCTTTTTTTTGTATTCAATATTATTTGAGAAGTTAAAATTTGTATTAACTTAATTTGTAATAACTTAACTTATTTTTAATTAATTATAATAAACTACTGTTAAAATTGAAGGCGGATCGACAGAAGAAAGTTTCGAAAAAATACAACTAAATTTAAATTGTTACATCGTGATTCAATTTAAGATAGAAACTTCAAGTTGGAAAATTTAGAAAGCTTATTTTCAAGCGTCAAGCTTCTATCTAACTTTTGGATCAAGATATATTTTGTTGCAAAAAGAAAGGTTTCAATGGCAGTAAAAAAATTACAAAAATAATTCATGGTGGAAAAATTGAATCTTTGGTTAACATTATTTTCAACTACAGTCAAAGTCCGTTAAGTATCCGTCCGATAAGTCGCACTTCTCCTCTTTCTTTGATTACTTACATTTTCACTCACACGGATTCAATATCCCCTCTGTGAATTTTTACAATATATTTTTGCGACTGCGTCAAACAACTTCAGATTGTTTTTAAATATCAAAACTGTTATTGAACACCGTTGAAAATTTTGTATATTTGTGTAACAATCGGTCCTTGTTAAATTTTTTATGTGAATATTTAACATTTTTCGCGTGTTGATTTAATAACTGTCATCCGATTCTTGAACATAACCTCTAATTTCTTAGTAATAACATTGTAATTTACATTTAATTGTTTGTTGTAAAACGTAAATTCCATTTTGAAAATTGATTTTAGTTATCAAAAGGAAAGGTTCAATACTAATTAAATAATATTGAGTCCTTAACTCAACACGACAGTACAACATTATATTGTACTTCTGTTAAGCAGATGATGGTTTTCGTCTGGAAAATTTGCTCAAAGACACAAAAGAAAAATATGTTTAGAGTTATTTTAACATTAAATACGTACTTCTGATAATAGAAATAATTTTAATACAAAAAATAGTAATAAAATTTAACTGCATTTGAAAAAGAATCATTAAAATTATAGCCAAAAATTAACCTCTAACTGATTTCATTTAAAAAAATAAAATATGTTAATAAGATTAATTATTTTAATGACATATTTTGAATTTACAAAATTGTATAATTTTTAGACTCTCACGTCTCACATACGAATAGATAAGAGACATATATAAAAATAAAATTTAATACCTCGCTTAAATCACAAATTATAAATTATTATGTTAAAATACCTAAATTCCTAAACAAGAAAATGTTTAAATTCTTTGGAAATAAATAAATATTTTTAGAAGATATTATAGACAAAAATGTTAATTTAATAGACGTTAGCACCGTAACTTAAATGTCATTTAAACTATTAATAATTTCGCGCCGATATGAAAGCACATGCGCAAATGAATATACCTGTTGGTGGGGGCATTCGTTAACTCTGCAATTTTCTACCCCTACAGCCCCGAACTATGCGACTTATCGGACTTTGACTGTATAAAGCTGATGACCAATGGTTACCAAACGGACTTTGTAGTACGTGCCTAAATAAATTGTATAAATTAAAGGAGACACAACAAAGATTATTAGAACCACCAAATCTATCGATTTTTAAATATAAAAATATTAACACAAGGTCATCGAATCAATCATTATGTAAATGTTCAATTTGCCAATTGGCAAGGAAAATTTCAGATAGTTTTTTAATCAGTAAAACTCCAGCACTGAAGGGTATCGCCTCTACAATGATCCAAAATAATTCTAATTCTTAGTATCATTAGATACTAAGCAATTTTTTTGGGGAGATAAATGTATTTTATATAATCTTCTATTATATTAATACGATACCAAAGAATTTCGTTCGTCGTCGTACACTACAAAGTTCACCTGCTTTACCCAATAGGCAACTTAAACTGTACAGTTTCTCATGTTATTATTATGTGTAACAATGCGCACTGGCACTATTCGTGTTGGGCATGTTAAATTTAACATTTTTGCGTGCTCAACATATTGTTACACATGCGCAGTAGTGCACTACCGCTGTCTAAATGTGCGCACTACGACACCTTGGCATTTTGCATGTGCAGTAGTTTATTGATGCTGTAATTTCAGATGCAAAGTCATCTTCTTCTTCTTCTTCTTCTTCTTTTTTTTTTATTTTTTTTTTAAAGTCCAACGAATAATAAAATTTTATTGTTTTCCATGTGCAAAATGTTGTATGTGCAATTTACTCTTTAAAACTGTATGTTTTTCACAATGTATGTAACTTTTTTGTTAACGTGTTTTTCTATGTCCTTTCAAGTGGACATAGTTGAACTGTCATTTATCCTTAAAATTTTGACAACTGCGCATGTCTAGAGTTTAGAGAAAACTCCTGCGCATGCGTAACAACCTAAGGGAGCCATTGCGCAGGTGCAGGGTTGATAGAAAGCTTTGCGGATATGTTTCTATCGTTGACTATTATCGATTTGCTTTTTAAATTTTAAACTGTATATTTAGTGTTGCACGTCCATCACAATGAACGAGAAATGACTGCATTGGTTAAAGATTCTTGTTTGTTAAATACGATATATTGTCTCAACTTATTCTCTTGAATCGAGCAGCAAACAAAACGAGATGCTCGTATTCATTACATGATCGACGATCATTAACGATCATGATCGAAAGTTTTCATTAATTCAACAATTAAGATTTAATACTATTATTTATAAGTTAACCTCTTTCTGAATTGATGTATTCTTGAATATATTAAACGATTTACACAATCTGAAAATCTAACAGATTTTTTAAAATTAATATAAAAATATTTAATTTTTTACTACATTTATTTTTATTAACTGAATATTTTAACATAACCATGAAATTAATAGAGAATTATATAAATAAACAACAAATTAAACTTATCACTAATTTTTAGCTTCTTTTTTAAGAAACATATATTTTTGTTATAGACGTAAGTTTTAAAAATATTTATTCTACACAATATAGTATATAAACAGTAAGTTCAAAAATTAATAAGACGTGATGATATCAATTCCAAGCAAAGCAAAAAGATGATCAAATTAACATTGAATAAAATTCTTAAACACAATGCAAACATAATAAAGAAATTAAGAATGTTATTTTCCCATTTTGTCCTCGATTTTTGATGCTAGAGAACAAGTAACCCAAGAATCAAGGAATCCTGGGAATCAATTGCTCGTTCTTCTGCCAAATACAATTTTATTTCCCATTCCCAATTATTTTCGAATACGATTGAAGGAAACTCAGTTTTTTTATATAAACAAAATAGGCTGATATCTTTGTCTTCATTATCGGATACATAATCTTCGTTCGGAATTTTATTAGGGGTTCCCTATATACAATTAAACATAATTATTTCAGAATAATTTTAATACGTATTTTTGTAATATTACTTTTTTTACTCGAAGAGGAATATAGTTTTGTTGGAATTAAAATATAATTTTTATAACATAATATCTAAAGATAAAATACTTATTCAAAAACATGTATTTAAAATAATGTATTTTGAGATTCATGAATATTACATAATATTAAAACTTATTGTTTTATATTTACAATTAAACTGTTTTTAATCTATCTGCTATGAATACAATCGTTATCAATTCTTTCGAATCACAGTTGAAAACGATTTATAAGGATTGGAACTATTACTAACGATCCAGGACAATCAAATAGTATATTAAGCAACAAGGTGTTAAAGGCAGCCATTTGTTTACGCTGATGTTTGTGTACAAGTGACAGTCGAGGGCGAAGCCCGAGACGTAAACGAGTACACAAACATCAACGTAAACAATTTGGATGACTTTAAACCCATGTTACTTACGATATTTTTTATTCCAAAGGCACAAACGTGGCGATTTTAGATAACCTGATGACAGTGACTAAAAGTCATTCATTTGTTTGATTATATAAAAATGGCGTCAATTTTTAACCAAGGGCAAAAAAAAAACACACGCGCCATGCATCCTTTTTTGCCCAAGGGTAAAAATAGACGTCATTTTTATATAATCAAACAAATGAGTGCCTTTTAGTCGCTGTCTTCAGGTATCTAAAAGCGCCATTTTTGTGCCTGTGGGATAAAAAATCATTTTAAAAAAATTAAAATGAATTCAACAATCTGAAGCTGTAGAACATTTAATTGTTTTTAATAAAGTACCATTGACTTTGTCTTGATAATAAAGTAATCCGAATTTTCTGTCAAGGCAGAATTTATATCTAAATAAAATTTTATATATAAGAATTCGCATTTTACAGAGTTTCTCATTCATTAGTATTTATATAAAAAAATTCAAATTCAATTGATTTTATTTTAACAGAGTTTTCATTTACTAGAAAATTAAGTAAATCAAATCTTTAATGTCAGAATTTCCATTTCAACAAATGGAATTTGTTCTAATTTTTATTTGAACAAATTGATATTTGATAGGATTCTTAAACCGTCCAATTTTCATTTGACAGCACTTAAAAATTTTCAAACAAACATACGACAAAAATATTCCAGCGAGAATTTTCAAATTTGCTAAACAACAATTATAAAAAAAAATATTATTTGTCAATTTTAAAATTTTTACCGAAATTTTTCTGTTGAATGTTAATTTAGTCATTTGCAATTTCGCCTTGGCGTTATACTTGGCGTTATAAAAATTCTATATCTATTCATGCAAATAATAACTCTGACAAATAAAAGTTCAGTGAAATAGAAATTCTAGCATTTTAAGATTCAACTCACTGAAAAATCTATTTAATGATAATTATGTTGAATTTAAATTTGGTTGAATTAGAATTAATTTAAACAAAAACTTAATTAAAGAGAAATTCTGTTATATAAAAATTCTGTTAAACTTGGATTTGATGACCTCAAAATTATGGTGAGTAAAAATTCAAGTTAATTTACATCTAGTTAAAACCAATATTAATAATAATACGAAATTTTGGCTGCTACATGCTCAATTATGAACAGTAGAGATCCTCTTCTACAATTTGTTCACCATTATGAAATTGCGAATTGTTGAGCCGTGTCAAGGAAGCAGAACATGCGCTTCTATTACAGGAACATAAGAGCAAATTTGTTCACGGGCAGTTCTACAATCTCATAAATGAAGTGGGATTGTCTGTTAGTTTGATCTTTTCGTCCCTTAAATCTGCTGGTTTAAGATCGGAGACTAAAGGATTTCTATTCGCCTGTCAGGATGGTGTAATTAATACTTTGGTGAATTGCAGTCGTGTGGTATAGGTCAAGAACCCATCTTGCCGTATGCTCAAGGGGATCAGGAGTCCGTAGTGGAAAATGATCAGTGTAAGATTTACTGGAATTTCACTTTTTTCACCACTCATCGTATAAGTGCCAATAAGCCTGATATAATACTCCAAGATCATAAAAGTAAGATCATTTGCGTGATTGAGTTCTCGGCCCAAGCTAAGAACAACATCAATCAAAATGAGGATCAGAAGCGCACCAAGTATCAAGAGTTCATGTTTGAATTGAGTCGAATGCATCCAGGTTTTAAGGTCCGATTAAATGTTTTTTTAATCGGTTGTTTGGGAGGGATTAAAGCTTTATTTGTAAGCCAATTAAAGAAGATTCCAGGCTGCGAGCGCAAAGCTGATGCGTTGGTGGTTCACATGCAAAAGGCTGTTCTTCTGAACTCTCTCAATCTGGTTCGGCAGCATTGTTCACTATAAGATCTTATAGGACGGATGGAACAGGAGCAGATGGAGTACATAAGTACAGCAACAATGAGACAGGTTGTTTTAGTGAGGTATTACCACAGCACGTGGTTGAGTCCCACAAGAACAAGTGCGTAAATGCATTTTTTCCTCTCCTAAACTTGTTTTGTAAAAAAAAAAAACGAAAAATGAAAAATAAAAATTGCCTGGAAGAAAATTCTATGTAATTAAATTAATTCTATCAAACGGAAATTTTAATTAGGTACTGGAGTTTAGGGTATATTTATGCGTCTCATAAAGTTCTAGTTTTTCACAATATGTTTACAGAATAAAAAAATTCTCAACCATCGATGATTGTTGAATTCTTTTATTCTTTAGTTTTTCTTTTCTATAATATTTTTATTTCTAATATTACGTTATAAAAATGTAATCATTATTGATTTTTTGTTATACATATATTTAATTTCTTAATAAATATAGATATTAATTTAATTTATTATGTTTAAGTTAATGAATGTTGAATTTATTTTTATATGGTTTTATTTGTGTAATGTATACTTTTAATTTGAAGATCTACCTGCTCAATAGTAGCTGATTTTGCATAGTGTTCCCTTTTAAACATTTGTTTGAATTTTTGTAACGAAGCTGCTTTCATTTCTTTTCCCCATGAAGTTTTATCGAACGTTTCGACTTTAAATCTCGGATCAAGGATAAGAATGGCACAATAGATCCAATTGCTTTTTTTTATAATGTTTCATCAATTTATCTATTCTTAATTTTAAAGCTGTTAATATATTTTCTTCAACCATATTTCTACGCTTTTCTTGCAACTTTTGTATTGATGTTTCCATTTTATCAAAAAGCATGTTAAAACCCAATACTACTAAATTTAAGGTAGGATACTCTGCCCCGCTAAAAGCTTCAAATAATACTTTGAAATAGCGTACATATTTATTGATTTCTTGAAGGAGGGCCCATTCAGGTACAGATATCATCAATTTCTTCAAATCAGAATTATTTTGACAAAGCAAAATTATTGCTGATTGCATGCGTATTCCTAAAGAAATCATGTCGCAAGTCGAATTCCATCTGCTTGAGACGTCAATATTTGGTGATAACATTTTAACATCACACACTTCGCAACAGGTTTTGAATTTGTTTCTCCATTTCTCAGAATTTTTCAAAATTTTGAATAAATTCCTTAACTTTGAAAGTGGCGATGTACTTGTAAAAATATCGATATCAATGCTTTTTAACAGATCCCTTGCTTCATCTACAGTATTTTCCATTTCGAGAGGAAGCTTAGCTTCTTCACATTCATTGTCCAAATTATCTTCATCGTAAATATTGTCAAGGCCCAGTTGTTTTAATATCTTTTGCATTGCAATGTTTAAAATGTGCGTATAGCATTGAAAGTGTTGATCATTGTAGTCAAATTTCATTAAATGAGCCAAATCTTTCGTAAATGTAAAATTTGCATTTGTGTTGTCAACTGTTATCCCCAACACTTTTTGTGTGATTTGAAAATCTTCGACGGTATCAAAAAAACATTTTGCAATGTCTTTGCCAGTTTGACGTCCTTGAGAAGCAACAAAGTCTACCACAAGTGACTGTAACTTCCAGCTATCATCGATAAAATGACCCGTAATCCCATTGTAGTTTCGAATAGCAATTGAAGACCATTCGTCTAATAATATTTTGTAAATTATATTTTTGAACAATTTGTTTGTAAAATAATCGAAACAACAACTTTCATTATTTCAAATCTGTTCATAACCAATTCCTTCATTTTCCTGCGCATTGGTACTTCGGCGTTTGGGTTAAGATAGGAAAACAGATCTTGAGTAGAGTGAACATCGAAAAAGCTGAGAGGTAAATGTTTCCTCGCTAACCAATCAACTACTTTAGTTTCACATACTTCTCGTTCAAAAATTAATAATGCTGAAATTTTGAAATATTGCCTATTCTACAAGTCAAATTTTTCGGATTAACTATTTTAAGGACATGTGATGGAGAGTCATATCGCTGCAAAGCAAAATTTATCCGTAAACTTTCTTTTAACATACTATTTATTTTGTCTCCAAATTTTTTTAAGAATTAATTACAAAGGTTCGATTGACTTAATTTTGTTTCAATGCTGGCAAAAAATGAATTTTTTAACAAATTCGTTGATTTTCGAAAATTTAATAAAATTTATTTTTTAAGTCAAAATCCAAATAAACTTGGATTATTCAAACCTTTCCTATGTAATTCCACAACACTTCCACAAAGTATGGTGTTAAAATATTTAGTATTTAAAGAAAAAGCATACGGAAAATATTCTGTATGACAGTGACGACACTCTTCATTACATGACCTTAAGATTTATGAAAAACATTTACAAGTGAGTGACGTGCTATTTAAGGCCCCTCTTCCGAGGGTGGTCCTACCGTTGGTTCCGATTGAGTGCAAGCCCCGGTGGCCAACGCTGGCTCCATGGATTCTGGGGAGAGCCCATCTCACGAAATGTTTAACGAAGGATCGACATTAAGGGAGCTTTTTGGAGTTGAGATGGAGGTGGAGCTTGGTCCTATCGATCCAGGATCCAGTACATCTGTCGCGAACACTGCAAAGGTGCCTGACACCCAGCCAGCTAGCGACAAGAAAGAGAAGAAACAGGAAAGAAAGGAACCAAGGGTTCCAGTATAGGCTGCTTCCTAGGAAAGGATCTCGCAGCTCTTGGAGAAGCAGCTTTTGGTAAGTGAGGAAGCCGAGAAGGCGCAAAAGAATCTCACCGAAAAGCTGCTTCAGAATAATTCCCGAGCAATCGTTCAGGGAATTAGGGACGATGCCCAGGCCGCGCTGGATTATACCAGCAAAGTTGTTGGCATCGCTAGAGCGATGTCGAGAGAAAAGCAGGTGCTCCTGAAAAAACTTCAGGCAGCTAACCCGAAAAGGAGACCTGTGGTAACTCGACCACGGTCGTCTTCCCTAGGGAATCCTTCTCCCATTACAGGAGCTGAAAAGAAGAGGCAAGCTCCCGAAACTCCTCCGGAAAGTGCCCCGAAAAAAGAAAGGAAAAACGGATCTCCGGAGGAAAGTGTTCCTAAGAAGACCTCTCCTGCATCAGAGAAGAAGAGAGAAACCCTGGCGGACGTCGTCGCAGGTACCGGAAAGACTCCTTCCAGTGACGGTTTCAAGCCCGTCATTGACAAGAGAAAAGAAAAAAGGAACAGGAGTAAACTAAAAAAAGAAATAGGGAAAGAAGAGGAAGAAAAGAAAAAGGAAAGAGCTTTCTTCAAGCCTCGCAAAAGCGAAGCTATAAGATTGTCGGCAAAGGAAGAATGCTCCTACGCCGAAATCTTAAAATTCGTGAAAGGTAAGGTGAAGCCTGCAGAAAACAACGCAGAGGTCCTCAGAATCAAGAGGACGCAAAAGGATGAGGTACTCCTTGTTTTGAAGAAGGGAGGAGACACTTCTACGTTTGCGAAGGCTCTCACTGAAGTGGTGGGGGATAAGATCGAAGTAAAGGCTTTCCAGAGCATGAGGTTTCTTAAAATAAGAGACCTCGACGTGACGATTACCAAAGAAGAGGTTATCTCGGACACTTGGCTTGAAGCTGCAAGGGCGAAGGACATCTTCTGAAAAACTGCTCGGTAGAGAGCCCACAGTGCATTACTTGCACTGACATGGGTAAACCCGATATCGCTCACTGGGCTGGCAGTAATGCCTGTCCGGTGTATCAGCTGGAACTGCAGAAGCTTTAACAGGCAAAAGACTAAAGTTTCTGCAGATAAACCTGCACACTTCTAAGAAGGCCCAAGACCTGATGCTGGTGACAGCCAGTCAGGAGCGGATCTACGTTCTGTTCCTTAGTGTACAGAACAAAAGGAACGATCTCGCTCCCTGGTACGAGGATTCATCAGGAAGGGCAGCCTTTCAGGTTTACAATACCGATTTGAAAGTAGACAAGTTCCTGGAGACGAGCTGTGGGTTCGTGTGGGTGGAAATTTCTGGTATACGCATGTATAGCTGCTATTTCTCACCTAACGACTCACTGACAGCCTTCGAAGCCGAGATAGACGAACTCGAGTCCAGCCTGCGAGAATCCAGGCTGTATTTTCTCGTCACCGGCGACTTCAATGCGAAATCGCCAGACTGGGGCGAGACAAGGCTCGACAATAGAGGAATCTTAATTGCAGAAATGGTCTCCAGGAACAATCTGATGGTTGTCAATAAGGGCCAAAAGTGGACGTTTAGGAGAGACCAGAATATCGGATCAATTATTGATCTTACGATAACAACGTCTCTCCTAAACAAACGTATAAAGGGTTGGCAGGTCTCAGAGGATCATACCGAGAGTGACCACCAGTACATCAAGTTCTCAGTCTCAGAAGGAGACACACCTGGAGCCAGAAAACAGGTACTTCCCTGTAAGAACGGACCCAGGTGGAACATTAAAAAATTGGACGTTGAGAAGTTCGGCCGGTCCCTTGAAGAATCCCGCCTCATCGAGGAACTTGGATGGGTGAAGAGTCCGAACAATCTAGATGGGGAGGTGCGGACAGTAAAGAATATGATTATCACCGCATGCAACGCGTCAATGCCGCGTCGTAGAAGCAACACTCCCAGAAGACGCAACGTATACTAGTGGTCCAACGAGTTGTCCTCTTTGCGAAAAGCATGCGTCAGAGCAAGAAGGATTATCCGCTCTAAGGGAGACCCTCTGATAAAGGACGCATATAAAGAGGCCAAAAGGATCCTCAGAAAAGAGATGCGAACGTCACAGCGAAGATGCTGGAAGCTCCTAATCGATGACGTCGAGAAGGACCCATGGGGTCTGGGCTATAAAATCGCCACCAATAAATTGGTGACGAGGCAAAAGACCCCCGGCCTGGACAATCCCGATTGGGTGCGTGAAATAATAAAAAGCTTGTTTCCACCAGCAGAACCATTGCCTAGGACGGACTGAAGTGCCTGTCAAGTCGGTGAGGTGGAACTTTTCACTCTTGCAGAGCTTCACAAAGCCGGCAAAAGATTGAAGCCAAGCAAGGCGCCTGGAATCGATGTAAAGGCCTGTCCACTGTAGATGCCATTCAGGAGGCAGTGAACCTAGACAGGGAAGGAAAGAATAAATTGGGTCCGGAGAAGAAAAAGAGCTTCTGCGCGTTGGTAGCTATAGACATACGCAACGCGCTTAATACCGTGAGATGTGAAGATCTCATTAAGTCGATGAGAAACAAAGGAATACCGCCCTACCTATTGCGGATAATGGATAATTATCTTAGCGACAGGTGGGTAATATATGAGGGAGACACCCGCACTTTGAAGGAGGAGATGCAAAGAGGTGCCCCTCAAGGTTCAAGGATAGGACCATTCGTATGGAACGTCTCCTACGATGACTTCTTGCGAATGGGTCTACCTAAAGACGCGGCAATCATCGGCTTCGCGTACGACGCGTTGATCGTATGCTCTGCCGAGACTGCAGAAGCTCTTAGAATCTTGGTAAACGAATGTCTGCGACTAGTAAAGAGCTGGCTGGATGCCAGAGGTCTTCAAATGGCTCTGGACAAAACAGAAGCGCTCATGGTCACAGACAGACGTAAGTACGAACTTCCACGGATCGAAGTAGATGGATTCGAGGTCAAGTGGAGCACACATATAAAGTACCTAGGAGTGGAACTTGACAAGTTTCTAAATTTTAAGCACCATATCGCTGTGGTATCTGACAAGGCTGCAAAATGTGCGCTAAGTTTAGCCCGTATAATGCCGAACGTCGGTGAGCCTTCCAAAAGGAAAAGAAGATTGGTGGCGAGTGTTTTTCACTCAAAGTTTCTCTACGCAGCACCAGTGTGGGCTCTCTCCCTGCGAACAGACAGAAGCAAGACCATCTTGAACAAGATACTGTCTGCGCAAAAGATTATTACTAACTCAAGCGCTCACAGGTCACGGGTGTTTTAACTTGTACCTGGAGCGCTTTAAGAAGATTGACAGCTCTGAGTGTGTGTACTGCAAGTTCCAATTGGACAACCCAGAACACACACTTTTCAGTTGTAAGCGTTGGGACGGGGAAAGATAGGTCATGTTCGCCGGCGTAAACTGCAAAGTTACACCGGAAAACATGATCCTACTTATGACTCGTTCTCCTGAGAATTGGCGGACCATCGAGACCTTCATACACTATGTTATGAGGGTCAAAGATCTCGATGATCGTCAAAGAAAGTATGTCCCGTTAGATGAAGAAGAAAATCGCGTAAGCTATGGAGTCGGGATATAAGATCACCCCTGACGGCGATACGCCACTGAATGCGGGCTTTACCTGGGGGTGATCTTAAGGTCCCAAATAAGGGTTTGTTTTTAGCGGGTCGGCAAAATATCGCCACCCCCGCATGACCCTGTAGTACGAGCAACAGGGTGCCTGAAGGCAGGTTTTCACATCCTACGCAAAAAAAAATAATAAACTTGGTTTATTCAAACCTTTCTAATATAATTCCACAAAACTTCCACAAAGTTTGGTGTTAAAATATTTAGTATTTTAAGAAAAAGCATACGGAAAATATTTTGTATGCCAGTGACGATACTCTTCATTACATGACCTTAAGATTTATGAAAAACGTTTACAAGTGAGTGACGTGCTTTTTAAGGGACAAAAAATTTATTTTCGCGAATTTTTTTGGATGAGAAAAAACATCTTAACTTAGTGAAGTCTAAGGTACATTTTAATGTGTATTTGAAGAGAAAACGATTTTTTCAGTATGGTACAATAAATTGTTAACAATTTAACAACTTAATTTAATCAGTGGGAAAAATAACAAAAAAAATTAATTGACCACTTGAAACTAACTAAAGTGAATTCTTTTCAGAATTATATTTTCTTCAATTTGATCTAGAAATCGTTGTTATAAAATAATTTTAAATAACTTTTTTTAAGTTTAAGTAAAAAAGTGTCCTTTAGAAAAACAAAAAATCTGTTAAATATGATATTAAAGTTATATAAAACGGTCTTTTCATAACGTTTATTAGATCAAGTAGAAAAAAATATAATTCTCAGGTTAGTTTCAATCGGTCGCATAATAATTTTTTTTATCCTGTTTCCCAAAAATTAAGGAATCAAGGAGCTCTGTTAACGAACTATAAATTCATTGTTTCATGTTGAAAACAATTTTTTAAACTTTTCAAATATGCATTTAAATGTACCTCAGTTAACTGGGTGGAGTTGGTTTTTCATTTAAAAAAATTCTACAAAAAAATTGTGTGCCTTTTAAAGCATAACACCCTCATAAACTGTAAAATTATGAATATTAAAATATTTTTCTTTTTTTTCCTAATAGTTAATAACATTTTAAAAAGAGTAAGATGTACAATTTAAAATACGTTTTTCTAAATATTTTGAATTATTATAATACAGCTATTTATAATTACTGATGTGCTTGACGATATTTTTTTA
Organism: Ganaspis brasiliensis; assembly: GCA_037103525.1. Lineage (NCBI taxonomy): Eukaryota > Metazoa > Arthropoda > Insecta > Hymenoptera > Figitidae > Ganaspis > Ganaspis brasiliensis. The sequence continues at coordinate 1,005,676 of JAZKLR010000633.1, read as the reverse complement.
TATTTTTTAGTAATATAAAAAAATTAATTAACAATTAAAAAAAAATTGACGAAAGGTGAGAATAATTGTCATTCCTACAAAAAAAAATTTGTAGTTAATCAATATTTATAAAATTGAAGAAGAATAATAAATTGCCAATTAAAAACTGATGAAAATTATGGAAAAAAATTGTAAAAAATAAATGAAAATTAAACAAATTAATTGGAAATTCAAGAATTGTATTAAAAAAAAAGTTGATATTTCAGAAAATGCGGGAATTAATTAATATTGAAGAAAATAATAAAAAATTAAAGAAATAAATGAAAGATTAAAGAATTAAATTGAAAATTTAAAAAAATAGTTGATAATTGAAAGAAAAATAACAAAAATTTTTGTCAGATTATCATTGTTTTTATCATATTTCAATTATTGTCTTCAAGTTTCAAATTTTAAAATCATTTTTCAATTATTTTCCACAAATTTTAATTATTCTTATTTTTTAAAATTTTTTTCTAAAAATTTTAAATATTTTTCTTAAATTTTCCATTATTTTCTTTAATTTTTAATCATTTTCTAAATTAATTTTCTAAATTTTTAATTATTTAACTCAATTTGAATAATTTTTTTCAATTTTCAATTAGATTCTCCAATTTTTCATTATCCTAATTTTTTTCAATTTATTCCTAAGACTTTGAAGTATTTTTCTCAAATTTAAATTACTTTCTTTCATTTTAAAATTGTTCATAATTGTTATATTTAATAATAATTTTTATACTTCATTGACTTATAGTTAATTTGTAATGATCATTATTTTATTATTTATCCACTTTTTTTTATAAATTGTTTGTGTATCAAAATAATAGGGCTCATTCAAACATAGAAAATTCTCATAAATTCTCCGGAAGGAGAATATTCTCAGTTATATTCTCGAGAATGTGAACGGATTTTAAATTACCGAGAATTTTGCAACTCTAATATTACTGTAACATCATGCCGTAATATTAGTAGTATGAAATGTAATATTACGACTATATTCACGTAATATTACGTGCTACTTGGATGTATGTTTACTTAAAACATATCAAACATAACCTTACAAAGTTTTGCTAAATTAATTAATTTGTGATTTTAAAAAAAAAATTATCATTTTTTTTTGCATTTATGGGGGTTGTTTATAACCCTATAAAATATAGTTAATATTAATAAATTATTAAATAAATTATGGAATATTGTTGTTTGAGGACTTTTTAAGATGCGATTCGCTGCATGTCTGTTTTGAGTGATTTTTGGGGGGGTAGCAGCAAAACATTTCAAAAAAATTTTTTTACTGTACATTTTTGGACCACCCTAATATATGTATATATATATATATATACTCCTTAAAATCTTAAGGAATATCCCGCTATCTAGAAAAATAAAACAAAGCACTAATTTATATTAATATATTAAATATAAAATTATCGTTAATATTAAAAATATATGTGTAAGTCCGCATGAAAATGTCCTACTTAGGCACTATTGAACTTATCTATATGACCACATTCTTCATTAAATTTTGAACAGTTTAAGAGGTCTTAGACTCTTTTAGATGAAAATTTTAACAACGTGACAAACATTCGATGTTAGAAGTCTCAAAACCATAGGTTTGAGAGGATCGCCTGCATTTCCTTCAAAACCCATTTGACCGTACTTGTAATTGCCCGAAATTTAATTGTCCAAAATTTTAAAGTTCGGACAAATGTAAGTTCGGTGATTTTAAAGTTTGGAAAAATGCAAATTTAGTGATTTTAACGTACGGACAAATGCAAGTTCGGGTAAATGAATGTTTTGACAAATGCAATTTTGGTGATTTCAAAGTTTGGACAAATACAAGTTTGGATAAAGAATTTTCTGGCAATTACAAGTTTGGTCAATTGGGTTTTGGAGGAAATGCAGGTGACCCGTATTGAGAAAAACAAGTTTAAAGTTCAAGATTATTATTATAAAAACTAAAAAAAGAATTATTTTATGTTTTTAATTACCATAATATTATGATAAACGCATGATTAGATGTGGGACATTACGTAGCTTGTTTTTCAGTAATAAAAAAAATCCGAAAATCTGAATCTCTTTTAGAAAGAGTCGAATATTTTGGAAAGTAATATATACGAAGTGGGCCCTTTTCATGCGGACGTACATATATAATAATATATAATCTAATAATTTTAACCCAATTTACCTTAAAATTTTTAAGAACCCATAAAAATTAAACAATGCACTAAAGTTACCGACCTTTTCATTTTTTCAATAATGAAGATCCTCTACATAATGTATAGAAATTGGGCAAAATTCCTGAGCTGGTTAGGTGAAAAAATAAAATTTATTCAATTTGGCTTAAACTTTGCTAGTATTTTCACTGTTAGTGGAAGTGTAAATACCAAATATTTTTCAATTTCATGAGATAGTATTTAGTAACACAGTTTTAAAATTTTGAATTTCCTCAAAATGTACTTTTTTAAATTTAATATATTTCTAATTAGATTTCATAAAAGTTAACACTTATATAGTGATTCATAAAGCTTTTTTACGGGCTACTCGATGGTAACAAAAATTTTTCTGTAAAATAAATTTGACCTTGAATTTCAAGGTCAAAGTGTTAATTTTATTATATCTCGAAACCGGATTTCTTAACAATTTTTTTAACTATATCAATGAAAAGCTTGATTTTGTTCCTATAAGATATGTAAAAACCAAAATGGAGGAACTCAAAATACTTTCGGCAAAAATACACCTCAAACACCCGCAAGCACTCGAATGGTCCGGATTTAAAATATTAAATTCAAAGTTCCTGAAATTTGCCTATACTCAGTATCTCAATACATCATACATGATTAATTGTTTATAACAAAAATATTGAAACATTTTTTACTTAATTTATGATGTAAGCGAACCAAATAATATATTAAATTTTGACTTTTAACTTATTAGTTTATTGCAGATTCTGCAATTGTTTGTTGAAAGAAAAATTATTTTGAAAGCCAAATGGATAGGTATTCTTAGATTTTAATTAAAAAAAATTGTTTATAATAATTAATACTATATGCTTATTAATTTTTTATACTTGACAAATATTTTTTCTTCAGGTATGATTATTAAAAACATGATTTGCAAGTAATTTTAATCATTAATCGATCAAAATTTAAGGAATGGAATAATTTTTTTTATTTATTTGTTTAAATAATAGAAAAATGACAAACATTATTAAAAGTCGGATATAGCTATCTTCTTAATAATTTTATACTGAATATTTTTAAAAACTTTCAAGCAATCATCAGAAATTGACTGCTGTGGAGGATTTTAAACAGTAAATTCTCAATCCGCACCATTGTGGCTTGCGAATGTTTGAGGTGTATTTTTGACGAAAATATTTAGAGCTCCACTCTGATTTTTACACGTCATAAAGGAAAAAAGTCAAGCTTTCCATTGAGATAGTTAAATTTGTTTAAAAACATCCGATTTCAAGATATATAAATCAAAGTAACACTTTCTCTTTGAATTTCAAGGTGAAATTTTTGAGTTCAAACTTGTAGTTATGAAATTTTAAAATTGTACCGCAAAAGGCCCTGTAACAATTTTTAACAATAATTTTTCCTGTTTTATAGATTTTAGCGATTTTTACAGCTTTAAACTTAAAAATTTTAAATTTTGACGCCAAATTCTCAACCTGCGACCCAAGAAAATCTAGCAAACATTTTGATTGCTCTAAACTCCTAAGATAACAATTTTGAAAAAAAAGCTACGCATAAAAAAGCAAAATAACCTATTAAGCAACATAATTTTGCGTATCAATACGGGAGGACAACATGAATTTTTTATATTTTACGATTTCTTGCTATTTTGATGATTATAACTCCATTTGACTGCTCTAAAGTCCTGAAATGACAACTTTAACTTCTAATCAGTAATCAGCAATGTAAAAACAACGCATAGAAAAAAAATTATTAAACTACATAGTTTTGCACTGATTAATGCGAACAAACCAAATAATTTTCTATTATTTTACGATTTTTTGCTATTTTGATGATTTTTACTTGTTAATTGCTCTAAACTCCGAAAATGACAAATTTAAATTCTAATCAGTAATTAGCAATCGAAAAACTGAGAATTAAAATAAAAATAACTAATTAAACATCACAACTTGACACAGAAATGCGGACAGAAATGTTTTTTGTCTAACGCCTTCGGTGGAATTAAACTATTGTACGCTAGGTACCAATGGAAGAAAGTACCTCAGTCCTCCACTGGTGGTTTGGCCAGTGGAGGAATGAACAAAGACTGTAAAAGAAGGTTTTATTATCACACTGCCATCAAAATAACTGTCAAAACTGCACAGTTTTGTCGATTTAAATGATTCATACACATTTACCTCTTTTTAAATTTGGTTTTTTGTAACAAGGGGCTTAGCCCCCTAACTAGTGGTGACTCAAGGAGGCATGGGTGACTTGACCCCGAAAGGGGGGGGGGGTAGAAATTGAAACCAAAATCTTGAAAAAAAACTTTCTTGACGAACAAGGCGTTCAAAGATGATTTTCCGTGAGGGTGACATTTTCCTCTCTCCCACTCCGGGGGTGGGGGGGGGGGGGCCACATGGAAAATAAAATAAAAAAATTATTTTTGACACCAAATATCCCGTTTCAGGATGATACGCTGGGGGTCATTTTTATGCGGGGGGTGACTTGCCCCCACGTGTAAATTAAAATCAAAAATTTAAAAACTTATTTTTGTCAACAAATATATCGTCTTTTGATGATCCACTGGGGTCATTTCTATGTGGGGGGTGACTTGCACCCACATGGAAAATAAAATCAAAAAATTGAAAAATTATTTTTGACACCAAATATCCCAATTTAGGATGATCCGCTGGGAGTCATTTCTATGCGGGGAGTGACTACACCCACGTGAAAATTTCAATCAAAATATTAAACTTATTTTCGTCAACAAATATATCCAAAAATTGTTTTTTTAACGTCTGGGAATAAATATCAATAAATAAAATATAACGTATAGTCTCCAGACCAAGTCCATTTAATAAAATTAAACGATCATCACATAACTAAAAACGTCAACGTTTCGCCAACTAATAAGAAGGCCTTCTCAGGACATAAAACTAAAAATTATAAACATTGTTACATAATTAAAATTCATAATACAGTTATTTTAGGTTAAAAACAAGACATAAAACGAATTAAATTAAACCACAAAACAATAATGAACTTACTTATTTCAAGCATAAAATTGCCATGAACATTTAAAACAAAAACAATACAGTCAACAATAAAATATAAATAGTAATAAATAAACATAAAAAGTATTGTCTTTTTTCAACGATAAAAATCGTAGTCACATTTTTAAAAACAGTCAAAATTAAAATAGGTTAGAATGATCACACAACAAAAGTCAATTACTATGCAGATAAAGTAGAACACTATTTTGTCTATCAGTATTTAAAATTAATATGTTTCATCAAATTAATCAATATTTATCTAGAATCACATTATATAACTCATTATAATTATTCAGATCCGTTATCAAATTTAAACTATTCTCTATTTCTTTTTTTATAAAAAACATTTCACCTACTTTTCGTTTATAATCATTATTTTCTTTGTGAACTATTTTAATATTATCAAAATCAAAATCATGAGTGAAATTATCATTAACCTTATGTAGAACTTTATGTTGAGAAATGACATTGTGATATTTCTCATTTAAACTAATATTATCTCGATGTTCATCACGTCTTTTCCATAAATATCTTTGTGTTTGACCAATATACGTCTTGGGACAACTCTGACATGTTAAGTTATAAATCACATTAGTCTGTTCCTCTGGATTTATACCATCCTTGCCTAACGTTATAATATTATCAAAAGCAGCACAAGATCTAAAAACAGTACCAACATTATAACTATTTAATATTCTTTTTATTGTCCAGGAATATTTACCCACAAATGGAAGAGAAACAATATGTTTTTCAAACGATTTACATTGTGCTATAGGACTTAAATTATTAACATTTTTTAAAAACTCCAATCTATTTTTTATGTGTTTAACAATAAATTCTGATGGATAAGAATTTAACAATAAATCAAAAATAATTCTTTTTATATTATTAAAATGAAAAGTAGTATCTGACAGTTTAATAGCACAATCTACCAAATTTTTTATTATAGCACTTTTTTGTTGTATAGGATTATTTAAATAAAAATTTAAATATCTACCAGAATATGTATTTTTTGTATACCAATCTGTAATTAATCTTCCATCAGGTAATCTAATAACTTTGACATTTAAAAAGGATAATTCATTATTGTTCTCCACTTCATGAGTAAATTTCAATCTAAGATGAAAGGAATTAAACTTATCCACTAATTTAATCAAATCATTTTTTTTGATAATAACAAAAGTGTCATCAACATATCTTATGTAACACTTTATCCTAATGTCTGAGTTACCCAAAGAACTTTCCTCAAGATCTTGTAAGACAATGTCAGATAAAATTGGAGAAATTGGAGAACCCATTGGCGTACCGAAAATTTGTTTATAATATTTATTATCAAACTGAAAAAACGTACTATTCATTAGGAAATTTATTCCTTCTAAAAATTCATCTTTTGAAAACTTAGTTTTATTTTTAATAATATCCCATCTATTATTTATTGATTTTATAACTAACTCACTAGGCACGTTAGTAAATAAAGCAACAACATCTAAAGATACCATTACTTCATCATCATCTATTGTCATTTTTGAAATTTGTTTGACAAATTCAAAAGAATTTTTTACATTCGATTTAGGAACAGTTAATGTATCCTTCAGAATGTTATTAAATAATTTTGCCATAGCGTACGTCGGTGTGTTGATAAGTGAAACCACAGGTCTCAATGGAATATTATTTTTATGTATTTTCGGTAACCCATAAGTTCTAGCCAGTTGTGTTTTTTCTATGTGTAAATTAAATTTTCTAGTTGTATTTCCCAAATATTGTTTTTTTCTCCAATTTTCCATTAATTTAAGAGAATCTTTTTGTAATTTTGATAACGAATTATAATCAACACTTTGATACGTGTTTTTTTCATCTAACAAATCTAACATTTTTTTCTTATATTCAATTTTTTCCATAATAACCGTGCAATTACCTTTGTCTGCTCTAGTAACAAACAAATTTTTATTATTAGATAAAAAATTTTTTGTTATTTTTAAATTTTTTGCAATTAATCTATCACAATCACTAATTTTTGAGTTACATTTTAAAAAATTTGAAGAAACATTCACAAATTTACGTCTAAAATCTTCTCTATCATCTGCATTTAACTTATAAATATTCGCTTCTACGTCTTTAATGCAGTCCAACACAATATTCTTTTTGTTCGTATTGAATGAAGAACTAAATTTATGACCTAACCTTAACGTATCTTCGACTTCAGTTGGAATACTCATATCAGTGCAATTGATAAGCCAAGGATCTTTATTATTAAAATTTTCTGTCATATTTCTATGTAAATTCAATTTTATTATTTTTGGTTTCTTTAATTCACTATTTTCCTTTAATCTATCCAACTTATCAGTTAAACGCACTTTAGCTCTACTATCATTATTCTTATCTAAATTACATTGGAATTTTACAATATCATCAAAAACATTAACCGGTAATAATCTATATAATTTATTTTGCAAATTAGCTCTATGGTTAACCAAATAATGTATATGATTATGAAGATCCCTAATTTCTTCATTCAATAACGACTTTTTTAGTTTATACAAAATCTTATCAACATTACGAACAACTGATAAACTATTAAATTTTAACAACTTGATATTTTTTACACCGTTACTAATATTATTCGGTATTAAATCATTTTTTCTACAATTCAACAAAAATTCCTTCTTTGCCTCGCATAACCTCAAATTCGTGCATGAATCCATAAAATTTTTTACATCTAAATAAATTGCATTACCAAAATTACTTCTAATAAAATTAAAAAACATGTTAAATAATTAAAAAACAATTATCCCACTACATAAAAACATTAAAAACTCTATATATCGAACTTAAACTAATATAATATATTGCATTGTCTAGTTAATATTTAAACGAATCAACTTAAAACAATAACTTTAAAACTTCAAAAGAACACATCCAGTGTAGTAATAAAAGAGTATCTTCATACAACTCACAACTCACAACTCACGTGAAAATTAAAAAAAATAATTGAATACTTATTTTTGCCAAAAAATATCCCGTTTCAGGATAATTCGCCGGGGTCATTTTTATGCTGGGAGTGACTTGCACCCACGTAAAAATTAAAATCAAAATTAAAAACTTATTATTGTCAACAAATAAATCATCTCAGGATAAACCAGCGGTGGTCATTTCTATGTAGGGTCGACCTACCCCCACATATAAATGCCCCTGCAGCCCCTTACCCCGATAACCACCTTTACCCAGGGTCGAATTTTTAGTTTATTTTGATGGGTGACAAAAAAATTGTTTCTCCTGAAATTCGTTTAAAAGCTTTAGAAGCAGAACAGGCAATGAAGGGTTCTTTCAACTTTTATTGCGACATTATTTCTGATGCTAAAAAAATCAAATTTAGCATTTAAATAATAATTAAATATATGTGTCAGTTGTTGGACAAAGTTGTATGTGCACTTCGCAGAGAACAGTGATTTTCGCTCTCTCGATTACTTCGAGCTCGCGAGAAATCAACCTTGTTCTCCACTCGTTGCACAATCTACTATTTTCCAAATTTTACGATGTTTAGCCATTTTAGGTGGTTTAAAATTCGAAAATGACCAATTTAACTTTAGATCCTTAATTTACGATCCAAAAAACACCTTATAAAGAAGCAAAGTCTTTAATTCCACATCATAATTCTGCAGAGCAGTGCGGACAGACAACAATAATTTTTCAAATTTTTTACTTTTTCTCAATTATGACCGATTTTAACTATTAAACTATCAATTTTGATGACAAATTTCAAATCTGCGACCCAAGAAACATCTAGGAGACATGAAAAACTACAAGTTTCTCATTGATTCACCACAATTGAGTGGACAGACAAAAATTCCGTTGTACTTTATTATTATTATTAATAATAATAATTCCTCTATTCCTTTATTTACGTGTTTAAAAAAATAACAAAAAGTATTTTTTTACAATTGCTGTTATAAATAAATTAGTGTGTATTTTAACTTTAATCTAATTTTACATCCTTTTTCTACGTAACGTCTTTCTTTTTTTCTTATCTTTAATAATGAGCAATAATATTTTAGAAATACTATGTAAATTGCTGTTTGTGATTATTTAAGAATTAAAATAAGCTTTTCTGTTGTAATAAAGTAATCTTTTTTAATTTAATTATGTATCCTCTGTATGAAGCATTTTTAAAATTGGCGTCTATTTGGCGTTTAATGTTTTACGATTAGTTTTAAGACTACATCTTTTTGACTTAATATTTCTGTACAAGATTACTCACGGAATATTAACTGTCCTGCAATTTTATCAAGACTAGCGTTTCTGGCTACTGTAAAATGTCTTCGAAACTCTACACTTTTTTAGACGTAAATCGCTATTTGTCTTGTCATTGCGATCAATTATATTTAGCGCAGATGAATCCGATTGCTCGGCAACACAATGAATGACTCATTTGTTTTAATATAATATATGTACTTAAGGGTTATTACTAGCTCGTGTATAAAGAAATAAATAAATAATTTAAGTAGTTCCAAAAGTTGCCACAGGGGGGCCAAGTTCTTATTTCCCACAGTACAATTTCGTATTATCATAACCCTCTAAAATGCAGATAGCATTTTGCAAATATTATTGCTTTTTTTGGGTAGGATGTGAAAACCTGCCTTCAGGTACCCTGTAGCTCGTACTACAACGTTATGCGGGGGTGGTATGTTTTTATCCTCACGTTCAGTCATGATTACTGTTTGTTGTCTGGTTTTATTTTGCGCCGGGTATTTGATTTCCCCGGTATCACCTATAACTAGGAGGCATTCCCCTATCCACATTTTTAAACATGTAAATAAAGGAACATACAAATAAATAAATATAGAAATTAATAAACTTTAATATAAAAATAGAACTGACATATTTTTTTAATTGAATGACAATCCTTTTATAATCAAGTTTTTATTAATAATTATTTAAATTTTGTTTATTTAATATATATTCATTAGAAAAATTTAATGTTTGAGCTCTCTTGAACGTAGCTTTTTATTAGCTTTAAAATGAGGAATTTAGATTAACTTAAACTTCACTTTTTTGAGGAATTATTACATTTTTCATTCAATTTTTAATAATTCATTATTTAATATCTTGAAAACAAAAGAATCGGGCAAGTACGAGCTACATCCGTACAAAAATCTAGGGTTCCGTACATATACAAAACAAAGATATACCTTAATAACAAACAAAGCTTCAATTTGGTACACATATGTATTTTCACGTGTAGATTACAAGAAAATTATAGTGAACATGATCTGCATTGATAGTCAAAACGTTGTTAAAGAAAAACTGCAAATTTTTAAAAAAAAGGTTTTTTTTAACTTTGATATTATTTGAGCTGGAGGGCGTAAATTTGGTACATTTGTATATTTTTACGTACAGCTTATGAAAAAACTTCTACCTTGATGTACATGAAACATTTGCTCAAGGGCACAGGCTTGTATTTCATATAAATAACATAAAAATTAAGAAATTTTTTTTTAGAGGGGGCCCTGAAATTTTTATTGTGTTTCAGGGCTAATAGCAGCCTTGATCGTAGGTCCTGTAACAGCCTTGATCAAGCCTTGTATAAGATAAAAAAATTTTAAAGTAATTTTTCAATTATTAAAAAAAAATGATAAAAATATTCAATCATAAAATTAGAAAAATTGTCGATCAATAGGAGCCAATATGTGTAGGTGGCTCAATGTGCAAAATAGGCTCTTCCCTATTTTGCATAATTTTTAATGCAAACAGGAAGGAACAAAAAACACTAGACACATTTTTAAAGACCACGGTCTTTATTTGTCAAGCGACGTTTCGTCAATATTCCATTGACCTCATCAGGCTGTAAAATAAATATTACACTTTTCAGTAAATGTCGTTCAATTTTTTTAACACGCACCACAATTAAAAAATATTAACAAATCAATGCATATTTTACCTCAAAAAATAAAATAAAATTAAATTACATCGAAAAGTACAACGTCACGAATAAGTGACATGTCAAACACAAGTTCTCAGTCACAGAGTACGGAATAAACTGACAAGAATTATAAATATAAAAACAAATTAACGGCAAGGTAATCTAACATCACAAATAACGACTGAAATAAACAAACACAGTAAATAGAGAAAAGTCAATGTTAAAATTGAATAAATAATTTAAGACTGGAAATTAGCAAATCGAAAAATTTTTGTATAACAATTTGTTGTAAATATTATTTAAATTATATATGTTTTCTATTTTATTAATACTATTTGGATCATGGTTAATGAACATCATTTCGGATATATATAGTGAGTTCCTTGTTATTTTTGTTATCAATTTTTTTATTTTTTAAAACATTTATCCTTTTTGAGACACAAGTATTTATAAAGTGAAGAGGATAATTATTATTTATTAACATTTGTTTTACAAGTAAAATGTTCTTTTTGTGAAATTTCTTGTGGGAAAGAGACATTGCTCTGTCAATAAGATTAAAAATAATATTCTGTTTTTGATTTAGAGGATGATTAGACGAAACATTCAAAAGTCTACCAGACGAAGTTGGTTTCAGGTACCAATCCGTGACAAGGCGATTGTTTTCTCTTATAATTGTTAAGTCAAGAAAATTTAATTTTCCTTCAACTTCCATTTCAATAGTAAACTGAAGTTTAGGATGGTAACTGTTAAAAACTTCAACTACTAAATTTAAAAAATCTTTATGAACACAAAGAATTGTGTCGTCAACGTACCGAAAATAAAAAAACAATATTGCAACCATATTTCTCTTTGAGAGATTTTAGACAACTCCTTTCTAAGTCATCCATACACATATCTGCAAATAAGGGGGAAATCGGTGATTTCACATCAAGTGAAAGCAAAACATGGTCTTTCGGTACGTTAATAAGTTTCAGTTTTTCACAAAGAGTGAAACTATTGTCAATATGAGAAGCAGGAGTAGAAATGATATTTTTAAGTTTATGGCATAAAACATTAGCAAGTGAATGGTTTGGAGAATTGACACATGATACAATTGGTCTGAGGGGAACATTAATTTTGTGAATTTTTGGGAGTCCATAAAATAAAGGAAGTGTTTTGTCAGTTTGCGTCAGTGCATTGTTATGGAATTTAGCTGAAAGAAAGCCATTATTATTTAAATCTTTAAGATGATTTGCTACACCCGATCGTAATCTACGGAATTCCTATGGGGTCACCGATTTCCCCCTTATTTGCAGATATTTGTATGGATGACTTAGAAAGGAGTTGTCTAAAATCTCTCAAAGAGAAATATGGTTGCAATATTGTTTTTTATTTTCGGTACGTTGACGACACAATTTTTTGTGTTCATAAAGATTTTTTAAATTTAGTAGTTGAAGTTTTTAACAGTTACCATCCTAAACTTCAGTTTACTATTGAAATGGAAGTTGAAGGAAAATTAAATTTTCTTGACTTAACAATTATAAGAGAAAACAATCGCCTTGTCACGGATTGGTACCAGAAACCAACTTCGTCTGGTAGACTTTTGAATTTTTCGTCTAATCATCCTCTAAATCAAAAACAGAATATTATTTTTAATCTTATTGACAGAGCAATGTCTCTTTCCCACAAGAAATTTCACAAAAAGAACATTTTACTTGTAAAACAAATGTTAATAAATAATAATTATCCTCTTCACTTTATAAATACTTGTGTCTCAAAAAGGATAAATGTTTTAAAAAATAAAAAAATTGATAACAAAAATAACAAGGAACTCACTAATTTAAAAAATCTATTTAGGCAAGGAGGCCTAAAGTTGTTATCCCTTTCAATAACGGGCAATTTTATTCACAGTGTAATTACACCTTAAAAAATTATGATCTTTGTACGATTCCAAAAGTTAAAAAACCACTTAACGGTATCGTCAAGTTGGGGAAGGATTGTACTGAAAAGTGGGAAAAAGCTGGCGTCGTTTACAAAATTTCATGTCATAACTGCAATGCTGTTTACTATGGTGAAACAAAAAGAACTCTTAAAAAACGTATTAATAAACACAAAAATAATAAAAACCTCTTTCAACTTATACACGAACACTGTACTTCACAAAAACATGAATTCGACTTTAAAAAGGTTTTAATCGTTGATTTTGAAACAGACTGGCGAAAACGTGTAATATCCGAAATGATGTTCATTAACCATGATCCAAATAGTATTAATAAAATAGAAAACATATATAATTTAAATAATATTTACAACAAATTGTTATACAAAAATTTTTCGATTTGCTAATTTCCAGTCTTAAATTATTTATTCAATTTTAACATTGACTTTTCTCTATTTACTGTGTTTGTTTATTTCAGTCGTTATTTGTGATGTTAGATTACCTTGCCGTTAATTTGTTTTTATATTTATAATTCTTGTCAGTTTATTCCGTACTCTGTGACTGAGAACTTGTGTTTGACATGTCACTTATTCGTGACGTTGTACTTTTCGATGTAATTTAATTTTATTTTATTTTTTGAGGTAAAATATGCATTGATTTGTTAATATTTTTTAATTGTGGTGCGTGTTAAAAAAATTGAACGACATTTACTGAAAAGTGTAATATTTATTTTACAGCCTAATGAGGTCAATGGAATATTGACGAAACGTCGCTTGACAAATAAAGACCGTGGTCTTTAAAAATGTGTCTAGTGTTTTTTGTTCCTTCCTGTTTGCATTAAAAATTATGCAAAATAGGGAAGAGCCTATTTTGCACATTGAGCCACCTACACATATTGGCTCCTATTGATCGACAATTTTTCTAATTTTATAAACTATGGAGAGCGATCAAACTCTTACAAATATTCAATCATGTTTTATATTTTTATTTTTAACTCTAAGTATACAAATAAAAATTTTATTGGTTTGAGGGGTACTGTAGGACAATTAGGGTAAGCTCTAGCATAGGGGTCTAACCCTCTTCTTGGTCATTTTATGGATTTTTTTTGTAACCTCATAATATTCCCTTTTAATTCCGAACATAATTTTTTCATAATTCGCATGTAAAAATACACAAGTTTACCAAAATTTAGCCCTCTAACTCAAATAATGACAAAGTTAGAGGAAAAAACTATTTTAAAAAACTCTAACCCTCTGAAAACTACGTTGGATGATGTTTCTCAACGTGTTGTATACATTGAAAATGCTATTTCTCGTATGGATTTCTTGGAGAGGGAAGTAGAAGGCTTGAAGGATGATATCCTGTCATTGAATAATAAAGTAAATGATTTCTCTGAACATACAATGTCTGATTGTTTGAGAGAATTAGAAGATCGTAAAATTCGCAAACCAAATATTATTTTATTTAACTTATTTGAAGTCTAATCTAATTCAATCAACCCTTCATCTAATTTATTGCAAGATTCCAATTTTATTTCTAAATTTCTGTATCTTTTATCATTTGACATAATTCCGGTAATTCGCTTATCGACTCGTCTAGGCAAACATCTTACTAGATTTTCTTCCTAAATCTCTATCTCTGTCCTGGGACAAGACACCCATGCAAGTGTGACAGTACAAGACCGTATTGTTGATGCAAGCGCAAGTGACGGAAGGGGAGACTGGTCTTCGTATTGCGTATCTACAAAGTGTTTTTTTAAATTCTCTGACATTTAGATTTACTATCAGAATATCGGGGGTTTAAGATCAAAACTACTTCTGATTCGTCAGTTTTTGCCATCCTCTCCTTATAGCATAAATATTTTTACTAAAACATAGCTTAATTCTACGTTTCAGTCGTCGGAAATGGGACTTACAAAACTATGAAACTTTTGGTTTTGTTATTTAACAATGTGATCCATTCTTAATGACTTGCTTGCCTCAAATCCCTTGGCTAAATTGTGTGTTACTGGCGACTTCAACCTGCCTTTTATCACGTGGTATTTTGCTGCCAATGATGGTCATTCTTGCATATAAGTAGCTGGATCACCACGAATCAACAGTGAAATCGTGACTCCCTTGTTTAACTTATTATGATTTTTTGATTCTAATACATGTCAATTCTTTAAGCTGTCATCGCTTCGTATTTTAGTATTTTTATATACAGTAAGCTAATACCCTGTTAAAATTTAGTACTTATGTAAAAAAGGACAATGCCCGTAAGTGTTAATAAATAAAAAAAAACATTTGCAGTTTTTCCTTGACAACACTATGGCCATCAATCTATATCATGTTCTCTATATTTTTTGTGAAATCTACACGTGAAAATACATAGGTGTACCAAATTTTAGACCTCTAGGTTCAATAGTTTAGAAGTTAAGGGGGAAGGGGGATGGTACCCGCTTAAAAGATCGGATAGAAACCGCACAAAAAGCAGATTAAACGGCACATAATTTGTGTTTGCATATGTCCGACCTTTATACGGTTACAAGTTTTATAGTTGGCAACTATAAGAACCTATCTGATTTTCATACGGTCACCTAAATCAAAAATGTAAAATAACTAAGGCTTGGTGGAGAATTCAATCCGACAATGTGTGGTTTATATATGCTACATTCACAAGTTGACCATTCTTGACTGACCTTTTTCTAAGGCAAAATCTTAAATAAAAAAAGACAATGTAATGATGTACGTTTATGTTCGGTCGAGTTCGTTAATTTTCAAAACATAATTTTACTAATCGCAATCTATCCGTTTAAAAGCGACGTTCGACATAGGAAGAAAACTTAATTTTTTATCTGCAATTCATAAGAGGGCATTGAAGCCTTCTCATATACCAAAGGGAACTAACCATGCACACCCTCCAGGATGTCCTGCCAATCGCCCGTTGTCGTCGTCGGAGTCTCTTGCTGGGGTGGAAAATCCAGTTTACGTGGACGTTCCGGTTGGCCACTGTCGGGACACGTACTTCACTCCCTGCTGTCGACACACACTTCTTGAGAACTGCCAAGAAGATTTCCTCGTTCCCCGATTCCTCGTAAGCCCGCTTCGCGCGACCCCATTGGTCTCGCCTCTCGGTGTGATCCCGCCCCCACTTAAAACTGTGCTTTCGGATTTTTCTAATCTAGGTATGTTACAAAATAGCAAGTTAGCTTACGACGTAACCTCAAAACAAGAGGTTTACAAGTGTTTTTCGTCGTGGCTGAGCGTGTGTCAGGAGCAGGGTGTCCTTTTAACTCGTATCGTGGCTTCGACGAAATCCCTGAGATTTGTTTATTTTTCGAGGGTTTTAACTAAACTCTCGTTACAATATATTATGTCATATTTAGCTTTTTGAACCCCCCTCCCTCAGAAATAAATTCGCTCCTACGCGACTGGTCACAAATGAAGTAAGCAGAGTCTCCTCGATGGACAGTCCATCGATGGAGTTTTCAGTGTAATTATATTTTAGGTAATTTTACAAAGTTTTGTGACAGAATATTTAGTATTTAAAAAAACTTGCAAATACGTTATGAAATAATAAATAAATATTATAATCAAACCTAAAATTCGCAGAATATCCATGACGAGATCCTGAAGCACCCTTTCATGTGATGGACTTTCTTTCATCGAAATTAACCGATCAAGAACAATAAGTTTTACGTTGTTATCACTTTCTTTTACAACAAGTTCTATGTAACAAGAAGCAGCAGCTTTTATTGCAGTTGGAGCACTTGAAAGTGTTACCAGTGTTCCAGCAGCTTCATAACGAACAGCAGCACTTGGAGAATTAAGCAAACTGTAAATGCATCTTATAAAGCGAGCACGCTCAGAAGGATTTGCCAAACACACCTGAGAAAACAAATGTTCAACTTTCAACTCTTATCTTTTACAATATAATTCAAGAATAATTTATTAACAATTGCTTATTTGAATTAAACAAATTTGATAAAGATTTGAAAGAAAGCGTAATCCACTGAGATTTATAAATACAACATTTTCTACACGAATTATAATCACATTGTATTACTAAATTAAAATTCTAAGTCAAATAGTTTGGCGTCTAGGGAGGGGGGGGGGGGGAGGATACGATTTTTAACAAAGTCTTTCCAATAGGGTTCCGTGCGTACACTTGTAGTGTACGGAACCCTAAAAAGAAAGGAAACTTATCGAAACAATTAGAGGTTGTAGGTAATAAAAAACTAAAAAGAATGGTATAGTCTAAGTCGAGAAGAGATGGATCACTTCTTGCCATTTTGAGTCTTTTTCACCCACTGATTTTATTATTTGTCAGTTAGTGTGTCATGACATATTGATTAAAAGTTCGAAAAGTCTTAACATTATCAAATTTATTTAGGAAGTAATAGGACAATTGAGTGTCCGGATCAAATAACTCGACCGACGATTGGCTGGAAGTCCCCTCATCCAGGCAGCGCACGGCTGAGCAAGGGATTTGGCGCACTCGTTGGGTCGAGTTATTTGATCCGGACACTCAATTATTGTTTTGTTTGCACAAAAAATCGAAATTTTTGTCGCGTTTGAAAAATAATACGTTTCACGTTTACTCGTTACAATTTGTTACTAAATAGCAGTAATACGTACGTCGAAGTGTGGCTGATATTGCAAGATGAATATATGTTATTATACACGATACTCAAACCTACTGGAATTTATCGCGTACGTTACTTTCTGGCGATGTTCGAGGAGAGACGGTTGACTACTCTATATATCTGACTAAGTAAAAAATTCCCATTTTCCATGGTTGTATAATTTTTTTTATTTATGAATAAGTACAATTTTCACTTACTAATCACTTTTTTCATATATATACCGTCAACCGGGGCTATTTTGCGCACAAGAGCAAAGTTGACATATAGAAGCAAAATTCCATTCCCACTCTTGTACCCACTTGTAAGGAGCGCCAGCCTAAAAGGTACAAAAGTGGGGATGGATTTCAGTTTCCATATGGCAACTCTGCTCGCGAGGTTCTTAATGAATAAAATCTTTATATTGAGTTGTTTAAATTTACTACTTGGTATAAATATTACTTTATGTCTAGGCTACAGAGTACTAAATAAAATTACTTAATTCATTATTAGAAATCAAAAAAAAATTCGTAAAGTCTTGAAAAGCTAGCTGACATTTCTCCAAACTTCTGTTCAGATCTTTAGAAGTTTAAAAATGTTCCTAAAAGTATTATAGATAAGTTTCTCAATTAAGATGTGATATGACACACACACAAACACACACACACGCACATCTGAACATTTGCTTAAAAAATGAAAATATACGCTTTTCAGATGAAAATGAGTCGATTTAGACTATTTTTGGAAAATCGAAAATCTTAACGATCACAAAGCTTCTTCTATGAGGAAGCAATTAATAAAAAAACAATAAATAATAACATAAAATAGTACCTATAGATAGTAATTTATAATAACAAAAATATATTTTTACGTACAAATAATAATGAATTATAATAATAATAAAAAATAACCTCGATTAGGTTCCTTGGTAGCTCCGTTACCAAAAAGCTTAAAATACTGGCCCTACTTGGCTCAGTACTTGAATGACCATTTTAGAACATCGGGAAGGTGTTTGATCGTGTTGGTAAGGGGCTTCGTGTTTCTGTTACGGGATATCACCGAATTCCTGAGCCAACTCGGTCAAGTACTTAAATGGTATTTGAGGTGGGGTTTTTGACACCCCAACCGGGTGTCTCCCCAGGTGGTGGATATGGAAAGGCCTTTCAGACATAGGAGGTACTGAGGAAATTAGAACACCCGGGGCGGACCAAAGTCAGATAGGGGGAGCATCCAATATAATTGTCCACTCTGTGTTGGAATAACCTCCCACATATATGTGGTTAAGACGACTGTAACGCGCAGTGCCACTCACAATAGGTCTTTCTCGAATGGAGATCAGGGTTCAGTTGGGAGTGGCAATAGGACAGAACCCAGGCAACGACCAGGCATTGACCCGGGACAAGCTAGAGTACGTTTTAAATGGACGGACCAACTTCGGAAGGACATCATGCTATGTTGGCAAAACAGTAGTCCTTGCAGAAGAGGATACATGCTAAGGTTTCATGAGCGATAGGTCAATATGTACCCTAGGGTGGTCCTTAACATAAAAATTTGCGAATTTTAAAGTTCTCATCCCCTCATTTTGTTACTCATCCAAAAAAAAGAGATACGTGTTTTTTATTTATTTTTTATTTTAATATTTAATGGTGTCTTATCGACCCTGGAATTTTCCATGTGTTTTGCATGGGAAAAAAACAATTTTTCGTAGATTTGTAAGAAAATCATGAAAAATTAACATTTTTTAACCGGATTACCCAGTTCCTCTTGAGAAATGTTCAAAAAATTACATCCAATAATTTATTTATGAATTTTTTTTTATTAATAATCTTTTACAGGGCCGTAAAAGTACCTCATAAATTGCAAAAGTATGGAAAAATCGTTAAAAAATATTTATTACTATTATTTGTAGTATGTAATGCTAACATTTTTATTTACAACTAAAACTGTTACATCCCAATATAAATTTTAATTTTTATACAATTATAATATAATGTTAATAAGCAATCATCCTTAATTTTTAAATTACATGGTTCGCCTGGTCTTTTGCCTAAAGATAAGATAAGGCAACGGTTGGTCTGAACCAACTTTTAAAGAACATTTCAGTAATTCTAAATGTTTTTGCGGATTCTGAATCTATATTTATTCAAATTTATTTTATAATAAAAAAGAAAATAACCGTCGGAGGGCTTTTCGAAAAAAATCAATTTATTTTCTTTAATTTATTAAAAATCGAGATTTGTAGTTATGTACTACTGGTGTGGAACGTTTTATTTCTGTTTTATGCGCTTTCTTAACAATAAAATATGTTATAGAAGTTTTCTAAGGAGCGAGTAGGCTTTAATTGCGGTAAAACCTTTCTTAATTTGATAAATATCTGCCATTGATAAATAAAATATTTTATTGAAAAACCTGGTATTTTTACCACTGTAATAAATATTAAAATACTTTTTTCACTAAATTTTAATTATTTGCGAAGGAGTTTAAACTTTAAATAACAAAAGTTTATTGTGGAATGCATAAACTGCCACACGGAGAAAAAAATCAAGCTTTTATAGCATGAAGCGTCTCCTACTATTGTTGCATGCCCCTCTTTTATACTGAAAATGTCAGGCAACACGCGTTAATTGTAAGGACCCACGAAAAAACTATATGTGTGCCTTACAATTATCGCGTGTTGTCTGACACTTTCATTATGAGAGAGGGGCAAGCAACGATAGTGGGAGACGCTTCATGCTACAAAAGCTTGATTTTTTTCTCCGTGCAGATATGTGAACTGTTATACTGACACACTGCTCGTAAAAGTTTTTAGTAATTGTCTGGATGATTTGTAGTAACCTTGTTAATTTCCTAAGTAGATTGACAATCAAAGTAAACAGATTCTATAGCTTATTGACCTTAAACTCCTAAGTCCAAAGTAATTCTAAAAAACTTTTACGTACAGTGTCTCAGTATAACAGTTCACATATGTCGTAGTTTATGCATTTTTAAAAAATATTTTTGTTATTTAAAGTTAAACTCATTCGAAAATAATTAAAATTTAGTGAAAAAAGTATTTAAATTTTCATTACAGTGTTAAAAATACAAGGTTTCTTAATAAAATATTTTATTTATCACTGGCACATATTTATCAAATTAAGAAAGGTTTTACAGCAATTAAATCCTACTCGATCCTTAGAAAACCCCTATAATATATTTCATTGTTAAGAAAGTGCATAAAACAGAAATAAAATGAGCATCACCAGAAGTACATAACTGCAAATCTTAATTTTTAATAAATTAAAGAAAATAAACTGATTTTTTTCGAAAAGCCCTCCGACGGTTATTTTCTTTTTTATTTTAAAATAAATTTGAATAAATATAGATTCAGAATCCGCAAAAACATTTAGAGTTACTGAAATGTTCATTAAAATTCAGGCCAACCGTGAAGGAGCTAACCCGTGCATTCCTAGAACGGTATCTATGATAAGCCGTTCCAGTTTTGCCACACGTGTGACTACCACTAGGTATGTGCTTAACGGAATTAAGGCCTATGATATCTTATCTGGTTCCTAGAACCAAGCTTGATTAAAAATTGACAATCACTCCTTATCTATTTTAAGCCGTCCTAATTCTGACACACGTGTGACTATTGCTTAGGTATGCGATTAGACCTTGTCATAGCCTAATTTTTAGATAAGCCACTATCAAGCTGATTAAGCCATTCCTCGAACTGGGCCTATAATAAGCCGTCCTAGTTCAGCCCCACGCGTCTCTATTCCTGAGGTATACGATTAGGTGTCATCTGCGCATATTTTATGAGAAAAGCCCCCACCTTTTGCCATTCACCTAATAGTAGAAGAATCCTATATAAACACTGTATAACAGGCGTCTTGTCGTCTATTTCGACTTTTGCCCAGCTACTGTAAATTCGTATAACTAGAAATTATGGATAGATCCTTCAGTCTTCAATATTCAAATATCACTTTGTTTTTGCCTTCATTAGTTTATGTTAAATAAAATTAACATTAGAACAGGCCTTAATAAATTCCGAATACTGTCGTATTAGTCTGAAGTTGACGATTAAGTAAAGTAAATCGATTTTTGTCGCAAAATATATGTACAATTATTATATGAATGTAATAAAACCATAAAAGAAATGTTTTTGATTTTATTCTTAATGTAACACAATTCCCGTAGAGTCGACAAACACAAACGAAATCCCGCATGAATAATAATAATCAAGCCTTACCAACCTTATTTATCAGCTGCTCTTGCCTCTTAAACATTAATTAACTACTTTTAATTTAACACGCCTTATAAAATAGCTCGGCACGTAACAAAAACAAATATTATTAATAATATTTTCAGGTTTGCCTCCTGCCCCCTCTAGCAGCCAATACACCACCTCGCGGGGGTAGACATTTCAATTTTTCAGAAAAGTCGAGTAGGCTGTATATTCCTACGTTTCTTGGGTCGCAGAAACCGAAAATTAATACCAAAAACAAATTCTCCCCCTCGTTCACCCCCATACTCCTCACTGCGTTCTTGAACACGATGAAAGTTACAGTAAATTGTCAACCAAATCTGTCTGCAGGACTTTCTATTTACTGACATTTTATGTGACACATTCTGATTAGTACATGTTTTAAGTATAAACAATGACTTTTATTTTTTAAAAATAGACACGAGAATCAATTGGTTCCGGTCTTGTAATTTGCTTAATTCACATAATAAGCTTTTTATTTCATAATAAAACATTTTATTAAACATCACTCATGATCAAATACGTATAATGTGAAATCCAGAAAATCTATTCAGATACGAAAACTCTTTGTTATTTTTCTTCAAATGTACTGAATATCCATTTCGATTTTTAAATGAATATTACAGTTGCTACTTAAGTAATACATTGGTCTAAGTACTGGTTTGCATAGTAGTTTAAGTATTGAAACAAGTTTCGGATTGAGTATTAGAAATTTAAGTAATGAATTCGAAAACAATTATTTATTAGATACATTGGAAGACTCAGCATATTTAGTGCATTTGAAGAAAGCTGTCGTTGAGTTATCGTTGCGACATATTTATTTAAAATATTTCTCCGCATTTTACTAACTAATGTTCTTAATTACAAAATATGTTTTATGATACCTTGTGATATATGTGCATTATGTTATGACAATTAAGTTAACTAAATTAAAACCTAAAACAATTGATACTTGTATCTATTTTTGAAATATAAAATTCATTTTTCATACTCAAGACATTTATTATTAATCAGAATATTTTGTATATTTTCATGAGCTAAATAATTCTTAATTTTGAATTGCACAAAAAAGATCATTTTTAAGTTTTACTTTAAGAAGAAACTAATAAACTTTACGACAAAAATTATAGTAACAACAATTTATTTTCGCTCATGATCTTTAACATTTTTTTTTTTTTAAATTTTGTGAGCAATTAAGTAGATCCAATTTTAAATAACATTAATTGTCACCTAAAATGACATTAAAAAACGGTCCTCCAGGCAAATTTGGTTGACAATTTACTGGAACTTTCAGCGTGTTCAAGAACGCCCCTGGGAGGGGGTTGGAATTCTTAATTCACAAAATGTCGAGTACGGTGTCTATTCCTAAAGTTTTTGTTACGCAAAAATTGAAAATGACGACCAAAAACAATTTCCTCCCCTCCTTCACCCCTAAATACCCTCTGGGGGATGGGGGGTTGGAATGTCTAATTTTACAAATTGTCGAGTACAGTGTCTATTTCTATGTTTCTTGGGGCGCAGAAGCCGAAAATGACCACCAAAGTAAAATCCCGCTCCTCCTTCGCCCTTAATATCACTTTGGAGAGGGTTGGAACTTCGAATAGCACGAAAAGACGAGTACGATGACTATTCCTATGCTTTTGGGACGTTGTAAGCGAAAAAAGCCACTAAAAATAAGTTCGTTTAGTCGTTCAACCCTTAGCATCAACACCCCAAAAACATAAGAATAGACATTGTACTCGACTTTTTGTGCAATTTGAAGTTCCAACCTCCTCCAAGGTGATATCCTCCAAGGTAAAGCAGAAGGGGGATTTTTCTTTGGTGGTCATTTTCGGCATAGAAAAAAAACATAGGAATTGACACCGTACTCGACATTTTGTGAAATTAGAAATTCCAACTCCCCTCCAGGGGGTATTAGGGGGTGAAGGATCAGAGGAACTTGTTTTTAGCATTCATTTTCGGTTTCTGCGCCCTAAAAACGTAGAAATAGACACCCTACTCGATTTTTCTGAAAAATTGAAATGTCAACCCTCGCAAGGTGGTGTATTGGGTGGAAGAAGGGGTAGGGAGAAAACCTGAAAATATTATTAATAATATTTGTTTGAGTTGTAAATAAAATTTTTAGCATTAAATACTAGAACCAATAATAATAAATATTTTTTAACGATTTTTCCATACAATATACATGGGAGATTTTAGGGTCGATGAGGCCTAATTAAATATTGAAATAAAAAAAAAAAAAAATACGTATCTCTTCTTTTTCGATGAGTAACAAAATAAGGGGGTGAGAACTTTAAAATTTACAAATTTTCATTTTAAGAACCACCCTAATGCTTCAAGAAGAACCCTCAGAGATCCTTCAGGTTCGAACAGTAACACATACGCCAACGACCGAGGAGGGGAATATGAGATATAGGGAAACCAAAGTCCATCTAAAGGTTTCTATTAAAATGGACAAAATCGCAGAAGGGAATAACGATCTCTCATTACTCACAGAAGATGTAGATCTCTGGACATTAAACTGTGCTGGATATGAAAAAGCAAAGTTCCTGCTTCGTGAAAGTAACAAAAAATCTGTTGCAAACCACATCGTTAAGACCTTTAAACGAATCGGACAAATGCAGTTTAAGATTGGGGTTGCTCGACGGCATGCTTTTTAATTGCAAAGTGTGATTGCATATCTAGAATCAAAAAGAAAATTTACACCAAGAGTTTTGGAAATAGCCCAGTCTTGAAAAAGATTGCATCACATTCTGAAAAAACCAAAGTCGCAAACTATCAAGCAACATTGGATTGAGAAAATACGTTCTCTTGTCGTTATAAGGAAACATTTAGAACGGCGGGTTACATGGATAAAGTAAAATAATATTTATGCTACTAATCCTTCTCGTCTGTTCAGTTTACCATCGTTATCTGATGAGAGACTCTCATGTCGTGAAGAGATTGAAAACTTCTGGAGTAACATCTACATATGGGGTAGCCTATTCCTTGAACGATGAAGAGTCATCTTTGACACTTTTTCGTAGCTTCTGTCTTAGACAGGGTCTGAACCATCCTGCAGAGCACCCGGGCCAGATAAGATAATCTGGAAGAAGTTTACTTCAACTCACCAACATTTGGCTCTTATATTCTCTACTTCTCTTAACGATGAACATATAATACTACAATGGATGGTGGAAGGACGAACAGTATTCCTACCAACATCAGGAGATTTGTCTAATTCAAAGAATTATAGACCATTAGCTTGTCTTAACACCTACTACAAGCTATTCACTGGTATCCTCAAAGAGAAGAAATTGCCAGCCATAGAGCCAGTTTGGAGTACAATAAGTGAACAGAGAGGGTGTAAGAGAGGCCTGAAAGGTTGTAGGGAGAACCTATTGATCGATAGGTGTACTACCTAAATCCCGATATTTTATCGACGTAATGAACGAAAAGCATTTGACTCTACAAATCAAATCACCATCTGATCATCAAGCACCTTGCATGTTTGGAGGTACATCCGAACATCGTGAGATGTTTAAATGAGCTGATACTGGTTATATACTGGTTATATGAGCTGATAAGTGGAGGACAAGGTTTGTTATGATATCCAACAAACAGCAAGTGATGACTAACATCATCTTATTCTAAAGAGGCGTCTTGTAAGGAGACTTTCTTAGTCGTTTACTTTTTTGCATCTTCCTCTTGCCTCCGTATGCTGTATTCCGAGAAAAACTCTCTGGATATATGTGTGTCAAACCCAGAAATTAAGTCCATAAAATCAACCATCTATTTTATATGGACGATCTTAAGCTTTATGTATCCAGTAAGGATGCACTAAAAATTCAGGTGTTTGCAGTAACAATGTATTCCAAAGCTGTAGGAATGAATTTTGGATTAGATAAATGTGCTGTTATCCATTTGATTAAAAGAAGACGAGAAACAGCTGAAATGTCGATCGACTCTAAGGATATTCAACTCATTAGTGGTAACACGATTCATCATCTTAGTAGTGGGGAAACTTACACATATATTAGAATTCCACAATCGGAAATTCAAGATTTGTGTGGGCTTTAAGATCATTACCATATAAAATACTGTGGTCTTCTTACCACGGAGTTAGCTCAGTTGGTTAAGGTCCTAGACTCTATAGTCACGCCAAGTCAAGCGTCAAGCTTGCTTGGTACACGCCCCGGGGAGCCTGGGATTTTTTCCGGCTGTAAGATAACTTCAGTGGAAGGTAAAGACGTCGAGGTATAATGATATGCACTGTCGGTAATCGACCTGTGCAGATCACTAGAACTCGACTGTCGATAAACCGGTTGTACTTAGGAGAGGTTTTTCTACAGTTTTCCCTCTCCACTGGCGAGCAAACCCAATGTACCGGGTGGTCCAGGCAAATGCGTGTACTCCTAATTTCAAGCCGTTCTGTAGAGGCAAAAACAATTAGAGAATATATTCAAAGTACTGAATTTGTATTTTTTAAGAAAAAAATGTCCAGAAACAACGGAGTTGCAGCCACTTCCAGTAGGCCATGTCAAATTTTACGGTGTCCCGGATTTAAAATCGTAGAATCATCAACACATGGGATTAAGAAAAATTAGTTATTTGGAAGTATACCTCCCAGTCAACGTTGCCCTTCTATTTTTTTTGCTTCTGATCGATTGTGCAGCATTTTTTTTAAATGGCGCCTTTTTTAGGCTAAAAAACGTACTTTGACATTAAACGACCGTAAAAAAATATAAAAAAAATGTTTTCTACCACACATGCACAAAAACCTCGTGTTTTCGTTCGCCTTAAGCGGGGCAGAACTCACAGTTCTTAGGTTAGTGAATGTTAGAGGTAAAAAAACTTCCGAACAGTGAAAAAAACTCTCATTTTTCACTGTTCGGAAGTTTTTTTATCTCTAACGTCACTAACCTGAAAACTGCGAGTGCTGACCCGCTAACGCGAACGAAACACGAGATTTTCGTACATATGTGATAGAAAATAGCATATGCACCTCGGGAGGCCGATTTTTTGTCTCGCACAATGTTCTCCGAACATTTGTGCTTGACAAAAAAACACGGACTTCCCTCCCTAGATGCATAATATACTATTTTAATAAAAGGGCAACGTTGACTGGGAGTTACTAAATAATAAGTTACTAAATAATGTAGTAATAAAAGGATTAAAAAATATTTAGTAGTTTTATAAAAAAAAAAGATTAAAAAAGGTTTTTTTTTGCTATTTAAACCATACCCCTCCCCCCCCCCCCCTTAAAGAAAGAGAAAAATTAACTTCACGGCTAGAGGAATTGAGCCCGCGACCCTTAGATTTGTAGGCAAGCGCCATGAACACTGGTCCACTACGGCTGCTGAACGCAGAACCCGACAGCCAATAGTGACTTGTCGCTAAGGAAAAGAGAATTTTTCGAAATTAAATATCTCGAAAACTATTGAGAGGTGGCACCAACTATCCTATACTAAAATTAATTGTTAGTAATGATCTTTCATTATTGTGAGTTTTATCAAAAGCAAAAGCGGAGGTATGGAGTCTTTCTCTTGGGGGCCGTCCCCTCTATACAGAAAATATTACGAAAGATAAATAATATAAAAATCATAAAAAAAATAAGTTCAAACTTTTTATGCATACATTTTAAATAGATTTATAATAATCTTATTTGGTATTCTGTTAGCGTTTTAACACTTAAACACAACTAAAAAATTAAATGACTGATAAACATTTTATGGATTTGTTTATGAGAAGTAAACGATCAAAGAAGGTTGTTAATTATAAATAAAAAACTGTATAACCACAATTTTTATCACGTCACGACGTTTCGCCGGCTAGGTTTGCCGACCTCCTCAGGCTATAATTTAATGAAAAACATTTTATTATTACACCTACAATTAAAGTTCACGACAATTTGAGTTAGCTAAAATATAAATATTTACCATAATGAAATTTAAATATACATTATAACAAATTTTTTTTGTGTTTAAAAAATGTCAAATAAAATATTCATGAATTTATAAAATTCGAGTCACATTGTGCGAAACAATCGACGTTTAATCGAAAACTAAATAAATTGATATAAATATTGTCCCTTCAGACTGACAAAACCAAACGAAGACAGACAGAGTAAGAGTGAAACAGAACAACAACTTAACAGATCAAGCATTTAAATATCAAACGATTAAAGACAGAACTATAATGAATTTGATGTTCTAATTAAAGGAAAGAATTTTTTATTTAAATAAATTATATCCTCCTTCCTATTAATAGTGTGAGGAGTGGAATTAATATAAAACATTTCTGATATTATTCTCTTTTTACGATTCGATTCGTATTCTAATATTTTTGCACCCTCCCAATCATAATCATGATGACAGTCATTTAAATGTTTAAAAACTACAGAATTTATATTTTTTTGTCTTTATGTTCTTTTAAACGTTCCCTTAGAGCCCGTTTTGTTTCACCAATATAATCAGCTGGACAATCTTTACAATTAAATTTGTAAACAACATTGGTGCGGTCCCATTTTTCACTGACATCTTTACCCAATTTTACAATGGAATTAAGACTTTTTTTAAAAAGGGGGATGGTGCAAATGTTGTATTTTTAAAAAACATGCGACAACTTGAAAAAAATTGTATCGTCAAATGGTAAAGAATTTTTTGGAAGTTGTCTGTATAAAATTGCTTTGTTGTGTTTCTCAAAAAAGTTTATAAAGATACGTGATAAACATAATAATGTTCATAAAAATAAGTTAAATTTAATATTGTGTAAACAAAAACCAAAAAGAGCAGAACAGAACAACAATTGGTTTGTAAATTTAACAAATTTAGAAGTTCCGGCTGAAGTTATTAAGGTAGCTTCTTTGGGTCCTGATTTCAGCATCCCCCAAAAAACTACAAAAAGTGATGTTGTTACTATTATTAAAAATGTGAAAACGACAGATTCTAAGCTGGATACGGCAGGATACTTTAGATTGGTTAAAATATTTAAATGATAATGAATTTTTGGATAGACGTTACCATAATGACGAACTAACTCTAACTGACACTATGTTAGCGAAGGGTTATGGTTTCCCAAAGATAAAAATGAGTGTCCACTTCGACCTATTATTTCTCTTGTGAACAGTCCAACGCATGCACTTGCTAAGATTGTTTACAGGGAATTAAAAAATTGTATAACAATCCCGGAATCGCACATTAATAACAGTTTTGAATTAAAAAACAAACTAAAATACTATGTTATAGATGACAGTTTTGTGATGCTTTCTCTCGATGTCAGTTCATTATTTACAAACGTGCAATGTGATTTGGTTATTGAGAGTTTAGACAGACGTTTTCGCCAGATTAACAACGGTTGTAAAATTCCTTTTGTTGAAATTATTGATTGTACAAAGTTTTGATTTAATAACCCTTTTTTTAGTTTTAATAATAAATTTTATCAACAAATATATGGAACCCTTATGGGCTAACCTATTTCACCCCTTTTTGCTGATATGGTAATGTGTGACTTAAAAACTAACTGTTAAGAATTATTCAAAGAAAAATTTAAGTATCTTCCTCCTTTCTATTTTAGATATGTAGATGATACTTTTACTTGTGCAAAAAAAGAACATGTCGATGCAATAATAAAAAATTTTAATTCATATCATAAAAATTTACAATTTACTTCGGAATTAGAGAGTAATAACAAAATTGATTTTCTAGATTTAACTATAATTAGAGACAATAATATTCTTATCACCGATTGGTATAAAAAACCAACGTCCTCAGGACGTCTAATCAGTTATTTTTCGAGTCACCCAATTCAACAGAAGTAAAATATTGTTTTTAATCTGGTTGACCGAGCGATTTCTCTTTCACATAAAAAATTTCATAGTGACAACATGAAATCAATTGTTAATATTTTAAAACTTAACGACTACCCTGTGGATTTTATAAATAAACACATTAAGATTCGCTTAAATAAATTAAAATATTTGACAATAGGAAATAATGATAAACACAACAAAGCAATTTTATAGAGACAACTTCCAAAAATTTCTTTACCATTTGACGATACAATTTTTTTCAAGTTGTCGCATGTTTTTTAAAAATACAACATTTGCACCATCCCCCTTTTTAAAAAAAGTCTTAATTCCATTGTAAAATTGGGTAAAGATGTCAGTGAAAAATGGGACCGCACCAATGTTGTTTACAAATTTAATTGTAAAGATTGTCCAGCTGTTTACATTGGTAAAACAAAACGTGCTCTAAGAGAACGTTTAAATGAACATAAAGACAAAAAAATATAAATTCTGTAGTTTTTAAACATTTAAATGATTGTCATCATGATTATGATTGGGAGGGTGCAAAAATATTAGATTACGAATCGAATCGTAAAAAGAGAATAATATCAGAAATGTTTTATATTAAATCCACTCCTCACACTATTAATAGGAAGGAGGATATAATTTATTTAAATAAAAAATTCTTTCCTTTAATTAGAAAATCAAATTCATTATAGTTCTGTCTTTAATCGTTTGATATTTAAATGCTTGATCTGTTTAGTTGTTGTTCTGTTTCACTCTTACTCTGTCTGTCTTCGTTTGGTTTTGTCAGTCTGAAGGGTGTTCAGACTTTAGTGTATTGAAATCACAGAATTGGGGCTGGCTCGAATTTACGACTCGAGGCCAGTTGCCAGTTCAAATATTACCGGAAAAAATTAAATGACGTGTTTGGGAAGCGTGTGGCGGCAGCACCTCCTGGTGGCCAATTTCTTAGCTGCTCGCCGGTCGCGTCTATCAACACGTGGTTCAGTGTTAAAATTTCCTCTGTTAATGTAAGGCTATTGTTGGCAATTTGCTGTGTGTGTTTGTGCTTTTTAATTGCTTGACCACGGATGTACTCAATAAAACAAGGTATTTCTCATAATTAAAGGTGTTCTCATTTTATTGAATTTTATTTTATTCTCTGTAAAATTATTCTCCGTAAAGTGAAATTCTCAAACATTTTCCTCACTTCCCGGTACTGCTCAAAACAAAGGGACAATATTTATATCAATTTATTTAGTTTTCGATCAAACGTCGATCGTTTCGCACAATGTGACTCGAATTTTATAAATTCATGAATATTTTATTTGACGTTATTTTTAAACACAAAAATAATTTGTTATAATGTATATTTAAATTTCATTATGGTAAATATTTATAGTTTAGCTAACTCAAATTGTCGTGAACTTTAATTGTTGGTGTAATAATAAAATGTTTTTCAATAAATTATAGCCTGAAAAGGTCGGCAAACCTAGCCGACGAAACGTCGTGACTAGATAAAAATTGTGGTTATACAGTTTTTTATTTATAATTAACAACCTTCTTTGATCGTTTACTTCTCATAAACAAATCCATAAAATGTTTATCAGTCATTTATTCAGTCATTTAATTTTTTAGTTGTGTTAAGGTGTTAAAACGCTAACAGAATACCAAATAAGATTATTATAAATCTATTTAAAATGTATGCATAAAAAGTTTGAACTTATTTTTTTTATGATTTTTATATTATTTATCTTTCGTAATATTTTCTGTATAGAGGGGACGGCCCCCAAGAGAAAGACTCCATACCTCCGCTTTTGCTTTTGATAAAACTCACAATAATGAAAGATCATTACTAACAATTAATTTTAGTATAGGATGGTTGGTGCCACCTCTCAATAGTTTTCGAGATATTTAATTTCGAAAAATTCTCTTTTCCGTAGCGACAAGTCATTATTGGCTGTCGGGTTCTGCGTTCAGCTGCCGTAGTGGACCAGTGTTCATGGCGCTTGCCAAGAACACTTGCCATGAACACTTGCCATGAACACGCTTGTTTATTTTGTACCATTTATTTCGTTCAGGAAAAAGTGCATTTATACTCTCTAAGTCTGAATTAGTTAAAAATAACTAATTATTAGTAAAATCGTGGCTTATATTTTGTTTCATCAATTAGTGCGAAATTACTAATTATTAGTAAAAAATACCTAAAATATAGTTCAAATTTGTTTATAATTGAATTAGTAAACAGATTTTTACTATTTTAGAATTTTATTAGTTATTTTAACATAACCTAAAAATTAATTTCACTAATAATTAGTTATTTTTTACTGAATGATTAGTGGAATTATATATATTTGAATTAGTGACTAAGTTTTTGCTTCCATATAAGTTATTTTTAACTGATGCAGATTTAGAGAGTATTACGTAAAATGTGGGAAAAACCCCTCCCCTCCTTCCGTAAGATTTTCCAGACCCCCCACCCCTAAACGTCTTCATTTATGGATGGCCCCTTGTCAGAGGGACAAACATTTAGGGCAAAAAACCAGGTTGTTCTCTGCAAGAAAGGTCCTATAAGGAACATTAGGAAACTTGAAAATTCTTGAATTTTTCAGTTATCGTTCAATAGGTTTAGGTCGTTACCTAATCTACAATAAGTATCAACAAAATGTTTAATTAATAGTATTTTCATGCAAGTGTCAATTTTCATTTGAACCAAGAATACTTAAAAAATGTTAAGTGGTTGTTGATATGGCTAAAAATAGCAAAGAATGTTTAAAAAAAACAGTAAAAATCATGTTTTTTTTTACCAGAAAATGATAATTTTCTAAGAAAACATGCTTCTACATTTTTAGTCATATATCGGAAACTATTTAATATGTTTTAAGTTTTCTTGGCTTAAGTTAAAACTGACACTGTATCAAAGAAAAAAGAAGTAATAAAACATTTAGCGTATAAATTTTGATAATCAGGCTACTTAATGAACATATTGAACGATAATTGAAAAATTCGAAAATTTTGAAGTTAAAAAAAAACACTTGTCAATAAACTATTTAACACAGCGCTTTCTAAGATTTCCAAATTTCTAAGTTTGAAGTTTCTATCTTACATTTTGACCAAGGCAATGTGATTTTAATTCAGTCGAGTGTTTTCAACCCATTACGAGACATGGCAAGGCTCATTAATAAAAAGTAATTAGTTTAAGAAAAAACATGTCTTTAATTAATTTTGCTGTAACAAAAATTTTAGAAGCAAAAATGTAATTTTTACGATGGCAAGAAAGTCAATGAAGGTGTCTCTTTTTTGCATTTTTATTTATTGTAGCGTATGAGTTCAGTGATGGTAAAAGGAAAAGATCGCATCATAAAATTAAGATGGAAACAAAAGTTAAATATACGATTAGAAAGGCAAAGAAATAAGCTTTCAGCGTACGCAAACGTCCAGTTATTAAATGCAATCGTTAAAGTTACATTTTTAAAAAACTTTTTTCTGATTATTTTTTATTTTATTCAATATTAATTAAAATACTAGAAAAAGAGTCAGTTTCTTTGGGTACCCTAACACGAATGGTTGCATGTAAAAACTGGATCAAAACATGATTAAAAAGCTGGTTTATAATATTATAATGCCTGTCCAAAAGTACTTTTTTAAATATTGTTTTGCAATATAGTTTTTGGACCTTCTATCACTAAGAAAATGTAGAAGTGATGGTTGTTAAGAGCATAATTTTATATTTGACTATTTATAATACAATATGTTTCTAAATATCTTTTTGGATTGAGAATATTATTTTGGTTATAAACTGCATTTTAGCTTAAAGTTGTCACTAAAAAATTACCTTATAAATTAATTCCACGATAACAAGCTGAAGAATGTCACCAAAACTGGGCACTTGATCTAAACAGGATGTCAAATATGACAAAGCTTTGTTTTGGTCTGCATGTAAAAGCATCAAAAATGCATTTCTTCTACAAGACATGTCTTGCTCTCCTTCCAAATACTTAGCAATTAACTCTGGAGCATCAGGTATTAGAAATTCAAAGTTACGATAAATTGTAAAAATGGCAAGAACAGCATTACGTCGTACATATGAATGTCGATGTTCTAAACATGAAATAATTGCTGGCATCAAAGGTTCAAGTAGTTCTGGTTCCTTTAATTTGCAGAGAAATCTGAAATAAGATTGTTCTTGTAGTTTAATTTCCAAGCAATTTTATTTTTACAGATACATTACATTCGTAAGTTTTTAAATTAAAATGGTTTCACAGATTCATTATATAGATGTGGTAAACCTAACATATTTTTTAGAGTTCCGGACACGAAATGTCAAAACAAAACCCTTCTGGTGAGCTAGGATATAATTTTGATATACTGGTGTATTTTTACACAAATATTATAAAAAAATAAAAAGCCAAAGGAAGTAGCTAAGTTGCAAAAAACTCAGGCTTTGCGATCGCGGCGAGCCAAACATGACTGGTTCGCGCCCCGTTAGCCCTGACTTGAAGCTCTAGTTAGCGAAGTCAAAGACCCTCAACCTCGCCCAAACTTTAACTTTAACTTTACAAGAAAAACATAGCACGGTTCGACGGAAGGCTGTTTTTAAAAAATTGACAGCCACCTCTGATTTTTTTGTTTGAATGATAGTTTGGGATGCCAGGAAGTCAGACCAATAGTAATTAAAATCGCAAACATCTGCCCCATCCTCCAAAACAGCATAAAACCATATTAAAAATTGAGAAAATCTGTTTTTATGCCAAGAAAAATAGGTGATAGTTATATACACGTGTAAATTATGTATATGTTACGTACCAAGCCCGGAATTGTACAGACCGCGAAGTGTACAGCGATTTTTGTACTGAGCGCGGTTGGTACAAAGCATTCTCTACATACAGAGCTGGAGTTCCCGGGCTTTGTACAGAGATTTATGTACTGAGCGAGCTCGGTACAACGGTTTTTGTACAGAGCTGTAGAAATTTATTCCTAGTCTTTTTTAATTCGAAGAATTTAACAAACAACTAATTTATATTAATATATTTAATATAAAATTAGTAATTTTTTTTATTATTCATATTATTTTTGTATTATAATAATTATTATAATAAAATATTTTGAATTTTCGGAATTATTAACTCTTGATCGATTTAGAAATAACTTTCTTAACTTTTTAAATGAAAGGAAAAAGGACAAATAATTGAAATGTATAAGCCATAAATTTATTAAATATAATAGAGATTCAATTGAATTACTCAGATTAGTTAAAAAGAACTCAAGTTGACTAGAAATGTTTTAAAGTGCAATTTTACATATTTCCCGTCCACACATAACAATGAATATTATTATTTTAAATTTTATAATAATCTATTTATTTTTACAACTTAGTGAGTTATGGCACCTCGAATTACATAAAAGATTTTTCCTTTTACAAGCACATTTTTTAGACATGCATTTTGTAAGACAAAAACACTTGGCAAAACCTTGTCCCCCAGTTAATGATGTCTTATTATTCGCAGATCTTAAGGAAATTTTAAAATCTGGCACGTCTTCAATTTAAAAAAAATTTTTTTTATTCCCTACCATTTTTCCAAAAGTTAATAATTCCGAAAATTCAAAATATTTTATTATAATAATTATTATAATACAAAAATGATAAGAATAATAAAAAAAAATTACTAATTTTATATTAAATATATTAATATAAATTAGTTGTTTGTTAAATTCTTCGAAATATTGAGACCAGCCAAAAGGATATGGCGGCTGAGGCTAAGGTCCCATCTGGGGCTGACAGTTCAAAGGTCCCTATCCCGGCAGCTGGTACTGTCCCATCACCTGGAACTTCGGGCTCTTCGGGGTCTGCTGAGCCAGGTGATAATCCATCCAAACCTACCGACTTGGCTGGAAGGCCTCTCGGAAAGAAAAACTTTCCCGGTTCTGTAAAGAGACGGTGGAGGAGATTAAGGCAGGCACTTGCCCAGAAAGGTGAGACAGCTGGTCCCTCCAGTGATTCGGGCGGTTCCGCTTCTGGGAAGGGGCGACGCTTCGTGTTGGTGGGGTGGAGGTACTCCAAAGGATGCTTAAGGCCACCTCATGGATTCCGGGCGAGCCGGAAGAAGTGAGGGAGGTACTAAAGGCACTGGAAGAGTACAACCCTTCACTAAAAACTTCGTCTTGGCGAATAGTCAAGACGGAAGACACTCAGGTGGCTGGAGCAGCTGAAGGGAATAAATTCCTTTTAGTTCTGCAGGTCCCTGAGAGTCAGGCGAGGGCTCTAGCAGTCCTCGACTACAGGCCATTCTACCACCTGTGCAGAGTGACTTTTAAAGTCACTGGCCGGGTGGAGAATGAGCCCGGGACGAGTGAAAGAAGTGATCAGCTACCGTAATGGCAACTGACGCACTCAAATTTACTCAAATTAACTTGCATCATTGCAAAGACGCCTCAGCAGTACTGATGAGGGGTATGGCAAAGATGCACACAGGTATCTCGTTGATCCAAGAACCTTGGGTAGTACGAGATACCATTAGAGGGCTTCGGGGAAAGAGTTTCATATGTTACAGGGACCCCAAGGCTAAGAGACCAAGAGCGTGCATCCTGGTAAAAGGTGTATCAGTTACTCCTTTGTTGGACATGTGCACTGGAGACTTAATGGCGGTGATCACTGACTTTAAGGGAATTGGAAGGACCGTCATTGGATCGGCTTACTTCCCCTACGACGGCAGTACCAATCCCCTGGTGTTGGGGTGCGATGTTAATTCGCACCACACACTATGGGGGAGCTCTGATATTAATCAAAGAGGTTTGAATTTGTTGGACTATCTAATTAATACTAACTTAGACATCCTAAATACAGGTTCAACACCGACTTTTAGGACCAAGAACAGAGAGGAGGTGTTAGATATTACACTTGGCTCTGATTCCATATCCAATAAGATAAGGAAGTGGAGAGTATCGGATGAACGTTCACTTTCTGATCATTTACAGATAACCTTCGAGCTGATGACCACGGTTAGTTCCACACCTAAATGGTTCCGTAATCCTAGGAAAACGGATTGGGCTGGCTATGGGACTAAGCTTAAGAAAGCGCTGTTTGGATTTCCAAAGAAGATCAGGGATACTGTGACTCTTGATAGGGCGGCGGAGATTTTTACAAAAGCCGTTCAAACGGCTTTTGAGTGTAGTTGTGTTCCAACTAAAACTCATAGGGCTACTACCATCTGTTGGTGGAATAATTATTTGGACAACCTCCGTAAGGAAACTAGGAGGTTGTTTAGACGTGCTAGATCAAGTCGCACGGAGGCAAGTTGGGCCATCTATTCCAAAACTAGGAACAACTATAGGGATGCAATTAGGAAGGCTAAGCAAGATAGCTGGGCTTCCTTTGGTCCAATATTAACAAGGGAAGGGACGCGTCCAGATTGGATAAGTTGCTTTCTAAAAACCCTGACTCAATCATGGGCACTATGAAATTACCCGATGGAACTTTCTCCGAGTCGGACGAGGTGACATTGGTGCACCTGATCCGGACACACTTTCCGGGCTTCACAAGGTCTGGTATTGGTGATCCCGTATCCTGGCCTACGGCTGATCTCCCGAGGGCTAATTATGGTCCACGTAGAGCGTTGGCTAACAGGATCGTGACCGCAGACGCGATCAGGTGGGCCATTGAATCCTTTACTCCCTACAAGTCTCCCGGACCGGACGGCATCTCTCCCGTTCTTTTACAAAGGGCGGGCGAAAGTGTAGTCGGCCCGTTGGTAAGGCTTGCTAGAGCAAGTTTGACTCTGGGATATGTTCCAGAGATATGGAGGGGTACGAAAGTGGTTTTCATACCTAAAGCAGGCAGAATTGGTTACACCTCACCGAAGGACTTTCGACCAATCAGCCTAACATCTTTCGTCTTAAAAACAGTAGAAAGACTGGTGGATAGATATATCCGCTGTGAGATCCTGTCTAGACATCCGCTTCACAGAGATCAACATGCCTATAGAGCAGGACGCTCTACTGAAACAGCCCTAACTAGAGCTGTACATCTAATTGATGGTCAGCTAGAAGTTAAGGGTTTTGCTATTGGGGTTTTTATGGATATCGAGGGGGCCTTCAATTACACCTCTAGGGATGTAATACGAAGGGCTATGCGCGTCCATGAAATTCCGGAGACAATCGTTGACTGGACCTGCCACATGTTAGGCAATAGGAACCTTATAACGAGTAAGGGTGGTACTACCCTGCGGGGGGTCGTTGATTCTGGCTGTCCGCAGGGAGGAGTTATCTCACCTCTGCTGTGGTGCCTGGTGGTTGATGAGCTGCTAAAGTTACTCACAGAAAAAGGCTTCCATGTGATTGGGTACGCGGATGACATCTTGTTGATTGTCCGTGGCCAGCACCTGGAGGAATTATTTGGAATAGTGCAGCAGGCATTGAACCTTGTCGACAATTGGTGCCGACAAGTCAACCTGTCCGTCAATCCAAAGAAAACTGAGGTTGTCGTCTTCACGAGACGCTATAAGTGGAAAGCTACACGCACGCTGAGGCTCTCGGGACAAGAACTTCAACTGTCAGTGCGAGCAAAGTATCTTGGAGTCATCCTGGATAGTAAACTGGCCTGGAATGAACACTTAGAAGATAAGTGCAAAAAATTCATGGCAGCCCTCTGGCAATGTAAAAGAGCCATCGGGCATAGCTGGGGTTTAAAACCGGATACACTAATGTGGATCTATAAGGCGATTCTGCTTCCTAGGCTAACTTATGCATCTGTGGTCTGGTGGAGCAGAGTCGAATTGTTGTCGACTATCGATCGACTTGAAAGTGTAAGGGGAATGGTCCTGAGGTGCATAACGGGGGCGTTGGGTACCACACCTATAATGTCCCTGGGTGCACTTTTGGGGCTGGAACCACTACACCTCACCATCAAAGCAGAGGCGGTTAAATCTGCCCTGAGAATAAACGATGGACTTGGGCGGAAGTATGTCAGAGGAAAGGGTTACGTGACACTTCCTGCTAGTTTGGTAGAAAAATCTATCTTCAAAATGAGAAGGGATAGAATTTCTCCGCAATACCTCTTTGACAAGAAATATAAAATTAGCTTACCAGCAAAAGAGGACTGGAAAAATGGACTCGTGGTCCTCCCCACTGATGGTGACATCTGGTTTACAGATGGAGCCAAAGGGGAAGTGGCTGCGGGTGCAGGTCTATATCATGAAACAACTATGGAGGGCTCGGCATTTAAGCTTGGGTCCACTGTAACTGTTTTACAAGCCGAGATAACGGTACTGCTCTACGCGGCCGGTGAGACCGCGGAGCTCTGTCGTGGTAGGAACATATTTTTTCTTTCGGATAGCAAGGCGGCCTTACTGTCCTTGAATCATTACTCAACAACATCTCATCTAGTTTGGGAGTGCCACTGTGCACTAAATCACCTAGCTGAGACTAACCGCGTCACGCTCCTATGGGTTCCAGGTCACTCTGGAATTAGGGGAAACGAGAAGGCGGATCGACTTGCAAAGGCGGGTAGTAGGAGCCGCACTATTGGCCCTGACCCGCCTGTAAATGTCTCTAATGCAGTGTTGGCCTTAGAATTCAAACAATGGCTACGCGCAGAACACCAAAAGGAGTGGAATGGCTACGCTGGTGGCAGACAGGCTAAGTCACTCCTTGGTAACACTATCAACCTGAAACGAGCTGCAGATTTCTGTAAGCTAATTAATTATGTATATTTACCAGCTGAATTAGTAAATGTGCACAATGACCATCGTTGGTTGGTAAATGTTAATATTTTATTTTGTAAACATTTCAATGAGATACAAAATAAACTTAAACAAAGAGGACAGATTTGTAAAAGTAGAATGTTTATATTGGCAAGCTCAGTTATTATTCTATCAGTTTCCTTTTGATATATACCTGAAGTTCCGGACTTGAAATTTTTCTGGAAATTTGAAAAAAATATTTTTTAACTTTTGCCTGGCCCGTATAATTTTGACACAAAATTTTTTATAGCACATGTTATATTGTTTAACCTATAATATGTACTACGAAAAATTGTGTGTCAAAATGATACGGGCCTCTTTTGCCGGCTACGCAATTTCTTTTAAAATACTTGAAAAATGTGTTTTAAGTGTAAAATATTATTAATTTTGTATTTTTAGGGGAAGAAAGCACCCCCGGAAAAATATTTTAAAGATTTTTCTTTTAATTTCGTCCGTTCGGACGTCCAGAACTTCTAATACATGCTTTTCATAGCTAAATTGTCAGTTTAGGTACTTTAATTTCGTGAAATAAAAATGAGTGAATGTATTGAAATAAAAAAAAAAAAAAAACTTAATGAATTTGCAGAAAATATTATATAAATAAAAAAGATAATAATTCTTTCTATTTATCCCAGAAGGAATATATTGAAATTATGTAAGAAAAGTGTGAAGCTAAAATAAAAATTAAAAAACGAAACATGTGTTGATTATCGACGTCTCAAGCTGTACGACGTAATTTTAATTAGAAATGAAAAAAATTAATTTCTCCATTTTCCAAAAATAGTAAACTAAAATATTTTGTGACGAATCATGATATTTTTTATGTTATTCACAATGTCTTTGTAAGAGGAAATGCAACACAAAAAGATGCATCTGTAAAGCTCAAAACCTGTAGTTCAATTCTAAATGCCATTAGGGTGATACTTGTCAGAATAAATAATAGTCTTTTGTTTTTTGAGGATAATTTAAAAAAGATGCAGCTGTTGTAATAAAAACACAAAAATTTGTTCTGTATTTCATTGAAATGTTTATAAAATAAAATATCAACATTTACCAACCAACGATGGTTACTGTGCACATTTACCAATTCGGTTGGTGAATGTACATAATTTTTTCCATAATTTAAAAATTTTTCACATTCACGAATCTTTGTACATTTACCGTAACAAACATTTTGTACTTTTACCGTAACATATATATAATATATAATTTACACGTGTACATAACTATCGACTATTTTTCTTGCCGTAAAAACCGATTTTCTCAATTTCTAATGGTTTTATGATATTTTGGAGGGTGGGGCATGCATACATGCAAACCTATATGTGAATGTATATATGAATATTTATATATATACATCTATATATCAATGTTTACGTATTTATAATTATAATCTATTTTTTCTTTCACATAAATACTGATTTTTTCAATTTTTGACGGTTTTATGTTATTTTGAGGGGTGGGGCAGATGTTTGCTACTTTGAATACTATTGATCTGACTTCCTGGCATTTCAAACTATCATTCCAAACAAAAAAATCAGAGGTGGCTGCCAATTTTTAAAAAACAGCCTTTCGACGAACCGTGATAGAGAATACGATCTGAGTGGATGGTCATAGTGTTGTCAAGAAAAAACTGCAAATTTTCGAGAAAAAAGTTTTTTCCTTTAACTTTTCAGAATCGCGCCTGAGCTGTTATCACCTTTGCGCCCGTTGTACGAACAACATTTTTTGTCCTATCAAAATGAAAAGTATAACATTCAAAGTACGAGCGGGCACTTAATCTGGCGCAAAGTAAGTGATTTCCGCCCGAAGAACGGTCGGAAAAACCCGCCTTTACTTTAGTCCCGCTCGACCATACAATAAAAGGGCGCAAAATACTTTTCCGCCCGCTTACAATCAAAATTACACTAGTCAACAAAATTAACGTACGTTCCCATTTAGTGCAAAAATATCATTTCTGAAGTCTTTTTTCACGCTAAATAAGAATATAAAATCCATTTTCGGTCATCAGGTGTTGTTCAATAAATATTTGCAATTTAATTTTGTGACAAAAAAATTTCCAACAATTTTTTCAAGGTCCAGAAATTACTTAAAATATTTTATTATAGGTCACTTTAATTCAGTTTTAGACGTATATTTTGAAAATTATATTGTCCTTATGATTGCCTTATTAGTTTTTTAGATCAAAAACTAACAAAATTAAAGAAATTACAAAGAAAATTGAATGTTCATTATTTCAGTTAATATGGAACCATTTCGTATGGGCTAGAGATCAATTTGTTTTTTATTTTATACTTAAAAATAAAATGTAAAATAATTTGAATTTTGATAATGCATTTTTTAATCTATGATATATAAAATATACTCCTTTTTGTTTTAGATTTTCTAAAACTTGTTTTTTCAAATTTAAGCAGACAGAAAATTAACGGTGGCATATGGTTCTCCCGATCAAAGAGCATACATAAAGTATAAATAGCAGGGCATGCTTAAGGTAGTTGTCGCGTGGATGCTACATGGTGAAAACCGATCGAAAAAAAGGACAATAAATAAACTTGTATATCAACTCATTTGCTTCCTTATGATCTCTTCTAACGTCACGTAAATACTTTTCATGATTTTAAACCATGTACTATAAGTTCTCGTCATGTGATGTTGACACGTTTTACACATTTTTCAATGAAACTACATAAAACTTAAAAATGTTGGATTTTAAACTTAATGTATTTTCTATGCTGTACGGTCAATAAAGTTCACTTTTTTTTAAAGCATTCGTTTTATCTCAATGTGCAACTTACTGGTTTTATTTGAAAATCTGACGAATCGTGTTCATATAAATGAATATGAGAGACTTAAATTACGTGCATTAAGCGCTGGCGTATGTAAAAGATATCAACTTTGGATTTATATTTTGAAGCTCAGAAACGGTCAAAATTAATGGGATAGGTCTTATTACATACATAAATACTTCTGAAATACTGATGCAAAGTTTAAAAAAAATCTGACGAAAGTCATTCTACG
The DNA here is from genome assembly GCA_037103525.1 of Ganaspis brasiliensis. Lineage (NCBI taxonomy): Eukaryota > Metazoa > Arthropoda > Insecta > Hymenoptera > Figitidae > Ganaspis > Ganaspis brasiliensis. The sequence continues at coordinate 963,230 of JAZKLR010000633.1, read as the reverse complement.
CGACAAATACCTTAAGACTTAAGCGTTGGATTTAAGAATTAAGAGTCAAGCAGCAGACTTAAGACTTAAGCATAATACTTAAAATTTCTTAATCTTTATACTATAAACTTTAGAAGTACATATGGGCTTCGTAATTAGTTGTAAACTTTGTCTTTTATAAACAATTAACTGCTTATTTTTTTTTTAAAAAAAAAAGATTAATTTACTTAAAAAGTGCGCCATTTCAACAAAAATTGATTTGAAAAACCCATATGTATTTCCAAAGTTTAAAGTCTATAGATTATGAAATTTCTTGGTTTTTTTGTTCCAGGTCTTAAATTTTTCAAAAAGATTGTCTTTCTGTTTTGACCATAAAAAAATAGGCGATTTTAAATATGGCATTTAACGCCGCCATTTTGTAGTAAAATTGCAAATAAACAATTTTTGCCTCTCTTATGCACGAACATGACGCTATATGTTTTACGTCTAAAAGTCGGATCGAACGGATCTCATTTCTTCTGAGCGGTTAAAAATGAGTTCATGTTTTCTCTAGTGCAAATAAGAAACTCATTTTTGCCCACTCAGAAGAACTCGAGCTCACTTGCTCGTTCATTAAAAATGCAAAGCATCGTAAGGGGACGTCCATTAATTACGTGAGGTGCTTTTTTGAAAATCTGGACCCCCCTCCCCCTTGGTGAGGTTTTGTGGACCTCCCTCCTTATCGTGAGATTTCCATTTTTTTCACCCTTTGTGTCACGTTTTTTTCAGAAGGAATTGATTTCTTGAAACATATGCTATATATAGTTTTCGGGGTCGCTGATTACAAATATGATGTCGGATTTCAAAAATTCAAAATGGCGGATCCAATATGGCGGACACAAAATCAACTAGGTGTGCATTCTGTCCATTTCATGGACACTTCGCTTCCAAGGAAGCAAAAAAATTTGCTTCCTCATAGAGGAAGCAATAATTTAATAATATTTTAAATATTTTAAGTTAATAAAAACAAAAATTAAAAAAACATGAATTATTTTGATTAAAAAGATACTAAAACAATTTGATTAGTTAATTTGTTCCTCGGGGGATTTTGGGGACGCTGACAACGAATTTGGTGACATATGTTTGAAATTCAAAATGGCGGATCGAATATGTCGGACACAAAATCATAAATTGATCGGATTATCTTGAAAGATGTTATTCAGGGGTGTTCGGGGTTGCTAATAACGAATTTTATTACACTTTATAATTTAAAAAAAAAAAACTAGGTGTGAATTCTGTCCATTTCATGGACACTTCGCTTCCAAGGAAGCAAAACAGTTTGCTTCCTCATAGAGGAAGCAATAATTTAATAATATTTTAAATATTTTAAGTTAATAAAAACAAAAATTAAAAAAACATGAATTATTTTTATTAAAAAGATACTAATCATATTCAAATTTAGGTTCAAATTTAGATATTTATGATTTTAATAACCAATTTAAATTTTATGGAAAATCCTCTACAAAAAACTTTATGCACGCATACAGTTATAAGAAAGTGAAATTTTTGCTCGGGTCTATTGGACCCAGTCTAGCAGGTAGGTAACAAAAACTGTAATATGTTAATAATTAAATCAGTCTAAAAATGATTTATTATTATCTTTGAATCATAAATAAATCATAAATAAACCATAAATAAATCACAGAGTTTTCGCAAAAAATTGTATGTTTTGGAAACAATGAAATATTGTATTCTTAATAATGTGGTTTCTCTTTATTTAAGGGGAGTCACCTGAGAAATTTAAACCCATCGAAATATGTTACTTATCGGTGCAAATTTTGTTTCTGGGATTATTTTGGATGTAAAAGAATGACACATTATCAAGATTAAAAAAAAAAAAATTTAAAAAAAATTTTTTTTTTTTGAAAAAATGTTAAAACCCATACGATATTTTGTTTGAAATCTTAAAAAAGGCATATAAAAAAATTAGCATTAAAAAACTATAAAAAATTGTAAGAGATAAATTTTTACAAAAAAAAAAAAAAAAAAAATTTCAACAAAAAGAAATTTTTTTTTAATTTTTTTTTTTTAATTTTGATAATATGGCATTCTTTTACATCCAAAATAGTCCCAGAAAAAAAATTGGCACTGATAAGGAACATATATTTCGATGGGTTGAAATTTCTCAGGTGACTCCACTTAATGAACAAAATTTGATGATTTTCATTTCTCCCAAAAAATATGTTTTTTTCAGCCAATCAAAAAATGGCTTAAACAGACTTAAGGTACATGTTTAAAGCTTTAAAAATCCACTTAGAAATTTTATTTATGTCTATTTTTGGTGTTACTATAGCTATTTGAAAAAAACGACTTTTTAAAAAAGTATCTTTACATTTCTTGAAATATTTAAAAAAAATATTAAAGACACATTAATTTAAGCTAAATATTCTTTTTCTACAGGTTCTGGCAATAAGTTTTAAAAAAAAGACGTCCCGATATGTTCATTAGGCTCTGAGCAATCAGCGTTTGAAAATCGCTCGGGTCCAGTAGACCCAATCTAGCAGTTACGTTAAATCCCGATAGTCTAGCCGTTGAGGGTTAATATTATTAGTAATATTATTATTATTATTATTATTATCATCATTATTTTACTAGGTGAAAATTATGTCCATTTCGTGGATATTTCGTTTCAAAGTTAGCAAACAAATTTGCTTTCTTATAGAAAAAACAATATATTAATAATATAAAATTTAATTCGAGAAATTCTTTAAAAAAAGGAATTTTAAGTGCAAAAAAATGAAAAAACATCAATTAATTTACGAATTTTTGATCAATTATAAAAGTTATATAGGTCACTCGATTCGTTTTGAGATAAGGAATATGTTTTTTTCATTCATTAAGTTGTATTTTTAGCTTGGAAAAAAATTTTGTCAAAAAACGATTTTTTTCGATGAAAAAAGGTGCTCAACAAAATTTGATTGGGTATTTTCAAAAATCCCTGTGTCCAAATTTAGATATTCACGAGCTTAAAAAGTCATCCAAATTTTATTGAAATCCGTTGAAGCGTTCTCGAGATATCCTGGCGACAAAAAACGCTATACACACACACGTACACACACACACACACACACACACACACACACACACACACACACACACACACACACACACATACATCTGGACATTTGCTTAGGAATGAAAATTTACGCTTTTTAGATGAAAATGAGTCGATTTAGACTATTTTTAGAAAATCGAAAATCTTAACGATCACAAAGCTTCCTCTATGAGAAAGCAAAAAGGACTAGAAGCTTGCCACATCCACGTTGTTAGTTCCGGGTAACGCAAAGAGCAAGCAAGTAACAAAATTAAAATTTTCATTTCTCATATTTAGGTTTAAAATCTAGACTTAGAGTTGGTAATTATTACCTCCACGAGCGATATTGAATCCGACATTTTGAATTCCAAAAATATTTCACCAAATTCGTTAGCAGCGATTCCAAAAACGCCCCAGTGGCAAGTTTCAAGACGATCTAATCGATTTTGCTTCCTCATAGAGGAAGCTTTGTGATCGTTAAGATTTTCAATTTTCCAAAAATAGTCTAAATCGACTCATTTTCATCTAAAAAGCGTAAATTTTCATTCCTAAGCAAATATCCAGATGTATGTGTGTGTGTGTGTGTGTGAATGTGTAGGTGTATAGCGTTTTTTGTCGCCAGGATATCTCGAGAACGCTTCAACGGATTTCAATAAAATTTGCATGACTTTTTAAGTTCGTGAATATCTAAATTTGGACACAGGGATTTTTGAAAATACCCAATCAAATTTTGTTGAGCATCTTTTTTCATCGAAAAAAATCGTTTTTTGCCAAAATTTTTTTTCAAGCTAAAAATACAACTTAATGAATAAAAAAATCATATTCCTTATCTCAAAACGAATCGATTGACCTATATAACTTTTATAATTGATCAAAAATTCGTAAAATAATTGATGTTTTTTCATTTTTTTGCACTTAAAATTCCTTTTTTTAAAGAATTTCTCGAATTAAATTTTATATTATTAATATATTGCTTTTTCTATAAGAAAGCAAATTTGTTTGCTAACTTTGAAACGAAATATCCACGAAATGGACATAATTTTCACCTAGTAAAATAATGATAATAATAATAATAATAATATTACTATTAATATTAACCTTAACTGCTAGACTATCGGGATTTAACGTAACAGCTAGATTGGGTCTACGGGACCCGAGCGATTTTCAAACGCTGATTGCTCAGAGCCTAATGAACATATCGGGACGCGTTTTTCTAAAACTTATTGCCAGAACCTGTAGAAAAAGAATATCTAGCTTAAATTAATGTGTCTTTAATATTTTTTTAAATATTTCAAGAAATGTAAAGATACTTTTTTATAAAGTCGTTTTTTTCAAATAGCTATAGTAACACCAAAAATAGACATAAATAAAATTTCTAAGTGGATTTTTAAAGCTTTAAACATGTACCTTAAGTCTGTTTAAGCCATTTTTTGATTGGCTGAAAAAAACATATTTTTTGGGAGAAATGAAAATCATCAAATTCGGTTCATTAAGTGGAGTCACCTGAGAAATTTCAATCCATCGAAATATATGTTACTTATCGGTGCCAATTTTTTTTCTGGGACTATTTTGGATGTAAAAGAATGCCATATTATCAAAATTAAAAAAAGAATAAAAAATAATATAATTATAAGAAAAAATTTTTATTTAAATAAAGGTTAACTAATAAAAAAAAAATTATTTCAAATAATTCTATTTTTTTAATAATTTTTCTTTATTGCTTGCCAATTTATTTATTTATGTGTATGTGTATTTATGTGTACGTACATATGTGTGGGTAAATGTGTATGCGTGCATAAAGTTTTTTGTAGAGGATTTTTCATAAAATTTAAATTGGTTATTAAAATCATAAATATCTAAATTTGAACTTAGGAATTTTTAAAATTAACTAATCAAATTGTTTTAGTATCTTTTTAATCAAAATAATTCATGTTTTTTTAATTTTTGTTTTTATTAACTTAAAATATTTAAAATATTATTAAATTATTGCTTCCTCTATGAGGAAGCAAATTTTTTTGCTTCCTTGGAAGCGAAGTGTCCATGAAATGGACAGAATTCACACCTAGTTTGATTTTCGTGTCCGCCATATTGGATCCGCCATTTCAAATTTTTTGAATATGAATTGAAATTTGTAATCAGCGACCCTGAAAACCCCCGAGTAACAAGTTTCAAGAGAATCCGATCGATTTTTGATTTTCTACATTTACATCGCCATTTTCAATCCGCCATATTGTATCTGCCATTTTGAATTTTTAAAATCTAATTTGAAATTCGTAATCAGCGACCCCGAAAACCCCCTAGTAACAAGTTTCAAGAGAATACGATCGATTTTTGATTTTCTACATTTACTTCGTCATTTTCAATCCGCCATATTGGATCCGCCATTTTGAATTTTTTTAATATGAATTGGAATTTGAAATCAGCGACCCCTAAAACCCCTGAGTAACAAGTTTCAAGAGAATCCCATCGATTTCTGATTTTCTACATTTACATCGCCATTTTCAATCCGCCATTTTGAATTTTTAAAATCTGATTTCAAATTTTTAATCACTGATCCCAAAAACATTGATTACATAAGTAATTGAAAGCTGTTTATAATTAAAATTTTGCACAAACGATTTTTTTTGGAAAATCAGCATTTTTTCACTTTATTTGTTTATAATTATTTATTTATGCATAATTAGACTGCAATATTAACTTTGATATTTGGATACATGCCTGCTATATAGGAAAATGTAATATTTAACAAGTAATATGTTAAATTACTTTATTTATAATAAATATACTGTACTGTTACAGGTGTTACTTATACGTAACACTGTGACGCAAAGGGTTAAATAAGAAAAAAAATGATACTATATTAAAGGTGCTATATAAAGCTTTTTAAATTTTTTCTCCAAAGTAGTTTCTTTTTTTATTAATTAATTTAATAGTATAAGCCTAAAAAAATACTTCTATTCTTATCAAGGAAGTATTAACTATAGCAAATAGCGATTCAAATAATTTTATTGTAAGGTAACTGCGCTAATAGTCGATCAAAATCTTGCATAATGAGAATAAGATCGTTAATAAAATTTAATAAATTCCAAACGAGTCATTAGTTACCTAAGTAGCACGTGAAATTACGTGAATATCGTAGTAATATTATATTTAATATAACTAATATTAAAGGAAAAAGCTACAGTGATATTGACGTGACATTAAAATGTCCGCGTTAAGATAATATTACAGGGTAATGTTGAGGTAATATTACACTACGAAGTAATATTGAGTTAATACTATAGCAATATTACAAATCTTCTTGTAATATTACAGTAATATTACAAATCTTCCTGCAATATTGCAAATATTATACAGTACCTAATATTACTGTAATATTACAAGTATGTAGTAAAATATGAAGAACACTTTCTGAAATGTATTCTAAGAGCTAAATAGCCGAGAGAGGCGTCTACCTTCTTGGTCATTTCGTTTACTTACAAAGGTTCAAAACTCGGCGGCCCAAATTTTTTGTACAGTACCGGCCATAATTGAGTAGACGCCTGTTTTAAGGCCAGGTTCCTCCAAAAAATGTGTTTTTTTCAAACTTATTTTATTGATATTACAAAAAAATTTTTTTAATCAAACTTTTTTCATATACAAAGACACATAAAAATACTAATTGAAAAAAATTATTATTTTTTTTTTCAAAATGGCGACACCGAAAATGGCTGTTCAAAAAAATCCCTTTTGTTGGTGGGTGTCACGATATGTCTGAATCCATTCAATTGAAAGCAAAAATCAAAATGGTTTCTTATTCTGTATGACATTGGCTATGGTGTGAACTAGAATGAAACATTTTGACAAAAAAAAAACAAAATGGCGGGACTTTTCAGTTTATAACCCTTTTTTTCACTTTTAATTGTTTATAACTTTTTTAAATAATGATGAATATTTTTGGTTCTAGTTCACACCATAGAGAGACATTTGAAGAGTAAAATGACGTTTGGTTCATATTGATAAGTGCAATAGTTTCTAAATAAGAGTGACACCCAGTTCAAAAAACGTTGTTTCGAGAAAAACGTGGTTTTGAGAAAAAAGCGATTAAAGTTTTTGTTCGTGAAAAATCGTAAAAAAAAGTGGATTTTACACATGTATCCAATCCGGCTGCGTACAGCACTTCTTCCTGGTCATCATAGGTGTCATTTTCAAGAATTTTTGCATTTCTTGCAGCAATCCTGTAATGTTTAGACGCTTCTGTGGCCGCTCGAGCGGCCGTATTTACCGCTTAGCGCGCACCGCTCTCCCCTCTTGTATATCTACTTCTCGGTCGTGCGGACCTTCGGGACTAATTCTATATTATTTCTAAGAGTATTTTCTAGCAATTTACGGGCGAAATTTTTTTTAGATTTTTTGAAAATTGTTTGGAGGAACCTGGCCTTAAGTGTTTCAAAATAATTATTTTTTTTTGTTTAAAATTTTAAAATATAATTTTATCTCTGTTATTAGTTTGAAAATATCTAAATTCTGAAAAAGAGACGCATGACTATGTTCTAATTCGGATTAGTTCGAACTTTCATTTGGCCGAATTTCATTAACCAGAACACTCTTTTAACCGAATTCTCATTTCATCGAAATAATATTTGACAGAAGTCAAATGAAACCGACTTTTCATATATTAGAATTCATATATAACCGAAGTTTCATTTGACAGAATTCATATTTGATCGAATTTTCATTTAACAGAAGTCTCCAGTGAACGAATTTCTATTCTATAGAATCGAAACTTGAGCGAAGTTTCAATTGCCGGAATTTCAATTTACTTGAAGTAATACTTCATAGAATCCTTATTAAAACGAAATATTATTTGATATAATTCTTATTTCATCGAATATTTATATAGTAGAATGTACCGATAAGTGAAATTTTATTTAATAGAAATCATATTTGATTGAATTCTCATTTAAGGGCATTTCCAGGTAATCGAATTTCTATTTCATAGAATTGACACTTAAACGAAGTTTCATTTGCTCGAGTTTCGATTTACACAAAGTACTATTTCATAGAATCCTTATTAAAACGAAATATTATTTGATATAATTCCTATTTCATCGAATATTTATATAGTAGAATGTAGAGATAAGTGAACTATTATTTAATAGAATTTATATTTGATCGAATTTTCATTTAACAGAATTCCGATTTACATGAAGTAATACTTCATAGAATTCTTAAAACGCCGAATTTTCATTTGGCCGAATCGACAAATGTCCGAATAAATATTCGTCAGAAAAGTTTTTGCGCGAATTTGAAAATTAGCCAATCTGAAATTATCAACAAAATTGTGATTGGTAAACACAGCCACACAAAAAAAATAAAGTTCCATGGCCTGGATATGAGACCCATATTTTCCTATGTATTTTGATGCGCTGAATCTGAATCCGTCATCAGAATTGGCTTAGCACGTCTAGGTTTGACCCTAACCTTAAAATCAATAAAAAGACACTTTTTATTAATTAGAGTTTGAACCCGACTTAACTTTAATACATGCCTAGGGTCAATAGAAAGCTTGATTTATGACCTTTAAAACACCTTTTTAAAAATTGCTCTACGATGATTTTTCACGAAGTTATGATGTTTTACTTAATAGTATATTATGCATCAAGGGAGGGAAGTCCGTGTTTTTTTGTCAAGCACAAATGTTCGAAGAACGAGTGTAGCACGAGCGTAGCGAGTGCGAAATGAGTTCGGAGAACATTGTGCGAGACAAAAAATCGGCCTCCCGAGGTGCATATGTTATTTTCTATCACATATGTACGAAAATCTCGTGTTTCGTTCGCGTTAGCGGGTCAGCACTCGCAGTCTTTAGGTTAGTGACGTTAGAGATAAAAAAACTTCCGAACAGTTCACTGACCTAAAAACTGTGAGTTCTGCCCCGCTTAAGGCGAACGAAAACACGAGGTTTTCGTGCATGTGTGGTAGAAAATCATTTTTTTTTCCATTACACCATGAAAAAAGTCATATTTTAATTGTAATGATTGACCCAACTAAAATTTATTTAAAGTAAATTAAAAGAAAATTAAGTCAACATTATTTTTTATCGCTATTTACTCTCTATTTTACCCCACTTACTTACTCCATCAAAGGGAGATTCCGCCACGGTACTCGACCTTCTTCGAGAAATTGAAAGGACATCCACCCCGGAAGAAATCGAAATTGACTTACCAATTGACGAGAAACGAGCTTGACAAGAACCGATGATCCACCAGTTGAAAATCCGGGAAGGCACAACACGGACACTCACCAATCAGGGATTAGGCAATCAAATAGAAAAACACAAAATCGTTAATCTTTAACTAATTTTAATCGCCTCTTGGGGTACCACAAAACCTTACGCAGGGTTTGATAATCACAAGTCCTCCCTACTAATCACATATAATAATTTCCAGAGCTAACAAAATGTCGGAAAACTCCCGAATAGTACGAGGGAAAAACCGAATTGTCTCCCCTGGTCACACGTACGGCGTCTCCCTCGCTCCTTCGTCCTCAGCTTCGGTCTCTCTCGCTCGTACTGGAAATCCCACCTGAAAAAAGGAAAAAGAGGGCTCTGCTTGACGCGGGAAAAAGACGGAAAAACCGCGCAAAACCCCCACTCGAAATCTAATTGGCTAATTTGTCGATAACGAATTTTAGATTCAAATATCCGGGGATTGCGACGAAGCGGAAGCCGGGCGCAATCTAGGGCCGTAACAAAAACAAGGCACCCGTGCGGCTCCGACTTTTCTAATAAATCTGAGTAACCTTAAATATTAATTGATTAAATGAATAAATAATTCCTTATTCTAAAAATCACATCGTCCGTGACGAACTGCTTCGTCACATAATTAAAACATCATAACTTCGTTAAAAATCATCGTAGAACAATTTCTAAAAAGACGTTTTAAAGGTCATAAATCAAGCTTTCTATTGACCCTAGGTGTGTTTTAAAGTTAAGTCGGGTTCAGACTCTAATTAACAAAAAGTGTCATTTTATTAATTTTGAGGTTAGGGCAAACCTTGACGTGTTAGGCCAATTCTGATAACGGATTCGGATTCAGCGCATCAAAATACATAGGAAAATATAGGTCTCATACCCAGGCCAGGGAACTTTTTTTTTTGTGTGGCTGTGTAATTTTTAAATTCGCGCCAAAATCTTTCTGACGAATGTTTATTCGGACATTTGTCGATTCGGACAAATAAAAATTCGTTTAAGTGTCGTTTCTATAAAATAGAAATTCGTTCACTTGAGACTTCTGTTAAATGAAAATTCGACCAAATATGAATTCTATTAAATAATAGTTCACTTATCTGTACATTCTACTATATAAATATTCGATGAAATAGGAATTATATTAAATAATATTTCGTTTAAATAAGGATTCTATGAAGTATTACTTCAAGTAAATTGAAATTCCAGCAATTGAAACTTCGCTCAAGTTTCGATTCCATAAAATAGAAATTCGTTCACTTGAGACTTCTGTTAAATGAAAATTCGATCAAATATGAATTCTGTCAAATGAAACTTTGGTTATACATGAATTCGAATATATGAAAGGTCGGTTTCATTTAACTTCTGTCCAGAGAGAGTTTCAATTGATTCCAGCCACTTCAAGGATTGGTGATCTGAAATCACTATAAAATGGTATCCTTCGAGGTAGTGACGCATTTTCCAAATACCCGACTTAACTGCCAGACATTCCAATTCTGTTGCTGAATAGTTCTTTTCAGCCGGAGCTAGTGTTCTGCTGGCGTAAGCGATGATATTTTCTGTAGTATCCTCTCCTTGAGTCAGGACTACTCCTAATCCTTCAAAACTGGCAACTATTTGAAGGAAGAAAGTTTTACTCCCATCCGGGACGCCAATACTGGGGCTTCAGTGAGTCGTTTTTTCACTTCATTGAAAGCACTTTGTTGTGTTTCTTCCCACTTCCATGGTTCATCTTTTTTCAAAAATTTGGTTAACAGTGTAATGATCGAAGAAGTATTATCTACAAAACGACGATACCAGGAAATCATTTCTAAAAATTGTCGAAGATCCTTGAGTGTAGAAGGTGGAGGAGAATTTCTTGCAAATTCACATTTGTCAAAATTAGGAACGAGATTTGCTTCAGAAAGAAGTTGCATATGTTCTTCAAAAGTTTCAGATACTATAACTATATCATCTAAATAAGAAAAAACTTTTGGAGCCAATTCTGGAGGAATTACTTGATCTATCAATCTTTGAAAAGTATCAGGAGCAGAATGTAGTCCAAAGGGCATGACTATAAATTCAAAAAATCCTAAACCAGGGACTGTAAATGCGGTCAATGGACAGCTAGACTTAGTTAATTTTACCTGCCAATATCCGTTTTTCAAATCTATCGTTGATTAATATTTTGCTCCTTTTAATTGGTCCAAAATTGTGTTGACCCTAGGCAAAGGATGAGCATCTTTTTTAGTGACTTTATTTAAACGTCTAAAGTCAATAAAAAATCTCCATTTTCCATTCTTCTTTTTGACCATTACTACTAGAGAACTCCAAGGACTTCGTGTACGACGAATAACTCCAGCTTCCAACATTTCGTCTACTTCTTTCTTCATTAATTCCTGCACCTGAGGATTTCGGGGTTGATATCGCTGTTTCAAGGGTGTTAAGTCTTCCAGACGAATTTCATGTTCTACAAGTGGAGTGCTTCCTTGTGCTTTCTCAAATTTCGTATTTTGTGTTTCCAGAAACACCTTCAAAACTCCCTTCTGAGATTCCTGAAGTTTGGTTAGTCCCAATGTTGAAATCGGTGTAATTTTAATTTTTTTATAGTCTTTAAACAAATCAATCCCATCGAAAAAAATTAACAATTTAATTTATTTCTTATTACATCCATTCCTAAAACTATATCATGCGAAAGATCCTCTATCATCATTAATTTGTGTTTTATTCTTCTTTCATTGATCGTAATAAACGCGTTAAAACTAAATTTAATTTCAATTTTTGCGCCCTGTGCTAATTCAGCAATACAATTTTCTCTATTCAATACACCACCAGAAGCTATCAGTCTATGTGCTGTACTAAAGTCTATAAAAGAATTCACTGCACCAGTGTCTAATACAGCACACACATTTTGGAAGCATGTTCCTATAAATGATATCCAACTCTAAATTATTGCTGTAAGCGCCATGTCTGCGCATAGAAGTTCTTAAAATATTTACAAAGTCTCGAAAGGATTCTTGTTCTCCTTAAACTCTAGTGAAAATGGTTAATTCTAAATTATGCAACTCTAAAAGTGATAAAAAACATTGCCTTAAAGAGTCTATTAATTTTGTATATGTGACGCTCCGCGAGAGAAGGGACCTATCGCGGAAAAAATCAATTTTTATTTTTTTAAGCTATAAGATAATTTTTGAGTTGATCATTCATTTCCATGTTTCAAAAAAAAATTTCATTAATTACACTTTTTGTTATAGAGCTTCAAACCTACGCGCGCTAAGTTTATAACATTTTTTAGATTTTCTTTGAACGACCGTCCCATGAAATTGTCTTTTATTGGTTTCATTTTTTATGGTAATTGGTAATTTTTGAGTTGCTGTTTGAGTTCCAAAAATCAAAATTTGAGTCCTGCAATCAGATTTCTTGTTATGAAGGTTTAAACATAGGCATGTTAAGCTTCTCGATTCTTCTTCCTCGTCTTTGCCCGTCCGTTCTTTGAAGTTTGGTTTCTCAGCGATAGGTCCCTTCTCTCGCAGAGCGTCACATACGTAGAAATGTACCAAATTTCATTCCGGTACCAAAGAAGTGCGTCGCCTTTAAGTAATTCCGAGAAACATCTGAGCATTTCCTCGTTGGTGAATCGGTAAGCAGTCTGGAGTTCATATATTTGTTCCAGAAATGAGTAGGGGTCACGCCCATCAAAGTGACAACCCCATTTACGCATTTGGTCTATGACATGCGTATTCATTGAGAACGCTGGTGTCGATTGAATATTTCGCCGGCCCAGCATCATTGGTGTTTCGTGAATCCTTATCACTCCGTCTTCGTTTCTCTCTCTTTCATTTCTTTCTCCTTGGTCTCCTTCTGCTCCTCCCATTTCTCCTGCGCCATCATGATTCTCTCTCTCTCCGGTCCTCATGTTCTTTCTCCGTTCTTCTTCTCCCTTTCCTCCGCTGCCTCGCCTCTACTTATATCGTCTTCTTCATTATATTCAGCCGGATCTTCTACTGTTTCAAAAAGCGTCGGATTCGCTTTTACAAAAGCCACTAAACGTTGTCTCAACTCGCGCACTGTTCACGTAGAATCAACATTAATTCTCTTTAATTCATCTTCTAACTGTTCCTTTGTTAAGTGGTAAATCCACGACACTCCATTTTAAAGTTTTTATTTCAATAAGACACTGTTAATTTTTAAAATTCTTTTTACTCTAGTTCTCTTATTAAATAAAACAATTTTGCTCTTTTACAAAGAACCTCACGACCCAAGTGGCTCAAGAAAACTGAAAAAAAAATTACAAGAAAATGTACATCCTAGCTAGCGTTGGTTGATCTTTGATCACCATAACAAATAGTACAACGGGGTTACTTAACCCCATAGGCGGGAGAAGGTGGTATACTTTTTTTCTGAATTAGAAAAATTAACAAAAATACAACTAAACTAATATTTCACTCCTTGAATGCATATTACCGAGCTAGAAAACCAGAAAACTGAGTATTTATCTTCCAACCAAATAATATTTTAGTTTCTAAAAAAAAAAAAAAAAAAAAAAAAAAATGAACATAACTAAATCACGAATTACATTTTTAAAGGAAAAAGAAAAAAATAAAGATTTTCACACTAGATCATCTAGTCTGTTAGACTGACTTAAAGCAAAAAATTTTATATTATGAAAAAAAAATTTTTGATTTTTTTTTTTTAACTTACTTATTAAATCGTCAAATCCGGATTTTCTCTTGTACCGTTTTGTGTTTGATCCACTCTAGCTAGGTTACGTATATTAACCATTCTAATTACTCTATGTTCAAGATTTTTATCCCACATTATCCATTTAAAATAAATGTAATCAAACGTTTGAATACTAGTGTGATCCATCATGGTGCTTTTAATACTGCCGAGATTTTGCTGAAGCTATTATTTATATAGTTAAAATTACTAAAAACCGTTCAGGCGCCATGTAATGTTAGGTATTTTTCTTAAATTAAATTTTGCTCCGGAATACGCTCGTCAGATTCTCCAGCGTTCATACCCTCAAAATTAAATGAAATTTTCAACCCAACGATGATTCTTAACTTAATTTCTAGCTGAAAATTTAAAAAAAAGAAAGCAAATTGCAAATGAATCTTAGCCTGCTGGCTGACATCTAACGTTAATTGAACTTACTTAATTTTCGAAAGAAAAAGGACGGATATAGTCAGATCTAACCAAAATATTCTTATTTTAAGAATTTTAAATAGAAAATATATTTAACAATATATTTAACAATATAAAATAAAAAGATATTAATTATACAATAAGCAATATAAAAATATAAATGAATTTAATAAATCAACATATCATTTTTTAGAAATCCGACAATAATTTCGAGATTTTAATTATTTTGTGAATTTTCACATTATGAAACCGTAAGTTGACGGAGACTTCTAGCCATCATCTGCGTTTTAGATTTAAGCTTGGATCTGTTACAAAATTATTTTGTCTAGCCTTAACTAAAATAAATTAAAATTATCCGAAATATTAAATTTCCTTTTCTCAGTTTTCTGGTTGAAACATTCAAACTTTCGACTATATTAATCTTCTCCAATTTCAATGTTTACTATACGTAATTATTCTAATACTACCATAACCACCCCCTACCGCCTATATTCAACAAATCCTTCCAAGGGAAGAGTTAAGTCTATTCTTTGGGTAGAGAGAAAGCAAATAGGAGCACCTATATTTTTCTCTCTCTAGCCAAGAAACTGAGAACCTAGAAGTACACGTATTACAACGTCACGGGAGCACCCATAGACGTTGTAAGCCTCTATTTTCGTTCGCCATTCCGAAGAGGGGCACCTCTATCAGTTTGGTGAACGCCTAGGAAACCCTTCACCTTAAGGGTTCTGGATATTACGTATGAGTTTTAAGAGAGGAGCACCTCTACTCAATCCCCACACGCTCTCAGCAGTCTATCTGGCTCTACTAGTTACTCATGGTAGTGGGGGAATGTGGCGGGGGCACCCACACGTGTATCTTCTTTTACCTGAGCATCCTAGCATGGGACCAAGGAGCACCTCGAGTCCCGATAGCCAAGCGGTAGGTAGGTAGGGAGCGGCACAGCTTGGTCGCATCGACGCGACGTCACGGCCGTCTAGAATTAAATATAGTAATGGCATGAATATAATATAATTCCATATTTCACGCCATTACAACAATATATTTAATTGTAATATTACCATAATGTCACTGTAATATTAACTTGATCTTACTTTGTAATATCACTATAATATTACGACAACTTTACCCTGTAATATTACCTTGACACTGACATTTTAATATCACGTCAATATCCCTGTAATATCATCCCGTAATATCAGTAATAATAAATGTTATTTTCTTACAATATTCAAGTATTATTACGTGCTACTTAGGTGCACCGTAGGTGTTACTTTAGCTACTGATCTTAACGATTAAACTAGAAATGTATTATTTTTGACACACAACAAGAATTTCGGAGTGTGACAAAATGATGGTTTTATTGCTTCCTATAAAATGTTGTTAAATGGGAAGACTTTTTAAACTTCAGGTCTTAGTATCATGACTCATTAACTGACAAACAACCAGACAAGTTGTTGTTGTCTTCTACAAGTGTGGAAGAGAGAAATCATATTCATACCTAACAAAGAAATGTTATTTGATATAGTGAAATGTTTGTTGTCTAAAATTAAAAAGTTGACGTGAGATTTTTTTTGACCCCCCCCCCCTCGCCATGGTAAGATTTGGTGAGATTTTGCCATCGCCTTTTGGACCTCACGTAATTAATGGATGTCCCTTAAGCCACACTGGTCAAAATTTGTCTTGTTTGCTGCTCGACTGAGTTTCGGCAACTATCGGCTCAGCTTAGTCGAGCAACTAACTTGACAAGCTTTCAATCCTTGTAGCCTAATATATTATTTCATCCCACTTGAACGAACGCAACCAGCGTTGTGTTATGCCTCGAAGTTGGGTGGAACGGAGCTGATTTCTTCTGAGCGGTCAAAAATGAGTTTATGTTGACTTTAGTCAAAACAAGAAACTAATATTTGCCCGCTCAGAAGAATTAAGCTCCATTCTCCTCTTCTTCTCGGACAAACATGTGTCTTTCGTTCATTCCGGATAGATTTACGGTATACGTAAGTTTCAATAGATTAAACCCAAAATTAACAATTGTACAACACTCTAAACATAATGTCAAATTTACATTTATACTGTAGAGAGCTGCTAACTGTCACATTGCAAAAAAGAATAATTTTTTGATAAAAATGACAGTCTAAGGGTTTTCGGGATTGCTGATAACGAATAAAATGTCAAATTAGCATATTGACAGCTGTAACAGTGGGACAAACGTGGAATTTACTATTCAAAAGGGTTCCAGAAAGAAAATTGGTTTACTGCAATGTTCGTTTTTACAACTCTGTTTAACAAAAAAGTTATCAAAAATATAAAAGATTAAAAAAGTAGCTTTTAAACCTTTCAAAAATTTAATAACCTTCCAAACTTTGGCATTAAGTCCAAAAAGAGAAATTTGTTTATTGGGGTCGCCATCACTTTGTCCAAAACTCAGTTGTCAGAATCTCCAAAAGGCCGAAATTTATTTGTCAGAATATTGAATTTGCCGAAAGTACAATTGTCAGAAAATTCAAGTATCCGAATCTCCATTTGTCAGAACTTTTAAATTCCCAAATGTCCAACTCTGAGAATATTCAATTCTCCAAATATCCATTTGTCAGAACTTTTAAATTCACAAACTTCCAACTCCCAGAGTATTCAACTGTCCGAATCTCCATTTGTCCGAACTTTTAAATTCTTTTTCTAAAACTTTGTCTAAAACTTTTTCTAAAAGAGCTTTCTGATTGGCTGGAAATGTTCCCTGATAAATTACCACCCAATCAGAAAGCTCTTTTAGAAATTCTACATTCTTTTGGTCTGACAGATGGAGATTCTGTATGCTGAGTAGTCGGAGTGTTAAAAGTTCTGACAAATGGAGATTTGGAGAGTTGGATATTCTGAGAATTGGAGGTTTGGAATGTTGAAAGTTCTGACAAATGGAGATTTGGAGAGTTGGATATTCTGAGAATTGGAGGTTTGGGAATTTAAAAGTTCTGACAGCATACTCAGCATACAGAATCTCCATCTGTCAGACCAAAAGAATGTAGAATTTCTAAAAGAGCTTTCTGATTGGGTGGTAATTTATCAGGGAACATTTCCAGCCAATCAGAAAGCTCTTTTAGAAATTCTACATTCGTTTGGTCTGACAGATGGAGATTCTGTATGCTGAGTAGTCGGAGTGTTAAAAGTTCTGACAAATGGAGATTTGAAGAGTTGGATATTCTGAGAATTGGAGGTTTGGAATGTTGAAAGTTCTGACACATGCAGATTCGGAGAGTTGAATATTCTGAGTGTTGGAGATTTGGGAATTTAAAAGTTCGGACAAATGGAGATACGGAGAATTGAATATTCTGGGAGTTGGAAGTTTGTGAATTTAAAAGTTCTGACAAATGGATGTTTGGAGAGTTGAATATTCTGAGAGTTGGACATTTGGGAATTTAAAAGTTCTGACAAATGGAGATTCGGATAGTTGAATATTATGACAATTGTACTTTCGGCAAATTCAATATTCTGACAAATAAATTTCGGCCTTTTGGAGATTCTGACAACTAAGTTTTGGACAAAATGATGGCGACCCCTTAAACCTCTTAGAAATTAAATTATCATTCAGATAAAAAAAAAGAATATGTAAGAAATTGCATTAGTAGAACATTTTGAATAGTAAATTCCAACTTTGACCCACTGTTAAATGATTTTAACTGTCTGAGCTGTCAAAAATCTAAATATCAATTTGACATTATTTTCGATATCAGCGACCCCGGAAACCCTTAGATAGTCATTTCCATAAAAATTAATTATTTTTTTCAAAATTTCAAAGCTGTCATGTGTCAAAATGTCAATTTAACATTATATTTTTTATCAGCGGCCCTGAAAACTCTTAGATTGTCATTTTTATAAAAATAAATTGCTTTTTGACAAAGTTGACAAAGATGAAAAATTTCATAATAAGTAAATTATGTATCTTCTATGATTATAAATAATATAATTTAAACTTATTTTGAGCACAAATAAAGGCCTGGATTGTCACCGCGTGGATTGTCTTCCTACTTGTCTCTATGTAATACTCGCCTTTGCAAAGAAGCTCCCGATTTTTCTCGCGTGTACGCATTTTTCTCCGCTCTCACTCTACCTACAAACAAATGTTGTACATCAAAATGGTAGGAATTCCATGTACAATATGAATCTGCATGCAAAGTTTGATTATTGTTTATTGTAAAAATTTACTAAGCTCGTAAAGTCGAGACACGCTCTACTAACCCGTCTTCTAAAGGCCAAGACGACGAAACTGCCGAATATTTTTGAAAATGGCGTCCAAATTACTCTCGACCAATGAATAGACTTCACTTTTTACACAATGAAAAAAAGCCTGCTGCTCTATTGTAAGAACGAACCTAGCAGATGTTTGGAAAAACAAGGTTTCTCCATGGGGGGCCATGCATTCATAACAGGTTTAGACCGCATGCTTATGCCGATGCTAGCGAAACGCGATTTTCAAAAATTAATTTAAAAAAAACTAAAAGGTATTTTTGAGTTTTCTCTGCGGGATAGTAACAGCATATTGCAGAAGAATAAAAAAATGTAAAAAATTCAATTTCGAAAGAAGTGTCGCTTAACAACTTTAGACCACAGACCCTTCAAATTAAGTCTACTCATTAATATACTCGACTAAAAAACAAAAAGAAAGAAAACTAATGACAAAACAACTCGCGACATTAGTTCGAAATTTTTCAATAACAGTTTCCTTGCTTTTAAATTATTTTCATCTAAATTTCTACCTACATTTCTGAACTATGACTAATGAAGAGTCATGCTACGCTAAATTTAAATTTGATTTTTCCCGGGAAAAAATCTGATAATACCAATATTATAAATCGCTAATTTTCAAATAAAAATACAATGTAAAAATAATGTTTTAATTCCACTCCACTGTTCACCATTTTACGTTCACAACGCTAAATAGAAAGATACGCAAAATAAAATTTTAGAAGCTAAACTACTCACGCAAATACAAGTGCAACAAAACTAAAATTTTAAAAATTTACAAAAAAAAAAAAAAACAAATTTAGAAAATCTATATTAACAATAATTATTCACGAGAACGCACTAAAAGAAATCAAAATACACTAACCGGCAAAAATCTTCACAATGCACATGGCAAAATCGTAACACTACATTTGAAAAATTTAATACTCTAAACTTTACTTTTAAATATTTCAGAAAGGGGAAACAACAATCATAATTTTTCGGCAAGACTCTAAAGTTAAAACAAAAGCGTTAATACGCAACATGGTTTTTCGGCAAAATTCACTGTATTTTTACTTAAATGAAATACGGTCAGCAAATACGCAAATTTAAACTTTTATAATTAAATTACCACGAAGCTGAACAAGGCAGACATTTTGAGTGAATAAGAGGACGCACATTTTCTCAAAAGTGAGAACAATTCTCTTCAATTTAAATAATTCACAAAAAAAAAGTGCTAACTCGATAGCCTTCCTACCGGTTCAGAATCCGCAAAATCCTCACATGATGGGTCGCTATTGTCTCAATCGCCAGGCAAAAAGTGTCTCACTTTCCTCAGAAAATCATCGAGGACCCTTGCCAGTACACGCGAGTTTCTAAACCTAGCCTAATCTGCCATACTGGCGCGCGGACCAATCAGAGCTCGGCGGCGCTTTGGCGGGATTTTCGATTCAAATCTTTAAATATCATTAAACAACAATTAATTAATTACTAGTCGCTAAATTAACAATTTGACATCAAATGAACATCAAAATTATTATTTTCGGCAAAAATAAGGTCGCTATCAAGAACAAAAATAACAAAAATGCAAAAGCAAAAATCGCAAAATTCTAAAGTTAAAAAAAAAAAATAAACGTAAATGCAGGGGCTCTTCTTCCGGTCCAGTTTTGTAAGTGGTTAAAATATTCCTCTCTTCAGCTGTTTCAATCGACTTCCTTGGAATTTTTAGTTCCCTTGCGGGATTTCCAGAGCTGCTACGTCAACCAAATACAAAAAGAATTTCTATGTATCTCGCGAGCTATACTCGGAGTACATTATTACAAGACGCCATCGTTTTCTGAGGATACTAGGTGTAAGGGGCCAAACTACCCCGATTCCAACGGCGCATGAAAGTGGTGGGATCGGACACCCAAATTGCGGCATCAAACAGCCAAGTGGAATCAAACATCCAAATTAAAACGTGTTGGGATCGAACACCCAAATTGTGGCATCAAACAGCCAAGTGGAATCAAACATTCAAATCAAAAGGCGAGGCTTTGGCAGGGTACATCTTGCCAATAACCTCCAAAATATCCTTAAAAAAGCAGCAGCACAAAATTTTAACAAACATCCTTTTGTCAAGAATCTCCAAAGAAAACAATTCCAATAAAACAAAATCCATCTCGGAAGGACAAAAAACTCTTTCAATATCCTCGATTAATACAAATCCAGGTTAAGCGACTCTTATTGCATCTCAGGAACGAAAAAGGGACAGCTTACGGATGTAGAATATTAATTGAAAAGTCCCAAAACTTAGGGTAAAGACGTCTCTCTTTTCTGATGTGGTTTAACGAAGTCCTGGAGATCCGGCCCGCTAGCAATATTTACATAGGCAAAAAAAAGAAACAAAATACGGCAGTATTGCAAAATAAAACTAATTAAATAAATTCTTAAATTTTTGAAGGTGATTCGTGGAGCGGATTTTTAATAGAATTTGCGACCTGAACTGGAGTTCTATAATAATTTATTTATTTACATAACAACAGGGATCACAGTGGTTACTTCGCTCAATTTTAGGTGAAAAAGGGGATTTTGATTTTCAAAAAAGGGGATTTTCTTTAATAAAAAGGGGATTTTGAAAATTAAGAAAAAAGGGTTATATTAATAATTCAAGTTTTCTTTTACAAAATTTTCTTTTAATTTCTTTTTTAAAAACAGTTTTATTAATTAATTTAGTCTTTTTTTGTTCAACTTGTTTATGAAAATTTCAAAAGAAAGTGCACTCTCGGATTACATAAATTTATCTTTTATTAGGTTGTCTGTTCAATGACGAGAATATGGTTGTTGCAATTAAATATTTTTAAAAATAATTTTTAACTTCAAATGGTTTTTTAAATTATTTATTTAATAATTTAATAATTAGATTTTAAACAGGAAACATAAAAATCTGTGATGTGAAATGTTCTGATATAATGTTAAAGAAATTAAATTAAAAATCTTTCAGCAAAATATGACAAAATAAATTCAAATTATTTTTATTAATCTTTTTTATTGTATTTTTATATTTTGTAATTCAAAACAATTAATTTTTGTTTAAAATAAGTAAATATATTTCATAAACAATTTTTTTCATCCAATAAAATAAATTTAATGTATTTCAGCAAGAATACATGGTTTTATTTTATGATGCAAAACCAGTAATATTTGTTTAAAACGAGTATAAAATATTTAATAAACAATTTTTTATCCAATAAATTAATTTGCTTTAATTAATTAAGAATACGTGGTAATAAGAAAATTATATAACTTTTTAAAATAATTTTATTTTAATTATGTTTTTCTCATGTTTCCTGTTTAAAATCTAAATAAATTCAATAAATAATAATAAAAAACCATTTCAAGTTAAAAATTATTTTTAAACATTTAAATTCAATAACTAATTTCTCATCATTGTACATACACCCTAAAAAATGATAAATTTTTGCATTTCCGAAAGTGGAAAATAGAAACTTTTTGAAAAAAAAGAAGGTCAAAGAAGAGAAAAATGTTGATTTTAGGTGTTTTAGGTGATAAAATCTTAATTTTAGGTGTTTTAGGTGATTTTTCTAAAAAAAGAGGAAAATAAGGGGAAAAGGGGAAAAAAGGGGATTAGGTGAAAAAGGGGAGAGACTGTGATCCCTGTAACAATAATAACAAATCTTAAAAAATGAAAAATGGCAAGGCAGCAGGAGAAAATAATATTACAATAGAATTTATTAAAGAATTACCAGGGGTTTGCGCCGAGGAGTTACATAAAATAATAAACGGTTTCTGGGATGAAGGAGAGATGGGAAAAGGATGGGAAAAAGCTAGATTGTATCCTATTCACAAGGGGGGAGATGAAGATGACACGGGGAATTACAGAGGAATCGCCCTACTAGATGTAGGATACAAAATTATGGCCACTATTATGGAAAAAAGACTCGGGGAATGGGTAGAGAAAAGGGAAATTATAAAAGAAAGCCAGGCTGGGTTTCGAAGAAGGAGATCTACCAGAGACCATGTATTCGTATTAAACTCTCTAATTAATAATAAACTTAAAGAAGAAAAAAGAAAGTTATACACGGTCTTTGTGGATTTTCAGAAAGCATTTGACACAGTAGATAGGGAAATTCTAGTAGAGAAATTAGACAGAGTGGGAATAAGAGGAAGAATGCTGAGAATGATTAAAAAAATTTATAATAAAACGAGTAATGAGGTAATTACAGGAGATCATGATTAATGATATGGAAGAAGAGTGGGAAAGTAGGAACTTAGGAGGTACAGTTATAGGAAAAACAAATATATTTGGATTAAAATTTGCAGACGACTTAGCGTTGGCAGAAGGATTAACAGAAATGCTTAAAAGTTTAGAAAAATACGTTAAAAAGAATAAATTAGAAATCAATGTTGCAAAAACTAAAATTATGATATTTAGGAGGGGTGGCAAAAGGAAAAAAGGAGAACATTGGAAAATAGGAGGAAAAGAAATTGAAGTGGTAGGAAAATTTAAATACCTAGGTTTCTGGTTCTCCACTAAAGGGACGTACTCAAAACATATTCAAAAAATGAAAGGGAAAACTTTAAAAGCAATTAACGCAGCTTGGGGGGTTATGAAGAGAGCAAGAATAAATGGTCTAAATAGAAAGCTTTACATTATGGACACTTTAGCCAAAGTAGGAGGGCTATATGGAATTGAGATTTGGGGATGGGGTAGAAGAGAAGAAATAGAAAAAATTCAAGGTAAATTGGTCAAAATGGCGATGAGACTAGATGTAACAACCCCGGGTTACATCTGGCGAATGGAATCAGGGAGACAAAGTATAGAAATAGAAGCTAGAACTATGGCATCTAAATATTTATTAGAAATCTTAAAAATGGAAGACACAAGATGGCCGAAAATCTGTCTACAGGAAGAGATAAGGGGTATAAAAAACAGAAACCCGTCAGCTTGGGGTAAAGAGCTTCAGGAAGCATTAAAATCAGTAGGAGACGGAGAAACTATTAACTGGATATGGGAGGGGAATAGGAAAGATTCAATTGAAAAAAATTTAGTTAGAGGAACAGAGGTTAAAGTAAGCCAGGAAATTCAGCAGGATTGGCAAAAAATAGATAAATCTTCTTACTGTAAAAAATACAAAAAATTGAAATTATTTCCGGGTAAAGAAGAATATTGGGAGAATAAGGGAATAAAAATAGAAGATAAAGAACAATGAGCAAGATTAAGGTGCGGGAATGTTGGAAAATCGGGAAATAAGAGGTACAAAAATGTGATGTGCAGAATATGTGGGAAGGAAGAAGAAACCTTGGTTCATATATGGGTATGCAATGGAGTAGAAGGAAAAATAAATGGCAAATGGTGCGATCAGATTTCAAATTGGGTAGGAAGTAGAAAAGGAGACGAGCTTCAGGCTCACTTAATAGAGTCCTTGCTAAAAAAGCCGAACCTCGCTCTCTGCCGATTTGCAAGAGAGTTCGAAAGTAAAGCGAAAGAATTGTCAAGATTAGAAGGATAAATGAAATAAGGGAATACAGTGATAAGAGAATAAATCACTTAGCATTGTCTGTGATTGTCTACCAATGAGTCTATTTAAGCATTGTCGATCTTTAGTAATAATCTTCAAATCATTCATTACTTTTAAAAATGCTAATTGCTAATAGCTTTGTTGTTAATCTAAAGAGTTTTTCTTTTATTTTTTATTAATAACCTCGAAAATTTATATTATATAAGTGAATGCTCAACTGCATAAATCGGAAGATTCAGAGGGAATAATTGTAAAAGCATCTATGTAAAGAATGTATACAAAAGGAGAAATAAATATAATAATATAATATAATAACAAATCTTAAAAAAAAAATATAAATCCAAAATCGGTGTGACGTGTCAAAATTGGCACGTCACACGCATTAAATGGGAACGTTCGTCAATTTTGTTGACCAGTGTAATTTTTATTGTAAGCTGTCTGAAAAGTATTTTGCGCTCTTTTATTGTAAGGTCAAACGATACTAAAGTAAAGGCGAGCGCAAAATACTTTTCCGAACGCTTCTGTGAGGTCAGAGGACGAAAAAGCATTTTGCGCCTATTCACTCTACCCTCGGGCGGGAATCACTTACTTTGCGCACGCATTAAGTGCCCGAAATAACATACTTTTTGTTCAGGTAGGATAACAAAATATTTAAAGCATTATTACGAATGATTTTAATTGTAATAATATGTAAGAATTTTACATTTTTTTAACATAACAATCATAACATTTATTGTCTCTAATCCAAACGTGAGAATACATATGTGTACCAAACTGGAGCTAAATAAGCATTAGACTGAAGTGGAAAACGTTTCTGAGCAACGAAAACAAATTTTTTTTCTATTAAATTCTTTTTATTATAAAACCATAATTAAAAAACACATAAATAAACATTCCTAAATACTTCAAAGGTTTGCTACCCCTAAAAAAAAATTCTTTAACACAAAATTTTTTTTTTCAATTTTTGTTACGCACACAATTTTTTATTCTAAAATTATTAGTTGCAACCCCAAAAGACGAAAAAAAAGTTGCACCCCGATCTAGCCTGTGGAACCTTCCCTTTCATCCCTGCATAAGCAAAAAATATAAAAATTATTATCCTAAAAATCCATTTTCACTAACGCACACGATTTTTTTGCTTAAATCGTTACTTGCAACCCCAAAAGACGAGAAAAAAAGTTGCACCCTGATCTAGCCTATGGAACCCTCCCTTTCATCCCTTAACAAGGCAAAAATACAGATTTAATTATCGTAAAAATCCATTTTCACTTACGCACACAATTTTTTTTGCTAAAAGTATTAGTTGCAACCCCAAAAGACGAGAAAAAAAAGTTGCACACCGATCTAGCCTATGGAACCCTCCATTTCATCCCTTAACAAGCCAAAAATACAGATTTAATTATCCTAAAAATCCATTTTCACTCACTCACACGATTTTATTTGCTTAAGTTATTAGTTACAACAAATAAAAGAAATAGTTGATCCGTTGGAGCCAAATTGTATAGGTTTTTGATTTTTAAACAAAAAAACAAAAAACACTAACCACATAAATTAAAACGTTTTTTATTCTACGTTTCGTCAACATTTCGTTGACCTCTTCAGGCTGTAAATACAAAATATACACACTTGAGAAAATATTTTTAACACGAACAAAACACACTTTATAAAAAATACTAGTCTAATGAATTTAATAAAAAATAACAATGTGGATTTTTCTAATTTAAAAAAAGCTATATATGGGGGATTATTTCTCAAGTGTCACAGGTCCGAAAAGCAAGTTTATTCTATCGGGCTGAAACTTGGACAAAATGTTGTCCTATTGAATAGTAATCAATAAAAAGAAAATCTTGACTATAGAAGAAATATTAAGATTGGGGAAGGGGATGAAATTTTTGATTTTTTTAAAAAACTGTTTACTTTGATAAAATTTTGTTCTTATAATTTAAATTGAAAAAATTCTTGTAATACAAGTTTCGATAGATTTTTTCACGCTCTTTCGATTGGTCATATTGTTTTTTACGAGAAAAAATTTTTTGATCCCTAAAAATGGAAAATAAAAATAAAAATGACTTTTTCTTCAAAAAGGACAATTTTTAATTTTTTTTTTATTTTTTTAAATGAAAGACCTACTTTTTTCCTATAAAAAATTTTTGGAGTAAAATGTTGGATGAGAACTCCTAATCATCGAAAATACATGTTGAATAGAACTTAACGCCTGTGTCGCTCGCTACCACTAGCACACACTTTGGCCAAAAGCACTATTTTTGATAAAAATCAGCCGACAACTCAAAAATGAACCGATTTTAATTATTTTTTTTTAAATACTCAAGAATGTTTGTACTATAACGCTTAACTGCTACAAAGTCAAGATTTTTTTTATAAACTAAAATAAATGTTAATAACTTTTAAAAAGTAAAAAATTGATTTTTGAGAAAGTGATTTCCAGATACTTTGATGCAAGAAACTATATAAACTTATATATTTTACACACAAATTTTATCTAAAATATTTTTAAATGGTTCCAGTTATAACACAACAATTTTTAATTTGTTTAAACAACCTTAGTTTACAAATAAATAACTTCCAAACCTTTCCTACCTTAGACTTTGTTTCTTTTGTAAAACTAATTAATTACTATTGGCCAGAGTTCTAATACAGTTGGGAATAATTTCTAACAATTTTTAAATTGTTTAAACAATCTTAGTTAACAAATAAATTACTTTTAAAGTTTTCTTTATTTAGATCTTGTTTTTTTGTGAAATTAATTAATTACTATTGGTCTAAAATTCTAATACAGTTCAGGTTGTTTATTATCATTTTTTAAATTGTTTAAACAATCTTAGTTAATAAGTAAATTACTTTGAAAGTTTTCTTTACTTAGATTTCGTTTGTTTTGCAAATTTAACTGATAACTTTTGACTTTGATTTATCATAGAGTTTCAGATGTTTAGTAATAATTAATAATTATCTAAGATATTGTTTGAACAATAGAATAATTGTAAGAAAACATCTCAAACTGTATTATAAATCTAGGCCAATACTTAATAATTAAATTTGCATAAGAATCCAAATCTAAGGAAGGAAAACTTTTAAAGTAATTTATTCGTTAACTGAGATATTGTTTAAACAATATAATAATTATTAGTATACATCATAAACTCTATTTTATAAATCTAGGCCAATAGTTATCAGTTAAATTTAAAAAAAAAAAACGAAATACAAGTGAGGACAACTTTCCAAGTAATTTATTTGTGAACTAAGATATTGTTTAAACAATATAATAATTATTACTGAACATCTTAAACTCTATGATAAATCAAGGACAAAAGTTATCAGTTAAATTTGCAAAACAAACGAAATCTAAGTAAAGAAAACTTTCAAACCCAAATAGCACCGAAGTTTGCGGGAAGCTAACGGGAAACTAACCGTGATAGGTTCGATAGCTTGCACTGTTAGCTTCCTGTTAGCTTCAGGGAAGCTCTAAATGTCCTCCGTTTTATAGTTTCCGATGTTAGCTTCCAGAAAGCTAAAAATGTAATTTTTCCGAAAGTTAATTTTGGTAACTTTACACAAAATTTCTATGATAAATTAAAAAATCTATTTATATGCGCAGTCGTTTTCTACTGCTTTCTATAGTAGTTAGGGCTGCGCACAACTTTTGAATAGCCTTTCCTACTGGGAAGGTATGCATGTAAAAAAATTTAAACATGTTGAAAAAAAAAAAAATTTTAAATTTTTATTTTTTTTATTTTTCTTTTTATACGAGAAAGTGTTACGCGAACATTGTGCAAAGTTACTAAAAAGACTTTCGGAAAAATTACATTTATAGCTTTCTGGAAGCTAACATCGGAAACCATAAAACGGAGGACATTTAGAGTTTCCCTGAAGCTAACAGGAAGCTAACAGCGCAAGCTATCGAACCTAACATGGTTAGTTCCCCGTTAGCTTTCCGAAAACTTCGGTGCTATTTGGGAAGTAATTTACTTGTTAACTAAGATTGTTTAAACAATTTAAAAATTGATAATAAACAACCTGAACTGTATTAGAATATTAGACCAATAGTAATTAATTAATTTCACAAAAAGACAAGATTTAAATAAAGAAAACTTTAAAAGTTATTTATTTGTTAACTAAGATTGTTTAAACAATTTAAAAATTGTTAGAAATTATCCCCAACTGTATTAAAACTCTAGGCCAATAGTAATTAATTAGTTTTACAAAAGAAACAAAGTCTAAGGTAGGAAAAGTTTGGAAGTTATTTATTTGTTAACTAAGGTTGTTTAAACAAATTAAAAATTGTTGTGTTATAACTAGAACCATTTAAAAATATTTTAGACAAAATTTGTGTGTAAAATATATAAGTTTATATAGTTTCTTGCATCAAAGTATCTGGAAATCACTTTCTCAAAAATCAATTTTTTATTTTTTAAAAGTTATTAACATTTATTTTAGTTTATAAAAAAAATCTTGATTTTGTAGCAGTTAAGGATTATAGTACAAACATTCTTGAGTATTTAAAAAAAAATAATTAAAATCGGTTCATTTTTGAGTTGTCGGCTGATTTTTATCAAAATTAGTGCTTTTGGCCACAGTGTGTGCTAGTGGCAGCGAGCGTCACAGGCGTTAGGTTCTATTCAACATTTATTTTCGATGATTAGGAGTTCTCATCCAACATTTTACTCCAAAGATTTTTTATAGGAAAAAAGTAGGGCTTTCATTTAAAAAAATAAAAAAAAATTAAAAATTGTCCTTTTTGAAGAAAAAGTCATTTTTATTTTTATTTTCCATTTTTAGGGATCAAAAAATTTTTTCTCGTAAAAAACAATATGACCAATCAAAAGAGCGTGAAAAAATCTATCGAAACTGATATTACAAGAATTTTTTCAATTTAAATTATAAGAACAAAATTTTATCAAAGTAAACAGTTTTTTAAAAAAATCAAAAATTTCATCCCCTCCCCCAATCTTAATATTTCTTCTATAGTCAAGATTTTTTTTTTATTCATTACTATTCAATAGGACAACATTTTGTCCAAGTTTCAGCCCGATAGAATAAACTTGCTTTTCGGACCTGTGACACTTGAGAAATAATCCCCCATATGCTAAGCAACAAAAAATTGTCATCCCTTTTAAGAATAAACATTTTTATACAAAATGCAAACAACAATTTAAAAACTACAATAACTGTACTATTCCTAAAGTTCAAAAGTCGCTTAATAATATTGGAGTGGTATATAGAATTCCCTGCAAAGATTGTAACGCAGCATATTATGGTGAAACCAAAAGATTGCTTGGAACTAGAGTTTGTGAGCATAAAACTAACAAAAATCCAAACTTCGTCATCAACTTACATTGTAAAAACAATAATCATGAATTCGACTTTAAAAGTACTAAAATTGTAGATTTCGAAAGAGATTGGCGCAGGCGTCGAATTTCCGAAATGATTTTTATTAACCACGACCCTAATAGCATTAACATTAAGGAAAATATAGACAATTTAAACAAACATTATAAGCTAATTTTACAGAGAAAATTCTCCGTTTCTTAATTCTTATTCACCAGGCTCATTATTTCAATTTCTTGTTTATTATTTTGAATTTGTCAATATCTGTTTACGTTTATTTTCCTTAGGCTTTCTGAATTTGTAATTTCTGTATTATTTTTCGTCAGTTTGTCTCTTGCATTTAACATGACAACACGTTTGACTGTGTCACTGCTTAGTGATGTTTACTTTTAATTTTGACGTTTCCGTTATTTAAGGTATTAAATTCATTAGACTAGTATTTTTTATAAAGTGTGTTTTGTTCGTGTTAAAAATATTTTCTCAAGTGTGTATATTTTGTATTTACAGCCTGAAGAGGTCAACGAAATGTTAACGAAACGTAGAATAAAAAACGTTTTAATTTATGTGGTTAGTGTGTTTTGTTTTTTTGTTTCAAAATCATAAACCTACACAATTTGGATCCAACGGATCAACTATTTCTTTTATTTATTGACAATGGAGAGCAACAAAACATTTACCTTATTAGTTACGACCCCAAAAGACGAGAAAAAAAGTTGCACACCGATCTAGCCTATGGAACCCTCTCTTTCATCCCTTAACAAGCCAAAAAAATAGATTTAATTATCCTAAAAATCCATTTTAACTTACGAACACGAATTTTTTTTGCTGAAATTATTAGTTGCAACCCCAAAAAACAAGAAAAAAAGTTGCACCCCGATCTAGCCTATGGAACCCTCTCTAATATCCCTTAACATGCTAAAAATACAGATTTCATTATTCTAAAACCCATTTTTACTTTCGCACACGATTTTTTTTGCTTCAATTATTATTTGTAACCCCAAAAAGCAAGAAAAAAATTGGCACCCTGATCTAGCCCATGGAAACCTCCCTTTCATCCCTTAACAAGCCAAAAATACAGATTTAATTATCCTGAAAATCCATTATCACTTACGCACACGATTTCTTTTGCTAAAATTATTAGTTGCAACCCCAAAAGAGGAGAAAAAATGTTGAACCCCCATCTAGCCTATGAAACCCTCTTTTTCATGCTTTAGCAAGCGAAAAATACAGATTTAATTATCCTGAAAATCCATTTTTACTTACGCACACGATTTTTTTGTTGACTAATTGTTCCAAAGGCTAGATCATGGTGCCAATTTTTTTCATGCTTTTTGGGGTTGCAAATAACGATTTAAGCAAAAAAAATTGTGTACGTAAGTGAAAATGGATTTTCAGGATAATTAAATCTGTATTTTTGGCTTGTTAAGAGATGAACGGCAGGGTTCCATAGGCTAGATCAAGGTGCAACTTTTTTTCTCGTCTTTTGGGGTTGCAACTGATGATTCAAGCAAAAAAAATCATGTGCGTAAGTGAAAATGGACTTTTAGGATAATTAAATCTATATTTTTGGCTTGTTAAGGGATGAAAAGGAGGGTTCCATAGGCTAGATCAGGGTACCAATTTTTTGCTTGCTTTTTGGGGTTGCAAATAGCGATTTAAGCAAAAAAAATCGTGTGCGTAAGTGAAAATGGATTTTCAGGATAATTAAATCTATATTTTTGGCTTGTTAAGGGATGAAAAGGAGGGTTCCATAGGCTGGATCAGGGTGCAACTTTTTTTCTCGTCTTTTGGGGTTCTAAATAACGATTGAAGCAAAAAAAATCGTGTGCGTAAGTGAAAATGGATTTTTAGGATAATTAAATCTGTATTTTTGGCTTGTTAAGGGATGAAATGGAGGGTTCCATAGGCTAGATCATTGTGCAACTTTTTCTGTATGATTTAAAATGGAAACAGCCAAATATGAATTTTAAATTCAAAACAGCGGAAACAAGATGGCAACATATTTTGAAAATTATGTAGGCTTCTCGCACAAGTCAGTATCCTGGGGTTAATGGAATCATTGATTACACATTGTAAGTTAAAATTTTAAAATTATTTCAAAAAATTTCAAAAATTTTCAAAATTAATTCTGGCAAGCCTGAATGAAGAAGGGGCATGATTTGGCTGAACGGGCTCTAAACTGGATGACTAGAATAAAAATTTGAAAACCTTGCCAAACATTTCCAAAAGACGTCCCTATATCGGCTTTTATGGCCAAAATACATTTAAGGACGTCTTTTAGATTTTTGTGCCTACTGAGTTTAGATTTGCCTGATCTGGAAGACCAAATCTGATTCACCTCTGGCCCTGATCATATATGCCAGAATAAAAATTGGGAAACCCTAAAGTTTGTTAGTTATTTAAAAGCAGGTTGTAGTTGACAGAACTCGTCTGAAGAAAACTTGTCAGGGCCAGGTCTGGGCCATGTTTGATTTTTCATACAGATGAAGTCAAGATCTTAATATTTTAAACGGTGAACTAAAAACTAAAATTTATAAATATTTTTGTAAGTCTTTAAATAATTGCTCTAGGGTGGACTAAAGTAACTGAGCGGAAGTTTGTAAATTTGAGTTAAAAAAACAAAATGTTCACTGAATTTAAATTGATTAGTGTAAAGAAATGATAACCATTTTATAAATAATACAGTTTAAATTAATTAAAATTTGTTTTCATGCAGATTTGTCACAAGAAGTAAACAATATCCTTGATATTGATTCAGGAATGGTTATGATGAACAATAGAATTTGTGAAAATAATCTTCCTCAAAAAACTGAAAATAACTCTTTTTCAAGCAATTTAATAAATAAAGATGATTATATAGTAAAAGAGAATGTTTTTCTATCTTCAGATGAAGATTCTTGTTTGTCCGATATAGAAGGAAATGAGAACAATCGTTTCACTATTGACGAATTTCCCAACGAATTAGAACCTTCTGATGATGCAGTGGAGAGAAAAAGCGAGGAACCGAAAAATTTAACCAGGAAACGATTGTGAAACCTTCTGTGACGACTTATCGCGAGATTTTAATAGATTAATATTTATTGAAAAAGTAGAAAGGGGTCCGACTCGCGACCGGTCTCACAATTCGTGCACAAAACTTACCATGTAGATTAAAATCGGTGATAAAAGGAGAGAATCGATAAGAAAGCGATCAATTAAGCATATTCCAACCAGGTGAGAAGCAAAGGCGAACTTACCGATTTGCAGTAGACAGGTGAGAATTAACCAACAAGTGTAGGCGCTCGTCAAGCAATATACATACAGTGAAAACTCTCTATAGCGAATTTGAAGGGACCGAGCAATTTGTTTCGTTATAGAGAGTTTTCGTTATATCGAGTGAGCAAAAAAAAAACAGTATTTCACATTAAATTTTTATTAATAAAAGCAAAAAACACAATTACAGAAAATAAAGTTAAGTTTTTGTGAACATGAAAATAATTATTTATAATAGTCTATAATTTTACTTTGATTTTTCTTGCTATGCCAATATTTTATTTGGATTTGTTTAACTATTTTGTCGATTTCTTGAGATAATTTAAAATCATGTTCATGAAACAAAAAGAATTTTTGTAATGTTTTGGCTGTAACAAGAGCTTGCTCGGTAGTCAGTGTTGCAAGATCTTCTGACTGCTGCTGTTCTTCTTCATCGTCATTTTTTAAAAATAAATTTAAAATATCGTTATCTGAAAGAGTACTTGTTGTAACAAGGCTCTCGTCTATTTCTGCATAGTTTTCTATTACATGAATTATGGAAACTGTTTCAACAATACAAAAACTCTTTCTTTTGCAAGCCATGTTAAATTATACTCACATTCAACTTCTATTAAACTCAAACAGACACTAAACTTATTTTCGACAGTAACGAATACATTCATATCTGTCTACATACCATCAGAAACTAGTTAGCAGCAACAATAGCACACAGAAGTACACAAGTGAAACAAAGTTGGAAGAAAAATATTTTTATTTCGGGAAGTTACAATTGCGTTATAAAGAGTGACTACTTCGTTATAGAGAGTGTATCTATATACGGATTTCAATACAAACCAACCAAATGGTACTGACTTTCACCTTATAGAGAGTTTTATCTTATAGAGAGTTTCGTTAGAGATAGTTTCCACTGTATATCCAAAACGCCGCGTGACAGCGGGTGGTGATTATTCACGCAGAAACGTAACACAGTTCAATAAAGTTTCCAAAAAATTTATTAGTGCACTACACTGCGTTTATAAGAACAACGATAAATATAATTATATTAACAATGGTGAAGTCACGCTCGCTAACGTGCGTCGCTCGCATCAATCTAACGTGGTTGCCCGCAACAGGTGACGGCGTCGCCTGCTGCGCTAACGCTCGACGCGCCACCTGAAACTAGAAACCGCGTAGATTCAAATCTTTTATAGTGTCACTTATGCCACAATTAAATTAAAAGAGCGAACTGGGAGGGAGACAATGATTTAATAATTTAAATAACAATTTAGATCGTTACACCTCAAAATTGGAAACGAAACGTCCAAAAATGTCAGTGAACCTTAGACAAAAATATACATCTGCAGCTACAAAAAAGACCGTTTCTGCACGTTTAATGCAAAGGACATGTGGTCCTGGTTACCAAATGAAATGTGAAGAGAAAATTTCTGAAGCAACAAGAATTGCAAGAATGCAATTAATAGTGTAGAAAATTCGATTTTATTCTAACAAGTAATGATACCCAAGTGTAAATCTGGGATCGACTTCTGCCTTGGATTATTTTGTAGAGAATCGAAAAATATTTGACACGTATATTTTCGTTTCGGCAGACATGTTGTTTTAGGGGTTAAAAATAAGGATTGAAGATTGCGATTTGTTAACATTGTGTAATAAGGTGTTTCAAAAAATAAAAATTTTTGAAAATCGATTAAAGTCGCATGGAAATCGACTACAAATGTAAAAAAAATTACCACTATAGATCAAAAATAAAAAAATATTGTTAATTTTTTTCCATTTCTAGTTCATTTCCGTGCGACTTTCATCGATTTTCGAAAATTTTCATTTTTTGAAACACCTTATTACACAATGTTAACAAATCGCAATCTTCAATCCTCATTTTTGACCCCTAAAACAACATGTCTGCCGAAACGAAAATATACGTGTCAAATATTTTTCGATTCTCTATAAAATAGTCCAAGGCAGAAGTCGATCCCAGATTTACACTTGGGTAGCATTTCTTGTAAGACATGTTTCTGAAAGTAGACTAGAAAATATTGAAAAGTCGTCAAAAGGAAATTTTACTAGAAAGTATACTATTAATGAAAGAGACAGAATTATTCCTGTCTGCAAAACAATGTTCTTAAATACATTAAATATCAGCGCGCAAATGGTAGAAACTGCATTTAAAAAATTACGAGTTGGCGAGTCAAATTTAGTAGATAAAAGAGAGACGGCTAAGAAAAGACCAAGAGCTATTGAGGAAGATAAAACCGAGAGTGTTAAAGAACATATAAACTTATTTCCTAGGGTCGAATCGCATTATACACGTAAAGATTCAAATCGCGAGTATTTAGAAGAATCTTTATCACTCAGTAGAATGTTTGAAATGTATGTTACCTGGGCGAAGGAGAACGAAAACCATTGGCCACTAAACGTCATTATTATGATGTATTTAATTTTAAATTTAACATTGGTTTTTTTAAACCTAAGAAAGACCAATGCGATCTTTGCGAGGGTTATAAAAATGCACCAGTTAAAGAGGAATTAGAAGATAAATATAAAATTCGTATTGAGAATAAGGATAAAGCTAGGAGTGTTAAAGAGACAGATAAACAAACTGCGAGAGAAAATAAGACATCATCGTGCTTGATTACTTTCGATTTCCAAAAAGTGTTAGCTACGCCTAAAACTGAAGCAAGTTGTCTGTATTATAAGCGAAAACTCTCGGTTTATAATTTCACTATTTACGATATAGTGAATCATGAAGGCTATTGTTACGTTTGGACTCAAAACGACGCAAAGAAAGGATTAAACGAAGTAGCCAGTTGCTTGGTCAACTTTATTGAAAAAAAAAGCTTTGGCAGGCATCAAAGACTTCTTTTTGTGGTCGGATAACTACGGAGGACAAAATCGAAATAAAAACGTATTAGCAATGTTCTTGTATGCTCCATCTAAGTACAATATCAACATTAAGCATTCTTTTCTAGAAGTTGGTCACACCCATAATGAGGGTGATTCAATGCACTCAACTATTGAAAGGCACGCAAGGGGGCGAAAAATTTTCACTGCTACTGAATGTTGCGATTTAATGTATCTGCAAAATTGACTAAACCGCACTATCAAGTCATAAACGTGATATGATTTTTAATTTCAAACAATTGTCGGCTTATATGAATTGGTTACAAACTGTAAAAGGCAAAAATAAATTGAAAACGGTATCTTTACCAATTTCTAAATTAAAACAAGTCTTAGCTTCTTATGAAAATCTTAACCAACTGCTGTATAAAACCTCCTTCGATTCGAATTGCGAAACTTTAGTGACGAGAAAGGAAAGAACTAACGTAAATGTTAAAAAGTATTTTCCTGAACCTGCTTATACAGGCTGCCAAGGACTTCCTTCAGAAAAATCAAAGGATTTACAAACTTTGTGCAAGAGTGTCATTATTCCACCGCAATATCACTACTACTTCAAATCTTTAACAGAAAGAAATCTGATCAACGAAAATCAACAACCCAGTGACGAAGAGGAGTAAAAAATTAACAACGCGTCAATAATGATTAAATGTGGATAGTTAAAAATTATGAAATGATAAAGTATTAAAATTTAATTGAAACCAAAACAGCAGAGGAGAGAGAGAGAGAGAATTACACTAATTAATAGGTTATGCATGTTTAAGAAACCAGATGTTTTATTTTCGTTATAAATAAAAGTCAGAATTTTAGGTATAAAATCGACGAGAACATTTTTGAAGTGTGTCACATTATCTTGTTTACAATATTGAAATTTACTATTGTTTTCAACACAATTATAAAATTAAGCTAACAAAATATTGCAGCCAAATGTTAACTTTTTAAGTTTTACTTCACTTTTAAATCAATTTAATTTAAGAAGTTTTAAAAATGTTTTGTTTATAAAAAGTTGCAAATATATTATAATAATTAATTAATTTGCATTTTCATTTTTTACACATCATAAAATTTTGTCGGAGGGTAATGAATAAATCCAAAAATTCATTATTTTAAATTTGTTTTCAATATTGAATTTAAACAAATTCGAATTTGACTGAACAGAATTTTTATTTTACAGAACTTATTTTTAAATAACATTTTATATAAAAGATTTTAGATTTAACCGACTTCAATTTAGCAGAATTCTCTACCAACAGATTAATAAGACGAATTTTGGAATATCAGAATATTCATTTGTCCAAATTTTAATTTGCACCAATTGGCATTTGGTAGAATTCTTAAAACGATAAAAAAAATTTCCTGCTTTTTTCGGACATTAGGAATTTTGGTGTAATTAAAATTTAACATTTCAATAATTCTATGAAGTATTATTTCGTCTAAATAAAAACTTGGAAAATTGAATATTTAATAACATAGATATTCTAAATTGTTATTAAAAAATTTGACTTATTTGAAATTCTGTTAAGGGGAGAGTATAGTTAATTCGGTGAAAAAATGGCATGTTTTCGTGATTTTTTTTTGGCGCTCTGGTTAGAGCCAGTGTATTGGACAAATTTTACATTTATAGTACATCATTTAAAGATAATTTAGTCAAAATTTGAAAGCTATATGATGAGAAGGAACTGATTGGGACGCGATTTCCGAAGACTCTTTTAAAAAAAACCATTTTGCGGTCTTCACTGTAAGTCGAAGCTGGATCTTCTGAAATCAAAAACCCAAGACTTTTTTGTTAACTGATGAGTGTCCCGAGGTAACGCTGTCGAGTTTTTATTTTTTTGTTAATTATTACTCATTTTACAATAAAAAATGTGTTGACATTTTATAGCAAAAATCGATTTTTTGATTTCAAAGTGGTGCCAAAAATCCAAAAATGAAAAAAAAAACTCGACAGCGTTACCTCGGGATATTCATCAGTTAACAAAAAAATCTTGGGTTTTTGATTTCAGATGATCCAGCTTCGACTTAAAGTGAACACCGCAAAATGGTTTTTTTTTAAGTCGTCTTCGGAAATCGCGTGTCAATCAGTTCCTTCTCATCATACAGCTTTCAAATTTTGACTAAATTATCTTTAAATGATGTACTATAAATGTAAAATTTGTCTAATACACTGGCTCTAACCAGAGCGCCAAAAAAAATCACGAAAACATGCCATTTTTTCACCGAATTAACTATACTGCAAAAACATGGTGTCTTAAATTGGACAAAAATGTCTTAAATTAAGATACTTTTGGTATCTAAGACACGAAAAATGTCTCAATTTAAGATATTTTTAAACAATTTAAGACACCTGTTCTTGCAGTGCAGTGCATAAAATAAGTCCGGTTGATGTAGCACTCCTTAAAACGTTTTATCAATAAAGAACAGTTAAGTAATATACAGTTTATTTATAATTAAATTTGAAGTAAGTTAAAATATGTAAGTAAAAACTGACCAAAAACCAAGAAAATATTGATTCAAGGGGTAAGCAAGCCTTACTGTACAAAAATGTTGTGTTTGAAAACAAGACAGCTGTTTCACTTTAAAATAAGACTTTTTCTAGTGATTAGAATTCGCACTGTTTCTAGTAGGTACTCCTTTTGCATTTATCTTTAATTAGTTCGATTCAAAAATAAATAATTAATTAATAATATGAAAATAATACATGCAGATATGCAATATTAAATTAATTAATAAGTAGAAGACTAAATAATAATTCAATTAATTATGTAATAACTAATTAAATAATTTTAATTAGTGATAATTTCATTTTTTCATAATATTTATATTATTTTAAAAAATAATTAAAACTTAAATAAAGCATTCAATATTAGGATCAAATTCTCTTGCGCGATTGTTTTTGTTAAATTGATATTTCACTTTTTTTAACTTAAAGTTATTTCGCATTGAGGATAATGTTATAGTTTTATGAACGGGAGGGGTCGAAATGTAGATCAGAAATTGTCGGTGTTGCACATCACCCCACAACACCCTATTATTGAACAAAACGATCGGGATGATTTGAAGCACTTTTAATAAAACCATTTTAAACAAACCCACTCATTTTGACCAATGATACACTGGAAAATCGTCAATTTCTCATTTTTCCGCAAGAACCACCGCATTTTCTAGATTCTACTTTCTTAGCCGTTGGTTCCCTAAAGTAGGGATAAATTTTTTCAAGAATCTCCATAAAGTTAAAGGGAGATTCCAGTGATTTTAAGGTTTTTTCAAAGATTTTTTTTTATAGTAAAATAGTACTTATATTAACCAACAAGGGGTTAAAGGCAGCCATTTGTTTACGCTGATGTTTGTGCACGAGTGACAGTGACAATATACATTTCTTATAGTTTAAAAACTGCTCTCTCAAGCGGTGCACAAGAAAAACAGTAAATTTAAAAATAAACATACACTAGAACCTCCGAAGAGCGGACGGCTAGAGTCTTCGACCGCTCTACGGAAATTTACCCATGACGGCTTAATACATTCTGTTTAATATAATATAATAATAAAATATATTCTACATCCAAGAAAGTTTTTCATTTTTTTTTCATTCATTTTACGACAGTATTTAGTAACTCGAGAACAAATTTAACGTAAGCAAGGGAGGAACAATTCACCAAATGTATGCAGACGCTCCTGAAGCTACGCTGACTTTCTGTTTCTAGTCCCGCCCATTTCTTCCCCCTTACTCCACAACGCGTCCCGCATATAACTCGTCCGCTCTCTTGAAGACCGCTCTTGGAAGATTCTAGAGGTACTACAGTTAGTTAATTAATAAAAAATACAAATTTTCGAGGTTTTTTTTACTTCAGACTATTTTTCCCGTCTTTTTCTAATTATACGAACCAAAAATAAAAGAAAAAAAATTTCGATCTTTTGAAAAAAAAATCACTGTAATCACCCCTTAAGTCTTCTTACTACTTCGTGTTTCATTCTTAAAAAAAAATTTTTATCATATAATTTTTAAAACTAATATAGCAAATAATAAGTAACCCTTGAAAAAACATTAAAATCCACTTATTTTTCTCACAGATAAGATGACATTTAATCCGTAAGTCATAAGTTAGATCTCTTTATTATTGTAATAATTTCTGAAATTAAAAAAATGTATAGAAATGATAAATAATGATTTTGAACTGATCCTACCTTAAAGTTGATCCTCTCACAAATTCATTAGGATGCTGAAGATCTTTCCTGTATGCATCACAAACAAGTATCATTTCTTGTAATAATTTTCCATCAGAAGAAGTTTTCGGTACTATTTCCCAAAATATTAGAAGCAATTTTTTTATCATATGATCCTGAAGGGGCAAAACAAATCTGATAATTGTCATTAGAAGGCCAGGAAGCCTTTCTCCACTTAAAATCATGTGAATAGTTTTTTTAAGAGCTTCAATTTTGGTGTTGGTGTCTCCTTTTTCAAGATCTTGCTTTAACTGCATTTCATTAAAAGGCTCAGTATCAATCGCTATATTGATTAGCGTATAGCAAGGTTGCTCTACTGCGGCGCTCATATTGGAGTCTTTAATCGACGTGTACGACGTCCTGTAAAAAAAATTAATTTTGGTATCGTCACGAAACTTTTTTTAACGTTTCAGTTTTGATCTTACACACTAAAAAAAAAACATAATTTAGTTGGTTTTTATCTTCACGATGAAACAAAAAATGTATTACTTTTTTATTTTTATCTTTCAAACAGCAATTTCGTGTAAAATTTTAAATGCAGACATCATTTGTGACAAATATTCAATAATAATATCCGTAAACACTTGAAGTTAGTTAGTACACTGAAAAAAATGGTTCGTTTTCAATGACCAAACTCAGTATGGTTGACAT
Source organism: Ganaspis brasiliensis (assembly GCA_037103525.1). NCBI lineage: Eukaryota > Metazoa > Arthropoda > Insecta > Hymenoptera > Figitidae > Ganaspis > Ganaspis brasiliensis. Next base: position 922,732 of record JAZKLR010000633.1, on the reverse strand, counting down.
TAGATAGGTTGCTTGAAACAAATAGATTGGTTTCTTTAATCTAACCAGTTTGGTTGTAATAATCTGAATGGTTTGGTTGGGATAGAAATGTTTAGGGAAACCGTATTTTCGGGTTGGACTGGTCAAACGCAGCATTCCTACTCCTTTAAATCGGAACTTAGAAATTTGTGCATTCTGGAGAACTTTGCAAACAAGTGTGAATTTTAAAATAATTAACTTTTATTAACTTTAATAAAAAATACAAATAACTTGATTAGTTTCTCTTAGTTATTTTATTTATTATAATTATAAAAAAATTATTTATGTAACATGTTATTGTTATAAAAATTTGTTTTACATATTTATTACTATTAATATTATTTTGCGCTTATTTTGCGCATGCGCTAGTAGCCGCAGCACGTGTTTATCTCGCTCGTATTTTAAATTACTGTTTTTTTGTGGTCTTCGGCTTGTTTAAATGGAAATTTTTATTTCCTTGAGTGCGGTAAACTGTTAAAAATTTGTTTATCGGCGTTTTTATTGAAATGTTTGACGTTTTATGTGATCATTTTCTATAAATGTGAACTGTACTCATTGTGGGAACATTATCATGCCGCCTAAAGAGGAAAAAATTTGTGTTTGGTGTAAAAATGTTATTGAAGCAAGAGCAACTAGATGTCCAGGATGTAATTCACCCTATCATAAGGACTGTTCTCAGTTAGTTGATAAACTGGATAGTGGTAACTTTGCAAAATGTTGTAAGCCTCGTGCTTCGTCATCGTCTGATCTAACGCAACATGGCTTCTCTGGATCATCTCTGACTGCATCAGATGTGGCTAGGATTGTTAATGATAATAATAAGGAATTGGGTAAACAGCTTACAGAATCATTTAGGGAGGCATTGAATTTAATTGCTGAATCTTTAACCTCAAAAATAGATACTGCTTTGACTTCAATTAAGGATACGGATTTGAGAGTCAATGACCTTACTACCAGAGTCAATGAGCTTGAAATCTTTGTCAAAGATAAGCCTAATCAAGCACTTCCTGTTCCTGAAATTCCCACTATAATACGCTCATGTTCTGCTGAGATAGCTGATAGGGATTCACGTAAGCAGAATCTTATTTTATTTGGACTTCCTGAGTCTGATTCTTCCTTGGATGTTGACGTAATATAGATAATGATATGAAAAATATTAAATCTACTCTGTCTGATTTCATTTCATCACCTGTCATGGAATCGCTAAAATTTAAAAGGATTGGTTTTTCTGCTCAGGAACGTCGCAAGCCGAGACCAGTGAGGATTCGTTGTGTCAATCAAGATATGGCGAGAGAAATTCATATGAATTAGGGGAGACCGGGGCTATTCGGCTCACTTTTGGTCAGACAGGAAAAAAGTTAGGAAATTATTTTTTAAATCCAAACATGGATATATCATTTAGTTGCCTATCATTTGCACTTTCCAATTTGCAAGGACTTTTTGATTTATCTTTTATAGTTTTAGCTCTAGATAATTTTGAATGCAGATATACCAAATTCTCAAACTGCAAATTTGGCAGGTAAATCGGCTCACCCTGTGGGGCAATTCGGCGACTTTTATTTTTTACGAAAAATAAAAAAGTTCAATAACCTTTATTTTGTAAATATGAAAAGTACCTATATTCTTATTATAATTATGCAGTGATGGATCAAGGTCAAAATTTCTGGGGGGGACTGGGGCCCCTAAAATTAAAGAAAATTCATTAGACCTTACTTTTTTTTATTTTTTTATAAAAAATAAAAAAGTTAGTACACTCATTATTGGTAATTATTAAAAGTAGTCATATTCTTATCATAATTAAGCAGGGGCGGATCAAGACAAAGTATTTTTGGATAAGATGATTAACCGTCGCGTGAGCCCATTTACCCCACCCTGACTTTTGGCACTTTAAAACAAATACAAGTCACATTTGATACATATAAATAAAATAGCATAGGTGTATCGAAAGAGCACACCTGAGAGCATAAAAAAAACTTACCCAAAAAAATTAGGCTCGTAAATTAATGTACTAAAAACGTAAAAGTTTGTAAGTAAAAAGTGTACGCGCGACGCATAAAAACATAATACTCTACCTGACACGAGGATGAATCAATAGAATTACACTAAATTTCGTTTACCTAACTAAAATGTTGAGACCTATATTCTATAGCGACCTTTCCCTCCTAGATTCTAATTAAGGCGTGAAATCGCTAATGAGCCGAATTACCCGCCGGTTCGGATTGCCCCGCTCTCCCCTACTTGAAATTGAGGAAAACTTTCAGTCAAACGGAAAAAGCAAAAAATATTTGGGTTGCCCAAGATCGGACCAAATTACAAATGTTGGAAGTAAAAGAGCTGAGGAAGGACATCAACGAACGTCGTGGGAAGGGAGAACATGGTCTCAAAATTGTTTATCGACAAGGAAATCCAATTATCGTTGCGATGCAAAATCGTCAAGTGAGTCCAGTGAGTTCTACACAAGAGAGCGCCATGCTTCAGTCTCAACAGGTGTAGCTGCTACTACTGTTTCTTCCCCCTCTCGAGATTTTACTGGTGTCTCTGCGTCCTTGTCATTTGATAGTGGTTCCTCTACTTACGGACAGAGTGTCAGAAGTGTGAGTAAAGAATTGTCTTATTTGAATGCGAATGACACTCGATCTACAAGTATTAATTTTTATTATCAGAATGTCAGGGGTCTTCGAACTAAATTAGGCTTGTTACGTATTTTTTGCTCGTTATTTTTTTTATTTTATAATTTTGACGGAAACCTGGCTTAATGATAATATTCGGAACTCAGAATTGGGAAATAAAAATATTAAGCATGTTATTGTTAAATTCCAATTTTCACGTGAAACTATTATAGTTGGGAATTTTTATATTCCTCCTAATAGTTCATCAGATATTTATTTTGAATTATGTAAAATTCTTGAGGATATTTACTCTAAATTTCCATTGGCTAGGTTTATTATTATGGGCGATTTTAATTTACCGTACGCGGAGTGGAACAATCATAATTTTGGTCCTTGTTGTAAACCTAAATCAGAAGCATTGAGCTCACAGCGATTAATATTGGACATGTTTACTGATGTTTTGGGGTTTTTAAGTTTGAGGCAAATTAATTTTTTTAAAAATGCATGTGGATCAATTTTAGATCTTATATTTATTAACTCTGAAAATTATGTTATAAATTTGGCATTGGATCATCTATTGACAGCGGATTCATATCATCCTCCTTTGCATTTGGAGTACATTACTTTGAATAATAACAGTTGCCTTTCTAATAATTCTCCTAGCATTTTTAGTTATGATTTTGCTAATGCAAATTTGACAGCTATAAACAACTTTCTTTTATCATTAGACTGGTCCTCACTATTGAAACCTGTTGATATTGACTCCGCAATTGAGATATTGTACTATTATATATATATGGCAATTGATTTGTTTGTTCCAATTAAATCTGTCAACCGATCAAATCATCCGCAATGGTTTAGCCCTGATCTTAAACGTTTAGTATTGTTAAAAAAATAATGCACTCGAAGTTTAAGTTTACCAATGCTAGGGAGGATTATGAATCATTTTCTACTCTGCGTTCTAAATGTAAGTCATTGTCCAAGCGCTCCTTCGCTGATTATATTTCAAAGACTGAAAATTCTGTAGTCGAAAATCCTAAGTATTTTTGGAAATATGTAAATGTGTTGCGTAAGGAGACTCGTATACCTGGTAATATGTTTCTTAATGATGTTAATGCTACTGATAATAATAGTATAGCTGAATTGTTTTTGCTATATTTTCAATCTGTTTATAACTCTAATTCTAGTATTGACATTGATACTGACACTACTGATCTAGGTGAAGTTGAGTTAAATTCAATTCTAATAACGAAAACTGTTATAGCTGAAAAAATCAAGCAACTCAAGGTTAATACACGTGCAAGTCCAGATGGGATACCTCCATCTCTTATTAAGTCTTGCTGTTTCGTATTTTTAGAACCACTTTACATATTATTCAGTAAGGCAATTGCCGATTCTAAGTTTCCCACATTATGGAAGAAGGGGATCATTATTCCTATTTATAAAAACAACAATAAAAATGATATAAAAAATTATCGTCCAATTGCAATTCTTAATTCTTTTTCTAAAATATTTGAAAGTATCATTTTTGATCAACTCTATAATTCAGTATCTAGTGTTATTATTAATGAACAGCATGGCTTTATTAGGGGTAGATCTGTCAATACTAACTTGAGTGTTTTTGTCAATGATCTTACTTTGAGTTTGAGTGCAGGAATACAGGTTGATGTTGTCTATACAGACTTTGCCAAAGCTTTCGACAAGGTTGATCACTTCCTTTTGATAAAGAAACTTGAGTTGCTTGGTTTTAACAATAAGATTGTTGATTTTTTTAGGAGCTACTTGATAGGGCGAAGTCAATGTGTATGTGTTGGTAATTCTTACTCTAAAGATTTTAGTGTGTCATCTGGGGTACCTCAGGGATCTAACCTGGGACCTCTTTTATTTATTTTGTTTATTAATGATGTTTTCTCTGTATTCAAATTTTGTAAATTTTTATTTTTTGCTGATGACCTCAAATTTTATTATTGTATAAAATCATATAGTGACTGTTTGAAAATTCAGAGTGACTTAGGTCGGTTACAGGAATGGTGTACCATGAATCGACTTTTACTTAATGTAGAGAAGTGTTGTTATGTAACATTTTCTAAAAAAAAAAGATACTCTTCAATATAATTATGCCATTAACGGTGTTTGTCTCACAGGAGTATATGAGGTTCGTGATTTGGGAGTCATTTTTGTACCCGATCTATCATTCAACCAACACATGTCATTTGTAGTAAATAAAGCTAACAGAGCTCTTGGGTTTATCAAACGTAATGCGTCTAGCTTCACCAATGCGAGGACCTTAAGAGTACTGTAGTATTTTTCATTTGTAAGATCGGTGTTAGAGAATGCCTCAGTTATATGGATGCCTTATTACAGTGTACATATTCTGCGTCTTGAGCGTGTGCAAAATAGATTTCTGAGATTTGCGGCACATCAACTGGGAATTGAATTTGACTTTTTTTACACATGACTACGGAATATTGCGGTCCCAATTGAATATACCAAAGATTGAAAATCGTCTAGTATACTCTGATTTGCTTTTTATGTTTAAGGTTATCAATGGTTTAGTTGAATGTCCATCAGTTTTGTCATGTGTTAACTTCTCTGCTCCTGTTAGACCTTTGAGATCTTATCAACCATTTTATATGTCTGTATACAAAACGAATTTTAGTCGAAATTCTCTTTTTAATAGACTCCATACAGAGGCGAATAAGTTTCATGACAAACTTGATTTTTTTGGAGTCTCATTGGGAAAATTCAAGAATAACTTAAGAAGTGTACTGTTTGATGTTAACAATGCGGCATAATGTTAATGTAAATAATTTAAAATTGATAATTTATTGTAAATTATTAATACTACATATTTTTTTTTGTAAAGGGCTTTATGTGCCCGTTCATGTTCTTAAATAAATTATATTTTAATATTTAATTTATCTGTTTAATTTATAAAAAATAAAAAAAAAATTTTTTTAACAATGTTTGCTTTTTAAAAACATTAATTTTTATAAATTTTGATAAATAAAATTGTTTAAAAAGTTCCTCAATTTATTTGTATTCATTTTATTGATAACCTGTATCCTTTTATCATTTTTAAGTAGAGATTAATTATTAATATTTTAATATTAAGAATTTTTAATAATATTTAATTAACTTTATGGTTCTCAATTATTTTTCATAAAACATTAAATTTAATCCTATACTTATTTGTTTGGACCAGTTAGTATTGTTAATAATATTTATTTAATTAATTTATTAGAAATACAGTAACGATAAATAATTATCTTTACTAGATAAATTTAAACTCATGTTAATTTCATTCAGAAAAAAGTGAACATTGTTAGTAATGATTGTAATAAAATTTTAAACTTCAGTATTAGAAATGTTTTCTATTTTTGAATATTTATTAATAATATATAGGCACAGATTATACAAAAAATGAAAATTTCTTCAAATATATATTATCTTATTTCAGTAAAATATTATTAAATTTTATTTCGATAAAATTCTTAAAATTCTTCTCCAAAAACATGTCATAATCTTCAAAATAATAGATTCACAAAAAAATTGTCGGAAGGAATTTATTGCCATTCTTCTTTTGGAGAAAATATGTTTGAGTGTCACATGCCAGTAATGCTAACTAAACCATAGGACCAACATTTATGAGAGTCTATTGTTGACGGGCGATGTCATTGCGGGGGTTCATCTGCACGTGGCGACCAAACGAAACTAGAGATCACCAAGTTCTTTGAAAAGAGAATTTCATGGCCAAGATGGCCCAATGGTTAGGAGTTCGTCTCGTAATTTGCGTATTTGCGTTTAGCGTTAGGGTTAGTGCGTTCGAATCTTATCGTCGCTAGGATTTTTCAAAAATTTCGTATGTATGCGTTTCGTTGCGTTTAAGGTATGAATAAAATGATAATTAATAATCAAATGTAATTTCAGCACAACACAACAATTAAATTGAATAAGCATGTAAAAACAAACCTAAATCTCATACTGTAAAATATAAATTTCCTTGATGTTTCTCTGTTGATTTGATTTTAATTATTTATTAAATAGTGGGATTTTTTTTATCGGGATAAACATATTTTTTTATTACAACAGTATATGTAATGTTTCATATACACTAAATAAGGTGATAAGTTCCTACAAAAAGGATATATAATAATTATATTGGATCAATATCAGCATCCAAAATTAAACCCTATATTTTGAGATCTAACGTTGAAATTTTCTAACTTTTGAATGTTGTTAATCAACGGTACAGTCTAGTATTAAAGGTACCTTCGAACGATACTCCCTAAACAGACAGTTTGGTTGTAACAACCGAACGAGTTTGGTCACAACAAACGCTGAGTTGGGTCAGGCCATAGTCAACCATCCAGTTTGGTTAAAAGAAACGAATTTTCGTTTATTAAAACCAAACCTTTTTTTCCGTGTATTTATTCATTTTTTTCTGTCCACGTTTTCAAATCTAAAGTGAAGTTAGTCCCTTTTTTAATTGATTTTGATTCTCTTTACCGGTAAATGTTTTGAAATTTGATTTGAAAGAAGGTAACCTTTTTCATTTGTATTTTGTTGTGCTGGTATTTAATTTTAATTTGTGTAAAAAAGATTTTAAAAGTGCTTTTACAATTTATTATGGTTTTTGAAGTTTAAAATATATACACATGCATATACTCGAATTATAATTAAAACTAATTTCTAAGTGATAGAATTTTTTTTGGCCTAACTTTTATTAAGACGAAAAATTATTTAACCTAAATTTTTTCCCTCTAATGGTCATTTTAGGCCTGGACGGTTATGGAAATTTAATACCGGTTTTAGGTTTTCTAAAAAACCGGTTTAGCAATCGGTTTTCAGTATAATAACCGTAACCGGTTATTTAAAAAAAAACAGGATAACAGGTTATTTTGAAAAAACCGGATAACCGGTTACTTAAAAAAAACCTGATAACCGGTTATTTTAAAAAAAACTGAATAACCGGTATTTTTAAGAAAAAACCAAATAACCGGTTATTGAAAAAGAACCGAATTAATATTGAAAGTAAATTTATTTTAAAATTGAATTTAAGATTAAAATTAAATATCAAGATTTTGTTTAGGAGATTTAATGTGAAGAAGTAATTCTTAAATACACTTTGAAATATAATGGGTTTTTTTACTACAATTTTTCTATTCAAAGAAAAAATTAACCTTTTTACTGCTTAATCTTAATACTTAACAATCTTAATACTTCATTTTAATCTTTAATTAAATTTTAAAATTAATTTACTTTTAATATTATTTCAGTTCTTTTTCAATAACCGGTTATTCGTTTTTTTTTAAATAACCTGTTATCAGGTTTTTTCAAAATAACCAGTTTTACCTCAATAACCGGTTTAACCTAAGAGTAAAAAATCCGGTTTCCCGCACAGGCCTAGGTCCTTTAACATTGTGACAGGATTTTAATTTTGGCGACTTAGTTTTCCAATTTGTTTAACTTTTGTTATTATTTAAATGGAGATGCTGGGAAACTTGGGTCGAAAGTTGCGACCCTGGGGGCCATGTGACGTTGCGCCTGCGTGCTCGTCTGATCAACGGGGACACGGGTCGATAAGCCGGATAGCATGGCATTCCTGGGTTGTCACGTGTTCTGTATGGTATGAATTTTTAAATTTAAAGAGTCGACTCGAAATTAAAGTAAATTGTGTGTATGAGGATAATTACACGAATTTAGTGTCGACTGTATTAACGAAACTGTAAGTAGATTCTTGATAAAATATACCTTTGGTCGCCAAATTTTTGTTTCTTTTGTTTTACTGGGTTCACCTATTTTACCCCCCCCCCCCCTGATTTCTCTTGTTCTTCCTGAGTTAGAGCATTGTTTTTTATTTATTGATATTTATATAAATATGTCGACCTTTACTCAACAGGAGCTCTAATATTAATAAATAACGTAAAATTAACTTGAACCCTCAGTTTTGAACCCGGCCGCGTGAGGTGAAGGAATAATCTTAAAGTTGAAATATAAAGTATAAATATAATTTTTGATATAACAATTATTCCTGTTTCAACATAATAATTGTTTTCCGAAGAATCACATAAACTAAAATTTGATTGTACTAAACGTATATTAACATAATTTTCTATATTTTGAACATTTATCTAACCTAAAATTAATTTAAAGAAAGTACTCTTTGCATAACATTTATATTATAAAATATGAATTTGATATAAATTGTATTCATCTAATTATTATTTAACAAAACATCAACCTCTCAAATGACAATGTGTCATAGTTCTTAAATTGTCGAAATACTGTGAAGAATAGTTTTTAATTTGCTGAATTTCAATTTCTTAGAATTTCTGATATTCTGTATTATTATTTACTATAATTTCTATTTTTTCGATTTACTTTTAATCATAATTGGCAAATTTCTGATATGAACATAACCTATATATCGATATTACCAATTGAAATTTAACATTATTTTCAAATTGTCCAAGAAGCTCTTATTCTTAAATTCATTAAAATAATTGTTATCTTATATAATTTTAAAATTGCCGAAATTCCAAATATCCTATATTTCACTTTACCGATATGCCAAACTGTGCTAGATTTGTGCTCTATTGTGCCGTAAAACTTTATTCAAAAAAATCGAAATTTGACCCAAAAAATTAAAAAAACACATTTTTGACCTAAAAACGCCATTTTGTTAAAACCACAAAATGAAATCTGTGCTGGGTACCTCAAAACCTCCACAAAATTGTGCCGCAAAAAGAATTTAAGAATATTCAAAATTTTTTTCAAAAATCAAATTTAAAAAAAAAAAAAATAGAAATGCCATTTTTAAATTTCAAAAAACAAAATAACGTAACAACTTGTGCTAAGAACGTACAAAATTGTGCCGTAAGACATTTTTTAAAAAAAGTCAAAAATCGAAGAATTTTTGAAAAAAAAACTTAGAAATTTTTTTGGGTCGGAAATTTTCAAAACTCAAAATTTCGAAAAAACAAAAGTTGTGCTGAATTGTGCTAGCCGAGCACAATAAAAAAGACTTAAAACACTTTTCGATAAAATCAATATTGTTTCCAAAAAAGTCAATCTTAGGGAAATAGAAATTTTTTTGGGTCGGAAATTTTGAAAACTCAAAATTCCGAAAAAACAAAAGTTGTACTGAATTGTGCTAGCCGAGCACAATAGAAAGGCTTATAACACTTTTCGATAAAATCAATATTTTTTTCAAAAAAGTCAATCTTAGGGAAACAGAAATTTTTTTAGGTCGAAAATTTTCAAAACTCAAAATTTCGAAAAAACAAAAGTTGTGCTGATTTAAGCTAGCCGAGCACAATAAAAAAGCCTCATAACACTTTATGATAAAATCAATATTTTTTCTAAAAAAGTCAATCTTAGGGAAATAGAAATTTTTTTGTGTCACAAATTTTAAATACTTAAAATTACTTTTTTTACTTTCCAAGTTTATTCTTTAAATTTCAATTTCTTCTTGCTTTTTGAAATGTTTTTTAATTTTTTAATTTTCTTTCCTCCTTTTTAAAATGTTTTTTTCAATTTTAATTTTTTTTTTAATTTTCAATATAGTTGATCAATGTTCAAAGATTTGCAACAATTATGTATTTCTAAAATTTTGATAGTTTTGAAATTACTTTGTTTAAATTTAATATTGTTTTTTCAATTTTTTTTTTTTTAATTGTGAATTAGTCTACTTTTTAACTATTTTTTTTAATTACTATTTATTTTTCTCAATTTATATTTGTTAGCAACAATTTTTTTAATTATTCGTTTAAAATTTTATAATTATTTTTTAATTTTTGCAATTAATTTGTTCGATTGTGTATTAATCTGTTCATTGTTAGAATTTTGATTTTAATTTTAATGTATTTTTTCAAATTTCAATTCGATTCTTAAATTTTTTATGTATTTCTCCAAGTTTTTATTATTTTCTTGAATTTTAATTAGCAACAATTACAACCGAAAAAAAATAGTTTTAGAATGAGAGGATCCTCTCAGTTTGAGAGGATTCCGCTTATTTTTTCAACAATTACACCGAAAAAAAATAGTTTTAGAATGAGAGGATCCTCTCAGTTTGAGAGGATTCTGCTTATTTTTTTAGAGGAATCCGCATCAAAGTGAGAGTAATCTTTCATTCCAAAACTTTTTTTTTTCGGTGTATTTCTATAATTTTCTTATTTTTTTAATTTTCTAATTAAAATTTAATCTTTATTGTTTAATGTTTTAAATAATTCTTCTATAATTGTGTAATTGCTGTAGATCGCGTTAATGTTGTTAGTATACATAATATTTTAATATTTACATGAATAACGTTATTTGTTAAAAAATATTAATTTGATATATTAGGATAAGTAAACACTATATTTCATACTATTTAAAAAGTGACAAATGTTAAGACCATTTTTACAATCTTCAATTTTTTAATGTAAATCTCTATGCAAAAGTTGTTCAAGATGTTAGACATGCCCTTCAAAAAATTATTTTACCAATCTACTTTCTGCATGATTTGAAATGGATTCAACCATTGATTTTATCGAAAAGTGTTAAAAGGCTTTTTTATTGTGCTCGGCTAGCAAAATTTAGCACAACTTATGTTTTTTCGAAATTTTGATTTTTGAAAATTTGTGACCCCAAAAAAAATTCTATTTCCCTAAGATTGACTTTTTTGGAAACAATATTGATTTTATCGATAAGTGTTATAAGGCTTTTTTATTGTGCTTGGCTAACACAATTTAGCACAACTTTTTTTTTTTGAAATTTTGACTTTTGAAAATTTTTGACCCAAAAAAATTTCTATTTTCCTAAGATTGACTTTTTTGGAGAAAATATTGATTTTTTCGAAAAGTCTTATAAGACTTTTCTGTTGTGCCCGGCTAGCACAATTCAGCACAACTTTTGTTTTTTCGAAATTTTGACTTTTGAAAATTTCCGACCCAAAAAAATTTCTATTTCCTTAAGATTGACTTTTTTTGGAGAAAATATTGATTTTTTCGAAACGTGTTATCAGACTTTTCTTTTGTGCTCGGCTAGCACAATATAGCACAACTTTTGTTTTTTTTTCGGAATTTTGAGTTTTGAAAATTTCCGACTTTAAAAAAAATTTCTATTTCCCTAATATTGACTTTTTTGGAGAAAATATTGATTTTATCGAAAAGTGTTATAAGGCTTTTTTATTGTGCTCGGATAGCACAATTCAGCACAACTTTTGTTTTTTCGAAATTTTGAGTTTTGAAAATTTGTGACCCAAAAAAATTTATTTTTCCCTAAGACTGACTTTTTTGGAAACAATATTGATTTCATCGAAAAGTGTTATAAGGCTTTTTTATTGTGCTTGGCTAACACAATTTAGCACAACTTTTTTTTTTAAATTTTGACTTTTGAAAATTTTTGACCCAAAAAAATTTCTATTTTCCTAAGATTGACTTTTTTGGAGAAAATATTGATTTTTTCGAAAAGTCTTATAAGACTTTTCTGTTGTGCCCGGCTAGCACAATTCAGCACAACTTTTGTTTTTTCGAAATTTTGACTTTTGAAAATTTCCGACCCAAAAAAATTTCTATTTCCTTAAGATTGACTTTTTTTGGAGAAAATATTGATTTTTTCGAAACGTGTTATCAGACTTTTCTTTTGTGCTCGGCTAGCACAATATAGCACAACTTTTGTTTTTTTTTCGGAATTTTGAGTTTTGAAAATTTCCGACTTAAAAAAAATTTCTATTTCCCTAATATTGACTTTTTTGGAGAAAATATTGATTTTATCGAAAAGTGTTATAAGACTTTTTTATTGTGCTCGGATAGCACAATTCAGCACAACTTTTTTTTTTTCGAAATTTTGAGTTTTGAAAATTTGTGACCCAAAAAAATTTATTTTTCCCTAAGACTGACTTTTTTGGAAACAATATTGATTTTATCGAAAAGTGTTATAAGGCTTTTTTATTGTGCTCGGCTAACACATTTCAGTACAACTTTTGTTTTTTCGGAATTTTGAGTTTTGAAAATTTCCGACCCAAAAAAATTTCTATTTCCCTAAGATTGACTTTTTTGGAAAAAATACTGTTTTTATCGAAAAGTGTTATAAGGCTTTTTTATTGTGCTCGGATAGCACAATAAGCACAACTTTTGTTTTTTCGAAATTTTGAGTTTTGAAAATTTCCGACCCAAAAAAATTTCTAAGTTTTTTTTTCAAAAATTCTTCGATTTTTGACTTTTTTTTAAAAAATGTCTTACGGCACAATTTTGTACGTTCTTAGCACAAGTTGTTACGTTATTTTGTTTTTTGAAATTGAACCGTCTGCGATCAAAAGGGCATATGAACGAGTGCTCAGGTCCCCTGGCGCAGTTTAGAAGTACAGGGGGGGGGGGATTCAACCATTTTTTAGCATTTTTAAAAAAAAAATCGTTTTTTCTTTGCTGAAAAACGCTATGATAACAGCCTGCAACAAGGTTTTCTATAGTTTTTCTGTAATCTACACGTCAAACTACATATGTGTACCAAATTTCAGCACTCTAAGTAAAATAATTTGGCAGATAAAGGTCAGGAATGGTACAAATTAAACGCATTTTTTCTAAAAAAATTACCGTATTCCCCTCTTATATGCCAAAATATTTGACTTAGAGAGTTCAAATTTGGTACACAAATGTATTGTTATGTGTAGATTACAAAAAAAATAAAGAGATCGTGATGGCAATAGCGCTGCAAAAGAAAAGGCAAGAGTTTTCAGCCAACAAAATATCAAAATTTCTCAAAAATCTTGTTATTTTCTTGACAACGCTATGATCAACCCCTAGAATCATGTTCTCTATAATTTTCCTTTCATCTACACGTGAAAATACATATGTGGGCCGAATTTGAACTTTCTAAGTCAAATAGTTTGGCGGCTAGGGGGGGGATACGATTTTCGACAAAGTCTTTCCAATAGGGTTCCGTGCGCACACTTGTGGTGTACGGAACCCTAAAAATGTATGTATCAAGCTAAACAAAAAATTCACAAAAGAAAATTTAAAAATCCTTAAAAAAAAAATTGAGGCAAATTAAACCAAAAATTTTTTTAAACTATCCACTTGCAACAAGTACAACAATAAATTTAGAAAAATTAAAGAAAATCTAAAAATCTTATGAAAGAATAAGTAAGTTTGGAAGAAAATTCTCAAGAAATAGACAAGATATGAAAACAAATTGAATAAATTTACAAAAAAATAAGCGGATTTATTTTTAGAAATATGGAAATAATTATGAAAATTAGCGAAATAAGAAGTTTAGTTTTTATAACAATTAATTAATATATTTTTTTTTTGCATAAGATGTGAAAACCTGCTACCAGGTACCCTGTAGCCCGTACTCCAGGGTTATATGGGGGTGGCTATGTTCTGCCGACCCGCTTATATATATATAAATAATATATGGGGACCTTAAGACCACTCCCGGCTAGCACTTTCCGCGCGTATCGCCATCAGGAGTGGTCTTATACCCCTTACTCTGCTGCCAAAACGGCTTCCTCCCCTATTCTACGGGACCTACTTTCTTTATCGACCATCGAGATCTTTGACCCTCATGACATGATGTATGAAGGTCTCGATAGTTCGCCAATCTTTAATAGAGCGAGTCATAAGCAGGATCATGTTCTCCGGTGTAACTTAGTGGTTTAAGGTCGAATTATACTTTGCATCGATCAAAAAATATTTTTTTAAATTTTTTTTTGTGGTCTACATTACCTGAAAAATATAATTCCGAAATTGCAGATTAAAATTCAAGAAATAAAAAAGTTATACACATGTAAAAGTTATACATATGCACATCGGTTCACTACACAGAAAACTTTGAACGCGTTTTTCTCAAAAACATGTTTTTTAAACTGGACTGCATAACTCGAGGTCTTTTTAATCAGTTTTTAAAAACCTTAGATCAATTTCTTCGTTATCAAATCCTTCAGGCATCCCCCCTAACTCCGATTGTCTTCTTTTTTTAAATTTTTTTTTTACAACTCAAAAATGAAAAAAAATACCCATTTTTTGTGATTTTTTTTAAATTGGCGCCATTTTTTTATTTTTTAATATTTTTTTTAGGATTAGGGGGGATGCCTAACTATAGTGATGAAACCATTACAGTAAAAAATTTTTTTTTTATTCTTAGCAGACAAAAATGTCAATTATATGATGCAAAAAAGTTTCATTGCTTTAAATAAAATTATCACCGAGAAAAAAATTGTTTTTTAAAGTCATCTTTGACTGGTTACAAAGTATAATACTACCTTAAACCGGCGAACATGACCTGCCTCTCCGCGTCCCAACGTTTGCAGCTGAAGAGTGTGTGCTCTGGGTCGTCCACTGGGAACTTGCAGTACACACACTTCGAGCTAGCAATCTTTTTAAATCGCTTAAGATATGAGCCGAAGCACCCATGCACTGTGAGGGTTTGAGTCATGTTGTACGAGACTACGCCATGCTTTCTATTAATCAAGGTGGCGAGTGTTGGTATCAGCCAATACGTTCATCGGCCTGTCTTCTCCCAGCTCCATCTATCTTGCCATCTGTCGACGAGTCTGTTTCTCGCATCTCGACGATTTTGGTCCTTGCTGGGTCTATTATTTTCCGTATAAACAGAAGAATTTCTCTCCTTGAAAAGGAGGAAAACCTCTTCTCTTTCTTGCGCCAAAAGATCTGCCGGCGGGACGCTGGGAAGGATCTAAGTAGCACACGTCGGCACTGTCCAATAGGCTGAAATGATACGTTTCGTAACATTTCTCTGCGCTGTCAGTACCCTTCTACAGATGGTCTTGCTTCTATTATTTCGCAGGATTGGAGTCTACACTGGTGCTGCTCATAGCAGCTTTGACCGGGCAACATTCGCCACCAGTTTTCTTTTTGATTCAGAAGGCCCACCAATGTTTGGCATTAGGCAAGCTAATTTTGCCGCACACTGTTCGGCCTTCTGGCATGCCACCGTTATGTGGTGTTTGAAATTCAGGAACTTATCCAGCTCCACTCCCAAGTATTTTATGTTTCCTCCACTGGACCTCGAATCCTTCCATCTGGATACCAGGGGCTGCATAACCACGTCTGTCCGTGACTAGCAGCGCTTCGGTCTTTTCCAGTGCCATTTGGAGGTCTCTGTCCTCCAGCCAGCGCTTTGCCCGTTTCAAACATTCGTTCACCAATACGCCCAGAGCTTCTGCAGTTTCGGCAGTGCACACGATCAACGCGTCTTCCGCGAAGTCGATGATCACCGCGCCTTTAAGAAGACCCATTCGCAAGAAGTCGTCATAAGAGACATTCCATACGAATGATCCAATCCTTGAGCCTTGAGGGTCACCTCTTTGTATCTCTTCCTTCAAAGTGCAGGTGTCACCCTCGTATATAACCCACCTGTCGCTAAGATAATTATCCATTATCCGCAATAGGTGGGGCGGTATTCCTTTGTTTTTCGTCGACTGGATGAAATCTTCCTATCACGCGGTATTAAACGCGTTGCGTATGTCAATAGGTACTTCCCTGGTCCCAATTTATTTTTTCTTTCTCTGGCTAGGTCCACCGCCTTCTGGAATGTCGTCTACTATGGACAGACCCTCGCGGAAACCAAATTGGTTTTCAGATAGACTATTCTCACCGGCCAAGTAAGCCTGAATTCTCTGCAGAACCATGTCCTTCAAAAGTTTTCCCATACTATCTAACAGGCATATAGGCCCGTAGGGATAGACTTTATCTAGAGGTTTGTCTCCTTTCTTAGGAGGACCAGCCTCTGTATTTTCCATTCACGGAAGAACTCTCCTCTCTTAAGTCAGTTGTTGTAGCATTCCAAAAGAATCTGGGGTGAAGCAACGATCACTTGTTTAAGGATTTCATTGCTTATCCCATCGATTCCAGGCGCCTTGTCTGGCTTCAACCTACTACCTGCATTCTTTAGTTCTGTAAGAGTAAAGAGTTCATCCTCACCGACTTAACAGGCATTCCAGTCCAACCTAGACCATGGTTCTGCCGGAGGAAACAAAGCCTTTATAATTTGCCGGACCCAATCGGGTTTGTCCAGACCGGGGGTCTTTTGCCTCGTTAACAATTTCTTGTTAACGATTTTATAAGCTAGACCCCGTGGATCATTTTCGACTTCTCCGATTAGGTCTTTTCATCTCTTTCTTTTTGTAGCGCGTATCTTCTTCCTGAGGATTCTTTTGGCTTCTATATATGACTCCTTCAACAGAGGATCTCTGTTAGAACGGTCAAATCTCCTTCTTGCTTTGAGGCATGTCTTTCGCAAAGAGACCAATTCCTCTGACCACCAGTATACATTTCTTCTTGGGGTTGTGCTTCTACGATGCAGCATGGATGCATCGCATGCGGTGATAATATTTTTCACCTTCCCTTCAAGATTATTCGGCCTCTTCACCCATCCCAGCTCCTCAATGAGGCGGGATTCTTCGAGGGACCGGCCGAACTTCTCCTTGTCGAGTTTTTTGATGTTCCACTTTGGGCCGTTCTCACGAAGAACTCCATGTTGCCTGTCCCTTAGTGTGTCTACCCTTGAGACTGAAAACTCGATATACTGGTGGTCACTGTAGGTGTAATCCTCCAGGACGCCCCAATCTTTAATGCGTTTGTTTAGCTGGGTCGTAGTGATCGTTAGATCAATTATCGATCCCTGACCGTTTCTGCTAAAGGTCCAAGACCTCCCCTGGTTCGCAACCACCAGATTGTTCCTGGAGATCATTTCTCCGACCAAGATCCCTCTCTTATCGAGACTTGTCTCCCCCCATTCTAGTGACTTAGCGTTGAAGTCACCTGTAATGAGGGTAACCAACCTGGATACTTTAAGGTTCGTTTCGAGGTCATATGTCTTCTCTTCGAAGGCCGACAGTTTATCGTTGGGCGAGAAATAAATGCTATACATACGTGTTTCTGCCATTTCCACCCACACGAATCTACTGTTCGTGTCCAGGAACTTATCTGCCCGTAAATCGGAATTGCAGATCTGTATGGCTGCTCTTCCAGATTTATCTTGATACCAGGGAGCAAGACCGTCCTTTCTGTTCTCCCCGGCTATCTGTATAAGGAGGTCTTGGGCCTCTTTGCATTTATGCAGATTAATCTGCAGCAACCTTAGGGTTTTGCTTTTTTGAGTTTCTGCATTTCCACTCTGTATATTGGACAGGCTATACTGCTGGCCCAGCGAGTGAGGTCCTGTTTCCCCAAATCGCTGCATGTAATACAACTAGGTTCAGTGACCTCACAACTCTTGGCCATGTGACCCGCTTTGCCGCATCTCCGACAGTTTTTCATTCTGTCGGGGCCCTTGCAAAGACGTTTCGCATGCCCGAAACCAAAGCACCTTTGGCACCTGGGTACCTCCACGTGTTCTTGGATAGCGGCGTTTATCCATTTAATCCGGATTTTCGCTGCCTTGATCAGAGTAAAATACTCTGTTTCTGGCAGGCGTACTAACTCTAACTGCGTTCCTCGAAAGCGAAGAACGATGCTTATCGTTCTCTCCGGTTTGGATGACCAGAGCTTTTCGTTTAGCGCCTCGATGATGTCTTCTTTAGAAGCACCATCATCGAAGTCCTTGATCTCGAGAACTCGTTTGTTTACCAAAGCTGTAACAGTTGCCTTGTCTTTCAAGGCATCTGCTAAAGCTCCGGCTAACTTGGAGGTGTCACACCTCTTTTTTTCACGATGAAGAGAACTTTGTTGTTCAAAGTTCTCCTTGTCCTGATTACTTCCGTGCCCAGATCTTCGGGCTTCAGGGATCGTTGTAAGCCCGTCAGGATTTCACTGTACGAATTCAGGTTCGTTGCTGAAATCCTGAATGCTTCTGTGCTTCGGGGCTTATACGTGGGCACTTTGTCTTTTTTCGACTTTTCCGCCTCCTTCTTTTCAGCTTGCCGACGCTGTCGAGCCTCTTTCTTTTTATTTCGAAAAGGCTCGAATTTCCTGTACTTGCTGCTTTCCCCTGTGTTGTTTTCTGAGGGTCCGGCATCACTTGCCGTGATCGCCACAACCGCGTGTTTGTGCAGATAACCTCAAAGGCCGCCTCCAGTACACGGAGACCGTCCTGCACGTCTGCGCTTATGTTTTTCTGCCTCGAACAGGCGTTTCGCATGACTGTCAATACTTTAAAAACCAAGGCAAGTTGCAAAGCGACATTCGCCTCGAATTGGTCCATGCCATCCTTCCTGTGGGTCCGAAGAGTTTCCTCAATGGCCTGCATGGTGTTTTTACCAATAGGTCTTGGCAAGTTTGGGAAATCTTGCACCACTCTATCATCCAGCCCAAGAGCATTTTGAGGGGGGGCTGCTTCCACTGTTGTGGATTCCTTTGTAGACGTCTCTGGCTCGATAGGACCGAGCTCCACTTCCATCACTAACTCATCAAGAAATTGTCCAATAGTTGTTTCCATATCAATAAGTTTACCAGCGCCTGGTGCGTAAAGTGGCGGGCCATCATGATTGCGAGCGGGTGCACCATCGGATACTGCGATCCTACCACAGGTCCCTAGGGCCCAATCAACTCCTTAGTCGTTCCCGGAATAGCAATGAAGCAATGAATCGCCAGTAGCAATGAAGGTTCCGACCCCTTACATCTATTACGCACTTGCCGATCAATCCCGAAGGGGCTGGCTTCTGACACCCTATAGCAGATCCACCTCGGCAGAGCTACGTAAGGTGCCGATCGGACTAATGCACAGTGGGGCCAAATCGAAAAAAAGCGGACATTAGACCTAAAAATGCAAGTTTTTAATGGGTATTTTTCGACTTAAGGTTGGCTACAGTGATCCCCAAGGAATTTGAATCCACTCATAATAGACCCTTACCTCGACTATAGCAGTGCACGTGTCAGTTAAAACGTAGCGTTCGAGAAAGTGAGTGGTAAAGTTAGGATATTTTAGAAGTGAGAAAGTGAAACGTCGAGCATGAAATAAGTCAGAATTTTGAAAAATATCACATGTTCCATTTTGGTAGAATGAAACCAACTCCAAAAAGTAAGTAATATAATAAAAACATTGATAAAATTATATTGTACTACACACAAATATAAAAAACTCAAAAATTAAAAAAATTGATTATTCAAAAATGAAAAAGTAAAATGTTCCACATTGTTCCGTGTTAAAACCTATTAAAGGTTGTAGATTAACATATTACAAAAGACATATCCAAAATGTAGCTGCTCAAAATTGCTAAAAATAATTTAATTAAAGTTTATGTGGAAAAATGTATGGATTGAATGAATAACGCACGTGGCTACGCTGCGCTACAGTGTATGGCAATTCGTAGCATTCTTGTTTCCCCTTGTCCATGTATTTGATTGTGTGCAGTAAAGGACCGTTGCATTGTATACAAACAACTGTCCCTTTCGCTGTGTCAAGGCCAGTGGCGTAACTGGGAAGGCAAGGGCCCTGGGCAAATAGGAAAATGGGGCCCCAAATATATATAATTTTTTTAATAGATGTTTCTTTTAAAATTTTTAATTATATTTTAACTTTTTAAAAAGCTTCTAAATTTTAAAATTATAGCAATCTTAATCTCCGCAAATTTCAGTTAATGTGAACTTGCATTGATTAAAAATTCAATTAATCCACGTTTCAAATATACTAAATTTTAGTTTTGAACTATTTTTATCATTTTTTAGGGTTTCGTACACCTTCGTTGTTCGGCGGAACCCTTATAGCGAGACTCGTGCGTCCGTAGCCAAAAACCATTCCCCCCTCCTTAACTTCTAAACTATTTGACCTAGAGGGCTAAAATTTGGTACACTTATGTATTTTCACGTGTAGATTGCACGAAAAATATAGAGAACATGATTCAAGGTGATGTTCATAGCGTTCTCAAGGAAATAACAACTTTTTTGAGCAAAAATGCATTAAAATGGACCATTCCCCCCCCCCTTAACTTCTAAACTATTTGACCTGGAGGTCTGAAATTTGATACGCATATGTATTTTCACGTGTAGATTACACGAAAAATATAGAGAACATGATCTGAATTGATGGCCATAGCGTTGTCAAGGAGAAACTGGAAATTTCTAAAAAAAAATGTTTTTTTTCTCTAACTTTGCCATTATTTGAGCTAGAGGGCTAAAATTTGGTACACTCGTGTATTTTTGCATGCTGATTATGGAAAAATTATGTTTGGAAATAAAATTGAATATTATGAGGTCACAAAAAAAAATTCAAAAAATCACCAAAAAGAGGTTTAGACCCCTATGCTAGAGCTCACCCTAATTGTCCTACAGTACCCCTCAAACCAATAAAATTTTTATTTGTATACTCAGAATGTAAAAAAACGATATAAAACGCAATTGAAAATTGTTATCACTTTTTTTTCAAAATAATTAAAAAATTATGAAAAAAACAAAAAAAAAATTTTAAACTTATACAAGGCTTGATCAAGGCTGCCACAGGACCTATAATCAAGACTGTTATAAGCCCTGAAACCATATAAAAATTTCAGGGCCTCCCCTTAAAAAAAAATTCTTGATTTGTATGTTATTTGTATGAAATACAAACCAGTACCCTTAAGCAAAAGTTTCATGTACTTGAAGGTAGAAGTATTTTCGTAATTTGTACGTTCTAATTAATTTTCATAATCTGCACATAAAAATATAGAAATGTATCAAATTTTAGCCCTCTAGCTCAAATAGTTTCAAATTTATGAGGAAAAAACTTTTTTTTTCGAAAACACAGCCCCACAAAAAAAAAAGAGCGTCATGTACTTTTGACCGGAATACCTTAGCTCTATGTATTTTGACGCGCTGAACACGAATCCGAAGTCCATTTTGCTCCATCACGTCAGGATTTTTTTCTAACCTCAAAATCAATAAAATGACACTTTTTGTTTATTAGCATGTGAACCCGACTTAACATTAATACATGCCTAGGGCGAATAGAAAGCTTGGATTGTGACCTTTAAAACGCTTTTTTAAAAATTGTTCTACGATGATTTTTAACGAAGTTATGATGTTTTATTTAAAATCATTTTTTTCCATTACGCCATACCACATCAATAATTGAAGTGTTATTTACATTTGGAAAAAATTTATATTTTAAATAAAACATCATAACTTCGTTAAAAATCATCGTAGAACAATTTTTAAAAAAGCGATTTAAAGGTCACAATCCAAGCTTTCTATTCGCCCAAGGCATGTATTAATGTTAAGTCGGGTTCACATGCTAATGAACAAAAAGTGTCATTTTATTGATTTGGAGGTTAGGAAAAAATCCTGACGTGATGGAGCAAAACTGACTTCGGATTCGTGTTCAGCGCGTCAAAATACATAGGGCTAGGGTATTCCGGTCAAAAGTACATGACACTTTTTTTTTTTGTGGGGCTGTGAAATTTGCAGTTTTTCTTTTTTTGACAACGTTTTGACTGTCAATCCAGATAATGTTCCCTATAATTTTCCTGTAATCTACACGTAAAAATACGTATGTGTACCAAATTGGAGCTCTCTGTTTGTTAATAAGGTATATCTTTGTTTTGTAAATGTACGGAACCCTAGATTTTGGTACGGGTGTAACTCGTACTTGCACGATTTTTTTAATTATTTTCTGTAATTTTTAATTCTTTTGTGGGTCAAGCTTTGCCAAGTGGATCGGCTAAAATTAATTATGAAAATTCTGTTTCTAATGAGACATCATTTTTGTTATCCTTAAACCATGTAAATTAGGCTCTAAAATTATTAGAAAAAAAAATTTTTTTTTCGAAGTTATTAGTGATTGGAATTTTTAATAGTGCAAAATGAAAACATATTTTTCTCGAGATCTTCTTAACCGATTTTAAAAGTTAAAAGAGCATTTTAATTGTCTTGAAACGTAGTTTTTAAAAATATTTTTTCTTCTTAAAAATTTTTATCATTTTTTAAATTATTTATTTAATAAATGTTAATAAAAAACAGCTTTCTGCGTGCTTTACGTATAATTTTAAAATACTTTTGTATTCTTCACACTTTTTTGATAATAAAACCGTTAAGAAAAAAATGGCCCGCGATTAGAGACAAAGATATTAATTTTTTTTTCCGCGTGCAAAAAGCATTTTTTATCCCACAGGCACAAAAATGGCGCTTTTAGATACCTGAAGACAGCGACGAAAAGGCACTCATTTGTTCGATTATATAAAAATGACGTCTATTTTTACCCTTGGTCAAAAAAGGATGTATGGCGCGTGTGTTTTTTTGCCCTTGGTTCAAAATTGAAGCCATTTTTATATAATCAGACAAATGAATGACTTTTAGTCCCTTTCATCAGGTTATCTAAAATCGCCACGTTTGTGCCTTTGGAATAAAAAATATCGTAAGTAACATGGGTTTAAAGTCATCCAAATTGTTTACGTTGATGTTTGTGTACTCGTTTACGTCTCGGGCTTCGCCCTCGACTGTTACTCGTACACAAACATCAGCGTAAACAAATGGCTGCCTTTAACCCCTTGTTGCTTAATGTACTATTGAACTGAATTACATAAATCCGTTGTCAATAAAAAACATTGAAAACAAAAAAAAACTAAACATAAATAATTTTTAAACCTTTATTCACTACCTATACAAAAAAAATTTTGAACGCCGAAAAAAAATTTAATATCTTTGTTTCTAATCACGGGCCATTTTTTATTTTAACGGTTTTATTTTCAAAAAACTGTGAAGAATACAACAGCAATTTAAAATTTTACTTAATGCACGCAGAAAGCTGTTTTTTATTAACATTTATGAAATAAATAATTAAAAAAACGATGAAAATTAAAAATTCTTAAGAACAAAAAATATTTTTAAAAACTACGTTTTAAGACAATTAAAATGTGTTTTTAACTTTTGAAATCGGTTAAGAAGATCACCAGAAAAATATGTTTTCATTTTGCACTATTAAAAATTTCAATTACTAATAACTTCGAAAAAAAAAATTTTTTTGTTCTAATAATTTGAGAGCCTAATTTACATAGTTTAAGGATAACAAAAATTATGTCTCATTAGAAATAGAATTTTTATAATTTCAGCCGATCCGCTTGGCGAAGTCTGACCCTTATTTATCTTTAGATTATTTCCCAAAATCTTAAATTTACTTTCCTCAAATTTTAATTATTTTGTTAAGTTTTTTGGATTACTTTTACAATTTTAATTATTTTTCCCTTGACAATAAATCAATCTTATCATTTATTCCTAAATTTTATATTATTCATCGCAAATTTAAATTAATTTTTTTAAGTTACCATTATTTGTGTCATTTTGCAATTATTACCTTCAATTTTTAATCATTTTCATAATTTCTAAATTAATTTCCTCAACTTTTAAACATTTCAAATAAATATTTTGTTCAATTATCATATATTTTTAATATTGTGCAATGATATTCACCATTTTTTAATATTTTCATATACTTTATTTACTCTCGCTTTTACGGGTTCGAGGGCTCCGCTCCCTTTACATTTCTATTACAATAACTTTCTTATAACTACCTGTTTACAATATTAATCTACTTAAATCTAAATGTCATCTTAACCTATTTTAACCATTTATCTGCCAAGAGCCTGGGCTTCCATTTCCCGTTCCTTCTGCCAAATCTGGCTTCCTCCCTTTTATCGACCACCCTCTTATATTTTAACATTCTCTTTTTTCCATTCACTCTTTACACAGTCACTCGATATCCTCTCTTCTCTCACTTCTCCATTTATTCCTTTTTTGTTGTTCACTCCGACACTATCCTCAATTCCATGCATACCCATGCACTCCATATGTACTCATTCAACTTTTATAACCTCTTCTGTCTCTTCTCTCACTTTCCATCTTATTCCATCCACCCAGACACACTCTCTCCCCATCCTTACTTCACATCCTTTCCTTCTCTCTGCCCACGCTTTCTCTTCCAAGAACCACCTTACTCTTCTCTCTGTGTCCATGCTTTATCTTCATCTATCCTCTTCCCACTACCTCTCAACCTTCCCCTTAATTTCATTACTTCATATTTATCCTCTTCCTCTTCCAACTCTACTATCCACAATTTTACTATCTCCTCATCTTCTCCCTTAGTTCCCTTAACCTTTTTAATTTTTACCTTCGCCCCAATTCCTGCCAGCAATTTTTCTACTCCCTCTTTGCCTTCCCTATATCCTACTTTCAAACCTCTAATAACGATGTTTCTCTTTCTTCTTTCCTTTTCAAGCAGCTCAACCTGACTAGCTAACTCTTTCATTTTCCTTTCCCAATTATCGTCTCTTACTTCCCCATTCTTCTCCCTACTTTCTTCCCTCTATATCTATAGCCTCCAAACCAACCTTCCCATTTTTCCCATCTTCCTCACTCCAATCCGATAATTCTTTCTCTAACCCGTTCATTCTCTTCCACATATTTTCTTACTCCTTTTTCCATTTTTCCTCCCACTTTTTCAACTTCTTTTTAATCCCGCCTATCTCTTTTATTATCTCAAACTGCTTATCTCTACTTTCTTCTATGTCCCTAACAATCGCTATTTTGTCCTACACTTCTGCCCATTCTTTATCAAAAGTTTTAACCAACGTCTTGATTAACTCGAGTAAGTCGGTGCAATCCTCACACTTCATAATTTTTCCGCCCTTTCCTCTTCCTATTTCAACTATAGAATTTCGTAACTTCAACATTTTCCCGCCTGTACTGCTTGAGTCAAGATTCGCAATTAGAACCCTACCTTACCTACACGTCATTCGCTCTCCTCGTCATTCACTCTATCGCTCTCACTAACTCTCCATTTTTTCCACTAAACCTCACAACTCACGCTTTTCTTTTTACCTTCTTTACTTTTCCTATTCACATTCAATTTTTAATTATTTTCATAATTTCTAAATTAATTTCCTCAACTTTTAAATATTTCAAATAAATATTTTGTTCAATTATCATATTTTTTTTAATATTGTGCAATGATATCCACCATCTTTTAATATTTTCATAATTTTTCAATAATTTTCCGAAATTTGCAGTTATTATTACAAATCTAGATTATTGTCATTTCAATTTTCCATATTTTAAACAATTTTTCAATTATTTTCTTTTGCTTAAAAATAAATTTTGCAATTTTTCTATCATTTTCTTTAATTTCTAATTATTTTAATTATTTTTGCGTTACTTTCTAAAACCTCAATTATCTGAAATTTTAATTATTTTCATCAATTTTCCATTATATCTGCAATTTTTTGATAATTTTCTTAAATTAAAAAAATTTTAAGTAATTTCCTAATTATTTTCTTTCTTTAAACATATATTCTATGATATCTTCAATTGTTTCCTCAAATTTAATTAAATATAAATACCAAGTTTCATAAAAATCTGTTAATTTTTTAAAACTTCGTCCGCCATATTGGATCCGTCGTTTTGAAATTTGAAAAAATAAGTTCATATTCGTTTTCAGCGATCCCAAAAACCTATAAATACCAAGTTTCATAAAAATCTGTTAATTTTTTAAAACTTCCTCCGCCATATTGGATCCGCCATTTTGAAATTTGAAAAAATAAGTTCATATTCGTTTTCAGCGACCCCAAAAACCCCCTAGTATTGAATTTGAAGACGATTTGAAGACTTTTTAGTTTCATGTCCGCTTTTTTTCGGTTTGGCCCCACTGTGCACCATGACAATGTGACACAACGAAGGTTTTAATAGTATTAAATAATTTGCATAAAAAAAGAAAATAAAAATTCTAAAATAAAAATACAAATACAAAAAAAATATCAAAAGTAAAAGAAAAAATCTTAAAATTTTGCGAAAATAAGAAATTATGAGATAAAAATTAAAGTTTCAAAAATGTAATATTTCTTAGAAATATTGTAAAAAGTAAAAAAAGGATTATTGAGAATATGGAAAATAATTAATAGATTTAATTATTTTGCATTAATTAATATGCATTTAATTTTGAATTAATTGAAAGTTAAAAGTTGGAACAAAGTGGAATGCGAGTTAATTGACGTTTGGAATTTATTTAAATTATAAAGAATTAAAGAGATTTTAAAACTTTAATACGAATTTTTGCTATCTTCCACCAAAAATTTGTAAATCGTAGGTGTTTTGATCATCTGTATGTACATATTAACATGATTTTTTAAATTTTATAAAGATTAAAATATTAAAATTTTTAAAATTAATCCATAAATTTGCGAGTTTTATTTTTGGTTTGCGATGTTTTACATGCAGTATTAGACATCCCGAGAAGTGTAATAGTACTTTACGGTACAAGTATCGTACAATGCTTTATTTAAGGTAGTTCTCTTGGTTCAGTGGCTCTCAACTCAAATTTGATCATTTTTTTACTTGTTTTTTGATGTTTAATAAATAGTGCCAACTTCAAAGTATAGAGTCTCGCTCTTTTGTATTTATTTAAAAAAATGAATAAAACGTCAAAATGTGGATTTCAAAGTACTATTTTTCGAAATTTAGTACCGCAAGCCACATTTTTCAAAAAAGAATCTTATTCCTTATACTTTAAAATATTAATTAGTAGTTTTTATTTTTAAACCTAAAGAAAATTTATTGCGTGGTTAGTAAAATTGTATTTTTTAACTGTGTGTTTTACATTCTTCCATGTTAAAAGATTTAACTTCATTCTCAAATATCTTAGTTAGTTTACAAGTTACAAAACCGCAACACATACTGTTATTTAATTAGGGGCCATCCATAAATTACGTAAGATTTTTAGGGGGGAGGGGGGGTCCAGGAAATCTTACGACCAATAGAAAAAATGGCGCTAATGTATGTAAAAAATCTTACGTGGGGGAGGGGGGGGGGGGGTCAAATTACCGAAAAAATGTCTTACGTACTTTGTGGATGGCCCCTTATTCTATTAAAAGGCCCTGTTCAGAGTCAAAATTATTCCAAGCAAGGAATTTTTCAAAACGTGAAGATAAATACGTGCGGCAGCTGATATTCTAGAAACGTCCATGGTAAGAAACGTAAGAAACGAATAATTAGGTTGGCAGGCGTGTTTGACAAGCATTACTGGAAGCAACTGGAGGGAGAAACTGTGCGGTAAAAGTCACGCGTAACTTTTGATTGGCTGAGAAAAAGAATAAGTGTGAAGTCAAAGTGTGCAGGTAAGTATTTACAGCGTCCGAACCTGTAAAACGTCCTTTTCGAAACTTTTTTCATAGCTCGAATAGTCTAGTCATCTTGTACTATTAGACGGAAAAGTTCCTTACTTCTAGGTTTTTTTGCTTAAACCCTTTATTTTTGCACCCAAAAAAAGACTTTAAATTTGCTACATTAATTTTGCTCGGGAACCCCAAAAATTTATTGAAAAAGGTGTAAAATTTCAAAAAATTGGGTATACAAGTTTTTCAGTGCGTTTGATGAAAAAAATTGTTCAGAGTGAAAATAAAGTGTATAAAATTTCCATTAATTTAAAAAAATTAAACGTTCTAAGTTAGTTAGGTAAAAAGTTATAGTCGTTCAAAAAAACCCGATTTTTTTTTGATTTTTCACTAAAAAAAAACGTACTTTTTAGTTTTTTACCAATTGTGCGGTTCCCAGTTATTTTATGCAAAAGTAATCAACAGATGAGTTAAAGTAGACTAAAATACCTTTCATTTACATTAAGGAGAACGTTATAACTTAATTAGGTTTAAAGTTATGATCTTCCAAATATTCCCTGTTTTTGACTATTTTTGGCATTTTGACAGTTTTTTAAACATAACTTATTTTTTTGGGATTGTTTATCACACTAACACCAAAAGTTAGACTTTACAGGTTGTTTGGAAGCCTTTAAGAGCTGATTTTTTTGCCTAGGCCGTAATGTAAAACTGATTTACTGATGTCGCAATCTGATTGGTTAACCCCGGTCTGCAGACCTCTACATTATGGTACACCAGTCAGAGCATCACGGATTTACCTATTTAAATGTTTCACACATATTTCTTTTTAAATATGGGTTTCTTTAGCTGAAAGGTTTAACAAAAATCCAGTTGTGGTTTATGGGGGTACGGGAGAAATGCCCCTGGGTGGGAAGGGGGAGAGGAGGATAAAATTTAAACCAAAAAATTAAAAAAATTATTTTTGTAGAAAAATACAGCAACTAAAAATGATCTACGAGAGCATGACTAGCACTTTAAGATTTTATGCCCCTGGGGGTAAAACTTGCAACTTTTCGAATTCAGTGAAGCCATGTACTAACAACAAACTAAAAATAATTTTTACATTTGTTTAAACAAATTATATTGCTTATTATCAACTTCTTATTAAGTAGAGCTACAGACATGCAACTTTTTTTCAATTTTGCAACTTTTATAGGCTTATAAGAGCAAGTATTAGCAACAAAATGAGAAAAGAAATGTTTACAATTGTTTAAACAAACTTTATAGTTTATAATCAATTTTTTATGAAATAGGGCTAGAGAGTTGCAACTTTCTCTAAGATTTGCAAGTTTTCTTTTGTTGACAGGTAGGAATAACTCTAAGACATAATTATAATTGAGTAAAAAACTTTAGAATATTTATTTTCTACCACACATGCACGAAAACCTCGTGTTTTCGTTCGCCTTAAGCGGGGCGGGAGTTTTTTTATCTCTAACGTCACTAACCTAAAGACTGCGAGTGCTGACCCGCTAACGCGAACGAAACACGAGATTTTCGTACATATGTGATAGAAAATAGCATATGCACCTCGAGAGGTCGATTTTTTGTCTCGCACAATGTTCTCCGAACTCGTTTCGCACTCGCTACGCTCGTGCTACACTCGTTCTTCGAACATTTGTGCTTGACAAAAAAACACGGATTTCCCTCCCTTGATGCATAATATACTATTTTCAATATGATAAATAAATGTGTTGGTTATGACATCAATTTTTTGGATAACGTTTTTTTGTTACAGTTCGTAAACTGTTTTCGGTATTTTGCTTTTGATCCTTATCTTTTGTTATTAGTTTGTTAAAATAAGATAATAAACCGTGACATGTACGAGTCTGATGTGAGCGTAGCTCTGCCGAGGTAGACCTGCGGTAGGGTGTCAGGAGCCAGCCCCTTCGGGATTGATCGGCGAGTGCGTAATGGATGTAAGGGATCGGAACCTGCATTGTTACTGGCGAGTCCGTTCCGTCCGTGTATTCCGGGAACGGCTAAGCAGCTGATTGGGCCTCAGGGATCTGGGGTAGGATCGCAGTATCCGAGGGTGTACCCGTTCCCAATCAAGGCGGCCCGCCACTTTACGCACGAGGCGCTGGTAAACTTAGAAGCATGGAGAATACAATTGGACAATTTTTTAAGAACTTGGAAATGGAAGTAGAGCTCTGCCCTATCGAGTCAGAGTCGTCTACAACCGAAACCGCAGTGGTCAAAACGGCCACCTCTCCAGAGGATCTTGACCTGGACGATAGAGTCGGGCAAGTTTTTTCAAACTTGACAAGACCTCTTGGTAGAAATACCAGGGATGCCGTTAAGGAAGTCCTTCGGACTCACAAGAGGGTTGGAAGGGACCAATTCGAGGCAAACGTCGCCTTGCAACTGGCATTGGTCCCAAAAGTCTTGAGCGTCATGCGCACTGCCTGTTCGAGGCAAAAAAACATCAGCGTTGACGTTCACGACGGTTTCTGCGTATTGGAGGCGGCCTTTGAAGTCATCCGCACAAATGTGCGGTACTTAGAACCAAAAGGGTCGAAAACTGAAAGCAGAAAAAAAGAGGACGAAGTGGGTAGCCCGGCGATGAGCCAGGAAAATTCCACAGGGAAGACGGAGAAAAGGCGCGCTGCCGATACGCCTCCTGAAAAAGTCCTGAAAAAAGGGAAGAGCTCGGAGTCGCCAGTGCAGCAAAAACGGCAAACTCCGAGACCAGAAAAACCTGAAAGCCATCAGTCTGCAAAGACGATGGCAGAGGTCGTGGCTAGCGATATAAGCGCTGCCGGTCCATCACAAATCGCCACCCCTGTAGGCAAAAATGACGGTGACTTCGAGCTTGTCCGAAGTAGAAGGAGAGAAGCTCGAAGGCGGCAAGAGGCCGCAAAGGCGGCGGAGGAGGCGGAGAAGGCGAAGAAGAAAGAAAAAGCGCCAACGAGGAAGCCAAGAAGCACCGAGGCAGTCAGGATTTCGGCAACGGACCCGAATTCGTACAGCGAAATCCTGAAGGGCCTCCAAAAGTCCTTGAAGCCTGAAGATTCGGGCACGGAGGTAATCAGGACGAGGAGAACTTTAAACAATGAAGTCCTCCTTGTCGTGAAAAAAGGGGGTGACACCTCCAAGTTTGCGGGAGCTTTAACAGCTGCCTTGAAAGATAGGGCTACTGTTACAGCTCTCGTAAATAAATGAGTTCTCGAAATCAGAGACCTCGATGAAAGTGCTTTAAAAGAAGACGTCATCGAGGCTCTGAATGAAAAGCTCGGGTCATCCAATCCGGAGAGAACGGTCAGCGTCGTTCCCCGTTTTCGAGGAACGAAGTTAGCGCTGGTACGCCTGCCAGAAACAGAGTATTTTATTCTAATCAAGGCAGGAAAGATCCGGATTGGATGGATAAATGCAGCCATCCGAGAACACTTAGAGGTACCCAGGTGCCAAAGGTGCTTCGGTTTTGGGCACGCAACTCGCCAATGCAAAGGCCCCGACAGAATAAAAAACTGTCGGAGATGCGGCAAGGCGGGTCATATGGCGAAAAGTTGTGAGGTCACTGACCCTAGCTGCATTACATGCAGTGATTTGGGTAAACAGGACCTCAAACACTGGGCCGGCAGTAACGCCTGCCCAATATACAGGAACGCACTGAAGAAACTTAAAAAGGCAAAGGCCAAAAGTTTCTGCAGATCAATCTGCATAAGTGCGTGGAGGCCCAAGACCTCCTTATGCAAACAGCCGGGGAGAAGAAGATCGATGTCTTGTTCTGCACAGAACAGAACAGAAAGAACGATTTCACTCGCTGGTATCAGGATAAATCGGGAAGAGCTGCCATTCAGATCTGCAATTTCGAGTTACGGGCAGATAAGTTCCTGGAGACAAACAGTGGATTCGTGTGGGTGGAAATGTCAGGAATACGTATGTATAGCTGTTATTTTTCACCCAACGATCAACTGTCAACCTTCTAAGATCAAATATACGACCTCGAAATGAGCCTTAGAGAATCCAGGTTGGATACCCTCATTACAGGTGACTTCAATGCTAAGTCACCAGAATGGGTCGAGAAAAGGCTCGACAATCGAGGAATCTTGGTCGGAGAAATGATCTCCAGGAACAACCTAATGGTTGCGAACCGTGGGAGGTCTTGGACGTTTAGGAGAAACGGTCAGGGATCGATAATTGACTTGTCGATCACAACGGCCCTCCTAAATAAACGTATTAAAGATTGGCGCGTCCTGGAGGATTATACCCATAGTGACCACCAGTATATCGAGTTTTCAGTCTTAAGGGGAGACACGCTGCGGGCCAGGAACCACGGAGTTCTCCGTGAAAATGGCCCAGTGGAACATTAAGAAAATCGACAAGGAGAAGTTCGGCCGGTCCCTGGAAGAATCCCGCCTCATAGAGGATCTGGGATGGGTGAAGAGGCCGAATAACCTTGAAGAAGAGGTGCGGACGGTGAAAAATATAATTGTCACCGCATGCGACGCGTCCATGCCGCGTTGTAGAAGCACAACCCCAAGAAGAAGAAATGTATACTAGTGATCAGAGGAATTAGCCTCTTTGCGAAAGGCATGCCTCAAAGCAAGAAGGAGATATGACCGTTCAAACGGAGATCCTCTGCTGAAGGAGGCATATACAGAGGCCAAGAGAATCCTCAGGAAGGAGATACGCGCTGCAAAAAGAAAAAGCTAGAAGAACCTAATCGGTGACGTCGAAAATGACCCATGGGGTTTGGCTTATAAAATCGTTAACAAGAAATTGTTATCGAGGCGAAAGACCCCCGGTCTAGACAATCCCGATTGGGTCCGGCAAATCATAAAGGCTTTGTTTCCTCCAGCAGAACCATGGCCTAGGATGGACTGGAGTAACTGTCATGTCGGTGAGGAAGAACTCTTCACTCTTACAGAATTACAAAAAGGAGGCAGTAGGTTAAAGCCAGGCAAAGCGCCGGGATTAGATGGGATAAGCAACGAGATCCTTAAAGAAGTGATCGTTGCTTCACCCCAGATTCTCCTAGACTGCTATAACAACTGCCTGAAGAGAGGAGAGTTTTCCGCGACTGGAAAAGACAGAGGCTGGTCCTCCTAAGGAAAGGAGACAAACCTCTAGATAAAATCTCATCCTACAGGCCTATATGCCTGTTAGATACGATGGGTAAGCTTCTAGAGGACATGGTTCTGCAGAGAATGCAATCTCACTTGACCGGAGAGAATAGTCTGTCTAACAACCAATTTGGTTTCCGTAAAGGCCTGTCCACAGTAGACGCCATCCAGAAGGCGGTGGACCTAGCCAGAGAAGGTAAAAACAAATTGGGACCAGGGAAGAAAAAAGGCTTCTGCGCGTTGGTAGCCATTGATATACGCAACGCGTTTAATACCGCGCGATAGGAAGATCTCATCAAGTCGATGAGAAACAAAGGAATACCGCCCTACCTGTTGCGGATAATGGATAATTATCTTAGCGACAGGTGGGTAATATACGAGGGTGACACCTGCACTTTGAAAGAGGAGATGCAGAGAGGTGCCCCCCAAGGCTCGAGGATAGGACCATTCGTATGGAATGTCTCGTATGACGAGTTCTTGCGAATGGGTCTACCTAAAGGCGCGGTGATCATCGGCTTCGCGGATGACGCGTTGATCGTGTGCACTGCCGAAACTGCAGAAGCTCTGGGCGTATTGGTGAACGAATGTTTGAAACGGGCAAAGCGCTGGCTGGAGGACAGAGACCTCCAAATGGCACTGGAAAAGACCGAAGCGCTGCTAGTCACGGACAGACGTGGTTATACAGCCCCTGGTATTCAGATAGACGGATTCGAGGTCCAATGGAGGAATCATATCAAATACTTAGGTGTCGATCTCGACAAATTTTTAAACTTTAAACACCATATAGCCGTAGCATGTCGGAAGGCCGAAGAGTGTTCGGCAAGTTTAGCTCGTCTAATGCCGAACATTGGTGGGCCTTCTGAAGCAAAGAGGAGACTGGTGGCGAGTGTTGCCCTTTCAAAGCTGCTATACGCAGCACCCGTATGGGCTCCTACCTTGCGAAATGACAGAAGTAAAACCATCTGTAAAAGGATACTGTCCGTGCAAAGAAGTGTAACTAAACGTATCATTTCGGCCTATCGGACAGTACCGACGTGTGCTGCTCAGGTCCTTGCCAGCGTCCCGCCGGCAGATCTTTTGGCACAAGAAAGGCAGGAAGTTTTCCTCCTTTTCAAGAAGAGAAATTCTTCCGCATATACGGAAGATAATAGACCCAGCAAGGACCAAATTCGCCGAGATGCGAGAAGCAGACTCGTCGACAGATGGCAAGAACGATAGAGCGGGGAGGAGACAGGCCGATGGACGTATCGGCTGATACCTACACTCGCCACCTGGATAAGTAGGAAGCACGGAGGGGTTTCCTACTATTTAACCCAAGCTCTCACAGGGCACGGGTGTTTCGGCTCCTATCTGGAGCGTTTTAAAAAAGTCGATAGCTCGGAGTGTGTGTACTGCAAGTTCCCAGTGGACGACCCAGAGCACACACTCTTTAGCTGTAAGCGTTGGGACGCGGAGAGGCAGGTTATGTTTACCGGTGTTAATCGCAAGGTTACACCGGAGAACATGATCCCGCTTATGACTCGCTCTCCCGAGGATTGGCGAACCATCGAGACCTTCATACATTATGTTATGAGGGTCAAAGATCTCGATGGTCGCCAAAGAATGGAGGTCCCGTAGAATAAGGGAGCAAGTCGCTTTGGCGGTAGAGGAGGGGATATAAGACCACTCCCGATGGCGATACGCGCGAAAAGTGCTAGCCGGGAGTGGTCCTAAGGTCCCCAAATAAGGGTGTGTTTTTAGCGGGTCGGCAGAACATCGCCACCCCCGCATAACCCTGTAGTACGGGCTACAGGGTACCTGGTAGCAGGTTTTCACATCCTACGCAAAAAAAAAAAAAAAAAAAAAGATAATAATTTAACGTTTCGCTTTGCATTGTCATTAAATAATTTTAGACAATTTTTATATAAGAGTAATAATCGACATTCTGATGCCATAGTGAGGGATGTTCCTCAAGAAAAGAAGTTTACATTTTAAAACGTAAAAAGAAGTTCATTAAATCCTTTTTTAGAAATTGATTGACACTTTTTGGTCTTTTCAGCTTTATTTAATGATAAGATAGAAATAAACATTAAATTGTTTAAACATTTGTTAACACTTATTTTCTCATTTTGTTGCTAATACTTGCTTTAATAAGCCTATAAAAGTTCTAATTTTAAAAAACAGTTGCATCTCTGTAGCTCTATTTAATAAAAAGTTGATAATAAACAATATAATTTGTTTAAACAATTGTAAAAATTACATTTAGTTTGTTGTTAGTTCTTGGCTTCACTGAACTCAAAAAGTTGCAAAATTAAGAAAAAGTTGCATCTCTGTACCACTATTTTATAAAAAGTTGATAATAAACAACATTATGTGTTTAAACAATCGTAAAGATTATTATTTTTCGTTTGTTGTTAGTACATGGCTTCACTGTCCTCGAAAAATTGTCAAATTAAGAAAAAATTGCAACTCTGAAGATCAATTTGTGCAAATCTTGAAAATAAACAATATAATTTGTTTAAACAATTGTTAAAATTATTATTTTAACTTTTTTGTTTGTGTTTGGCTCCAAAGGCCTTGATAAGTTGCAAAATTAAAAAAAAGTTGCAACTCCGTAGCTCAATTTGTGCAAATCATGAAAATTACAATATTATAATTTGCCAGGAGATTTTCAAAATTTATAAAATCTGGGGGCGTGTCACTTCTTCAAGTAGTGGGGGTCATCAGGTTACATTTGATTGGTCAACAGGGGTTTGTGAAAGTACATTTCAGTAAGGGAGTTGGGGATATTCTTTTTATAAATTCAGCTTTCTATTTTAGATTAACAAAAAAAAACTATTATTATTATTATTATTATTATTATTATTAAAAAACTATTATAACATACAGATTAAAATAACTAATACTCTTCTGTAATGAATCACATTTCAGTTAACAAAAATTGGGAAAAACCCGATAATAAATTATTTAAATTTCTTACAAATTTTCTAAAATTTGTAAAAATTTAAAAAAATTTATTTATTTGTTTGTCATAAACGCATGGGTCAGGTTTTTACCTGAACCCCATTAGAAAAATATATTTCCCTTTATTTATCTGAAGGAATCCAGCCAAACATTACAATATTATAATTTGCCAGGAGATTTTCAAAATTTAGAAAATCTGGGGGCGTGTCACTTCTTCAAGTAGTGGGGGTCATCAGGTTACATTTGATTGGTCAACACGGGTTTGTGAAAGTACATTTCAGTAAGGGAGTTGGGGATATTCTTTTTATAAATTCAGCTTTCTATTTTAGATTAACAAAAAAAACTATTATTATTATTATTAAAAAATTATTATAACATACAGATTAAAATAACTAATATTTTAATTTTTTTTTTAAGTCCAACACTGAAAAAGAAAAAATTTCCCCACAGTAATGAAAATATGCTATTTGTATTGTCTACTTCAAAAAATTTTATATGTAGGGTGAATTTTTTTTACTGCTCATTCACATTTTTTTTCGATAATTTTTTAATGTTTTGTCCTTTAATTATTTTATTTTTGTGAGTCAGTAGTTCTTTTCCGACTGTAGAATAAGGTTAAAAAATAATTTCTGTATTTTTTTTTTTGCAACAATTACTTAATAGTTATGTTATATTACGTATAGTATAAGTTACGTTGAAAATTCAAAATATGTGGAAGTAAATGTATTAAGTATTATCGTAATACACATTTTTTATTACATATTTCGGTGTCGACATGGATTCTTGACAAACAGTAATGCAAACAATTAAAAAAAAGTCCCAGCTTCTTAGAATAACATAGATTTCTTTAATGCCATTAAAAAATAGCTGGATGATTCTAGGATGAGGCGACCCAACTATTTTATTTTGAGTGACCATTCTTAGTAAAAGGGTACATTAAGCTTGTGAAATTAAATATCCCTTTTCACTGTTTGCCTTTCAACCAATTAGTTTTCAATAGTAACTTGTACCTGAAAATGTTAATTAAGGGTTGCCTAATGCCTGAGCTGCAACTGCTCTCACAGCGAAATACCGTATACTTTATTTAGTGTCTTATATTCTACAGCCGTTATACCTGCGAACGAATCAGTTAGATCACAAACGTTTCCATATATAATATGAAAATTGTGTTATTTGTGAATCTTTATCTCTCAAACTCTTTATCTCCTAAACTGTTCATCTCATTAACTCTTTATCTCTCAAACTATTTATCTCTTAAACTATTTATCTCTCAAACTATTTATCTCTCAAACTCTTTATCTCTAAAAATCTTTATCTCTCCTACTCTGCATCTCTGAAAAACTCTTTATCTCTTTAACTCTATATCTCCAAAACGTTTTATCTCTCAAACTTTTTATTTCTCAAACTATTCATCTTATTAACTCTTTATCTCTGAAAAACTCTTTATCTCTTTAACTCTTTATCTCTCAAACTCTTTATTTCTCAAACTCTTTATCTCTTTAACTCTTTATCTGTCAAACTTTTTATTTCTTAATCTCTCTATCTCCCTAACTCGAGGCGCATGAATATTCCCTAAAACCTATTTAGCCAAAATGCCATTTAACCTAAAACTATTCAACCTAAACTGCATTTAGCCTAAAAAGCATTTAGCCTAAACTCCATTCAACCTAAATCCCATTTTCCCTAAATTCTATTTAACCTAAATCCCATTTAACCTAAAATGTATTTAACATAAATCTCATTTAACCTAAAATGCATTTAATCTAAAATGCATTCAGCCTAAATTATATTTAACCCAAATCCCATTTAACCTAAAATGCATTTAGCCTAAAAAGCATTTCGCCTAAACTGCGTTCAACCTACATCCCATTTAACCTAAATTCTATTTAACCTAAAATGTAGTTAACATAAATCTCATTTAACCTAAAATGCATTTAATCTAAAATGCATTCAGCCTAAACTTCATTTAACCTAATCCCATTTAAACTAAAATGCATTTAGCCTAAAAAGCATTTATCCTAAACTGCGTTCAACTTACATCCCATTTAACCTAAATTCTATTTAACCTAAAATGTAGTTAACATAAATCTCATTTAACCTAAAATGCATTTAATCTAAAATGCATTTAGCCTAAATTTCATTTAACCTAATCCCATTTAAACTAAAATGCATTTAGCCTAAAAAGCATTTAGCCTAAACTGCATTTAACCTAAATCCCATTTAACCTAAATCCCATTTAACCTAAAATGTATTTAACCTAAATCTCATTTAACCTAAAATGCATTAAATCTAAAATGCATTCAGCCTAAATTTCATTTAACCTAATACTCAATAAATCTAAAATGCATTTAGCCTAAAACCCACTTAACCTAAATTTCATTTAATCTAAATCCCATTTAACCCAAAATGCATTCAGCCTCTAAATCCCATTTAACCTCAAATGCATTCAGCTTAAATTCCAATTAACCTAAATTCCATTTCA
Source organism: Ganaspis brasiliensis (assembly GCA_037103525.1). Classification (NCBI taxonomy): domain Eukaryota; kingdom Metazoa; phylum Arthropoda; class Insecta; order Hymenoptera; family Figitidae; genus Ganaspis; species Ganaspis brasiliensis. The sequence continues at coordinate 884,560 of JAZKLR010000633.1, read as the reverse complement.
CCTAAATTTAATAATCACAATAATTTATTTAAACAATTGCTATAAATAAATTCTTTATTTTGGATTAAAAAATTGTTAAATAAACAATTTGGCATTGGTTTTTGAAGTCTTCTGAAGAGAAACAGAGTTGGGCGATTGAAAAATATTGATTTTCAAGGGTCCTATACCATTTCTACGAAAAAGTCTATTTTTGCCATGCATTTTGCATGAGAAACTTTGAGCGCTTTGAGCCCTATCTATATATAATAATAAATAAAAAAATAGGTGTATTTTTTTCGATATAGAACAATTCTTGGGGGGAGAGCATTAAAAATAAAAGTTTTTTGTTTTTCCATGTACTTTTTGGACTACCCTACTGGACTATAATTATACGTATGTTATTAATTAATCCTATAAACCGTTTGTCAATCAACAAAAAACGTTGAATATAATATGAAACATAAGTTTAATATTCTGTTCGAGTAAAAAAAATAAACATATTTCAGAATCAAAAATATGACACTTTGTTACAAAATTTAAACAAGTAAAAAAAACTTCTTATCGGACCTAGTGGAAGTTATAGATAGTAAAAAAATAAAGAGAATGGTACATATTAAATCTTTAATAACTCTCAAAATCTTGTGTTAGAGACAAAAAACCGTTTCCAGTTAGATTCACGTATGTACGTAATACCTCGAGAAACATCGTCATTTTTTATCGGAATCCAAATTTTTTAAATTTAAACTGTATAATCATCCCTTTAAAACTGTATAAGATTTTCTTTATTATCATTTAAATTCATGAAGATAGAGACCAAAAACAATAAAAAAAATTGATTTTTTTCATTGATTTTTCAACTTTAAGACAAATTGATGTCACTTATTTAAATTATATTTTGTCTCAATGTACATCGAACACTTTGTCAATTGGGCTTCAAATGACCTCAGATTGAATAAAATTCGATGCAAATTGTTGAAACTACGCCGCTTTTAACTTTGTAGTTACATCATTAAATTTTGACTGGATGTTTAGGGTTTAAGAATCACTTTCTAGTATATTATGATAATTTTATTAAATAATTATACCTGCATTTATTAGATAATTCTGAAACTTAAAAAATTATTTCTTAGCATTCCAGAAATACATAAAAATTAAAAAATAGTAGAAATGAACTATGCATGGAAGAAAATAAAGAAAAACTCTTCATCAAGTCAAAATTTAATGATGTATCTACAAAGCTAGAAACGGCGTAGTTTGAACAATTTTCATCTAATTTTATTTAATCTGGGTCCAATTGACCGTCCCCTTACAATAACTTGTTCGAAGCTTGAGAACTCGTAGAAATAGCAAACTTCCAGAGAGAGATTTGTTCCTCACAATTAAAGAAAGATTTGTGGAAAATTTGAGACTCCTTCAATCATAATCAACTAAGTTATACAATATTTTTAACAAACCGCAAGGCGCAGCCCTGATTCTCAGGCTCCGCGAACACCATGAGTACCATTTCGGTATTTGTTTATATAAAGCTACTACTGGAGAATAAACATTTTGAACATTTTTTTTACGGAATTTAATTACATTCAAACGAGTTTTAATTTTTTTGTTGATGAAAGAAGAAGGATAGTCATTATTTTTTAGAATTTCTTTCACTTTTAAAAGGTTATTTTTATGAAAAAGATTTTGAGAAAGTAAAATGGCTCTGTCGACAAGATTATAAACTATATTGACCTTTTGTTGCAATGGATGACTCGAAAAGTAATTAATCACTCTGCCGGATGCAACTGGTTTCTGATACCAATTGGTAATGATTTTATTGTTTTTTATCATGAGGGTGATGTCCAAAAAATTGATTTGATCATTTTCTTGAAGTTCAACAAATTCTTAAGGACTTTACCATCACCAACAAACAATTGACTGCATCTTTGTCCAGACGACAATTCTTGTTGAGTTGTAGGACTCACAAAATTACTCCACGACACATCACCAATATCGACACACGCCTTAACCAGCTAAGTTTCTACAGCAACACTTCATTAAAATCTTTTTCGAATATAAAAAATAAATTTTTGCAAAAAATTTTACAATCTGAAATTAAAGATATACATTTCAATATTAATTACCTCAGCAAAAAATTAGACAATATCAAACAAAAAATTCAGATTTCTACTTTAGATATAAATGTCAAAAAAACTTTTTTTGAATTTTCTCATAAAAAGGCAGTTTCTATTCGTAATGATCTAAAGTCTATGTATTTTAAAAAATTCAACTCTCTAATTTCAAAACTTGACCAAAAATATATTAAGAATTCTGATAAAAGTAAATGGGTAGTTAACCTAACAAATACCGAGTTACCAGGTGATATTATAGACGTCGTATCCCTGGGTCCAAATCATTGTTCGTCACAAACTTCATCTAAGCAAGAGGTTATAGATATTTTGAAAAACGTGGAATCTTCGGTCAGTAAGTTGGATATTGACAATGAAATTAAAAATAATATTAGAAAAAAAGTTTCTAATAATCTGAATTTCAATTTAAATAGAAAAGTCAACCAAACTTCATACGAAGATATAAAGTTTAACAAAAAATTAAAATTTACAAAACAATTTTTAAAAAATAATACTGACATTATGTTCACCAATTCTGATAAAGGCAATACCACCGTCTGTATGTATAAATCAGATTATTATAAAAAGATGTCCAACTTGCTGACTGATGTTTCGACTTATAAATTTGTTAATTTAAATCCGTTAAATCCTCTGCGTCCTATAATTTCTTCAATTAATTCTCCGACACACTTTCTAGCAAAAATCTTATATAACGATATAAAAAAAAACATTAAATTACCAAAATCACATTTGAACAATAGTTTTGATCTCATTAAAAAGTTAGAAAATTTACATATTCCTAACGATTTTATCTTATTGTCTCTTGACGTTACTTCACTTTTTACCAACATACCATTAAAATTAGTAATAGAAAGTTTGAAACGCAGAGTAGCTTCTCTCATGAATTGTAGGATACCTTTTGACGAGATAATTAAATGTTCTACATTTCTTTACGATAATACCTACTTTGTTTTTGATAAAAAATATTATCAACAGATTGATGGCACCCGTATGGGTTCCCCAATATCACCATTATTTGCGGATGTTGTAATGGATGATTTGGAAAGTGATTGTCTGAATCTTTTAAAAACAAAATACAATTGTATTCCTTTATTTTACAATAGATACGTTGACGATACTATTTTATGCATACACAAAGATCAAATTGATTTATTTATTAATGTTTTCAATTCTTACAACAAAAAATTACAATTCACACATGAACTTCAAGAAAATGATCAAATCAATTTTTTGGACATCACCCTCATGATAAAAAACAATAAAATCATTACCAATTGGTATCAGAAACCAGTTGCATCCGGCAGAGTGATTAATTACTTTTCGAGTCATCCATTGCAACAAAAGGTCAATATAGTTTATAATCTTGTCGACAGAGCCATTTTACTTTCTCAAAATCTTTTTCATAAAAATAACCTTTTAAAAGTGAAAGAAATTCTAAAAAATAATGACTATCCTTCTTCTTTCATCAACAAAAAAATTAAAACTCGTTTGAATGTAATTAAATTCCGTAAAAAAAAATGTTCAAAATGTTTATTCTCCAGTAGTAGCTTTATATAAACAAATACCGAAAGTTTGCATTCCTTATAATTATATTGACTTTACTAGACTTTCAAAAAATTTTAAATCATTTAATGTACAAGCGATTCCTATTGTAAAAAAGAATTTAAAAACCGTTGTAAAATTGGGTAAAGACTGTACTGACAAATGGCAGACAACAAACATTGTATATAAAATAGATTGTAAAAACTGTTCAGCTAAATATATTGGGGAAACAAAAAGAACCTTAAAAAAACGTACGGGCGAACATAGGGGAAATAGCAAGAATGATGATTCTGTTTTCTTTGCTCATCAATATAAATTCGATCATGAGTTTGATTGGAATAACGCGGTGATTCTTGATAGGGAAAGTGATTATAAAAAACGAGTGTTCTCAGAAATGTTGCATATAAAAAGTAATAATTTTACCATTAATAAAAAATCTGATATCTTATACCTTAATAAAATTTATTTCCCTCTCATTGACCGATTGAACTCATGATCGAATTTCTCTTTCTAGTCGTTTGTGCCTCTCTGTTTATATGAAAGTTCATTGACGTCTGTTTACCAAAATATTGTCTAATTACTTCGATTAGTTTTAAGTTTAGTCTAGACAAGATGCTTTTACTATTATGACGATTTTATATTTGATTAAAAAGAATTATATTTTATTTTAAATTTTGATTTATAATTATGTAACGCCGAATTTTTAATTGAGGTAAAAAAATGTTAATTATTTATAATTTGTGTTTTATGTGATTAAGTAACAGTGCAATTTTTAAATCTTGGTGTATTTTGTATTTTTTCAAAATTAGCCTGATGAGGATGACACAACAGTTCATCGAAACGTAGTAATGACCAAATAAATAAATACAGAAACCAATTTTACGTGTTTTATGTATTTTACGACCTTCCAAGGATTGAATTTTACTCTCACATATATGTATTAACACGGAAGGGAATTTCTTTTTTACTGTATAAGAATTTCATGTGCAAGAAAATGTTTAAGTTTTAACAGAACATTATTTTATAAATATTAATTAAAATTTTTATTTCATGTATGGTTAATATACTAGTTTTATTATATTAAGTAGTTTACAATCTATCCCAGGTGGAAATTTACGATCAGCTGGGTACTGCGCCTGTACCAGCGGTGCTGACATGGTTAGGCCTGTGCGGTATTGAAAATCCATGACCGGTTTTCGCCTTTGGAAAAATCGGTTTTTCTTTAAAAACACGTTATTTAAAAAAAACCGGTTGTTTTTAAAATACCGGATTTTTAAAAAAATACCGGTTTTTTAAAATACTATTTTATTTAAAAAGAAAACTGGTTCAACACTCTAAAAATAAGTGTCTTATTTTGTCCTCACTTTTAAGACATTTCAGGGTGTCTTAATATTAAACCATTGAGAAAGTGTCTTAAAAATAACTGTAAGACGCTTTCTAATGTCTTATGTTTTAAAATAAGATACTTGTAAGATATCTGTTTTTACAGTAAAGAACCACCGACATCTTGGCAAAATTTACGCGGTAAAACTGCTTCAAATCAATGGCTTTTCCTGCATACCTGCATCATGGTAAGTAGGTCAGATTCGGTATTGCGTTCGAATAATTGGTATTTACCAAAAAACCGGTTTAAAAAGGAAACCGGTATTTACCAAAAAGCCGGTTTAAAAAAGAAAACCGGTATTTGGGGTCGTTCACAAACTACGCCACATATCAAGGGGAGGGGGGGGGGGGTCAAGTAATGTGTGACGACCTGAAGAAAAAATGGCGCTAATGTATGCAACCGTGTGTGACGTAATTTGTGAACAACCCCTTTACCGAAAAACCGGTTTAAAAACTAAAACCGGTTTTTTAAAAAAAAACGGAAACCGGGAACTCATAACCGGAAACCGGTTTCAAGAAATACCGAAAAAAACCGGTATAGCGGTTTACCGCACAGGCCCAGGCATGGTACTGGTGTATGGTACTGACACTGCATCGGCCAGGTACTGATTTTGTACCGGAAGGGCACTTTGCTGGGAACAGTCTAAAGGTACTGACGTGGTATTAAGAATCGGTACTGGCATTTTACAAAATTTTGTACTGGCAGTGGCGGTTCTACGTGGGGGCGATTGGGGCGACCGCCCCTCCCGAAAATCTTATATTTGAATAAGAGAGAGAGAGAGAGACAGCACTATGGTGCTATCTCTTTTTATCCCATATATCGCTCCCTTCCAGTACCCCTGTATACTGGCTAGGTACTAAAAAGTTTGTTACTAAAAATTTGTAAAAATAAAAATAATATTAAATTTTCCAAATTTTATAGCCTTATTAAATTCTGTGAAGTCGAATCTTATTAATTTTTATTTTTGATACGCACAAACACACTTTAAACGCTTACATACATGATAATTAAAATTATAACGCACGGAGGATCGAACCTACATGTACATATACCTAATTCGCACTTAAAACCTAACGCACTAACCACTACGCTAACGACGCATATGATTATCCAAGAAAAATGATCCTATAAGGAAAAGTGAAGAGTTTTAGTAGGTATCTTTGCCGGTCAGTACCATTTTAATACCACTTTTTCTATCTGGGATTTAATTTGTAACACGTTTTAAATTCAGTAAAATAAAATATTTATAGAATCACAATAAATTCAAGATATTTTGTAATGAACTAATAGTTTTGGAACATGTGTGTCTAATAAACTTTATTGTATTCTTTGTACTAAGAAACTGTAAGTAAAATTTGTTTTCTGCAACATGCTGAACGTCATTTTATCTTTTGTAAAAGAATTACATCTTCGCAGAGATTAAGTATATTATTTTATTACCCTTTTTTTAACTGGTTTTACTACATTTTTTTGAAAAATGTCTGAAGATATCAACTTTTCTAAAGATTCAAAATTTTTCAAAATTTTATGCTAGTCTTAAGAATCTTTCTCGTGAAAAAGAGCTAAAGACATTGGTAAAAGAGTTAAGTCAAGTATTCAAATAGTGAAAAAGTGGAATGAAATATTGCAAAAGTATAAAATTATAAAATGATAGAATCAATTTAGTTACAAACAAGTAGAAATAGATAAAGAAATGAGAAGTTAAAGAAACGATATGTTAAAAAAATGTAAAAATAAGGATATTTATTTTATTTTAAAGGCAATTTATGTTAATATATAAATATTTAATTTTACTAAATTAAAAATGTGTCCCAAATTAAATAGATTGTAAACTACTTAATATAATAAAACTAGTAAACTAACCATACATAAAATAAAAATTTTAATTAATATTTATAAAATTTAACTATTAATTTTTTTTGTGTTTTAAGAATAGAGATTATAACAATTTTAGAAATCATGCTTATAATATTTAAAATAAATGCCAACAGGATATATGGGCAAATCTCCGGTACTGTTCACTTTTGACTTCAAAAAACTAAGAGAAAAAAATTTTATTGCACATCAATAAAAATCTGTAGATAAGTTAAGATTTTTTTTTTTTAATTTGATTTTACAATTGAAAATTTAAGTTTATTGATGTTTTTTTTATATTTTTACTGTTTTTTAATAAGGAAATTTTATGCAGGTTATAATCTATTGTTTCCTTCATTTTCAATGGTTTTTTCCTTAATTTCTCCTTTTATTTGATATCTTTCTAAATTTTTCTGATATTAATATTTATTTTTAAATATTGTTTGGATTTCAAATTCAAAAACCAATTTATTTTATTTATTTCTTCTGTTATTAAAATCTTTGCTATTTCTGCACATTCTTCAACAATACAAAATGTATTTAGACCCAGTATATTTTTACTATGGGAAAAAGGAACAAAGTTATTTTTTTTAAACTTACACTGAGAAAAAAATACTATTGAATCAATGACATCTGTCTTTGGTTCATTCAATAGTGTCATTGCGGGCTGCCATTAGCATATGCTATTAAATCTAAAGCACTGCTTTTATGATTCTAAAGTGTCGCTTCTATTGAATCAAACCATGATTAGTTGCATTATCAGCAAATTGTTTTGAAATATATGTATATGCTGTAGATTTAATAAAATAAGTTCTATTGTATCAATAAGTCATTCCTACAGAAGAATAGTATATAATGTTACCCCTAAAGTAGCAGTTTGTTACATTATATACAAATGCTTTCAATTTGATAGCATGGTGCTATCAAATCGAAAGTATCTGACTTTGAAGCAACAACACCATACTTTTGGGAGATAAATATAATGAGTCAAAATAAATATTAATTCTCATTAACTGGTAACATCCTATCAGTTGTACGGAATCTTTGTATTTATTTATTATATTTTATATTTATTATTTTTACTATTTTATAACATTTTTACATTATTTTTATACATATAACATATACATCTTAATTCTAACGCACAACTTATAAATTAAAATATTTGACGCTGAGAGGTCTCGAACGCGCGACCCCTGGGCCTAAAGCCCGACGCTCTAACCACTATGCCATACGCTCGCTGGTAGCCGTTTCACGAACCTCCCATATAAGCTACAATCCAAGAGGTGGGGGAAGAACATTGCCAAGACCTACGCGCAAATGGGCCGAATACAGTGCCTAAGGATTCAATAACATCTGCTATTGGCAGTCCGCAAATACACCGTTTATTCGAAACGAAAGCATATGCTATCAAATCTAAAGCAGGGTGTTTACAATTCTACAGTTTCTTATATGATTCAAATACTCAAATATTTTTTTCAAAAATACCATGACAACATTTTAAGAGAACTATGTTAAATAAATATTAAAATATGCTATTGATTTAAGTAAATTAACAATTGAGTAGATAGCAGCGATTTGATAGCACCATGCTATTATTTCAAAAACTTCAGACTTTTGCTTTAAAGGTTTATGCTTATGAACTAATAAATCTGTCAATGAAGTAATGACATGGAATTCAATAGCATGAATGTATTTGATTCAATAGCATTTTTTTCTCAGTGTATAATTAATATCATTAAAACATAAATATATTATAGTATAATTTCCAAAGGGCAAGTGACTTATTTATAAAATTTTAAGAGTAAATATTAAAAATGTTTTTGAAGGTAACCTTCCTAGCGTTTCTTATTTGTTAGAGATTCTTTAGTCATCTTTTTTCTTTTTTTACTTTTCTGTTCTTCTCTTTTCTCTGATTTTTTTAGCCCTCATGTTCTAAACTTTCTGGTTTTTCTTCTTAAATTTTATAACTTTTAATATAACTTACATTTTATTTATTGTGATGTGTTAAATAAAAAGTATTAAAGTTTAGAGTGAACTTAGCAGTTTGAGAATTAAAAAATCAGTCGTTACAGTCCTGACCGTTACGGTTCTGACATTTTCACACATACCTTCTTGTAAATCAATATTTATTAATAAGTTTAACGTGCACAATCATACACGGACTAAGAAAATAATTCTTTAAATGTGTGTGCAAAAATTATTATTTTGAAAAGCTTCGTTTAGTTGGAGAGGTCCCGTTACGGTCCTGACATAACTCTGCTCCCTCCCTACTAAAAAATCCGGACTAATTCCGTACGAATTCCGGACGAATTCTAGACAAAACAGTCCGGTCTTATCTGGAATTAATACGAAATGTGTCCAGAAATGATCCGAATTAGTCCGACATTTGTCTGACACAAAAAATTTGATCTGAAATTAATCCGGAAGAGTCCGAATCTTGTCCGGCAATCGATTTCGAAATCATTTATAATCAAAGTAAAGTCCGATTTCAGTACGGACACGTCCGGAAACTGTCCGACACAAAAATCACAATCATTTTTAAGTCTGGTTTTATCTGGAATTAGTCCGGCAGTCTATTTAGAAATTATTGATAGTAAAACTGAAGTCCGTTTTTAGACTGGTCAAGTCCGGCAACTGTCCGGCACAAAAATCAGAATCTGCTTTAAGTCTGGTTTTATCTGGAATTAATCCGGCAGTCAATTCCGAAATTATTTATAGTCTAAGTAAAATCCGATTCTAGACCGTTCACATCCGGCAGTTGTCCGGCATAAATTTCAAATCCGTTTTAAGTCTGGTTTTATCTGGAATTAGTCCGGCAGTCAATTCCGAAATTATTTATAGTCTAAGTGAAATCCGATTCTAGTCCATTCACATCCGGCAGTTGTCCGGCATACATTTTCAATCCGTTTTAAGTCTGGTTTCATCTGTAATTAGTCCGGCTGTCAATTCCGAAATTATTTATAGTCATCCTATTTTCCCTTCCCCGTTCGCTCACCTCTGGATTCCGGTGATTTTGGAGATTCATTGATTTTGAATTTTTCTTAGAACATGTAATTGTATTTTATATGCGATTTTTCTGTTATTTAATTCCGACTGAAAGCCGTAAAATAGCTGCAAAAGCATTTATTTTCTATTAGTAGCGAGTTGATCTAATTAAAGGAAATTAGGAATCTGAATTGTTTTTATAATTCGCTATTGTTTATTGGATGGTGACATCTATAAAGATTTGCAATGGATCTTAGAAAAATAGAAAATGTTATTGCTTTTAATTATAGGAAGTCGGAAAATAGTTGCATTAAAAATAATTCAATTTCTGAATGATTTTCTATTACTTTCTCTTCAAAAGAACAATTTAATGAGGTAACCGTTAAAAATAAAATAATAGAAACAAATTCAAAATCGGAATTATTTTTAATGCACTATTTTTCGACCTCCTATTTGAAAGCAATAGAATTTCCAATTTATCTGAAATCCATTGCCAACCGTTTTAGTTGTCTTCATCGAAGAAATATTTTTGCATTAAAATCAAATAAGATTCTGAATTTTGGTCACTTGAATTGGCTCGTTGCATTTTCTAAGAACATCTCAATCTTTATAACTATTTTCTATTTCTCCCTTTTTACCGGAATGCGGAAAAAGTCTGGCATATCTTTTACAATCCAGAAAGAGTCAAGTGAATGGCAAGGAGTCCGGTGAAGTTTGGATATAATCTAGTACTAGTTTTAAAATCCAGAAATTCCAGACTAAACCAGACTTAAAGCTGATTGTGAAATTTGTACCTGACAGTTTCCGGACGTGACCGGATTAAAAAGGACTTCACTTTAACTAAAAATAATATCTAAATGGATTGTCTGACTAATTCCAGATAAAACCCGACTTAAAATGGATTGTAAAGTTTGTGCCGGATAGTTGCCGAACTTGACCGGTCTAAAAACGGATTTCACTTAGACTACAAATAGATTCCGAATTAATTTTTTAATTTCTTTTTTTGCAGTAAAACCCTTATATATCGGATTCCAAGGGTCTGAGAATTTTTTTCGATATAAGCAGGAATTCGATTTATTCGGGTAAAATTTCATTATATTTAAATTCAAAGGACCGGCAAAAATATCTGATATAAGCGGGAATTCGATATATAGGGTCCGATATACGTGGGTCCTACTGTATTTTCTATATCTCCCTTGTTAACGTGTAATAAAGTGAACTCTATCCGGATCAAACCAAACGATTACAGTTAATGTGCTGAAACAAGGCGAAGAGGCATTTTATCAGTGGAAGCCATTTTGAAGTGCAAAATGACGATAAAAGGAATCGGGGCAATCCGTCCCACGTTATACACAAATCAAGTCAGACATAATGATAAAAGAGATAGACTCCAAATGACCAGGAATTTAAAAGAATTAATGAACAAGCAAGGGGGATCAGAAGCCATTGATCGATTGCTTAAAGATTTAAAACCAAGGGGAAACGCCAAGGTATCTTCAAGAGTGCTAACTATTAACAAGTCAAAAAACATGAACGTTGTACCAGTTGATCATGACGCCAAGCAAAGGTTGAACGGAGCAGCAGACCAACCCACGATGATTACAAGCCCAGTACTACCAAACGACAACGCCACAAACCTGGCGGCAAAAATTGATAATTTTTGATGACTTGATAATTAATACTACAAAAATTAATTATCCAGAAACAGAAAATATCTCAAGTCAAATTATAAACGCAGTGGACAACCACGGAAAAACACTAGAAGACAGAGAGGTCAATCAAAACAAACAGCAAGTTGAAAGTGAAACGACAATTATTAACTCAGCCGAGACATACCAACCTAACAATAAGATGATCATAGAATCGATAAATACAGGGTGTCTAGCAGACTGAAAATTTTAAATTCCCGGCAAATTCACGGATTTCCCGGATCTTAGAGTACAATTTTCCCGGATTTTCAAAAAAGAAAAATTGTAGATTACAATTTTGAAATAATATATTATAAATTACTTAAGTAGCTTTTTTAATGTTTTTGTTACATTTCATATTGTTACATAAGAAATTGATTTCAAATATTAAAAATTATTTATCAAAAATTATTTTTTTAACCTTTTAAATTCTTTAAAGTACACTATTTTATATTTTCACGACATTTCCAAAAAATTCCCGGATTTTTCGGATATATTTACAAATTCCCGGCAATTTCCCGGATTTCCCGGATCGCTAGACACCCTGAAATAAAATAAAATCAATACAGGACGACAATCCAGAACTGCCGAAAAACGAAGCAGAAGCCATGGAGATAATTATGGAAAAAACGGATGCAAATCCAACACAACAATTTAAAAAACAATCAACAAAGAGAACTATGACGAGAGATGAGCTGCAGAACATCGAGAATAATTTAAACGAGTTGAAGGATGAGATGGGACCGGAATGGAAAAACAACAATGGTACGACAGTGAAAAGAAAAAAAACGGAACAGCGTCAGATGGCAGTAACGTCAGCAGACAACGAGAAATCAAGCATTAAGTCAGCGGAGAACACGAAGACATCGAACGACAACAAGGAAACAAGTAAGAAAAACAACGAGTTCAACGAAAAAGTAGGTAGATCCAAATTTAAAACGAGAATACCTCCCTTCATAATTTTTAATGTAAAAATAATGTTTTTGGCAAAAATTTTATCAGAGGTAGTTTCAATTCAAAATTTTATTTGTAAGAATTTATCGGAAAGTAAACTTGCTTTGTACGTACAAAATTATAAAGATTTTAGAATTATAACTGAAGTATTGAAAAAAAATAATGTCGAATATCATGCAAAGCCGACTCAAGAGGAAAAAGTATTTAGCTGGATCCTAAGAGGCGTACACGGTGAATTTGACGAAAAAGTCTTAATGTTAGAATTTGAAAAATTTAAAAATACTAAATATAAAGAAAATCAATTTAAAAATTTTTTTTAAGCAAAAAGGGGGGGATGCCTTTCTCGTCAGAATCGCCGGCTATAGTACAAATGCCGAACTAACTTCCGTGTCGAGGCTGGCTAACCAGGTAATCTGGTGGGAGAAAATTTATAACAGAAACGTGATCCAATGTTTTAATTGTCAGAGGGTGGGGCATTCGGCTAGGTTCTGTAACAGACCCAGTAGATGCGCAAGTTTAATATGTCGGTAATGTAGAAATTCGATCAAATGACATTTCGGTTATATAAATATTCTATTAAATAAAAGTTCGTTCAATTATAAATTCGACTATATGAATATTCGATTAAATTGAAATTCTGTCAAGTTTAAGTTAAATTTATTAAAATTTGTGCCATAAAAAAGTTCGACATTTTAATCAATCTGTCAAATAATAGTTACGTCAAGTTTAAATTCAGCTCTTTACAATTTCTTTTAATTATCAATCCTACTTTCTTCAAATTCATTAAATTGAATTTCTATCAAATAAAAATTACATAACCTTAAATTTTTAAGAATTTATTATTCCTCTAATTCTGAATTATCTTTAAATAAATTTCTTACATGTTGAATGTCACCAAAATAAGATTTCATTGCATTTGCTGTTCTTTTAACTGAAGAGTCGAAAAAATGAAATTCATTCGAATAATTATTTTCATAAATAAAAATACGAATGAATTAAAATTTAATTATATAAATATTCGATTTAATGAAAATTCTGTATCATGAAAATTCATCTAAAATTTAGTTCGAATTAATGTACTTCTATGAAATAGCTGTTCTGAGCTATGGATTTCGAAATATTGTAATTTCTAAAAAAAAACGGATTATGGTATAATCATGCGCCCCGCTAAATTTGGATAAGGCAGTGGTAGCCAAAAAAGTTGGAACTGTAGAACTAGATAATTATGAAAAAGCGTGATTAGTAGTGAAAAAAGTATGATAATAGATTCAGGTGTGAGTATGAATTTCACAGAAAGCAAACCGGAGGCATCCTCAGCGACGAGCACGAGTCTCCAAACAATACTAGCGGGATTTATGTATCAAATGAAAACATTCATAACTGTCCAGCTGGACGGAGTTAAAGAGTCTATTAAAAAAAATGAAAAAAATAGAGATTATATATAACAAATTAAATATTTGCGATGGCTGAGTCACATAACCTAAACCCTGATCAAAACAAAACATATAAATTCAAAATTATGAAAATGGTTGCAATTAATACTAACTCCATTGTAGCCAATGAACGTAGATTTAATCTTATCGAATTTACTCGTAAATTTAAACTAGATTTGGTTCTAATAAGTGAGACAAAATTAAAAAGTAATCATAAAATCTATTTCGAGGATTATAACATAATAAGAAGCGATCGAGTTAAGGGCAAAGGAGGTGGCACAGCCATAATAATTGATTACTCTCGAATTCCGCCCGGCGGTCATACAGGATCCTTAATTACCTACCTTTTCCATATTGAACTCCGCCCGGCCGTCACCTGAGGTTCTGCTAATGACTTTTTACACCCCGTGGATCGAACCCCATTGTTCGATTAATGTGTATTAGATGGATTAAGTAACAAAAAAAAATTGTTTAAATAATAGTATAAACAAATTTTAAGTGATAAATTCAAAATCTGTGTTTTCTGACGATTAAAAGCATATCAAACTTTTCTCAAATAGTTGAATTTTAAGGATTTTCCATTTTTACACACATTTTGAAGTTAAATACACGCATAGAAGGAGTTTGCTATGGCAGCAAACTATTAGCTGCCTCAGTGAATTATATTCTCATATATAGGGACAGCCAAAAAATTTGCTGCGAGAGCATAAAAGTTTGCTGTGAGAGTAAATTTTTAAAAATTTGTCTGATATTGTCAATCACAGCAAACTTTTTTTGTTACCATAGCTAATAATTTGCTGTGATTACTAATTTTGTTAGATTCAACAGCACACATCAGTTAGCAACTAGAAACAATTTATTTTTTTAAAAAATTTACTCTCACAGCAAACTTTTATGCTCTCACAGCAAATTTGTTCGCTGTCCCTATATATGAGAATATAATTCACTGTGCAGCTAATAGTTTGCTGCCACAGCAAACTCCTTCTATGCGTGTATTTAACTTCAAAATGTGTGTAAAAATGGAAAATCCTTAAAATTCAACTATTTGAGAAAAGTTTGATATGCTTTTAATCGTCAGAAAACATAGATTTTGAATTTATCACTTAAAATTTGTTTATACTATTATTTAAACAATATTTTTTTTTTGTTACTTAATCCATCTAATACACATTAATCGAACAATGGGGTTCGATCCACGGGGTGTAAAAAGTCATGAGTAGGACCTCAAGTGACCGCCGGGCGGAGTTCAGTACTTGCTTTGGAGTCCAAACTGACCGCCGGGCGGAATTCGAGTTATGGGGGAACGTCGTATATTTCTTTTCTATTTTAACATTTTAACAGCATCGCGTGGGTTCATTCTATATGGATACCAAGTTTCAAGTTATTTTAATTAAAAACGACCAACTTATGGCAGTTTACATATTAAAAAGTAATTAGAGTATGCAGAAAAAAATTGTTAGTTTTTTCAATATAGTATTAAAAGTAATTATTCTATTGAACAATTGATAAAAGTGAAAGGTTTTGTTTTTAATTATCTGCAGACCAGTGTTTTTAAAAAATTTAAATTTCTAATTTTTGAAATTTCTTCCACCTTGGACAATACTTCTCTATGCATTTTCGAGCGTCGAACGAGTTATTACAGGGGGCCTCTCATTTAAGGTATCAGTCGCGTAAAATGGTTTTCGTCAGATTAAACTTTGCATCGGTATTTCTGAAGTATTTATCTATGAAATGAGACGTATCTCATCAATTTTGACCACTTCTGAGCTTCAAAATATAAATTCAAAGTTCATACCTTTTACATGCACTAGCACTCAATGCTTGTACTAAATTTCTATTATATTTATTTATATGAAGACGAATCGTCAGATTTTCAAATAAAACTACTAGGTTACACATTGAGATATATCGAATGCTTTAAAAAAAAGTTAACTTTATTGACCACACCAAATAGAAAATACATTAGGTGAAAAAGTACATGATTCAAAATCATAAAAAGTAAGTACGTTGCATTAGAAGATATCACGAGAAAGCAAATGAGTTGATATAAAAGTTTATTTATTGTTCTTTTTTTATCTGTTTTTTTTTTACTGTAGCTACCACGCGACTAACACCTTAACCCTCTGCCTACTGAAATGATCGTTAATAAGAAAAATCGACAATTCGAACGCCTGGTGGGGACTGTAGGAAACTCGTTGAATACTTCGAGAGTGGCGAAAAATAACCTTAGGCAGAGGGTTAAAGAAGAATTGACTAAATTTTCGATCTGCGTTGAGAAAAAATATAATTTAAATAAGATAAGAGATATAAATTTGTCCCAAAGTTGAAAAAATCCAATTTTTTGATGGTTTTTGGTCTGTATTTTCATGGACTTGAATAATAACGAAGAAAATCTAATACAGTTTTAAAAGACTGATTATACTGTTTAAATTAAAAAAAAACTTGTTGATTCTAATAAAAAATGACGATGCTTTGGTGTATTACCTACATGAATCTATCTGAAAACTGGATTTTGTCTCTAAAACACGATTTTGAGGGCGTAGGGTAAAGGAACTAATTGTCGAGGAATTAGTAACATATAAGAAAATACAATTTATAACTCATAAATGAAATCCTCCCTAAAATAAATAAATAATTTGCATGACTTGACGTCTTACATTATTAATATTTAAATATTCTTATGTCATATTTGCGAAGGAATAAGTAAATTTTAATAAGTAAGAAAGTAAATTAAGTAACTTATAATAATGGTAAATTGAGTATTAATATTTTAGTTTCCTTAAGATTTTTTTTAGAAAAGCTGTCAAATTCTTAACACTCTGAGAATTATATTCAATTTAATTTTTTAAAACTAAGTATATCAATACATTTAATGACTTATATAGTCAATTTGTGTAAAAAATGTTGCAGAATCTTATAAACTTATGCAAAAGAAGCTATACAATTTATTTTTCTTGTTATTAAAAGAAAAGTAAGAAAGGTGCCAACGACTAGCGCAGAGCCAACGACTGGGGCAGTTACCCTATCCAAGAAACTAAAGGTTGATTTGATATTTTTAATTGCATTAATAACATGAGGTTTTGAGAATATTTAAATATCGAAGTGTCTATTCGTACAGAAAATCTCGACCAATCACAAAATCGTAATGAAATTCCCGATCAATCAGAAAATTGCTTGATTAAGGATATTCAAGTTGGGTGGGGAGAAATTCAAAATGGCGGCTACCTGGATGACAGGTTTTGGGACGAAATCAGTTTTTGTACAATAACTTTTAAAAAACAAATTTGCGAACCTATGTTTATTAACAAAATATTTTTCTTTCATCGAAAGCTATTTTTTAAAATAATAAAAACTCATATAAAAATTTTATACAATTTTATTATTTTAAAAAATAGTTTTCGATAAATGAAAAATATATTGTTAATAAACATAGGTTCGCAAATTTGTTTTTTAAAAGTTATTGTACAAAAACTGATTTCGTCCCATTGACTGTAATGCAAACCTGTCATCCAGGTAGCCGCCATTTTGACTTTCTCCCCACCCAACTTGAATATCCTTGCTCATTCTATGTGGCCTGGCTATTCCTACAGAAAATCTGTACGAATAGCCAAACCTCAATGAAGCTGCTATTCGTACAGAAAATTGTCAGTCTTCTTTTTGTGAAAATTAATGTTACCCGGGTATATTTTGGTTAATAAACCACTGTATGTGACACAAGAAACCCCCTCCATCCCTAGCATTTCCAAAAATTTTATTATGTTTTTTCACAGCCAAAACAAAAGGTATTACGCTGTCAAAGACAGCTTTTCAATTTTCTGTACGAATAGCCGTTCCACCTTGTACGAATAGTCACGGCCTTTAAATATAGTTATAATTCGGGCCCAAACTAAAAATGTCAACAACTTCATCGAGGATTATTACTTCACTTAAATTATAAAACCAAACCTTCCTGTCAATAATATAATATAAACCTATATAATGAATTTGACATCTGTGGATGAAAATATAATATGGAAACATATACACAGTTACATAAAAAATGTAATACATATAAAAATTTAACGAAGTAAAAACAAAATAAATAACAACATTTTAAGGTTAAATACAAGTTTAATGTTTATACTTAACATAGTCAACTTGAGCTACAATACATAAGTACAAGTTAGTAAATTTTTTACCTTTATATAATAAATGTAGAATATTAGGAATTAATGAAACTAAAATAAAATATGTAAATAAATCACTCAATTTAACAACTGGAGAACACTACTTGATACGTGTCAGACTCAGAAATCCACATTCCATAGAGATAATATAAATAGAGTAGGTGAGGCCTGTGTTCAGAGTTCGGAAATTGACGCGTCATTTTGTTTTTTGGGGTAGAAACCGTAGAATACGTAAAATACGTAGAAAACTGTAGATAACCTAGGTAAAATACGTATGGAGTCTGAAGCAGGGTTGTGCACTTAATATACCTCACGTAAAATACGTAGAGTTTTTGACGTACACCTAGGTGCATAAATGCCTTACCCCGGACCTCTCTTTCTTTCTCACGTATTCTCACGGGCAGGGACAACCAGTTGGGGGTAAGGCATTAATGCACCTAGGTGTATGTATTTTATACGGAAGTTCCTACGCGCCACTTGATGACATCGACAGGCATGTAGTAGGCATAAGGGTGCCGTCTCATACTAGGGATTAATGGATTAGGGATTAGAATAGACCAATTAGATAATTTGTCACATTGGAAAGCATTTTCTGATTGATCTATTCTAATCCCTGATCCATTAATCCCTAGCATGAGACGGCACCGTGAGCAAGTGGAGAAACCATTTTTGTAAGGGTAAAATCCCATGTGCACTGTAAAAAATACTTCAGGAAAATAATAGGTATGTTCTCGCTACCTACACTTTCTACACTTTTCACAAAAGTGTACACTTTTGCGTTCTCGCTACCAGAAGTGACGAGATAGTGTACACTCAAATCCCTAGCTGCCGTTGCACTTTTCCCTATTTCATTACACTCGACTACAAGCGAGTGTAAGAAGTGGAGTAAACGAAATGGCGCAAAAGTGGCATCTAATTCAAAATTAAAATTTTGTTAATGATAAAAATTCAAAGTCATTTACTTATGTTTATGATTTTTTCGTAACCTATAGTTTGTTTATAGAAATTATAAAAATTAGTAATTGATAAAATTAACACAAAATGCAGGTTAACCTCAAATAAAAAATATTATGTATATATACATATATATGTTTATTAAACATTTATGTAATTAGTAACAAAAATAAAAAAAAATTTAATTAAAAAAAGAATTATTAAAGAAATTATTTATTTATTAAATTTATTAATTATATACGTAAATAAATAAAACGCTATATAGAGAAATAATGAAATTAATGAAATATATGTAAACAAAAATTTGAATATTTAAAAATGTTTAATTATCATTAAATAATATGAATTAAAATTAATTGATTTTGAGTAAAATCTAAATCTGAAGGGTTACAATTTTCACATTTAAAAGCAGGGCTGTTATAATTGTTTTAAATCATGATATATATATAAATCATTGGATTTAAATTAAAAAAAACTTTACAATAAAATATTTAATTTTTGATAAAATTAAAGAAATTGTGTTAATACTGATGATCAAAATACCTACTATCTAACAATTTTTGGTATGAAGATATATACAGCACAAATTATTATTAAATTTATATACATATATTTTTAAGTCATTATAATTTTAATAAATTCTAAACGTCAATTAACTCACATTCCAATTTGTTCAAGCTTTTAAATTTCACTTAATTCAAATTTAAATGCATATTAATTAATACAACATAATTTACTATTTTTTAGTCATTCCTTTCGTTTTAATTAATTCTTTAACTTTTGTCGTCATTTTTCCATTTCTTATACATCTTTTTTCTTCATTTAAATTTTTTTTGTTTCTATCCTGTACTTACGAATTTTTGAAAATATTTGTTCGATGCTGTTATAATTTTTTAAATTTCTCAACTTTCTACATTATTTTGTAGACTTTTATTCTTTTATTTTTTATTTTGTAAATTTAGGCTTTTACTAAATATTCTTAATTTAACATCGTTCTTCTATTTCATAGAATGTTTTTTCTTTAAAAATTTTCCCAACTTTGCTTCATTTTTTTTTTCTTCAATTTGTGAATAATTCTCTAATTTTTCTAATTTTAAAATTTTCTTCTCTTTTGTAATATATTTTAACGTTTTTATTATTATCTTCTTAATTATTTTTTAATAAAAAAAATGTCCGTAAATAGTTTAATTTTTTTAAAAGAATTTCTGCTTTTTATATATTTTTATGTCACTGTTTCATTCATGTGTTGTTTTTTTAATCTTTTCTTCATTTCTTTAATATTATTGCCATGACATTTTTTATTTAAAAGAATTTTCTCATTTTTTTAATAGACTGTTTTCTTATCTTTTTACGTTCTTTTTTTTTTTTTTTTTATAATTTATTACCTTTTTGTTGCTTTTACCTAATTTTCCTAAGTTTGCATTCATATAAATTTGAAGGTGTTTTTTTAAAATTTTCTCATTTATTCGACATACTTTATTTGATTTTGATTAAATGTTTTATTATTCATTATTTCTTATTAAATATTCTATATATAAGTTTGAAAAATAAACTACTTACAAATAATCATTTGAAGATTTTATATACTGATTGGATTTTTAAAAAAATCAATTTTTGGTTTAAATAAAGAAAATCCGATTTAAATAAAAAAAAATCGGATTGTTTGACTTTTTTAAAAAAATTATGATTTTTATCAGCCTTGTTTAAAAGGAATATAATAAAAATTTTAATGAAAGAATGATCTTAATTAAAGAAAATAAAGTTTCATTCATATTGTTAATTAATTTCCAGTAAAAGAATTGCATATTTATCAAGCAACTTAAACAAATGTTGGTAAAATTTTATTATTATAAATTCAATATCTATGCTTTCTAACTAACCATTCACTGTTTTTTATTTATGAACCTTCTTAGATTTTTTGTTTTAAATATATATATTTTTAAGGTAATTTTATGATGTAATAAAATAAGTTCAAAATTTGACAGTATAACTACTTTTAATGTCTTACATAATTTGAAAAAAAGTGTAACAGATCTACACTATTCTGTTCTCGTTAGTTTCTGTACTTTACTTTAATGCGCATGCTCCGTTTTACACCTTCTTACACTCGAGTGTAGCAAGTGTAGGTAGCGAGAACATACCTATTGTCCGTATTGTACGGAAGCGCCTATAGCCCAAAGCACAACGAATACGGTTACGGGAGCAGGGCATGAGATAATAAAGGACAGAGACTATTTCTGTCCTTTTCTGTCTCATGCTCTGGTCCCGTAACCGTATTTCTATCTGCTTAGGCCAATAACCGTATTTCTATCTGCTTAGGGCGCAATTACATGCCTGCGTGGAACGTTGCGTTTTTGCGTTGAATGGTGAGAGTGACAAAGATGTGACCATATTTCTGTCTTTCTCTTCCTCAACATAAGCCTAACGCACAATGAATCGTAATCGCTAATCCTTAATCGTAAGAATGAGAGGAAGTAGGACAGACATATATCTCTGTCCTGCTTCCTCTCATTCTTACGATTAAGGATTAGCGATTACGATTCGTTGTGCTTTAGGCTATACAACGCAAAAACGCAGCGTTCGACGCAGACATATAATTGCACCCTTAGGCCTTATGTGCCACGTCAAGGCGCGTACTTATGTGTTCTGTTTTGTTGAAAAACGAACCAACGAACGCGAGAGCACGTTCAACGTTAGCCTAAAGCACAGCGAATCGTAATCGCTAATCCTTAATCGTAAGAATGAGAGGAAGCAGGACAGAGATATATGTCTGTCCTACTTCCTCTCATTCTTACGATTAAGGATTAGCGATTACGATTCATTGTGCGTTAGGCTGTTCATGTGTTCCCTTTCGTAAATTGAGTCCAGGGTTGGTTAATTACAGTCAGATTTGCCAAAATTCATTTAAGAAGAAGAAAGAGGGCGCAAATACATGTCTGCGTCGAACGCTGCGTTCTTGCGTTGTATGGTGAGAGAGAGAAAGACAGAAATATAGTCACATCTTTGTCACTCTCACCATTCAACGCAAGAACGCAGCGTTCGACGCAGACATGTAATTGTGCCCAGAGAATAATTTAATGACGAGAGAAAAATTGAGAATTTAAAGGTAATTGATTACTTTATTTTTCGTTCCTTTAATTAATTTAGACATTTTCATATGTACTTTTATAAAAATAAACTTTCTTGACGGACATAACCAAAAATTATTTTCAAAAACATTTTATTAAAGTATTTCATTAAGGGCGCAATTACATGTCTGCGTCGAACGCTGCGTTCTTGCGTTGTATGTTGAGAGAGAGAAAGACAGACATATAGTCACATCTTTGTCACTCTCACCATTAAACGCAAAAACGCAACGTTCGACGCAGGCATGTAATTGCGCCCTAAAGTGTATTTCGATATAAATTTTACGTGTTGTATTTATATTTACTAGCGCCGCTGGCGGCCGCGCGTTGCTGTCATTCAGTGCATTACAGTTCTTTAATTATGCTAAAATACATTTGAATGTTTTTGGAATATCCGTCTGCCGTAGTTTCCATGATGACGTGTGGGAGTAAGCGAGAAAATATATCAAATCAAAACTTTCTGTCTTGCTCACTCCGACAGTAAAGAGTAGAAATTGTTTCTGCTCTTTCCTGTTTCATGTTCTGGTCCCGTACCCGTATTCCATCTGCTTAGGCCTTATTATTTGATTTTGAAAAATAGTTTTCCCATAAATAAAACTCCCATAAATAAAATTTTCCCTATCTTAGCCCCCTTCCACGAGATAATTCAGTCATGCGTCTGCGAAGTTGCATTAAGATGGCGGCAAATGTACATACACAAAACTCCCATAAATAAATCCCCCACTAAAATTTATTTATGGGAGGTTTGACTATATGTAAAATTTTTGAAGTTAAAGTTATAAGGGTGAAATCACATAGAAGCGTCAAACGTTGCGTCGTTATGAGAAAGAGGGAGACAAAGATATATTTACGTCTTTTTCTTTCTCATTAATACGCAACGTTTGACGCATCCATGTGATTTCACCCTTAGGCTGGCACAAGCCGGCGTCCTATGACTCCGTTTTAGAAGTTCCGGTGCTGTGAGGCAATAATATTATTATTAATTTTACATAAAATATATTCCTATAAAATGGTGCATTGTTAAATTGTTCGAAGTATATACCCAATTAACATCATTAAAAAGGAGGATGAGAAACGGATCAAATATCAACAGCTCTTATTCGAATTGAGTAAAATGCATCCAGGATATAGAGTCCATTTGATTGTTTTAATTCTCGGCTGCTTAGGAGGGATGAAGGCTTCATTTGTCAGCCAACTGAAGAAGATCCCAACCTGCGAACGTCAAGCCAATTTGTTAGCAGGTAGAATGAATGCAAAAAGCAGTTGCATCGGCGGCAATGGACATGAAGACCCAAAGAACAGAATGCTGAAACTGTACAGAGTAAAAAAAAAGAAACTTTTGCTTACCTTCCAGGACGGAAGGTGCAAAAGTTGATAAGAGTATGTAAAGCAAGAATTGGAAGAGGTTGTTTTAGTGCGGTATTGCCACAGGATGTGGTCGAGTCCCACACGAACAAGTGCGTAAATGCATTTTTTCCTCTCCTAAACTTGTTTCGTGAAAAAAAAAATAATAATAATAATAATAGTTTGACACAATATGACAATACTATATTACTAATAATTAGAAATAAAATAAGTTATTTAAAAAACTTCATTTTGACAATAATCAATTTGAATGTGTAGCTTTTAAAACATGTGTAGCTATTATGAAATATAAAATATAGGATTTATTAATAATAATAATAATAATGATGATGATATAACATTCATAATAACAATAATAATACACAATAATAATTATCATAATAATAACAGAGTAATAATAATAATAAACAACATATTATGGCTATTGTTTAGTTTATATCAATAAACTTATAACTTAAAACCCACATGAGCACTTTTTAGAGTATAATTAAGAATATGAATATAATTAACTGCATATAGAAAATATTACAACTATTAAACTTTACTATCAAAACTTAATTTTAATTAAAGTTTAAGCACTTTGTGAAAACAAGTTTAAAATTCACGCGAACTTAACTGTTCGAAAGGCAAAAAGAAACTGACCGTTAGCGACAGAATACAAAGAAAAAGTAGGTCCTTTTGTTGGAAATTTAGAGCCACATGTCTTCCTTCACATTTTCGGTTAGGAATTTGACACTCTCATAACCGGTTTCGAGCGGATTGAGTAGGGGAGTCATGCAAGTAGTTATTTATCAACTGCCCTTAGTCAATAATTGGATCAAAAAGAATTGAAAATATTCGGTTCACAACATTTTTCTCAAAGGATTTCAAAGGGAGTCAAAATATACTGAATGAATTCCTTTAGTGGAACTCGTTTTTCCCAACCTATAGCTGATCTGACGGAATATTTCGAAATTGAAAGTGACTGAAATGAATCCCGTTCTACGGTATAGAATATACGCTTCGGAATAATGAAAAATTCATGTCGCTAGGTTTCGAGTTCTATTTAGTGACCATGAAATTCGAGGAAAATTCAGGTATTAAGAAGAAAAGATATTTTTGAAGTTTCGGGCGCAACTCTGTAAATTCGAATTCTTTACTATTCCAGCCTTCTTGCCGGGTAGATAAATTAGATTAAATTTAGGTTAGATTTTTTATTTCCTTGATGCTACATAAGAATAATTTATGATATTAATTATATTAAATTAAAATATTAATTAATAATATTTACAATTCAATAATAAATTATTAAACAGTTAAACATTTATATACTTAATTTCATAAATTTTTTGTTTTTAAAATTTTGTATACAAATATAAAAATGAGTTGAATTAATTAAATATTTTTTTGCTTACTTTTCCTTCAACGTGAAAGCATTCTAATTTTTAAAAATTATTTTTTTTTATCAAATAAAATAAAATTTGTAATTTTTTTGATTTAATGAATAATTATACTAATCATAATTAAATTCCCACACAGCACCAGAAATTCCCTGAATTTCCCCTGAATATTGGTCCACATTTCCCGAATATTCGAACCTAATATTCAGGCAAGTTTCGTGGAAGCATCAAAATGTCCGCCATAAAGAATATTGGATGCAAAATTTCCCTGAAAATGTATTTCTAATTTTCAGGGAATTTCCGCATCTAATATTCCTAGAATATTCAGGGAAAGTTAAAAAAAATTTCCAAAATTTTTTTGATCTGGTAATTGATAAAAATTGTATGTCATATTTGTCACCCGTAAGATTCTAGAACATTAAAAACTACTGCGCAGCCGTAAGTGTCACAGAAACCAAGTTCGACCATTGCGCATCATGTACAGAAGATTTACGAATACTGTGAATATTGAAGAGATATTAGATGCGGAAATTCCCTGAAAATTAGAAATACATTTTCAGGGAAATTTAGCGTCCAATATTCTTTATGGCGGACATTTTGATGCTTCCACGAAACTTCCCTGAATATTAGGTTCGAATATTCGGGAAATGTGGACCAATATTCAGGGGAAATTCAGGGAATTTCTGGTGCTGTGTGGGAACTGTAACTATAGAAGTAGGTAATAAACGCTCCTACTTCCATAGTGGTAAAATTATAGAATCATTTTTTTCAGTGTAGAGAAAACGCTAAAACAACCCAGAAAACAAAATGCGTGCTGAGTGCGCGCATTATGCAGGCATTCGTGCATCATAATGTGCACGCATATAACGACACAGATGCGCCCTCCATGGAAACTCATATTGCACGCATTTTGTGCTTCGCAGTACGTGCGTACCTGTGGAAAGCACGAAGTGCGTGTTGTGTGTAGCTTATGTATTTACTATAATTATCAGAAATTTTTCTCGTCAATTTCTAGTTTTACTAAATACTGTGTAAAAACAAAAAACTTCTATATTTTTAAGTAAACCAATTAAGTAATTAACGTAGTTACACAACAAACTTTGTCTTTTAAATTTTATTTATGTACTTTTATTGTTCAATTTAATTATCCTAGATAGATATAATTTATTGAGTTAACATTCGCTAGCCCTAAACAATTAAAAATTAACGAAGAACTAAAAATCGCAAGGTGGCAGGGATCGAACGCGGGACCCTTAGCACGCAAGTCAAACGCCTTAGCCACCTATTCACGCACGCTTAATTCAAAGTATTCAAAATTCAACACTTGAATATAAAAAGATAAAAGATAACCGCCGCTCGTCAGCTGGGCACGGGATACGTGACATGGGCCTCAAGTGAGATGTCGGCGGCCATCTTTTACGGAAAATCTTGCAATGTCAAAACGGCAATTAATTTTGACGCTTGTAGGCACATTTGTTTGCATAAAACCAATGTTAAAAAAATTCCTTATCTCAAATACTTTTGTCTACCATAGTCCTTTTTTTGAAAAAGTGTCTAGTGTTTTTAAAAAAAATTCATAAAAGGGAAATTTTCGAGCAAAGGAGGAAAAAGTGTTTCTACGTCACTCTCAGCTTTCGGGTTCCAACGTCCTTAATAATAATTATTAGTTACGAATGTAGTTAAGTTGACGAAGAATTAAAAAAAAATTGTACATTCTATTATGAAATATAAAAAAAGAACAAGCTTTAAATAACGAAAAACTTTAGAACTGTGTATTTGTAAAATAAGCATTGTTTAGACAATTTCTAAATTAAAAAATGAACTTGAAATTGCATCTAAACTATCATTATGTAATAATACTTAATATTGCAAATTAAATTTCATCAATCACTTTTAAAGGAACTTCGAGATATAAATCGTTTATACAAATTGTTTATAACATAACAAATTAATTGTGTGCAATATATCTTGAATAGTACTAATAATTACTTTTAAATAACGAAAGCTGTAAATTGTGTTAAATTAAAAAGCTAAATGTATATAATCTAAATAAATCACTTTTTGCTCACTTATTTGTTAATAAAAAATGAAAAAAAAAGTAAACAATATAGTTACTGCGTAAAAACATTCTTACAGTAGCGTATCTAGAGGGGGGCAGAGGGTGCAGTCGCCCCGGGCGCCAACCTCGAGCCCAATGCATTTGGGGGCGGCAAATCGATGAAATAATTTTCAATAAGGGGCGGCAAAAATTGCCTTTTGCCCCGGGCGCCAAAAATGCTTGGTACGCCACTGCATTTTTAAATTATTGAAGCCATAAATTTAATTATTATTTCTTCAGTACTAGCCTACATTAGGCAACAATATGCGTTTAAAGTACAAAAAAGTCTATTTTTTTACTTTAACGTTTAATAAACAGCTGTTAACAATTTTTGTTTAAAAATAAAAAACGTACATTTTATGAAGACTTTTGTTACCTTTAATTTAAAAAAAATTGTAAATCGGTTATTGAATGAGAAGCACAGGTGCGAATTTTGGTCGGCAGCCAGAGTTTGTCCGTCGGGCCAAGGTCGGCACAACTATATTTTTTTCAAGTTCCCAAAGTCGGGCCAACTCTGCAAGCCAGCTGTGGCACTCGCAGTTCTAGGCTAGAGTTCCTATAAAGAGAGTTAGGACACGTGAGGTTCAACTTTTGATTGGCTCAGCGTAACCGGAGACGGAAGTGTATTGAAAGTTTTTTCGGCACGCATGCATTCTTCCCGCAAGTCATTTGCTCGACTCGACATTTGATCGAACGGCATTCGATCGACTGGTAATTTCCTCGACTCGACATTTGCTTGACTCGACATTCCCGCGACTGGTCATTTCCTCGACTGGTCATTTGCTCGACTCGACATTTTAACGAATGGACATTTCCGCGACTGGTCATTTCCTCGACTGGTCATTTGCTCGACTCGACATTTGCTCGACTCGACATTTCCGCGACTGGTCATTCGATCGACTCGACATTTCCGCGACTGGTCATTTGCTCGACTCGACATTTCCGCGACAGGTCATTTCCTCGACTGGTCATTTGCTCGACTCGACATTTCCGCGACTGGTCATTTCCTCGACTGGTCATTTCCTCGACTCGACATTTGCTCGACTCGACATTTCCGCGACTGGTCATTCGATCGACTCGACATTTCCGCGACTGGTCATTTGCTCGACTCGACATTTCCGCGACTCGACATTTGCTCGACTCGACATTTCCGCGACTGGTCATTTCCTCGACTGGTCATTTGCTCGACTCGACATTTGCTCGACTCGACATTTCCGCGACTGGTCATTTCCTCGACTGGTCATTTCCTCGACTCGACATTTGCTCGACTCGACATTTCCGCGACTGGTCATTTCCACGACTGGTCATTTGATCGACTCGACATTTGAAAGAAAGGTTTTTTTTATGTGAGTTTCCTCTCTATTTTGTAGTAGTTTGTGGTTTCTATTTATCAAGCGTTCTTAGTGTGCATAGTGTTGAATATATTGAATATAATACTCCTGGCTCCATCTGTCGACAATATATTCAACACTATGCACACTAAGAACGCTTGATAAATAGAAACCACAAACTACTAGAAAATAGAGAGGAAACTCACATAAAAAAAACCATTCTTTCAAATGTCGAGTCGATCAAATGACCAGTCGTGGAAATGACCAGTCGCAGAAATGTCGAGTCGAGCAAATGTCGAGTCGAGGAAATGACCAGTCGAGGAAATGACCAGTCGCGGAAATGACCAGTCGCGGAAATGTCCATTCGTTAAAATGTCGAGTCGAGGAAATGACCAGTCGAGGAAATGACGAGTCGATCGAATGCCGTTCGATCAAATGTCGAGTCGAGCAAATGACTTGCGGGAAGAATGCATGCGTGCCGTTTTTTCATTGGCTGAAAAGAGCGCGCTGATTTTAAAATGCTTTCTTAACAAACATTTTTAAATTTCGCCCGCCCTTTTTAACCAATCACACAAATTACTTCATCGTCACTTCCGTCTCCGGTTTGTCAACAGGCTAGTGGAAGGGGGCACATGTCCTAACTCTCTTTATAGGAACTCTATTCTAGGCCTAAGCAGATAGAATTACGGTTACGGGACCAGAGCATGAGACAGAAAAGGACAGAAACAGTCTCTGTCCTTTATTGTCTCATGCCCTGCTCCCGTAACCGTATTCGTTGTGCTTTGGGCTTCTCCCGACCGTCGGCTTAACCTTGCCCAGAGTTTCCCCGACCGTTGGGGAAACTCTGTAAAACACAGGTTCATAAACTCTTAATTTAGAGGTCGGCCCAACCTTGCACAGAATTTCCCCGGCCGTTAGGGTGCCGTCTCATGCTAGGGGTTAATGGATGAGTGATTAGAATAGACCAATCAGAAAATGCTTTCCAATGTGACCAATTATCTGATTGGTCTATTCTAATCCCTAATCCATTAATCCCTAGCATGAGACGGCACCCTTAGGGCGCAATTACATGTCTGCGTCGAAGGCTGCATTCTTGCGTTGAATGGTGAGAGAGAAGAAGACAGAAATATAGTCACACCTTTGTCACTCTCACCATTCAACGCAAGAACGCAACGTTCGACGCAGACATGTAATTGCACCCTTAGGGTGCCGTCCCATGGCTGCGTTTTGCATTGCGTTGTAATGAAAAAGAAAAAGACAAAGTATATGTGTGTCCTTTTCTCTCTCATTACAACGCAATGCAAAACGCAGCAATGGGATGGCGCCTTTAGGGAAACTTTGTAAAGCCCAAAGCACAACGAATACGGTTACGGGAGCTGGGCATGAGATAATAAAGGACAGAGACTGTTTCTGTCCTTTTCTGTCTCATGCTCTGTTCCCGTAACCGTATTTCTATCTGCTTAGGCCTAAAAACACAGTTTAAAGCCCAAAGCACAACGAAACCGGTTACGGGAGCAGGGCATGAGATAATAAAGGACAGAGACTGTTTCTGACCTTTTCTGTCTCATGCTCTGGTCCCGTAACCGTATTTCTATGTGCTATCTGCTTAGGCCTTAAAAGACTCTAAATTTAGAGGTCGGCCCAACCTTGCCCAGAGTTTTCCCGACCAGGCCGTCCAAGCTCCAATGCATTTCGTTACGCCAAAGTTTCTTGAGCTGTTTACGGTAATTAACCGCCGAGAGCAGCACCTGTTGTCACCACTACATACAAATGTCCCTGTCAGTGATGTTCCTTGTGTAATTGTGTACGTGCGCAAATGTGCTACTAGCCGTCAATTTTAATAAATATAGGGAAATAGTTGTTTTATTTATTGAATAAATAATGAGTTAATGTATAATTAATAAGTTTTAAATCTAAAGGAAGAGACCGCCTTAGGTGAATAGCTGCTGCGGGGAATGATTCCCTTTTAATAATCCCACTTCATAAGATCTCTATGAAAACGATAAAAAGTGCCCTTATTAACACCACAAGAAGTAACAGCACATTTCCTGCTCATTTTCATTTATATTCACACTGCAAAAACATGAATACAAAAAGATTTAATTTAATAATATTAAATTAAATTTGAGGTTAGGTAAAACCGACTTTCAGAATCTTTATATATATGAATGTCATTTTACTAACCAATACTTAAAATATTCAAAAATTTAAAGAACACTATTAATTTACACTGTACTTGATTATTAATATAAATCATTAAACATTAATAACAACTTTAAAAGAATGTGTACTAAACACAAAACTATATTTATTACAAATTATAGTAATGATGTAATTTATTATACATATACCTAAAAGAAATAAAATAAAAAGATTTAAAACTTATTAATTATACATTTACTCATTATTTATTCAATAAATAAAACAACTATTTCCCTATATTTATTAAAATTGACGGCTAGTAGCACATTAGCGCACGTACACAATTACACAAGGAACATCACTGACAGGGACATTTGTATGACGTGGTGACAACAGGTGCTGCCCTCGGCGGTTAGTTACCGTAAACAGCTCAAGAAACTTTGGCGTAACGAAATGCATTGGAGCTTGGACGGCCTGTTCCCGACAGTTGGCATAACTCCGTAAAACATAATTTGGGGGACCTTAATTTTAGAGGTCGGCCTAACCTTGTCCAGAGTTTCTCCGACCGTTGGCATTTCCAACAAGTGAACCAAGACAGAATTTTGCCACAGTTTCTACAGGGATGAACACTACAGTTCGGTCTCCTTATTATTCCTTCGTGGCACTGATGTTCTCAAGTTGTTTCGCAAATTTTTAATTTTAATTTCGGTTCAAAAATACAAAAAATTTTTTATCAGGCATAAAAATATCACCATAAAAAAAAAGTGTCCAACTTCAGAAATTTTGAGCACTATATAAAGTATTTTTAGACCAAAATGAGTCAAGAACAGTGAAATACTTAAAAGAAAAAATAAAATACAATGAATAACAGCGATTCAACAGCCAGATACAAAAATACATTTTTTTGGTCGAGTAAATATTTATTTATTTTTTAACGTTTTATTTTATAATGAAAAAGAGAATGAAAGCATATGAATTTTAAAGTTTTTTACCTGTTACAAAAATTATTACAAATGAAACAATCAAGTATTCGTCGTAGTATACAGCGTCCTGACCATACGTGTGACGTGTGACGGCCTGCGCCTTTTTACGTAGTGATTTCCACTAGAGAATCTAGTTCCTGAATCTAGTGTGAATCTGTTAGGAAATTTCTGTAAAATTACAAGGATTTAGTTTTGAAACGTTTTAATTAGATAAAATGAATTTATTGTCTTGTTTGATAATTATAATCACTAAAATCACGATTTATTCAATATTGTATTTAAACTGATAAATTTATAAATATATTATAGAAAATATTAATTATTCAATTAATTATGGGATATAGATTTTAAATGAGAAAATATTGAGAAAATAAGAAAAATAGATATTAATATTAATATAATTGATTTTGATTTATTATTTACAATTTTAATTAAAGTAAAATAGAGAAAATTTATAAATTTAACAAATAAAAATATAAAATATATAAGTTATTTTATCTATATTTAAATAAGATTAAAATAAATTAATTGAATTAATAAATTTTAATATATAATTGTTTTGGTTAGAATTAATTTTAAACGAAGTTAAAATTAATATTTGAGTACATAAAATTATTATTTAGTATGTGAAAAATCGTTAAAATGAAAGTCGTGTAAATATATAGTTGTGTAGTAGTATTAGTAAGTACGCAGTAGTATTAGGGCGCAATTACATGTCTGCGTCGAACGTTGCGTTTTTGCGTTGAATAATGAGAGAGAGGAGGAGAGAAATATAGTCACATCTTTGTCACTTTCAACATTCAACGCAAAAACGCAACGTTCGACGCAGACATGTAATTGCGCCCTTATGAGTCACGAGAAAATCGTTAAATAGTATAGGTGTGTAGTTGCGCAGTAGTATTAGTAACTACGCAGTATTAGCAATGAGTCATACACTGAGCATGAACCAGGAAGTATAGTAAATATTAACTTGAGACGTAGAAGCAACTTTCACAAGTAACCTTAAGCCGTTGACGCTCATTGGTAGAGAAACACGTCATCAGCAATCTGATTGGTGGAGCGACAAAAAGGGGAAGTAAACTCTCCCACTCTTTACTAGACTATATAAGAGGCTGTTGTGAGTCTAGAAAACTCAGATATTTTACAAATCTCGAATCAGACACATCTTCTTAAGATATTTAATTCTGATTTTTTCGAGATCGTGAATATTATTAAAATTACTTAATAAAAGTAATAAAATAATTTATAATAGTATTGTTTAAATAAACCTTTGTGAACTATAAGGATTATAAATATTATTGAAATAAATAAATTAAACATTTGTGAATTTTACGAATTATAAACATTTTCGAACATTGAAAATTACAACGTTTGTGAAATTGTGACAACAATTGTGAAATTATGACAACAATTTTGTGAAACGTCGAAAATTAGTTATAAAACAACTAATTAAATATTGTGAAAACATATTATTGTAAAACGATAATAAAATTTTGGTTTTTATTCCCCAAGAGGGTTTTCCAATTAACTTCAGTGTTATTTATTTAATAAAATTCCTAAATATAATAATTATTATTAATTAAAAATAATAATTAAATATAAAATTCTAAATACTTCTCAGTATTAGAATTTAAATTCAAATTCAGTATCCGCTTTTCAAACGGAGCTAATGGTATATGAATCCTGCCTATTGGACGAGCGTCAAGGAACCAACGGAAATCAACGTAAGTTGATTCTAGGACGTGACAATACGTAATTTCCGAATTTCGACGTCGGAAACTACGATGTAAAAGAGGTTGTAAACGACGCAGTATGAGGGTAAAATCCCATGTGAGCAAAAAGCGCAAAACCGAAAGCAGAAAATCATGAGAGTGAGAGAGACAGTTACATCTACCTGCTTCTCTCACTCTCATGATTTCTGCTTTCGGTTGTGCGCCTTCTTGCCACATCGGATTTCACCCTGAGACGTAATATACTACGTAGTATGCTACGTAGGTTAGAACGTCGTGTGTCAATGTGTAATTTGCGACGTCGTATACTATTTATTGTTACATGATGTCTTTTGTACTTCTTCCCTTCTTCATTGGAACTTAAATTAAAAAAATGAATAAATGTTTGCTCATTAAGGGCGCAGTCCCATGATGTGGAATAGTAGAATAGTGGAATAGATTTCAGCCAATCAAAATTTAGTCTCTGGCGGTAAAGTAATGTTTTCTGCTAGAGACTAAATATTGATTGGCAGAAATCTATTCCACTATTCTACTATTTCACATCATGGGACTAAGGCAAATATATTTTTTATACCTTGGTGATGAATTGTTAATATTATGTGACATTATTATTATTTGGTTCGAGCCTTGTTTGAAATATAAAGTTCCTCTGGATTTTCTAAATTTTTTTTGTTAAATACAAATTTTTATTTAAAGTCAATGCAAAATATACATTCTGCCTAATTTTTTAAAGCTTTCTAAACAATAAATTGTTTATTTCCAAAAAAAAATTTTATGTTAATATTATCAGTAGGGATACGACGTCGTATACGACGTAGTTTCCTACTTATTGAGTTTGGTTCGCGTAGTTTCCGACGTCGTATTCTACGCAGTTTCTGACGTAGTATACTACGTCGTTTCCGGCGTAGCATACTATCCCAATGGGGAGGTCAAGAAGACTATATACAGGAGAGAGAGCTTCTCTATATTTGTATGGAAAGGAGTGGAAACAGCTGAGTGTGCGCAGAGTAATAAAATACATGACCGCGCACTGACCGAACTAAAGGGCTTCTGCCTACTGGCACAGCCATTTTCCTTGTATACCCCCACTACCGCTATGTTTCTCCTGTATATGTACAGTCTTCTTGAGGGAGGTCCAGGGCCAAACTCGGCCACTAGGTGGCAGTATTGCTTCTGGTGACAAGACGCGCAAAATTTTGAAAAGCATATATTAAATTATATCAAACAAAGTAAATAGAAAACATTTTTACTTTATAAGAAGTTAAAGGAAATTGATTCTTTAACCCTTTCGTGCTCCACTGAAACTTTATGTAGAAATATAAATTTTTTTTTGTCTCTAAAATATATTTTAAGGTATAAAAATACAAAATAAAGAAAAAAAATTTTTTTTAATTATCAATTTTTTTCTCAACAATTAATTAATATGTTTTAATTGATATGCAGCTTAGAAGATAACCAATTTACTGCAACAATGGACAAAAATTATAATTAAGTAATATTTTATCAAACACTGTAAACAATTTCGTTGTATTTTTACACCGTGACACGATGGAAATAAAGGTACGCTCCCACTTAGTTTGCCTGTCTGCACGCGCATGCAATCGACATGAGATAGAAGAAGACAGAAATAGAAATTTGAATGTTTTGTCTTCCTCTATCTTAAGTCGATTGCATGCCCATGCAGACAGACACCGAGGTGAGAGTGTGCCTTAAATCGCTTCACGTGACATACACGTGATAAATTTACAACGTATTACGATGAAAATATTCGACCGACATGCAAATATTTCACGTACTACGTAGTGAAATCACAGTCGATGCAGAGAAATCAGAATGCATTGTAAGGGTGAAATCCCATAGACGCGTGAAGCGTCGCGTTTTTTGGAGTTGCAATGAGAGAGAAAAAGACACAGATATACTTCTCTCTCATTTTTTCCCATTACTACGCGCAAAAACGCGACGCTTTACGCGTCCATGGGATTCCACCCTAATATTACTACGTGATACGTGAAGCGAAATATTTCCATCGTGTTACGTAGTAATTTTACAACGCGTTGTGATTTCACCACGTTATACGTGAAACATTGACAAGACATATTCAAACCGAATGAATATTTTCATCGCAACACGATGAAGTTCTACACTCGAAGTGTAGTTTTACAATCGCGTTGCATTTTTATCACGTATTACGATGCACTATTACAATATAAATTTAATGTTTGTTTGTGACGGAAAAATACTTTGCATGGTAATTTTGCAAGTATTTTTTTTACAGTGCACTGAATATAAAGCATCGATAGACCAAGTATCGATACTTCGATACCTATTGTTAATAATTTTTTTAATATGCAAAAATATACACAACAAAGAAGAGAAATATATAAATAAATATGAATATAGCCTAAAGCACAATGAATCGTAATCGCTAATCCTTAGTCGTAATAATGAGAGGAAGCAGGACAGAGATATATGCCTGTCCTGCTTCCTCTCATTATTACGATTAAGGATTAGCCTAAAGCACAATGAATCGTAATCGCTAATCCTTAATCGTAAGAATGAGAGGAAGTAGGACAGACATATATCTCTGTCCTGCTTCCTCTCATTATTACGATTAAAGATACGCTCCCAGCTCGGCGTCTGCCTGCCTGCGCGTGCAACCGACATGAGAGAGAAGAAGACGGAAACATAGTTCCGTCTTCTTCTCTCTCGTGTCGGTTGCACGCGCAGGCAGGCAGACATCGAGCTGGGAGCGTACCTTAAGGATTAGCGATTACGATTCATTGTGCGTTAGGCTATTAGCGATTACGATTCATTGTGCGTTAGGCTAATCATTAGAATATACATGGTGTTTACGGTATTTCGCTCCGAGAGCACTCGGAGCTCAGGGCTGGTGAACCATACGTAGAAGAAGAATGAATTCTGTTTTTTCTTTAAAACTAATAATTAATTAATTACAATTTAGTAGAATGGAAGACAAGAATACTAATTTCAACCAATTTTTAAATATATATAGTTAGTATTGATCGAACAAAATTGATTTTAAGTAAAAGTGTTTACATAACCTGAATTATAAAAATTTGTGAAAATCGATTTAATTGATTATGAAATGAAATAAATTGATCCTTAACAAATAAAGGATAACAGGAACCTATTTTTGCAAAAAAATTGTTTATTTTTACATGTTCTTTTTTCATTTATGTTGACAGAAAAATTTTAATTTACTTCTATTCCATTATTAAATAAAACATTGCTGTCAATAGATAGATAGATTTTTAGCCATAATGGCCTGTTTACACCTTCGAAAAAAAAAAATGTTTGCATTGGAGGGAAGAGGACAGACTGTGTATCTGTCCTCTTTACTCTCATGCAAAAAAATTTTTTTTTCGAAGGTGTAAATAAGCCATAAAGTTTCAAAATTTTTTTCCGTGATTAGTATAATCGAAGCATGTTGTTTTTGCTCAATTCGCTCGGTCCTAGGAGACGAAGCACACATTTAGAGCTTAAAGATGGTTAGTTCACACCGTTTTTGGTAAAAAATACATTAAGCTAACGAAATTAAAAATCTCATCACACTGTTTGCCTTTCAACCAATCATAGCCTTTAAAACTGCCTTGTAACTAAAAGTTATGTCAAATAGAGGTTGTCCAATCCCTGAGCTCCAATCGCTCCCGGAGCGAAATACCGTAAACACCAACAGTCGGGGACGGCCGGACGGCAATAGTGAACGAATCGGGTCCGGAAGGGACATCACTTATGAATACCCCACTTTTTACTCTGCACTGCTGAGCATTTCTCCTCAACTCCTCAAATACATTTAGATTCGTGAGGGGAAGTATGCAAACGGTTCTGAGTGGGGATTTTGTCGTTCATAAGTGATGGACAAATCCGTTCACTATTGCCGTGCGTTCATAAATGAGGGTGTTCACTATTGCGGTTCCCGACTGTACTTCGGGTAATTTAATTTAAGATAGTTACCTGAACTTGTTTCATAATTTTTACTTAGGGTAAAATCCCATGTGAGCAGAAAGCGCAAAACCGAAAGCAGAAAATCATGAAAGTGAGAGTGACAGTGATATCTACCTACCTCTCTTACTCTCATGATTTTTGCTTTCGGTTAAACACTTTCTGCCCACATGGGATTTTACCCTTATGGTAAAATCCGATGTGAGCAGAAAGCGCAAAACTAGAAATCCTCAAGGGAGAGTTGAGACAAGTTTCCCCTTCTACTACCTTTGCGGGTTTCCGGAAACGGAAGTGACGATATTGCAAACTGTATCATTGGTCGAAAAGAGCGGGCTAATTTAAAAAATGTTTGTTTTAAAAGCATTTCAAAATGGAACCGCCATTTTGGACCAATGAAACTAACTTTTTATGAACATCCGTTTCCGGAAACCCGCGACCAATCAGAATCCAAGTCAACATGTCTCAACTCTCCCTTGAGGATCTCTACGCAAAACCGAAAGCAGAAAATCGTGAGAGAGACAGTGATATCTACCTACACAGTGATATCTACCTACCTCTCTCACTCTCATGATTTCTGCTTTCGGTTCAACGCTTTCTGCCCACATAGGATTTTACCCTTAATTTTTTCTTAAGGACGTTGGAACCCGAAAGCTGAGAGTGGCGTAGAAACACTTTTTTCTCCTTTGCTCGAAAATTTCCCTTTTATGAATTTTTTTTAAAAACACTGGACACTTTTTCAAAAAAAGGGCTATGGTAGACAAAAGTATTTGAGATAAGGAATTTTTTAAACATTTGTTTTATGCAAACAAATGTGCCTACAAGCGTCAAAATTAACTCCCGTTTTGACATTGCAAGATTATTCGTAAAAGATGGCCGCCGCCATCTCTTTTCTTCTTAATGCCTGAATTTTCCTCGAATTTCATGGTCACGAAATAGAACTCGAAATTTAGCGACGTGAATTTTTCATTATTCCGAAGCGTATATCCTATACCGTAAAGCGGGATTCATTTCAGTCATTTTCAACTCCGAAATGTTCCGTCAGATCAGCTGTAAGCTGGCAAAAACGAGTTCCCCTAGGTAGAATTCATTCAGTATATTTTGACTCTCTTTGAAATCCGTTGAGAACAATGTTGTGAACCGAATATTTTCAATTCTTTTTAATCCAATTATTCACTAAGGGCAGTTGATAAATATAACTATACTTATTGACTCCCCTCCTTACTCCGCTCGAAACCGGTTTTGAGAGTGTCACATTCCTAACTGAAAATGTGAAGAAAAGCATATGGCTCTAAATTTCCAACGAAAGGACTTATACTTTTTCTTTGTGTTATGTCGCTAACGGTCGCAGTTTCTTTTGGACTTTCAAACAGTTAAGGTATTAGTCGCGTAAATGCTCCCGCAAAACTCCCGCAAAATAAAAAGAACATTAAATAAACTTTTATATCAACTCACTTGCTTCCTTGTGACCTCTTCTAATGTAATATATGTAATTTTCACGATTTTGATTCATGTACTAGAAGTTGTCATGATGTATTGCTGACACTTTTACGACATTTTTAATGAAACCATGTAAAAATTAAAAATTGCGAATTTTTAAATTGTTGTATTTTTTATACGGCGTGGTCAATAAAGTTAATTTTTTTTAAAGGATTTATTGTATCTGAATGCGTAACTTAGTAGTTTTATTTGAAAATCTGACGACTTGTTTTTATATAAATGAATATAAGAGACATTTTTTATATGCATTTAGTGCTATTGCATGTAAAAGGTATGAACTTTGAATTTATATTTTGAAGCTCAGAAGTGGTCAAAATTGATAGGATAGATCTCATTTCATAGATAAATACCTCATGAATACAGATACAAAGTTTTAAAAAAATCTAACGAAAACTATTTTACGCGACTAATACCTTAAGTTCGCGAAAGTTTTGAACGTGTTTTCACAAAGAGCTTAAATTTTAATCAAAATTAAGTTTTATTAAAGGTACTCTTCTATTTAGTTAATAATATTCATTTCCTTAATTACTTTAAAAAGTGCTCATGTAGGTCTTAAGTTATAATAAGTTTATTGATATGTATATCCTAACAATAGCAATAATATGTTGTTTATTATTTCTCCGTTATTAGTATTATTAATATTATTATTGTTTTTGTGTATTATTATTGTATTATGAATATTATTATATCATTATGATTATTATTATTATTATTGTTATTATGAATATTATTACATTATTATTATTATTATTATTGTTATTATTATTATTAATAAATCCTATTTTTTATACCTCAAAATAACTACACATATTTTAAAGACTACACATTGAAATTGACAATGTTAAAATATGATGGATAATATATTTTAACAAGAAATTTTGACATTAAATGACCGAGTGTTAGTCATTATTCTTATATGAAATTAATAATATTGTCAAAGTAAATTTTTGTAAATAACTTATTTTATTTCCAATTATTAGTGATATACTATTATCATATTGTGTCAAACTATTATTATTATAATTCTTATTGTATAAACAAAGATTTTATAACATATATATTAATTAAAAATGGAAAAGAAAGATACTTTGTAGTCTGCTAAAAAATTTATTTATCGCTGAGAATTTTTTATTACCATTTAAATCTGCTTTAAAAAAGTTTTTACTGTATATATGATTTTAAAGGAATTCAGCTTGAACCACTTCTTTTCCTTTGTTAGGAATTAAAATGTCACTGAAGGTTTGGTGAATTTCTCTAAATACCGTTTTAGGTTACTCCTAAAATGGACTTAAAGGAATAAAAGTTTACTAACATTTGTTCCGTTCCGAGAGTCTCAAAAAAGAGGAAAATTCAGGCACTAAGCGGAATTCATTTTTTCAATTCCTTACTGTTCCAGCCTTCTTGCCGGGCTCTCAGCTTTCGGGTTCCAACGTCCTTAAGGACGATCGATGTGCAAATTTGACAGTGTTTGTCAAAGACTTTCCTCTCCTTTGGTGAAAATTTGCTCTTGAGAATTTATTTCAAAACAAACCAAACACTTTTTCCAGGAAATCGCACTGTTTGACAAAATCATAAGTAATGAGGAATTTAAAAATTATAACTTTTTCTCAATTGGATGTTTCCAAGAGCAAAAGAAACGAAAACGGGAATAAAACTGACAGACTTGCTACAGAAAATGGCCGCTATACCTCACACGTATAAGGCGAAAGATTTAAGCGTGTTCTGAAGGGAAAAACCAACCAAACCAACCTCACACGTATATAGCCCAAAGCACTTACGGGAGCAGGGCATGAGATAATAAAGGACAGAGACTGTTTCTGTCCTTTTCT
The DNA here is from genome assembly GCA_037103525.1 of Ganaspis brasiliensis. Lineage (NCBI taxonomy): Eukaryota > Metazoa > Arthropoda > Insecta > Hymenoptera > Figitidae > Ganaspis > Ganaspis brasiliensis. Next base: position 844,050 of record JAZKLR010000633.1, on the reverse strand, counting down.
GTCTCATGCTCTGGCCCCGTAACCGTATTTCTATCTGCTTAAGCCTTATCTCAATAGACATGAGACGTATAGCGGCCATTTTCTGTAGCAAGTCTGTCAGTTTTATTCCCGTTTTCGTTTCTTTTGCTCTTGGAAACATCCAATCGAGAAAAAGTTATAATTTTTAAATTCCTTAATACTTACGATTTTGTCAAACAGAGCGATTTCCTGGAAAAAGTGTTTGGTTTGTTTTAAATAAATTGTCAAAGTGCAAATTTTCACCAAAGGAGAGGAAAGTCTTTGACAAACACTGTCGGGTTTGTCCATCGATCGTCCTTATTTTTCAATAAATTGTCTTGTTATCTTTTGTATGGATTTCAAAAAATAAATTTTAATTTTTAAAAATAAAAAATTCTAAAATTGTAGTCAAATTTTAAAAAAAACGTCAGCCATATTGAATCTGACATTTTGAATTTTTGAAAATTTGACTTCAGATTCGTAATCGATGACACTAAAAACCCCTCAGTAACAAGTTTCAACAACATCCTACCACTGGGTTTTCCGGGGGCACGAAACGATTAAGTTAAAATTTCGGAAATGAATCTTCTTAAATAGGTTTGATTTTAATTTTTAAATTAAATTATTCTGCTATAAATAGTTTTAGACTACTTAAATTCTGAAAAGAATATTAATTTTATCAACTTTCAAAACATATACCATAAAAATTTAGTAAATTATTATTTCAAATAAATAATTAAATGCAAATTTCTAAATGTCAATTTATATTTTTCAGCAATTTGCAATTTTTAATAACTCATTTTGTAAAAAATATAATTGTTCACACTTACACTAAAAATTATTATATAAAAATGTTTTTTCTATTTGAAAAATCAAAATGATGCATTTGGAAAAACTTTTTTTTTTCGATTATGTGTACCATTCCTCGTTAAAAGAAAACGAGCATGCGAGAAAAATTGTTTTATTTTTTATGAATTTATTAATTTTAACCTTACAATTATTTTTTTTTTTATTGGTCAGAGTATTTAAAAAAAACTGTTAAAAATTTGAGAAAAAATAATGGTATCGAGAAGTCGATATCTAACATTTTATATCGATACTGTGTATCGATTCATCGACGAATATCGGTACTCGATCCGATCCATCTCGAGAAGCAAATGTACTCGATACAAAAATATCGTACTCGTATCGCCCATCTCTACTTAGATCATGATTTACATGTTTGTACTGCTTTTTTCGCCTGTTTTCGCCCCATAATGATTCAATATAACAATGGAAAATGAAGCAGTATTTTTAAACTTGGAAAGAATTTAACTGTTCTTTTGTTGTTGAAAATTTTCGTGTTTTATTAATGAATAATTCTAACATGTTCATAAATGTTTCCGAACAGAAATCTTCGAAACATTTTCACTTGACAAGTAATTTAATCAATTTTTGTAGAATTTGAAGATAAATTTCTACATAAAAATATAAAGTGAGTGACATGTTTGCTTTAATTTTATATATTTATTGACTAGTTAAATTTTTTGTATTAACTCGAGCCAAAATTGTTCTTTTTATTCGTTGATTCCTATAGATACTTTATTATTGTTGATCATTTTTATTTTGGTAAAAATTAACATTCTTAAGAAATGAGTCGTTATAAATAAATTAAAGATCACATACAAATTGTGTAGTCATACTTTGCCCGTAAAATATTTACGTTTAACCTGGATAATTTGACAACAGTTTTGCAGGTTATGTTGTCTTTCTTACAATGCTCTAGTAACACTGTAAATAAAAAAAAAAAAAATTACAAATATTTTCTATATTAACAAATTTTTTTTTGAGTAAACTTATAACGTTGAACGCGATAACAAAACAGTTTTATGTTTTGCAAATTTACGACCTCTAACGAAGTAATGTATCAAAACATTTTGTACAGAAACAAATCAATTGAGAACGATAAAAAAATCCTCTATCGTTTTAATTGTGTTTTTTAATAGTGTCCACACGATTATTTCTAATTGATTTTTACTCATTCCCATTGTAAGTTACAAATCGTTTTTCTAAAATTTTTGGAAACAGTGCATAACGATTCATAACAATTAAAACGATTAAAAACAATTTACAATTATTTTTTAAATTTTAAACAATTTATATTATTTATTTTAATTTTATACTCGTTTTTCAATAAATTAGTTCTTTACATGTTTGTATGAAAAATATATATTCTGAAATAAAATTCAAAAATTGTATCAGTTTTTTTATATCTTCTACTGTTTACGAGTTACGCTAATATTCATTTAATTGTAAGACTTTTACCAAACAATTTATATCGCCGTAACTGTTAGAATTTACAGATTCTAAATTGAGGGCCCGGATGCAATAACTACGGTTTCGCTCGAAGGCCTAGACTGTCTCCTTTTTCACAAGACAATTTGACGGGAAAATTATCTGGAAAAAAAGTTGAAGGAAATTGAAATTTAAAAATTGATATCAATAGAGGAGATAAAGACGCACATTTTTTCTTAAATAAAGTTTTTTTGTCAGACTATTATTTAGTTGAATAAAAATTAAAAACTAATATTTTTTAGACATTGAAAATAATTATATTTTTACAATCAACTCGTGATATCTCAGAGTCATATGGATAAAAAAAAGTTGCAGCTTCACCTGCATATTAAAAAAACATTGCAGATCCTAATAAAACGGTTGTAAATATGAAAAAATTGTAATTTGATATTGATTTTTAATAATAATGTAGTCGCTTTCATTACTGTGCTTTACTAACTTTGAGCAAAAAATCTCTGTTACAAAGTTTCGAATTTTGAAGGTTTGAATCACACAAGTTGTTTAGTAAGGTATTAAAAAGTTTTACAAAAAGAATTTTTTCGATTCATTAAATATTTCAGCTTTTATAAACAATTTTGTTTGAAGCTACTGCGCGTCACGTGTTAAAATTTGGTCAGCTGACTGGCTGAGCTCTAAGCCGTGAGCGGAACAAGGATGGATACACTCCGGAGTGGCTATGGCGAGAGAGAGAAAGCGACAATAATGTGTTATTACTGTAGAAATCAACTTTTTTATTTTCTATTTACATAAATGTTAATAAATTAACAAACTTTTAAAGAATAAATAACATAATAAAACTATAACAACTAAATCAAAATCTTTCTTCTAGTGCGGCGAGGACTTTTAAGAACAAAACATTTTGTTTTCAATTTTTGTAAAACCAATTTTTCAGTACAAATTTTATTATTTAAACACTTTTGAAAACAAATAAACTGGACTGAAAATATTAAGAGTACACGGAGAAAAGAATCTTGCTTTTGTAGCATGAAGCGTCCCTCACTATCGTTGCATGTCCCTCTCTTATACTGAAAGTGTCAGGCAACACGCATTAGTTGTAAGGACCCATACAGTTTCTTCATGGGTCCTTACAATTAAAGCGTGTTGCCTGGAACTTTAAGTATGAGAGAGGGGCATGCAACGATAGTAGGGGATTTATTCTTTAAAAGTTTGTTAATTTATTAACATTTATGTAAATAGAAAATAAAAAAGTTGATTTCTACAGTAATAACACATTATTGTCGCTTTCTCTCTCTCGCCATAGCCACTCCGGAGTGTATCCATCCTTGTTCCGCTCACGGCTTAGAGCTCAGCCAGTCAGCTGACCAAATTTTAACACGTGACGCGCAGTAGCTTCAAACAAAATTGTTTATAAAAGCTGAAATATTTAATGAATCGAAAAAATTCTTTTTGTAAAACTTTTTAATACCTTACTAAACAACTTGTGTGATTCAAACCTTCAAAATTCGAAACTTTGTAACAGAGATTTTTTGCTCAAAGTTAGTAAAGCACAGTAATGAAAGCGACTACATTATTATTAAAAATCAATATCAAATTACAATTTTTTCATATTTACAACCGTTTTATTAGGATCTGCAATGTTTTTTTAATATGCAGGTGAAGCTGCAACTTTTTTTTATCCATATGACTCTGAGATATCACGAGTTGATTGTAAAAATATAATTATTTTCAATGTCTAAAAAATATTAGTTTTTAATTTTTATTCAACTAAATAATAGTCTGACAAAAAAACTTTATTTAAGAAAAAATGTGCGTCTTTATCTCCTCTATTGATATCAATTTTTAAATTTCAATTTCCTTCAACTTTTTTTCCAGATAATTTTCCCGTCAAATTGTCTTGTGAAAAAGGAGACAGTCTAGGCCTTCGAGCGAAACCGTAGTTATTGCATCCGGGCCCTCAATTTCAAAAAACCAAAATTCTAACTTAAATATTAAAACAATTTTATTTCTTAAGAAATAAATTCTTTTACACATTTGTTAAATTTGAAGCTTTAAAACATCTGAAAAGGATTAAAAATAAGAAATAAAAATTTCTCAAATTTTGTAATTAGAAATTTATAAACTGAGAATTTGCATTCTACGTGTTTTAACGATTCTATGTATCTAAATTTTTCCTAAAAAAAATGAAAAAATAAAAGATTTATAATTTTTATGTTTCCAATTTAAAATTTGCAAATTCAAAATTTTTTAGTCATAAAAATTTTGGGTTACAGAAACCATACAAGAAAAAATGTACCTGTATGCATCTGTATTTCAGTTCAACGTAGATTTATGATCCCATTAAAACTTAAATAAGTAATCGCGACATTTAAAAGGACTACCTATACAAAGCAAAAAATGGTACCTGGTATTGTAAGAGTAAAAATGTCTAAAGAATATCGAATCAGTCATTTTTGAGGTATTTTTCAGTTATTTTCTATCGACAGGGATAATAAATGCATTGGGAAGATAATTTATTAAGCTTTTTGTAAAAACTATTTTTTTTCATGGTTTGTTTTGTATTTTACCCTTTCACACCCAAGCAAAATTAAGCAACTAAAAAAACAAAAGTTAAGTGGTTCTTATAGTTTTTGGGGTCGCTGATTACGAATCCGGTGATAATTTTCAAAAATTCAAAGTGACGGATCCAATATGTCGGACGAATTTTCTTAAACATTTTAGATTCGCCTAAAATTTGTTACTCTGGGGTTTTTGGGGTCGCTGATTACGAATTCAATGTTAGTGTTTCAAAATGGCGAATCCAATATGGCGGACAAATTTTGAAAAATAATCCTTTAGATTCAACTAAAATTGGATACTCAAGGGTTCTTGGGATCGCTGATTACGAATTCAGTGTTAGTTTATTAAAATACAAAATGGCAGATCTAATAGGGCGGACGAAAAACTGAGAAATCCTTTAGATTCGCCTAAAATTGGTTACTCGGAGCTTTTTGGGGTCGCTGATTACGAATCTAATATCAGTTTTCAAAAATTTAAAACTGCGGATCCAATATGAAAAAAAAATTTCTTAAAAACTGCTTAGATTAGCTTGAAATCTCGTCTCTGGTAACCAAATATTTTAGTTTCAAATAAACCAACTGGTTTTTAAAGATTTTATAGCTTCAGTTAGTTAAACATGAATTTTCAAGAGCTATCTCCGGATTCGTAACCAGCGATTCTAAAAACCCCCAAATAACACATTTCAAGCGAATCTGAGCAGTTTTTGAAAAATTATTTTTCCATATTGGATCCGCCATTTTAAATTTAGAAAACTGATATTAGATTCGTTATCAGCGACCCCAAAAACCCCCGAGTAACAAATTTCAGGCGAATCTGAAATGTTTTAAAATTTCGTAAATTTTAACAATTATTTGGAGATTATTTCTCAAGTGTCACAGGTCCGAAAAGCAAGATTATTCTATCGGGCTGAAACTTGGACAAAATGTTGTACTATTGAATAGTAATGAATACAAAAATAATCTTGACTGTAGAAGAAATATTTAGCGTGGGGGAGGGGATGAAATTTTTGACTTTTTTAAGGAAACTGTTTACTTTAATAGATTTTTGTTCTTATAATTTAAATTTAAAAAATTCTTGTAATACTAGTTTCGATAGATTTTTTCACGCTCTTTCGATTGGTTATATTGATTATTGTTTATTTACAAAATTGTAATAGACTTAAAGTTACATTTAAACGCTCTCTGGATTTGAAGGGTTGAGATTGTCATTACTGGATTGCCTGCATTACGTTTACTAAAAAATTTTGAAAAATAATTTTTATTGTGCAAATTAAAAAATATGTTATTGTTAAAATTATCACTACCTGAGCAAAATTAAAACCAAATTTATTTGATTTGAACCTAAATAAAGAAAATTGCTCTTATGTCTAAGGATGGTAACATTATGCAAGCCGCATAATCGCATAATTTCTTAAATTTGTCTAAAATGAGAAACTATCGTGTTTCTACATATCCCACATCTTTAAAAAGTTGTTTTTCAAGCGCATAATTTTGCATAATTGACGTATATTCGCAACATAATGCTCATATTGCATAATTAACGCATAATTAGACCAAAACGGTCCTGATTTTGTTTTCGACTATTTTTTTTTTTTTCGATTTCCAGCATTTAACGTTCGTGTTAGCAGAGTTGGAAAGTCACTCGTAACTCTGTCGTAATTCAAATGTATTTTTACCAGCAAATACGGTCTCTTAAGGAACTATCAAAGTACAGTCTGTTTGCGCATGCGCAGGAGTTCACAGAGTTAGTGACTATCTTCCCCACTCTGTCTCGCACGTGAAAACAAAAACTCGATATTTCGGTATTTTTAGAATTGAAAGAGAAACATAGTACACAAATATCTAAATTTTATGAGAATATATTGTATTACTTTTAAATTTATAATGAATAATTATATTTTTTAATTGCATAATTGCCGCATAATTATCATATAAGTATCGCATAATTACCCGGAATTTATGCGCATAACTACTTTTAATAAATAAATTATATAATAAATTTAATTAATAAAAATGTTAAATTTTCATATGATTCTTATTGAATTTTAAGTATTTATTAGATTTACAAATAATTTTTTAAAACTGTTAAATTTAGATGTTTTGAAAAATACAAAATGTTTGCATTAGTAACAGCAAATAATTATATGTCAACAATTAAAAAGTATGCAGAACAATTTTTTTTTTAAATAATTATAACTTTATAATTTAATGCATTTTTTCAGATAAATTAGCTTCATAATAACAGCGGACTAAGCTAAGATTAACGTCATTAAGATAATATAAACATTAGGAGTTTTTATTATTTGCTTCCTAAATCAAACAAAGTTTCCAGAACAATTGTTTTTAATTTGCCTTAAACGAAAAACATTTTTTTTGCTTTAAAACTTGTTTTCATTTGTTTTAAATATATCGTGTATTTAAATTTAAATTAGGAATAATTATTTAAATATTTATTCGTTTGGGAAAAAATATTATCAAATGACTGAAATCTTTTTTAGCAGCAAGAAAGATAAAAAAATAACTGCTGAAAAAATTAAAAGTAGATTTGATGCAGTAGAGACAATCAAAGGAACTCTACAATATCACGCATTTATACCAACTAAAGGTGCAAGACTACAGTTAAAAAAGTTTTCCTTGGACACTAAATGTGATTACTTCCCAAAAGATAAAAAGCGTACATGCAAGTATAAAGGAACTTCCGGTTGGTATTCGAGATTGTTAACACGTGCACAAGAAGCAGGAAGAGTTTTCATAGTGATTTAGGTGCTTGCGGTTTAGAGAAGTTTCGTAGTGTTATTTTGGGTGAAAAGGGCAATCCGGTGAACTCGTGTGAGTGTTGGCTGATCAAATAAATTTGTATTGGCATCTAAATTAAAGGAAAAAGAACAACAAACGAAGAAGAGGTTAGGATGGCTGAAGAAAAAAATGGCGGGACCTCTGACTTACTACGGAAGTCAGAAAACCAGAAAGCGCGAGAAAATGTCGACAATCAGCTAGAGGTCCAGAATGATGGCTCCACCCATGGAGAATACGGGGAAACACTTCTCATAGATTTTGAGGTTAACTTAAACGACAATAATGTCAACAATGAGATAACCAAATTAAATGAAGGAGAAAATAAAAGCACAAATACATGTGTATTATTATGTTTGATATCATAAAAATACTGGAAACATGGATAGAAGTAGACAAGGAAAACGAATTCATCAAAACTCTAGACGGGGAATATTCATGGACTACAAAAAGTGCGGTAAGAGTAAAGAAGAAAGGCAGAGCAAAGGGGGGACAACTGATAGGAGTGAGAAAAAGTGTGGGTAAGGAAATTAAGATCGAAGAATGGGAATATGGTTTAAAGGTGAGTGGCAACTTGATAGGATCTCCGGGAATTATTAAAAATATTATAACGGTTTATAACAACGTAGGCGTAGGGAAAGTATGCGATAAAATAAAAAAGCTCATCAACAAATTAAGAGATAAAGGAGAAGGCATAATCATAGTTGGTGACTGGAATGCTAGAATTGGAGAGGAACAGGGAGTAGAAGAGTTGGAAATAGACCAGAGAAATAGTGCTCTCTACCCGGAAAGAAGATCAGAAGACAAAAGATTAAATAGTGAGGGTAAGAAGCTTATTTCGTTTTGGGAGGAAATGGGTTTGACAATATTAAACGGAAGAGTGAAGGGGGATGAATTTGGTAGATGGACACATATTGGAGAAAAAGGTGGTTCAGTTCTAGATTACATCTTGGAAACGGAAAACCAGGGACAAAGTGAAATTTTAGAAAAGAAAATTGTTACTCGCACAGAATCGGACCACTTTCCAATCACGTTTGAAGTAGCAACTAAAGTACATTTAAAAGTAGATATGCCTACCAGAAATAAAGATAGAACAAAGATGGAAAAAAGTAAAGAAATTAAAAGGTTAGTATGGGACGAAGAGAAAAAGGATCAATATGGACTCGAAATAGAAAAATTATAGGAGAGTCGAGAGATTGAAGAAGGAGAGAACTGGAAACGTAGATGGAATATTTATTTATTTTATTTTATTTATTTATTTGAAGTAACAAAGCCCAACAGTTAAAAACCAATTATAGGGCTACAAAAAATATACAAAACTATATCATTGCTGCAAGCAGACTATCATCTGAGGGGCTCAAAGTAAAAGTGGTATATAATAATAGTGCGAGCAAAAGTGAGTTAACTTTTCTGACGGGTAAGAATGGGCCAGATGAATGCTGCGAGGAAAAACAGAATTTCTTTCGAGTGCGAGCAAAAGCGGGTTAAATGGCTATCCCATTTTTGCTCTTAGTCAAAAGTTGATCCGCTTTTGCTCGCACCGTGAAGTCTATAGTAATGTCGAGATACGAGCCGACGCTACATTTTGACAATTTTACGTTTTATTCCTTTTCGTTTAATTTACTTATATATTTTAATTGTTTTAATGCGTGAATAATAGGTAATAATAATTATAAATTATTATTTTGTTAATATTACGTTCGATTCCTTTTCGTTTATTTTACTTTTATTTAATTGTTTCAATGTGTGAATAATAAAATAAGAATAAATAATAATAATAATAATAGTAAGGTGTGAATATTGATGGAATATTCCCGTAAAAAGAACAGAATATTTCTTGCTATTTAGGATACTCTAAAAATAATTTAATAATTACAATTAAATGGTCTAATGGTACATTCCTTTAATAATTATTAATAATTATTAATTATTATATTGCAATGAAATATTCCTTCAATACTCTAACGAAATATATTTTATGGAATATAAGAAAACCTGAATTTTAGGAAAGTGAATGAAATATTAGTTGATATTAATTAATATTTAAGAATATTGGTAACTTTATGCAAGCTGCATAATCGCATAATTTCTTTAATTTGTCTAAAATGAGAGACTATCGTGTTTCTACATCTTCTGCATCTTCCAAAACTTATTTTTCAATCGCATAATTTTGCATAATTGACGTTCATTTGCAACATAATGCTTATATTGCATAATAAACGCATAATTAGGCCAAAACGGTGCTGAATTTAGTTTTCGACTATTGTTTTTTTTAATTTCCCGCATTTAAACAACTCAAAGATTAAAGGACAAAAGTTTAAAAAAATCTCTTAAGAAACTCTCACAGATTACAGCCAAAAAATTTTTATAAGATCTTATGAAGAACTTATAATTTTTCAACTATGTAAGTTGAAAATGTTTTGTTTTATTAAACTAAATTACTTTATAATAAAATAATAATTGTTCATCTATGTAAAAAGAAAGTCTTATTTTAAGGCAGAAATGCTGTCTTATTTTTAAGACAGCTTTTGTTTATTTTACAGATTTTTCTTTTGCTTTAAATTGTGCGCAAAAAAAATTTCAAATTTGCATAAAAACTTAAAGTTTTAATAAATTTAAAAAGGTAAATTTGTAATTATTGTAAATTTATGTTGATTAAGATAGTATTTTTTGCATAAACATTTATATAGCAAGGCTTGCTGACTTTAAGACATGTCTTAACTTAAGAATCTCTTTTTACAGTGATGATTGTATAAACAATTATGCATTGTAGGTACGTTCTAATAAATGAACTAAATTTCTTTATACAAAAGATAATTTATATAAAATTTTTAATATTTTTTTGTTGTTGAAAAATTTTTTAGTTACATTAAAAATATGATCATGTTATTTATTTATATGTAGGTAATTAATTTTCGAATATTTTTCAAGTTTTCAACATGCTAATTTTTACTGGAAAACTTTTTCATTTTTCTCGAACCTTTCCTACTCTGGCTGTCGTAAGACCCCCTTACCTGCATAGTTGCCGGCCAAGGTTCATAAAAAATCAGTCAAGAGCGGGTACATAGGTACTATTTACCTCTTGCACCTCTATCCAACTTTATGATTTTTTGCCTACTTTTCAGATAAGTCTTTTGCCAATCTTGAAAGGCATTTTTGGAAAGGCCATTTTAGAAATCAGTCGGTTTCCCGCTTTGAACCTGAGCACAACTGCACTTTGCAATTTCAAATTCAATTTGAAATATTTGTAAAATTTGTGTTTATAAAATGTTTTAAAGTTTGTACAGTGCCTGTAACTTGTGTGAAATTTTATTATAATTTTAAAATGAATTCAAATACAAAAGGTACGTTAAATAATATGTTTTCTAAACAATAAATTTCATAAAACTGTCTTTAATCAAATTATAAAATTTTAATTTGGTTTTGTAGAATCAAACGAAAATACTTATAACTACTCGACTGATGGTGATAAGAGTGATGCAAGCGACGAAACATCCGAGATAGAAAACGAAGGTATGTTTAAAATTGAATTAAAATTTGAATTTTACGTTTCTTTTGATTGGTTGTTTTTTAATTTTATGCGAATGTTGTTTTAAAAAAAAAAATTAATAAATCATAATTTTGGAAATAGATCTTTATTATAATATGCATTACACGAAATGCAAGATTGAACCCTTCCCCGCCATGTCGTGCCATGTATCCACACACACATTTACTCGCAGCGAGCCGAGTATCGTCGGTGAGTGAGATTTTCGGTTTTCTGTTACTTTTTAACGTTCGGGACCTAGCGGGAACTTGACATTAAGGCCCGTTGCACACTATCCGATTCGTGTTGTACGACAAACCCTTTCCATGAGTACTTAGTAAGGCAACTGAGTGAGGAAATAGCGGCCGAGGGGAAAGTTACAATATAAAGTGAACGTGGAAAGGGTTTGTCGTACGACACGAATCGGATAGTGTGCAACGGGCCTAAGGCGAACAATTGAACCGACGCACAGTGGGGCAAAAAATGCGGCCGTGGACAAATTGACTTGTAGATTGCAGTTTTTAATATTTTTGAATAAATTTTTTTTTAAATTAAAGGTAGATAAATTTGTCATCGAACGTTCTTCTCGGAATTTAAAAAATGATTTGTAAAAAAATGATTTGTATTACTTAAGAAACTATTAAAAAATAGTTTTAAGCAACAGTGTTTGTTTTAAAAATTTTTTTGATCTTGTTATTAAGAAATAAATAAAAAAATAACATTTTAGTCGTTGTCGGTAATGTTTTTAAGATTTGTTTAAAAAATTATGAAATATTCTTTAAAAAGTTAGTATATAATCTATGACTAATTATATAATAACTAGCACCTTATTATACACAGATAATAATATTTTAGAGGATGTTGAAATTAAACTTAACTAATTTATTCGAAAATGGTTAATTATTTTATGAATATTTATTAATTATTTTATAAACAATAAATGGATTTTTAAAAACTAAGCTTTGAAACCTTAATTAATTACAATTTTGTCAGATTAAGATCAAAAGAATTTTAAAAACATTGCCGAAAGCGACTAAAGTGTTTTTCTAAAACACTAAAAACACCAAAACTAAAAATTTTTCAATTTTTCACCTACTCTTACAACCACATACAAACAAAGCTTTTGATTTTAATAATATGTAATCGATTTTTTTGATTAGAAGTAGGGCATGAATTTTAAAACTTAAGAAAGTTCTAGGAAGTTTAAAAATTATTTAAAAGTTCGTTTTTGAAATCAATCAAGTGCCTATCTGCATTAGCTTTTTTAAAATTATTTTTAATCATAAATTAATAAAATTTGTAAACTTCAAAATTCTGATTTTAAATTTTAATACATTTTTAAAAATCACAAGTTTTGTTATTTCGTGATTCCAAATGTTTAAAAAAAGTTTTAGGAAAATTTAATCTGAAAAACAGATTTTCGAATAAACTGAAAACATGTAATAAGAAATAATGATTAATAAAACATTTAATCAAAATCAAATATATTGTGTCAAATAAATAAGAAAATTTCAAAAAAATATCATCAAATTCATATGATCACAAAACTAAGAAAATTAGGTGAAAGCAACGAAAAAATAATAAATTAAAAAAAAAATAAGAACGTAAAAAGAAAAAACAACAATCTATTACAAAAAATGAGAAAATTCTTTTAAATAAAAAATGTCATGGTCATTATTAAAGAAATGATAAAAAATGACAAAAACAACACAATAATAAAACAGTAACATAAAAATATGGTTATAAAAAAGTAGAAACACTTTTCAAAAATTTAAACTATTTACGGAAGTTTGTTTTACATTAAAAAAATAAATAAGAAGTAACTAAAAAATATATACTACTGCATGTAAAATATCGCAAACCATAAAAAAAACAACAAGTTTTCGGATATATCTTAAAACTTTCAATTTCAATATTTTATTCTTTATAAAATTTAAAAAATTGTGCTAATACCGATTATCAAAATACCTTAGATCTAAAAATTTTTGGTATTAGGGTAGCCAAAAATAGTAATAAATTTTTCTACCTTCAAGTCCTTATAAATTAAATACATTCCAAACGTCAGTTGGAAAGTATTTAAAATCGTTAACTAACAAAATTTTAAGCAACTTTAATCGTTTTTTTCTGTCTCAGTAGGTATTAATTAATGTTCAAAACTTTAAATAATAGTAGAAAAATTACAAAATATTCATTAAATTATTTTCAAAATAATTTTAACGTTTTTCCTAAATCTTTGTCAAGTATCCAAACTCAAAAATTAATAAAATTTCTTATTTTAATTTTTTTTTCTTCCAGAGAAAATCTTATTTTCGCAAGTTCAAAAAATGCTATAAGGATTTTCGAAGTCTTTTATAATTGGTTTCAAAATAACCTTTGATAAAAATTAAAAATCATAAAATAACAGAAGTTTATAATGTATAACAAAGTATCAAAGAACTTAGTTCCAATTTTCATCACTAACAGACTTAATATATGTATTTTATAACCGAATAGGTAAAAAAAGTTAGTGAATTAATCAAAGAAACTTTAAATATCAATTTAATAAATTAGGAATAAATTTTTAAATAAGAATTAACTGTTATATTGAATTTGAATTTCTAAAATTAATTATGTAAAATAAGTAATAATTGAATTTTTAGTTCGATATTAATAGATTACAATTTTAGATAATTAAGGTTTTCATTTATTAAAAATTAAAATAATAAAAATTCTAATTATTTCTAAATTTAAAAAATTTGAATTTTTAAATTTATTTCATGTTTTTTTGTAGATCCTTTGTCAACTGAGACAAAAAGAATTTCACGAAAAAGAATAAGGCATCCACATTTACACAAAAAAAACATATTAAAAGAAAACGTAGAAAGAGGACGAGAGCGAATTACTGCGTCAGGAAGAATAATCCCAGAAATAAAATTCATCAGCCAGACTCTATGCCATTGCAATCTCGATTGTGCGACAAAAATCGATCCTATTCGTCAAGAAGAAATATTCAACTTTTATTATCAACATTCAAATAGGACTCAAAAAACTATGTTAATTCGTTCGTTGGTCGAAAAAGTGCCAGTAAAATCAAGAAATAATATCAATAGACCACTTATACCACTAAGGAAGCGTGATTTTAGTTTTGATTATCACTTTATTGACAGTTCAGGTGTTAGAATTAAAGTATGTAATTCTTTTTTTTTCAAGTGTATTAAAATTTCAAAATCTTCATTAAATCGAGCAGTAAATTCAGCTACATTAAACCCAAATGGCAGTGAACGGCGTGGAAAAGCTTCTTCTGTAAATAAAACCAGTAATATTGCAACAAATACTGTAAGATCATTCATTAACCGATTTCCAGCTTACGAGTCACATTACGGTCGTTCGTCTTCACAGAAAAAGTATTTAAGCCCGGGTCTGAACCAAGCTAAAATGTATAAAATGTACCAACAGCAATGTGACGAACAATTTATTAAGCCTGTGTCTGAGAACATATTCCGAAAGATTTTTAATGAAGATTTTAATTTAAGTTTTAAAAAACCACATTCTGACACTTGTAAGACCTGCGACGCATACAAGGCTCAATTACTCCAAGAAAATTTGTCTGATGAAGAAAAACAGGAAATCGAAAATTCGTAGGAACACCATATGTCCTTGATACAGAAAATCACAGATGAATTTAAGAGTGATGTAACGAATGCTTTAGAAGACACTGTCGTTTTGACATTTGACCTCCAGAAAGTTCTGCCAACACCTTCTCTCACAACTGGAATCGCATTTTATAAACGGCAATTGTCTACGTACAATCTGTGTATCTATGATGAAATCCAACGACAAGGTAATACTAATTTAATTCAGTACATAAGTGCTTTAAGAAAAAAAAAATTATTAGTAAATAATAATTTTTCTGAATAATGCAATTAAAAAAAAAAAAATTAAAAATTCAATACTTTGCAAATATTTATTCATTTTTTGGTAAGAGAAAACCAAAACCATATTTTTGCTAAAGCCAGACATTTGTATTTAATTCTATTTTAATATTAAATAATTAAAAAATTTCTAAGCCAATATTTTTTATAATTATAATTTAAAAATAAGTGTATGCTTAATTAAATTTTCCAAAAAATCTGTATATTGTTTCAGCATATATGTACGTGTGGTCCGAAAACGTAGCATCCAGAGGTGGACAGGAAGTAGGATCCTGCTTGCTTCAACACTTCAAAAACCACATCCTAGATACGACAAAACATTTAATATTGTATTCAGATTCCTGCGGCGGTCAGAATAGAAATATTAAAGTTTCGTTGATGTTGAAGCACTTCCTTGCTTCCAGTACTATCGACTTTATCGAACAGAAATTTTTTATGCCAGGGCACAGCTACAACGCTTGTGACCGAAATTTTGGTTACATAGAAAAAGAAAAAAAACTATTCGATACAGTTTATGACCCCGATCACTGGATTGATATAATCAAAAATACAAAAAAGCGTGATAAAAAATTCATTGTCACCAAAATGACAACAAGTGATTTTTTTTCTTCACAAGAGTTACAAGAGCACATTATCAACAGAAAAAAATACATTAACAAAGACAACATTAATTGGTTAAAGACGAGATCGGTACAACATGACAAAGAACAGCTTTTTTCTTTATTTTTAAAATACGATGACGGAATTGTACACACTGTTAATATTGAAAGAAAGCATGTTACCGAAGAGGATTTCAGAGACATTGAGTTGTCTCTGCTATACCCAACTGGTGTGACTATTACTAAACAAAAATACACTGATCTAATGACATTGATGGAGTATATTCCTCCCAGTCACCGACAATTTTACCAACAGTTAAGAACAAATGACTCCTGCAAAGATTATGATTTTATCAGTGATGACAGCGGAGAAGAATTTTAAAGAAAATCACTTGTTTACCATTTCTAGACAAGGAAAATATTTTTAACCGTTCCTTTTTGGATTCTTGATTATATCACTGAAATTTTGTTCCTCTTGCAATTTTCTGGAACGTTAAAAAGTAAGAAAATCCCGGAATTGATTTTAAAACTAATTTGTAAATAATTTGTAAACTAATTTGTATTAAATGCTGCATCATAATGTAATTTAATTTTTATTATTATTTTATTACTTTGCAGTAAAGTATTGTTTTATTTTCATAAATTCGAAATGGATTAGGATTATGACAAACAAACATTTTCTAGCAGAGTCAAAATTTACTTTTTATATCATTTTTGATCAGATTTTCGTAAAACTTTATTTTTGAGTAGATATTAACAAATTAAGAAACACAAATTTCTTGAAAATGAAAAGTTTTTATTTTTTATGTGAAAAAACAAAAAATTATGAAATGTAGCTTGTAGGCGAAATCAAGTTACTATGTTTGAAAAAATTAAGATAGTTAGCAATTTCTAGAACATTTCGTAAAAATAATGTTGTATTAATTGATTTTAATTTCACAAAAAGATTTTTAACACTTTAACAAAAAGATCACATTTTAAAAAGGTAATCCTATTTAATTGTTTATTTTTGTATTAACTTTGTGGAGTAGCCAACGAGATGCAATGCGCGAAATATTTAAAAAATGTACTATGTTAGACTTTTTGGATGGCAATATTATTGTTCATAGGTTATAGGCAAATTAAGAAAATAAAATATTGACAACCTTTATGTCAGTACTCAGTGATTTAAACGAAAACTTAAGTATCAATTGCTTTGACAAACAATATAGAGAAATTATGTAAAAAAATTTATAAATTTGTTTGCTAAATTTAAGTCATTGCTTCTTATTGTTTACCGTAAAATCAGCGTTAGGGAAAAAGTCTGCGATTATTGCAAAGTATTTCAAATTCTTTTTTTTCATTTTTTCTGAGAAAACAAATGCTTTAATTATTGGGGATTTTAAATAGCAATGAGAATAAAGTGAACCAAATTTTACGATACTATGTATTACTTTTTTTTATAAACATAAATGTGCAATAAATATTATTAAAATAAGTAGTAACATTTTAATATTTTGAAAAAAATGCGTAACTTATGTATTTCTTCTTTGAGTGCTTGCCTTCATTTCTCAAAATAAATGAGAAGTAATTTTTTTAAGTGTCAAACATTCATAATGATTCATAAATTTAAGATTTTGTAAATAATTTTGAAAAATTAAAACTTGATTCAGTTGAATTAAAATTTTAAAAAATTGAATTTGTTAATTAATTTTGAAATAATATCATTATAAGTATTAAAGTGGTAATAACAATTTAAAATATATGGGAAGCGTGAAACGGGCAAAAATGAATCTTAAAATGAGTGCGGGCAAAAACGGAATATATCTGTATCCCTTTCTTGCGCGCAGTGAAATCTTATCCCGCTTTTGCTCGCAGCCAAAAGTAATTCGTTTTTCCTCGTAGCGTAAAACTTGTTTCGTTCTTCCGCGCTTACGAAAACTTGACTCACTTTTGCTTGCACTGTTATTTTATACCACTTTTACTTTGAGCCCCTCATCTGTAGTTTAACAATCATATCAGTAAATTACGAAGCTTGTTTTATAAATTTATGCGTTGCAGAGATAAATTCGCTTAATGACATACTGAATAAATCTAAATCAATATTTTCTGATTGACTAAACATATTATTGATAAGTGTACACATGCGATACAAAGGAGAATGATTATTGAGAGCTGATGGTATATAAAAAGGAGCATTGCTTCGCGTTAAATAAATTGGGCTATTAGTAGGAATCATTTGTAAAATAAAAGGGCAGTCTGTTACTCCCTTAATAATTTTAAAAAGAAATAAGATATCAAAAAATTTACGTCTTTCCTCCAGTGACCGTACCCCAAATCTTGCTTGTAATACTTTAAATTCAGTTCCTCTAGGAGGAAAAACCTCCAAGCCCTCCAAGCCAAAAATTTTAAAAATTGTTTATAACAGTTCTCAATTGCATCTGAATATTTCTGAAAGTGCGGACACCAAATTACGGATGCATATGATAATTTAGAAGCCACAAATGTTTGGAAGAGAATTTTTAGCGTCGAGATTTTTTTGAATTGTTTACACGATCTCTTTAAGAATCCAATGGTTTTACTGGCACTGTCAATTATATCACTAATGTGATCTTTGAAAGTTAAACTAGGTGAAAAAGTCACTCCAAGATCTTTAATTTTATTTACCCTCTCCAAAATAAAATCCTCGATAGAATATTCATAAGAAATAATAGATTTTCCTTTTACGAATGTCATAACTTTACATTTATTTACATTTAGATTTAACTTATTATCTTTACACCATGTATTAAAAATATTAATATTGTCTTGAAGTACTTGACATGAGTCAAGATTGAAAATCGGAAGATAAAGTTTAACATCATCAGCATAAAGAAGATGGTAGCATATCAAGTAAAGAGATACATCATTCATATAGATTGAAAAAAGTAAAGGACCAAGGTTAGACCCTTGAGGAACTCCTGATAATGGTACAAATGGAGAGGAAACATATCCATTGTATTGAACAACATTTGGTCTATCAGATAGATAAGACCTAATTAAATGTACAAAATTATTAGGAAAATCAAAAGAAAGAAGCTTATCTATTAGCAGCCTATGATCAACCTTATCAAAGGCTTTAGTTAGGTCCGTGTAAATGACATCAACTTGTGGATAATCATTTAACAAGCTATAAATATGTTGCGTAAAGACTAGCAGATTTGTTACTGTTGATCTTTTTTGTATAAATCCATGCTGATATATAATTAAGCTACTCGAAACTTTACTCAAAATAATTTTATAGAGGCACATTTCAAAGATCTTGGAAAAATTATTGATTATGGAAATTGGACGGTAGTTAATAACCTCAGATTTATCTCCCTTTTTAAAAACAGGACAAACTTTTGTTTCCTTCCAAACATTCGGGAAAATACCACTTTTAAGAGCTTGATTAAAGATAAGTGTAAGTGGTGTAATTAAGACTTGAGAAAGCTTCTGAACTGCAAAAGATGGTATAAGGTCACGACCGGACGTTTTTTAGAAGATAGCCTCATAACAGCCTTTTTCACATCAGCCTCATCAATAATAATTGTTTCTCCCAAGTTGTGAGATTCAGCATTACTTACAGGAATATCAAATAGTATTTGTAAATTCAATAGTATTTTCCTCATAAACACTATTAAAATAATCCTCAAATATATTTACAATAATATTAGGAGAATTAAATTCCACACCATTAAATCTCATAATTCCCGGTATTCTGGATTCATGTTTCACACGATTAATATGGTTCCAAAATACTGACGGAGACAAAGAAATACTATCCTCAACATAGTTAGAATAATTCATAAATGCATCATCAATTCGCTTCTTAATACTATTTCGAAGTTCTTTAAATAGATTATGATAGTAAAAATTTCCATTTTTTTAAAACTTAATTCTATACTTTTCTTTTAAACGAATATCAGTGACAATATCATGAGTAAACCAAATCGGGTAACGACCATTTTCTTCATTTAAGAATTTAGGAACAGCCTCAGATATTGATGCATTCAATATTTCATAAAAAATACTACATACCTCATTAATGTCCATACAATCAGTTAATATAGTCCAATCAAAATCAAATATTGAAATATAAAGTAAATTCCAATTGCAATGTTTCCAGTTATAACGGAGAGAAGCCTGATTAATTAATGTATTAGTAGCTTTATTCCTGAACAAATATTGTTTTAGAAAATATAAACAAAGCAGCTGAAAAAATAGGCATGATAAAAAAGCACACGACAGCAAACGCGAGAACCAGAAATCTAAGTAAATGGTATGAAGAAGATACGGAAATAAATAAAGAAATTAAAGAGCAGAAAAATTGAGTGTGGAAAAATCTTAAAGCCTTTCTGTCAAGAAAAGAAGTTACAGAAAAAGAGGAATGGCTGACAGCAAGGAAAAAACTAAAGAGTCTTTATAACATGAAAAGAAAGGAGGAGAGGCAAACCAAATGGGAGAACATTAAAAATAGTAAAAATATGTGTTAGGCAAAAATTATATGTTTAAATAAAACAAGTGCGAAATCGGCTAAGAGAGCAAGACTGGAGTTTGAATTGTGTTAAGTCGTAATTGTGAATAGAGCTTAAGGTGTGAAGGTGGCGTTGAGAAGGGAACGCGGCGTGATCGGCAGATTGATTTGAAAACCGAGAGAGGCTAGACCTTAGACGCAGCTGACCGAGACTTTATATGTAAATTGAATTACTTTTAATAAACAGTTTTAGTTTTATATTTGCTTAAAGTTATCTGTACATCTTTACTTTGTGTACTAAAACTCGAGAGTTAAACGAGAGTGCAAAATTTATAACATTCTAAGTGTGGGGTTCATAACCTAACTTATCTCTAATTTCCAACCATGCTTTCTACGAAATCAAAAGTGAACGCTTTTGTGATTTTGTAAATGTTAACGAATCATCATAAATAAAAACTGTTCACGTTATTTGAGAGTGGATTAAGCTTACTTTTGAATTTTCTTCACGAGTGACAAAATTACAATAAAAAGAGAGTGTTGTCAAGAGTGAAAACGTGCTTTCTTTGTGTTTAAATCTGGAAATATCTGGCACCGTTTAAGGACGAAATTGATGTGGTTCTCTTTTTCTGGTGAGCAAATTCTGGATTTAAGAGCAATTTCCTACAACGACGCTTGAGAGCTGAGACAACAAACGAGGAATTATTGAAATATTGAATGGCTAATTTCTGCTTTTGGAGAGATTCTTAGAACGAGTTCCTTTATTTTCATTACAACTGAGTTAACCGATTTGGAAACAGCAGCATCGAGAACCTTAATATACGCTTTTCTTCATGACACATCGAGAACTTCGCCATTTTTGAGACGTTGAACGACAAACGCAGCCATGCGGGCGGGAAATTCAAGAAATGCGGAAGCTCCTGTAGATGACTTCGAGCGTTTTCAACGAGGTTTGTATAATGGTGGAGAAAGAGGGCGCAGGGGTCGATCAACTCCCTTTAGAGGTAATTTTAATGGACAAAATGGTGTAAATGATTCGCGATATCATGAGAATTTTCAAAGACAACCGGGCACTGACGAACAAAATGCGTTTTTATTTTCAAATCCGGTTTATTCAAATCAGCATGTACCACCGAATATGCATTTCATTCCAAATTCTACGTCTAATCCGGCACCAACTTGCTCAAAACCAAGAGACCCAGCGCGAATTCCATGTTATTCCTGATTTTTCAAAAACAATCGATAATTTCGACGGAGAAAAGTGTCCTCACGAGGCTAAATTGTGGTTAGAGCAGGTTGAAACGGCAGCATGCATAAACAAATGGCCGGATTCCTTTCTTATTCAAACAGTAAAGTGTAATTTGAGTGGCGCTGCGCGCGCATGGTTCTTGAGTCGGCAGCGGGATCTTACAAGTTGGCCGTTACTACGCGATGCTTTAAGAAAACTTTCTTACGCGAAGTAGATATATCGAAGGCGTTCATAAAAATGCAAAATCGCGTTCAAGGTCCTAACGAGTCGTTAGCTTCGTACTTTCATAATAAAGTTCATTTATGTAAATGTTTACCCTTAACTTTTGACCAAATAAAAGAGCAAATATTATCCGGATTAAAATCACGTGATCTGATGTTGAGTTCATCTGCCGCGTATCATAGTATCGAAGATGAACTACTCGAGGATCTGGAAAGGTTAGAAAGAACTGTCAAAGGTTTTTATAAAAATAACCGACCCGAGAAAAAGGGAAATATTAAAAACGAAAATTTTAGTAATATTTCTGTGAAGCCACAAGAATCGCGCGTGAAAGTTGAAACTCCGACGGTAAAAGATATTAAAAATGATCGAAGTAAAGTAAAATGTTTTAACTGTCAACAGATGGGACATTTTGGTCGCGATTGCACCGAACCAAAACGAGAACCTTATTGTACAAATTGTAAACAAAAAGGTCATAATGCGCGAAACTGTACTAAGCCACGACCTTTAGAATCTGCGGACGTAAATACAGTAGATAACTCTTCTATCGGCGACGCTAAAAAATATTTAAAAACGGTGAACATAAACGAAAAGTCAATAAATGCATTAATTGATGCAGGTAGTGCTGTATGATGCATTTCACGTTCACTGGTTATGCGTTCAATTTCGAATCCTTCGCGGAGAACTGCTGTTGCCTTTATCGTGCATACGGTGGATTTCACGTCAACTGTCCACCCAAAAAAAAAAATTTTGTTTAATCCTTTCCCAATTTTTGTTATGAGTCGTCTTATAGGTAAGTAATTTATCAGCCAAATATTTTTGGATTATATAAAAAATTGCCCGAGAGGGAGGGGGTTAAAGTTTTGAACTTTTTGTTAAGACGCTCTCATTTGTTTATTTATTGAGCTTAAAAAAAATGATAAAAAAATTTTTTGGTACATGATTTTTCTAGATTTTTTCATCAGCTTTCGATTAACGTGGTCTATTTTAAATTTTTTTTTTATTTTGACCAAAATTTTTGAAAATTAAAAATAAATTTCCCTTTTTTTCATCTTCGAGCTCGTTTTATTTTTTTTATTTTATTTTTAAAAGAAAGCTGAGATTTTTTCCTACAAAATATATAATTTTCAAAAAACCCTTTTTTTTTGTTTTTGAGAAATTTAATGTTAAAGTTAGCGCGCCACGTCAAGGCGAAGTTTCACTCTACCGCCCCGCTTGTTGCTGTGCGCTGTTTGCATCATTACGTGGATATGTAATTATTCTAACCCTTAATTGAACTTTTCTCTGCATTTTACAGTGCTGAGACTGACATGAAAACAATTAAGTGCCTGCACTATAGTTCTTTTGTTTATTTTTTTATGTTTAAACTTTTTTGGTAATTTTTTGATATTGGTTTCTCATAGAGAAAGTATTGTTTTACCTCCACAGGATCGATTGAGATTTTCGGAAATATCTTAACATATTTTTAACTCAGGATGTCAAAAATGATGTTTTTAAAAATGTCTTGCTTATGTGTGCATGTAGTTATATATGTTGAGATTATGTTAGGCTCTATACATCGAAAACAATAATAGTTAAAACAATGTTTTTTTTTTTGTGAAATTATAGGTCTTTAAGGGGGACAAGTCATGCATACCAATCGATGTGGTTTTAAACTCTCCGCAAAATAGGTGTATATATAATTTCTTATAAAATGTAAATAAGATTCCGTAAGTTACGAAACTTAATTTTTTTTTTTAACAATGATAACTCTGAATAACATTACATTAGACCGTTCCCAAAGAGCTCATTTGATTAATTTTTAGTGACCTACAAGTAGTCAAAAATATATTAAAAAAGCAACAAAATATAAATATAAAATTGTTAAAGAACATAATTTTCAATATTTTTTGTTTATAGAATATTAATAACTTTTTATCAATTTGCACTAAAACGATCGCTAAGAGCTTAATCGATGCACTTTTAAAAAGATAAAAAAAAATAATCTGATTTTACTTTTTTTCAAAAAATATGTACATTTTTGAAAATTTTTTTTTCAAAATGTTTAAATTTCAAAAAAATGTAGTTAGAAGTGATAGATCAGACTCAAATGTAGGGCATGATTTGTCTCCCTTAAAGACCTATAATCTCTCAAAAAAACATTGTTTTAAATCATTGTTTTCGAAATATAGAGCCTAACATAATCTCAACATATATAACTACATGCACACATAAACAAGACATTTTTTAAAAACATCATTTTTGACATCCTGAGTTAAAAATATGTTAAGATATTTCCGAAAATCTCAATCGATCCTGTGGAGGTAAAACAATACTTTCTCTATGAGAAACCAATATCAAAAAATTACCAAAAAAATTTAAACATAAAAAAATAAACAAAAGAACTATAGTGCAGGCACTTAATTGTTTTCATGTCAGTCTCAGCACTGTAAAATGCAGAGAAAAGTTCAATTAAGGGTTAGAATAATTACATATCCACGTAATGATGCAAACAGCGCACAGCAACAAGCGGGGCGGTAGAGTGAGACTTCGCCTTGACGTGGCGCGCTAACTTCAACATTAAATTTCTCTAAAACAAAAAAAAAAGGGTTTTTTGAAAATTACATATTTTGTAGGAAAAAATCTCAGCTTTCTTTTAAAAATAAAATAAAAAAAATAAAACGAGATCGAAGATGAAAAAAAGTGAAATTTATTTTTAATTTTCAAAAATTTTGGTCAAAATAAAAAAAAAATTTAAAATAGACCACGCCAATCGAAAGCTGATGAAAAAATCTAGAAAAATCATGTACCAAAAAATTTTTTTATCATTTTTTTTAAGCTCAATAAATAAACAAATGAGACCGTCTTAACAAAACGTTCAAAACTTTAACCCCCTCCCTCTCGGGCAATTTTTTATATAATCCAAAAATATTTGGCTGATAAATTACTTACCTATAAGACGACTCATAACAAAAATTGGGGAAGGATTAAACAAATTTTTTTTTTTGTGGACAGTTGACGTGAAATCCACCGTATGCACGATAAAGGCAACAGCAGTTCTCGGCGAAGGATTCGAAATTGAACGCATAACCAGTGAACTTCGAGGCTTCGGAACCGAAGGAAATGTCGTAAAGTCGGTAGGAATAGTCCGAGCAAATATTGAGGTCGACGGCGTTAGGGGACAGGATATTGTCATACGCGTAGTTCCGGACAATGTTCAGTTATGGGACGCGATAATAGGACGATCTTATACCGAGTTACCTCATATTGCCTATATAAAAATCGGTGACCAATTAATATTTCGTGACAGGGAAATTTTTGACTTATCTAAAATCGAAATTGAGCAGCCCGAGGTTACAAATCGTGCGGTAACAAAAAGAAAAGAAGAGTTGCTACCAGCAACCGTAAATTTAATTGAAGTCAGAGTTGGTAATGAAGAGGCGACATTGGGAATTGTGAACTCGAGAGACAAGTCTATGCAATTACGACAAGGTGCGAAAATAGGAGATTCAATTATGAGTATCGAACCTCTACCCGAGTTAATTCCGAGAGTCGAACCCGTTATATCTGAAGAGGTGATAACCGAAGAAAATATCACCAAAATTCAACGCGAAGTATTGATCGAGCTGTTAAACAAGTATCGGCACTGCGTAGCTAAAAACCTGGACGAATTGGGTTGTACTAAACTAATTGAAATGGACATTGTTGAGAAACCTGGATCGGTCCCAGTGTGTTCTAAACCATTTCGTGGGACGCGCGGAGAACGGGAAACAATTTGAGAAATAGTTGACGGATGGAAAAAATCGGGAATTGTGACCGAGACGACATCTCCGTACGCAAGTCCAGTATTACTGGTCAGGAAAAAAGTGGAGAGGCGCGATTGGTGGTAGATTACCGCAAATTGAATAATCAGACGCAGAGAATTCAATATCCGCTACCTAACATAGACGAGTATCTGGAGGTAATGTCTGGGGCAAAGATATTCGCTACCTTGGATCTAGCTCACGGATACCTTCATCTTCCGCTAAAAGATGAAGCGCGACCTAAGACTGCTTTTATTACTCCGGATTGCACGGGAGAATTTACAAGCGCAGTTTTTGGTTTAATGAATGCTCCATTTTATTTTTGTAAACTCATGGAATTAGCATTAGGAAGGCTCAGAAATAAAATTCTGCTGTTTTATCTAGACGATATTTTCATATTCGGTCGAGATTGGGAAGAACTTTTAGAAAGAATAAGATTAGTTTTAGAAGCCCTTGCAAAGGCAGGACTAACTCTAAAATTAGAAAAATGTAGGTTCGGGCTTGAAAAAGTTGAGTTTCTAGGTTTGCAGATCAGTGCAGAAGGTATCGAGCCGGGAGAGAATAAAATTCGCGCGATAAAGGAGTTTGAAGCCCCTCACGACGTTCACACGGTGCGACGCTTTTTGGGACTGACGAGTTTCTTTCGGCGTTTTGTTCCTAATTTCGCAAAACTTGCAGCACCATTATCTGCCTTAACGCGAAAGAAATCGGTCTTTCAGTGGTTAAAGGAACATAAAGATGCGTTCTGCGAACTAAAGCAACGTCTGACATCGAAACCGATTTTAAGCGTATATTCACCACCAGCTGAAATTACCGAGTTGCATACAGATGCTAGCTCCATTGGCCTGGGAGCTATGCTTTTGCAAGGGAAAGAGAAAAATGACCTAAAATTGGTATACGCGATTAGCAAGCGAGTGTCGGAGGTAGAATCTCGATATCACTCCAGTAAACTGGAACTCTATGCTGTGGTGTGGGCGTGCGACAGGTTGAGACCATTTTTGGTTCCCTTAACGTTTACTGTCGTAACAGACTGCCAGGCGTTAGTTTTTTTGAATACTTCCAAAACAACGTACCCGCAAGTAGCCCGGTATGCAAATACTTTGTGCGATTATGATTTTTCTGTACGACATCGAAAAGGAGACCAAATGCAGCATGCAGACGCTCTTTCACGCGCCCCTTTGATTGAGAAAAACGATCAAGATTTCGAGATACCCATGATGTTTAATATCATCACAAGAGAAGAAGAAATTCTTTTGTACCAAAGAACTGACGAGAGATTGGCGAGATTAATTAATATTTTGGAAAAAAAGACGAAAAAAGAAATAAAGAAGAACGCGGGGCAGTACGGGATTATCGTTTGGATGGAGGTTTGCTTTACCGCGTAGAAGAGAACAATAATAAAGAACTACTATTATATGTGATACCTGCCGCGATGAGGAAATCGATAACCATACGGTATCACGACTTATCAAGTCATTTGGGAATTGATAAAGTTCTAACGAAGATGAAGCGTTATTACTACTTCCCAAATATGCGCGGATATGTAAAGGGTCATATATCTATGTGTTTAGCTTGCATAA
The DNA here is from genome assembly GCA_037103525.1 of Ganaspis brasiliensis. Taxonomy (NCBI): domain Eukaryota; kingdom Metazoa; phylum Arthropoda; class Insecta; order Hymenoptera; family Figitidae; genus Ganaspis; species Ganaspis brasiliensis. Next base: position 817,073 of record JAZKLR010000633.1, on the reverse strand, counting down.
TGAGCAAGAAACCCCGAGGTCGACAACCAGGTGAATTGCATCCGATTCCACCCGGGAATCGACCTTTTGCAACTGTCCACCTGGATCATTTGGGACCATTCCCATCCACTTCTCGTGGGAACCAATACGTCCTTGCGATTGTAGACAACCTAACGAAGTACAGTACCGTCGGGAATTGTCAGTCCACCTATTTATTAAGGTTTGAAAAACGTCTTTAAACGTACAAAGTATAATTATTAAAATTTTTCTGTGTTTATTTTCTTAAAGTAGATAAAATTTTGAAAAAAATAAGGCCTGAGTGAAGTGATTTAGTCAATTTTTCATTGAAATATGTTAAAAAATGTGGAATTTTTAATGTTTTAGAAAAATTAAAATTGCTCTTGAAATAATAAAGGTTTTTTTAAGTTCCTATGCTTGTTTTAAAGGGAATTTACCGGAAAATAACATTGTTGTTTAAGCATTAATGTGCAATTTTTTTCCTAGCATATGCAAGGCTCGGAAGTTGGACCAAAAAATTTATAAAATTTTAAAGACATTATTTTGACATAAAAATAATTTTTAAAATTCCAATATATATATTATATTACTTCCTTCCGAAAGTTATTGACAATTATGACCTTGGTATATTTTATATAGCTGTATTTGATATCAAGATATAAACAATAATTTTTTAATATTTTTTCGTCTAACTTCCGAGCCTTGCATATGCTAGAAAAAAAATTGCACATTAATGCCTAAGCAATAGTCTTATTCTCCAGAAAATTTCCTTTAAAACAACCATAGAAACTTTAAAAAATCTATATTATTTCAAGAGTAATTTCAATTTTTCTAAAACATTAAAAATTCCACATTTTTTAACATATTTCAATGAAAAATTGACTAAATCACTTCCCTCAGGCCTTATTTTCCTCAAAATTTTATCTACTTTAAGGAAATAAACACAGAAAAATTTTAATATTTGTACTTTGTACGTTTAAAGATGTTTTTCAATCCTTAAAAAATGGGTGGACTGACAATTTCCGACGGTACTGTACATAGCTTTAGAGGCTACAAAAAGCACAGATACCTTGACAGCAGTTAAGAGATTTTATAAGACTGTAGAGCTATTCGGTGCTCCAAATCGAGCTATCTGTGATCGAAGTACGTGTTTCACTTCCGAAAAGTTACGTGACTAATTGCGACAAACACGGAATTAAATTGACACTTAATTCCAGTAGACACGCTCAGGCAAATGGGCAGGTTGAACGAGCTAATCAGTCAATTTTAACAGCCTTACGCGCTGAAGCTTGGGAAGGAAAAGAATCTGATTGGGATATAAGTTTAAAGCAATTAGGCCGAGACTTAAATTCGTCAATAAATAAAACGACTGGGAAGGCTCCTTACGAGGCGCTTTTGGGTTATATGCCGCGATTTGAAGAAGGCCTTATCAGGGATCTAACGGTAAATTGCGAAGTTTACGAAGATCCGAAACTAGTCCGCGAGGAGATTTTTAAAGAGATTGAAAAATCTCAAAACATGTACAAAAAACGTTATGACGAACACCGAAATATTCACGTGAGATATGAAATCGGCGATATCGTGTACGTTAGTGTAAATCCAACCGCAACGGGTATCAGTACGAAGCTACAGCCTCGTTATCGCGGACCTTATGTAGTTACTCGCAAAATACCTGGTGACACGTATGAGATTCAACCAATAGTTGAAAGACGTAAATTAAAATTTTCGATTACGGCTCACGTAAGCCAATTGAAAATATGGCGAGGTCCTGAATTAGATAAGTCCGAAATTGATCAAAATAGTAGCGATATGGAAGACGAAAGTGAGAATGAAGAGTCTGGCGGCTTGTACAATCCTCTAGACGAACAAGAACCAAGCGGTCCGAATAATGTAAGTAAAGTGCCTGCTATAGAAATCGAACAACGTCTAAAACGCGAAAAGCGTAATCCTGCTTATTTGGCGGAATATGTTTAAAATATTTTATATGGTCGATTCTTGAGTAACTGCCCGATTTCAAGATAAGTTTTGGTAAAAAAAAATTTTTTTTATTCAATGTTTCTCTGTACTTATTTTTCTTATTAGGGTGTAATATAAGTATATTTTAAACGATTTTACTACAACTATATTTATACGAAAATAATAGCAAATTTTTGAAAATTGGCTGCCATGTGGAGCTGAACCGCATTCTTTTATTGCAAATGTATTGTACAAAATAAAAATTTCTTTTTGATATTTTGCTAAAACGAAAATAAATTATAAATTCATAAATTATTTAATATTCTAACAGTATTTTAGATATTAGTTAACATATAGAAAATTTTATAAAAGAACAGCAAATGCAATATTTAATAATGAATATTTCGTTTTATTTTTTGGATAATTTGAAATCGAGATCAAGTAGTGTAATCCGGCATTGCTAAACTACTTTATAGAATAATATTTTAAAATAACCACCACAGATAAAAAAGTTTCTCTGCATAAAGCACACTGAACACTTCATATAGGCCATGGAGTTGAAATTTTACGTGATACCATGGAGCTGAAATTTGACGTTTATTCTAACCTCACTTCTACAATATTGCAAAATAAATCTATTCCTTCTGCATATCGCTTGTTTCACATGAAAACTTAAAGAAAATGGTAACAATACTATCAAATAGTTGTTACAGTAATATAATAGTAATGACATGGAACTGAACGCTTTTTTTGTACCCATGCGATTTTCACAAAAATAATTTTTTTTAAGTAAAAATTTTTCTTTTTTAAAACTTTTTTCACATGTGATTTAGTGCTAATGGATCAAAATTGAGATTTAACTTATTAGAAGGCGTAATAACTAAACACATGACACCTTAATTATAAGTCTACAGATTGCGTTCAAAAATTGGAAAAATTGAGAGACAAAATATTTTTACAGATTTTTAAGTATGAAAAAGGTATTATGAAGTGCAATATAAACCTAAATTGTTCATAAATATAGACACTTTATGCTTGAAAAAGGCTGAGTTATAATAATGATATTTTCACCGAAAATTATTAAATTAAAGTTAACATTTTGCAGAAGGGACACGCCACGGAGCTGAAATATTAGCAGTTATAGTGCAATACAATAGAAGTTATAATATATATATTTATGTATATTTGGTTTTCAGTTACTCTCATATATACCTTTAAAATTCACTAATACACTTCAGAATATATTTTTAATTTATGTGTATTTTTTCAACGCCGCCAAGTAGGGCAGTTACGTAAGAATCGCCCATATAAAACAAATAGTTATGTTAAAAGTCTACTGAGACCAATGATAACGATCAGAAAAATGTGATTAATCATTAGTAAGAAGCGAAGAAAGTAAAAAAAAAATCATTGTCAAAACATCGTTATGTTAATAATTAAACAAAAAGTCTAAAAAAAGATCCTGGTCTACGAGAAATTTTATGTAAATTTAGTTTTCATATATGATCATGATAAGAATTAATGTAATCAAGAATAATGATAAAAATGAGTAATGATAAAAAAAAAAGAGAAATATAAACAAATAAAAATAGTAATAATTTGTCAAACCTGTTTGCGTTAGTAAGCTTGAGGACAAGCTTCAATTAGGTTAGCCGAATGTAAGGCAAAAATTATATGTTTAAATAAAACAAGTGCGAAATCGGCTAAGAGAGCAAGACTGGAGTTTGAATTGTGTTAAGTCGTAATTGTGAATAGAGCTTAAGGTGTGAAGGTGGCGTTGAGAAGGGAACGCGGCGTGATCGGCAGATTGATTTGAAAACCGAGAGAGGCTAGACCTTAGACGCAGCTGACCGAGACTTTATATGTAAATTGAATTACTTTTAATAAACAGTTTTAGTTTTATATTTGCTTAAAGTTATCTGTACATCTTTACTTTGTGTACTAAAACCCGAAAGTTAAACGAGAGTGCAAAATTTATAACATATGAAAGATTTCTGGAAAGCAATAGGAGAATTCAGGCCAAAAAAGAGAAAAAAAAAAAACACTGGAAACATCAGAAAAGAAGAATGGAAAACACATTTTGAAAAACTATTGGGAGCAGAAAACTTATCAGAGGAAGATGAAAACTTAGGTAAAGAAACGCAAAACCAAAACACGGATGACGACGAAACGGAATTCGACGAAGAAACGGAAATATTAGAAGTTCTTAACAAATATATTTCATTCGAAGAGTTGGGAAAGGTAGTGAAGGAATTGAAGAAGGGAAAGGCTGCGGGAGAAGACGGAGTTTCTATTGAATTTATAAAAGAAGTATCTAGAGATTGGACGGAGGAAATACACAAAATGTTTAACGGATTTTGGAAGAAGGGAGAGCTAGGTGAAGGATGGGAAAAGGCACGACTATATCCCATTTTCAAATGAGGAAATGAGTCGACAGAAAACTACAGAGGTATCGCATTATTAGACATAGGATACAAAATCATCGCAAAAATTATGGACCAGAGGTTAACATCATGGCTAGAGAAAAAAAGGATATTACGAGAAAGTCAAGCAGTCAAGCAGGCTTCCGCGCAAAAAGATCAACTAGAGATCACGTGATGGTTCTAAACTCTCTAATCAATAACAAACTAAAAAGAGAAAGAGGGAAACTCAAAGGGAGAATGATCCAGATTATAAAAACAATTTATGGGATGACGACGAACGAGGTAATCACGGGGGAGGGATTAACAGATACCTTCACTACAACAAGAGGCGTAAGACAGGGATGTCCTCTTAGTCCTACCCTATTTAAGGGGTTATATACAGTCAGGCGGTCGGAAAAATGCAGTATTTTGGGATTTTTTTTTAAAAAGAAATATTTATTTATTAATGCGAAAGTTTTTCTATAATGTTTTACATCTTTTAAAGTTTTAAAAAAAATATTTCATTTGTAAAAAGTTTTTTTTAGAGAAACACTGATCAATCAAGAACTGCAACGGGACTGGTGCATGTCAGATAAATCTTCATACTGTAAGAACTTTAAAACTGGAAACGTGTTGTGGGAAGAGAAGAATATTGGCAGGATAAGAAAATCAGAATGAAAGACAAGAAGCAGTGGGCTAGAATGAGATGTGGGAATGTAGGTAAAGCAGGGAAAAGGGGTACAAAGATACTACGTGCAGATTATGTGGAGAAGCAGAAGAATTCATAATACATATATGGATATGCAAAGCGAAAGATGCTATTATTACCAAAAATGAGTGGATGGTGTTAATGTATGGAAAAAAGGAAGAACAGGAGAGGATCTCGAAAGACATCTAATACGTACTCTACATAACAATCCAAATCTCAACCTATGTCGATTTGCAAAGGAGGTCGAAAAGAGGTGTAGAGACACACGGCCATAGTAAAGACGGTGAGAATAATGTGTTTTGTGTTATAATTACACTAGTGCAATTAAAAAATGAACTTTTTATTCATTATATTCAATTTGATTTTAAATTTTAAATTCGAAATTAACGTTGTTTAAATGTGTGTATGTGCACATGTATGTATATGTGTATTAGGCTGGTCCAAAAAAACCGACTTTTGAAAATTGTAAAATGTTTATCCAGTTTCATATAATATACTAGGCGCTGATAAACATCCTTTTTTTAGATTTTTAAATTAATATTTAGAACTGCCAGGAAGCATTAACCTCTCTTATGGGATTATAGCCAATTTAACATGTAAAATAAACACTCAAGGTTTGAATATTCTTTTAGGAACCTTATTAAACTTCAAAAACAAATTCCATTAAACGAAGGCTTGTTAAAGAATCAAAAAGTATATAACAAAATAGAAAATTGAAAACTTATTTTTGTGATTGTAATTCAATGTTAAAGTCCGTTAAAAACGGGTTTTAAGGTACTTTTCAGAAGCTGTTTTCTATGACTAAATAACAATTTTCCTAGTTGAAATTTGCATGAAACGATAATTTATCTCTTGCTGAGGGGAAATTATGAAAATGATCATATTTAAAAAATAATAACTGTTCAAATTATTGAAAAGAAAATTTGTGTTTTCAAGTTTTAGCTTGTTGGAGAAAGAAATTTATGACTCCACGGACATCATAAAAGTGAAAGTGATACTCGCAATCGTTAAGGGTGCAAGGGTTATTGTCAGCAAAAGTGTGAAATTCTTTTCTATTTTTTTTTCTAGAAGAATAAATTTTACTATTTCTATTTATTTTAAACATAAACTCAAACCTACTTTTATACCCCTTTTCTTGATCAATACAAAGGGAAAGATGGTCGAAAAATTTTCTTGCTACCGTAACCCTAAAGGCCTTTGAAAGACATTATTACAATAATGACCATTCAGCGGAACGCGCAAAAAATTGGTTTGGAGTTTATATGAAATCCAGAAAACTTTTAATGCTTCCTGGCAGTTCTAAAAATTAATTAAAAAATCTAAAAAAAGGATTTTAATCAGCTCGTAGTATATTATATGAAACTGGGTAAACATTTTAACATTTCCAAAAGTCGGTTTTTTTGGACCACCCTAATGTGTATATATCAGTGTCTATAGGGTGAATTCTGTTAACCATCCATTTATCTTATTCATCATAATTAATAGTATGTAAGAAAGAGACATTGGGGTATCATTGTAAAAACTATATTGTAATAGTATACAAGGAGTCAATAAATCTAATCTACATGCAAGCATAAATATAATTTTCATCTTTTCGATCAAATTTATTTATTTTTCGGAATAATTTTATATCAAACATTTTTCAATTTTTTCAAAATTTTTTTAGTAAACGTAATGCAGGCAATCTAGTAATGACAATCTCAACTCTGTAAATCCAGAGAGCGTTTAAATGTAACTTTAGGTCTATTACAATTTTGTAAATAAACAATAAAATTTTGTCACTTTGGTTCAGCGCAGTGATCCGCCGCGCTGCACCAGTACCGCTGCTAGTGGCAGCGAGCTTCATAGGCGTTAGGTTCTATTTAACCTTTATTTTCGATGATTAGGAGTTCTCATCCAACATTTTACTCCAAAGATTTTTTATAAGAAAAAAGTAGGGCTTTCATTTAGAAAAATAAAAAAAAATGTCCTTTTTGAAGAAAGTCATTTTTATTTTTATTTTCCATTTTTAGGGATAAAACAATTTTTTCTTGTAAAAAACAATATGACCAATCGAAAGAGCGTGAAAAAATCTATCGAAACTGGTATTACAAGAATTTTTTCAATTTAAATTATAAGAACAAAAAATTATTAAAGTAAACAGTTTTCTTAAAAAAGTCAAAAATTTCATCCCCTCCCCCACGCTAATTATTTCTTCTATAGCACAGTGGGCCAGGAGACCGTAAAAAGTAGCGAAAATGTAACAAATTCAAGTTGTAAATTTGGTCCAAAGGACTAAACTATCTTTTTATATAATAATGGAAGTAGGCAGAGTCCAATTTCAAGGGAATTGATAAAGTATTTCTTAAATGGTGAACACTCAAACATTGAAAATTGTTTAGAATCACGTTCACTTATATTTTGCAAATTCAGCATATATTTTTAAAAGTAAATTTAATAATAAGCTATCCCTCCATTTTTTATTCTTCCAAAGGATATTACTTTTTGAAAGCCAAGTGATTATTAACATATACCTGTACCTACGAATGCAGGATGGTATCTGAAATTTGGAATTCTTGTCATTCGTAGTATATGACTTGCTACTAATAAGCCATTAACCTCCATTAACCACAATATCTAAATGGCTATAAGGTAATTTTCTTCCTTAAAGTATACACTATAAGATATTACTGCTACTTTTTGCTACTTTTTAGATCTACGTCCAAAATTTTAACCCAAACACATTTGTTTACGTATTTGTTGCCTCATTTTCTGGAGAAAGTATTCTTGTTTTCAATACTTTCATTAAGCTTGGCATGGAGGTTCTTTAGAATCCATGATTACAATTCCTAATTCATATATTAAAATTCAAAATGTCGGATTCAATATGGCGGTTAACCAGGGTCGGAACCGGACAATATTTTTGGCGTGGGTTATATATGTGAGATAGAAAGAGATAGCAATATAGCTGTCTCTAGTGTTATTTCTTTCTCTCTCACATGAATATAAGTCTCCAGGGGGTGGGGGGGGGGGGGGGTAACACCCATGACCCCCCGTGGATCCGCCACTGTGGTTAGCATTTTTCAGGAAATGCTTTCATGTAAAATGTTTTTTAATTTCTAGACGTACTTTTTCGAAATTTCATTCAGGGTGGGTTTTTATGTCAGTGATTACGAATCTGAAGTTAATTTTTCTAAAATCAAAATAGCGGTTAGAATTTTTAAAAAGTTATTAAGTTTTTATAAAATTTGGTGTAGAAAAATTTTGTTGGACTCTGAATAAATTGTACTTTATTATAATAGGTTTTTTTGGTGTTTCTAACTTTTAATCTTATGTCGAATTAAACCATGACTTCAGATTCGTAATCAGCGACCCCAAAAACCCCCCTATACTAAGTGCTTTTGAAAAAAAACAATGGCTTCATATTTTCGCCACTTTTAAGTGTCTTCTGGACCACTGTATAGTCAAGATTATTTTTGTATTCATTACTATTCAAAACGACAACATTTTGTACAAGTTTCAGCCCGATGTTATAAACTTGCTTTTCGGACCTGTGACACTTAAGAAATAATCCTCCATTTATATATTTTTTAGAGAAAAGGAAAATTAAGGCTCAATACAGTCTACATATTTTTAAAGCTTTATCCTTCCTGAAGAGAACGCACCAAGATTGAATGAAAAATATTAATTTTCTTTGAAGATATTGAGGTTTTTGTAGGTGGGACATATACGTCCCATGGGCGTGAAGTGGTTAAAAACTTCAAATTAAACTACCGTCAAATCGAGTTTTTTCTGCATATTGAGATATTGACTTCAATTTTTAGGGTTCCGTACCGTAAAACGGAACCCTATTAAAATCACTATGTGTGTCCGTTTTCGCACCCCCTCTAACTTCTAAACTATATGAGCTAAAGTCTTCTAATTTGGTCCAAATATGTAATTTCACCTTGGATTTACGAAAATGATATGGAAAACGCGATTCGAGCTCATGAACATGCCGAAATCCAGCAAAAACCAATTTTTTTGCCCTAAAATTCAAAAAAATGACTATGTCCCCCCCCCTAATCTTCTAAACTATTTGACTTAGGACGCTGAAATTTGGTACACATATGTAGATTTACGAGTAGATTACAGGAACATTATAGAGAACTTTCGTAAAGACTGTCTTCATAGTGTTTACTAGCCAAAAAGTACGATTTTTTGAAAAAAAATGCGAAAAAAATGACCATGTCCCCCCCTCTAATCTTCCAAACTATTTGACTTAGGATGCTGCAATTTGGTACACACATGCAGATTTACGTGTAGATTACAGAAAAATTATAAAGAACTTTCGTAAAGACTGTCTTCATAGTGTTTACTAGCCAAAAAGTACGATTTTTTGAAAAAAATTCGAAAAAATGACCATGTCCTCCCCCTAATCTTCCAAACTATTTGACTTAGGATGCTAAAATTTGGTACACATATGTAGATTTACGTGTAGATTACAGGAAAATTATAAAGAACTTTCGTAAAGACTGTCTTCATAGTGTTTACTAGCCAAAAAGTACGATTTTTTGAAAAAAATTCGAAAAAATGACCATGCCCCCCCCCCTCAAATCTTCCAAACTATTTGACTTAGGATGCTGCAATTTGGTACACATATGCAGATTTACGTGTAGATTACAGGAAAATTATAGAGAACTTTCGTAAAGTCTGTCTTCATAGTGTTTACTAGCCAAAAAGTACGATTTTTTGAAAAAAATTCGAAAAAATGACCATGTCCCCCCCCCCCTTATCTTCCAAACTATTTGACTTAGGATGCTGCAATTTGGTACACATATGCAGATTTACGTGTAGATTACAGGAAAATTATAGAGAACTTTCGTAAAGACTGTCTTCATAGTGTTTACTAGCCAAAAAGTACGATTTTTTGAAAAAAAATGCGAAAAAATGACCATGTCCCCCCCTCTAATCTTCCAAACTATTTGACTTAGGATGCTGCAATTTGGTACACACATGCAGATTTACGTGTAGATTACAGGAAAATTATAAAGAACTTTCGTAAAGACTGTCTTCATAGTGTTTACTAGCCAAAAAGTACGATTTTTTGAAAAAAATTCGAAAAAATGACCATGTCCTCCCCCTAATCTTCCAAACTATTTGACTTAGGATGCTAAAATTTGGTACACATATGTAGATTTACGTGTAGATTACAGGAAAATTATAAAGAACTTTCGTAAAGACTGTCTTCATAGTGTTTACTAGCCAAAAAGTACGATTTTTTGAAAAAAATTCGAAAAAATGACCATGCCCCCCCCCCCTCAAATCTTCCAAACTATTTGACTTAGGATGCTGCAATTTGGTACACATATGCAGATTTACGTGTAGATTACAGGAAAATTATAGAGAACTTTCGTAAAGTCTGTCTTCATAGTGTTTATTAGCCAAAAAGTACGATTTTTTGAAAAAAATTCAAAAAAATGACCATGTCCCCCCCCCTAATCTTCCAAACTATTTGACCTAGGATGATGAAATTTGGTAGATGTATGTGTTACATCCGAGCTAAGGTGAGGAAATTTAAAGAAAACTCTAAATTTGACAGGAAATGCACAGGCTAATCAGCTAGCAAAAGCTAGCTTTTATATTTTTATTTAGAGGTCGTTTATACTTTAACAGATCTACGGGATCTGAGTTAAATAAATAAAAGAATATTTTTCGTTCACTCGATTATAATATTCCAATAAAAGAATATAACTCTTAAAACATTAGATCAGCATTCAAAAGGGACAATATTCAATACATAATGTGATCAATAATTAAGAAATTAATGATTCTATTGTTAATGATAAAGCCAATTATTATTGTCTATCAATAGATTCTAAACTATTTTTGTGAGTTACATACGTCTATTGCCAATTTTAGTTAGAATACAAAGCTTTAAAGAACCTTTTAAACATCAGTACTGAACACCATTAACTAACCAGTATTGGACCAATGTTAAATAGAAGCAATTTGAGAAAATTGACACAAGATGATACAATTATAATCAATTTATTGTTTATACAGTTAAAATATAAGAATACAAGGAGATATGAACTATAATTGCACATAAAACATTAATCGTTTAACCGTTTTCAAACCAGTCATCAATATAAAGAAATTATACAATTGTGGGTAAAATCGCTATTCATATTCAAAATCCTTTAACAATTTCTTTGGTACTTACATAAAAACAGATAGATCGGTGATTGGTGATAACAAGCCGCTTTGCAATCGATCAGGCAATCAATATTCAATAGTGAGTCGCTCGCAGTCGCTCGGATAATTGATATTCAGCTGTGAGTCGCTCGCAGTTGCTCAATCAATCGATACAAGGGTGATAGAATGGGTTGTCAAGGCAACACTTCACAGCACTCTTTTACAGTTTATTATTTTACGAAGGAGATTACAATAACTAATCACTATGATCTTTTGAAATATCAATGTTTTAATTGACTTTACTAAGACGCGAAGTTAAAAGTTTTGATTTTCCAACGGGCCGCTCGATAGTAGTATCACTCACGATGGTACCAGATTTTTCGACCCCTTCCATTAGGCGTCGCTTGTATTTAAAGACAATTTTGTCTATTGTTGGGGATGATCTGGGGGAAGAATCATAAGGTGGGATCGTACATCTTGTGATAAAACGCGCAAAACACGCCTCATGATAAAACGCGCAAAACACGTCCTATGACAAAACGCGCAAAGCACGTCTCATGACAAAACGCGCAAAGCACGTCTCATGACAAAACGCGCAAAGCACGTCCCGCGACAAAACGCGCATCTTACATTCGGAATTCAAATATTCTTAATTATAAGAAAACATGAGAATCATAGATGAAACGCGATACTTGACACGATCTGTGTCAATTTGCCAAAGTCACGCATCGTACCATGATTTACATATTATCGCATTTTCTAATTTTTATTTGTGATTGTTAATAATAAAGCATTGAATTTCAAGAAATGTAGTCTTTAAACTAACTGATAATCAATATTCTTATTTACCACTCATTGACTCTCAAAAGCCCTTCAAGTTACTTGATATAATCTTATTTTCAAGCTCAATTATCAAGTAACGCTAATTTGACATTGGGCCAGTACTCAATGGTAATAGTCCGTTACTTATTCATTAAATTCGTCAATTTAGTTAATATGTGTCAAACCTGGCATAACCTAATTGATATATCGTGTCTTAATTTAAGATCGTCACGTTAATTAATTCAATACCTCATACACGCGTATGCAAAGCAACATTTTATATTTTGTTTAGGATTATTGCACTTTTGATATCACCTTATTGTTGTTATCCTTATTATAATTATTAAATTAAGCAAATAGGATAGAGTTATACATGAATACCTTCATACCTCCTCTTATTGGTATTTCTTGCTTGGCTTGCCGAATATATGGAAAATTGGTGCCACGCCAGTGCTGGCAACACGACATTCAGTATTAAAGCAATGAGCTTATATCTATTCTAAGTTATTTTCTGAAATATTAATATTTGATCGTCAGTTTACCAATTCCGACAAGGCATCAGACACATGCATCTTAAAATCGAGAATCGGCCCAGCATTGGAGCAACAACGGGACCATTTCTTTACTCTTATGTTTTATGTTGGAACGACCATACTGAGACAAATAATCATATTAATTTTCGCGGTTATCCGTCTCAGTATTAATATTTAAAATGACTAATATAATTATTCTTGATTTCATAGTCGGCCCTGTGCCTAGCCGACCCTCGACTGCAACGTGTAATACCATTTGTTCAATGGCAACATTACGAATTTACACTGATGCTCCCCATATTGTTAATATACCATACAACCTCATACCATATGATACTTTATGATATGATGCCATGTGATACATTATGATACATCAATTCTGCAAAACCGAGAGTTCAAAAGTGTCAATTATAACAAGGATATAAATGTAAAATTTTAAAATTTAATGTGACGGGACGTAACAGTATGTCGATTTATGTGTAGATTACTGGAAAATTATATAGAAGTTTGTTAATGTTCTTCTTCATAGAATTAACTATCCAAAATTCGTGTTTTTTAAAAAAAAATTTTGAATAATAATTGGTGAATTAAAAAATGACGCTGATCCCCAGCTTCAAAAGTTTTGACTTATAGTGCTAAAAATTTGTACCAATAAAATTTTATTTAGTGTATAATAAAAATTATTTTTAAAAATGGTTTCCTGGTGGATATTTTTAAATCTCTAGCTCATATATTTAAAAAAAAAATTAGAGAGGTACGGAACCCTTCGACTTGGTACGAGTGTAACTCGTACTTGCCCGATTTTTTTTCTTATCTTGATCTTGGCGAGCACTTTAAAAGGTCAAAGGGTTGTTTTGATCGTAGCTGGAATTTTGAGCAAAGAAGACAAAAAAAACATCGTTTCTTTCGAAATGACAAAATGGGGCTTTTAGGAACAAAGCGGAAAAAACCATTGAAAAATGTGTTTAAAGTCAAATAAGTTATTGTTTATTGCTCGCAAATACAAAAATAATTAAAAACGAATGAAAAAACGAAATTTATTCAACGAATTTGTTTTAAAATGTTTTAAAATACAAAAATACAAAACACAATATAAAAATACAAAAATAATTAAAATTTAATGAAAAAACCGAAACTAATTGATTGACCCACATAGTAGTGAGTTTGCAATGTAAACTCGCTGCAAATTCGCAATGCAAACTCGCTGCAAATTCGCAAAGTAAACTCGCTGCGAGTTCGCTGCGAATTAAAAAAGTAAATTTTAATTTTTTAAAAGTAAGTTTATTAAATTAAATTTAAAATGATTCAAATTACATTTCGCGAACTCGTAAAATTTGCATTGCGAACTTCCTACGAACTTTCTCAGGGTGGACACAGTGTCAGGGAAATGTCAGGGAAAATAAATTTTTCTCAAGGAAAATTTCTCTCTTATATTGAAAACAGTGAAATTTCACCTAGACAAGAATTGGGTGATATATTAGTTTAAAGTCATTTAAAAAAGCTTATGCAAAATATTTTATTAATAATGACGTATGTTCTTGTTTTTTCTTTTCTAGTATAAAATAACTAGCAAAATATAACGCGAGCAAGAGCGCAATTAGTTTTCCATACGTTTTAGAAATTAAACTATAATAATAAATAAAACAAATCGATGAATAATATTTATCCAATGCTGCCAGTGGACTTGCAGATTGAAAATAGTGAAAAAAAAGACTTTAATTTTAAAAAGTGAGAAAATAATGAGTTTTTAAGTGAGGAAACTTAGAAAATAAGGAGCTTTTAAATAAAAAAAGTGATTAAATAGTAAGTTTTTAAATAAAAAAAGTAAATAAGCAATATAAAGTTTGATATTGCTGATATTAAATTGGGTGGCGCCAGCAGGAAAATTTGAAGAAAAAAAACAATTCGAAAATCGCAAAAATAATAAATTGAAATATGTAGAAAATAATTAAATGACAAAAATAATCCAATTTGAAAAAAAAGTTGTAAATGACAAAACTAATTGAAAAATTGATTAAAAATCAAAAAATGATGACAAAAATTGAAACGAAATAATTAGAATTTGAAGTAAATAATTGAAAAGTTTCAAAAATAATTAAAGAATGACAAAAATAATTAAAATTTAAAACAAAAGTTTGAGACTGTTGTAAAAAATTTAAATAATTTTTGCACAATAATTGAGATATTGAAGAAATAAGTAAAATGTAAAGAAACTAATTGAATAATGACATAAATAATTATAAAAGCTGGTGTAAAAATTACATTTTTTAGACAATAGTTGAAAAATTGAAAAAAATAATAGAATTTTCAAGAAAATTATTGAAATTTGAAATAAATAATTAAAAAATATCTAAAAAATGTACACTTAAATCTCGATATAACGAGAAGGTCGGGACCGTAAACTTTCTTTATAACGAGCAGTCTTCTTTTTTTATTAAATGTCAAATTTTAACCTGCGAAAAAATTATTAGTACATAATAGAATAAAAATTCAATGTTTTTAATTCATTATCTGTTTTGAAATATTAATCTTCGAAGAACAAGAAGCCTCTGAAATTATTTTTTTTTGTTTTATGTACATAATTTAAGGAAAAATAATTGAAAATACGTGTTCAATGAAAACTATGCATTGAAGTTGTTTAGCTCGTAATAGGGAGAATTTATCAGCTCGTTATACAGAGCGCTCCTGATATCGAAGATCGTTATATCGAGATTTGAGTGTATATGCGCAGAAAATAGTTCAATAATGACAAAAATAACTAAAAAATTTAGAAAAAAAATTAATGAAAAATGAGAAATATATTCAAAAATGAAGTAAAAAAATAAAAAATTTAATACATTATTTGAACAATTGTATAAAATAATTGAAAAATTAACGAAACAATTAAAATGTGAAGAAACTAATTGAATAACGACATAAATAATTGAAAACTGATCTTCAAAAGTTAATGAATTCTTGACAATAATAAAAAGATTGAAGAAAATTACATTTAAGGAAAATAATTCCAAAATGTCAAAAATATTTGAATATTGACAAGAATATCTAGTTGTAACTTGAAAAAATAATTGATAATTTTAAAAAAATTAAAAAATTTGAAGAAAGTACTTAAAAACTTGACAAAACAATTGAAATATTGAAATACAGTCAACCTTCCATTCCGCGGAAAGCAATTTGACGTGTCTGCGAAAACAATAATTGTAAGGTTAAAAAAAATTTATAAGTTTGAGGAAAATAATTGAAAGTTGAAGACAATAGTTGCAATTTGAAGAGGATAATTCAAAAGTGGCAAACAAATTCAAACATAAAAAAATAATTAAAGTTTGAAAAAATAATTCTAAAATGGCAAAAATAAAAAATATATGAAAAAATTAATTGGAAAATAACAAAAATAATTGATTAATGACAAAAGCAATTGAAATTTGAAGAAAATAATTAAAAAATAACGAAAGTGAATTGAATTTGTGTAGAAAATTTGGATATTCCTGACAATAATTTAAAGATTGAAGAACACATTTGAAATTTTAAAAAAATAATTGAAATTACAAGAAGATAATTGAAAAATAACAAAAATAATTGTAATTTAAAAAAAAAATTGACAACTGGTGTATAAAATTAAAATTTTGAAGACAATACTTAAAAAATTCACCAAACAATTGAAATCCTAAGTAACTGATTGAATAATGACATAAATAATTGAAAGCTGATGTATAAATAAAAAATTTATAGAGAATAATTAAAGTTTGAAGAAAATAATTGAAATTTGTTGAAATTAATTGAAAAACAATGTACAAATTTAATAAACTAATGACAATAATAAAAATAATGAAGAAAATGATTGAAATTTGTAGAAAATAATTGAAAACTAATATAATAAATTTAAAAATTCATGGCAATAAAAAACATTGAATTTATTTATTTATTACCCATTACAATATAAATATATAACAATAATAATTACTATATTATATGTTAATAGATCGCATTTAATAATTTGAATAAAATAATAATTAATTGAAATTTGTAGAAAACAATTCTAAAATTGCAAAAATAATAGAAATATGAAGAAAATAATCGTAAAATGACAAAAATACTTGAATAATGACAAAAGTAATTGAAATTTGAAGAAAATTATTTAAAATTAACAAAAGTAGGATAGAAACTGGTGTTGAAAATTTAAATATTCCTGGAAATAATTTAAAGATAGAAAAAAATAATTGAAATGTTGAGAAAATAATTGAAAAATGACAGAAGTAAATGAAAACTTGTGTAATAATATAAATTTAAAAATTCATGACAATAATTTAAAGAGTGAAGAGTATAATTGATATTTGAAAAAATTAAATTCAGAATCGCAACCTTTCCGGAAGTTTTCAAACTTGACAGCAAACTTGATGAAAATTTTGTAACTAATTTTGTAATTTTGTAATCTAAATTATTATTAAAATTCATGTAAGTGTGTAATATATCAATTATTGTTAGTCGTAATCAATATCTCGTCATTAAGGCTACCTCATCTGCGTATGAGGTAACTAAACAAACAAACAATTTTTAAATTTTTTGATAAAGAGAATCAAAATTAATGAAAAAAGCAGGGACTAACTTCACTTTGAATTTTAAAACGTGGACAGAAAAAGATGAATAAATATAAAAACTAACCAACTTCACTCCAAGTTTTAAAACGTTGACAGAAAAAAATGAATAAATATACATACATATTAGCTAACTTTAGGAGTTTACGGAGATTATTATTATTTAATTTTCTATACATTTATTACGAATGAATAATACTAATACTACTTTTAAGCAGGACTGTTATTGATTTAAATCATTGGGGCATTTGGATTAAAATCATGTTTTAAATCAAAAAACTTTACAATTCTCCGAATGTCTAATACTGCATGTAGAACATCGGAAGCCATAAACAAACCCCACAAATTTATGGGTAAATCTTACAAATTTCAATATTAATATTTTAATCTTTAAAAAATTTTAAAAATCGTGCTGATTATGAAGATAGCAAAAAATAGTATTAAATTTTTATACCTTTAAGTCATTATAATTTAAATAAACTACAAACATCAATTAACTCCTATTTCAATTTTTTCCAACTTTTAAATTTCAATTAATTTAAATTTAAATGCAAAATAATTAAATAATATTAAATATTTTCCATATCGTCACCTTAATAAGCAAACCTCGTAACTCCAATTAACGCAACTTTACAGGAGAGCAAAAAAACTGTTTATAAGCATTAAATTCGATGTTCAAGCGGAAGTAGAAGTTTCATTAGATGCATAAGGATTATTTTTTGCGTATTAGTGTGAAAATCAGATATTTCATTTACATTACGACATTTACATTACGTTTATTCATTTGAAAAATGGAGTTACGAGGTTAGTACCGTGTACGAAAAAAATTTTAAGAAGTACAAACTCATGCATTCTAGTGTTTTATTAAACAAACATGTGCGCTCTAGTGTTTTATTGAAAAAATGTATGCGCACTACACCAAGAAACCTTTGGGTCGTCTGCACACTCACAATCAGAGGGTAAAATTCCACATGCGGAATGAGGAATTTTCAACAACAAAAATCCGCATGCGGAATTTTTGGAAAACACTGTTCCGCATGCGGAATGCGTAATTTTTTTAAAACATCATTCCGCATGCGTTTTTGTCATAAAACACCTTTTCGCATGCGTTATTTTCATAAAACGATATTTCGCATGCGTAATTTTCATAAAACATTCCGCATGCGGAATTTTCATGAACGACAACTCCGCATTGCGTAATTGTCAAAAACACAAGAGTCAAATTCACACCTGGTGTTAAAATGCCCCCGGGGATAAAAATGAACCCAAGAGTCAAATCGCCCCCGTGGATTAAAATGGTGCCAAGTGTCAAAATGCCCCCGGGGCAAAACGAACATTTACCGGTTAATTACACAGCCACACAAAAAAAAAGTACTTGAGTTGGGGAATGAGACTACCCATTCCTTATGTATTTTGATGCGCTGAATCCGAATCCGTCCTCAGAATTGGTCCATCAGATCAAGTTTTGACCCTAACCTCAAAATTAATAAAATTACACTTTTTGAACATTAGAATTTGAACTCGACTTAACTTTAATACATGCCTAGGACCAATAGAAAGCTTAAATTATTACCTTTAAAACGCTTTTTTAGAAATTGTTCTACGATGATTTTTAACGAAGTTATGATGTTTTACTTAGAATTATTTTTTTCCTTTGCACAATAACACATCAATAATTGATGTGTTTTTAACATATAGAAAAAAGTCATATTTTAAGTAAAACATCATAACTTCGGTAAAAATCATCGTAGAACAATTTCTAAAAAAGCGTTTTAAAGGTAATAATTTAAGCTTTCTATTGGTCCTAGGCATGTATTAAAGTTAAGTCGAGTTCAAATTCTAATGTTCAAAAAGTGTAATTTTATTAATTTTGAGGTTAGGGTCAAAACTTGATCTGATGGACCAATTCTGAGGACGGATTCGGATTCAGCGCATCAAAATACATAAGGAATGGGTAGTCTCATTCCCCAACTCAAGTACTTTTTTTTTGTGTGGCTGTGTTATTTGTCGCGGACAAAGTAACGTTGACATGTGTCTGATATCTTACACATTCGTAGTCGGAGTTAAGAGGTTTGCCATTAACAACTTTTCGCGAAGGAGTTACGAGGTTTGCTTGATCGAATTTTTTGACTAAATTTTTCGTTTGAGAGATATGCCATTGAAAGTACAAATGTGTTCATGTTTGAGGAATCGAATAACATCAAAAAGTCAATTTCGACCAAAAGTGGAGTTAAGAGGTTTGCTTATTAAGGTGACGATATTCTCAATAATCCTTTTTTTACTTCTTATAATATTTCTAAGAGAAATTACTTTTTTGAAACTGTTTAATTTTTATTTTACAATTTCTTATTTTTACAAAATTTTAAGATTTTTTCTTCTTTTACTTTTGATATTTTTTTTGTATTTGTCTTTTTATTTTAAGAGTTTATTTAATTTTCTTCTTTTTATGCAAATTATTTAATACTAGCTGTCGAGCCCGCCTCCGGCGGGCTTCGAATTCTAGTGGCATGCCATCAACGGTATTTTTTGACAAAAAGTATTTTCTTACTGAAAGTATTTTTTGACAGCATGTATTTTCCGACAGAAAGTATTTTTTGACAAAAAATATTTTCTGGCAAAAATTATTTTCATGCAGAGTGTGTTTGAAACGGATGCAGGGGGGTTTGGGTGCTATAAAAAGTAAAACTCCGATTATTATATAATCTAGAATATTTTTTATTAAACTTCACATCCCACATAGCACCCGAAATTCTGGGAAGTTTCCCACTGTAAGGTCGGAAGATACGAATTGAAGTCTTAAGAAAACTTTCTGGACGTAGGGAAATGTTGCCCTCCTAGGAAGTTTCACTTGAAAACATCCTTAAAGCCTCCCTGGGAAACTTCCCGTAAATATCCCTTGGAAACTTCCTGGATGCTTCCCGGAAACATTCCTTATAAACTTATTTAATTCACTGGAAATTTCCTGGAAGCCTTCTTTGGAAACATCTTAAAAACTCCTTTGGAAACTTCCCGGAAACATTCCTTGGAAACTTCCCGGAAACATTCCTTGGAAACTTCCCGGAAACATTTCTTGGGAACTTCCTGGAAACTTCCCGGAGACCTACTTTGGAAACTTCTCGGAGACTTCCTCCGGAAACATCCCTTGGAAACTTCCTAGAGAATTTCCAGAAACTTCCGGGAAACTTCCCTGAAACATCCCATGCAATCTTCCTGCAAACTTCAAAGAAACATTCCTTGGGAACTTTCTGGAAACTTGCCGGAGCATTACTTTGAAAAATTCCCGGAAGCCTTCCTTGGAAACTTCTCGGAGACTTCCTTTGAATAATTCTCGGAAACGTCTCTTGGAAACATCCCGGAAAATTTCCAGAAACTTCTCTTAGGAACTTTTAAGAAACTTCCCCTAGACTCTTCCCTAAAACATTCCTTGTGAACTTTGGAAACTTCTCTGAAACATCCCTTGGAACCTACCTGGAAATTTCCCTGCAACCTTCCTTGTAAACTTCCTGGAGACTTCCTTTGGAAATTTCCCGGAAACATCCCTTAGAAACTTTCCATAATCTTCCTGGAAGCATTCAGGAAACATTCCTTGGCAACTTCCTGGGGACTTCCGTTTGAAACTTTCAGGAAACATCGCTTAGAAACTTAACGAATTTTTATAAAACTTGGTACTAGGGGGTTTTTCGGGTCGCTGAGTACGAATTTGAAGTAGTTAGTAACAAGTATCTCAAAATTTTGTTGACATCCTGAAATTTTCAAACATTTTAGCGGCCATGTTGAATCCGCCATTTTGAATATTGGAAATTTGACTTCAAATTCGTACTCAGCAATCCGAAAAACCCCCTAGTAACAAGTTTTATAAAAATTGAATAATTAGAAGTGGCTGCACAGTTTGAGCTCACTCTATGATATTTCAGCAGCACAGACAAGGGGTTAAATGATAAATAATTTTTGAAAAAAAATATGCTATTTTTTCTTTTGAAAACTGACACTTTAACAGTGAGCTGTACTATTAAATATTAACAATTAATCTCATTTAAAGAGATTTTCTATAATTGGTTTTAAAAATTACAATATCGTGTATTATAAAATTAATTATTATTGTTCAAATTAAAAAACATTAACTGCAAATTTTTAGCGGAAGATTCCACTGGAAGTATCCGATGGTAATTTTTGGGAAACTATTTACTGATATATTTTATGATGTTTTGTACATATAATTGTGTAGAAATGATTTTTTTATTTTGGTCTCTATTATGTTTAATTTCTATTTTCGAACCAAAATTCAACAGCTTTTTTATTATTAACAAAATTTCTTATATTTTAAAAGATTTTCTGAAAAAAACTGTACAAAACTAAATTTTTTTATTTTGTGCCTTATAAGGCCCAATTTTTAATTTTAATAATATCCGAGTTACCGACCTTTAATACGCACCTATACCAAGTTTAAATGCAATTTTTTTGTTAAACTAATTTTTCATTTTTTTACATACAAAAAATTAAGATTCCAAAATTGATATTTTTTATTGTTTCATCTAGAATTGATTTTGATATTTATTTTTTAAAATTTATAGCCTAATATGTTGTAAGAAACATAAAAAAATTAGTGCAAAAAGATTAGAAATATTTTAACAGAAAGTCAGTAATCTAAAAAAATTTGGGTTTTTTAATTTTTTTGAATAATTGGCATATCTTCCGTTCTAATTAAAACTTTTGAACTTTCTAAGATTATAAACCTAACTTGGATCATCACCTAATATACCACCAAATTTTGTTTAAATCGGTTAAGTCGTTTAACCCTTTGAAGCATACATTTTTCTATTTAAAGAATTTAGAAATCAAATACGCTTTAGGGGGTCCTTGGGGTCGCTAATTAAAAATCCGGAGTCAGATTTTTAATATTTTTAAATTTCAAAATGGCGGATCCAATATGGCGGACAAATTTTTTTAATTTTTTTAAATCGCTTAAAACTTGTTACTCAAGGATATTTGGGGTCATTGGTTACGAATCTGAAGTCCGATTTTAAAAATTCAAAGTGGCGGATCCAATATGGCGGATGATTTTGTTAAATTACTTGAAATCGCTTGAAACTTGTTACTCGGGGATTTTTGAGGTCGCTGATTACGAATCTAAAGTCCGATTTTAAGAATTTAAAATGGCGGATCCAATATGGCGGACGAATTTATAAAAATTATTTTTACAGAAAAAGTAAGAATTAATGAATTAACGTGTGAGTAGTTGTGTAGTACATGTATATATTCATTATAATAGAACAACGAAGACAGAACAATATCCGCAAAATTAGTTTCTTACAAGAAATTGAAAATTAATGAATAAACGTGTGAGCAGTTATGAAGTACATGTATACATCCGTACATACATCGAACTAAAACAACGAAGACAGAACAATAACTGCAACATTAAATTCTTACAGAAAATTGAGAATTAATTATATACGATCATATTCACCAACCATATTGGATAAGCCGGCTTCTATTATGGAAAATTAAATTTAAATTTGCAAATAATTGCCTTAATAAAACCCCTAGATACCAAATTTTATAGAAAATTCAGAGTTATTAAAAATTTACAACAAAAATACCGCTATATTGAATCATGCATTTTGCATTTTGAAATCCAGACTTTAGATTGTAACGAGTCTCAATTACTTAAAACTTACACCAGACTCGAAACGCGAAACTTTTATTTGACCTTTCACCCCGGAACAAGAATACGAAAATCCAACGCTGGACCAAAGGGGAGATCCTCCAAATCCACGGATTGGTGTGGAGTCCGCTCGAGACACAACGAAGTTGAAAAATAACTTACTAACGGTTTTCCGCTGCAAAGATAATTCACCACGTGTTGCCGGCCTCGGCAACGCAGAAAAATCAAAAGTCGACACCAAAACAACAGGGTTAATTTAACAGTAAACACTCGTTTAACTCTTTATTTTAAACTTTATTTAGCCACTCACCCCTTTTTACTACAACCTCAATTTACTATTATCCAACTTAAATAAACACTTTCCCGAGCGCGTGGTATCTACTAACGATCAGTTGATAATCACTAATGGCCGTGACCTAGTCCCGAAATTGATCAGCCGGTCGATCCCCTCTTCCTTGCGTTCTTCTTCCTATCTCCGTCCTTGTCCCTCAGTCCTGTAATTGGTCCCTTGATCCAAGAATCCGAAAGCCTACGAAAACGCTCGGAAAACGAAGCTGACCTCACGCAACTCATTTTTCATTGGACACTCGTGCCAACGACTAAAACCACACGCTGAAACGAATATGAGAAACGATAGAATTCAAAGACTAAAGAGAAAAGAAATACTCTCTACAACCTTGAATATTCTAATTCTAAATTATATCTTAAAAATTAAATAAGAAACGATTCACAACGTTACAATTCCCCCCCCCCCCCTCCCTAGGCCGATATTCAATTTCAAAATAAATTAATATCGCCGACACTAGATTAATACCCCTTATTTATAAAGAAAATATAAACTCTGACCATTATGATCAAAAATAATTTTATTCTCCTTCAAAAAGGAACTGGAAAATTTCCCGGAAACAACAAAAATTCGGAACCTTATCCGCTCTCCGGGAAATTACACAAAATAAAGAAATAACTAAAAACAAAAAGAACAAAAGAAAAAAAATAGAAATAAAAAAAAAAGGTATTCTTAAGGAAAACTAACTCCTTCACACGCAGAAATCATTGAAACTTCCCAGTTCCATTACTTCTCTTGAGCGATCTCAGGTGGGTAATCCTTCAACAACTCTTTCAACTCCTTGAACTGCCTTAAAAACTCCTGTCGTTCCTGATGGACCGGCATCTCTGATAATGCCCGCGCACCGGACTCCTCATCAACTGAAGGTGGAGATTCCAGTGTCGCAATTCGAGGAATTCTATTGACTTCCACGAACTGCTGAAAATCGACGATACCCTCTGACATTTCCACTGCCGGAGGAAAACGGAATTCACTTCCGACCGATCCAGGAACCAACACGTCGTTATTACTGGAGATCTTCGTCACCTGAGGCTCTTTTTCTGCCCGCTCTTCTGCTCTCTCACGCCCTCTTTCCGCCATCTCTTCTCCTCCCTGCTCCAATGCTTCATCCTTCTCGTATAGGTTCCTCGAACAAAAACCTCCAGCTAGCGGCAGCGTTGATTTCACCCCCAGTGAATCGCCACGAACGCCCTGCCCTTGGTCCCGTTTACGCTCATAGTATTTGGAACGCCTGTCACGCCATCGATCCATCCTCTTCTGGCCATAACGTGCCTCCATGTCGAGACGATGGCGCTCCGAACATCTAGGGCACTGGCTCAGGGTCGTCTTGCGTCTCCCACAATTCCAACAATAAATGCCGCTGACTGGGTCAGGGAACTCTTTTCTGTCATGGCCCGGACGCCAACAATTCAGACACACGCCATACAGGGGATCCAGCTCCGGATCAGTGGGAATAGCCCGGAGATTTCCAAACATTACACCCCGTCGAATTATCTGAAGGTGGCGATGCTTATTCACCACCTCGGGTTCGTGCGCGGAAGATGACTCCTTTGGCTCAGGCTGTCCAGGAGGTGTCACTGGTCTCGGATTAATGATTGGCGAACCGTCTCGTGGACTTACCAACTCCATGGCGGGACCACGACGACGATAAAGTTCCCTGGCTTGCTTCTCCCTCAGATGATGCAGTTCCCTCTTGGCCTTTCTCTCCGAACTCTTCTCACTGGAACTTATCCCCTTTCCTCGAACGTTCCTGTTTCTTACCACAGGCAAACGTGACCCTTTTTGGAATGGCCCCTTTCGCACAGTCGCTTCGTGGCACCTTTCCTGGAGCCTCATCTTCAGAAACAACCGGAGAGGGTGTCACCCTGTCTTCCGAAAAATCCTCATCCTCGGAAATCATCGGAACCTCGTCGGCGGTTTTCTTCTCCCTGTCTTCACCACTGCGAAGAGCCTTCTCATAGGCCACCATCATTTTCAGGTCATTTTCCACTGTCCTCTGTACTGGAGGCTCAAAGGGAGGAAGAGTCCTGAGAAAATGTCTTCCCCGACTAGGTTTCAGACTTCGCACCATCTCACGCAGATACTTGGATCTAGAAATCACAATCAATAAACAATTAAATCAACAAATTACACTTGCACATTGCGAGGAGGCAGATAGCGTTTTAAATCTGATACGTGAACTTTAGCGACTCTACGCGTATTTTCAGCTCGAAGCATATATACCGATTGTGAAAGTTTTTCAATTATCTCGAAAGGACCTTCAAATTTCGGTGCTAACTTCGCTGAAAATTTCTGACTCGCGTTTGATAGTTTATGAGATTTCTATAGAACTAAATCGCCGACGCTAAAATTTGCTTCACGCTTGTTTTTATTATAACACCTCGTTTGTTTCTCACGCTCGTCATCGATAAATCGCGCAACTAAATCTCGTAACGCATCCAGTCTTTTAAGTCGATCCGCCCACACTTCCGGATCGATTTTAGTTACCGATGATTTGTTCTCGATCTCACGGCGCAAACTCTTTACAGGCTTAGGTTGTCTACCATAATTTAAAAATGCCGGAGACATTTTCGTGGTAGCCTGAGTTGCTGTATTGACAGCGTGCCTAAACTCGTGCACATTTTTATCCCACTCTCTGTGGTCAGCGCCTACATAAGTCGCAATCATAGTCTTGAGAATCCGATTGCTTCTCTCGACCGGATTGGCTTGCGGATGATAGGGAGGAGTTGTTAGATGACGCACGCAATACTCTTCCAGAGTCTTTTTAAGAAACTGATTATCGAACTCCTTCCCATTATCAGTGAGCAGAAAATTTGGAGTTTCCCACCTAAACAAAATCAATTCTTCGAACGCTCGTGCAATTGATTTGCCGTCAGCCTTTCTAAGTGGTTTGACTTCGATCCATCTTGAGAACAAGTCTTGAAATACCACCAGATACTTACACTGAGTCTTACTCGGTGGAAACTCCATACAATCCGCTGCCACTACTACCCACGGTGTCTCTACGATTCTCTGACCCATTAATCCTTGCGCGCCCTCTTGTGACACTTTGTGGAGCTGACAGTTTGGACACGTTCTCACGAAATGGTGTACATCGTTCCAGACTCCTTGCCAATAGTACTCTCTCGCAACTCGGTAGTAGGTCTTCTCGATCCCAAGATGTCCCGCTGATTTTTCAGAATGTGCATCATTCATAATTCTCTCACGATATTCGGCTGGTACCACTAGTTTCCATCCATCTTCGTCTCCGATGAATGGCATTAACAATGGATCACTTTAAAAATGGTACAGTCGGCCATCTTCCACTTTCCAGCCTGGAAATCGTTGAGGAAATTTCTCGACTAACTCACGCCTCTTTATATACCATCCGTCAGTGATGTCCTCAAACGCTGCTACGTCATCAGTCGCTTCCTCGAACATCCTGGACAATGCATCAGGGACATGATGTTGTGCTCCAGCTCTGTGGATAATATCGAAGTCCCACTGCTGCATTTCCAGGGCCCAACGCGCTAATCGACCAGAGGGTTCTTTCAAGTTCCTAAGCCACTTTAACGCACTGTGATCAGTGATCACTTTGAACTTGTATCCCTCTACATAAGGTCTTAGCTTTTTGATCGACCATAACAACGCTAAACACTCTTTCTCGGTCACGCTATAATTTTTTTCTGGCGCAGATAGTGCTTTGCTGATAAAGACAATAGGATGTTCTCCATCCTCTGACTCTTGCGTTAGCACCGCGCCCATAGCAAACCCACTGGCATCACACTGAATGGTAAACGGCTTCGTAAAATCTGGTCGAGCCAACACTGGAGCTGAAGTAAGTTTCAATTTCAACGCTTGAAACGCTTCCTCTTGCTCTTTTTCCCATTTCCCACGCTTTATCTTTTCTCAATAATTTTAACAGGGGTAATTTTAACTCACTATCATTTTCAATGAAACGTGAGTACCACCCGACTATTCCCAGAAAACGTCTTAATTGTTTTAGATTTTGAGGTGCAGGATAATCTAGAACTGGCGCTACTTTCTCTGGATCTGGTCTGAGACCTTCGCTATCGAGAACATACCCCAAATACGCTACTCTGGAACATCTGAACTCACACTTCTTAGGATTGACCACTAATCCGGCTGACGCTAATCTCTCTAATACGAGTTTGAGCCACTTCTTGTGTTCTTCAAAATCGTCAGTGACAATGATGATATCATCAAGATATCCGAACATTACCGGCTCAAATTCTGGACCAAACAGGGCATCTACCAAACGCTGAAACGTCATTGGAGCGTTTGTTAAACCAAATATCATTCGCTTAAATTGCCAGAGTCCTGACCCAGGAATGGCAAACGCTGTGTACTTTTTACTCTGTTCGGCCATTGGTACTTGATGATACGCCTGCTTCAAGTCTATTTTTGAGATAAAACGCGCTTTCCTGAGCTTGTCCAAAATTGAATCCATGCTCGGGATTGGATAAGCGTCCCGGACGGTCACTTTGTTAAGATCTCGGTAATCCACGCAAAATCTTAATGATCCGTCCGCCTTTTTCACAATTACTGGAGCACTGCTCCAATCACTTGCTGAACGCTCTATAATCCCCTTCTCGTGCATTGTCTGGACTTCTTGTTTTGCCCAGACTCTCCGGTCAACTCCGAAATTCCTGCACTTTCGGCTAGGATCTCCTCATCGTTGCTCTGATCAATGTCTGCAAACTTGTGCCATTCTTGTTCGTTTATTCTCCACAAACCTCTTTTGGGCCACAGCTGGATATCTATTTCACGGAAGAAATCATTACCCAGGATAATATCCTGTTTTGTAGTGTCGACCGCTTTTAGTTCCAAGGAGCTCGAAATGCCATCAACATTGACCCACAAACGTAATTTCCCAAGAGCTCCACTTACACCACCAAGTACACTCTCAATGGCGGAGTTCGCTGGTTTCATTCGATCTTTATATAGTTCGAATAATTTTCTTCCGATAATGGAAACTGTGGCACCCGTATCCACCATCGCTAAATAAGAGCAACCGCCAATTGCTATTCTCATATAGCATCTATTTTCATTGGTTGTCCCATCTAGCATCTCACTCTCTACATTTTGATCAACTGCATTAGATGCAGTTTCTCTCCTCCCCTGGTATTCACGTGCTGATGCACCATCAGCACTGACTATCCCACACGCTTCAGGACTCACTGTCCCATTCACACGCTCAAAAATTTCATCATTTTCCCCTGATACAGGTAGCGTTTCATCGACTGACGTATCCAACGGCAGGCTCACGCTATCCTGAGTAACCTCTACAGGTGTCCCATCTGTCCCACCTGTCACTCTCCATGAAATCCTTTGAGTGGACTGTACGTTCACGTCATCATTGACCAACTCGTTCATTATCTCTTCGTTAATCCCCTGGTCAAGATTTTGTGAACTTGTCCCACTCTCTGGTTCAATGGCCACACTCGCCGAAATTTGTCCCCGTTTATTAGTAGCAGGTTCATCTTCATTATTTCCACTATATTTCATAGCTACTAATGAAGTGAATGCTTCTCTCTCCCCCGTTGAGACATCTACTGTCCCGCCTGGGATTTGGGGGGGGAGGGTTGTTCTGCCCCCCCCCTATCTCGTTTCCCAACATCTCACGGATCACCACACAATTGGGACAGTACTTAAAAACCGCTCCTTGTGTCCCACACACTTGGCAATAGCGGTTGTTTGGCTGTCGAGTTCTAGGACACTCCGCCGCATAATGTCCCTGCTGATTGCAGCGTCTGCAAGTTCGAAAACTGCACTCAGCTGCACGGTGTCCCACTACGTTGCAATGGTAGCATGCGCCTAAAAATGGACGCTGACCTTGCACGTTCACACTGGGAACACTTACTCGCGGCATCTGCTGCCGTGGCGGAAACACACGCTGATTTTGTCCCATATGGGGAACCGCTGAAGGGACACTCCTCACCGCTTGGGCGTAGGTAACTGGCACGATAGGTGCTGGCTGGGATGGTCCCGGCTGAGACGGACCAGGTGTCTCCATTCTTGTCCCAGTTTGTCCCATACGCATCCCACTTGTCCCTACAGTTCTGAGAGCGTCAACACTTGCTTGTTTTGGTGGACCTGACGCTTTGGCCTTGTTTTTGTTCCCCTTCTTACTTTTGGACTTTGTCCCACTCGCTTGTCCCGATTCTCGCAGAGACTGACTGGAATCTGAGGACGTTTCCTCGATCATGGCATCCAGCTTCATCACTCTCTCCGTTTTTGGAGCCGCGAACGGAACTTTCATCTTGTCCCTGGAGGGGGGTGGTGCGTAGCGTCTGTCCACCTCCTTGATTTTCTCAAGGCGTCTCAACACACGCTCAAATTCCCCAACTGTGGACAGACTCTGGTTCACAAACTGACGCCTATACTCAGGAGTGAGCCCCTTAAATGCAATTTTTAGAAATTGCTCCTCTGATATGGGACACTTCATAAGTCTCATAATTGTGCGGAGCCCCAGCATGTACCCCGACACTTTTTCACCCTTTGCTTGCGTACGCTGTTTTAACTCAACAAGCAACTCATCATCTCTCATGGAGGCTGAGAACTCACGCTTAAACACACGCTTAAAATTCCTCAGCGACGAGATGTCCTTTTTTACAACGCGATACCACCTACTAGCAGTACCACGCAAAACGCTGGGCAACGCCCCCAAAATTTCTCGATCCGATAAACGATAACAATCCTGGCAGTCATTTAGACGCTCCAGGAAATCGTCCGGATCCTCTCTCTCGTTCCCAGAAAATTTTATCTCCCACTCTTTAAAACATTTGACTGTTCTATAGTCAATTCCTCGCGGGGGACCACGCTGGTACCGAGATTTATCCCGTTCAAAGAAAAGGTCAGATTTTGACTGGTAATATGAGTCAGAATCACTCGACGAGAGCTGAAGTGGCGACCTCGGTCGACTCCGTGTCGTCTTCTCACTCACGTCACTTTTATTCCCCGAAGGTGACCTCGCACTGGACCTTTGCTCTGAGGAAGCTCTTCGCTTCGTATCCTTCTGTTTATCGGGCGACCCCTTCTCTGCCCCACTCATTTTCGCCCATTCTTCTCTCTCAGGCGGCACCAATTTCACCTTCTGCTCAAGTGAGTGTGGGGGTGGACGCACTCTAGATTTGGTAGATGGAAGCTTTGATGACTTCCTGAAGGGCCCGGGGGGTAAGTTGGCAATGGGGTTTTTAAGGAACCCGAGACTTTCGCTAGTGGCCATATTATAGCCTGCTTGCCGCTGCTGGTAAAGCAGTGACTGCAAATCCGTGCTCAACTGCAAACGTGCCCTGATCTCACGCAAATCTTTCACGTTGGGGGACATCGTAGCAGACATTACCGACCCCCCCGGTCCTGAGAACACGGTGGAAGTAATCGCGCCCGGGTTATTTTTCCACAATCCTGACGTCACGGACGTCGTCACTCGAATCGTAGTGGTAAATGACGTTATTGGGAGCGCACTTATTGTACCTGTCACGTTTGATGACGTGAGACACACGCTAGTCATCCCAGACGTTGACGTCGTCACGGTACTCGGCAGTGTCACGTTTGCGGCTATTGAAGTTCCAGGCACACTGCCAATATTGATTTGCTCGCGAAACAAATCATTTAATGCCCCTTCTCGGGGTTCACGGCACGTTTAATGATTCCGGAAAAATCAATTTTATTTCCAACCGTAAAAGTCTTTCGCGGAGGACTTGGAGTGAGCCTCTGGTGCTGCACTCTTGAGCTGTCAATTCCGCGATCACTTAGTCCGTCGACATTCGCCTAATCCCCGTCCATACCTGACTAACTTGATCGGTTGTTAAAAATTCTAATAATTTTCGCCGATACCCTTCCATTGCAACCGATTAAAAATTCCGAAAATCAAAATAATCAAAATGTCTGACACGACACTATATTTCTCCACGAGAAAGAAAAATCTTTTAAAATTCTTGTAAATTACACACAAGTTTATACACACCCGTTTTTGATTTTTAAATCGTTACACACGCAGAAATTCCAGTATTGAAATCAATGGTCAACTGGACTGGGGGAGGTAATCGTGAGTACCGCCCCTCAATAACCGAAATCTCAACTCCGAAATCTTTTCGCGTTGGTTTAAAAATCAAATAAATCCCAATAATTCCGAAAAGAAAAACAAAATTCGAAAATTCACTTTGTTAATAATAATTTCCGACCGGTCACAAAAGAAGTCCGAACGAAAAATCAAAATTCCACTCTTGAAGAAAACGAAAGTTACACGAGGTCTCACTCGCGCCAAAATTCTTCCGTTGCGGTGACGAAATATCGCGAAAACTGGGGGAGGTAACTACCGTTGGTTTACACGATCACCTGTCACACGCTAAATTCGCAGAAAGAAAATTTTAAACACAAATTTCATTAATCAATTGCCAATTCAAAAATCAAATTAAACATAATAAACAATTTTCACAATTTTACAAACAATATACAATTTATAGAGTGTTCCTTGGTAATAATAATTCTGCTTACAGAACTATTTGAATTCTCTTTGAGAAAAATTTTTCACACAAAATCTACTCATTGAGAATTTTCTGAGAAAATGGCGAAAATTCACTTCTCAGACCTCGGCGAAATTTTCTGAACTTACTCGAAATCAGAACTCAATTCGCCATAAATCAATAATTTTTCACTACTTCGCGAACACGTGGTTAACGGAAAAAAAAGAATCTTCACATCAATTGAAATGAATTTCTGAATTTATTCTCACACGCTTCGCGAACTAAAAATCTTGAAAATTTTCCACGGAACCAAGTTAAAACTTAACACAATTTCTCTTCTCAAACGTTTTTCATTTTTAACACAATCAGATTTAAAATCTAACGATCATTAACTCTTGAAATTTGCATTTTAAAATTCTTTGGCGATTTTACATTTGGCGATTTATTTTATTTCTTCAAACTCTCGGCACTAAATTTTATTTTAAAATCAGTAATCACTTTTCCTAAAGTCTAAAATTTTCATACATTATTAAAATCTCAATAATTTAAAATCATTTTCTCACGCAGAAATTTCGAAAATTTAACGTCCGCCTGACGTCACTTCCGAGCACATGTTCGCGAAACCTTAAAAAAAATCGGAATTTATTGTAAATCTTCCCGATTCTCACATAATAAAAAAAAATGCGCGGAAATCGAAAAGCTTATAACAAAAAATTTAATTAAAATTTTTTTTTTTGTTGTATTTAATGAAAAGTCACCACTAATGGCACACTTCCGTTTCGCGCACTTTTTCCCGAACACGTTTTCTGCGATTTCAATATTCCGGAAAGAAAAAAAAAATTTCAAATTTTAATAAAAGAAATTTTCACTTTGAATTTTTCAGAAAATTTGCTTTCTGAAATTGTACCGGCTCATTTTACCGGTACGCTATCTCTCTCCTCAATTATATTTTATTTTATTAAATTCCTCGCGCAGAAAGTTGTGTCTCATGGATTTGGAGAATTTCCCCACAAGGGATGCCAATTGTAACGAGTCTCAATTACTTAAAACTTACACCAGACTCGAAACGCGAAACTCTTATTTGACCTTTCACCCCGGAACAAGAATACGAAAATCCAACGCTGGACCAAAGGGGAGATCCTCCAAATCCACGGATTGTTGTGGAGTCCGCTCGAGACACAACGAAGTTGAAAAATAACTTACCAACGGTTTTCCGCTGCAAAGATAATTCACCACGTGTTGCCGGCCTCGGCAACGCAGAAAAATCAAAAGTCGACACCAAAACAACAGGGTTAATTTAACAGTAAACACTCGTTTAACTCTTTATCTTAAACTTTATTTAGCCACTCACCCCTTTTTACTACAACCTCAATTTACTATTATCCAACTTAAATAAACACTTTCCCGAGCGCGTGG
This sequence comes from Ganaspis brasiliensis, assembly GCA_037103525.1. Lineage (NCBI taxonomy): Eukaryota > Metazoa > Arthropoda > Insecta > Hymenoptera > Figitidae > Ganaspis > Ganaspis brasiliensis. Next base: position 784,014 of record JAZKLR010000633.1, on the reverse strand, counting down.
TATATACTTACGATCAGTTGATAATCACTAATGGCCGTGACCTAGTCCCGAAATTGATCAGCCGGTCGATCCCCTCTTCCTTGCGTTCTTCTTCCTATCTCCGTCCTTGTCCCTCAGTCATGTAATTGGTCCCTTGATCCAAGAATCCGAAAGCCTACGAAAACGCTCGGAAAACGAAGCTGACCTCACGCAACTCATTTTTCATTGGACACTCGAGCCAACGACCAAAACCACACGCAGAAACGAATATGAGAAACGATAGAATTCAAAGACTAAAGAGAAAAGAAATACTCTCTACAACCTTGAATATTCTAATTCTAAATTATATCTTAAAAATTAAATAAGTAACGATTCACAACGTTACAAGATTCGTAATCAGAGACCTCCAAAATTAAAATATAAAATAGTTTTACTGAATTTGACATAGAGCACGAAGTCAGAACGTAACCCTCTTAACAAAGGTGCTGTTTTTGTTTTGTCTTCTATGTTGAATTCAATAAAATGATTTTGTATTTTAATTTTTTTCTCCGGAACCACTGAAACGTCCATTATAATATTTAGGTGGTAAAAAATGAAGAATTTAAACTATTTTTTTATACAACTATTAACAAATTTGAAGTCGACGTGTTTTGAGATAGTTCGATTTGAAGTTTTTAGTTAAAAAAAACACACCATGAAAAAAATATTTTTAACAGAAAGCTTGATACCATTTTAAAGCTTAAGAAATTATCTTTCCAATGCGTTTATCATATTTTATATTTAGAGTACATTTAATAAAGTAAATTGTATTTTGAAAGTGATCTACGATCGTCTTTTGACAGTGCCAGTGATACGGTTTGAAATAGAATGTCCCTGGTATGAATCGTGTTTACACAATTAATAAACACAACTAAAAATGATAGATGATTTTAATCGTTTTCCATTATGGTTAATCAATTTTTTTTATACGGTATAGACGTTGCACAGTGGGGCAAATGCCAAAAAGTTGGGCAAAAATTCAGGGTGTTTTTGAGGTCGCTGATTACGAATCTGAAGTCTTTCACAAAATTAAAAAAAAAACCAGGAAGTTGGTAGTAGGATTCGCGCACCGAGGGTTCCGTACACGAACTTAAAAATGCATTAAAGAGACAAGTTTTTCAGGGTGTCTAGCGTACCGGGAATTCGGGAAAAAGCGGGAAACCTCCAGGATTTTTTGTCTTATCCTCGTTTTTTAGGGTTCCGTACACGAAGTGTCCAAACGGAACCCTTATGTTTTCACTCGTTTGTCCGTCGCCCAAAACCATTCCCCCCCCCCCTAGCGGCCAAACTATTTGAGATAGAGAGTTGAAATTTGGTACACTTATGTATTTTCACGTGTAGATTACAGGAAGAATATAGCGAACATGATTGAATGTGATGTTCATAGCGTTGTCAAGGAAATAACAAGATTTTTTTCAAAAAATGCATTAAAATGCCTATTTACCCCCCCCCCCCCCCCATATCTACTAAACTATTTGACCTAGAGTATTGAAATTTGGTACACATATGTATTTTCGCGAGTAGAGTTCAGGAAAAATATAGAGAACATGATTGGAGGTGATGGTCATAGCGTTGTCAAGGAAAAACTTTTTTTTAAAAAAAAAACGTGTCCCCCCCCCCCTTATCTTCCAAACCATTTGACCTAGAGGTTTGAAATTTGGTATACCTAGGTATTTTTACGTGTAGTTTACAGGAAAAATATAGCGAACGTTGCTGGACTTAATTTTCAAAAGTTATTAATGAAAAGTTGAAAAATGACAAAAAAACCCCTATGCTAGCGCTCAGCGTATTTATCCTGAAAGGTTGGGAATTGGTTAAAAATGTGTAATTTTATGCAGAATTTTTTATGAAACCATAAAAATTGTGGTTTAAATTTATTATCATAACATTTTTTCCAAAAAACTGAAATTTTACCAAAAAAAATTTTTTCGACTGTTTTATTTTTATACCTTTAAATTTGCTTTATTCCTGTCTTAAATGTGATCTGATTTTGATTTTATGATTGATAAATTATGAGTTCTATAAACAATAAATATTGGTTTAATAAATAATAAATATAGGTTTCACGAAATACAACTATGGATTCAAATAATGTTATATTTTATTAAGAGAATGTAAAAAGTGAAATGTGGTTACTATTTTGGATCTAACAAATTATAAATTTTATTATTGGTAAAATAATAAAAAGTTCGTTAACATAAGGGGTCGTCCATAAACTACGTAGCCTCATTTTTTGGAAAATTTACCCCCCCCCTCCCCCGCGTAGACGCTGTTACATGTATTAGCGCCATTTTTTCCTCTTAACGTAGACAATAGCTTGACCCCCCCCTCCCCCTTGAAGTGCTACGTAGTTTATGGACTAAGTTGAATGATAAGTACTATTCACAGTACCAATATCTCCTTCTTAAATTGAGTTCATAGCGTCAAATCACTAGTTACCAGGTTTACCCCGGTCTCCCCTACTGGTAAAAAATATTTATTTTTTATAAAATAAAATTTTTCTAATTTTAGGCCTGTGCGGAAAACCGGTTTTTTACTTTTCGGTTAAACCGGTTATTGAGTAAAAAGGTTAATTTTTCTTTTGAATAGAAAAATTGTAGTAAAAATACCCATTATGTTTCAAAATGCTTTTAAGAATTACTTCTTCACATTCAACTTTCTAAACACAATCTTAATATTTAATTTTAATCTTAAATTCAATTTTAAAATTAATTTACTTTCAATATTAATTCGGTTCTTTGCCAATAATCGGTTTTATTCAGATTTTTTCAATAACCGGTTTCATTCAAATTTTTTCAATAACCGGTTATCAGTTTTTTTTTTTAAATAACCAGTTATCTGGTTTTTATAAAATAACCGGTTACAGTTATTATACCGAAAACCGATTGCTAAACCAGTTTTTTAAAAAACCTGAAATCGGTTATAAATTTCCATAACCGCTCAGGCCTATCTAATTTTTAAGGGGGTCTTCTACTCTCATCTTGCGGTTTCAAATTTTTTTCAAATTCAAAATGACGTCCTTACAATGTAGCGCAGAAGACACTGAATTTGCAAATGAATTAATATATTTATTAATTGAGGGACCGGATTCCATAAGGTGTTACGCGTGACTAACGTAGGCCCCGCGTTCAGCGAGAACACACTGAACGAGGGGCCAACGAAAGTCACGCGTAACACCTTATGGAATCCGGACCCTCAATTTCTTTGAAAAAATAATAATGCAAAAATTTTGGGTCACCACATATTGTAATGTTTTTGGGGTCGCTGATTACGAATCTAATGTCTGATTTTTAAAATTCAAAATGGCGGAGGAGTTTCTAAAAAGTCATTGAATTTGCTTGAATCCTGTTACCCAAGGGTTTTCGAGGTCGCTGATTACGAATCTGAAATCAGTTTTTCAAAATTAAAAATTGCGGATCCGAAATGGCGGACGAATTTTTAAAAAAATCCATTGAATTCAGTTATGAAGGGATTCGATTTGTCGATGAGAATTATTTTTATTTGGAATTTAATAATATGACAAGTCTCTTCATTACCTGGGCGCCAAGATATCTTAAGGGCGTGGGGATTATTAGTGTGGCGGTTTTAAATGCTGTGACGATTTACAACGAAACGAGGACGATGGGGTGGATTTTACCTGAGAGAAACGGATATTAAGTCGAAATAAACCTTGATAATAAGGAAAAAAAAGTGGTCCACGCAAAAATAAAGTGATGCCGTTATGCTCAAAATTCTCTCGCCAGTCACCATGCTGCTTTTGTTAAATCACCTCATTTGTCAAGGAAAAATAAAAGAGATCGCTGGAAACGATAAGTTTCATATTTATTTAATTGTCTTTATTTATTTTATTGTTTTGTCTTATTTATTTATTTCATATTATACATATGTACATTTAATTTGATTTCTATTGATAATTTTTTTTTTCATTTTTACATTCTCATCCTAAATGAGAAGGTCTTCAATTTGTGCGATTTTGTACTTTTGCTAAAACCCACACTTCTCGACATTTTGAGACCTCCTGATTCCAAAAAAATGGGTTTTACGAAAATGTCTGTCTGTCTGTCTGTAGACTAAAATTTCGCGATCGGATAACTTGAGTAAAAATTGTCGTATCAACTTCAAGTTTGGTACACTTTTTTTTTAGGTACAAAAATACAGGTCGAGTTCGTTAGCCAGCTATTTCCATCCAAAATTATTAAAAATAGAACATTTTCAACATTCAAAAAAATTTTAATTTTCAAAAAAAAAATTTCTAATTTTTTTCTTAAAGTACAAGTAAAATCAAACAAATTTCGTTTATAAAAATTTCCGATATAATGCGACCCCACAAAGATATGAATTATTTAAGTTTTACAGTTGTATAAAAGTCTTGTTTAGAGAGAAGAGGGGGGGGGGGAGTAAAAATCGGTCAGCAAACTGTTGACGCATTCTCATTTCACTCAACTAATGTAGAAATTAACCATTTAATTGCTAAAAACCTAGAAAATCCTCAAAATACACTTTACACGTGCAAAAAAGTGAACTGTAAGTGGGTAAATCCTTACAGGTAACAGAAAATTCTAGAGGAGATTTTTAAGAGTTTATTATTTTAAAAATAAAAAAAATACATAGTAATACTTTAAAGGAAAAAAGCGTGTTTAAATTATTAATACTCACTGATATATCGTGCTAACGTGCATTTTTTGTTTGTTAAACATTGATCTTAACTGTATTCTAAGTTTTAGTTTAATACTATATTGATTTCAAGATTAGTCTTATTCAATCATGGAATTATATCGAAGCACGAGTCAACTAATATCAATAAGTTCATACAGAAGTTTCAGTGTTTTTTAATAACATGAAGGTGCAACAATCCTTCGCTTTGAGAATTTGAGTAACCGAAATTTTTTTTTTGCTCCAGTATATCGCATATTCCGGAAAGTATTAGTATCGAGCGCAAAGCATGAGTGCCGTGATGAGAATGTATTCCTTAAAGACCTAGAACTTTAAGGCAAAAAAAGTTTTATTTTTTAAGTGAAAACCCAATTTAGAATATAGCGCTATACAGTGCTCAAGAGTAAACTGGTTCATGTCGTAGGGAAACTATACAATTTTGATAACGAAGAGCATGCTTTACGTAGTCGAAGCGTGCAGCGCGACGGGAAGATCCATAATGATCGGAGTGCGAAGCACGACGCTCGCTCCAAATACGACTCCAAACATGACTATGATTCTTTATGAATTTTAATTTATGACTAAATATAATTTTATTGCTGTGATTATGGCGTTTATTTTATTTTATTATACATTGTTGTGTTTTCTATGATTTATTGTTAAATTTTATTATTCTGATTTATATTTATTTTCAACTTTATAATAATTTAAATGTGCGATTTCAAGAATTTAATAGAAATAGTTTTTAATCGTTACACTTGAAACTTGTTACTCCGAGGTTTTCGAGTTCGCTGATTACTAATCTGAAGTCAGTTTTTTAAAATTAAAAATGGCGGATCCAATATGGAAGACGAGTTTCTAAAAAATCAATGAATTTGCTTGAAACTTGTTACTCGAAGGTTTTCGAGGTCGCTGATTACGAATATGAAGTCAGTTTTGCAAATTACAAAATGGCGGATCCAATATGGCGGACGAATCTTATTAAAATTAATTAAATTCACTTGAAACTTGTTACTCCGAGATTATCGAGGTCGCTGATTGCTAATCTGAAGTCAGTTTTGCAAAATACAAAATGGCAAATCCAATATGGCGGACGAATTTTTTAAAAATTCATTATATTCGCTTGAAACTTGTTACTCCGGGGTTTTCAAAGTCGCTGATTATGAATCTGCTGTCAATTTTGCAAAATTCAAAATGGCGTATCCGATATAGGGGCCGTGTACAAATTGACAAAGTTTCTAAATTATTAGATTGAAAACACAGTTAACATTATTTAAATAAACATTTTAGTTTAAAGAACAAAATCCATTTTTTAAACATTATTATATCATTTGAGAGTATTTCATCTTCAGAAGGAAATGGATTTGTGACTCATTCCTTTAACTTATGATAGGGACTGAAGATACACTACTGGCTAGAATTGTGGGACCACCCATTTTAAGTGTAATGACAAACATCTTAAAACGTAAAAATTACAAAAGCTAAAATTTACCCCTAATTATTTTCTAAAAGTTGATAAAATTTCGAGTAAAATGAGACTAAGAAGAAGTGTTTTAGTTAATATTTTAGTTAGAAAATTCTGAAAAAGTGTGATTAGCTATTCTTCATAAAAATTAAAATTACTTCTGAAATAATGAACATTTTTAAATGTTTTTAAGATTATTTTATAGGTAACTATCTACAAAATTGATATTACTCATAGCCATTACGATGCAATTTGTTTCTTAAAAAATGTAAGCTGTCAAAGTTGTACAAAAAAATTATAAAAATTTGATAACATTTTAGTATACTAAAAAAACTCTTTTTGTAAAGTATATGATATTTAATACTGTGTAGGATTTAAAAAAAAATTGTGTACCTATTATATTTGTTCGAATTTCATAAATTCTTTACTTGTGAAAAAAATGTTATCAAATTTTTCTAATTTTCTTTGTTCAACTTTAACAGCTTGCATTTTTTCAGAAACAAATTGCATCATAATAGCTATGAGTAATATCAATTTTGTAGAAAATTATCTTTACAATAAGCCTAAAAACATTTAAAAATGATCATTATTTGAGAAGTAATTTCTATTTTTATGAAACATTTATAATATTGAGATTAATCATTTAACCAAAATGATTTTGCATTGGCTCAATATTTATTTAACTAAAGAAAAACGGATTCTCTCCGTGCTGACATAAAAATAAAACCAAAAGGGAGATTCCTTGAAACCTGACGTCGCAATGCCGACGTTGAGACCAGACAAATAACGAACCCAAAATTGAATCCACTCACCAATTTAGAGAAAATCAACGAACGTTGAACGAGACCCCAGACCTCGTAAATTGGAACTCCTGGGACTTTTCCAAACCAACCACGCTTATTCAAATCACTGTTTCAATATAATTTATTCAATTTAACTTAACACTAACTGTAATTTTTACTATACACTTCAATGTCCATATAATTACCGATTCACTGTATTTAATATTTAATAGGAAACTGGTCCCAAAAATTTCCAACAATCTCAGCGGCGAACAGAATAAGAATCAATAATGGGACGAACACATGGCAGAAATCGATCGGTAATATTGATTTTCCCTCTCGCGACTCTCTCCCTCCAAACGTCCTTCTTCCTCGTTTCGTCTCCCTCACACGGCCATTACGGACATATCGCACCCTTGCAGTCACACTCCCTAGAAGGCGGAACCTGTAAGAAACCATCAGACCTTTCCGCTAAGCTTCGCGTCCCTTCGTGAACTTGACCTGCGCAAATCACAGCTTGCGAATTAACGAATGACGACGATAGAAAACCGCTGATCGAAAGAAAGATCAAAGATTCAGATTCTCGAGTGAAAATCAATTCTCGGCTCTCAGACCCGTGTACATTAAATTAACCATGTATTTTTGGTATTTGAATCTCAGTAAAATAAAATAACGATTTTCCTAGAGGAAAGAAAAATTATAATGTTGACTATTTACATCGTCACAAACCCCTCCCCTAGGTCGATGTATTCTCCAGAAATATCGCCGATCTTTCACCTCAAAACTCATTTATTTAGGAAATCCAAAAGAAAGAAATATGATACAAAAAAAAAGATACGAATGAAAATGGTATTATAAAGGCAACCGCTGATGGAAATTATCCCTTATATTGTCGATTCCAATCTTTAAGGAAATTATCCTTGGTTTCTTTAACCACCTCTGGAGACATGCCCTATAACCGTTGATCCAACTTACGCAATGCCTCCCACAGATTTGCCGCTGATCTTGGTGGAACTGGAGCAAATGGATTAGCCACAGGATTTTCAGCGTGAGTTTGCCTATAATACTTTTCCCGCTGATCTCGATGGAAAGCATAATTGTCTTTACCATATCGTCGCTCCATTCCCATCGATGGACCCTTGAACAACGTGGACATTCAGAAAGGATTACCCCCTTCCGACCACAGTTCTTGCAATGACGGCGGGGTTCCTCCGGACAACGCCGCGATTGATGGCCCTTTTTCCAACAATTAAAACAGTGGCCAAAAGAAGGATCCAGAGCAGGATCTGTGGCAATGGAATCTAACCTACCAAACATGATCCCCTTGATTATCACGTCTAACTCAGCTGGTCCACGCCTATCCACCGAATACAGTACACCTTGGTTCAATACTTCCTCTCGATTCTGAGGACCAAGAGCATTCACGGGTCGAGGAAGTGGAGATCGGTTACGAGGACTAACAAAATCCGCAGGATTTAAAAAACTTTGTCGGATTCTCTCAGTCTCAAACACTGCTCTTTCCCTTAACCTTCTTAATTCTTGTTGATCCGGCGACATACCACAACTCATCACCAAATCGAGGTTCCTGACAGCCTTTCTACTATCAAAAGACCCATCATCCCTGTTCTCCATTGCTCCTATATCACGCTCCAATTCCAATACCAACTCCCTATCCACTCCAATTTCCAAAATCCCTGACTCCTTATCGTTCAAAGTTAGTTGGTCCAATTTCAATCCTTCTATCTCTTCTCCCTTTTTTTAGCAATAGAAGGTGCTTCGGACGGAATGAAAACTTCGAAAGATGGTGATGGAGGTGGATTGGCATATTCTCGTCGCTGAGCTCTTGACGCTCTCTTTTTCTCAGCTAACGGAATCGGCCCTTCACGGTACTCCCTCAAGGAAAGATCATTTCGTCCCTTCCAACTTCGTCGTCGAGCTATTCCAGTTCTCCACATCTTCTTTCCCGCAGACCTTGACTCAAAGAAACGTCGAGTCTGATGTAGGTTTCTTTCACTTGCCAATCGTCCTCCCCGTTGATCAAACTTAGAGAACGATTGCCGCTGCTCCAGTTTTACCTGCAACAGAACAAATGTTAGAGATATACAAACTAACTACCGATTTCGAGCCGGCAAATATCGCTTGAGATCGGAGACATGCACTTTCACGATACGACGAGAATTTTCCGTTTTTAATTCGTAAACCGACGATGAAAGTTGTTTAACAATTTCGTACGGTCCCTCAAACTTCGGAGCTAATTTCGCCGAGAACCGCTGAACTGCATTAGACAATTTATGCGTTCTCCAAAGAACTTTGTCCCCGACACTAAAGCTTGCCTCCCGCTTATTTCTATTATAATAAACTGTTTGTTTTTCTCTCCCTTGATCAATGAATCTCGCCACCAAATCCCGAAGTGCATCTAATCGTTTGATTCTGTCTACCCAAATTTCGGGATCAATCCTCTCTATCGATCTTTTCACTTCGACTTCGCGGCGCAAACTTTTCACAGGTCTGGGCTGGCGACCATAATTTAAAAATGCCGGCGACACCTTTGTTGTTGATTGAACAGCCGTATTCACTGCATGTCGGAATTCATGCACGTGCTGATCCCAATCCCTGTGATCTGACCCAATGAAAGTTGCTATCATTGTTTTTAAAATTCTGTTGCTACGCTCAACTGGATTGGCCTGTGGATGGTATGGCGGAGTTGTCAAATGCTGGACACCATATTCCTCTAACGTCGTTTTCAAAAACTTGTTATCAAACTCCTTGCCATTATCGCTTAACAGAAAATCTGGAGTTTCCCATCGAAACAAAATCAACTCCTCAAAAGCTCTAGCAATAGTTTTCCCATCCGCTGATCTGATAGGCTTAACCTAGATCCAAGGGGAAAACAAATCTTGGAAAACAATGAGATATTTACACTGACTTTTACTCCGTGGAAATTCCATACAATCCACCGCTACTACAGACCAAGGACGCTCTACAATCCGCTGACCCATAAGACCTTGTGGTCCTTCCTGAGATACTTTATACAACTGACAATCAGGATATTCTCTCGCAAAATTGTGTACATCATGCCACACACCTGGCCAATATAACTCTTTAGCAACACGATAATATGTTTTTTCAATTCCCAGATGGCCAGTTGATGCCTCATTATGCGCCTCTCGTAATACTCTCTCTCTCTCTCTCTCTCTCTCTCTCTCTACTCACTCGGGAGCACCAATTTCCAACCATCCTCATCCCCTGTGATTGGCAACAAAAGAGGATCAATGCGATGTCGATACAAACGCTGATCTACCACTTTCCACCCCGGGAATCTCTGTGGATGGCGCTCCACTAACTCTCGTCTTTTAATATACCACACATCACTGATTGTTTCGAAAGCCGCTACCAAATCTTCATCTTCTTCAAACATCCTGGATAATGCATCCGAGAGATAATGTTGTGCACCTGGTTTGTGAACAATGTCAAAGTCCCATTGTTGCATTTCCAACGCCCATCTCGCTAATCGACTGTGGGATCTTTCAAATTTCTCAACCATTTGAGAGCACTGTGATCAGTTATTGCCTTAAATTTGTATCCTTCAATATAAGGACGAAGCTTTTTAATAGCCCATAACAATGCCAGACACTCTTTCTCAGTAACGCTGTAATTTTGCTTTGCCGCTGATAGAACTTTACTTACAAAAACAATTGGATGCTCACCATCCTCGGATTCTTGCGTTAATACTGCCCCAATAGCAGCATTACTTGCATCGCATTGAATCGCGAATTGTTTAGTAAAATCTGGTCGGGCCAGTACCGGCGCAGATACCAGTTTGCTCTTAAGAGTCTGGAAAGCCTCCTCTTGTTCTTCTCCCCACTCCCACTTTTTACCCTTATGAAGCAACCTCAAAAGTGGTATTTTCTACTCACTGTCGTTATCAATGAATCTGGAATACCATCCAACCTTTCAAGAAAACGACGGAGTTGTTTTAAATTTTGTGGAGCTGGGTAATTTAAAACTGGAGCTACTTTCTCTGGATCAGGCTGCAGACCTTCCTTATCCAACACATAACCCAGATACGTTACTCTTGAACATTCAAATTCACACTTCTCCTCGTTGACCGTTAATCCTGCATCCGCTTATCTATCCAAAACGATTTTTAACCATTTCACATGATCCTCAAAATTATCAGTAACGATAATTATATCATCCAGATATCCAAAAACAAACGGTTCAAATTCCGGACCGAACAATGAATCAATCAAACGTTGGAACGTCATCGGAGCGTTCGTCAAGCCAAATGGCATGCGTTTGAATTGATATAGTCCTGATCCAGGAATAGCAAAAGCCGTATACTTCTTGCTTTCCGCTGACATTGGTATCTGATAATATGCTTGTTTAAGATCAATTTTTGAAATGTACCGAGCTTTCCTCAGTATGTCCAAAATCGAATCCAGACTAGGGATAGGTTATGCGTCTCTCAGCGTTACTTTATTTAGGTCCCTATAATCAACACAAAACCGAAACGAACCATTTCCTTTCTTAACAATCACCGGCGCACTATTCCACTCACTCGCTGATCTCTCTACAATTCCCTCATTGAGCATTTTCTGTACCTCCTGATTTGCCCATTCCAAAATCATGGAAGACATTCTTCTAGATCTATGTCTAATAGGTGTCGGATCAGATACTCTTACGAAATGTTCCGTCATAGAAGTCATTCCATGTTCCCCAGATTTAGGCACAATCAGTTTGTCCACTATCCGCTTAACTCTTTCACGCTGTAGATCCGTCAGTTCTGAGATCCCAGCGCATCCTGCGAAAATACAATTATCTGTCCACTGATCTAAATTATCGTCAAATTTGTGTCAATCACGTTCTGCCACTCTCCACTTGCCCTTTCCCAATTGAACATCCATTTCCATTGCCCTACAAATATCCATACCGATTAGCAAATCCTGTTTTAACCAGTTGAGAGCTTTTAACTGGAAAGGCTGTGAAATCCCATCTGTCGTCAACCACAAATTTAATTTTCCCATATAATTTGACGATCCGCCGATCACGCTTTGGATAGCTGAAGTGGTTGACACTAACCTATCCTTAAATCTATCTATTAATCTCAGGCCCATAACTGAAACCATTCCTTCCGGATCAAAAAGAGCAGTGTATGCTTGTCCCGCTAAAACCACCTTAAAGTAATATCTATTTTCCTCCATTGAACCGTCCACCATTTTGTCAATTTCCGAAAGTTCAGTTACACCTCGTGTAACTTCTCCCCTCCCCTGGACCATGCGTACTGGATCCACTTTAGTACGCCCTGTCTCACAACCAAAATCTTGTGTAACCACACTGGGACACTCCACCCCATTTCAACATCTACAGACTTGTCAACAGACAACTGTGTTCCAACACTGGGACACTGTGAACTGTTGATAGGACACACTATCTCATTAGTGATGGGACACACTATGTCACTACTGGAACACGCTATATCAGTAATAGGACACCTTATGTCACTACTGGGACACAATGTTCCAGTTGACACGATGTTGTCCCTTATCTCATCACTTACATTTTTTCCAATAATTATCTCTCCATCTTTACCTATATTATTTTGATGGTCCCGTTAGTCTATCCCGAGATCTATACGCTGATCTACAACTGGCACTGTCCCAGTTGAATTATCTGGACCATCATAAACCACGCTAACATCTAATGGTGGACATTCATCTTGGTGAACGGAATACTCCATTCTTTGAACTCTAAAAAATATTTTTGATTTATCTAACGGGACACTCATTGTCCCATTGTTGGTTGCTGTTGGGGGGAAGGTTGCTTGGTCCCCCGTTGCGCGTTTCCCAGAATTTCTCTAACTGCTACACAATTTAGACAGTTACTGAACACTGTCCACCCCGTCTCACAAATTTGACATGACACCATACTGGATTGTTGTTTCTTTTTGGGACACTCGGACGCACAGTGGCCCTGCCCTTGGCAAAAGAAACATACTCTAAAACGGCATTCAGATGCTCTGTGTCCCACTACTTGGCAGTGGTATCTCGCCCCGAGAAATTTCCGCTGATCGCTCTGTCCATTATTCTGGGACAACTATTGTCCCGGCGGAGAAGGTCTTAATCCATTTTGACGACGCATCGCTGGATTTTGATTAAAATTTCGGGAAAAATGTCGAGAAACATTTGGTGGGACACCCTGGGACATAGCCTGTGCATAAGTAACAGGGGTAGTGAATCCCTGTGGAATTTGCGCTAGTATTTAGGGCGGTGCTAACACCTGTCCCACTTGTGTCCCAACTATGGTGTTGGGCTTTACACTGATCACATCAGCCTTGACCTCGACGTTTTTAGCCGCTGATCCCTTTTTCTTTCGCTTAAACTTCCCCTTTTTCAACGCTCCCACCGGTGCTGTCCCAGGTGTCCCTTCACTTGAATCCGATGACGAATCGTCTAGTAGTGCGTCAACTTTAAACCCTTTATTTGGTACTGAAACGGCAGCCACAGGAAACCGCATTTTATCCTTCGTCGGTGGTGGGACATATCGCTTGTCCAACTCTTAATTTTTCATACCGTCTCAAGACCCGTTCAAAATCGCTGATCGTATTTATCTCGAAACTACTCAAATACCTACGGTATTCAGGCGTCAAGCCTCGATGAGCAATTTTTAAAAATTGAGCGGATGAAATGGGACACCGCAAATGTCCCTCGCTAACCCGAAGACTCATTATAAAAGACGAAATTTTCTCCCTTTTTGCATGGGTTCGCGATTTCATTTCTTCTATCCGGGCCACCATATAACCACTATCCTTCTGAGGCACCTTGCGCTCTCTATGCCTCACATGAAACGGACCATTTTCACAGTTGGACTTCGAACCTCCCGAGGACGAAAATAAAAATGAATATACTACTTTCCGTATCACTCTTTTCTGCCGTTGACCCTTTTGAATAAGACCCTTTCGAATTTGACCCGTTCGCCTTTGGAGTTTTATCTCCCTTACTTCGTCTTATCCATTCCTTACTTTCAATGGGTTTTATAATCTTTTTCAAATTTTGTTTTGGGGAATACACGACATTTTTCCGTTGATCTACCGAATTTTTATTCACCGCGGATGTACTTGCTTTTAGGATACTCGTTTCCGGTTTCGATCCTGGAATTCCCGGTATCTTTAATTCATTCGTCGATGGATTTACCGGTGCCTGAGGTGGCAACCAATCCATCCCCATATTTGAATTTTGTGCAAAAACTGTGTGTACCGTCGGGCTCACATGCATCTGGGCCCTTAGCTAAATCACACTCCACGCACTGGGAGCAAAAGTTGAAGAAGGGATACTTTTTCCTATTCCCGTCCACGTCAAATGAGAATTTGTACTCATTGCGGATCCTGAAATGGTCGTTGTAACCATTGCAGTGCACCGAGTACTCGGCTATACAACTGATACCGGCCCATTTGTGGTATCCTTTTGACCCCCACTCCCCTCTGCCGATTCTCAATCGGCGGAGGATCCACGGAAGTGGTGATCTCGACGAGAAGCGATAGACCCTTGGCTTTCCGCATATCGGTGCATGACCTTGGGGAACGGTCGCGTGAGATGCCTGCTCACACAAGGCTACAGAGTGCGTCCCTGGGTGGCGGATGAGGGAACGCCTTCAATGAAGGTAGGGTGATGAACCCCGTGGACACATAGATGTGACCTCAGGGAGGGGACGTACTTCGGTATCTACCCGACGGATGTGGCAAGCCCGGGGTCGCCTGAGCCAAGTCGGTGAAGAGATTAGCTTAAGTACGCTTTTGCGTCTCTGTGATGAGCACCTGGCATTGAGTTCGTGCAACGGCGCCTGCCTTCAGCGGTTGACGCTGAAGGGTACCATGGCTTTTCCTAGGTACGCTGCGAGAGCAGTCTTGAACAATGAACTGACATTCCAAAAGTCAACCGATCCCTAAAGTGCGAGGAGATACCTGGGTCTAAACGGTACCATGGGAGACCGGGTGGCCCGGAAGACGTGAGTCTTCCCCCGGTCATTTGAGTTCGGACTCGTGGTGGCAGTGGTTGGCCTGAGCTTTTAGGTCAGATGCTGAAGGAGGCTTGAGCCTGACGTTAGATATCCGTTAAGGAATCAGCGCCTGTTGTGTCGATGTGTGAGTTGCATGTCACAATTCGGTTGCGGTTGAGCAGAAACCGTAGGGCGAGGAAAGCACCTGTCCCAAACCAAGGGATTTGCATTGAGGGCAGCCCACCTCGGTATGAGAATTGGTAGTGTGTGGAGTGCTGTAGGCCCGAACCTGACGAAAACCTTTCCCTCACCAGAGTAGCTCCGGGACGCCGAGGGTGAAACGACCGACAGTCAAACGTCGGGAGCTTAAGGTGAGTAAATCACGTGAAGGTCACAGACTGTCAAGCGAGCTTGCTCGTTCGCACCACATGCGCGTTGGATGAGCGTATCTCGTCCCCCATGCGTGTTAGAGAGCACGCTGTGTTAGAATGCCCTTATGGGCGGGCCTAGCACATAAAACAAATAGATTGTATGACCCCCACTCCCACTCGGAATTTAAGTTTCCGCCCGTAAATTTTGACTGGTTCCAGCTGATCCATCTTCCGTAAATCCGATTAAAAATTCCGTATCCGATTGTGTATCCACACCCAAATCCTCGGTAAGTATCCGTTTCGGTTTACGACCCCTTTTCTTTGTCGTGTTTGCATTCCCCGCGCCCCCCTTATCCTGAGATGCGAAGGCCTCTAACACAAAAATCGACGTTGATTCCGCCGAGTCATATTTCGCATTCCATGGAACCGAAATCTCATTCCCAAATTTAATTTTCATTTCCAATCTAAATAAACGTTCTCGAACTACCTGCATAGAGCCAAATGTACTACAACCCTGCCCATTTAAACTCCGAATCACATCCTCAATGGACAATTTTCTAATTTCTCGCCATATCATCCGAGCTTCCCGATTTTCCAAAGTCGCTAATAATTGACTTTGATACATCGACATTTTGTTTCAATTAATCCCCAAAATTTCTTTTCCAATATATCCAAAGAAAATCTTTCGCTGATCGATCAATTTAGAAATTATTAATTAAAATAACCATAAGTAACTCAATCAATAAATCAAGTCACCAATCACTTGATAAAATAATAAATAATTAAATAATACATAATACACCTAACATAAATTTTCGGTATAAATTATCAAATAAATAAAACATATATATTAACAATTTGTTGATTAATAAAATCAATAAAATATTAATATCAAAATTGCTGAAAGAAAAATAATTAAATAATTATTTTCAACTCAAGGTTCGAACTAGTGAACCACCAATCACCGTTTACAAGATTGGTAACCATGCTGATCAAAAATTTCCAAAATCGACCACGAATAAGAATAAGCCGAATTCATTTATCGAAATTTATAACTTCTCAGCAATTATGTTACTATCACAGCACCAATAAAAAAAATTTCAAAGAAAATCAAATCAAACCAGATATTAAAATTTTATTTTCTTTGAGTTAACGCCGGAACACGTTTGAACAGAAAAAAAAAAATTTCACTCTCGAATTTAAATTGATGAAAATTTTAAAATTATTAAAATTTCAATACCGTATTAAGATTGCGAACTTGATTAGTAATTACTGCTTTCATTTCCGCTGATCTCCATGGTTAATTGTCATCACTTTTACAACCCGAGAAAAACGTCACTTCCGACCGCTTGGGTCGAAAATCCGAAAAATTTCCAAAGAAATTCCGTCAAACTTTTTCAATAAAAAAAAATTTCACTACAATTGACCGATCACAATTTTAAAGACTGAATTATTCCACCAAACTCACGTTAATTTTCAAAACTTTCCCAATCACTTGATAGAAAACTTGTGAGTTTTCCGAAATTCACGAAAAATTCTGATAAACACTTCTTAGTTAGTGAAAAACTCTTGTGAGCTTTCCGCAAAATTTTCACTCAAAAATTTCAATTAGTAGAAATATTTTCAAAATTTCTTAACACTCGGACATAAATATTTTTCTTCCACATCACGTTTATTCTAGGCAATTATTAAAATAAATTTCGACAATCAGAAATGAATTTTCATTTCCTACTATATTTGTGAATTTTTCACAATACCGTTGATCGAAAAGGAAAAGCCTTTTAAATATCTGCGAAATCATTCCGTTGATAATTATACATAGCACAATTCTTCACATTAACATTTGCAGTAACGACCACTTTCCAATTAAAGAATTTTTAAAACAAAAAATTTACCGCCAAATAAAATTTTATACCGCCAAAATTCTCTACCGCTGATCTAAACATAAAATTCACTAAATCCGTCTATTAATCAAACGGTAAATTTTCAGAACTAAATTTTGAATTTTAATTTCAGGTTAGAACTAACCTGAAATTCAATTAATTAATTATTAAAATTCTCGTGATTATAATACAACGAGTTCCATTTCAGTCGGTGCGCCCGCCAAATTTTCTGCACCTTCGTGACGTATTTGCTTACACGTGGTTGAAAATCCCCAAATTTTTTTCCAAAATTCGCCAATTTCCATTTAAAAATTCCACTTCAATTTTTCCGCTCTGATCTCCAAATTTATCTGTTAATTTTATTTCTCCAAAAACACTTTATTTTTACACCGATTACTTTACGTTTTTCGCGCCCGAAATTCACGAATTTCCACAATTTCCGCCGTTCTCAAACAAAATTTCCACGTCCCGCTGATCATAAAATGTCAAATTTGTCTGCCTCAAGTCTCAACGGAAATTCCCCACAAGGGATGCCATTTATAATATTGAAATTAATCATTTAACCAAAATGATTTTGCATTGGCTCAATATTTATTTAACTAACGAAAAACGGATTCTCTCCGTGCTGACACAAAAATAAAACCAAAAGGGAGATTCCTTGAAACCTGACGTCGCAATGCCGAAGTTGAGACCAGACAAATAACGAACCCAAAATTGAAACCACTCACCAATTTAGAGAAAATCAACGAACGTTGAACGAGACCCCAGACCTCGTAAATTAGAACTCCTGGGACTTTTCCAGAACAACCACGCTTATTCAAATCACTGATTCAATATAATTTATTCAATTTAACTTAACACTAGCTGTAATTTTTACTATACACTTCAATGTCCATATAATTACCGATTCACTGTATTTAATATTTAATAGGAAACTGGTCCCAAAAATTTCCAACAATCTCAGCGGCGAACAGAATAAGAATCAATAATGGGACGAACTCATGGCAAAAATCGACGGTAATACTGATTTTCCCTCTCGCGACTCTCTCCCTCCAAACGTCCTTCTTCCTCGTTTCGTCTCCCTCACACGGCCATCACGGACATATCGTACCCTTGCAGTCACACTCCCTAGAAGGCGGAACCTGTAAGAAACCATCAGACCTTTCCGCTAAGCTTCGCGTCCCTTCGTGAACTTGACCTGCGCAAATCACAGCTTGCGAATTAACGAAGGACGACGATAGAAAACCGCTGATCGAAAGAAAGATCAAAGATTCAGATTCTCGAGTGAAAATCAATTCTCGGCCCTCAGACCCGTATACATTAAATTAACCATGCATTTTTGGTATTTAAATCTCAGTAAAATAAAATAAGGATTTTCCTAGGGGAAAGCAAAATTGTAATGTTGACAATTTACATCGTCACACATTGCAAATCATTTTTTTTTTTTTTTTTTCTAACTGAAATATTAACTAAATCTCTTTCCCTTAGTCTAATTTTCTCGAAATTTTATCATCTTTTAGAACACAGGAAGGAAAAACTTAACGTAACTTAACTTTTATACTTTTTACGTTTTAAGATGTTTTTCATCACGCTCAAAATGGGTGATCCCACAATTCTGGCCAATAGATTACATCTACATTTATATATTTTAAAATATATATATCCTTACGTAAGAAAATCTTTAACCCTCCCCTCTCCCACGTAAAAATCCGTAAGGTTTTTATAAACCTCCCTGTGGCCCTTACGTCATTCGTACACGTCCTTATAGCAAACGAGTTTCTATAAAATCAATGAATTTGCTTAAACCTTGTTAGTTTGGGGTTTCTAAGGTCTCTGTTTTAGAATCTAATGTCCGATTTTCAATATGTTTAAAATTAAAAATGGTGGATCCAATAGGCCAGACGTTTTTCTTAAAAATTTATTAAATTCTCTTGAATCTTGTTATTCGTGGGTTTTCGAGGTAGCTTATTACGAATCTAAAATCAGATTGATAAAATTAAAAATTGGGGATCCAAAATGACCTATAATTTGTAAATAAAATTCATTAGATTTATTTTAAACTTGTTATAGTTAGGGGTTTTCGAGAACGCTGTTTACGAATCTGATGTTTGTTTTTAAAAACTCAAAATGACAAATCAAATATAATTCTTATGCGGCCTTCAAAAAGGCAGATTGTTATACCTTATGAATTGTAAGGATTAGATAGCTTTGAAAAAGGCTGAATCCCTAAGATTGACTTTTTAGGAAAAACTATTGATTTTATCGAAGTGTGTCATAAAACTTTTCAATTGTGCTGGGCTAGCACAAATCTGCGCAATTTTTGGATTTTCGAAATTTTGACTTTTGAAAATTTCCGTCACAAAAAATTTCTATTTCCCTAAGATTGACTTTTTTGGAAAAAAAATTGTTTTTATCGAAAAGTATCATGAGACTTTCCATTGTGCTAGGCTAGCAGAAATCAGCACAATTATGGTTTTTTAAAATTTTGACTTTTGAAAATTTGTGACCTAAAAAAATTTCTATTTGCCTACACTGAGAAAATGAGACATGACTGAGTACTGTCCGGACAGGAGTGGTTCCTGTCCAAATAAAAAATTTTAATTAGACAGCACTCATTGCTTTCTGGACATGAACCATTCCTGTCTGGAAAGGACTCAGCAATGTCTTGGACATTAATGAAATAGACAGTAGTGAACCCTGTCTAGACAGGAATGGTTAATGTCTAGACCTGAATGATAACTCTCCGGTGGTGAATTTAAAAGAAGGTTATAAAATGTAATAGACGTCATTCAAAAAAATGTACATTTGGACAAAACTACACTGAGAGACTGAAGATTTGAATATTTATAAAACTTGTTGAAATTTTATTATGTTAGGTTAGAGGTTAGGGAAAAACGTACTTTTTCTTAATATTTCAAATGGGTCAATCCACTGACTTTTGTCTGTAAGCTGTTGCGGCAATATTTTTAATAATTCTAATTTTAAAATATGTGAAACGCCAACATTTTCTGAATTCAGTAAGCATATTAAAATGGTATAAATTTTCTTTCTTTGCGTGTTATTATTAATCAAAAAATGAAGGTTCACAAGCATATTTGTAACCTTAAATCTGGTTTTTTTTTTTTTTAAAGATGTTATAATTCTTAGAGTAATTAATATAATATTTAACAGGCGAACGCTTCGTTTGTATACTAATTTAATTTAAATGGAACAATGTGAAATTGCTGTGTTTACTTAAAATATAAAAATTAACCTTTTTGAGTAAGAAATTAAAAATTTTTAATATTTCCTAAACGAGGCAAAACACGTTCGTCAAACTATATAGGCAAGTAGATTATATTAATATTAAATTATATTTAGAACCTCAAAGTTGTAGGAGGTTCCATAAAAAAGTATTAAGCTTCGAAAAATAGTGAAACTTTATACAAGTATAAATATTTTAAATCAGAGTAACACTTTAAAATAATAAAATTTTACAATAAACCCATCTTTTCTGTATTCAGAATTAAATAATTTATATTTCTAATAAGTTCTGATAAATATTATATTAATTACTCTAAGAATTAGAACATTTTTAAAAAAAGCATCAGTTTTAAGGTTACAAATATGCTTGTGAACCTTCATTTTTTGATTAATAATAACACGAAAAGAAAGAAAATTTATACCATTTTAATATGCTTACTGAATTCAGAAAATGTTGGCGTTTCACATATTTTAAAATTAGAATTATTAAAAATATTGCCGCAACAGCTTACAGACAAAAGTCAGTGGATTGACTTATTTGAAATATTAAGAAAAAGTACGTTTTTCCCTAACCTCTAACCTAACATAATAAAATTTCAACAAGTTTTATAAATATTCAAATCTTCAGTCTCTCAGTGTAGTTTTGTCCAAATGTACATTTTTTTGTATGACGTCTATTATAACCTTCTTTTAAATTCACCACCGGAGAGTTATCATTCAGGTCTGGACATTAACCATTCCTGTCTAGACAGGGTTCACTACTGTCTATTTCATTAATGTCCAAGACATTACTGAGTCCTTTCCAGACAGGAATGGTTCATGTCCAGAAAGCAATGAGTGCTGTCTAATTAAAAATTTTTATTTGGACAGGAACCACTCCTGTCCGGACAGTACACAGTCATGTCTCATTTTCTCAGTGTAAGATTGACTTTTTTGGAAAAATTATTGATTTTATCGAAAAATGTCATTAGCTTTTTCAATTGTGCTAGGCTAGCACAAAGCTGAACAACTTTTCGTTTTTCGAAATTTTGACTTTTGAAAATTTGCTACACAAAAAATTTCTATTTCCCTAAGATTGACTTTTTTGGAAAAAATATCGATTTTATGGCAAAGTGTCTTGAGACTTTTCAATTGTGCTAGGCTAGCACAAATCAGCACAACTTTTGGTTTTTCAAAAATTTGGCTTTTAAAAATTTGTGACTCAAAAAAATGAAACTTTATGTCGCAAATCGCGAAATCGTATGAATGAGAAAGAAAAGGATAGAAGATATTTCTGTTCTCTCTCTCATTTTAATAATATATTTATAATAAAATAATAATTGTGACGCGCTCCATGGGAGGCGCATGAATATTCCCTAAAACTCATTTAGCCTAAATCCCATTAGGCCTAAAACCAATTAACCTAAATTGCATTCAGCATAAAACCCATTTAACCTAAATTCCATTTAACCTAAATCCCAATTAACCTAAAATGTATTGAGCCTAAATCCCATTTTAACTAAAATGCATTTAGCCTAAATGACATTTACCCTAAAAAGCACTCAGCCTAAATATCATTTAACCTAAATTCCATTTTACCTAAATCCTATTTCACCTAAATACAATTCAACCTCAATTCTATTTAACCTAAAATGCATTCACCTAAATCCCATTTAACCTAAAATTCATTCAGTCTAAATCTCATTTAACCTAAATCCCGTTTAACCTAAATTCCATTTATCCTAAATCTCATTTAACCTAGATCCCATTTATCCAAAAATGCATTTAGCCTAAAGCTCATTTAGCCTAAAATGCATTCAGCCTAAAATTCATTTAATCTAAATCTCATGTAACCTAAATCCCATATAACCTAAAATGCATTTATTCTTAAATTCATCCAGCCTAAATCCCATTTAACCTAAATCCCATTTTACCTAAATTTCATTTAACCTGAATTCCATTTATCCTAAAATGCTTTTAGCCTAAAACCCATTTAAACTAAAACGCATTTAACCTAAGTCCCACTTAACCTAAAATGCACTTAGCCTAAATCTCATTTAACCTAAATCTCATTTAACCTAAATTTCATTTAACCTAAATTTTATTTAACCTAAATCCCATTTAACCTAAAACGCATTTAGCATAAATTCCATTTGACCTAAAATGCATTCAGCCTAAATCTCATTTAACCTAAATTCCATTTAACCTAAAACGCATTTAGCCTAAATTCCATTTGATCTAAAATGCATTCAGCCTAAATCTCATTTAACCGAAATCCCATTTTACCTAAAATGCATTCAGCCTAAATCTCACTTAACCTAAAGTCCATTTAACCTAAATCTCATTTAACCTAAATTCCATTTAACCTAAATCTTATTTAAACTAAATCCCATTTAACCTAAAACGCATTTAGTCTAAATTCCATTTGACCTAAAATGCATTCAGCTTAAATCTCATTTAACCAAAATCCCATTTTACCTAAAATACATTCAGCCTAAATCGCACTTAACCTAAATGTCATTTAACCTGAATCTCACTTAACCTAAATTCCATCAACCTAAATCTCATTTAACCTAAATTCCATTTAACCTAATTCCCATTTAACCTAAATTGCATTTAAGCTAAATCCCAGTTAACCTAAAACGCATTTAGCCTAAACCTCACTTCACCGAAATCCTATTGAACCTAAAATATTTTTTATGTACTTTTGACTTGAGTTTCCCAACCCTATATTAATAGAGAGTAGTTATTATCTATCGATAATGCAGATTTGATGGCGTTTCAGACATCTTTGCGTTTGCGGGAATTTTTAAATGCTTTCTTTTATTTTTGTTTTGAATCATTCCTTTTCACACCAGGCTTCTGACAATTTTAGGTTTGACAAAAATGAACGCAAAATCTGTAAGTGGGGTGTCAATTGTGTTCGTTAAGAGTGTTAAAATCCGTTGAGAACAAAATCCTAGCTGTTCGGGTTCGCCAGATATTCAGGTTTAACCACTTGAGCGCAACGTAAAGTATACTTTTCAATATATTGGGCAGACTATTCTGCAAATAAATAAATAAATATATATATATATATATATATACATGTAAAACATATAAACACATACACACACGTATATATATATATATATATAATATATATTATAATATAATATATTAATGTATATATCACAGAATTTCAACTGTATTCTTTGCAAATGCTTGAATTGTAATAATTTACTATAACAATCCGTTTAAAACAAAATCCTAGCTAATCAGGTTTTTCAGTATAGTTTTAACCTTATTTTTTGTGACATAAATGAAAAACTTTTGAACCTTGAATGTGAATTGCACAAAAAGTTTTATTTAGATATTAAATTACCAACATTACTGGTAAATATAATATATGGTACTTTTCTATGTTTTTAGTTTTTTGTTATACATGAATAATAATTAAATATCTATATATAAATTACTAAACCACCCTTTACTTACATTTCTTACAGTGGATTCTTAGAAAATATGTGTTAAGCTAAAAGTAAAAATATCGTATGAGTTTTACATACAATGATTCAAGTAGGATTTTACGACTGTAATGAAACTTAGTATCAACTGTGAATCTTTCATATATGATGTTCAACAATTGATCAACAATTAGAGGTTGTGGAATATTTTGAACATCAATCTTTCATATATGAAAGATTCACAGTTGATACTAAGTTTCATTACAGTTGTAAAATCCTACTTGAATCATTGTATGTAAAACTCATACGATATTTTTACTTTTAGCTTAACACATATTTTCTAAGAATCCACTGTAAGAAATGTAAGGAAAGGGTGGTTTAGTAATTTATATATAGATATTTAATTATTATTCATGTATAACAAAAAACTAAAAACATAGAAATGTACCATATATTATACTTACCAGTAATGTTGGTAATTTAATATCTAAATAAAACTTTTTCTGCAATTCACATTCAAGTTTCAAAAGTTAAAACTATACTGAAAAACCTGATTAGCTAGGATTTTGTTTTAAACGGATTGTTATAGTAAATTATCACAATTAAAGCATTTGCAAAGAATACAGTTAAAATTCTGTGATATATACATTAATATATTATATTATAATATATATATACGTGTGTGTATGTGTAAATATGTTTTACATGTATATATATATTTATTTTTTTATTTGCAGAATAGTCTGCCCAATATATTGACAAGTTAACTTTACGTTGAGCTCAAGTGGTTAAACCTGAATATCTGGCGAACCCGATCAGCTAGGATTTTGTTCTCAACGGATTTTAACACTCTAAACGAACACAATTGACACCCCACTTACAAATTTTGCGTTCATTTTTGTCAAACCTAAAATCGTCAGAAGCCTGGTGTGTTTCTTTAGTAGATCATTTAAAGAAGATATATATTGAAGTTATAAATTAATAATAGTTGTTTGTTTTTTTATCTTAGGTAAGATTTGTAATTTTATTCGTAGGAATGAAGGATACGTATTTTGAATAACATTCGAAATATAAAAGTAAAGTTTTTTTAAACAGTGAATTTAATTTGGTTTTCAGTAAAAATGGTTTAACCAAACCTGCTATTTTGTGTCATATAGTTTTTATTTCTCTAATATTTAAGTTTTTAGAAATATAACCTACAGAAATTGTCTTTTTTTTAATGTGAAAGTTTTTATATAAACAATGGAATCTGTTGATGGATTAGACTATAAGGCATTTTAATTCAGTATTCAATAATTTTAAATACTGTGGTTTAATAATAATTTTTTAATCAAATTTTTCTAGATCGACATGACGAAAGGTAAGATTGTATTATTATATAAAATAACTAGCAAAATAAAACGCGCGCAAGCGCGCGATTAGTTTTTCATACGTTTTGGAAATTATATAATACAATAATTAATATAACAAATCGGTAAATAATATTTATCTAATAAGAAGAAATAAATATTTTAAATATAATATTCAAAAATCAATTATTATAAATAAAATAAATATTTATTTAGGACAAAATTTATAATATTTTAGAATTAAAAAGAATTGCAAAAAATAATGTATTTATTTATTTAGTACATAATTCCCCGCAGTCCATAAAGAACCATAAAAGGGTAACGAAATTTACATGGATATAAACTATATTTAGTTTATTCATAAACTCTAATTGAAGTTAAACAAAATAAATGCAAATTTTGCAATTTAATTGAAAAAAATAATGAAATCAATTAAAAATTGGGGAAAGTACTTTAAACAATCAGGCCCGGCGAATAAGGTGGGTACGGTGGGTAAAATACCCACCCGGAATTGCAAACATCACTTTTTATTAACATAGCCTGTTTTCTATATCCCTAAAATTTCTTTACTCATATAAACTTTTTTAAATCCCCCCTTCCCGTCCTCCAAGTCAACTACCCACCAGCATTGAATATGATTCGCCGGCCCTGTAAACAATCATAAAAATGTTTTAAACATAAAGAAAATAATTTAAATTTAAGAAAAAAACTTGAGAATCTTAAAAGTAAATTAAAACCAAATTGAATATTGAAAAATTAGAAAAAATAATTGAAAATTAAAAAAACATGGTTAAAAATTGAGATAAATAAATTAAAATTAAGAAAAAAATTAAGATTAAAAAAAATAATTAAAATTTGAGAAAATAATTAAACAAATTACATAAAATATTTTAAAGAAAGGAAAATTAAAAAAAATTTGGAAAAATAATTAAAACTTTCAGAAGTTCATTGAAATAAAAGAAAATAATTAAAAATTAGAGAAAATAATGGAAAATTGAAAAAACATGATTAAAAATTGAGATACATAAATTAACATTTAAAAAAAATTAAAATTAAAAAAAAAATAATTAAAATTTGAGAAAATAATTAAACAAATTACATAAAATATTTTAAAGAAATAAAAATTAAAAAAAATTTGGAAAAATACTTAAAACTTTCAGAAGTTCATTGAAATAAAAGAAAATAATTAAAAATTAGAGAAAATAATGGAAAATTGAAAAAACATATTTAAAAATTGAGATACATAAATTAAAATTAAATAAAATAATTAAAATTTGAGAAAATAATTAAACAAATTACATAAAATATTTTAAATAAAGGAAAGTTAAACAATATTTGAGAAAAATACTTAACACTTTCAGAAGTTCATTGAAATAAAAAAAATAATTAAAAATTAGAGAAATTACTGAAAATTGAAAACACATGGTTAAAAATTGAGATAAATAAATTAACATTTAAAAAAAATTAAAATTGAAAAAATATAATTAAAATTTGAGAAAAAAGTTAAACAAGTTACATAAAATATTTTAAATAAAGAAAAGTTGTACAATATTTGAGAAAAATACTTAAAACTTTCAGAAGTTCATTGAAATAAAAGAAAATAATTAGAAATTAGAGAAAATAAATGAAAAAAGATAAACATAATTTAAAATTGAACAGAACAAGTTTTAGAGAAATAAAGAGAAAGTAAAAACTTTTTGGAAATTATGAAAAAGAACGACAAAAAGAACGAAAGTAATTGAAAATTGAAGAAAATAATATAAAAATAATGAAATAATTGAAAAGTCAGATAAATAGTTAAAATTTTTGAAATTATAAAACAAATGTAAAGAATTGAAAACTGAAGGAAAAAAATTTTGGAAAATAATTGAAAAATGTTTTTAATTTTTAAAACTTGACGAAAATAATTAAAATATGATACAAACAATGATAAGTTGTAAAAAATAAATGACATTTATGTTGATAATTGAAAAAACTACATAATTTTTTTTAAATAAAGAAAAAATAATTGAAATTTACGATAATTAATAAAAAAAATTTGAAATTCTGATAACAAATGAAAATAATTAGAAATTGAAGAAAATATTTGAATTTTCTGAAAAATACTTAAAAATCTTACAAAATAATTTTAGAAAATGAGAATAATAATTAACAATCGAGGAAAATATTTAAAAATGATAAAATTCAAAATTGAAAAAAAATTTACATATAATTGAAGATTGAGAAAGAAAATTGAATTATGATGAAAATAATTTAAATGTGAAAAATTGAAAACATTCAATAAAAGTTTGAGAGAAACAACTGAAAAAATCATAGAATATATGTTTAAAAAAATAATATAATTACGAAATCACTTAAAAAAATTTAATTAAAGAGAATAATTAAAAAATCGCAGAAATAACGAAAATTGATGAAAATAATTGCAGGGATCACAGTTTCTCCCCTTTTTCACCTAATTCCCTTTTTTCTCCCTTTTCCCCTTATTTTCCCCTTTTTTTTTAGAAAAATCACCTAAAACACCCAAAATCAAGATTTTATCACCTAAAACATCTAAAATCAACATTTTATCACCTAAAACATCTAAAATCAACATTTTATCACCTAAAACACCTAAAATCAAAATATTTCTCTTCTTTGACCTTCTTTTTTTTAAAAAGTTTTTATTTTCCACTTTCGGAAATACAAAAATTTATCCTTTTTTAGGGTGTCTGTACAATGATGAGAAATTAGTTATTGAATTTAAATGTTTAGAAATAATTTTTAACTTAAAATGGTTTTTTTATTATTATGTATTGAACTTATTTTCAAAATCCCCTTTTTATTAAAGAAAATCCCCTTTTTTGAAAATCGAAATCCCCTTTTTCACCTAAAATTGAACGAAGTAACCACTGTGATACCTGTAATTGCAATATTGGATAAATAATTAAAATCTTTAAAAGTAATGCCAAAATAATGAAAATAACTATAAATTGATGCAAATCAAGAAAAAATTCAGAATTTATTTTTAAGCAAAAGAAAAGAATTTAAAAATCATTATATAATGGAAAATTTATGACAATAATCTAAATTTGAGATAATAACTGAAAATTTAGGAAATTAATTGGATGTGTATATATTTTAAACTTCTTCAAAAACCATCGTAAATTTTTAAAGAGAGTCAAAATCAATAAAATAACAGGGACTAACTTCACTTCAGTTTTTAAAACGTGTACAGAAAAAGATGAATACATATTAATACTAACTAACTTTAAAAAGTGAACAAAAAAAGACGAATAAATATAAATACTAACTAATTTCAGGAGTTTACGGAGATTATTATTATATAATTATTAAACGACAGTATTTAAAATTATTGAATACTTAATTAAAATGTCTTATAGTCTAATCCATCAACGCAGATTCCATTGTTTATATAAAAACTTTGACATTAAAAAAAAAAACAATTTCTGTAGGTTATATTTCTAAAAACTTAAATATTAGAGAAATAAAAACTATATGACACAAAATAGCATGTTTAATTAAACCATTTTTACTGAAAAACAAATTAAATTCACTGTTTAAAAAAACTCTACTTTTATATTTCTAATGTTATTCAAAATACGTATCCTTCATTCCTACGAATAAAATTACAAAACTTACCTAAGATAAAAAAACAAACAACTATTATTAATTTACAACTTCAATATATATCTTCTTTAAGTGATCTACTAAAGAAAACGAATGATTCAAAACAAAAATAAAAGAAAGCATTTAAAAAATTCCCGCAAACGCAAAGATGTCTGAAACGCCTTCAAATTTGCATTATCGATAGGTAATAACTACTCTATATTAATACAGGGTTGGGAAACTCATGTCAAAAGTACATAAAAAATATTTTTGGTTCAATGGGATTTGGGTGAAGTGAGATTTAGGCTAAATGCGTTTTAGGTTAAATGGGATTTAGCTTAAATGCAATTTAGGTTAAATGGGAATTAGGTTAAATGGAATTTAGGTTAAATGAGATTTAGGTTAAATGGAATTTAGGTTAAGTGAGATTTAGGCTAAATGCATTTTAGGTTAAATGGGATTTAGGTAAGATGGGATTTCGGTTAAATGGTATTTAGGCTGAATGCATTTTAGGTTAAATGGAAGTTAGGCTAAATGCGTTTTAGGTTAAATGGAATTTAGGTTAAGTGAGATTTAGGCTGAAAGCATTTTAGGTAAAATGGGATTTCGGTTAAATGGGATTTAGGCTGAATGCATTTTAGGTTAAATAGAATTTAGGCTAAATGGAATTTAGGTTAAATGATATTTAGGCTGAGTGCTTTTTAGGTTAAATTCTGTAATGAAAATTAACGTACGTTTTTAAATAAACGAATTAAGATCAATTACTAGCAATTTGGAACTCGTATGAAGATTTACGTGTAGATTACATTAAAATTATGAAGAACTTTGGTAAAGGCGGTCTTTATAGTGTTTACTAGCCAAAAAGTACGATTTTTTTAAAAAAATTTGAAAAAATGACCATGTCCCCCCCCCCCCCCCCCTCTAATGTTCCAAACTATTTTACTGAGGATGCTGCAACTTGGTACACATATGTAGATTTACGTGTAGATTACAGAAAATTATAGATAGATTTTTTTTTAGATTTTTATAAATCTAAATTAGAATTATAGATAGATCTAGAATTATACATAGATTTTTTTTATAGATTTTTTGAAAAATATTCGAAAAAATGACAGCGTCCCCCCCCCCCTCCTTAATGTTCTAAATTATTTTACTTAGGATGCTGCAACTTGGTACACATATGTAAATTTACATGTAGATTACAGGAAATTATAGAGAACTTTGGTAAAGGCCGTCTTCATACTGTTTACTAGCCAAAATGTACGATTTTTTGAAAACAAAATTCGAAAATATGACCATGCCCCACCCCCCTCTAATGTTCCAAACTTTTTTACGTAGGATGCTGCAACTTGGTACACATATGTAGATTTACGTGTAGATTACAGGAAATTATAGAGAACTTTGTTAAAGGCGGTCTTCATAGTGTTTACTAGCCAAAAATACGATTTTTTGAAAAATATTCGAAAAAATGACCAAGCTCCCCCCCCCTTAATCTTCCAAACTATTTTACTTAGGATGCTGCAATTTGGTACACGTATGTAGGTTTACGTGTAAATTACAGGAAATTATAGAGAACTTTAGTAAAGGCCGTCTTCATAGTGTTTACTAGCCAAAAATACGATTTTTTGAAAAATATTCGAAAAAATGACCAAGCTCCCCCCCCCCCCCCTTAATCTTCCAAACTATTTTACTTAGGATGCTGCAATTTGGTACACGTATGTAGATTTACGTGTAGATTACAGGAAACTATAGAGAAATTTCGTAAACGTGTTCTTCATAGAGTTTACTAGCCAAAAAGTACGCTTTTTTGAAAAAAATTCGAAAAAATGACCATGTCTCCCCCCTAATCTTCCAAACTATTTGACTTAGGATGCTGCAATTTGGTACACATATGTAGGTTTACGTGTAAATTACAGGAAATTATAGAGAACTTTGGTAAAGGCCGTCTTCATAGTGTTTCCTAGCCAAAAATACGATTTTTTGAAAAATATTTGAAAAAATGACCAAGCTCCCCCCCCCCCCCCCCCCTTAATCTTCCAAACTATTTTACTTAGGATGCTGCAATTTGGAACACGTATGTAGATTTACGTGTAGATTACAGGAAAATTATGAAGAACTTTGGTAAAGGCGGTCTTCATAGTGTTTACTAGCCAAAAAGTACGATTTTTTGAAAAAAATTCGAAAAAATGACCATGTTCTGCCCTCCTAATCTTCCAAACTATTTGACTTAGGATGCTGCAATTTGGTACATGTATGTAGATTTGCGTGTAGATTACCTGAAAATTATATAGAAGTTTGTTAATGTTCGTCTTTATAGAATGTATCAACTATCCAAAATTCGTGTTTTTTTAAAAAAAAAGTTTGAATATTAATTGGTTAATTCCTTATCTTTTGAAAACGTATTTAGAAAACGGCCCTGACCCTTCAGCTGAAAAATTTTTGGCTTATAGTGCTAAAAGTTTGTACCAATAAAGTTTTATTTAGTGTAAAACTAGCGCCTCAGACGGCCGCCAGCGGCCGTCATCGTTGATTTGAATGCAATATCCTATTTCTATTTTTTTTAATTTTAAATCTCATTGGATAAATGCTTAAATTAATAAATTTTGTTATATATTATTATTATTATTATGACAGGCAAATTTATATATTGTCCATTGTCATCAAGTGTTAATAATACTATAGACCTTTTCATTTTAGTTCTTGTCTTTCTCCAGCTTATGCAATGGTACATGCATTAGAAGAAGACAGAAAAGTTAAATGAAAAGGTCTATTAAGGTTAAAGTCAGTTTTGAAGGATTAGTGAATCAAGGGAAAAGAGTAAACCAATCAGAAAATGGTTTTCAATGTGCAACTATCTGATTCGTCTATTCTATTTCACTGATCCTCTAATCTGCCTGTGCATCTGACATCACCTTAAAAAGTTTACCTCTGTAAAGTTAGCACTACACCTTTTTTTTTTTTTTTTTTTTTGAATCATTTGAAAATTATTTTGAAATAATTGGAAACTAAATTGATTGATTGATTGGAAATCCAAACTTAAAAAAGTATAGTGATTTTAAAAAGTACAGTACCAACTTCACATCATGGAAATCAAACGATTTCCAAATCGTTTGGAAATGATTGGAAACTACATTTTATTGTTTGGAAATTGTTAATTTAAAAGATATTGCAATTTCTAAAAACATTTATTAGTTGCGCACAAGATTCTGGTCGCGTAGTCTTGGGGCTTCAAAGTATACTTTTTTAAGTAATTACGGAAAATATGGTTAAGCATTTATTTCGAATACAGCGTTCAATTGCTTATAGTATTAATAAAAATTAGTGCTTAATTCTTTTACATTTTAAGGCGAAGTGGGCTGAAACTGTTAGGTAATAGAATATTAATCAAAATTAGTGCATTGTTTCATTCTACGAAGTACTGGGAGGTATTATCTTAGACTTTGAGAAGTATAAATATATTACAGGGTGGTCGCAGGTCAGGGAAAAGTCCGGAAAAAATAAGGGATTTTCTAAAAACATCTTGAAAAGTCAGGGAATTTTTTCTTAAAGGAACCATAATTAAAACGTCAAGATTTTATTACTATTTAAATTCCTGATTGGTTCTAATAAACAAACAGGGTATGGTCACTTGACCGGGAAGCCGGAAAAAACCGGAAAATCACCGGGAAATTTGTTATTAAACCGGGAATTTCCTTGTGGGTCTAAAAGTTATGAGAAATTTTATCGAAAATCAATTCTTTTTCATATTTCACAAATCTATAATAATGATAATCCTCACGTTCTGTCATTCCTTTCATTCATTTTTGTCTACACGGAGAGAAAATTTGACAGGATATACGTCGATTAGGTTCAGGGTAATAGCCTCGATATACCATCGAGGCAATACCAGTTGAAGAACGACGAAAACAAGGTTGATATTCGAGGCCCGCTATGTCGATAGTCTATCGGGGCGTACGGCCTCAACGATCAACTTCTATTGCCTCGATGATCAGGGGAAAATCCGCCAAATTTCGAAGCATGGGAACTTGTGAGCGCCTCAGAAGGGAGGGGATACGGAAAGGGCGACGGGGAGAGAGAGAATCTCTCTTTCCTTTCCGTATCCCCTCCCTTCTGAGGCGCTCACAAGTTCCCATGCTTTGAAATTTGGCGGATTTTCCCCTGATCGTCGAGGCAATACAAGTTGATCGTTGAGGCCATACGCCCTGACAGACTATCGACATAGCGGGCCTCGAATATCAACCTTCTTTTCGTCGTTCTTCAACTGGTATTGCCTCGATAGTATATCGAAGCTATTTACCCCGTTTCAGTTGACGTACATCCTGTCAAATTTTCTCTCCGTGTATTTACATCTGAAGTTTTGAACTGAGATATTTTTTGTTTTAAATCAGATATTTTTTAAAAAATGCATTTTAAATTGATTAAGGGGTGGGGGGGTATGGTTATAGCCCAAAGCACAATGAATACGGTTACGGGAGCAGGGCATGAGATAAAAAAGGACACAGACTGTTTCTGTCCTTTTCTGTCTCATGCTTTGGTCCCGTACGCGTATTCAATTTGCTTAGGGCTTAATACGGTAAAGAAGGCATGTTTTTATGAATTGTTTTTGGCGATGCAGAGTGTATCAGTTTATCAAATCAATTTCCATACAATAAAGCAACATTCGAACAATTTTTGGGTAAATTCTCATTCAAAAGTATTTAAAATTGAGCGAGTGAATGTAAATTTCCTGATGCGCTTCGAAAAAAAGTTGTCTTGCGGTGCGCAGCGTAACTCGCAACAGAATCATCAGAAACAAAAAAATCAAAATGCATTTGTTAAAGGAGATGTTCTTCCAGGTAACATCGAGGGGATTTTTTTTTTTTTAAGTTTTGAATTTTTGGTAGCACTTTGAAGTCAAAAAACCGATTTTCGACCAAAAAACCGACATATTCGTTATTGTAAAATGAACAATTATTTTAAAAAAACAAAAAAACCCTCGACATTACCTGGGAAATTATGCGAAGAAGTACTGTGGAAAATTTAAAAACGATTGGTTCAGTAGATTTTTAGTTATGTTGCTCACCGACTTAAAAAATGGCACTTTTCAGTAGAGAGCTTTAAAGTTTTACACACTAAGAAATTCAAAATAAAATTCAATAATTCTGTAAAACTTACTCAGAGTCGTCAATGCCAGACCCATAAGGTAAAGTTCTTTCGTCCAGATACATTACAATTTAAAATAATAAAAAACAACGAACGCGAACGAAAGGAAATTTAAACTTTTGTCGACTTTTGCTTCTGCTCAGCACGGGCGCGGCATAGAAACGGTTCCGAGGAACGGTCACTCAAATACTCGTAACTTCTACAATTTTGCTCCGATCAACTTAAAATTTGGACACAATATTCTTAAAATATTGTGCATTCACTTAAAAAAATAAAAAAAAATTGCCAAAAAAAATTAAATACCATACCCCCCCCCTTAAAATTAAAAATTTTAAATATCAGATCAAATAATTTTAATTTCATTAATAAATAAATCTTCATTTTCTCTATAATTTTAAAGAGTTTTCGACAGGGATTATTCTCTTTAAATTTTATAATTATTCTTTAATTTTTTAAAAGTAATTCGTTCTGTTGTCGATTATTTTCGACAGTTTTCGCATTTTTCTTTCGATTGTCAATTATTTTCCTTATTTATTAATTATTCTCTTTAATGTTTAATTATTTTAATCATTTTGTAATTTTTTTTTCAATTATCGACAATTTTTTTAAAATTTCAATTTTCTCATTTATCAATTATTTTCTTGAAATTTCGATACAATTCTTCCATTTACAATTGACAATTTATTATTCTCCTTCAATTTTATGATTATTTATTAATTAAAATTTTGTTTTTTCGAATGCTGATTATTCTCACCATTTTTTGATTTTTTTTCATTTGATAATTTTTTTTTTCATAGTAATAATTTTCATCAATATTTAATTATTTTCGTCATATTATAATTTTTCTTTTAATTATCAGATATTTTCTTGAATTTTCAATTATTTTTTTCACTCATAAAAATTGTTTTAAATTTTCAATTCAATTGTAGAACTATTCTCTTCAATTCTCAGTTATTTTTTTACAAATTTAAATTCCACTTTTAAATTTTAAATTATTTGCTTTAATATTAAAAAAAATATCGCATTGTTTCTATTATTTTTTTCGATTATCATTAAGTTTCTTTAGTTTTAATGTAATTGTTCAATTATTTTCTTTAATTTTTATTATGTTTTGATTTTTTATCCAGTTGTAAAAGGGGCAGTTATTTCTAACAATTATTCCTATAATAATAGTAATAATTATAATAATAAAATATTCTTAATTTTTCAATTTGCAATTATTTTCTTTAAATTAAATGATTCTAGTTCCATTTTTTCAATTATTTTTTTCAGTTGTCTATTAATCTAGTCATTTTTCAAATTTTGTTTTCAACTGACCTTCGTCATTTTTTAATTATTTCCTTCAATTATTTATAAATTATTTACCGCAATATAAATTACATTTACATTTATTTAAAGTTTTTAGGTTTTTAACCCTTCGCTACACATTTATTTCTTTTTACTTCCTACTCATAAAAGAAACTTTAAGATCTTAAAGATTTTCGGTTGTTCAAAAATAGTCTAAATCGATTTATATTTATTCAAAAATTCTAAATTTTCATTTTTAAGAAAAAGTCCGGATGCAGTGTGTGGTCACTTTTTGTCGCTGGGATATCTTGAAAACATCTAAACTGATTTTAAGAAAATTTAGATTACGAATTAAGCTCATAAATATCGAAATTTGGACACAGGGATTTTTGAAAAAACCTAATCAAATTTTTTGAGCACCTTTTTTCACCAGAAAATATAGTTTTTTGCCAAAAATTTCTTTCGCAGTAAAAATACAACTTAACAAATGGAAGAATTATATTCTTTATTTCAAAACGTATCGATTTGACCAATATAAAGTCTATAATTGACCTAAAATTCACATAAATTCAAGTTAACATTTGGGTCAAACCATGCCTAAAAAATCAAAGTTGTCCCCTACATCTCCGATTTTAATGAAACTTGCTGAAAGTGTATAGAAATACATGCAGAAGAAAATTCCAAAAGCGATTTTGAAAATTTTTGGATTTACAGGCGATTTAAAAAATTTTTTGAAATTTTCAAAACGTCATAACTCTGACAATCATTATTGGATTTTATTGATTTTTTCAGGGATTACTTATTATTTGGCAACATTTGAAGAAAAATTGTGACCCAAAAAATTTTTTTTATTTAACATAAAAAAAAATGAAAAATAAGTTTTAAATAAATTTTTCGTTGAAAAGCGTATTCTTTTTTTCTTTCTAATATCGATTTTTCGATTCCTTATGATTTCACGAGTATTTAAAAAAAAAAATTGATGGAGGGTCTGAAACTTCCGGAGATATTGCAGTTTTTGTCCTTGCGCACAGCTGCGCTGAGTGTGGCTTAGCGCGTAGACCCAGTTGCGCCATACGTGCATCCAAGTGCTAACAATCACCTACAGGCTGTAAATTTCAGTTGAATTAAAATCTATTTTTTGGCAAATATTCTGTGATAAACTGATATAAAATTTTCTACCTTTATTTCCTAATTATTAATTAATTAAAGTTTTATAAATAAACAAATAACCTGCAAAAAACTGAAGCTTTTTTTAACATATATATTTTTTCAATACATTAATACCAAAAATGTCTGAATAACTACTAAATTTCCTTATACTCATCATTTTCAGACAAAAATAATCTCAATTGCATGAAAAATAATTATTATTAATAATTATTTTCAAAAAATTCTTAATAAAATTAGTTTTTTCAGAAATTTACTTTTCCTTTCTAGAAATCTGTAAAAATTAATTATTATTAACTCTAGTTTTGGACTTTAGCAGTTAGTAGACATATAAATTTCTCTTATCTTATCTTTTTTTTGGATCCTGAAAATGTTTCTACCAAAAGAAAAAATTTTTTTACATTATTACAAAACTTATTACAAAATGGAAATTTTTAATACTTTTAATATGAAGAAAATAATTGAAATTTGAAGAAAAAAATTAAACGATGACAAAACAAATTGAAACATATATATGGTAAAAAATTAGAAATTTGTAGAGAAGACTGGAAAAATAGACAAACAAAATAAAAATTTGATGCTAATAATTAAAATTTCAAGATAATAATTGAGAAAGCAAAAAATTTTATTTTGCAAGCAGTATACGTGAAAAATAACAATATTAATTTTAAAATAACAAAAATAATAAAAATTTGAGCTTTCAAAAATGTCTTTTCTCTTTATTTTATTCTTTTAAATTTTTTGTTGTTAGAAGATATAAAAACAATTTCTTGATATAGTAAAATTATTTACATCAGGTTTACTATCTGCAAATTCGTGATCAGAGACGCAAGAATATTTTTCGAAACATACGAAAATTGTTAGTTTTGTCATTTTTTAATTGTTCTCACCTAATTTTGATAATTTTTTTCAGTCTTTTTTTGTAATCATAAATCTCTTAATTTATTATACACGGTTTTAATTTTTTTTCGACAAAGTTCTGTTGTTTTCTTCAAATTTCAACAATTTTTTATTAGTGTTTTTACTGTCAAGTATTTATTAATTAATTTTTTTTTAATTAAAAATTAAATTTATATAATTATTTTATTTTTCCATCAAATTTCAATTATTTTCTTCATATTAAAAGTGTTAAAAATGTTCATTTTGCAAAAAAATTTTGTGATAATGTTTAAAAAAATTTTTCCTTTAGTAGAAACATTTTTAGGATCTAAAAAAAAGATAAGATAAGAGAAGTTTATATGTCTTCTAACAACAAAAAATTTAAAAAAAAATAAAGAGAAAAAACCTTTTTGAAAAAATCAGATTTTTATATTTTTCCAAAAATGTTCACTACTTTTTAATCTTCAAAATTAAAAAAAAAATTTTAATTTAAAAAAAGGACACTTTAACCACTCCTACAGTCCAAAAATAGAGCTAATAATAATTAATTTTTACAGATTTCTAGAAAGGAAAAGTAAATTTCTGAAAAAACTAATTTTATTAAGAATTTTTTGAAAATAATTATTAATAATAATTATTTTTCATGCAATTGAGATTATTTTTGTCTGAAAATGTTGAGTATAAGTAAATTTAGTAGTTATTCAGACATTTTTGGTATTAATGTATTGAAAAAATAAATATGTTAAAAAAAGCTTCAGTTTTTTGCACATTATTTGTTTATTTATAAAACTTTAATTAATTAATAATTAGGAAATAAAGGTAGAAAATTTTATATCAGTTTATCACAGAATATTTGCCAAAAAACAGATTTTAATTCAACTGAAATTTACAGCTTGTAGGTGATTGTTAGCACTTGGATGCACGTATGGCGCAACTGGGTCTACGCGCTGAGCCACACTCAGCGCAGCTGTGCGCAAGGACATAAACTGCAATATCTCCGGAAGTTTCAGACCCTCCATCAATTTTTTTTTTTTTTTTTTGAAATACTCTTGAAATCATAAGGAATCGAAAAATCGATATTAGAAAGAAAAAAAGAATACGCTTTTCAACGAAAAATTTATTTAAAATTTATTTTTCATTTTTTTTATGTTAAATAAAAAAAATTTTTTGGGTCACAATTTTTCTTCAAATGTTGCCAAATAATAAGTAATCCCTGAAAAAATCAATAAAATCCAATAATAATTGTCAGAGTTATGACGTTTTGAAAATTTCAAAAAAAATTTTTAATCGCCTGTAAATACAAAAATTTTCAAAAATTTTCAAAATCGCTTTTGGAATTTTCTTCTGCATGTATTTCTATACACTTTCACCAAGTTTCATCAAAATCGGAGATGTAGGGGACAACTTTGATTTTTTAGGCATGGTTTGACCCATTTGTTTGTAAAAAAAAAAAAAACAATTAATAAAGTAACTCTTTAATTTGCTTTTTTAAAATGTAGAAATAAATTAAAATGATTACGACATCAAGTTTGTATTTGTAAAAATAAAGTAATTAATTAACTCTTTAATTTCTTTTTAAATTTTATATTATTTAATTTCAAAACTAAATCGCTTACGTATTTAAAAGTAATCAATTAACTCTTTAAGTTTTTTTAAAAATTATATATTATTTAATTTCAAAACTAAATCGCTTACGTATGTTTTTCTTAAATCTTCCCAGAATTATGACGTCAAGTTTACATTTGTAAAAAAATAATTAATTAACTCTAATTTTCTGTTTCAAAGTTAAAAATTAATTTAAAAATTATTATTAACTTTGCATTTGTTTGTTAATAAAAAATAACTAACTAATTAACTGTATTTTTATTTTTTAACATTTATAAATAATTTAAATTTTGTATTAGGTATACCTACTTTAACTTTGTATTTGTTTATAAATATAAGTTATTAACTTTAATTAATTAGGTAACACCTTGATTTCTTTTAATTTCTTTCTTTTAATTTTAATATTAAAATTAAAACATTTGTTTGTAAAAAAATAATTAATTAATTAACGCTAATTTTTCTTTTTTTTTAAATTTATAAATAATTTTAAAATTATTACTTAACTGGGTAATTTTTACAAATATAAAATAATTAATTTATTTTACTTAATTAACACTTTGATTTCTTTTAAAGGTAGGTATTAATTTAATTTGAAAATTAAAACATTTGTTTAAAATAAATTACTTACCTCTAATTTTTCTTTTTTAAAATTATTACTTAGCTGTGTTTTAATTACCTTTAATTTATTCCATTAACTTTAATTATTAACACCTTGATTTCTTTTAAAGTTAAATATTGATTTAATTAGAAAATTGAAAAATTTTTTGTAAAAAAATAAATAATTAACTCGAATTTTTCTTTTTAAAATTTATAAATAATTTAAAAATTATTAGGTACTTAGCTGTGTATTTTTTTGTAAATATAAAATAATCAATTAACTTTATGTTATTTATATTCCTTTAACTTATATTAATTTGAAAATTACACCGCATATTTTTAAATTCTCCCAGAATTATGACGTCATATAATGTGCCAACCAATCATAAGCAGAAACCTTTTATTCGACTACAGCTTCATCTACTTGTTATGATTTATATGCACTCGGAATGCCTTTCTATTACAATTTTCTATTCCCAGCTTGAACTTCATTCGAGTTTTTTCGAGTTTTTTTCGAGATTTTCGATATTCGATTTAAAATGGATTCCTCCTACTTTCATGCCTTTTTTAGAATAGGATAAAAATATTTTTAAAAATAGTTCCCTGGTGGAAAATTTTTAATCTCTGCCTTATATAATTGAAAAAAATTAGAGCGGTACGGAACCCTTCGACTTGGTACGAGTGTAAATCGTACTTGCCTAATTTTTTTATTTTAACGTAGCCTTCCTTGGAGGAGGCTCATGAATATTCTCTAAAACCCATTTAGCCTAAATCCCATTGGGCATAAAACCATTTAACCTAAATTGCATTCAGCATATAACCCATTTAACCTAAATTCGAATTAAACTAAAATGTATTAAGCCTAAATCCCATTTTAACAAAAATGCATTTAGCCTAAATGCCATTTAACCTAAAAAGCACTCAGCCTAAATATCATTTAACCTAAATTCCATTTAACCTAAATCCCATTTAACCTAAATTCCATTCAGCCTAAATTCTATTTAACCTAAAATGCATTCAGCCTAAATCCCATTTAACCTAAAATTCATTCAGTCTAAATCTCATTTAACCTAAATTCGATTTATCCTAAATCTCATTTAACCTAAATCTTATTTATCCAAAAATGCATTTAGCCTAAAGCCCATTTGACCTAAAATGCATTCAGCCTAAATCTTATTTAATTGAAATCCCATTTTACCTAAAATACATTCAGCCTAAATCGCACTTAACCTAAATTTCATTTAACCTAAATCTCATTTAACCTAAATTCCATTTAACCTAAATCTCATTTAACCTAAATCCCATTTAACCTAAAACGTATTTAGCCTAAATCTTACTTCACCGAAATCCCATTGAACCTAAAATGCATTTAACCTAAATACCATTTAACCGAAATCCCATTTTACCTAAATCTCATTTAACCTAAAATGCATTCAGCCTAAATACCATTTAACCGAAATCCCATCTTACCTAAATCCCATTTATCCTTAAATGCATTAAGCCTAAATCTCACTTAACCAAAATTTCATTTAACCTAAATCTCATTTAACCTAAATTCCATTTAACCTAATTCCCATTTAACCTAAATTGCTTTTAAGCTGAATCCCAGTTAACCTAAAACGCATTTAGCCTAAATCTCACTTCACCCAAATCCCATTGAACCAAAAATATTTTTTATGTACTTTTGACATGAGTTTCCCAACCCTGTATTAATATAGAGTAGTTATTACCTATCGATAATGCAAATTTGAAGGCGTTTCAGACATCTTTGCGTTTGCGGGAATTTTTTAAATGCTTTCTTTTATTTTTGTTTTGAATCATTCGTTTTCTTTAGTAGATCACTTAAAGAAGATATATATTGAAGTTGTAAATTAATAATAGTTGTTTGTTTTTTTATCTTAGGTAAGTTTTGTAATTTTATTCGTAGGAATGAAGGATACGTATTTTGAATAACATTAGAAATATAAAAGTAGAGTTTTTTTAAACAGTGAATTTAATTTGTTTTTCAGTAAAAATGGTTTAATTAAACATGCTATTTTGTGTCATATAGTTTTTATTTCTCTAATATTTAAGTTTTTAGAAATATAACCTACAGAAATTGTTTTTTTTTTTAATGTCAAAGTTTTTATATAAACAATGGAATCTGCGTTGATGGATTAGACTATAAGACATTTTAATTAAGTATTCAATAATTTTAAATACTGTCGTTTAATAATTATATAATAATAATCTCCGTAAACTCCTGAAATTAGTTAGTATTTATATTTATTCGTCTTTTTTTGTTCACTTTTTAAAGTTAGTTAGTATTAATATGTATTCATCTTTTTCTGTACACGTTTTAAAAACTGAAGTGAAGTTAGTCCCTGTTATTTTATTGATTTTGACTCTCTTTAAAAATTTACGATTGTTTTTGACGAAGTTTAAAATATATACACATCCAATTAATTTCCTAAATTTTCAGTTATTATCTCAAATTTAGATTATTGTCATGAATTTTCCATTATATAACGATTTTTTAATTATTTTCTTTTGCTTAGAAAGAAATTCTGCAATTTTTCTTGATTTGCATCAATTTATAGTTATATTTATTATTTTGGCATTACTTTTAAAGATTTTAATTATTTATCCGATATTGCAATTACAGGTATCACGGTGGTTACTTCGTTCAATTTTAGGTGAAAAATGGGATTTCGATTTTCAAAGAAGGGGATTTTCTTTAATAAAAAGGGGATTTTGAAAATTAAGAAAAAAGGGTTATATTAATAATTCAAGTTTTCTTTTACAAAATTTTATTGTTTCTTTTTTTCCAAACAGTTTTATTAATTAATTTAGTCTTTTTTGTTCAATTCGTTTATGAAAATTTCAAAAGAAAGAGCACTTTCGGAAATACAATAATTTATCTTTTACTAGGTTGTCTGTTCAATGACGAGAAGATGGTTGTTGCAATTAAATATTTTTAAAAATAATTTTTAACTTCAAATGGTTTTTTAAATTATCTTTTTAGTACTTAGATTTTAAACAGGAAACATAAAAATCTGTGATGTAAAATGTTCTGATATAATATTAAAGAAATTAATTAATTAAATAATTTTTTGTTTAACTTCAATTAGAGTTTATAAATAAACTAAATATAGTTTATATCCATGTAAATTTCGTTACCCTTTTATGGTTCTTTATGGACTGCGGGGAATTATGTACTAAATAAATAAATACATTATTTTTTGCAATTCTTTTTAATTCTAAAATATTATAAATTTTGTTCTAAATAAATATTTATTTTATTTATATTAATTGATTTTTGAATATTATATTTAAAATATTTATTTCTTCTTATTAGATAAATGGGATTTAGTTTAAATGAGGTTTAGGTTAAATGGAATTTATGTTAAATGGGATTTAGGTTAAATGACATTTAGGTTAAGTGCGATTTAGGCTGAATGCATTTTTGGTAAAATGGGATTTAGGTTAAATGAGATTTAGGCTGAGTGCATTTTAGGTTAAGTGGGACTTAGGTTAAATGCGTTTTAGTTTAAATGGAGTTTAGGTTAAATGGAATTTAGGTTAAATGGGATTTAGGCTAAATGGAATTTAGGTTAAATGATATTTAGGCTGAGTGCATTTTAGGTTAAGTGGGACTTAGGTTAAATGCGTTTTAGTTTAAATGGGTTTTAGGCTAAAAGCATTTTAGGATAAATGGAATTCAGGTTAAATGAAATTTAGGTAAAATGGGATTTAGGTTACATGAGATTTAGATTAAATTAATTTTAGTCTGAATGCATTTTAGGTTAAATGGGCTTTAGGCTAAATGCATTTTTGGATAAATGGGATTTAGGTTAAATTAGATTTAGGATAAATCGAATTTAGGTTAAACGTGATTTAGGTTAAATGAGATTTAGACTGAATGAATTTTAGGTTAAATGGGATTTAGGCTGAATGCATTTTAGGTTAAATAGAATTTAGGCTGAATGGAATTTATGTTAAATGGGATTTAGGTTAAATGGAATTTAGGTTAAATGATATTTAGGCTGAGTGCTTCTTAGGTTAAATGGCATTTAGGCTAAATGCATTTTTGTTAAAATGGGATTTAGGCTTAGTACATTTTAGTTTAATTGGAATTTAGGTTAAATGGGTTATATGCTGAATGCAATTTAGGTTAAATGGTTTTAGGCCTAATGGTATTCAGGCTAAATAGGTTTTAGGGAATATTCATGCGCCTCAAACAAATCTTCGTACTTTTCGACTTTTGGCCAATAATCGGGTTTCCTGGCCCAAGGTACCATGTGCGAACAGAATATATTGACTAATTTCAATTTTTTGCATTGTTCTTACTATTATTATGTGTTTATTGTGTTTCTATTTTAGATGTAAAAAAAATGTCTTTACAAAAGTTCTACGAATAGTTTTTAAATTAATTATTTGTTTCTGTTTCAGGAATATATTTGAAAATGGGAAGATATACTGGTAAAAAGTGTCGTCTTCTCACAATGCTCTGGTTGACGACATTTTTCTTTTTAGTAGAAATAATTGTAGGATATGTTACAAATTCGATGGCTTTGATAGCTGATAGTTTTCACATGTTATCGGATGTGGCTGCATTAGTTGTTGCCTTTCTTTCTGTAAAGGTAAGAAGTCCAAATGTTATCAGTTCATTACATTCAAAAAGTCAAAAAGTAGGACGTAAAATTTAAGTGGTGGAGGTATCATAGAATCTGTGCAGGGTTGCTAAGCTGTCTTAGCTATCTAAAAACCTAAACAATTCAGTGATAAATCATGGCTACCAATGCATGGTGGTCAAAAAGTGGAATTTACTGTTCAAGAAGTCTACCGCCCCGAATTTTTAAAAAATCAGTGTCAATTTTTTTTTAATTAATATTTTAAATTAATTTTTATTTTAGTATGAATAACAAAAACTTTTAACTTTTCTAGTTTCTACTCCAATTTATTTATAAAAATGCACTTTTTATGCTTAATATCACTTAAAGCCCATGTATATGTTT
This sequence comes from Ganaspis brasiliensis, assembly GCA_037103525.1. Lineage (NCBI taxonomy): Eukaryota > Metazoa > Arthropoda > Insecta > Hymenoptera > Figitidae > Ganaspis > Ganaspis brasiliensis. The sequence continues at coordinate 739,550 of JAZKLR010000633.1, read as the reverse complement.
ACATGAAAGTATTTTAGTTATTCATTTAAGAAAACATTTGTTGTAAATAATTTACATAAATAAATAATGTATATGGAGATTGAATACTTTTTTACATTTTTGCAAAATGAATGGTAAATTTTAATGACAAAAGAGAAATTGATTATCAAAATTTACAAAAAAAACTAATTACTTATACAATTAAAAATTTTAACATCCAATAATTTAATAAATGAGCAACTCGCTTAATTGTTTGTCTCCGTTGAATGAATGCGACTAATTGTTTCCGAAAGGAATTTTCGCACTGAACAAGAATATGCACGTAAGTTGTTTTGTTATAATTATTATGGACATTTTAATATTTGAAGTCCAGTTGAGTTTCACTGCTTACAATCTAAATATAATAATCAATACAATTAATTATTGTAAACAAATAATTTTTTATCCCACAGGCACAAACATGGCGCTTTTAGATGCCTGTAGGCAGGGTCTAAACTCTTTCATTTGTTCGGCCGTGTGAAAATGGCGTCCATTTTTTGAAAAAATGAACAGCTGATCCATGCATTTTTTGACCTTAGGGAACGTTAAAAAATTACGTAACGTTTTTTTCGGAAAATTTTAACCCCCCCCCCCCCCCCCCTCCTCCATGTAACACGTCGTTACATACATTAGTGCCATTTTTTCTGCTGGTCGTAACAAACTACTTGACCCCCCCCCCCCCTAAAAAACTTTACGTAATTTGTGAACGCTCCCTTAGGGAAAAAACGAACGCCATTTTCATACGGTCAAACCCTCATAACAAAATTTGGGATATCTTAGGGACACAAAGGGGTTTAAAGTCAGTCCAATTTGTTTACAATGATGTTTGTGTACGAGTGACAGTCACTCGTACACAAACATCATCGTAAACAAATGGCTGCCTTTAACCCCTTGTTGCTTAATATACTATATTTGTCAAAAAGCATCAATTTTTTTTTTATGAAAAGATCACTTTATTGTCAAAAAATAAATAAGCCAAAGACTTTGTGTAGACAAACAAATCCATGAATAAACTACAAAAACAACGTTTCGGCAACATTTGTGTACCTTTTTCAAGTTTTAATCTAAAAATACATAAAAAAACGATTTTATAAAACAGATATTTAAAAAAAATTTAAGGGGGTCTTCTACTCTCAGGGTTTCAAAAAAAAATTTTTTTTTTCTTTTTTATTTCAATCTATATGTATTTGAGAATACGCCACAGAAAGGATTTCGTGAGAATCACGTTCTTTTGCATGTTTCTGGGAACCGAAAAAACCCACGAATTTTTGTTCATTTGTAACATTTGTTTATTTATAATGATTCCATTATCAACAAATTACCAATTTATAATTTTTTTATATTTGCTGATGTCTAAAGACCTCTATAAAAACAAAAAACCTTGTTCGGACCCGATATTAGCAGATTAACTCATAAGTTATTACAATCAAGTTATACACCATGTGTTAACTTTAAACTCGTTTCCCCGAAAGTAGTGTTTTTTAAGCTGGTGAGTCACGCTTTTTATACAGGGTGTCTAACGATCCGGGATATCCGGGAATTTGCCGGGAATTTGTAAATAGATCCGGGAAATCCGGGAATTTTTTGGAAATGTCGGGAAAATATAATATAGTGTACTTTAAAAATTTTAAAAGGTGGCGCGATTGTATATATATTAATTGTATTCGACAATACTTATTTTAATGGTATATTTAAAATATTTATTATTTTTCTGACCCCAAATTTATGGATAAAGTTTAAAAATTTTAATTTTAGTATTTTAATCTTTATAAAATTTAAAAAATTGGGTTAATACAGATGATCAAAATACCTACGAATTACACATTTTTGGTATGAAGATAGCAAAAAATAGTATTAAATTTTTATATCTTAAAGTCATTATAATTTAAATAAATTCCAAACGTAAATTAATTCATATTCCAATTTGTTCAAACTTTTAAATTTCAATTAATTCAAATTTAAATGCATATTACTTAATTCAAAATAAGTAAATAATATTAATTATTTCTCATATTCACAATAATTCTTACAATATTTCTAAGAGGCTTCACTTCTTCGAAACTGCTTAATTTTTATCTTATAATTTTTTTTTTTTTACAAAATTTGAAAATTTTTATTCCTTTTACTTTTGGTATTTTTTTGTTTGTTTGTATTTGTCGTTTTATTTTAGGATTTTCATTAATTATCTTTCTTTTATGTATATTTTTAGGGTTCCGTACACCACAAGTGTACGCACGGAACCCTATTGGGAAGACTTTGTCGAAAATCGTATCCCCCCCCCTAGCCGCCAAAATATTTGACTTAGAAAGTTCAAATTTGGCGCACATATGTATTTTCACGTGTAGATGAAAGGAAAATTATAGGGAACATGATTCTAGGGGTTGATCATAGCGTTGTCAAGAAAATAACAAGATTTTTAAGAAATTTTGATATTTTTTGGCTGATAACTTTTGCCATTTCTTTGACAGCGCTACCATCACAACAATCTCTATAATTTTTCTGTAATCTACATATGATACTACATTTTTGTACCAAATTTGAACTCTCTAAGTCAAATATTTTGGCAAATAAGAGGGGAATACGGTCATTTTTTCGAAAAAATGCGTTTAATTTGTACTATTCCTGCCCTTTATCTGCCAAATTATTGTACTCAGAGTGCTGAAATTTGGTACACATATGTAGTTTGACGTGTAGATTACAGAAAAACTATAAAAAACCTTGTTGCAGGCTGTTATCATAACGTTTTTCAGACAAAAAAACGATTTTTTTTTTAAAAATGCTAAAAATGGTCGTATCCCCCTCCTGAACTTCCAAACTATTGGACTTAGAGAGTTCAAATTTGGTACACAAATGTATTTTCACGTATAGATTACAGGAAAATTATAGAGAACATGATTGTATGTGTTGAACATAGCGTTGTCAAGGAAATAACAATATTTTTGAGCATTTTTTTAACATATGGGCCATAGTTTAGTGTTATAACTTTGACAGCGCTATAATCATCACTTTCTCTATAATTTTTCTGTAATCTACACGTAAATCTACATACGTGTACCAAATTTCAGCATCCTAAGTCAAATAGTTTGGAAGATAAGGGGGGGGGGACGGTCATTTTTTTTAGCAAAAATGCATTAAAAGTGTATAATGCCACCACCATATCTGCCAAACTATTGTACTTAGAGTGCTGAAATTTGGTATACATATGTAGTTTGCCATATAGATTACAGAAAAACTGTAGAGAACTTTGTTGCAGATCGTTATCATAGTGTTTTTAAGCAAAAACCAACGATTTAAAAAAAATGCTAAAAAATTACCGTATCCCCCCTCCCATAACCTCCAAACAATTTGACTTAGAGAGTTCAAATTTAGTACACAAATGTATTTTTAAGTGTAGATTACAGAAAAATTGTAGAGAACATGATTGTAGAAGTTGATCATAGCGTTGTTAAGGAAATAAAATGATTTTTGAGTATTTTTTATGGATATTTGCTAAAATCTCTGGATTTTCCGTTGACAGCGCAAGCACCATCACGTTCTCTATAATTTTTATGTAATTTACACTTGACAATACATTTCTGTACAAAATTTGAACTCTCTAAGTAAAATATTTTGGAAGATAGGGGGGGGGGTCCATTTTTTATAAAAAATTCATTATATATTATATTTTATATATTATATTATATATAATATGTATAATATATTTATATATTTAATAGTATCAAATATATTAAAAATTATTTTGTTTTGTGTACGGAACCCTCGATTTTAGTGCGAGTGTAACTCGAACTTGCCCGATTTTTAATATTACTTTAAACAATTTTGTTATTATAACATTCACTAAACTTTTTACTTCCATGATTTTTATAATTATTTCCATATTTTTAAAAATAAATACGCTCATTTTGTTACAAATTCTTTCAATTTCTTTTTACATCTTGTCTATTTTTTGCGAAATTTCTTGCAAATTTACTAATTCTTTCAAAAACTTTTTAGATTTTGTGTAATATTATAAAAATGTTTTTTTGGTTTAATTTGCCTAAACTTTTTTATTTTTAAAAGATTTTTAAATTTCTTTTTATTTTATTTTTATTAATTCTGATTTTTTAGTAGATTCTAACCAAATTTGATTATTTTTTGTACTTTTTACATTTTTTTACAGTTTGTTAGATTACGGAAACAAACATTTCTCCATTTTCTTTCTATTTATTTAATTTTATTGATTTTTCACTTTTTTTGTCCTTCATTGCTTTTAATTAATTCTTTAATTTTTGTCATCATTTTTCCATTTCTTAGAAGCATTTTTTCTTCTTTTAAATTTTTTAGTTTTTATCTTATAACTAATTATTTATGAAAACATTTATTCAATGCTTTTATGTATATTTTGTAAATTTCTCAATTTTAAACTTTTTTGAAAACTTTGATTCTTTTATTTTATATTATGTAAATTTAATCTTGTTCTAAATATTCTCATTTTAACATCGTTCTTCTATTTCTTAGAATTTCTTTTCTTTTAAAATTTTGTTCTCTTTAGTAATATATTTTCAAGTTTTTTTAATTATATCCTTATTTTTTATTTTAGTTTAAAAAAAAATGACCGTAAATAGTTTAATTTTTTTAAAAGAGTTCCACTTTTTATATATTTTTATGCCTTTATTTTATTCTTGTGTTGTTTTCTTAATTTTTTTCTAATTTCTTTAATAATGTCCATGACATTTTTTTTGACTGTTTTCTTATCTTTTTACGTTCTTTTTTTATAATTTGTTATCCTTCTGCTGCTCTTACCTAATTATGTCTTAATTTTGCGATCATATGAATTTTAAAATATTTTTTTGCAATTTTCGACCTAAAGGCGCGGTGATCATCGGCTTCGCGGACGACGCGTTGATCGTATGCACTGCCGAAACTGTAGAAGCCCTGGGCGTATTGGTGAACGAATGTCTGAGACGGGCAAAGCGCTGGCTGGAGGCCAGAGGCCTGCAAATCGCTCTGGTATTCAGATAGACGGATTCGAGGTCCAATGGAGGAATCATATTAAATATTTAGATGTCGAACTCGACAAATTTTTGAATTTGAAACACCATATAGCCGTAGCATGTCGGAAGGCCGAACAATGTTCGGCAAGTTTAGCTCGTCTAATGCTGAACATTGGTGGGCCTTCTGAAGCAAAGAGGAGACTGGTGGCGAGTGTTGCCCTTTCAAAGCTGCTATACGCAGCACCTGTATGGGCTCCGATCCTGCGAAATGACAGAAGCAAGACCATCTGTAGAAGGGTGCTGTCTGCGCAGAGAACTATTACGAAACGTATTATTTCGGCCTATCGGACAGTACCGACGTGTGCTGCTCAGGTCCTTGCCAGCGTCCCGCCGGCAGATCTTTTGGCACAAGAAAGGGAGGAAGTTTTTCTCCTTTTCAAGAAGAGAAATTCTTCCGCAAATACGGAAGATAATAGACCCAGCAAGGACCAAATTCGCCGAGATGCGAGAAGCAGACTCGTCGACAGATAGCAAGAAAGATGGAGCGGGGAGGAGACAGGCCGATGGACGTATCGGCTGATACCTACTCTCGCCACCTGGATAAGTAGGAAGCACGGAGTGGTTTCCTACTATTTAACCCAAGCTCTCATAGGGCACGGGTGTTTCGGCTCCTATCTGGATCGATTTAAAAAAGTCGTTAGCTCGGAGTGTGTGTACTGCAAGTTCCCAGTGGACGACCCAGAGCACACACTCTTCAGCTGTAAGCGTTGGGACGCAGAGAGGCAGGTTATGTTTACCGGTGTTAATCGCAAGGTTACACCGGAGAACATGATCCCGCTTATGACCCGCTCTCCCGAGGATTGGCGAACCATCGAGACCTTCATACATTATGTTATGAGGGTCAAAGATCTCGATGGTCGCCAAAGAATGGAGGTCCTGTAGAATAAGGAAGAAAGTCGCTTCGACGACAGAGGAGGGAATATAAGACTACTCCCGATGGCGATACGCGCGAAAAGTGCTAGCCGGGAGTGGTCCTAAGGTCCCCAAATAAGGGTGTGTTTTTAGTGGGTCGGCAGAACATCGCCACCCCTGCATAACCCTGTAGTACGGGCTACAGGGTACCTGAAGGCAGGTTTTCACATCCTACGCAAAAAAAAAAAAAATACAAATAAACATATTGAGCTTTCATATATTGATAATATTTAAAAAAAAATCAATTTTTCATTTAAATAAAAAAACTCCGATTTAAAAAAATATTTTTTAAATCATGATTTTTATCAACCCTGTAATAAAAACATAAAAAAAGCTACTCAACTACTTTATAATATATTATTTCAAAATTGTAATCTATAATTTTCATTTTTAAAAATCCGGGAAAATTGTGCTCTGAGATCCGGGAAATCCGGGAATTTGCCGGGAATTTAAAATTGCCAGTTTGCTAGACACCTTGGCCTAATGTTTTAGTTATCCGTTAAAAAATTTTTTTATCCCACTCGCACAAACATGGCACTTTTTGGTACCTGAAGACAGGGTCGAAAACCATTCATTTATTCAACTGTATGAAAACGGCGTCTATTTTAATCCTTGGGCAAAAGTTGATGCTCGGCGCATGTGTTTTTTGCCCTTGGATAAAAATGGAAGTCATTTTTATACAGTTAAATAAATGAATATCTTTCAGACCCTATTAGCGGGTTATCAAAAATCGCCTCGTTTGTGCATTTCGAGTGAAAAATATCGTAAGTAACACGAGCAAAAAGGCAGGCCAATTTGTTTACGTTGATGTTTGTAGCACGAGTGGCAGTCGAGCGCCCCCGTAAGCGGCTGAGACGTGAACAAGGGTAGCCATTCAACTCTTGTTGCTTAATATACTATTAAATATGATTTATAAAAACGTTTATTAATGTATTTTTACATTCAAACTCGAAAAAAGCACTTAAATGTTGCCAAAACGTCGTTATTGTAGTTTATTCATGGACATTTTGTCTACACAAAGTCTTTGACTTATTTCTTTATTGACAATAAAGTAATCGTTTGACCTTTAGAAAAATTTATGCTTTTTAAAATTAATTAATAACACAGGCACACAAAAAAAATAAAGTTCCCTGAGCTGGGTATGAGACCAATATTTTCCTATGTATTTTGATGCGCTGAATCCGAATCTGTCATCAGAATTGACCCATCACGTCACGTTTTGACCCTAACCTCAAAATCAATAAAACGACAGTTTTTGTTCATTAGAATCTGAACCCGACTTAACTTTAGTGCATGCCTAGGGCCAATAGAAAGCTTGGTTCATGACCTTTAAAATGCTTTTTTAAAAATTGTTCTACGATAATTTTTAACAGAGATGATAAAGTATGTTTTCCATAAAATAATTTTTTTTCATAATTCACTATTCACGCGTTTTTAACATTTTAAAAAAATCACATGTTACGTAAAACATCATATCTCCGTTAAAAATCATCGTAGAACAATTTTTGAAAAAGCATTTTAAAGGTCATAAACCAAGCTTTCTATTGGCCCTAAGCATGCATTAAAGTTAAGTCAGGTTCAGATTCTAATGAACAAAAACTGTCATTTTATTGATTTTGAGGTTAGGGTCAAAACGTGACGTGATGGGTCAATTCTGTTGACGGATTCGGATTCAGCGCATCAAAATACATAGGAAAATATTGATCTCATACCGAGCTTAGAGAACTTTATTTTTTTGTGTGCCTGTGTAATTAATTAATTTTAAAATTAAGGTAAAAAAAATTATTTTTAGAAATAAAAACCTTATGATTTTCTACAAATCTAGGATAATTTTTCAATTTGCCAAATAATTTTTTATGTTGAAAACAGTGTTTATAAATAATTAATTTCTCATTGTTCTTTGTAAGGTAAAAGTCCCAGTTATTAGCCATGTACCATAACGTAGCCACTAACGTGAATTTCATTTTTTATTGAGCTGTACAAGTGAGATCAAGCTAATATAATTATACATTTTCATAACTTTAGTAATAAACATCCAATATTAAATTTATTTCATGAATATGTTAAAGTTTTTAAAGTTAAAATAATGTTTGAGTCAATGTCGTAAAATTCTCTTTGGGTCGGTAAGCATTTCTTAGCTTACAGGCAAGAAATGCCTATTCAGTGTTAAGATGATAACTGTCGAAATACTGGGTCTTTAGGTATAAGTAAAGCAGCTGTATATTCCTTAGAATATTTTTAATGAATATAAAACGAAAAAATGCAATTTTTAATCATTTTTATATTCTTAATTTACGCGGCTACGTATTGGTACGTAAAATTTCCACTTGACCAAAAGCGAGCCTGTCAGCAGTTCATTTACATTTTATTATTATATTAGCAGGTTTCAATTGCAATTATCGTAAATAATTATTAAATATGTAATTTTAAGCTTATTTGATATATAGACTGTTCAATATTTTTCATAATTATTTAGGATGTTGTCAATATTTTTAGAAGTGCATTCATAACCTCAAACCATGGACGTAAGTCCATGCGGCATGCCTCAAACTAGTAATACTTGAAAAGTAATCAAACAAATCCAACAAAAAATTGGAGAGAAGTTAGTTCAAACGTAAAATAATGTTACAATCACGAGTTACAATTTTTTTTAACCTGACTCGGAAAGATTATTAGTATCATCATCACTTCACTGTTAAATACTTCCAAGTGACAAATTCAAATGAATATAACTTAAAGTTAGTTTAATTTCGCATTTCAAAACTTGTATTTATTATTTAAAAAAGTTTAATTTACATTTTAAAAAATTATCTTTGAAATAAATTCAAACTTTAGATAAAAATACAGAATCTTCATAACCTCATTTATTCATTTGTTTCATATATTAATGTTTTCATTATGCACCTTCTTTTATATTAAAATGAACAATTTGATTTAATTTTATATTGCGACAATTTGAATATTCTATCACTTTAATATAGGCCTGGGCGGTTATGGAAATTCAAAACCGGTTTTAGGTTTTCTAAAAAACCGGTTTGTCAATCGGTTTTCTGTATAAAAACCGTAACCGGTTATTTTAAAAAAACCGGAAAACCGGTTATTTTAAAAAAAAACCGGAAAACCGGTTTTTTAAAATAAATCGAAAAACCGGTTATTTTGGAAAACCTGAATAACCGGTTATTGAAAAAACCCGAATAACCTAACCGAACCAGTTATTGAAGAACAATCAAATAACAAGTTATTTAAGAGTAACCAAAAAACACCAGTAATTCTAAAATAAACAATAATTTGTAATTATAGTTTTTTTAACTCATAATTTGTAACTTGGATTTTAAAAAGCTAACTATTTACATTAAAAAGTTTACTAATTTTTCTGTGTAATTAGTCGGTTTTTAGAATTTTAAAGCGCGTAAAACATCTCTTTATATAGCAATTAAGTAATTACATTTTTTAAAAATAGAAAATAATCTTTATTGGAAACTTATTATTTGAAACTTAATGTATTTTTTACTACAATTTTTCTACTCAAAAGAAAAAAGATATCTTAACTAACAGCATAAAATTATATAGTTTATGTTTTTGATTGTTTCATTTTAATTATTGGATTTTTTTTAATTTTGTAAAATCAAAAATAATTTGAATTGATTATTTTAGGTGTAATGAAGACTTAAACATAAATAGTTTGCACTAAAAGTTAATCTTTTTTATTGTATTTTCACTTCGAACATACCAAACATAACCTAAAACTTTTTGCTGTTAAAGATACCTTTCTTCGGAGCGCAAAATAAACACATTTAGGTTTTGTTATTTTATTCCAACAATCATTAAAAACTTTTAATTTTGTAATGTAGGATAATTGATTCAAAGAAACGAAAATTACATTATATGTATTGATTAGGATCCTAAATAATGAATATTGTTTCACGATTCGACACATTTTTTTTAGTTAAATCTCTTTCTTTTGCCGTTGCTAACTTGACTTTTTTTGTGTTTTTTGTATCAAATGTTAAGTGTAGAAACCGTTTTGCCTGAATAAAGAATGACCAGTTTGAATGAAAAAAAATAACCGGTTTTACTAGTAAAAGACAACCAGTTAAAATACATTTTAGCCTAAATAACCAGTTTAACTAACGAATGATAAAACCGATTATAAAACCTGATATTTCAACCTTTTAAACTGAATAACCTTTTAACTTGAATAACCTTTTAACTTGAATAACTTTTTAACTTAAATAACTTTTAAACATAAAAACCCTGAAAAACCTTTTAACCCAAATGACCTGAATTACTTAAATAACCGATTAACCTAAATAACCGGTTTAACCTAAATAACCTGAAAACCGGTTTAACCTAAATAACCTGAATACCCGTTTTAACCTAAATAACCTGAAAAACCGGTTTAACCGAAAAGCAAAAAACCGGTTTTACAAAAATGGCATAACCGGAAACCAGGTTTTTAAAAAAACCGGTTAAAAACCGGTTAACCGGTTTTCCGCACAGGCCTACTTTAATAATAAATAAATGTTTGTAAGTACTTAAATACTTTTTATTATAATTTCAAAACCATTGCTAGTTATTGGGACTTTTAAAATTGGCCAGGCGGACAACTTTTTTTTTCATTGCCAGCTATTGGTACATGCAATGGACTGATATTATTGTTAAATTAATCCCTAAAATTGCCAAAAATATTAGTATTTTTTAATAAACAAGTAGAATATGAGTTTATCTTTCAGAATAAACAAACTTTCTTAATGAAAAACCTACTTGACATAATATATTTTAACAGTTAAATTCTTAAGACCCTTAAGCGTCCCGTAACTGGGACATTTACCTTAACGAAATTCATTAAATTTTGTTAAAAAATTTTTTTTTAATAGGGACTACTAATCTGCCGTACTAAGAAAAAACTTAGGTAAGCGACATTTTGACGAAAAATGAGTTTTTGGTATTAATGGAATCGTTGAAAAAAATTGCATCTGATAGTTGTAGTTAAAATCATTTTTTAAAGTTATTTGTTGTAAAAAATTGTTATTAAAAAATCTTAGAAACTCCAGAAAATGATAGAATACTTGATAGTAACTTAAGCAAAGTGCTTTGCATAGTCCAAAAATCGTACGAGGCTTCGAGCTAAAGTATAAGATAAGAAGCAAAAAGAAGTTCAATCGGAAAAGTTTCAAGAAAAAGTTCAAGCAAGAAGAAGATAAGCGGTCCGCGCTCGCCTACCTATTTGACAGAAACTAAGTAAACGACTTTGCCTAACTTAATGCAAATAGTTTTTCTTGATTTTCTCAGTTCGACTAAAATGTCGTTTGCCTAAGTTTTTTCTTAGTACGGCAGTAATACGTCGACACCTCCCGTTGATAAAATGTGACGCGCTCTGAAGAAAGGGACCTTAGAGGCAAATCGGTAATTTTACAGGAGAGCGAAAAGAAAAGAAAAGAAAAGCGCCCATGGTGCTCTGTACAAATCGTTGATGTTTGAATTGTCATAACTTGAAAAATAATTAATAAAAACATTTTCTGACTTCAAATAATGAAAAAGGGACTTTTATTGAAGTTAAATCAACCATAAACCGAAAATCGATTTTTTGCCTCTATGGTCCCTTTCTTCAGAGCGCGTCACAAATGCTTATTGAAAGTGCAGTGCAATAAAATGACAACTCAGCATTCACTGCAATATGAACGTGCCTCAGAGATTCGTGTAATAAAAATCTATTTTAATATTCCGTGCAATAAAATGCTTCTTTAAAGTTGCTATCAAAAAAAGCGAAGACAACCTAGCGTGCTATTAGTGCAGGCGCAGGGGGGACTTTAATATGCAAAATATAAGGGTGGGTATTTCTTGATCGGAATATGTGGAGGACACTCTTCCATATAAGGGAACTCATATTGCCGAAAAAATTTTGGTCACATTATCCCATGTTTTGATTTTAAGGGAGAAATTTGTTACATTCTCATCCTAAATGAGGTCTTAAATTTGTGCGATTTTGGACTTTTGCTAATTCCTTCATTTCTCGACGTTTTGAGACCTCCTGATTCCGAAAAAATGGCTTTTAGGAAAGTTTCTGTCTGTACATCTGTCTGTCTGTGTAATAAAAAATTTTGAAATCGGATAACTTGAGTAAAAATTCATCTATTAAATTCAAATTTGGTATGTGTTTGCAGTGACCAAAAATACAGATCGAGTTCGATAGCCAGACATTTTGGACCAAAAATGTCAAAAATAGAACATTGTCAAAAATCAAGAAAGGTCCAATTTTTTAAATTTTTAAATAGTATATTACGTTACAGGGGAAGAAAGTTCCAAATTCCCGTATTGCGCGACAATATGCCCGAGGCGAAGCCGAGGGCATCATTTTGCTCATTTCAGGGCTTTTGAACTTTTTGCCTGTGTAGCGTATACGATTTTTCTTAACATTCGGTCGAAAGCACTTTTTAAAATTCACTTAAACTTATTAAAAACAATTTAACAGTCTGATGCCTGCCGACATTTGCAGTAAGAGCGGAGCGACCCGGTAAGAGCAGAGGAATAGAAAAGAATTCAGAATCTGAATCCCCTTCAATAGGCGAATTTTCCATTTAGAAAATTCCAATATAGAGATTGAAATGAAAATATGTCTATTCTTTTTAATTTCAATCAGTATTATAATAAATCTGTAAAAAATAAATATATAATGCTGCAATAAAAATACCCATGTAGTTTTTACTTTTACTGAATTAGAGTCAATATTAAAAAATCAAAAAGTAATTTTTAAATGACATTTCACAATATTAAAATGTACCTATATCAGATGTCAATGTAACATAACCGAAAAAATTTTTATTCACAAATTTAATTATAATTAATTAATTTTAGAACCTTGAGGTAGTAAAATAATCAGTTAATTACATAAGAAATTTAAAGGTAATTCGGAAAAATCTATTAAAAATACACGACATTCTTTAACTGTCGTTTTATTTCAAAACTTCAACACATATAATACCAGCAACATATTATTTAATCTGTGATTGTCAAATCATAACATTTAGAAGCATATTCACGTTTCTGATATTCCATAAGACAAACGTACTAAACCAAAAAATCAATTGGCTTTTCTGAATATCTACTTCTCTATAAAGAATTAATATAAGAAAATAATAGATGTTTCATGCTTGAATTCAAAATTTGGTTAAAATAAAATTATGCTCGCTTTTGTATAATTCAAAAACACTACGATTAAAGAGAATAAAAAAGTTGGAAAAACGTATATCAGCAGAGAATTAAAAAGTTAAAATACGTATTGAAGAGAATTAATTTTTTAAATATTCTGTTCCCAGCTAGTGTTTTTTAGAAACGGAAAATTCGCCTATTCAAAAGAATACAATATTCTGCACTTTCAGGTGAAAACAAAGAAATTTCAATTGTTCTCTATTTAACGCTTCTTACCGGGGAGTGCTGCTGGTCGGGGGCAGGCATCAAAAGCACATATATAAAAAACAAATAAAGCTACTGCTTAGCTTTTATTTTTTATTTTATTTTGATGCCTGCCCCCGACCAGCAGCACTCCCCGGTAAGAAGCGTTGAATAGAGAACAATTGAAATTTCTTTGTTTTCACCTGAAAGTGCAGAATATTGTATCTCTTTAATTGTAGTGTTTTTGAATTCCACGGAAGCGAGCATATTTTTAGTTCAAACAATTATCTTGCATTCATGCATAAAATATCTATTATTATTTATTTTGATTATTTACAGAGTAATAAATATTTAGAAAAGTCAATTGATTTTTTGGTGCATCTTTTCTATAATAGAAAATCAAAAACGTGAATATGCTTCTGAATAATAAAATGTGACAATCACAGATTAAATAATAGATAATTGATGTTATTTTTTCGTGAAATATGTCAAAATTTTAATGTAATTTGACATTAAAAAAACGTCCATTTTTAATCGATTTCCTGAATTTATTTTAAATATTTAATGAAAATGTTCATAACCTTAAAGCTATAAAATTAGAATTGTTTGAATATTATCTAAATTCTACTTAATTATAACTAAACTAGCAAATTAAAGTTTTTCGGTTATGTTATCTTGACAGCTGATATACTTTTCGAATTTTATGAATAATTATCGTTTAATAAGCACTTTTTGATTTTGAATGTAGATTCTAAATCATTAAAAAAAAATCAAAATGCATATTTTTATGTTAGTATTATAAATTTAATTTTTACAGATTTACTGTAATACTGGGAATTAAAAATAATAAAAATTTTTATTTTTTAATCTGCATCTTGGAGTTCTTCAAAATGGAAAATTCGCCTATTGAAGGGGATTCAGAGTCTGAATTCTTTTCTATTCTTCTGTTCTTACCGGGTGTGTACTCGTTTACGTCTCGGGCTTCGCCCTCGACTGTCACTTGTACACAAACATCAACGTAAACAAATTGGATGACTTTAAACCCATGTTACTTACGATATTTTTTATTTCAAAGGCACAAACGTAGCGATTTTAGATAACCTGATGACAGGGACTAAAACTCATTCATTTGTTTGATTATATACAAATGGCGTTAATTTTTAACCAAGGGCAAAAAAAACACACGCGCCATGCATCCTTTTTTGCCCAAGGGTAAAAATAGACGTCATTTTTATATAATCGAACAAATGAGTGCCTTTTAGTCGCTGTCTTCAGGTATCTAAAAGCGCCATTTTTGTGTCTGTGGAATAAAAAGTTGTTTTAGTCGCATTTTAACACAAAATCAGAGACATATCCACATTTCCTTTTAGGGTAAAATCCCATGTGAGCAGAAAGCGCAAAACCGAAAGCAGAAAATCATGAGAGTAAGAGAGACAGTGATATCTACCTACCTCTCTCACTCTCATGATTTCTGCTTTCAGTTTTACGCTTTCTGCTCACATGGGATTTTACCCTAAATATAAACATTAAATAAATTTAAAGAAATAAATAATTATTTTTAAAACTCGAGCCAGCTCGCGCAATGTATTCGCTCCCGGCAAACTGTTTTTAGTCCCGGTAAACTACTTTTACTCCCTCTGATCTAGGTGGCGCACGTGTGCATCCAACAATGAACAATGAGCAAATCTTTGGATTTCCTATTCGAAATCAAAGCCGAACGTTCGTACTTTCGACTAGGGTGGTAAAAAAAAAATTTTTTTTTTAATTTTTTCCTTAGAATACAAGTAAAAACAAACAAATTTTTCCTACAAATGTTTTCGGTATAACGCAAAGCTAAAAATATATACATTTTTATAGTTTTACAGTTGTATTAGAGTCTGGCTTGGAGGTAAAGGGGGGGGGGGGTGTAAAAATTGGCCAACAAACTGTTGACGCATTCTCATCTTACTCGACTCAAGTAGAAATTAATAAGAAACTTATCTGTTTAAAACCTTCAAAAACCACAAAATACACGTTGCACATGCAAAAAATTGAACAGGAAGTAGGTAAATTCTATAGAGAAACACTATTATCTTTCAAAAACATGAATAAACTCCCGGTTTTTTCTTCCTTATTACTTTTATTATCAGCCCTTGGAGAAGAAATATTTAAAAATACAAAAATGGCGACATTTAGGGGGGATGCACAAACGAAGAAATTGATTTTAGGTTTCTTAAAATTGGTTAAAAAGAACTCTAGTCATTCTGTCCACTAGTTTAAAAAACGCGTTTACAGTTTCGTGTGTAATAAAGTGCTGTACTATGTATAAATTTTACATATGTATATTTTTCTGATTTCTTCGAATTCTTATCTGCAATTTGAAAATTATATTCTTGAGGTAATGCACGGTGGCACAGTGGGCCAGAAAACCCAATTTTTGGCCAAAAGTCTAAAAAGTAGAAATATTTGCTTGAAACTCGTTACTCGAGGGTTTTTGGGGCGCTGATTACGAATCCGATGTCTGATTTTAAAAATTCAAAATGGCGGATCCAATATGGCGGAGGAGTTTCTAGGGGTTACTTAGGGGGGTTCTAGGAGGTTCTAGGGGTACTTAGGGGTTTTCGGGGTAGCTGATTACAAATCCAAGGTCGGATTTTAAAAACTCAAAATGGCGAATCCAATATGGCGGACTCAAAATCAAAAAGTCTATATATTTGCTTGAAACTTCTTACTCGGGGGTTTTTGAGGTCGCTGATTACAAATCCGAGGTCGGATTTTAAAAACTCAAAATGGCGAATCCAATATGGCAGACTCAAATTCAAAAAGTCTATATATTTGCTTGAAACTTCTTACTCAGGGGTTTTTGGGGTCGCTGATTACAAATCCGATGTCAGATTTTGAAAATTTAAAATGGTAGTTCCAAGATGGCGGACTAAAAATCTAAAACCTCTATTAATATGCGTAAAACTTCTTACTTAGGGGTTTTCGGGGTAGCTGATTACAAATCCGAGGTTGGATTTTAAAAACTCAAAATGGCGCATCCAAGATGGCGGACCTTAAATCTAAAAAGTCATTAAATTTGCTTAAAACTTCTTACGCGGGGGTATTTGGGGACGCTGATTACGAATCCGACGTCGGATTTATAAAATTCAATATGGCGGATCCAATAAAACGGACGAAAATATAAAAAACAACCTGTTTTACTTGAAACTCGTTACACGGGTTTTTTTTTAGGTAGTTAATTATGAATCGGATGTCAGATTTCGAAAATTCAAAATTGTAGATAAAATATGGAGGACCTAAAATTTTAAACAATATAGATTTGTTTGAGATTTATTACCCGAAGGTGTTTGAGGTCCTTAATTTCGAATATATAATATTAAACTTTAGAAATTTAAGATGGATTTAAAATGGAAACATCATATGTTGTAAAGAGAAGCTTTTGTCGGAACCGTTTTTTTTTTATAACCTGTATTCTCGAAAAATTTTACCTTTTCCAAATTTTGTGGATATCAAATCAAAAAATTTGGATATCAAAATGTGCAAAAACGTGCATACCTATTTTGAAGTAAACACTCTGTAGAAGAATTTTATACTTTATATTATTGAAAAGAGCGTAGTATCTCTTGGTATTCACATTCGAAAGCCTGTACTAAGTGTAAAAAAATTAGTTTTTTGATCTAAACCTGAATGTAACATCAATAAAAAATTTAATTGTACTTGTTATTTAGAAATTTTCTCTTGTTTATATTGTTCTCAACAAAGAAAGTGAGTAACTTTTATAAATATACACATTTTTCTTTTTAATAACTGTAATCAAAGAAAAAAAAGTGTCTTCTGAAATTGTGATATTTTTGTGAAACTATACTGCTGACAAATGGAGCAGAATGGACTTATTATCAAATCACTATGGTAAAAGTTAGTTTCATTATCACTGATAACAATGTACTTTTTCTTGATTGCGTATTCCAAAATCGACTTTTGGCCAAAAATCGGGTTTCCTGGGCCACTGTGCCCTGGAGGGGGTCCGATTAAAGGAATTGTTGGAATCGGGGTTAGATTTCCAAAAAGTACTCCTTTCTTCTTGATTGGTAGTGGAGGCCTGGAAGGTCGGGAAATGGATCCACTCGACGATGACGCCACTGGTTCTTTTGGACATGTCTCAGGCGGTCCCGGCGGTGTAATTGACCGGACTGAAGGAGAGACATCACGAGGACTGACAAAATCCTCCTTGTGCAGTACCCCTTTCATCATTTTTTTAATTGCTCCTGCCTGCTTACCCCAGAGTTCTTCCAATTTGGCATAGTTAGGTCTCTCCTCTTCCGCCAAATGTTGGTGCAATTCCCGGACTGCCTGCTGACATTCTTTCTCGAAGTCGTCCACCGGAAGGTCGGTAGAAGGAGGCCGGCAAAATGACGCCGTGGACGTCAACTCCGTCAAGTAACTCCCATGTTGGGCAGTTCCCGGTCCTGATCATCTTCTGTCCAATCAACTCCCAATTCTCCATCCTGTCCTATCTCCAACTGTCTCTCAGTTAAAGCTCCCTCTATTTCCCTCTCTTCGTCAGTTGTCTGGCCTTCTATTCTTCCTCCCGAGGCTCCCTCCACCACACTCCCCTCATGATACTTTTGGCATTCTTGCCCTTCTTTTAAATCCTCAACAGTCAGAGCTAATCCGGGTTGGGGTTGAGGTTTCCAAAACTCCAACCAAAGGGAGATTCCGTCAATCGAGACCAGCCATATGACTCCAGGAGAAACACGACGACGAAAACTGATAAAACCACTTACCGAATTTTCGTTGTTTGCTACGGGCTACTCTCCTCCGTCCTCGGCCAAAACTCGTGCTTCACGCCTTCAGAAGGGAAACGAGGGTTAACTCGGGTAATTCGTCAGGAAAACCACAATTTTCACTAAACTCACTTATTATTTATTCTTTTCTTACAACTATGTCCCCTCTGGTACACTCTACTCGACACATAACCCGATTCTCACGGAATGAATGGATTATACAGTTTTTGGCTAGTAAACGTTACGGCGCACACGTGCTACCATCGACCCTCGATCCAACAGGACTACTGCCATCGATTGCAGCCACGCGGTCCTTCCAAAATCGTACAAAAAGGGGTGAGGCTCCGCCTCTTTCGGATTGGTTCCCCACCCTAGCTCTTCGTTACTCCTGCATAAATCACCTAGAACAAGGAAAAAGAGGTCGCTCCGTAAGAGCGAGGGAAAAACGCGGAAAATAGCGCAAAAACCTTTTCGCCAATCTCAAACGCACTTTCACCCCACGTGAATCCACACAACTATTCGAGGGGACTGCGACGAAGCGGAAATCGCGCCAGTCAGGGCCGTAATAAAAACAAGGCACCTGTGCTGCTGATTTACCACCAAAATAATAACGATAAATACAATGTTTAAAATCATAAGTGACGAAACGGTTCGTCACAGAGATCACAAAAAAAATTTTAAAAATGATCAAAAAGAGGTGTTAGACCCCTATACTAGAGCTCACCCTAATTGTCTTACAGTATTACTCAAACCAATAAAATTTTTATTTGTATACTCAGAGTTTAAAAAAACGATATAAAACGCGATTGAAAATTGTTATCACTCTTTTTTTCAAAATAATTGAAAAATTATGAACAAAACAAAAAAATTTTTTTAATCTTATACAAGGCTTGATCAAGGCTGCCACAGGACCTATAATCAAGACTGTTATAAGCCCTGGAACCCTATAAAAATTTCAGGGTCTTCCCCTAAAAAAAATTCTTGATTAAATACAAGCCTGTACCCTTAAGCAAAAGTTTCATGTACTTGAAGGTAAAAGTATTTTCATAATCTGTACGTTCTAATTCATATTCATAATCTGTACATAAAAATATACAAATGTACCAAATTTTAGCCTTCTAGCTCAAATAGTGTCAAAGTTATGGGGAAAAAACTTTTTTTTTTCGAAAATTTGCATTTTTTTGTTTTTGACAACGTTTTGACTGTCAATCCAGATAATGTTCGATATAATTTTCCTGTAATCTACATGTGAATATACATATATGTACCAAATTAGAGCTCTCTGTTTATTAATACGGGGTTTATTAGTACGGGAGTAACTCGTACTAGCCCGATTTTTTTTTAGTTGTCTATGAATCTAGTCATTTTTTTAATTTTGTTTTTAATTGACAGTTATTTTCGTTATTTTTTACATATTTTCATGAATTTTTAAATTATTTTCGTCATTTTTCAACTATTTCTTTCAATTTTTAATTATTTTCCACAATTTTCAATTATTTTCTACAATTTTTTCAATGTCCAATTATTATCTTAAAATTTTATAATTATTCTTTGATTATTTAAGTTATTTTGTTTCCAATTGTTGAATATTTTCGTTATTTTGTAATTTTTGTTGCAGTTATCAATTATTTTTTTCAAATTTTAATTTAATTCTTAAATTGTCAATTTATTTCCTCGACTTTTTATTATTTTTTTTTTCAATTTTAATTATTTTTTTCGATTTCCAATCCAGTTGTTCAATTTGCAATTATTTCGAACAGTTATTTCTATAATTTTTCAACTATTTTGTTTAAATTTAATTTTTTAAACTATTCATTTCAATTGTGTAATTATGTAGTCATTTTTCGAATTTTTTTTCAGCTGTCAATTATTTTCGTCATTTTTTAGATATATTTTTTAATTTCGTAATTTCCATTATTTGTATTTGCAAAAATTTATAGTTTTAAATGGCCAACAACAATGGAAAGTTAATGTTGCTAGTTGTTAAATAATTATAAATATGAGTAAAATAAAAGTTTAAAAGGATATAAACGTTATATTAGAACATTGTTAAGGAGGTTCTATCGTAAAAAGAATCAGCATTACCATTTTAATCAAATTTGGTCCACTGGTAGATAATGGTTTTATAATGATGTAGTTAAATTTTTGAGACCTCAAGGTACTTTTGAAAATACATGTAAAAATATAGACATATATGACATACGACTCAATTACCATAAAACTCAATGTAAAATGTTAAGAACGAAAACCCTTAAAACTTTTTTCACAAGTACCTAGAGGTCTTAAAAATTTAACTGCATCATTATAAAACCATTATTTACCAGTGAACCAAATTTGATTAAAATGGTAATGTGAATTCTTTTTACAATAGAACCTTCTTAAATAAACTACGTTTTTTCTAATTTCAGAGTTCCACCAGTATTGCACCAGCAATGGCAACCAGTACTGCACAGTAACAGTACTGATCAGAACTGGTCCATTACTGCACCAGTAGTCAATTTCTTATTGGGTACAAGTTGATCCAAGTAGGATGAGATTGTTTACTAGAATCTACTACCATTTCCTTGCCTAATCTAAAATCCAAGTAGAAACCAGTTCATTTAGGCAACTATATACTAGGGTATTCAAATTAAAACCAGTTGATTTTGAAGTTGGAATTCCGAAAAGTTTCACAAAGCTTAGAGTGTAGTGTCGATTCTAATTGGAATGTCAAATTTGAACAGAGTCCAAGATGAAACAAGTTCACCTGTAAGTTGAAATTACAAGTAGATCCAAGTAAGTTTTAAGCATACATTGTAACCATCTTGGTTTTACAAATGTATATCTATATCCTAGTTGGCACCAGTTCATTCTCTAATCGGTTGTACAAACTGTGCCAAGTAAGAATCTGAAAACTCTTAGAAACCAGTTCATTTCATACTCGCAATTCCAAACAGATCCCAGATTATCACAATCCACAAAACGTATCTTACTTGGAATGTCCATTAGACTGGAAGATTCCAACTGAAACCAGTTTGTCTTCTACTTTCATTCTAACTTTAGTCAAGCTGAAAACTTCAATCTACTTGTTTGAAATTGGAACTTACGTGACAATAACCAACTTGAAACCAGTAGAATTGCACTTCTACCCGGTTCTACTGGTCCTTTAATGTAGGGTTAATCAATTAAATGTGACGCCGCGCGAAAAAAGGGACCTATCGCCTAAAACGTTAATTTTACAGGGCGAGCGTTAGAAGTTGCAGCAATGCATTGCGACCAATATAAATTCTTACGCTTCATGCTTAATAACTCAAAAAGTAATTGATGGAAACAATTTTTGATTCTTTTAAATGAAAGAGCGACTAATAAGCTACCTTTTGGCATAAAAAAAATGAAAATTGATATTTTTTGCGATAGGTCCCTTTTCTCGCGCGGCATCACAAATAAATTAATTACAAAAGTAATAGATACTTCAATTAAATCATAAAAATAAAATATTTAATAATCAGAACCTAAAAATCTTTTAATTTTAGCAGTTGTATAAAATAACATTTACCTACCCAGAAAAAAAAACCTATTTATTTTTTTCTGAATCGGTCATAAGCTCAAGTGAATCTGCTTTCTTAAAAGGAAATTTTCGATAAACTCCGATTCAAATCATTTTAATTTTTCAAGTGTTTTTTATTTTTTAGAAATATGTTCAACAAATATTTAATATATTTGTTCAATTTTAAAAAGTATTATCAAATCTAAGAGCCCTGTAAATAATTTATTTAAGTAGCTCAATTAATTAAAAATTCCAAATTTTGTGTAAAATATGACAATCTAACCTCAAAATTTCAAAACAGATTCATAATTGTCAAAACCGATTCAATAAATTCTGTACTAATAAGAAATCACTTATTAAAAATAACTCCGATTTAAAACTATTCAGAATGTCAATCATTAATCTGCTTTCTTAAAAACTCCGATTCACTAGAGGTTTTATTCAATAATTTTTGTTTGCAAGATAAATTTGTACAATGTAACAATGTTTATGGTAAGTTTTGTGTCAAAATGATACTTACTCAATTTTTTAAGTGGAGAGAGAATTTTAGCCAAAAGCCTTAAGGGGGGTTTCTCATGGAAATGTCGGAAAATGAACATTTTTGATTTTACTTAATTATTTATTTATTTTTATAAATATCTATCTAAACCTGTTAACATATTAAAATTGAAGTATTTTGAAAGAGAAAAAAATTATTTTTAACACTTAAAATATCTGTGGCTGAAAGGCAGAATAACATAACTGCATTTTCATAGTTTTGAGAAAAACCTGTTTTTGTTTATTTTCTTGGTTTTGTAAAATCGAAAAATCAACCAATATTTTTGGTGTTTGGCATTGTATCCTATTTTCTAGTGTAGTTTTTACATCTGTTTATCAATTTTAATAAAATATAAACGCTTTAAAAAAGAATATCAATTCTTTTTTTCCATTTGAATGCAGTTATGCTGTTGTGTTATTAATTATTTTCTACGTAAATAAACATTTAAATCACTTTACTGTTATGAAACTTTAAAAAGCATTATTAAATTAACTCAAATCTGATGTTATCTCAAATTCGATAAAATGTTAGTTATGATGTTATGCCTTTCAGCCACAGATATTATATTAAAAGTTCATCTTAGTGCCGTGAAGTTGACTCTAAAAAAAGAAGGCGTTTTGCGGTAGACACGATTCCGCCATTTTGAATCACCGGAAACCTAAAAATCCAAAAGAATCTTGAAATATACATGTGTGGGCAGTCCGTATATTAGGAGTTTTACTTAAAACCGAAAAATAAAAAAATAGCGGGTTTTTGAATCGAAAATTACAAAAAACTACATTTTTTTTCGTACTTCAGGATGGCTGGGGTGGGAAGGGGTTACTAAGGCAGTTTATCCTGATATACGGACTGCAGACAGGTGTGCCTAAAAAAAGGCAAAAGAATTTAAGTCAATTGCTTTCTTGGTCTTCTCTGAACTACGTCTACCGAAAAAAACCATGATTTAGAAAAAAACGCGCTTAAAGCTAAGGGTAACACTTTTGATCAGACATCTTCGATAAACACACAATCGACTCAAAGCTGAATCGATGCGCGTCACGATAGCCACCTTATGTAACGGATTTATCTCAAATACTAACACTCGGATCGACTTAAACTTTTATGAAGGCATTTTTGACATGTTAAGGAGTAAATTTTTGCGAAAAAAATAATCGATTTTTCCTTGAGAAACCCCCCTTAATTAAAAACATTATAAAAAGAAGCATATAACATTATTCTAAGATTTGTTTATACAGAAACTTTATTCTGAAATGCCCTAATTTTTAATTTTTTTTTTTTAAATGTACATACTGATCTCGAAATGAACAAAAATTCAGTGCATGTAACACTACTGCACATGTTTTTGGGGTCTGGGGCACTACTGCGCAACAATTTGGTGCTTGGAACACTAGTTTAGATGTATTTATTGCTTGGAATACTACTGAGTATATATTTAATGCTTGGAACACTAATGCGCATGTCCTTGATGCATGGAACACTACTGCGGAATGTCTTTGGTGATGTAAGACTACTGCGCTTGTGTGTGTTGCTTAAAGAACTAGAGGGCCAAAAAATCTTATATAAGTTATATAAAATTCTTGAAATTCTCGGCTCACCAAATTTGTTCGGGTGCTTTTTTTCGAATTCTTAAATATTTCAGGTTGTTGAATTGATCTGTTAACTGAATTCATTTGTGACCACACACTGTTGTCGAGGGCTCGAAATATTTCGAGCACAATTTGTTTTTGCACAGCCTTAGTAAACATCGATTCCTAACAGCCTTATTGGATCCGCCATTTTGAATTTCGAAAATCTAACACTAGATTCGTATTCGTCGACTTCAAAAAACCCCGATTAACAAGTTTCAAAAGAACTGCATTGATTTTTAAAAAGTCCGACATATTGGATCCATCATTTTGTATGTTGGAAAACTAACATCAGATTCGTAATCAACGACCTCAAAAACTCCCGAGTAACAAGTTTCAAGCGAATCGTAATAGATTTTTAAAAAGTCGTCCGCCATATTGGATCCGCCATTTTGTATTTTGCAAAACGGTCTTTAGATGTGTACTCAGGGACCCCAAAAACTCCTAAGAATATGTGGAGTTTTTAAAAATCTTTTCCGCCCTTTTCATAGGATTTAAAGGGTATTTGTTGAGAAAGAATTTTATATAGACCGGGCGCTTGTAGTACTTGAGTATGCAAATTATGAGGGCGGATATTTGTTAATTGGAATATGTGGGAAGAGGGTGGGCGCACTCTCCCATATAAGGAAACCCATGTTGCCAAAAGAAATTTTGGTCACATTAGCCGACTTTTTGATTTTATAGGTGAAATTTGTTTTTTTAATATATTTCAGTTAGTATCAACCTGGCGAAATTTTTGTATAAACATTTTTTGTAGAGAATAATATAGTTTACAACTTTTATTTAAAACTTTTTTTTCTAACTGAAATAAAAAAAACGTTATAAACAAAAATGTGTGAAAAGTTAAGGGATGACAATGTTTGTTAGTAATTTAATCTTTAATTACTAATTTTAAAACAAAAATAGTTCAGGTGTATTTTGAAGAGTATTTTCCAATGATTAATTTGAATGACATAACTTTTAATTATCTTTATTTGTATAGACTTTACAGAACAACAAAGGCGGTTAAGTTAGAAAAATAACGGCTTCTAAAAGCCTACTTGCTATAAAAGTCTCTCAATACAGTACGAAAAATGTGCAAATACTAGAACCCTGCACCGCCGCGCCATGCCGACGCCGCTTTCGTAAAAGCTAAATTTGGGATTTTTATTATTTTTATACGTCATAATTGATTTTTTTCTCAGAATTTGAAACTCAAAAATTAACTTAACAATTTTTCGACATTATGTCAATTTTTTCTGGAAGACTGAAATTTTTTCTTTATTTTTCTATATTGGCTTCATATAGTACGCACTGCGAGATTTAAAACGCTTTTTTAAAAATTAATTTACAATAATTTTAAAAGAAGTTATGAATTTTTGAATTTATGACATTTATAACCACATTAACGTCTGAAATCACAAAAATCGTAGCTTTACTATGGAATATTACTACAAGTAGAAACATTTTTTTTAAATGGGAATAGGGTTTCTTTACGGTTTTAGGATCGTTCTATAAGCTTGCGGGCTCAGATTTCATTTTTATCCATATGAAAAACCAATATGGCGGCTTTTTTGAAAAAATGTACAGATAAATCAACAAGTTTTTGTTTTAAAATCATTATTTCTTCCCGAAAACATTCTTTTCATGCGTACTTAAGCGGCACAAACTGTTGGCAGATTAAAAATATGTTTTAGTTTATTCATCAAATTCAATATGGCGGCGACACAATGGCGGATATTGTAAAAAAAGTAAAAAATTAATATCTGTTAGACCAATCTTTAAGTTTTATATTCAAATTAAGGTATTTCTCCGATGGGCAGTCCCTGACAAAAGTTAGTATTTCAGTTTATAGCGATTATTAATTAATATAATTTATTTTCGTCCTTATTCATTACTATTAATAGTTAATCGGACATCGGCCAATAGTTTTTTAATGGAAAAGTTTAAATTTGAACCCATCTAACCTGAGCCTAAATACGCCTTAAACCCCTCAGCCACCGTAGTTATAGTCTTTCCGGGGAAATTTATGTATTAAACATGACTAAGATTTTGTAAAGTTGTTTCTATAACTACGGTGGCCGAGGGGTTTAAGGCGTACTTAGGCTTAGGTTAGATGGGCTCGAATCCCGTTGGCGAGATTTTTTTTTTTAATAATATATTTAATTTAAAATATTTAACTTAATACTTAGGTGTGTTCGCACATGAGTTCGTACGTGTGTTCGCACACGTGTTCGTACATACGTACGCAGATGAGAACTCACCCTACCGATAGGAAATCACTGGAAAATTATTGGAAGCTCACTGGCCCAGTGAGCTACTAGCGCACTAGGGTTTATTGCTACACTCAGGCCAGGTCAAAATTTATTGCCCATTTTGAGGTAGTCCTTTTAAATTTAGTTCCAAAAGAAATTAAAATTATATTGTCACAAACCATCTGTGGCTCTTTATTGATTATATATTTTCATGTAGATTTCTTAAAAAATATTTTTCTGAAAATTCAATATATAGCGTATGCGAGTATTTACCTATATTAAAAATTGTGTCAAAAATATAACAATATAATTATTTACAGAGAATAATATTAATTAAAAAGCTAATTATGATTTAAAATTATTAATTAATTTTATTGTTTATGAATTATAAGATTAGTTTTTGCAATTGTTATTTTCTATAAAAAATATAAATGTCTATAACATATATTCTAATAATTAATTATTCTTTAAGTATTTTATTGATTATAATTTTAATTTAATAGTATACATTTTTAAATGGATTTTAGAAATTCAGAATAGTGAAATATTGAAGATTTCAATTGTTGTATTGCAGACCTGAAAAAGTAAAATTATATAAATTCCAGATAATAAAATGCCGGGTTGAAAAACATGAACTTAAATGACAAAAGAATTGGAAATCTACTGTTAAAGCAGGGATCCATTTTATATCCCCATGTCTATTGTTACCCCAGCTAATAATTTTTGAACCCTAATATTTTATGACTTGAAATTTCTGCAATTTAATTATTAGAAATTTTTAATTAAAAAATTTCGAATCTGTAATATTTCACGATTCCAAATATCTAAAATTTATTGTGATAATTTTATATTTTAAGAAATTATAAGGTATTTTGTAAACCATAAATATTACGTTAAAATTGATATAATTTTTTAAATCAAAGTCAAAGGGATATGTAGTAAACATAATAGAACCATGAAAATAGTTCAAGTTCATTAAAACAAATATAATTTTAAAATAAATAAACATTATTTTTAGCGTAATTATTTTTGTGCCCGAAGGTCACAAAAAGTATTTAAGTTGGTCATAAACCGCAAAAGGGCCCAAGAAATTATTTTTTCCTCCAGTGGAATTTCCCATTGCCATAAATCAGACATAATAAAAGACCCAATAAGTTTTGAGAGAGTAAATGTTTCAAATACTATCTGAAAACGCATTGAAATAGCCCAAAAAACTCAGTGATTTTTGCCAGTGAGTTTTCCAGTGAGTTTGTACCGGTAGGGCATATAAGAACGCTGTTTCAATTTCATATTGAGTAACGTTATACGCGGCGCATGACGGAACTTAATGTAAGAACTTACATGCGTTCGTACCTATGTTCTTACATAAGATCTTATACTAGATCTCGTCTGTGTCACCTGAGATCTTATATGCGGACTTATGTAAGTAAATACCTACCTTCTTACGACAGATTTCACGCACGTTTTTACAGTATGGTACTAACTGAAATACTAACTTTTGGCAGGGACTGCCCATCGGAGAAATACCTTAATAAAACTTGGTACATAGGGTTTTTTGGGTTGCAGATTATGAAGTTGTTAATAATTTTTTGAAATTCAAAATGGCGGATCCAATATGGCGGACGATATTACGAAATGTTCGCCCAGATTTATAAAACTTGGTATACAGGAGTGTTTGGAGGCGCTGATTACGAATCAGTTAATATCGAGTATCAAGCGAATCCAATTACCTTTTCAAAAATTATCCGCCATATTAGGGCCGCCATTTAAAATTTTAAAAAAGTATTATTCGGTGCGCCGGCGCACCGCCGTACGCCGGATGTTTTTTAGTTGAACACCGCCGCCGTTAAAATTTTCATCAGCGCAGGGTTCTAGCAAATACACTTTGTTTAAAAAGAAGGGTGGGTTTTTGTTGATTGAAACATGTAGAGGATACTATCTTATATAATAAAACTCATGTTTCCACTTAATATTTTGGTCCCTTTAGCCGCTATTTTATTTTTAAGGATGACATTTGTTTTTTAATATATTTCATTAAATATCAATCTTATCAAATTTTTGTTAATACATTTTTTGTAGAGAATAATATGATCCACAACTTTTATTTACAACATTTCTTTGTAATCAAAGCAATAAAACAATTATTATCAAAATACTGTTAAACTAACTGTTTCATCTATTAACTTTTAATACTTTTTTGTTAATAACTTTTTTATTATTTTAATTATTAAAAAAAGTTTTAAATAAAAAATGTAGATCATATTATTTTCTAAAAAAAAATGGGTGTACAAAAATTGTGTGGGACTGATATTTAATGAAATATATTTAAAAACAAATGTTACACTTAAAAACAAAATGGCGGCTAAAGGGGCAAAAGTTTTAAGTGGCAACATATGTTTTATTACATGAGAGAGTGTTTTCTATATGTTTTAATAAACAAAAACCCGCCTTCGTTTTAAAAAAAAAGTATTTGCACGCTTTTCGTACTGAATTGAGTGACAGGCGTTTAAAATCCGTTATTTTTCAAACTTACCCATCTTTGCAGTTCTGTAAAGTCTATACAAATAAAGATAATTAAAAGTTATGGCATTCACATTAATCGTTAGAAAATATCCTTTAAAATATATCTAAACTACTTCTGTGTTAACGACTTTTTTATTATTTTAATTACAAAAAACTCTTCATAATATACCTGAACTATTTTTGTCTTAAAATTAGTAATTAAAGATTAAATTAATATCAAACATTGTCATCCCTTAACTTTTGATCAAATACCTTCATCTATTGAATTCCATGTCATTACTTTATTGACAGATTTATTAGTTCATAAGCATAAATCTTTAAAGCAAAAGTCTGAAGTTTTTGAAATAATAGCATGTTGCTATCAAATCGCTGCTATCTACTCAATTGTTAATTTACTTAAATCAATAGCATATTTTAATATTTATGTAACATAGTTCTCTTAAAATGTTGTCATGATATTTTTGAAAGAAATATTTGAGTATTTGAATCATACAAGAAACTGTAGAATTGTAAACACCCTGCTTTAGATTTAATAGCATATGCTTTCGTTTCGAATAAACGGCGTATTTGCGGACTGCCAATAGCAGATGCTATTGAATCCTTAGGCACTGTATTTAGCCCATTATCGCGTAGGTCTTGGCAATGTTCTTCCCCCACCTCTTGGATTGTAGCTTATATAGGCAGTTCGTAAAACGGCTACCAGCGAGCGTATGGCATAGTGGTTAGAGCGTCGGGCTTTAGGCCCAGGGGTTGCGTGTTCGAGACCTCTCAGCATCAAATATTTGAATTTATAAGTTGTGCGTTAGAATTAAGATGTATAAAAATAGGTTTTTTAACAAATGAACTCGGTTAATTTTAAACACGCAATTCTACAAATATGAGAATTTTTTTTCTTGTTTCACTTGTAAAAATGTATAAAATATTGTATTTTTGAATTTCTTTTCACGCTAGTTCTCTTTTAATAATTTTTTTTTTTTGTAAAATAACCCAAGTGAAACAGTTTGCAGACTTTCCGTGGATATTTAGCAGACTTTCAGCAGACTACAGTCCGCAAAAAGTCTACGGAATGTCTGCGAAAAATCTGCAGAATGTTTGCGTAAAGTCTGCGGAATGTCTGCTGTTGTTCTATAGAAAGTCAAGAGAGAATCTATGAAAAATCTGCTGGAATTCCGCATGATAGAAACTGCAGAAAGTTTGCGAAAACTCTGCGGAAAGTCTGCAAGAAATTATCAGAAATAGTCTGTGTCAAGAAAGAAGGAAAATCAATTAAAAAGAAAGTAGTAAATCTGTGAAAAGACTATGGATAGTCTATAAAAAAATAAAAATAATAACAAAATAACAAAAAAATTTGGAATTTTAAAAAAGTAACAATAAAAAAGGAACATATCATTCCCACGTCCAAGTCGTTAGTTATGGGTTATGCTAAGAGAAATATTATATTCACAACTTATAATTATAAAAATCTAAGTTGAAAAGCGCAATTAACCTCTTTTACTTTATATTCAGCTATCGAAATTCAATTTTCAGCAACCCCATGCCCAATAACCCAGAGTATCAATTTTCCGCCATTTTGAATGTAAAAAATATAAGTCGAATATCGTTTTCAGAGACCCCAAGAACCCCCAAGTATCAAATTTCAATTGAATCCGATGAGTTTTGAAAAAATGTATCCGCCATTTTGAATCTGCCATTTTAAATTTTAAAAATCTAAGTCGAAATTCGTTTTCAGCGAACACAAGAACCCCAGACTATCAAATTTGAGTGAATCCGATAAATTTTTAAAAGTTTATTTGATATTTTGGATCCGCCATTTTAAATTTAAAATATCTAAGTCGAATATCGTTTTCAGCGACCCCACGGACCCCTAAGTATGCTAAGAATTTTAAAAAATGTATCCGCCATTTTGGATCTGCAATTTTGAATTTTAAAAATCTAAGTCGAAATTCCTTTTCAGCGACTCCAAGAACCCCCGAGTGTCAAATTTCAAGTGAATCCGATGGATTTTTTTTTAATTTAATTGCTATATTGGATCCGCCATTTTGAATTTTAAAAATCTAAGTCGAAATTCGTTTTTAGCGATCCCAAGACCCCACGAGTATCAAATGTCAAGTGAATCCGATAAATTTTTAAAAATTTATCCGCAATATTGGATTCGCCATTTGGAATTTTGAAAATCTAAGTTGAAATTCGGTTTCAGCGACCCCAAAAACGTAGAAATACGAGATATGAAGAAAATCGGTTGGCTGGAAAAAATAGGCGCGTATCCAGACAAGGTTTTTAGGGGTGTTACGTTTACACTACAACTAATTTTTTTTACTATTATAAAAATAATTTATATTGCGTTATTTATATGATTATTGTTGTTATTTATAGTCATTTTTGCATAATAATTGATTGTTCGCAATATTGTTATTATTTATAATGATTATTGCATAATAATTGATTGTTTTCAATATTATTATTATTTATAATGATTATTGCATAATAATTGATTGTTTTCAATATTAACATATTATTTATAATAATTGTTGCATAATAATTAATTGTTTTTAATATTAATATATTATTTATAATGATTGTTGCATAATAGTTAATTGTTGTCAATATTAATATATTATTTATAATTATTATTGCATAATAGTTTATCTTTATTATAATGTTAATTATAATATTAATATTGAATTGCATAAAAATTATTGAACGCAATATTTCATTATTTCATAATTGATGCAAGTTGAATCTAAACACACTGTACAATTTGAGAAAGAAGAAATGAAAGAGAGAGAGCGAGCGAGAGAAATAAAGAGAAAGAAAGAGTAAGAAAGAGTAAGAAAGAATAGCTTACACGCTATAGCATATGTTGTGCGTCTCACTACGTCTAATTGCGCATGCTTGACTCTCTTGCGCGGATAAAGAGCAAGAAAGAAAGAAAACGCAAAGACGAAGGAGAAAAGGAAATAAAGACGATTGCAATTTTCTATGTTTTTCAACTTAATGAATACTTAATGAATACATTAATATACACACATCTATATATTCTTATTTATATTTTTATGAAAAAACACATAGATTTAAACTGTATTAAGATTGTAAATCTATGCTCGGTGATCTAATGTCAAGCGCATTGCTGACCCAGATGACACCGATCGAGAGTAAAAAAAATAAAAGGAACAAGAGAATGCGTATGAAACATACTGATAATGCCTACAACTCTTAATTACAGTACACGTCTTTTAAATTTGATAATCAATTGTGAATTATCATAATTCAACACATTGAGATGTAGACATTACTAAAACTATAAATATTTTTATTACATTATAAATACCTATGTAAATATACATATATAATATATATATATATCTTCCTATATTACCAAAAGATATCGCCGTCGCCGCCGCCGCTGTTTCAAGAATTTAGCCCTATGACATATATATATAGCTATATATAGCATATATATACATATATATGTACCTAGCTATATATATATATGTCATAGGGTTAAAATATTGAAACAGACTTCAGCGATGGCCCCTCTCCTCCCATCTCCTCCCCATCCCTGCCACACCTCCACCTCTACCCCTCTATATATGTCATATATATATAGTATATATACCTAGCTATATATATATATCTCCCTATATTATAAAAAGATATCGCCGCCGCCGCTGTTTCAAGATTTGACCGCCTACAGGGTTGCTACGTATAATTTACAGGCCTGGACCAGTCTTGAGCCAGTCTTGAGTCATTCTTAAGCCAGTCTTAAGCCAGTCTTGAGCCAGTCTTGAGCAAGTTTTTAACCAGGCTTGGGACAGTCTAGAGCCAGCTCAAGACTGGACTAGGCCTGGCTTAGTCAATTTTTAGCTAGGCTTGGGAGCAAGGCCTAGGCCAGCCTTAAGCCAGTCGTGGGCGCAGGATTGGGTCTATGCCAAAATTTTCTTTAAAATAAATTTTAGTAATATTATGTATAATAAATAAAAAAGCATTTAAAATAATTAATGTTTTTCAATGAACTAACATATTGAGTTAAATTTTTTTATTTTTTGATGATGAATTTTTATTATTATAATCATTTCTCTTATTTTCTTAAGTCATTTTAACAGCGACAGACACGAAATCTTTTTGTTGTTTAGGGAAATATTAGTGGAATTTGAAATTTAAAGCAAAATAAATTTAGAAATTTTATAAATGTTATTGACAAATTAGTAATTTAATATAATTATTGTTTTAAAAGAAGATTTTTTTAAAAATAATTATGAAAATATAAGACAGAAAGAGCGCAGGTATCTTTTTGGATAATTATTATTTTTAAATAACCTAAATCTTATGAATATAAAAATGAATTAAGAAAAATAAATTTTAGAAATATTATATAAAATAAAAAAGAAATTTAAAATAATTAGTGTTCTTCAATGAAGAAACAAATTTTAATCAGCAATTAAATTAAATTAAAAATTAAATGAAAAGTAGAAAATTTTACATATACTTTGAAGATTATGTATTCTTTCTTTTTATAATTTTTCAATTTTTACACTATAAATTTCACATTGATTTAATCTCCTTTTTATAACTTTAAAATTTTGAACAATTCCAAAAAGAATTTTGATTCCATGTGGAGTTTTAAATTTTCATGAAAATGTATAAAATGGCAAATATAAAACATTATTGTAAATCTTAAATTATTTGTTTACATTTACAAATAGATATTTTCATGTTTTATGTTTGACAGTTCCACATTTGGCGCAAAAGAAAAATTCTAAATTATATTTAAATTAAATATTTAAATATATATGTAAATAATTTATATTTAAATCTAAATTATATAAATTATATTTATGTGAAATTTATAGTGTTGAGTATAATAATAATAATAATAATAATAATTTTCTTTTTTTTGTATTCAATATTATTTGAGAAGTTAAAATTTGTATTAACTTAACTTGTAATAACTTAACTTATTTTTAATTATTTATAATAAACTACTGATAAAAATTGAAGGACGGATCGACAGAAGAAAATTTTGAAAAAATACAACTAAATTTAAATTGTTACATCGTGATTCAATTTAAGATAGAAACTTCAAGTTGGAAAATTTAGAAAGCTTATTTTCAAGCGTCAAGCTTCTATCTAACTTTTGGATCAAGATGTAATAATTGTAATTGAGTTGTATTTATCTAATTTTTTCTTTTCTATAAGAAAGACAATTTCAAAAGATTGTTTCAGTGTATTTAAAATATTTTAATACATTTTTAGGTTAGGTGAGATATAAGATTGGTTTGTGATAAACTTTAAAGCTTATTACACCTCCTCGCGGTGCATCTTGGAAAGAAATTTTATGAAAATTAAGTAACCTAAAAATTTGTTTAAAGTTTATATGAATTTTTTTCAAAGATTTTGGTTAAAAACCAATCTATAAAGAGTATTATTAAATTAAAATAAAGGTAAATATATTTACAATTTTAACTTTTTGATATAAGTTTAAAATATTTGCATTTATTTTTATATAAAAACATACCTTAGATAAAAATTAATTGAAATAATTAACTATATAGGCTACTTTAATTAGAGAATCTAAATTTTAATGAATATAGTTATTTATGTATTTTAATATGTACATTAATATATATGAATATTTATTTTAAAACTTAAAAGTAAAACTTGAATTGAAACTCAAGTTAAAGAAGTTTAAAGTTAAAAGCAGGGGGGCGAAGCCCCCCTAGTATATATATATATATATATATATATATATATATATATGTATGTATATGTATATGTATGTAAGTATGCGAGTTTACATAAGTGTATTTGTACGCATATAAGTATAATTGAATTTTAAAAGATTATTAATATTATATTATATCTTATTGTAAAACTTATCGAAAATGTCATCGAATGCATTATAATTTGCATTAATTTTTATTATTAATTTATAATTAGATAATAATAATTATAGTCCTAATTATAATTATAATTATATAATTACAATTATAATACTGCGTATTATTTATAATTATAATATTATAATTTGCAATATTATGTAATATTTTTGATCCACAATGCAAGTCTCCTGAGATGAAATTATGACATCATTAGCCCCCACGAAGCATCGAATAAGATGAGCTCCGCCTACCCAAATTATGCTGATTGGCTATTAGATGACCTATTTACATGGAATTGGAAAAACTGTCAACGCCCTATCTTCTATGACCAATAGCATCATCTTACAACTCTATAAAAGCCACGGAACTCTATGCCGCAGCGTCACTTTTCTTCAGTTCTAGTTTTGTTAAATACATTACAAGTAGTTCAGTTGTCCCATCAGTGTAAGCCTTTTGTATCAATTTCTGAAACCGGGTTCTGATTTTTAAAAGTCTAATAAGTATTGTAACAAATATCGAAATTAGACAAATTCAAACGGATCCAAAGTACTCAGATTGAGACATTTGGTATTGATGTAAAACTTTGGTCAAAATACGATATTTGATTTGTTAAATTTCGTCAAGCGATAACTTACAAAATCATACTCGTCAAGACTTCCAACCACACAAAAATCTAAATTATAAGTGAACAACGAAACCAAATAATTCAAGAACCAAAGAAAAGTTAATATTTGGTAAGAATTATTAATATTATTACTACTACTATTACTTTATTACTCTGTTAAAACATCTATACTCTTGTATTCTTTATATTCTTGTATGTTTATTCTTGTATATCTTATTTCGTCTTAATAAACCATTTCTCTTTAGATAATCTCTTTTTACTTATATTTCCGATAAAACAATATCATAACTATTCCCATAGAATAGAAAAACAACAACGATCCTACAAATAAAAATTATACACGAGACTTACCACCTCGTCTGAACATTTACTAACGAACTCCGACATTTATATTAAATTTTATCGATCACGCGAAGTATATAACGTCTTTTGTTATAAACGTAACAGGGAAAGTTTTATATATCAAAGCGTTAAACGATAAAATTTTGTTTTGTCTTAAAGTTCTACGCCTTTAAGGAATACATTCTCATCACTGCACTCGCGCAAGTGTTGCCTCTAAATGTCATTAAAAAAAAAACACTGAAATTTTTATTTAAACTTATTGATATTAGTTGCCTCCCACCTCCACATAATTCTATAGTCGAGAAACATTAGTCTTCGCATCAATATAGTATAAAATTCAAACTTAAAATACTGTTTAGAGCAATAAAATTCGTTCTTATTAGGGAGCGTTCATAAATTACGTAACGTTTTTAGGGGGGGGGGGGGGTATCAAAATTTTCCGAAAAAACGTTACGTACTTTGTGAACGTTATATTATATTAATAATAACGAAATAATAATATTGATTCATAAATGTTTTAATTATTATAAGCTTTAATTTTTTTCGCAGATTTGAATTTCAAAATTTTAGTCATATTTTTGGAGGCAGAGAGGCAATTTTAATCTTTTCCTTTAAGGTAGTATTATAGTTTGTATCGATCAGAAAATCAATGTTTGTATTTTTTTATTTTTTGTGGTCTACATTCACGGTTGGACGGAAGTCGGAAAGTTCCGACCAAAAATGACTAGAAAATTGGCAAACGGGGATGTTTTAAGCTACGTTTGGATATTACAAATCCGTTCGATTTAAAATCCTAGCTGATCGTTTAAGCGAGTTATCGTGAAATCAGTCCCAAATGTGACATAATTTAAAAATTTTCGTTCTTAAAACTTTACAAACTCTTACATCTTGTGACTAAAATTACAGTCAAACTTCTACTTAACGAAAAGCAATTTGACGTTTTCGTTAAGTAGAAGGTCATTAAAATGTTATTAGTGAGTTTACGTTCAGGGATGTAACAACCATTTTAAATCACAGGATCTTTAAATATTCACAATACGTTGTTGTTTTAATGTTATATTTCTCCAAAATAAAATTCCTCGCAACACCCGCACTAATATCTTTTAACACTTCACTTTTTTCTTTAAATGTTAAAAATTTTCTCATCATTTTTGGCGACATAATAACTTCTGCTCAAAACTAAGTGACACTTAAATTTTTCGGCCCTGAATTTGATGGTACGCACACAGTCATAACTCTCACCGATATACTCCCTTCTACGCTTCCGTAATGAGTTTTCGTTAAGCAGAAGTCCGTTAAGTAGAAGTTTGACTGTATTTAAAACCTCGAATTTTCATGTTTTTAAGGTCGCAGAATACAATTCAACGGACAGAAAAAAAATACAAAATGACGGATCCAAAAAGGCGGAAGATTTTTTAAAAAATTACTGAAATCAGATGAATATTGTTACAAGAAAGTTTTTGGAGTCGCTGAATACAAATTTGTTGGTGAAATTTAAAAAGTAATCCCTTTGACATTTTAAATTTTTAAATTCTGACAATGGATTCGTATTCAGCGACCCCTAAAACCATCAAGTAACCCTCATAACAAAAGGATATCCGTCAAATATCCGACGGATATTGGATAATTTGCAGGGATATTCTAAAAACGTCCTTAGAATGTTCTGGGACATTCTTAGGAAGTCCATCAGATATTGTAATTTCCGCTCTCTTAGATATCCTGAAAACATCCTAATAAGGATTTTTTCTGGATATTTGTAATTTAAACTAAATATCCTGACTATCTCCTGAAGATATCCTGTGATCTTGTGGATATATGCAGGATGTCTTATGAATATCCTGAGGATGTCTAGCACATATCCTGCGGATGTCCCGCAGATATCTTTCTACCGCCCAGCATAAAATTAAAAATAAATATGAATAAAAAATTCGAAATTAACTACCGAAGAATAATACTGTTTATTATTAACTTATATTACACTTATACATTATTAAAAAACATTTTAACACGTATTTTTGTACAAATTAAGTATCGCAACGCTTGCGGGGATTTGAACCTATATACTAACGCACCGAAGTCTAATACGCTAACCACCACGCTATACGCTCTTGACAATCCTAATTTATAAAGGTTCCTATATGGTACCGCTAGGAAAGATAAAAATTTAAGAACTAATAATTTAATTAATTTATTGAATATTCAGAAATTATAATTATTACTATCTATATATGTAGATTTTTCTGTTAATATATGTGACCTGGACAATGAATAGGGAGCTTAAGTGTTTAAGGGGGCATAGGCAGTCACAAAAATTAAAAAACCGATTTTTGGAGATTTTTTCGTGTTAAAGTACAGCATCTTAGAAATGTTGTCTCAAAATTTCAAGTCGATGCGAGAAAAATTGGAAGAGAGAGAGCGCGTTTTGTGCGCCGCTTATAAGGCCCCGGCCCGTGACTGTCGTGTCGTTTCTTGCGGCGCTCAATGGTTTAAAATCAGAATTTGATATTCAAATCAATCTTACAAATCTCTTAAGAATTTAACACTGAATGTTTTAAAAAAAGAAAATTGAAAATCCATTCAGCCGTTTTCTCTAAGAGTTAATTTGAACATCAAATTCTGATTTCAAACCTCTGCGATAGCGAGAAGGTTAAACGCGTTTTTCTCAAAACCACATTTTCTGAGACGGTGGACACTATATCTTAAACAATTACGCATCGATCATTTTGCAATTTTTTTACATCTTTTATACATATTTAGCTTGTACTTGAGCGGAAGACTTTTTTGTATAACGTTTAAAATTTGTTTAAAAAAATAAAAATGATCCATTTTTTAAGCAAAAATCACAATTTTCACTTCAAACTGCAATAAAAAATTTAAAAAATTTTTTTTTTCCAAATGTGCTTCGCTTAAGTACTAAACAATCTAATTTACTAACGAGAAATTTTTGGTTTTTTGATTTTAAATGATCCTGTCGGGACTTATGATGTCCACCACAAAAAAACTTTTTTTTTAGAAGCTTGAATAAATTTATTATAACTTTTATAATTTTTATTATTTTTTTATAAATAAATTCAGAAATGATCTTTAAATATAGGTTAATTTCATGCAAAAATTTAAAATAAAAAACCGTCATTCGTTTTTCTTAAAAAAAAAAAATAGAGAAAAACCGTGTATTTAAGCGTCCCTGACTGCCTGTGCCCCCTTAAACAAGGATTCGAAAAAAACGATCTTGAAGTTGACAAGTTAATATTGATACTTCTTCACGCTTTAATGGCTTTAAACTCCTTACTCAGGAGTTTTTGGGGTCGATGATTACGAATCCGATGTAAGTTTTTAAAAATTCAAAATCGTAGATCCAATATGGCGGACAAAAAATTAAAACTGGCTACTTGCGGGGTTTAAGGGTCGCTGATTACGAATTTAGTATCAGGTTTTTAAAATTCAAAATAACGGATGGAATAAGGTGGACAAAAAATTAAAAACTTATCGGATTCGCCTAAAACTGGCTTCTCGGGGATTTTCGGGGTCGGTGATTACGAATCTAGCAAATTCAAAATGTCCGAAAAAAATAAACAATTTATCAGATTCGTTTAAAACAGTTTTTAAGCGAATTTAATGAATTGTGTAATCTGCGATTTCAAATAAGTTACAATTATCGAGTTTCAAGAGAATCTGTCGATTATTAAAATCTTCATTGTTATTGACGCACTTGTATTTAGTTTCTTGTATTTTACCCTTACACTCAAAGCTTTTTCGCGTAAGTTGATTCTTTTGGATTACTAAACAAATAACAATAAATAAGTGAGTTTACAAATGTTATAATTGTTATAACATGGTAAAATTTTGCCATTTACAAATTTAGAGAATTTAGACATTAAAGAATTTATATTTCTAAAAGTTTAAATACCGGAATATATATAATTGAGATCTATTGAGAGAGAAGAGTTCGAGGTCTTTCTTGAAATTTGGTTGCTGTTTTTGTCTGGCTGCTTGATGTCGCTATTGACAGTTTGAGGCTTTTTGGTTGTTTGATACTGTTCAATTTGGTTATGATTCCGCTTTTGGCTTTTGGAAGCTACTTTTTTTTGAGGATTTTTGCCTATAATTTTAGAGAGACTCTGAATTCTTTATGTTACAGTTAAATTTATTTTGAGGCCGAGATAATTTAACTATTTAAAATTTCTTTCAGAAGTATAAATTTAGATTTCATTTTTTTATTAAATTTTGTGTAACCCAAGAAAGGATGGCGCCCTCCGGTTAAATTATGATGTTAGAGAATCAAACCTGTCCACTTGTGTGTAAAATAGAAGTCTTAAACGTTTAGATCCTAATTTTTAGCTTTTTGATTTAATTAATTATCGAGATTTAAGAATCTGAGATATAAAGTTCTTTTGTGCCAATTTTGAGATTATGATGCTGAAGTAATAAAGTTATTGTAGTTAATTAATTATTTCACATTACATTGTTATCGAGCTAGTCGTCTTCTGACATGACGTTTCACTCCGAGTTCAAGAAATTAATGTACCATTGCATGCTGATTTCTCAAAAAGTATAATTCGCAATCTCAGTGCGACAAGTACAGTGGTTTTTGGGGTTCACATGTTGAAAAAGCCGTAATATTGGATCCGCCTTTTTGAATTTTAAAAACCTGATGCTAGATTCGTAATCAGCGAACCCCAAAATCCCCGAGTAGCCAGTTTTGAGCGAATCCAATAAGTTTTTAATTTTGTCCGCTATATTGGATGCGCCATTTTAAATTTCCAAAAATTAACACCGAATTAGTAATCAGCGACCCCAAAAACCTCAGAGCTAGGAGTTTCAAGCGATTTCAATCAATTTTTTCCCGTTTTCCAGATTTTTAAAAAACAGTTTTTTTTCGCAAAAGTAGGGTAGAGTAAAGTAAAACCACCAATTTTTGACATTTCCAACTATAACTCTCAAAACAAAGTGGCTGCAGAGAAAAACTAAGTTACGTTTGAAAGATTGATCCTTTGGCTTCATTTTATTCTCAATACACAATTATTGATCTCTTCTAGATTCCGAGCTACAGCCGTTCTACATAACCCTTCTAATTTGTTGTTTTACCCAAATATTGGTAAAACCACCAATACCATTTTTTCACGAAAAAAACATCAAAATTAGTAAATAATAATTACGTAACAACTATTAGTACCAATATAAACATTTTTGTAATTAGTAAAATTTACTCTAAATAAAATATTGCAACAAAAAAATTAAAAAAATAGAATTTTATTTTTTTTTTCAAACGATATTATTAATATTAGTTTTTTGTGTGTATAACTTGAAAAAATGTTTAATACTAAAGGCGAGGCCAAAATCTACAAGTAGATTTTTCTATTGTGGGCTCACAAAAAAAAAAAAATAAACTTATAAAGCGTGCAAAAAGACATTAGTAGTTTTCCTGAGCGCCGCGTTGGTGATTTTGCCCCACCTGCAGATTTTAGAAAATAAAACACAATAAACCTCGAAACAGTTACGAAATCGCCAAATAAACAACATAATCACACTTGCAGCACTCGAACAAATAAAATACAATGATCTGTCAGCTCAAATTATTCATAATTTACATAAAATCATATTCTGATCAAACAGCAAAAACTTTGACATCATGAACCAATTTCAATGTTTATACTGTATTGCGGCAGTCATTGAAAGCCAATTGGTGGTTTTACCCCATAGTGGTTTTGCCCCATTCTACTCTACTCTTCTTTAGCTTCAGCTTTAATTTAAACTTTCTGACAAGTTATGACTTTGAAATAAAGATTTATTTAAGATTAAAATTAAACCATTATTTTTATAAAGAAATAAAAAATGTTCTCTACTATCGTCTCAAAACGAATCATAACCACCTCACGATGAACCAAAGGGAGATTCCGCCGATGGCCAGGCCTCGATGAGAAAATGGAACAAGCGACCTTCCAGAAGTTTTAAATCTGAACTTACCACTGCTTCAATGAACTCCGACTTCGGTCTCGTCGACGCGATCCTGGGATGGGACAAAGGGAACACCAGGAGGGTCTCTAAATAATTTCGCGAATTCACCAATTATCAATTTATTCCACTGCTTCACATTTACAGGGTTTTACAAAAGTACACGTCGCACTGAAGGAAACACTTCCCTTCGTAAAATATTCCAAAAACTGACTCGTATCCACTATGAGTTCCCAAAAGGATTGTAAAAACTTAATGCACACAAAACGCACGTGTTTCCTTTTTCACGCCCGGAACGATAATTTGCCTCGACCGGCTGATCGAGCCGGCTCGTAGATTAGAAAGGGGTGGGGGCTCCGCCCCTCAAGTACTGGCTTCTCCCTCAGTATCACCGCCTGGGTCGAACCTCTCGCTCCAATTTCCCGCGAAAATCCAACCTGAAAAAGAAAAGAGGGCTCTGCTTTGACGCGGGAAAAACGGAAAAACCGCGCAAACACCCCACTCGAAACGGTATTGGCTTATTTATGGCCAACGAATTTATAATTCGAAAATATACGGGGACTGCGACGAAACGGAAGTCAGGCGCAATTTAGGGCCGTAACACAAACAAGCCACCCTTGCTGCTTCGACTTATGAACAACATATTATAATCTAAAATACTAATTAACAACTTATTCTTTAAATCACCTCGTCCGTGACGAACTGCTTCGTCACGATCCCCTCCCCTAGGCCGATACTAACTCGTAGTATCGCCTACTCAAATAAAACCAAAAGAAAAATTTCTTCACTAATAAAAAAAACATTTTACTCACCCTTCTCACCCCTCCAGAACCGAACTACTGTGTAGAATCGTCATTCCCATGACGCCGTTCTTCCAAAAATTGCAGAACGGCAACGTCCCGGATTTGTGGTGGACAATCCCGCAACATCTCCAACAATGAGCTCATCTCCTGGAGGAACGAACCGCCAGGGTGGTCCGGAAGTGCCGGTGGCTCCCCCCCTCGAGCAA
Source organism: Ganaspis brasiliensis (assembly GCA_037103525.1). Lineage (NCBI taxonomy): Eukaryota > Metazoa > Arthropoda > Insecta > Hymenoptera > Figitidae > Ganaspis > Ganaspis brasiliensis. The sequence continues at coordinate 697,176 of JAZKLR010000633.1, read as the reverse complement.
TTTCTAGCACTTACCGTCCTTGAACCGGCAACAATACTAACACCGGTTCAATCCGTTGTTCTGGACGTTCTCCCGGCATCTCCAGCTGGACCATGGCCAACTCCTGGGCAACCATTGGTTCCTCCGGACCCTCCAGCTCCATACGCACCTCCCGTTCCACTGGAACTTCCACTCTTCCCTCATTTCCGGAGATATTTCCCGCCTCAGCCAATTCCACCTCCGGCTTCTCTCCTTGGTCGGCAACCGAGGCGTCGCGGGAATGAATAGCTCGTCTCTCCACTTCCCGCCGGTATTGCCACATCACGTATGCATCCTCACACCGGGGACAACGATGCATCCTAACTCCCTTTCTTCCACAATTATTACAAAAATCTCCCCGCCGGGGATGAGGGCATCTGATCCTGAGATGTCCCCGACGCCAACAATTAAAACAAACGCCAGGAGGCGGGTCCAAAGACGGAATCGTGGGGATGGGCTTGAAACCTCCAAACCAGACCCCCCTGATTTTAATCGGCAACGGGGCCCTTCCCCCCACGGGTGGCTGACATCCCGATGGTCCAGGCACAGGCTGCGGTGGATCACAGGGCTCCGGCGGTCCTGGGGGAGTTATCGGACGCGGGGAGGGGGCGCAGGGAACCCCTCCCGTGGACTGAAAAAATCTTCCTTGCTTATATAGCTCCTGCGGATCCCCTCCCTAGCTTCTTGACGCTTCCTCTTCAACTCGGCAATCAATGCTTGGTTCCGTCTTTCCTCTTCCTCGAGGTGCCGATCTAGGTCAGCAACCGCACTGCTACTATCAGCCTCCACCACCGAATCGTCTTCTTCCATATGCTGAGAAAGAGACTGCGTGTCTTCGGCGGTGGAAACTTCCATCTCAGGACATTCCCTGTTTTGGTCCTTGTCACCCCAAATCACCTCCATTGAGACTTTCGTCAAAGGTTCGACCAAAACCCCACCGGCCGCTTCATCGAACCCCTCCTGACTTTCTAATTTCTTTTTCTCCTCGTTCCCCTCCTGAATTTCCAATTTCTTTTTCTCCTCATTCCCCTCCGGAATTTCCAATTTTCCTTCTAGATCCTCCTCTATTACTTGGTCTTCCCGCACCTTTCTTTCATTTTGATTTTCATCTAATCCCTTTTCACTCTTCTGACCTGTTACTCCCTGTCTCTCCATCTCGTCCCCCTCCTTTGATTTCCCTTGGTCAGCTGCGGCCCTTCTCCTTCTCCTTTCCTCCTTTTTCTTTTTACGGTCAGAGTTGGGCTGCGCCAGATCCAACTGAGGAGGGAAGGGTGAAAATATCTGAAAACCAAAACAACTGTTAACAATCCAAAACTTATTTCCTAGGCGGTATAAACCGTTTAAGATCGGTTACATGCACCTTATTAACGCGGCGATTTTCACCTGTTTTCAACCCATATACCGTGTCGGACAATTTTTCACAAATCTCAAATGGCCCTTCAAACTTCGGTGCCAATTTGGCCGAAAACTTTTTCACCGCGTTTGATAATTTATGCGTGCGCCACAATACTCGATCCCCCACCTGAAATTCTGCCACCCTCTTGTTTGTATTGTAATATACCGTCTGTTTCTCTCTCTCCTTATCGATAAAACGAGCCACCAGATCTCGCAGTGCGTCTAGTCTTTTTAACCGATCGCCCCATACTTCCGGATCAATTTTTTCGACAATCTTCCTTCCTTCTACTTCTCTCCGCAAACTCTTTACCGGTTTTGGATTACGCCCAAAATTTAAGAACGCGGGTGAGACTTTGGTTGTCGACTGCACAGCCGTGTTCATAGCGTGTCGAAACTCATGAATGTGCTTGTCCCAATCTCGGTGGTCTTCCCCGATAAAGGTCGCAACCATAGTTTTAAGGACGCGGTTGCTTCGTTCGACCGGATTCGCCTGCGAATGATAGGGCGGAGTAGTGAGGTGTTGAACCCCATAATCATCCAAGACTGAATTTAGGACTTTATTATCGAATTCCTTACCATTATCCGTCAACATGAACTCTAGCGTCTCCCACCTAAATAAAATCAGCTCCTCAAACGCCCTCGCAATGGACTTACCATCCACAGACCTCAAAGGTTTAACCTTCACCCACCGAGAAAACAAATCCTGAAAGACCACTAGGTGGCGACACTGACTTTTGCTTGGCGGAAATTCCATGCAATCAGCTGCCACCACCACCCAGGGTCTTTCCACAATTCTGTGTCCCATAAGGCCTTGAGGATCTTCCTGTGAGACCTTATGGTACTGACACTGAGGACACGAGCGAACAAACTGTTGAACGTCATGCCAAACTCCCTGCCAATACTCTCTCGCGACTCTATCATAAGTTTTCTCGATTCCCAAATGGCCCGAAGAGAACTCTGAGTGTGCACTTGTGAGCACTCTTTCCCGATACTCTAATGGCACGACTAACTTCCACCCCTCTTCATCCCCTGTATACGGCAACAATAAAGGATCATCCCTGAACCGATATAATCTCCCCTCTAAAACTTTCCACCCCGGAAATCTGTTAGGGAACTTCACCACCAAATCGAGTCTTTTTAGGTACCACGGATCTGAGATTGTTTCAAACGCCGCCACCTCTTCGAACTCATCCTCGTACATCCTCGATAAGGCATCCGGAACATGGTGGCGAATTCCCCTACGGTGAACAATCTCGAAATCCCACTGCTGCATCTCGAGGGCCCAACGTGCCAATCGGCCTGTCGGCTCTTTTAAATTGCGCAACCATTTTAGAGCACTATGGTCCGTAATGGCTGTGAATTTATATCCCTCGATATATGGTCTCAATTTCTTGATTGACCACAGCAGTGCCAAACACTCTTTCTCCGTCACACTATAATTTCTCTCGTGTACAGATAGTGTTTTACTCACAAATACTATCGAATGTTCACCATCCTCCCCCTCTTGAGTTAGAACCGCTCCGATTGCATACCCACTCGCATCGCACTGGATTGTAAATGGCTTCGAAAAGTCTGGCCTTGCCAAGACTGGTGCCGAAGTCAATTTATTTTTCAGTGCTTGAAATGCCTCTTTCTGTTCCTCCCCCCACTCCCAAGCACGGCCTTTTTGTAGCAATCTTAATAATGGTATTTTTAATTCGCTATCACGTTGTATAAAACGCGAGTACCACCCTACCATGCCTAAAAATCGACGGAGCTGCTTAATATTGGTTGGTGCCGGATAATCAACCACTGGTGCGATTTTCTCGGGGTCCGGTCTCAACCCTTGACTGTCGAGTACATAACCTAAGTATGACACTCTCGAACACCCAAATTCGCACTTTTCCGGATTTACCACCAGCCCCGCCTCTGCCAATTTCTTCAAGACAATTTCTAACCACTTGAGATGTTCCTCATAATCATCCGTCACGATGATAATATCATCTAAATAGCCGAATACAAAAGGCTCGCACTCGGGACCAAACAACGAGTCAATCAACCTCTGGAACGTCATCGGGGCATTTGTGAGTCCAAATGGCATTCTTTTGAACTGCCACAAACCAGAACCAGGAATAGCGAAAGCAGTGTACTTTCTTCTCTCAGGGGACATCGGCACTTGGTGGTACGCCTGTTTGAGATCGATTTTGGAGATATATCGGGCCTTCCGCAATTTGTCCAAAATCAAATCAATAGGGGGGATGGGATATGCGTCTCTCACCGTCACTTTATTTAAGTCTCTGTAATCAATACAGAAAGGCAACGAACCGTCCCCCTTTTTGACGATCACCGGAGCACTGCTCCAGTCACTGGCCGATCTCTCAATCACTCCCCTCTCCAACATTTTCTGAACTTCCTGGTTCGTCCAGTCCAAAATCACCGGAGACATTCTCCGCGATCGATGTTTGATCGGAGTTGGATCAGTGACTCTAATACTATGCTCTGTCATAGTAGTCATACCATGTTCCAACTCCTGTGGTAAAATCAACTTATCCACCACTTCTTGAATCTTCGATCTCTGTCCATCTGACAACTCACAAATCCCCGCACATTCCGCAAAAATATCCCCCTCACGACTCATTTCCACGTCATTTCTCCTCCCCGGACACCAATCACCATACTCCAAAAATTTATGCCAATTTCCTCCTGGGCCTCTCCACTGACCTCTCCCAATCCTCACCTCCATGTCAGATGCTCTATAAACGTCCTGGCCTAAGATTAAATTATGGGAGAGGTTATCCACTACACGTAAGTCAAAAGGCTGTGAGAACCCGTCTATGGTCAACCACAATCTCAGTTTCCCTAACGATGCGGTTGATCCCCCTAACGCACTTCCGATTGCCGTATTTGCTTTGGTCAGTTTCTCTCGAAATCTCTCGGCCAATTCCGGCCCAACCACTGAAACCGTCGAGCCCGGATCGAACAAAGCTATATATGGTTTGTCCGCAATGACTACTTTAAAAAAGTATCGATTTTCCAATGATGAGGCGTCTATCCTCTCCTCCGTTACCTCGGGTGTTGCTGTATTCACTACAGCCTCACCCCTCCCCTGGACTGAAGATGCTGATGGAACATCATTAACTTCAGTACCAACCACATTCCGCATTAATCCCTCACCACTGGATTGCGTTCCAGCCTCGTTCGATTCCGTCCCCTCAACATTTGTTCTAAATCCGGTTTCGCTAGATTGCGTCCAATGCATAGAGAGTTCCGTCCCGACTCCATCACTCCCAACTTTACTAGGAACGGACGTTCTCAATATTAACTCCCCCTCTCCAGGAGGAACTTGCCTTACTTCGACAGGTGTCCCATTTTCCCCTCCCACCACAGACCATTGTGACAGGTTTTGAGAGAATGGGACACTTTCTTCCGCTCTAAACGTAGGTTCAACTTGAACTTCCGACTCCTCCGTCGGTTGACTAGACTGTCCCTCGACTGTCCCACTTATTTTGCTCTGTCCCACTTCGACTACCTCCTCATCAGACTCCTCCTTCTCCCCCGCTGAATCATGTTCCGCACGAATTAAAGTGAGGAAAATTTCAGGATCCTCTTCGTCCTCCTCTACTGTCCCGCAGATGAAGGTCCTGGGGGGGAAGGGTTGGTCGGTTCTCCCCCTGTCCCGTTTCCCCAGAGCCTCCTTAATTCAACACAATTGGGACAGTTTTTGAAAACTGTCCCACTTGTCCCACACACTTGGCACGCACTCCGCAGGTTCACGGGTCGTGGGATGGGGCACTCGTTGGCGTAATGTCCCTGTTGTTGACACCTGAAACAGGTCCTCAGTTTACATTCTGACGCCAGGTGTCCCACTGCCTGACATTGGTAACAGGTACCCGTAAAAACCCCCGGGGCACTAGGCCTGGTTACCTGAGAACGTCCCACTCCACTGAAACGATTCTGGTACCGTTGTCCCACTCCGAAGGGACGATTCTGGGGTTGTCCCAGGCTACTCACGGCACTAGTCGACGGGACAACAGGATTAGCCGTAACCGCCTGGGCATAAGTAACAGGTGTTTGTACCCCCGGCACCTGCTGGACCGCCGCTATGGACGCTGTCCCACTTGTCCCCAGACGTGTCCCATCTCCAACTTCCGCCATCGCTGGCTTACTCTGACTCTCCCTTTTCTTTTTACTTTTCCCCTGTTGCTTTGGGACAGATGAGACTGTCCCACCTCCATCCCCACCAGAATCAGAGTCAGAGAAACCCAGGAGAGCATCAACTTTTGCCCCTTTTAAAGACCCTCGGGGTGCTGCCGCCGGAATGCGCATCTTGTCCCGTGAAGGGGGTGGTACATATCTCTTGTCGAGGTCCTTAACCCTCTCGTAGCGTCTTAATACTCGCTCCATCCCCTCGATACTCTCAAAATCCGCATTCGACAATTGCCTGCGGTATTCCGGCGTCAATCCCTTAAACACCAACCTCAAAAACGCCTCTCGAGAAATGGGACGCCTCAAGTGTCCCACTATTACTCTTAGACTCATTATGAAATCAGAAATCCTCTCCCCCTTCGCCTGGGTCCGGCTACGAGCCTCATTCCAGACATCATAGTCAATTAAAGAAACTGAGAATTCTCGGAGGAACAATTTTTTAAATATGTTCCAAGAACTCACTTCTCGGCGCACCAGGCGTAACCAACGACTCGCGTTCTTCCTCAAAACACTCGGGAGGGCATCAATAATTTCTGAGTCACTGAATAAATTGCATAATTTGCAATCCTCCACTCTATCTAAAAATTCTTCCGCATCCTCCTTCTCCTCTCCGGAAAACTTTACATCCCAGTCCTTCAGGATTTTCAGGATTTTCGACCCCTTCGTTATATTTAGCCCCTGGAATCGTCGCGGCTTATCCACACTCGACGGATAATCCGTTTCCTCACCAGAATCGCTCGAAGAAAAACCGAAATGTCGTCGTCTCCGCTTTTTCTCAGAACCGGAACTCCTGCTTCCGGTTGACCTCCCCTTCCCCCTTGCCTCTTGGGGAATAGATCCTGGAGGGGGTGGGGGTGGGGATTTTTCTTCTGGAGCCACATTGTATCGGGTGTTTCCGACCCCCTGCCCCCCTTTCCTCCTGAGAGGCCCGTGCGTCCGGGGACTTGCAGGAACTAATGCGTAACTGTTCTAACAATAACGCATTTTGAGCTCGTAATTGTTCCAGTTCCACTAATTGATGCTGTGCAAAAATTGCACGCTGGTCTGGACTCAACCCCCACGCCCCCATACCCTGCCTCCGACTCCAAAATTCCGGAGGTGCTCCAGGTGCAGGAATACTTCCTGCCCCCCTGCCCAGGTCACGTATGTCGGTGCCCCATACCTCAAGCTCGAGGTCTTGGTTGTCACTGACGTGGTGGCGGTTCCACTAATCCCCTCCATCGAACCTCCTATTCCTTCCCCAGAATTGCGTAAATCCTGGTCCTCATGTGGCGAGGGTTCCCCCTCCCTTCTCACTTCCGGGTCGAGTTCAGGTTCAACCGATAATCGCGACCTTCGCGTCCGTGACGAAAAGGGACTCGGTCCGGCTCCCCCCTCTCTCTGACCGACCAAGGCTTCTAAATTAAATACGGTATTCGACCCTTCCCTTCGAAGTCTTCGAACCAAGGCACAATCACCGTCTCCGGAAAAATATTTTTTATCTCCGACCGGAGAAGCCTCTCGCGGAGCATTTGCAGGGTGCCCATAACGCTGCACTCCTGCCGGCCCAGTTCTTCAACCACCTGTTCATGTGACATCGTCTGGAGTTGACGCCAGACCTCATCGATTTGGGGAATCTCCAAAATTCGCCACATTTGCTCGCGGTATTGTTCCATCATGATTGAATCCCCACTTACGTGATGAAATTCACTCTATCTGCCTCCACAACAACAACACCACGCTAGCAAGACAAAAACAGAAGAAAAAAAAAATTTAAAACTCGAGTTCAGAAAGAAGAAAAAAAACAATTCTTTTGACCGCGAATACAACACGCGACTTCCTTTACCACTTCCGGTTCCGTTCCTCCCGTGACGGAGTAATCTAATAAAAGAAAAAGAAATAAATGGTAAATAACGCACCACTATTCGGCCCACCGCGAGGAGAAAAAGAGAAAAAAAAAGAAATCTTAGTAATTTTCCCCTGAGCCAAGATGTCCCGTACGTCACTTTCCCTCTCAACTCCTCTTAACACTCCTCTCTTCTCCCCGCCAGAACGGAAACCAGAACATCCATATTATAATTCGATTCGGATCTTAATAAAAATCACCAGACTCAAAAATTCAATAATAATACATAATAAAATTCACATCAATTTTTCTCAAACAAAAGAAAACTTCCAAAAATTTTTCCAGAGGACAGGTCTCCGTAGTAGGGCTTTCCCAAAATTTTCAGGAAATTATCGCGGAAATTATTCGCTGGGTTTACGCTGCGATCACATTTCCCTTGTCGGTTGAGATCCACACTTTCACGAAACCACGAACGAGAGAAGAGAAAAGACGGAAAAGAAAAAACAGTAAAATATAAAATTCTGATATTTTCCACCACGGACAGAAAATTTATATTCTTTAGCACACTAACTCCGATTTCTTTTCCCCTTTAGAATTTTCCTTTGCCACGAGAATTAAATAATGCATCCGCGCAGGCGCTAATTATTTAAACAACGCTCTCTACAACAAAATATCGCGTGGAACTTCCTCGTCGACCGAACACTAAATCCGCAAAACTGAAATTCAGCAATGATTCGATTTCAGGTGTCACTACTCTCGGTTCCGCAATACATTTTAAACTTTAATTGTACACTGCTCGATTCACTAAACCGGAAAACTCACGATAGGATTTCTGACCAAATCTCCGCCTGTATTTTCCGTTACCCGTGGTCACGTTTTCCCAAACTTCGAACGATATTCGAAACGCCAATTTCTTTCCTCAAAATTCTCCCGCCTCTCTAGGCAAAAAAAAAAAAAAAAAAACGAAAGCCGAAGAAGAAAGAGAAAAGAAAAAAAAGAAAAACACAATTAATTGCCCATTAAAAGAAAAAAGTACCCGATTCTTCAATTTAAACTTGATCAGGCCGAAGATTCACTGCTGTTGCTCCCTTTCTTGACCATTCGGAACCCGCACTTCCGGTACACCTGTACTCAGTCTCGCGACCACGTTTTTTTTCTAATATTCTAATTTCACTTTAATCTATCTTTTTATTTTTTTCTCTTTTTTTTTTTTTTTTAAACGTACTGATTAATTTTGGCCTTAGCCCACGCAAAACTACTGGTTCTCTCTTTTAAACACCCCACTAGAAATTCTTTTAGTCAATGGCAAAATTTTCCATTTTCTATTACCCTTGGCCAATAAATTTCGCGACCGTTAAATCCTCCTCTCAAACAGCTTACACTAATTATTTCGCTCTTTCTAAATTCTCAAGTTTCGGCAAAAGAAATCTCCCCACAAGGGATGCCAATTGAAATAAAGATTTATTTAAGATTAAAATTAAACCATTATTTTTATAAAGAAATAAAAAATGTTCTCTACTATCGTCTCAAAACGAATCATAACCACCTCACGATGAACCAAAGGGAGATTCCGCCGATGTCCAGGCCTCGATGAGAAAATGGAACAAGCGACCTTCCAGAAGTTTTAAATCTGAACTTACCACTGCTTCAATGAACTCCGACTTCGGTCTCGTCGACGCGATCCTGGGATGGGACAAAGGGAACACTCGGAGGGTCTCTAAATAATTTCGCGAATTCACCAATTATCAATTTATTCCACTGCTTCACATTTACAGGGTTTTACAAAAGTACACGTCGCACTGAAGGAAACACTTCCCTTCGTAAAATATTCCAAAAACTGACTCGTATCCACTATGAGTTCCCAAAAGGATTGCAAAAACTTAATGCACACAAAACGCACGTGTTTCCTTTTTCACGCCCGGAACGATAATCTGCCTCGACCGGCTGATCGAGCCGGCTCGTAGATTAGAAAGGGGTGGGGGCTCCGCCCCTCAAGTACTAATTAACAACTTATTCTTTAAATCACCTCGTCCGTGACGAACTGCTTCGTCACAACTTTTTGGTTTGAATCACGTGAAAGAGCATCTCACAATCTATCAAAATCGTCAAAAAAGAGAAAAACAATTTTTTGACACGTAAGCCCCCTTTTCACTGTCCAGGTGACATTATTATAATTATATTACAGAGTGAATAATATTTTTAACAGAAACTGGTATTTTGACAATAAGATTAAAAAATTGAATTAAAGATATCTGAAAATTGTATTTATAATAATAATAAACTCATAAACATTATAGGTAGTTATTTTTTTAATTACATATTATTTTTAATTAAATATTTTAAATATTTCTATTTATTTATGTTCATAAAAAATATAGTACATAACTTACTTGGGATTTTACAAAATTATTTAATATTATCTAGAAATAAAATTTTAACATATTTTATTTTTAGTTTACTTTATTAATTATTTTTTAAAAGAGTGAGTTTTATTGATAAATTTTTAGTTAATTTTTCATAAAATTAAAATTGTGAACATTTGCTTGACAAAAAGTTAAATAACTAATAAAAACGTGCTTTATAAAATACTATTGTAAATGTAACCAATTTTACTAAAATTAATTGCTTAATTTTTACACTTTACACGGAAAAAAATAGTAGAGAAGTGGGTCCCAAGATGGATAGGGCCCCAAGATGGACATTTCCTATAAAATTTTTGTTTAAGGTAACAGCGCCTTATGCTTTTTGTCATTTTTGTTGTTTGTATAGACGAAGATTTTGATGCACATTCGAAGAAAAAAAACCAGTTGGTTTTTCTTCTACACATACGAAGTAATTTTGTGTCTAAAAAAAGTTTTGTAACAGTTTTTTCTCAAGTTGGTAAAGTTATTTAAATTTATGATTTAGAATAAGTGCTTAACGTTATAATATTCTTTATTTATCGTATAATAATATCCTAAAATGATTTTACTCATTCAGTGTTCGTATATATATTTTTACTGGGGATTAAAAAATGGTGCCATGTACCCTAAGATGTACCCCTCTCTTCTGTCGCTCTACAAGTTCCATGCGCCTCTCCTTCCATAGAGATTTTACACTTTTTTCGATAATTTTTTGAGCCAATTAATTAAAATTTTTTATTTTCCACTATAAAATGTGATGTTATCGTTAGAGAAAATGATATATCGATATTTTTCGGTATTTTATTACTTTTAACTGTTAAGCTATTAAATGGAAGTTTTTAGAAATGTTATTTCTTGATAAATTCCGTAACATGATTAAAAATAAGTTTAAGAATTGTTACACGATGTTCATTTTTTATTTACTACAATTTTCAGAGACTTTTAAGAAGGTGTCTATCTTGAGGCCACTTTTTTTTAGACAGAAAATTTTAACAATTAGAAAAAATGCTTTAAAAAATGTTTATGTTCAAAATAAAATTTTATCCCTGTGGCCATAAGTTACTTTATAAATTGTACTTTCATCCGGTATAAAACATTTTAATATATCTTATTTGGTTTGGATTATACAGCAATAAATCGAATTTCACGATAACTCGCTTAAACGATCAGCTAGGATTTCAAATCAAACGGATTTGTAATGTCCAAACGTAGCTTCAAACATCCCCGTTTGCCGATAATGTCGTCATTTTTGGTCGGAACTTTCCCTAGGAAACCCGATTTTTGGCCAAAAGTCGATTTTGGAATACGCAATCAAGAGAAAGTACATTGTTATCAGTGATAATGAAACTAACTTTTACCAAAGTGATTTGATAATAAATCCATTCTGCTCCATTTGGCAGCAGTATAGTTTCAAAAAAATATCACAATTTCAGAAGACACTTTTTTTTTCTTTGATTACAGTTATTAAAAAGAAAAATGTGTATATTTATAAAAGTTACTGACTTTCTTTGTTACGAACAATATAAACAAGAGAAAATTTCTAAATAACAAGTACAATTAAATTTTTTATTGATGTTACATTCAGGTTTAGATCAAGAAACTAATTTTTTTACACTTAGTACAGGCTTTCAAATGTGAATACCAAGAGATACTACGCTCTTTTCAATAATATAAAGTATAAAATTCTTCTACAGAGTGTTTACTTCAAAATAGGTATGCACGTTTTTGCACATTTTGATATCCAAATTTTTTGATTTGATATCCACAAAATTTGGAAAAGGTAAAATTTTTCGAGAATACAGGTTATAAAAAAAAAACGGTTCCGACAAAAGCTTCTCTTTACAACATATGATGTTTCCATTTTAAATCCATCTTAAATTTCTAAAGTTTAATATTATATATTCGAAATTAAGGACCTCAAACACCTTCGGGTAATAAATCTCAAACAAATCTATATTGTTTAAAATTTTAGGTCCTCCATATTTTATCTACAATTTTGAATTTTCGAAATCTGACATCCGATTCATAATTAACTACCTAAAAAAAAACCCGTGTAACGAGTTTCAAGTAAAACAGGTTGTTTTTTATATTTTCGTCCGTTTTATTGGATCCGCCATATTGAATTTTATAAATCCGACGTCGGATTCGTAATCAGCGTCCCCAAATACCCCCGCGTAAGAAGTTTTAAGCAAATTTAATGACTTTTTAGATTTAAGGTCCGCCATCTTGGATGCGCCATTTTGAGTTTTTAAAATCCGACCTCGGATTTGTAATCAGCTACCCCGAAAACCCCTAAGTAAGAAGTTTTACGCATATTAATAGAGGTTTTAGATTTTTAGTCCGCCATCTTGGAACTACCATTTTAAATTTTCAAAATCTGACATCGGATTTGTAATCAGCGACCCCAAAAACCCCTGAGTAAGAAGTTTCAAGCAAATATATAGACTTTTTGAATTTGAGTCTGCCATATTGGATTCGCCATTTTGAGTTTTTAAAATCCGACCTCGGATGGAGAATTGGGAGTTGATTGGACAGAAGATGATCAGGACCGGGAACTGCCCAACATGGGAGTTACTTGACGGAGTTGACGTCCACGGCGTCATTTTGCCGGCCTCCTTCTACCGACCTTCCGGTGGGCGACTTCGAGAAAGAATGTCAGCAGGCAGTCCGGGAATTGCACCAACATTTGGCGGAAGAGGAGAGACCTAACTATGCCAAATTGGAAGAACTCTGGGGTAAGCAGGCAGGAGCAATTAAAAAAATGATGAAAGGGGTACTGCACAAGGAGGATTTTGTCAGTCCTCGTGATGTCTCTCCTTCAGTCCGGTCAATTACACCGCCGGGACCGCCTGAGACATGTCCAAAAGAACCAGTGGCGTCATCGTCGAGTGGATCCATTTCCCGACCTTCCAGGCCTCCACTACCAATCAAGAAGAAAGGAGTACTTTTTGGAAATCTAACCCCGATTCCAACAATTCCTTTAATCGGACCCCCTCCAGGGCACAGTGGCCCAGGAAACCCGATTTTTGGCCAAAAGTCGATTTTGGAATACGCAATCAAGAAAAAGTACATTGTTATCAGTGATAATGAAACTAACTTTTACCATAGTGATTTGATAATAAGTCCATTCTGCTCCATTTGTCAGCAGTATAGTTTCACAAAAATATCACAATTTCAGAAGACACTTTTTTTTCTTTGATTACAGTTATTAAAAAGAAAAATGTGTATATTTATAAAAGTTACTCACTTTCTTTGTTGAGAACAATATAAACAAGAGAAAATTTCTAAATAACAAGTACAATTAAATTTTTTATTGATGTTACATTCAGGTTTAGATCAAAAAACTAATTTTTTTACACTTAGTACAGGCTTTCGAATGTGAATACCAAGAGATACTACGCTCTTTTCAATAATATAAAGTATGAAATTCTTCTACAGAGTGATTACTTCAAAATAGGTATGCACGTTTTTGCATATTTTGATATCCAAATTTTTTGATTTGCTATCCACAAAATTTGGAAAAGGTAACATTTTTCGAAAATACAGGTTATAAAAAAATGGTTCCGACAGAAGCTTCTCTTTACAACATATTATGTTGCCATTTTAAATCCATCTTAAATTTCTAAATTTTAACATTATATATTTGAAATTAGGGACCTCAAGCACCTTCGGGTAATAAATCTCAAACAAATCTATATTGTTTAAAATTTTAGGTCCTCCATATTTTATCCACAATTTTGAATTTTCGAAATCTGACACCCGATTCATAATTTACTACCTAAAAAACCCCGTATAACGAGTTTCAAGTAAAACAGGCTGTCTTTTATATTTTCGTCCGTTTTATTGGATCCGCCATTTTAAATTTTGTAAATCCGACGTCGGATTTGTAATCAGCGACCCCAAAAACCTCCAAGTAAGAAGTTTCATGCAAATATATAGACTTTTTGAATTTGAGTCCGCCATATTGGATTCGCCATTTTGAATTTTTTAAATCAGACGTCGGATTCGTAATAAGCGCCCAAAAAACCCTGGAGTAACGAGTTTCAAACAAATATTTCTACTTTTTAGACTTTTGGCCAAAAATTGGGTTTTTTGGCCCACGCACTGTGCAGGGGTGTGTTTTAATTGTTGGGGTCGAGGACATCTTAGAATTGAATGCCCCTGGCCGCAGAGGGGGGATCTCTGCATAAACTGCAAAAGAAAGGGAGTAAGAGTGAACCGTTGCCGCCGGTATGAGATCGCTTATATGAGATACCAGTATGAGTGTGATGTTTTGCAGCGGGGGCGGCGGTCCAATGTACCACGTCAAGAAGAGGAGGATGACGATGGCAGGAGCCTCAGAGAGGAGGCAAGGTCACCAAATGACGAGGGGAGAGGAGTTGTGCCGTTGGAAGTGGAGAGGGACGAACCATGTCGACGGGAGAAGGTTCAAGTCGAGAGAAATCGACCAGAGAAAGAAGAAGCCCGAGAGGAGGAATACAGGGCCATGGCCTTGAATCCTGAGGAGGGTGATCCACTGATGGATCCGGTAGGGCCAGTCGACGATTGTCAGCCTGATTTACTTCGAGACATCGAGCGGCTCAATTGGATGCTAAGAGACTACCCCCAATTCAGGAGGAAGCAGTGGCCCAGTTGCTCGAGGATCGTCGACAGTCCGATCACGGTTGGCCTCGTTAAACAGAGGAAAATATTGAGGGGTTAAGGATGAGTAGGTGGGGTGAGTAAAGTATGTGATTGAATTTTGTTGTTGTTGTTGTTGTTGTTGTATATGTTGTTTGTTCGTTAAGGATTTAGGCAATACTCGGAGTAGTATTGGCCTAGGAGAGGGGATTGTGACGAAGCGTTTCGTCACCTATGATTTTAAACATTGTATTTTTCGTTATTACTCAGGTGGTAAATCAGCAGAACAGGTGCATTGTTTTTATTACGGCCCTGACTGGCGCGGTTTCCGCTTCGTCGCAGTCCCCTCGAATGGTCGTGTGGATTCACGTGGGGTGGTAGTGCGTTTGAAGCGAAAAAGGTTTTCGCTATTTTCCGTGTTTTTCCCTCACTTTTACGGAGCGAACACTTTTTCCTTGTTCTAGGTGATTTATGCAGGAGTAACGAAGAGCTGGGGTGGGTTCTCACGGCGAGAGCGTGAGAACCAATCCGGAAGAGGCGGCGCCCCACCCCCTTTTGGATGATTTTAGAAGGATCGATGGTAGCACGTGTGCGCTGTAACGTATACTAGTAACGTATAATAAATAAAGAATAAATAATAAGCGAGTTTAGTGAAAATTGTGGTTTTGCTGACGAATTACCCGAGTTAACCCTGGTTTCCCTTCGGAAGGCGTGAAGCACGAGTTTTGGCTAAGGACGGAGGAGAGTAGCTGGTAGCAAACAACGAAGGTTCGGTAAGTGGTTTCATCAGTTTTCGTCGTCTTGTTTCTCCTGGAGTCATATGGCTGGTCTCGATTGACAGAATCTCCCTTTGGTTGGAGTTTTGGAAGTTAGGTTGTAAAAAGTAATAGTAGTAAGTAAGAGACAAAATATTAATAATGGATCGAATTTAATCTTGAAAAAGTAAAATATTTAGAACCGTTATACCTCATAGCATTCAATTTTATTTCCAAACATAATTTTTTTATAATCTGTATGCAAAAATACACGAGTGTACCAAATTTTAGTCCTCTAGCTCAAATAATGGCAAAGTTAGAGAAAAAAAACTTTTTTTTCTGAAATTTGTAGTTTCTCCTTGACAACGCAATGGCCATCAATTCAGATCATGTTCTCTATATTTTTAGTGTAATCTACACGTGAAAATACATATGTGTACCAAATTTCAGACCTCAAGGTCAAATAGTTTAGAAGTTAGGGGGGGGGGGGGGTGGTCCCTTTTTAATGCATTTCTGCAAAAAAAAAAGTTGTTATTTCCTGGGCAACGCTATGAACATCATCTTGAATCATGTTCTCTATATTTTTCGTGCAATCTGCACTTGAAAATACACATGTGTACCGAATTTCAGCCCTCTAGGTCAAATAGTTTAGAACAGGCCTGCACAAGCGAGCAGCTCCGGAGCACGCGTAAGGGGAAGCGGTCTCCCACCATGCGTACGTTCCACCCTTCGCTTTGCCTCTCTTACCTCCGCACATGCCTATCCGTCCGCATGGTAGGAGACCACTTCCCCTTACGCGTGCTCCGGAGCTGTTCGCTTGTGCAGGCCTGGTTTAGAAGTTAAGGGGCGGGAATGGTTTTTGGCTACGGACGCACGAGTCTCGTTATAAGGGTTCCGCCGAACACCGAAGGTGTACGGAACCTTAAAAATAATTGAAAAATCGAACAAGAAATATTAAATTTAAAGAAAATAATTGCAAATTGAAAAAATACGAAAATTGAAGGAATAATTGTTGGAAATAATTGCACATTTAACAACTGGATTAAAAATCGAACAAAATTATTAAATAATAGGGGAGAGGGTCCCAAGTTGAACACCCTTTCGATTTATTGCCGTATCACACCAGGCTCCTGACAATTTTAGGTTTGACAAAAATGAACGCAAAATCTGTAAGTGGGGTATAAATTGCGTTTGTTTAGAGTGTTAAAATCCGTTTAGAACAAAATCCTAACTGATCGGTTTCGGCAGATATTCGCGATTAACCACATCAACGCAACGTAGAGTTAACTTTTCGACAAATTGGACTGTCTTGCTCTGCTAACTCAAACACACACACCCACACATAAACACGCATCCCTCTACACACCAACACATACACACACACACGTATATGTATATAAATATATGTTACATACCAAGACCGAAATTGTACAGAGCGCGATTGGTACATTACATTTTGTACAAAGATGAAATTCCCAGGCTTTGTATAGATCTGTCTGTACTGATTGTGATTGAGCTTGGTACAACGTGTTTTGTGTAATGTAGTCAACATTAGTTACAAAGTACAGAGTCGATTTAAATTTTGTTTATTTTTTACTCTTGATCGATGATAAGACTAAGAGAATGGCGATAAACTTTATTTATGAATTTAAATTTAATTTAGCACTATAGATGAATTACTTAAATATACACTGTTATCGATTTAAATTCGTCATGTTTTCGATTAAAATGAAAAACGATTTAGAAAAATAATTAACTTAGTTAGTTTTTTGGGAAAACTCGGATTCACTATGTGACGAAAATGTTTACAATGATGAAATAATTGAAAAAGTGAGATACCTCTTCAGATATCTCAGTGAGTTGTAAAAATAAACAATATATTATAAAAATTATGATTAAATCAAATATTTTTTTTAAAAATGCAATTTTTTTTATGAATGGGTAAATTAAATGTCTTTTCTTTTCTGTTCGAGTTATATATTCAAACATTTTTGTATTCATCAATTTCAAAGCATTTTGCAATTAAATTAGTTTTAAATTCATAAATAAAGTTTTTTCTTCATTCTTTTGATCTTATCATCGATTCCAGAGTAAAAAATAAACAAAATTTAAATCGGTTTTGTACTCTACGGCTGATTTAGAGGACATTGTACAAAACACGTTGTACTGAGCTCACTCAGACAAGAAATATCTATACAAAGCCTGTAAATGTCAGCTTTGTTAAATAATTGTTGTACATATCGCGCTCTGTACAATTTCGGTCTTGGTACGTAACATATGTATATATAAATATACGTGTGTTTTTATGTGTGGGTGTGTAATGCACGTGTGTGTATGGTTCTATGTGTGGGTTTGTGTTTGTGTTCGCAGAGTAAGACTGTCGAATATGTCGAAAAGTTAACTCTACGTTTCGCTGATGTGGTTAAACACGAATAGCTGCCGAACCCGATCAGCTAGGATTTTGTTCTAAACGGATTTTCACATTCTAAACGAATACAATTCAAACCCCGCTTACAGATTTTGCGTTCATTTTTGTCCAACCTAAAATCGTCGGGAGCCTGGTGTGCGTAGAATCCAAGTCAAATAAAATATATTACAATGTTTTATACCGGATAAAAGTACAATTTGTACGGTAACTTATGGCCACAGGTATAAAAATTTTTTTTTAACATAAACATTTTTTGAAGCATGTTTTCTAATTGTTAAAATTTTTGGCCTAAAAAAAGGCCCCAAGATGGACACCTTCTTAAAAGTCTCTGAAAATTGTAGTAAATAAAAAATAAACATCGTGTATCAATTCTTAAACTAATTTTTAATCATTTTACGGAATTTATCAAGAAATAACATTTCTAAAAACTTCAATTTAATAGCTTAACAGTAAAAAGTAATAAAATATCGAAAAATATCGATATGGGCAAATCCACGAAACTTTTAACTTTTGTGATACTCAAATCCAACATTTAAAAGTGTGTATTATTTTGAATTAAAACATAATGTATCATTATATTTCGATGAATTATATACAAAGTAACATTTATGTACATTATTAGAACAAAATATTAATTTGTCAATGAGTTTTACGAGTTTAAAAGTGAAAAAACGCTTAAATTTCATTTGAAACTCTTACAAAAGTTTATGTTCTTAGTAGTAGAGCTATGCCGATCCGGGAACAGTTACCGACCGAGAAAATTGCTAAATCTGTAATCCTGCAGAAATCTGTTTTACCGACCGAGTGTAGGAATCTGCATTACCCTAGTTACCGACTTTGGCCGGTAGGTGGCGCTGTTTTGGGGGATTCCCCTGAATTTGCATATCATTTGCATACCACCCACCTAATTTGCATACCACCCACCACCCACTCACCTAATTTGCATACGCTGTGAATTGTTTTTAACCCTTTCCTGCAGACTAATTTGCATACATCCCACCTAATTTGCATACGATGTGTATTGTTCGAGGGTTAATTTGCATACCACCCACCACCCACTCACCTAATTTGCATACGCTGTGAATTGTTTTTAACCCTTTCCTGCAGACTAATTTGCATACCACCCACCGCCACCCACCTTACTTGCATACACATTGAATTTTGGCCTCATTTTGCGATTTGCGCATGCGCGTTTTCAAATTTTACCCACACTTTTTAGGTTGTTGTACGCGGGGTTAGCGAGGAATCTGTTTTACCATGGTTACCAACATTTTACCGACATTTTCCAACAGATGGCGCTGTTGGTGGGGAATCCCCTGCTTTTTGAAATTGTAGCATCAGTTGATGTTTTACGCATGCGCTTTTTAAAATTTTTCTTTCATTTTCAGCCATCTTGTTGGAGGGGATTTCAAATTTTACCCCCACTTTTTTACAGCAAATCGCGCCAAGTTTAACTTAAAATGCTAACCCTTTTAATTTGCATAAAGTGTTATGTAAGAACTAATTTGCATATCATTAGTATGCAATACCACTTATGTGGCTATTTTGCATAAATTGCGTATTGTTGTTAACTTTTACCGAAGAACTAATTTGCATATCCTTAATACTGCCAATATAATTTGCATAAACTGTGTATTATTGTTACCTATTACCGAAGAACTAATTTGCATATCCTTAATACTACCAATCTAATTTGCATAAACTAAGTATTGTTGTTAACTTTTACCGAACAACTAATTTGCATATCCTTAATATCACTAATCTAATTTGCATAAACTGTGTATTGTTGTTAACTGTTACCTAAGAACTAATTTGCATATCCTTAATACCACCAATCTAATTTGCATAAATTGTCTATTGTTGTTAACTTTTACCTAAGAACTAATTTGCATATCACCTACCCCCACCCACCTAATTTGCATACGCTATGTATTGTTTTTAACTCTTTTCTACAATTTACCTACCACCCACCACTATATGTTTCCATTGTATCTACCCTACCCCCCCCCCTTTACCCACCCACTCCACCTACCACCCACCGCCTGCCACCCATCTAGTAGATGTTTTAAATATCTCTATTCAATTCTCAACACCACCCACCACCCACAACTCAACTACGAAACTAATGTATTGGGACTTAAATTTTCAAAACACCACCCACTTTTGCATATATGTTATCAAATTTCAAAAATCATAATAAAAATCGTGAGGAATCAAGGGAAGGTGATATTAACGCTCGGACCTAAGTGGGCGACTCAAGTGGGTGGTTGGGAGTGGGTGGCGCTAGGACCCAGCCCACGCAACTCAGCGCGGCATGCTGCTGCAGGCTGCGCGCATGCTTCCCAGAGCTATCGAGTGTGAGAGTGGGGAGCCTCTAATGTATAGGCGTCCGCAAGAGGTGAAATCTTATTTCGCTTTAGAGTTTTGTAGCAGCAGGTTCTCTTCCAAGAGCAGCTCCGTAAGTATTTCTAGCTTTATAGATTTTGTATATTTTACCAGTAAAATAACAATTCGTTGTTTATAATAATGTGTTTTAATGTTACAGATACACAGACATAGTTTCTGCCTACTTCTCTAGGAGGTTCACGGTTGTCAATAATAAACTCTGTAAGTAATTCAAAACTTTGTTTATTTACTAATAAAATAACAATTTTTTTGTTTATTTATGAATAAAATAACAATTTTTTGTTTATTTACAAATAAAATAACAATTTTTTGTTTATTTACAAATAAAATAACAATTTTTTTGTTTATTTACAAATGAAAACAATTTTTTGTTAATAACCCCCCCCCCCTCTTCTTCTGTTATAGGTACACTTGTTACACAACCTACTTGGATAGGACGTACAAATACACTTGGCTTCAGCACTAAGTTCCGTAAGTATTACTATTTTAATAATTTTGAAAAGTTATCAGTAAATAACAATTCATTGTTTATAACATTTTTATCTTCTTCTGTTTTAGGTACACAGTTCTAGTCTGAGCCTAATTTCCTCTGGTGTGAAAATTTAGCAATCTTCAACCCGATTTCAGTGAGAACAACACAGCTCGTTCCACTTCTATTTTTTCAGCTTCTCTTTCAGCCTTCTTTTTCAGCATTTTTTCAACCTTTTTTAGCTTTTTTTCAGGCTTTTTTTTTTAGCATTTTTTCAGACTTTTTTCAGTTTTCTTTTTCAGACTTTAGAAAAAATTTGTAAAAATGCCCCGGTGTAGAAACAGTGTTCAAAAACGTTTTGCCTCTGCTGACAGTGTAGATGAAATTTGTGAATGTTCCACCAATTTCATTGACACTGCTGAATTAAAGTTATGCTCTGTAAAGTCCAAACCGGCTGACGCTCGTCTTATTAGTGCATTCGAATGGCAGCATAAATGTAAACAGCAATACGCTATTTTAAAAAAATTCTTTAATAGATATAGCTTTACGGTTCCTCAGAAACAAAAAATCTTAAATTTATTAAACAGAGTGCATTACTTGAAATGTCATTTTAATTTATTAGAGAAGAGCGGCGCCGGTCTCAATAACTCAAATAGAACAATCAAGTGGGTTGACACGGATACAGCCTTTAATAATCAATTACAGTCGGGAACAATAGTAAATTTAACGCATATAGATGTTAATCAGTTCTTAGACGATGCCTTTGTTCTCTTCAAAAATCATGTCGAGACTTGTTTGAACACGCTTGGTCCGGTAAAAACGTACACGGTATTGTACGCCAAATTTAAGAAAACTCTACCTGACGGTTCAGAAGAATTCAGTTTAAAAAACTTTGCAGTTAAAGCAAGTGCCATTTTACCTTCAACTCAGTTAGATGAATTTTATAATGTTAATGTAAAACAGCTAACACTTAGAAAAATGGAGGAATTTGAGGAAAAAGAATCTAATTGGACTCTTGACTCCATCCATAGACTTGATGTTAATATTAATAAATTCAACCCCTTGCGTGCTAGCTCTTACATTGATCTGCCAGAAGTTATTAAAAGTAAGCTTGCCTGTGTTAATGTTCAGAATGATAAGGATAATCAATGCTTCAAATGGTCAATTCTATCAGCATTGCATCCAGCTTCTTTTCATTCAAATCGTTTATCGAAGTACGAAAACTTCAAAGATGATTTAGATTTTACTGGGATTAAATTTCCTGTAGCTCTAAATGATGTTGCGAAATTCGAAACGTTAAATACAATTTCCGTCAATGTATACGGTCTTCAAAAGGTTAATAATGATTTTAGTGTAACATCATTACATCTTACATCACAGAAAAGAGATTCTCATGTGAATCTTTTACGCATTGAAGATCATTACATAGATGTATCCGGTCAAAACTCCATAATGTACACACATTAAAACAGACAAAAATAGCTTTAAGTCCGTTTGATGATAAAAGATATTTAATAAAAAATAGCACGGACACCCTCGCTTGGGAACATTATAATATAAACAATTTAGATTCTAATGATGTAGAAATGACACTAGTTCAAGCAAACTGTTTGTAAATTTATTGTAAATTTATTGTAAATTATCTTTGTTATTATACATTTTATTATTACTTATATTTGTAAATACTTAAAGAAATGAGAGGGTGAGAGAGAGAGCGAGAGGACAATAAATGAAAACTATATCTATATTAATTATTGTCTACTTCATTTAATAAAACCTTTATATGCATGCTTTGCAACTCTGTTTTACTTAAAAATTATGATTTGAAACTAAGAGATAAGGTTAATAACAGATACTACATAAATATTTATTTTATGAATTGTTTATTCAAAATAACTTAAATATATTACATTTTATTACATTAGTTTTACATATCCTCAAAGTTTCTTTAACATTACTTTAACATTATTTGAATAAAACAGCTTAACATTATTTTAGTATAAAATTATCTTTTTTGAAAGTAACATTTAACTGTTCTGAAAGTTAACTTTAACTTTCAAAAAGTTACTTTTAACTTTTCTAAAAGTTACCTTTAACTTTTCTAAAAGTAACATTTAACTGTTCTGAAAGTTAACTTTAACTTTTCTAAAGTTACCTTTAACTTTTCTAAAGTTACCTTTAACTTTTCTAAAAGTTACATTTAACTGTTCTGAAAGTTAACTTTAACTTTCAAAAAGTTACTTTTAACTTTTCTAAAAGTTACCTTTAACTTTTCTAAAAGTTACCTTTAACTTTTCTAAAGTTACCTTTAACTTTTCTAAAAGTTACCTTTAACTTTTCTAAAGTTACCTTTAACTTTTCTAAAAGTTAACTTTAACTTGTATTATATGATTACAATTCAGATTTGTTTATCCAACTGTTGTGTGAATTATCAAATCCAAGCCACTTTACATAGATTTTATCACTATTCTGCTTGAGAACTTTCTCTACGAGGTAAACATCTGGATATTTCACTTTAGAGATCTCTTCTTCATAGAAGCCGCCTTCGATGGGTTGATTCTGATAATCCTTCAACTTGTATGTTACTGGGCTTGTTGGTTTCACTTGAGTAATGGTAAATATTTCAGTTGTCCAGTTGGGTGTGTATCCTTTATTGAAAACATTTTTGTACTTGCTTACTCGAACTCGATCACCGACTTTGAATTTTGTCTTCTTAGGTTTAATTTCCCTTTGCTTGGAGATGCGCTTCAATAGTTCAGACTCATCCTCTCTGCTGACATCCTTTGGTTTCATTCCAATAGTACGATGCTTCTTGTCATTATATTTTGAAACAAGTGATGGTAAAATATGTGTCCATTTGTAATTTCCTTGTAAGTTGAATTGTGGCCACATCATATTTTTCAGAGTCCGGTTAAATCTTTCAATAATTGAAGCTTTTAAGTTACTAAAGGTTGAATAAAGTTTGATTTTATATGACTTCATTAAACTCTCAAATTGAGAATTATAAAATTCTTTGCCTCTATCAGTATGCAATTTTTTTTGGAATCCGTCCATTCACAAGTATAGATTTCATTGCTGCTGAAACATCTTTTCCAGTTTTGCTTTTTACAGGTATAGTCCATGCATACTTGGAAAAGATATCTATAACCGTAAGTATATATTTAAAACCTTTATTAACTTTAGAATATGGTAACATTTCAACTAAATCTGCTTGCCAGGTTTCATCTATTCCACGCATTTGCACTTTGCGACGTGGGTAATTTCTCCTAGCTTGTCTATGTAATTCTGTAACTACTACTAACTTTTTATCAACCATTTTCAATGATTTTTTAATGCATCTGAATACATCAATGTTCAACTTGATAATGATCTTGATTTTATTTTACCTTCTTAATATATGATTTGAGCTTCACGTAATTCTTCAATAATGGAAATAATTTCATTATTATGTATTGAGTTACCAGCTTGTTGAGAAGCCATGAGCAACCGTAAACGATCTACAAGTTCATTTGCATCATTCCAATAGACGTAGTCTGGATATGATTTTCTCTTAACTATCATAGCTTGTGGTAATAGACTCTTTATCTTCAAGGAATCTCCAGTTTTTGGGATAAGCTTTGCAATAACATTAGTGAATTTTGAACTCGTACTCTTACGCACAGGTTTACTTGGACTGTAATTTTTTCTATATGCATTTGTAGAAGTAATAATTTCCTTATAATTTGCTAAATCATTTGAACTTATTGCAGTTTCATCAGGTTTTTGTCTGAATAAAAGTTCTAATAGACCATCTGTTTTTGAATATCTTTTCTTTCCAACTAAATTAATGTATGGACCCTCAAAATCTATTTGTGTATCACCAATTAGAAACGTACCATCAGAAAGTTTACGTACTCCGTAAACCATATCCAAATACTGTTTTCTATTTTTATGTAACATTTGTATAAATTTATTTGTCAATTTATTAGCATCAGGATTTGTAGAATCACTATTAAGTATATTCTCTTGATTCGAAATAACATCATTAAACTCATCATTTTTCAATTCATTAATCACATTTTCATTTTTCGTATCAAGTAAATTTTCTTCTTGAGCAAAAGGATCCGAAAACTCTATGTTGTTATCATAAGTGGATGTATTGAATGGTATATTTCCACTAATAGCACTCTTAAAAGTTGTTTCAAAATCATCATCTTCCTCTTCTTTTATTTCTTCTTTTTTCTTAACTTTTTCAATCTTGATAGGTGTTTGAGTTATATTCACTAATTTCTCTAATGGAGTAACCAATGGTTGGAAAGTTTCTCTTAACATATTTTCTGCATTCTCTCTACCACTTTTAAGTATGCGATGTTTCCGTCGTATAGCTTCACTTGCTTTCGCAATTTGATGAAGTTTTTCCACGTCTTTTCGAAACATGTTTATATATTGAAGTCTCAAATTGCACTAATGTAGTTGTTTAGAAACATTTGATATTTATAACTGAATGAAGCAATCAAACCCTTTTCTATAACGACCTTCATTTAAATTTCTATCTTTATCTATAACCACAAACCCATATCTATCAGAATTCCAACATGTAGAACATAAATCTCTAAATTGAGTATAAGTCATATCCGTGTTTACATGATCATTATAAACATGCTTAAGATTTCGATCATCCTGTTTGAAAAGAATCAGTAAGTTGATATTATCTCTAACAAGATGTTTAGGAATATGAGCATAGGTTTGACACAGGTAAAAACTGTCAACGTTAACATGTCTACCCATACAAAAGAATGCTCTGACATTGTCCTGCTTCTCACAAGCAATATCATCGAAAATAAAGATAGAATTGGGTTCAGCATCTTTAGGTGAAACCACTTGCTCATGTTCACTGAATGGAAAGTACTTTATTCCATCAACATTACTCAGTATTTTTTCTAGAAATTTATATTTTGGTTGTTGTAATGACTTTGAGTATAAATAAATATTTTCAAAGCTTAAACCATTTGAATGTATAATCAAAGAAAGAAGGGCATTCGTTTTTCCGCAATTTGAGGGTCCGCAAAAAGCTGCGCGAATGCTATTCGAAAAAAGACTTCCATGACGTTTAACCCCACTGTCTTTGGTTTCAATGAGGTTATCGACATTTACAATTGGGAGCTGATCAGCTTGTACTTTAAACTGCATCTTGCAATCGACTGAGGAAAAAACTATAAATACCGTATTTATATATTCTACTTCCATCAGTTCGTTGTAAACCACCGTTGAGTAAAGAATGATTACTCATGATATAATGAAAAAGAAAACTTCTTGCAGTGGTAAAGGGTTTCTTAATAATATAATCAATAAATTACCGTTTGAGCTGCATTTACCTGGGTATCAATATTGTGGACCTGGTACTAAGCTAAAAAAACGTTTGGCACGTGGTGATCCAGGTATAAACTCTTTGGATGCAGCTTGCAAAGAGCACGATATAGCATATTCGAAAGATCGGGAAAATTTAACAGCGAGAAATTCTGCAGACAAAATACTAGCTGAAAAGGCGTGGCAACGAGTTCTTTCCAAGGACTCTAGCATTAGTGAAAAAGCAGCTGCATTAGCGGTAACCAACATAATGAAAGTTAAATCTAAATTCGGCATGGGTTTAAAAATTAAAGATAAGACAAAGAAAAAGATGCAAAAGAAGATGAAGAAGAAGAAGAAGAAGAAGACAGTTTCTAAGAATAAGAAACGTGTCACATTGAATAAGGTTGTAAATGCTGCTAAAAAGAGTATGAAACCTAACAATAATTCAACAGATACTATTAGAACTGCTATGATTAGTGCAAAAAAAGCAATAAAGAAGTTTGGAGGTAAATCTAAAATTTCATCACCTCGAATTCTTTCCGTGCCCTCAAAAGTTGGTGGTATTTTACCACTTATTCCAATCTTTGCGGGACTTAGTGCTCTAGGAGCTTTGAGTGGAGGGATCGGTGGTATAGTAAAAGCTGTAAATGATGCTAATGCAGCCAAAAAACAATTTTCTGAAGCCCAACGACATAATCAAACAATGGAGGCTATTGCCTTAGGAAAAGGATTACATCTAAAACCTTATCGTCAAGGACTTGGTCTTTATCTTCAACCGTATCAAGGAAAAGGATTGAAGAATAAGAAAAGGATTCAAAAAAACTAATATTGCAGCTACCTCACCGCGCGCTTACGAACTTTGATCTATTTAAATTTGCTAAAATTATGAAAATACCTCATTTTCGCGGAGTTTTTATGCGGAATGAATTACCCACTGCAGGACCTCGGAAATATGAGTCAGCAATAATTAATCTTGATGACAAGGATGGACCTGGAACCCATTGGGTAGCTTACAAAAAGATAAATAATGAAACTGAATATTATTCCCACCAATTGAACTCTCGGAAAACAAAAATTATGCGCTTGGACTTGTTGATTTATTTACATATAATTCAATTCCTAATATTGATATTGGTTGTAATAAGTTGTATATAGATGATTTCATAATTGAAATACCTACAGGTAGTTATGAAATTAAAGATATTGAATCTTATATTAAATCAAAGTTACCAAATAACATTGATTTACTTATCACACCTAACAACAATACATTAGGTTGTAAAATTAAATCTAATCGTAACATTGATTTTTATTATGAAGATTCAATTGGTAAGTTATTAGGATTTACTCCTCGTGAACTAAAAGCCGATGAAACTCATAATTCTGATTTACCTGTATCTATATTGAAAGTGAATACTCTACGAGTTGAGTGTAATATTACAACAGGAGCGTATATAAATAATCAAAAAGTGCATACTATACATGAATTTTTCCCTGTTGTTCCACCTGGATATAAGATCACGGAAGTTCCAACTCGAATCATTTACCTTCCAATCACCGTCAAGACAATACATAATATTCAGCTTCGTTTAATTGATCAGGACGGTAGCTTGGTTAATTTCAGAGGGGAAACAATAACAATACGTTTACATATAAAATCTATGTAATGGGTATCGTGTACAATCACAAAAAGAAGGTTGGTGGCAGTTATAAAAGTCAATCAACATGTGCAGAGAAGATCAGTGTGAATGTGACTCGGAGAGTGTTAACACCTCAGAATCAACTATTCCTGAAACAACTCGGTCTACAAGTCAAACCTCGAAAATAAGAAAAAGAAAGAGGAAAAGAAGAGATCAACTTTACCTATTTTTTATGTGCAGCTGTTCTAAGAAAAATGGAAGAAATTCTGAGCATTCCAACAGCAGTGAATTTTGATGAATCCATCGCTAATTATGAAATTCATAGTCATCAACCATATGCATCGTCATCTTTTAATAACAGTGATGAAATCCGAATTGTAGTACAAAATCAAGATTTATCTATTTTACCAAGTAAAAGTGCATTACATATATTTGGAAGGCTAACTAAGGATGATGGAATCACTCTTACAGAAAATGTCCATCTTACAAATAATGCTACGGCTTATTTGTTTGATGAAATTCGTTATGAATTAAATGGTATTGAGATTGATCGATGCAAGTATGTTGGACACACTACAACTATAAAAAACTTAGTATCTTTAACGCCTTCTCAAGTTAACCGTGCAGAAAATGCTGGATTTGTGAAGTTTGAATCAACTTCAAGAATGTCATTGACAAATGGATACTTTAATGTAACAATACCACTGAGTATGATTTTCGGTTTTGCTGAAGATTATAAGAAAATTGTTACGAATGCTAAACATGAACTTATTTTAATAAGATCATGCAATGATAAAAATTCTATTATTTATGATGGACAAGTTGGTATCCCTGAGTTCAAATTTGTAATTAATAAACTTGAGTGGTTGGTACCATATGTATTACCATCTGACAATAATAAAATAAAATTATTGAAATTTATTGAAAAAGATCCCTTAATTTCAATAAGTTTTAGATCTTGGGAAATGTATGAGTATCCATTAGTTCCCAGGAGTACAAGAGTTATGTGGCAAATTAAATCTTCAACACAATTAGAGAAACCAAGATATGTAATTGTTGGATTTCAAACTGAAAGAAAAGATAAATTGGGAGTTACTGCATGTTTTTTTGACCACTGTAACCTCACAAATGTGAAACTGTTTTTAAATTCACAATCTTATCCTTATGGAAATTTAAATCTCCACTTTGATCAAAATCAGTATTCTATATTATATGATATGTATGCTAACTTTCAATCCTCTTACTATGGAAGAGATTCGGAACCTATATTAAATATGTCAAATTTTAAATCATTGGCTCCATTAATTGTGATTGACTGCTCAAAACAAAACGAGTTCCTAAAGCAGACCTCAGTCGATGTACGTTTGGAATTTGAGTCCACAGATAATATCCCCGATGCAACAACTGCATACTGTCTGGTCATTCATGATCGCATTGTGCAATATAAACCAATCAGCGGTATTGTCAAGAAATTGTAAAAGTGGAGGGGGAGTGACTGAACTGGTATATAAGTTGTGTTCTTGGGATAGAATTTTATTTCTATTCCAGGATGGAGTTCATAGTAGACGTTCAAGGCTTTAAACAGTCCAGCAACGATTTCATTGTCAAGGAGTTGGCTATTCTTCCACTGGAAGCAGATGCTACACCTCAAGTTTATTACTTTCAACCACCCTATCATTATGATTCACTATCGAAACGTTGCAAAAGTATGAACACTTGGTTGACATTCAATTACCATGGACTCCATTGGGGTACAGGAGAAATACCTTATGATGAATTGCGAGCTATTTTTCAAGAAACATTACAAGGAGCGAAAACTATCTATACAAAAGGTGTTGAAAAGAAAGAGTGGTTAGAAAAATATTTGTTAAATGTACGAAATTTAGAAGATATAGATTGTCCACCGCTTAGAAATGTAAGAAAAGACTTATTGTTAACTACATGTACATACCATTGTATAAGAACTGAAAATTGTGCTGTAAACCATGTAATAGCTCTTCGAAATTGGTTTCTAAATTTAATGTGTGAACCTATAGAATCTATAGTAGGTGCTGATGAATTACATCCTCTGTCTAATAGTTTAAAATCTTATTATGAACAATGGGAATATGTATTGAAATGAATTTGAACTTTTAATATGAATAAATGAATTTGAATATTTTTGAAAATCAATGTGTTTTGACTGTTTTACCTTAACCCTTAGTATTATAATAAAAAGACTTTATGAATCAGTTCTTAGACGATGTCTTTATTCTGTTAAAAATCAAGTCGAGACTTGTTTAACACGCTTGTTCCGGTAATAGTCTTTACCTGAACCTTTAGTATTATAATAGAAAGAATTTATGAATCAATTCTTAGACGATGTCTTTATTCTGTTAAAAATCAAGTCGAGACTTGTTTAACACGCTTGTTCCGGTAATAGTCTTTACCTGAACCTTTAGTATTATAATAGAAAGAATTTATGAGTCAATTCTTAGACGATGCCTTTGTTCTGTTTAAAAATCAAGTTGAGACTTGTTTGAACACGCTTTATCCGGTAATAGTCTTTACCTGAACCTTTAGTATTATAATAGAAAGAATTTATGAGTCAATTCTTAGACGATGTCTTTGTTCTGTTTAAAAATCAAGTTGAGACTTGTTTGAACACGCTTTATCCGGTAAAAACGTACACTGAAAATCAAAATGTCTTTACTGCTTTAACTTATTTTTTACATATTGTTCATTGTTTTTCTGTTTTATTCTTTTTTTCTTTTCTCTTTTTTTCTTTTTTTTTTTCTTTTTTCTTTTATTGTTTTCTTTTTTCTTTTTTTTTTTTTCTTTTTTTTTTCTTTTTATTTTTTTTCTTACATTTCTAAAATATAAAGGTAGAATAAAAAGATACAATTTATAAGTAAATTTTTGCATTTATTTAAACACATATCTTGAATATTTACAGTATATTACAATTCTCTTTATTATAATATTTATTAGATAAATTCAAATTCTAGATTATTATATTTTCCACCAATATATTTTAATTTTAATTTGTTGGATTCCACGGCTTCGTCGAGCACCTTGAAGTTGTCTGGCTCCTTCTCAAACAGGTTCGTAAACCTTGCTGGCAGGAACGTCCGGAATTCACCATCCAAATCAACTGCAAATTTGAATCCATACTTGGTTGACATCCTCTTTATACTAGTTACGGTATAGAGGGCATTGACATCCAACTCAGCAAGCGGCTTCGTGGGTAGTAGATGCTGCAAACGTCCAAGAGAGTTGATTTTGCTTAAGGTGGCGTCCATTCTTTTGAATATCTGTAAGCAAATCAAAATAGAGCTGTTAGATCAAAATATAATATTAAGCTAAAATCAAAAATAGACTTTAAGGTTGAAGAGGGCTTACCTAGTAGAGGATTCGGAGCTGCTCCTGATGCTGCTTCAGCTGCTGATGTAGTCTGTAACAGATATGTCTCCACTTGGCTTCAAATCCTTCTTATATCTCTTGAACCCCACTCCTTCTCCAATTTCCCACTCTTCTTACCCCCACTTTGATGTTGCGCGCGCAACTCCTCTTTCACAAGTCTATCCACTCACACTGGACCCCGTTAACCGCACGCGCATCTTTGCTGCGCACCTTTCACTTTTGAGACTGCTAATGATATGCAAATTAGTTCTTACATAACACTTTATGCAAATTAGGAAAGGGTTAGCATTTTAGTTCAAAATTTGGCGCAATTTGCTGTAAAAAAGTGGGGGTAAAATTTGAAATCCCCTCCAACAAGATGGCTGAAAATAAAAGAAAAATTTAAAAAAGCGCATGCGTAAAACATCAACTGATGCTACAATTTCAAAAAGCAGGGGATTCCCCACCAACAGCGCCATCTGTTGGAAAATGTCGGTAAAATGTTGGTAACCATGGTAAAACAGATTCCTCGCTAACCCCGCGTACAACAACCTAAAAAGTGTGGGTAAAATTTGAAAACGCGCATGCGCAAATCGCAAAATGAGGCCAAAATTCAATGTGTATGCAAGTAAGGTGGGTGGCGGTGGGTGGTATGCAAATTAGTCTGCAGGAAAGGGTTAAAAACAATTCACAGCGTATGCAAATTAGGTGAGTGGGTGGTGGGTGGTATGCAAATTAACCCTCGAACAATACACAGCGTATGCAAATTAGGTGGGATGTATGCAAATTAGTCTGCAGGAAAGGGTTAAAAACAATTCACAGCGTATGCAAATTAGGTGAGTGGGTGGTGGGTGGTATGCAAATTAGGTGGGTGGTATGCAAATTAGGTGGGTGGTATGCAAATGATATGCAAATTCAGGGGAATCCCCCAAAACAGCGCCACCTACCGGCCAAAGTCGGTAACTAGGGTAATGCAGATTCCTACACTCGGTCGGTAAAACAGATTTCTGCAGGATTACAGATTTAGCAATTTTCTCGGTCGGTAACTGTTCCCGGATCGGCATAGCTCTACTACTGTTCTTAACGACTTTATTTTTGCGGCGTATAAAACATCACTTTAGCTACAAGAAAAATAACTAATAGTCATGTTTTTTAAAAAAAATTTACTATACCATTAGTGTGCCATTAATGTAACTAAAGATATGAAGGTTTGATTGAGTGATACCATTTTTTAAGAAACAATGATTGAGCATGTCCTTATGGAAATTTCTAGTGAGGCGTAGAATGAAAATAAAAGTTCAATGAATTTCTAAATAGATAATAAAAAAACGAAACTTTTAAGACCTTTTTCGTTAATGTGTCATTAATTGTATTTCTGTAGGAACAATTTGAAGATGTTAATAAAAATCGTAATTTCATTGAAATTTATACGTTTTTCAAGGGCACAACTGCAATTAAAGGTTCAATATTTTCGAAACTTGGTATACTTATGTAATTTTATCTGCTGCTTACGAAAATAACAATGAAAATTATCAAAGTATTCATTTTCATGGTAAAAATCATAAAAACCCATAAAAATCGTAGATTTTCGCATTTATCTCGGTAGATATAAAAAATATTAAAAAATGCTTTATATAAAATTTGTAGATCTCAATGAAATACGTTTTTTATGTTTTATGCACTTTTAAACAAAAGTAAATATTTTTCGCGAAAAACGCAAAAAAGTGCAAAGCTCGAGATAAAAAACCAATTTTACATTACCGCAACGATAAGAACAACCTATTACTAATGTTACTATAGTAATTTCATATATTGATTATGAAAACCCTTCAAAATTTTGGAAGATTAGTATAATCTTATGGTAAGAAACATAAAAAGCTCATAAAAATCGTGATTTAAGAGAGACCGGGGTTACTGGGCGCGCTTTTTACTCTTTGTTTTGTATCAGTTTGTCATTTTTGCATTTCTGAAAACCTAATTGCACAGAAAACTTGCTGTAATATCTCAACTTTAATTTAAAACAAGATAACTTCGGATAAATTTTGTACACTTTTTTTTAGAATAGTTTATTTGGAGTTGTGCAAAGTACGCCAAGCAACTCCGGACCGGGGTGACTTAGCGCGGCTGTATAATGATATGATTTATAGTTTAAACAATATGTATGTTATATTATAATATTATATAATATATCTTCTAGAGAAATTTTATAATAAAAGCATTTAAAATGAAACATATTTAATTAAAAAGAGAAAGTTATCTTATACAACAATCAAGTAAACAATCATATAATCATATAAACTTTAAATATTAAGAGACGTAAAATTTTAAAGTTCTAAAAATTATTTTTTGTTTTGAAGAATCATTCTTGTTAATAAATAACATAAAAATGTTGATAAATGAGCCCCTAGCTCAAAGAACCACCTAAGTCGACTTAGGTGGTTTCTTCAAATTCGGTTATCTACGCAGTTTACAACATATATAGAACAAATCTGTTAAGTTTCCGAAGTTTTCAACCATTATTTATGATTTGATGAAGAGTTTAAGTACACAAAAACGACCAAAAGCGCGCCCGCAAGTACTACGTCCAGGCTAGGTGCAGCGCACAATATGACCAAAGTCACTATTTTTGGACACAAACATCTGCCGATAACTCAAAAATTAACCGATTTTAATATTTCTTTTTAAATACTCATAAATGTTTGTACAACAACGTTTAACAGGCAATTTTTAAATTGTTTAAACAATCTTAGTTAACAAATAAAGAACTTCAAAAGTTTTCTTTACTTAGATTTCGTTTCTTTTGTGAAATTAATTAATTACTATTGGCCTAGAGTTACAATACAGTTTAAAATGTTTGCGAACAATTTTTAAGTTGCTTAAACAATAATAGTTTAACTAAATAACATCGAAAATGTTCTTAACTTAGATTACCTAGTAATTCTAGGTCAATTATAGTAATTAATTAATTTTAATTAAGATTGTTTAAACAATTTAAAAATTGTTTGCATACATTTTCTTTTGTATTTTAATTCAAGGTAATAATTTAATTTTAAAAAAGAAACAAATTGAAAGTAAGCAAAACTTTTGAAGTTATTTATTTCTTAACTAAGATTGTTTAAACAATTTAAAAATTGTTAGTAAACATTTTCTTCTGTTTTGTAATTCTAGGCAAATAGTAATTAATTAATTTCACAAAAGAAACGAAATGAAAGGAAGCGAAACTTTTGAAGTTATTTATTTGTTAACTAAGATTATTTAAACAAATTAAAAATCGTTGGTTAGTACCTAGAACTATTTAAAATATTTTAGATAAAATTTTTGTGTAAAATATATAATTTTATTTTGTGTATTTCAGCAAAATAGTTATTTTTGTATCGTTTTTTATAGTTCGCCGGAAAAACGACTTAAGTGCTTTGTTATAAATAAATGTTTTTAAAATAGTTAGAATAATTTTATTTAACTTTTTTTTGTCAAAACTTGTGATTCGATAATTCATCATTAGTTTTAAAAAATTTTCAAGGTAATAATTATGTAAATTATACATGTAATTTGTTTCTATATGTTTAATTTAAGTTTTTTGTCCAAAACCTAAGTCGACTAAAGTGGTTCTTTGAGCGAACGGCTCAAATGTAATTCGATGAATATTTTTGGTATTTCAATTAAAAAAATTTATTTCTACCACACATGCACGAAAACCTCGTGTTTTCGTTCGCCTTAAGCGGAGCAGAACTCACAGTTTTCAGGTCAGTGAACGTTAGAGGTAAAAAAACTTCCGAACAGTGAAAAAAACTCTCATCGCGCAGGCGCATTGCGGCGCGCCGCAATGTGCAATGAGAGTTTTTTTCACTGTTCGGAAGTTTTTTTATCTCTAACGTCACTAACCTGAAAACTGCGAGTGCTGACCCGCTAACGCGTACAAAACACGAGATTTTCGTACAGCTGTGATAGAAAATAGCATATGCACCTCGGGAGGCCGATTTTTTGTCTCGCACAATGTTCTCCGAACATTTGTGCTTGACAAAAAAACACGGCCTTCCCTCCCTTGATGCATAATATACTATATTTAAGGGGTTACGCCTAGTTGTCATAGGCAAAAAAACAGTAATATTTGACAATTTTTTTTTTCTTTTTCATAAAAATTTTTTAAAAAAAGTAATAATTTATTTAAAAGTGCATATATTTTAACACTTAAAAATAATTTAACAACCAAAAAATATTTAAAATTATTTAACTTGCAATAGGTTCATAAAAAATGCATTTTTTAAAAATGGTTTTGTGGTGGACAGCTTTTTTCGGAAACAACTAGTCTGAAATCAAAAATCCAAAAACTTTCTGTTAGTACGATGCCATACGCAGTTCGTGAACGAAGGGTTTTAAAAAATTTTAATTGTTAGTAAAATGGCAGCCATTTTTGACAAAAAAACGATTTTTTAAGCAAAAAATTTTGGATTTTCATTAATAAAAATGAAAGTTTTTATTCAAATAAAAAATCCTTCGTTCACGAACTAGCTATTTATGTGTCAAATAATCCCTATAAATTTGAAGCCGATCGGTTCAGTAGTTTTTGAGAAATCTTGTCCACCGCATGGGTATTTCTTGAAAAATGTAATTTCGAGAAAAACGCATTTAAAGTTTTTAGAACGAAGTGACCAAAATTTTTATAAAAAATTAATCAGATTCGCTTGAAACTCGTTACTCGGGGGTTTTTGGGGTTGCTTATTACGAATCTGAAGTCAGTTTTTCAAAATTCAAAATGGCGGATCCAATATGGCTGACAAAATTCTAAAAAAGTTTTTGATTTGCTTGAAACTTGTTACTCTGACATTTTGAATTTTGAAAAACTGACTTCAGATTCGTAATCAGCGACCCCAAAAACCCCCGAGTAACAAGTTTCAAGCAAATCAAGAACTTTTTAAAATTTTGTCCGCCATATTGGATCCGCCATTTTGAATTTTGAAAAACTGACTAGGCGTAACCCCTTAACATTTTTTGTTTGAATAACAGCGGATTTTAAACTTTAAAAACATTAAATTACATGAAATAAACATTTTACTTTTTGGTAAACATTAAAGAATTACAAGAACAAACATTAAATGTGACTATATTAATAATAATTAATAATTTTTTAAATATAAATTTAAATTTGCATTTAAAAAAGTATTAATGCATTAATTATTAATTATTAATTTTAGTTGACTATAATTTTTAATTAACTAATATTTAATAACAAATATGAATAGTAATTGACTTATTTATTACAAAAACACTAAATTTACTGTGTTAGATTTATTAATCTATTAGGTATCTGTTAGTTTAAGTACGCCAGGTAATTCCGGAAGAACCGAGCCGACTAACCTCGAAGATACTTTTTATACATTTATTAATTTTTATCAACAATATTAATAAAAATAAAAAATTCTTTATTCTTTATTCCAAAATTTATGTTTTAAACCCCGTTTCTATGAAAATTCTAAAAACGTTTCAGTTAAAATGAAATACCCAGCTTATAAAACGAATGCAAGTCGACGACTATAGACCCACATTCGTGCAGTGTTGCCAGATACCCTCACCCGACACATCTGCGCAAGTCTCTAGAAAGTCGTATGATTGGTGATTAAGCTTTAAATAGCTTAATTTAAAGCTTTTCAAACCACCCCGCTCACTTGGACCAATCATACGACTTTCTAGAGACTTGCGCAGATGCGTCGGGTGAGGGTATCTGGCAAGACTGCAATCGTGTTTGGAGAAAAAAAATACATTGGAAACCACTCCGATATTCAAACTGAAAAAAAGGTCAAATTTTTCAGGTTTGTGTAATTTATTAACATTAGAGAGTTAAACATTGACGACGTGAGATAAAAATGTATTACGGATACAAATTAATAGTGCTAAGACATACTTGAACACATATACAAAGTGTCATCAATGTGCCTGCAAATTTAAAAAAAAAAAAAAATCTTGAAAGTCAAAAGTTTTGTGGATTTGCCCATATATCAAATTCTCTAACGATAACATTACATTTTATGGTGGAAAATTAAAAATTTTAATTAATTGTCTCAAAAAATTATTGAAAAAAAAAGTAAAATCGAAAAAATGCAAATAAATACATTGAAATTTGAGGCCTGTCCATCTTAGGGTTCATGACACCATTTTTTAATCCCCAGTAAAAATATATATACGAACACTGAATTAGTAAAATGATTTTAGGATATTACTAGCTTTCGAGCCCGCCTTAGGCGGGCACGAAATCTAGTGGCGTGCCATCAACAGTATTTTTTTACAAAAAGTATTTTCTGACAGAAAGAATTTTTTTACAGATAGTATTTTTTGACAAAAATGATTGTCTGACAGAAAGTATTTTTGTCCAAAAAGTATTTTCTGACAGAAATTATTTAAAAAAGAATGTTCTAAAAGCAACATAGTTCTCTTCCAAAAATTATTAAATTCTAATATATTTTATTAGATGTACTTCCCTTTAGCACATACCCGAACAGCACCGGATGTTCCAGCAATATTGGCAAGGTTGAGGCAAGGAATTTTTACATTGAATCAACCTTGCCAATTTGTTGATCTGATAAAAATACGCATGTCATGTTGTAAAATTTTTTTTCATCAAAATAAATATTTTTCGAGAAAAACCTAGAACCAAATTAGCCTGAATCCCATTCAGCCTAAAACCATCTTACCGAAAATGCATTCAGCCTAATCCCATTTACCCTAAATTGTATTAAGCCTACATCCCCTTTAACCTAAAACGCATTTAGCAAGAAACCTATTTAACCTAAAATGCATTCAGCCTAAATCCCACTTAAACTAAAATGCATTCAGCCTAAAACCCATTTAACTTTAATCCCATTAAACCTAAAATGCATACATCCTAAATCCCATTTATCCCCAAAAGCATTTATCCTACATCTCATTTAACCTAAAATGGATTCAGTATAAATCCTATTTAACCTAAATCTTATTTAACCTGAATACCATTTAACCTAACTCTTATTTAAATTAATTCCTATTTAACTTCAATAGTATTCAACCTAAATCCCTTTTAACCTCATATGCATTCATCCTCAATCTCATTTAACCTAACATGGAACCATCATAAACCCCATTTAACCTAAAATGCAATCAGCCTAAATTCCATCTAAACAAAAATGCTTTTATTCTAAAACCCTTTTAACCTAAAATGCATTTAGCCCAATTTCTATTTAATCTCAAATGCATTCATCCTAAATCCCATTTAACCTTAAATGCATTCAACCTACATCCCATTTAACCTAAAATGCATTCAGCCTAAATCCCATTTCACCAAAAATGCATTCCGCCTAAATCCAATTTAACCTAAAATGCAATCAGCCTAAATTCTGTTTTACCTAAAATGCATATAGCTTAAAAAAATTTGGCCTAAATCCCATTGAACGAAATTTATAATGTAAAATTTAGGCTAAACGGGATTTAAGACAAATAGTTTTAGGCTGAATGCCTTTTTGGATTTAATAGGTCATAGTCTGAATGCATTTTAGGTTGAATGAGATTTAGGTTAAATGGGATTTAGGCTTAATGCATTTTAGGTTTAATGGGATTAAGGCTAAATAAAAATTAGGTTAAATAAGATTTATTATGTTTAATGAGTTTTAGGCAGAATGCTTTTTAGGTTTAATATGTTTTAGACTGAATGCATTTTAGTTTAAATGTAATTTAAGTTAAATAAGATTTATTATGTTTAATGGGTTTTAGGCAGAATGCTTTTTAGGTTAAGTGGGATTTAGGTTAAATAAGATTTATTATGTTTAATGGGTTTTAGGCAGAATGCTTTTTAGGTTAAATGGGGTTTCGGTTAAATAGGATTTAAATTTAATCTATTAGATTTTCTGGTTTTTATTTTTTTGACCCAAAAAATTCAGATTCAACATTTTTTTGCATTGTGTCATCTAAAATTATTTTTATTAATGTATTTCTTTAAATTTATTGCAAAATGTGTTGTAAGGAACATAACAAAATTAATGCAAAAAGATTAAAAGCCATCTAACACAAAGTCAGTAATATAAAAAAAAATGTAGGTTTTTCAATTTTTTTTATCCAGAAACCAATTTTATACTTATATATATCTTAGTTGTACGATATTTTTTGTCAAGTTATTCTAAAATATGACCAAATAAAAGGTAATACTCAATTATAGAAAGTTTATCAGCAGTTCATAAAAAAATGCATAATTTAACAATTTAAATGGAATTTAAATGGCGTTGATGTGTTAAGCACGTGCTGATCGCGGTCCGTCTGTTTTACATTGTCTTGTAGTGAAATCTTTGATTTGTGACTATTATTTTGTGATGAAGTTATTCTTTTAGTGGTGTTCTTCAATTTTAAGATATTTTCAGACAAGCTTTAAGTCAGAGTGGCCGGTAATTTTTGATTATCTTTGTTGGATAATTTTCTGAATTTTTGCCAGTACTATCATTCCTGAATACATTTGAGTGGTGATTCAGTGTCTTACTTTGTCTACATCGGTGTTATCGCACTCATCAGTGCCGTATGCTATGACTATGGCTCCTCAGCTTAATATAAATGTGAATAATATCTGTCGTGGGTGCAATTCTAAAGTTACTGAAAACGCTCAAAAAACTTGCCCTGGTTGCAAAGCTGTGTACCATACTAGCTGCGCTGATAAGACTAAATTTTTACCTGACATTGGTTACTCAAAATGTTGTGGTCCCAAAACTAGGAAGAAATCAGCAAGATCCCCCTCTCCATCATGTTCCTCAACTGATCCTATATCAAATTCACAAATTCATGAGGAAATAAAAAATCTTACTAAACAAATGGTTGGAAGATTAACTCATTTAGATAAGTCTGTCTCTCAGATCCAAAAAGAATTAGCGAAATATGATCAGAGGATAAAATCTGTTGAAGAAACTTCTGTCAGTAATACTGCTCGTATTTTGAATATTGAAAAAAAATTAACAACGGATGATCTAGATAAACCAAGTGAGTACACACTACTGGAATTTGAATTAAGATCTAAAGCTAAATCCAATATAGTTTTCTTTGGTTTATTGGAACCTATTTCAAATGACAATTATGATCATGACAAAGATATCTCAACATTTTCTGAACTCTTTGAAACTATTTTGCCTGGTGATCAACAAATATTAATGAATGCACATTATAAAAGGATTGGAAAATTTTCTATTGCCAGAATTAACCCTAGACCGTTAAAGTTATTCTGCAGATCATCGGAGCAAGCGACTCTAATTCTGACAGCCATGAAGGATTCCAAAGAAAAGTTGAAAGAATCTCAACGTTTCAAGGAAGTAGCTGCATATCCGGATCGCACTCGAAAGCAGCAGGAGGACT
Organism: Ganaspis brasiliensis; assembly: GCA_037103525.1. Taxonomy (NCBI): domain Eukaryota; kingdom Metazoa; phylum Arthropoda; class Insecta; order Hymenoptera; family Figitidae; genus Ganaspis; species Ganaspis brasiliensis. The sequence goes on along the minus strand of JAZKLR010000633.1, from coordinate 656,970 downwards.
ACAGGGAACTGAAATCGGTACTGCAAAACAGAATTGCCAGCGGAGAAGAAGGACTAATTATTCGCTACGTCAATGGGACTCCAAAAATACTGATGAAGAACCAAAATCAGCGGACCTGAACATCGATCATCAATCATCAATAAATAATTTAGTAAATTTGCGAATTTTTTATCAAAATGTAAGAGGTTTAAATACCAAATTTGCATCTGTTGTTAATTTTTCTGATTTATTCTATTATCAAATTCTGGCGGTTACGGAAACGTGGCTCACTCCCACTACTAATATTGATAATTACTTTTCACCTAATCAGTTTTTTCGTTGCTCGAAATGAACGCCTTTCGAAAAGAGGTGGGGGGGTCATGATAGTTATTGCCAAGGCTCTTTCTGCCTCACTCATTAATGTAAGTTTTCCAGATTATTTTAGGGACTTTGTGAGCTTCGTTGCCGTGAAGGTCAAGTTATCTTCTTATTCAATTATTTTATTGTTATTTTATTTTGCTCCATCCATTTCTAAAATTATGTTTTGTTCGTTTCTCGATTTTATACACAGCAGAATCCAAATTTTTGATTCGCAAATAATTATATTAGGTGATTTTAATATACCTTGTTTTCAAAATTACAACAACTTATTTGATTTTGGACTATTAAAGCATATTAACTCTAAAGCTGAACATCTACATAACTTTACATTCTCATTTGATCTTCTAAAAATTAATACTGTTAAAAATATATTTGGAGTCATGTTGGACTTAATTTTCTACTCTGAGAGGTTAAATATTGATATAGCACATATTCCCATGGTTAAACCAGATAAGTTCCATCCTCCACTTTCTTTTCAAATAAATATTTATCCTATTTTGCGTGGAGATAATGATAATATTAACTTTTATAAGACTATTGACAAGTCTTCTACTGACAAGAGATTTAATTTTAATAAATGTGACTTCCAATCTTTGTACTCGGACTTTCTTAATGTAGATTGGCAACCTCTACTTGAATTGAAAAATGTTGATGATTCTATTTCTAAGTTAAATGGGATTTTTTGGGACCTTATGAGCAGGCACATCCCCACTTATAATGGTACATCCAAAATGGATAACAAATATCCTGCTTGGTTTACCTTCGACATTATAAGTGACATCAAATTAAAACATACACTGTATCACCGCTTCCGTCACTCTCCTACTGAGAATTTGAAAACCCAATTAAGAAATTTAAATTATAGTTTAAAAGAAAGAATAAAATTAGCTTTCTCTCGATATTATTTTAAATTACAATCTCTATTCAAAACTAATCCTAAAAGTTTTTGGAACAAATTTAATAATTCAAAAAACAAATCTCGTATTCCTAAAATTATGACTTTCAATAATCTACAATTTTCTGATAACCAATCTATTGTGGATGCTTTTGCTACCCATTTCAATTCAGTTTATGATGAATCCGAGTTGATTGCTGAATATCCAATTGTTTTCTCAAAGAATTCTGTTTTAAATTTTCAATTGAATCATATTAATGTACGTTCAGCAATTAAATCTTTGAAATCATCATGTACTGCAGGTATCGATAAAATTCCATCTTTCTTAATTAAGGACTTAAATTTTATTATTAGCGATATCTTATGTGTCATTTTTAATATCATACTACAGAATGGTACTTTCCCGGATTTTTGGAAGTCTACTAGAGTTGTTCCTGTTTATAAAAACGGTGATATTGATAACATTAGCAATTATAGACCTGTGTCAGTTATTAACAATTTTGCAAAGGTTTTCGAGAAGTCTATTGTTAACTTTATTTATAAAACTTTTGCTCACTCTCTTTCTCCTAATCAACATGGTTGTGTCCCTAAAAGGTCCATTGTAACGAATCTTCTTTCTTTTACACAGTTTATCAACAATGCTTTCAAAAAAAATTTGCAAGTTGATGTTATTTATACTGATTTCTCGAAGGCCTTTGATAAGGTTGACCATGTAATTTTATTGAACAAACTTGCGCAATTGAATTTACCTGCTAATTTGTTAAGTGTACTGCGGTCTTATTTATTAAATAGACTGAATATTGTACAATACGAAGGTTTCTCTTCCAGTCCTTTTTACCCTACATCTGGTGTCCCACAAGGATCAGTGTTAGGTTCTATTTTATTTATTATTTACATTAATGACGTTGGTGACTCTTTGGAAGTCAATAATCTCAGTTTTGTTGATGACTTTAAATTTTATAGGACAGTTACCTCTATTGAAGATTGTAGTCACTTACAAAGCAATATTAATTCTTTTGTGGCTTGGTGCAATGTAAATTGTATGCAATTAAACCCTAGCAAATGTAAGGTGGTTTCTTTTTATAGAAAAAATCTTACTATTGCTCACAATTATTCTATACAGGGTGTACAATTGTGTAGAGAGCAAATAGTCAAAGATTTGGGAGTCACTTTTGTTTATAATCTTAACTTCCAATCTCATATTTTAAATGTTAATCTAGCAGCTACTCGCGCTTTAAGTATGCTTATAAGGAACTCAAAAGGTTTCAGTAATATTATTGTGTTGACTGCATTATTTAGATCTTTTGTATTGTCCAGATTGGAATATGCTTGTGTCATATGGAATCCATCTTTGAAGAAAGATATTTATCTCTTAGAGAAAATTCAAAAACGTTTTATTAAATTTTGTTTCTTTATTAAACACCGTGTTTACCCTCTTAGAGGCTCTGATTATTTACAGTTATGTAGAGAATTTAATTTTTTCACGCTTGAAGAGAGACGGAGAGTAAATGAGTGTAAATTTATTTTTAATATAGTGAACAATTTTATTGATGCACCTGAGTTACTGTACCAAATTAATTTCAAAGCACCCCGTATATCTGCTAGAAAATATATACCATTTTATAATAAAATATCAAAAAAGGAGTACAATATTTATACACCAATCTGCTGTTTGACTAAATCCATTAATTTTTTGTACTCTAGTTCAGCTAATAATTTAGATATGTTTTTCACATCTCGAGCCAAATTTGAATCTGTTATATTAAATTTCTTTGTTGAGCTGCGTGAATCTATTGATTGATTTGTATTATAAATTAACTTATTACTTTTGTTAAGAGATTTACTTCTCCACTCAACTTATTTTTGTATTTGAGTGTATTCTACATTCTGTATGTTATTTTACTATGTATTGCCCTATATGGTCTTGACTGTGGGCTTAATATTCTGACAAATAAAAAAAAAATAAAAAAAATTTCAATTTTTTGAATTTTTTGAAAAAAATGTATATCCTTCTTTCTTATCAATATTTTTTAAGTCTGTAAGTTTATAAACCTAACTTGGGTCAAGACCTAACACTCTGCCAAATTTGGTTTCAAACGGTTCAGCTGTTTCTAAGTGATGCGCGAACAAAGGTTCTGTGACATACATACATACATACAGACATGAAAATTTTTATGGGTATATTTGAATTCCTTGATGCTTTAAACGAAAAATTATGCATGAAATTTAAAGTTCTAAGCAATGTACAGACAAAACTCTGATTTTATTAATATAGATTATACGATAAATAAAGAATATTATAACATTAAGTACTCATTCTAAATCATAAATTTAAATAACTTTGCCAACTTGAGAAAAAAATGTTACAAAACTTTTTTAGACACAAAAGTAGGTGGTATGGAAAAAAACCAGCTGGTTTTTTTTCTTTAAATGTGCATCAAAATCTCCGTCTATACAAACAACAAAAATGACAGATAGCATAAGGAGCTGTCACCTTAAACAAAAATTTTATTAGAAATGTCTATCTTGGGGCCCACTCCCCTAATAATAACAACAACTGAATTGAAATTGAAAACGATTTTGATGAGTGAAGAAAGTAATTGAAAAATCCGATAATTATTGAATATTGCGGAATTTATGGAAAATCGATAAAAATAATTAATAACATAAGAAATAGATTAAAAATTAAATAATAAATGAAAATTTCAAGAAAATAATTGATTATTAAAAGAAAAATTACAATACAAATGACGAGAATAATTAAATATTGACAAAAATAATTAACTATTAAAAAAAATCGAAAAATGGTGAGAATAATCGGGATTAGAAAGGCTCTAGGCCCTAGGAACTTGTAAATGAATAAATAAATAAAAATAAAAAAATTAATGAATAATTATAAAATTGGAGAAGAATAATAAATTGTAAATTAAAAACTAATGAAAATTATAAATAGAATTGTAGAAAATATATGAAAATTGAAGAATTGTATTGAAATTTCAATAAAATAATTGATAAATCAAAAAAGTTTACAAAATGATTAAATTAATTAAATATTTAAGACAATAATTTAGAAATGAGAAAAATAATTATAATTGAAAAAAAAAATTTTAATCTGTCGAGAATAATCGACAGCAGAACAAAATATCTAAAGAAATTAAAGAATAATTATAAAATTTAAAATAACATTACAATATGAGGAAAATAAGTAACTATTAAAAAATAGTATATTATGCATCAAGGGAGGGAAGGCCGTGTTTTTTTGTCAAGTACAAATGTTCGAAGAACGAGTGTAGCACTCGCTACGCTCGTGCTACACTCGTTCTTCGAACATTTGTACTTGACAAAAAATCGGCCTCCCGAGGTGCATATTCTATTTTCTATCACAGATGTACGAAAATCTCGTGTTTCGTACGCGTTAGCGGGTCAGCACTCGCAGTTTTCAGGTTAGTTACGTTAGAGATAAAAAAACTTCCGAACAGTGAAAAAAAACTCTCATCGCGTAGGCGCATTGAGGCGCGCCGCAATGCGCCTGCGCGATGAGAGTTTTTTTCACTGTTCGGAAGTTTTTTTACCTCTAACGTTCACTGACCTAAAAACTGTGAGTTCTGCCCCGCTTAAGGCGAACGAAAAAACGAGGTTTTCGTGCATGTGTGGTAGAAAATAATTAACAATTGAAAAAAAAAACCGAAAAATGGTGAGAATAATCGGGAATAGAATTTTTTTTTTTTAATGAATAATCATAAAATTGAAGGAGAATAATAAATTGTAAATTAAAAACTGATGAAAATTATGCATAAAATTGTAGAAAATAAATTAAACTTGAAGAATTGTATTGAAATTTCAATATAATAATTGATAATTGATAAAAAATTTACAATGTGACTAAAATAATTAAATATTAAAGACAATAATTTAGACATAGAGAAAATAATTTACAATCAAAAGAAAAAATTTAAATCTGTCGAGAGTGATCGACAACATAACAAAATACCTAAAAAAAAATTAAAGAATAATTATAAAAGGAGGATGGCCTCTAAGTTCTGTTTTTAACTCCCCTTAAATTTTAATTTAAATTATCAAATTCTAGTTATTAACAACTAAAATATGTTTTTTTAATGATTTTGAGTTAAACGGGGGTGTTTTTGCCAAATCAACCCTTTGAATCTTGTTACTCGAGGGTTTTTGGGGTCGCTAATAACGAATCTGAAGTCAGATTAAAAAAATTCAAAATGGCAGATCCAATATGACGGACGATTTTTTTATAAGTGATCAAATTAACTTGAAACTTGTTACTCTGTGGTTTTCAGGGTCGCTGATTATGAATCTGAAGTCAGATTTAAAAAAATTCAAAATGGCGGATTCAATATGGCGGCCGATTTTTTTAAAAGTGATCGAATTATCTGGAAACTTGTTACTCGGAGGTTTTCGATGTCGCTGATTGCGAATCTGACGTTGGATTTTAAGAATTCAAAATGGCGGAAGAATTTTTTAAAACGATCGAATAATCTTGAAACTTGTTACTCGAAGGTTTTTGGGGTCGCTGATTATGAATCTGACGTTAGATTTTAAGAATTCAAAATAGCGGATACAATATGGCGGACGATTTTTTTAAAACTAATTGAATTATCGTGGAAACTTGTTCCTTGACTCTAGCACGATATTCAAAGTCATTTACGTTTTGCGTTACAATGTCAGACGTCCCAGATCGTCCTGATTGCAATAATTCTCAGCATTGTGAATTCTATCATTTTTACGTTTGGAAGATCTTCAAAGTCTTCAAAAACTCGAATTGTTTGTAAAAGTAAAAATTCATTGGTCATTGTGCTTTCTGAAGCTAAAATGCAAGTCTTTATTGACAGAGGAATAATCCAACGAAAACAATTCATAGGCGATTTAACTATGCTCCTGGTTACGAGAGGAGCCCATTAGGATTTAAGAGTTACTTTAAATAGGATCATGAATATCTTAATCAGAATTCTTAGTTACAGTAACTCTTAATTCCTAGTAGACTCCTCTCGTAACTAGGAGCATAGTTAAATCGCCAAGGTATTTTTTCCGTGTAGTGCAAGGAAATATTTGTTGTTGCAAAATACATACGTCAGGTAAGTTTTTAAAAGGTAATGAAGTTCGTCGACTGCTTCTGTGATTTGCTAGCCTGGTGTTTTTCTCTGCGACTGAGACATATTAATGATTAAATAAACTATTTTACGAATTTTAAATCCAACGCCCAGTTGGTCAGTAATCAGCGACCCCAAAAAACCCCAAATAACAAGTTTCAAGGTAATTCTATCAATTTTTAAAAAATCTTCCACCACTTTAAATCAGCAATTTGGATTCTTAAATCTAACGTCAGATTCGTAATCAGCGACCCCAAAAACCTTCGAGTAAGAAGTTTCAAGATAAGCAGTTTGTTATGACCAACAGAAAAAATGGCGCTAATGTATATAACGACGTGTTACATGGGGGAGGGGGGGGGGTCAAAATTTTCCGAAAAAAACTTTACGTAATTTGTAAACGTTCCCTGATTTGATCACTTTTAAAAAAATCTCCCGCCATATTGTATCCGCCATTTCGATTTTTTTAAATCTGACTTCAGATTCGTAATCAGCGTCCCCAAAAACCCCCGAGTAACAAGTTTCAAAATAATTCAACCACTTTTAAAAAAATTATCCGCCATATTAGATTCGCCATTTTGAGTTTTTAAAATCCGACCTCAGATTCGTAATAAGCGACCCCAAAAACCCCCGAGTAACAAGTTTCAAGCTAATTCGGTTACTTTTTAAAAAATCGTCCGCCATATTGGATCCGCCATTTTGAATTTTTTTAATCTGACTTTAGATGCGTAATCAGCGACCCCAAAAACCCCCGAGTAACAAGTTTCAAGCTAATTCAGTGATAATTTGAAAACATTTTTTAATGATCAATTTTCATATTTTTTGGCATGCTACCCCACAAATCAAAGGGTTGATTTGCCAAAAACACTTCCGGTTAACTCAAAATCATTAAAAAAAACATATTTTAGTTGTCAATAACTAGAATTTGATAATTTAAATTAAAATTTAAGGGTGTCCGAAAACAGGCCTTAGGGGCCCTCCTCCTTTAAAGAGAATAATTGTTTATTAAAAACTGTTGAAAATAATAGCAACATAAACATTGAAAAACATTGAATTGTTTCTGGTCATTTCCAACTATAAATTTTTGCAAGTACAATTAAGATAAATAATTTAATGAAATTTTTAATTCAAATAAACTTAATATTCTAGATAATATAACTTTCATTCTATTCAAATTAAAATGGCTACCCTTCAAGAAATAAAGAAATAAGTAAAAGTAAATAAAAAATGTTTTAAAAGAGCACGAATTTTCCAATTTTATGTTTAGAAAAGAAAAAATAATGAGAAAAATAAATAAAAGGAGAAAATATCGTAGGTAGATACATTACAAAAAGTTGAAATATTTTTGTTGAAAGAATAGTTTTTTTTAACAAAATGTATTCAAACTTCTATAATTTATAATAACTTCAATCGTTCCAAATTTCTATTGAGGATTGTTTCTATTCTTCAAAAGTTCTAACAATTCAAGTTTAAATTTTTTCCAAATTTAAAATAGTTCCAAACTTAAAACAGTTTCAACAAAATGTTGACTCAAATTTATTCAAACTTCAATTAATTCAAATTTTCATTTGTTAAAGTCTGAAGACTTATATTTAATTTTTTTTAAATTCCTTTAAATTTTAAATAATAAAAATTTTCATTAATTCAAATTTGAACTGTTATTAACTTTACGTATTTTCAAAATCTAATAATGCATATTTAAATTATTTTTAACATTATCGATTGTAAAAAAAACTTCTTATTATACAAAAAAAATTCATTGTAAATTAAAGCTTTAATCAGTCCAAATTTTAAAAATAATTATTTGGACTATAATTTGAGTCAATGAAAATTGGGTCTAATGGAATTTGAAATTAAGTGAAATTTATATTTACAAAAAAAATTAAAGTTATGAAAAGTTTAAATGTTTAGTTATTAATAATCAGAATAATAAAAACGCAAGGATTGATTAAAATTTAGATAATTTAAAGCCTAATAACCAATAAAAATTTAGATGAATTCAAACTTCAATAAATTAAAACTCAAATATATATTGATTCTTAATTACTAATTTAGATTTTCATTAAAAATAATTATTTGAAAATTTTAATGATCTCAATTTTCAATGATCTAAATATCAATTATTTTAATTACAAGAACATTTTAAGTTAATTTATATTGATAGAATTAAATTTTAATTTACTAAAAATTTTAGTGTATGGAAATTTCAGTTCAATATTTTAGGGTAAACTGTATTTTAATTAATTTATTTTCTGTCAATGCAGTTAAATTAACTCTTATGAAAGTAGATTCTAATTTTAATTTAAAGATACATTTTTTCAAACGTAACTGATTTAAAACAAAAAAATATCTAAGTGACAAACTTCAGGTGCGAACAGACAAGAATGAATGAAAGAATGAATGAATCTTGTGGATTATTATTATAGATTCTTTAAAAAAGTAGAGAAAATTGGTTATGGAAGAGAGCTTCTTGTCTGGTTTTACATGGTTGCTACATAGTGCGGATCGAAAATTCCATGACTTTTCCAGGTTTTCCAGAACAAATTTTGGGAAAATTACAGAACAATATAAAAAAAATTCATTGTTATCGTATAATTCTGAAAATACTTTCATAATTGCAAATTAGTTATTATTTTTAGTTAATTTAATTAACTAATTGAATAATAAAATAAATAAATGAAAGCTCGTGTAAAAATTAAAAATTTATAGACAATAATTGCAGGGATCACAGGTTGTTCCCTATTCACCTTTTTTCCCCTATTTTAAAATTTTGCACCTATTTCCCCTATTTTAAAGAATTGTCCCCTATTTCCCCTTTTTCTAATTTTCAGTATTAAAGTTTATAGTTATAGCCAAAAATTTTAGCAGTTCAATATAAAAAAAAGAAATTTATAAAAACCCAGCCCAATTAATTTACATTAATCTGCATCAGTCAATAGAAAATCACCATTAAAAATACATGGGGAAAAATAAACTTTTAAAAATAAATTCCCAACTTTTTTAATTCATAAGCTAAAAACATTTTAGGTCATAAATTTCTTCATTTTTAGCCATATTTTAAGATATAATGTTTAAAGAAATTAAATTTTCAAAATGTCGGGTGTTATAAAAAATATGTAGAAATAATACATTGCAATATGTGCAATCTTTTATCACATAAATATTCAAGGAAATTCAACAAGTCTTATTTGGAGATTTTTGAGGTCGCAAATAAAGATTCCGAAGTCAAAAATTAATTTTTAAAAATTTTGAATATACATTCTCGTGTAAAAAACTCAGTTTTCAAAAAAATGACCTTACATCATCAATTTTTTTAATACAGTCTACAAATATTTAATTTTTACATCTCTTTTCAATTATCTTTTTCATTTTTATTCATTTTTAAAGTCCTTTTGTCAATTTTCAAATAATTCTAAGATTTTGAACTTCATTTTTTCGTATATCAATTATTTTTTCTATCTTTAACTTATTGTCAGGAATATTTAAATTTATTACACAAGTTTTCATTTATTTTTGTCATTTTTATATTATTTTTTTAAAATTTCAATTATATTCTAAAATCTATAAATTATTGCCAAGAATATTCAAATTTTCTACACAATTTTCAATTTACTTTCGTCATTTTTTAATTATTTGCTTAAAAATTTCAATTACTTTTGTATATTTCTTAGTATTTTTGTCATTTTCAAATTATTTTCTTCATATTTCTATTATTTTTTAAATTTTACACCAATTTTAATTTATTTTCTTCAAATTTTAAAAATTGTCTTCATTCTTTTTATTATTGTCATGAATTTATTAATTTTTTACAACTTTTTCAATTATTTTCTACACATTTTAATTATTTTCTAGAAACTTTAATTACTTTCTTCATATTTAAATTTTTTGACTTTTTTTAATTAGTCTATTAAATTACAATTATTTTTTTAAACTTTAATTACTTTCTTCTAATTTAAATTATTTTCTTTAAAGTTTAAATTATTGGCATACATTTTTAAATTTATTACACAAATTTTCATTTATTTTTGTAATATTTCAAGTATTTTCTTAAAATTTCAATTATGTTTTTAATCCTTATTTTATTGTCAGAAGTATTTAAATTTTCTACACAAATTTAAATTTAGTTTTGTTATTTTTTAAATTATTTTCTTCAAATTTCAATTACTTTTGTCATTATTCAATTATTTCTGTCATTTTCCAATTATTTTCTTCATATTTTTATTATTTTTGGCATTTTAAAATTATTTTGATCAAATTTCAATTATTTTATTCAATTTTGTTTATTGTCAAGAAATTAAAAAAAAGTTAAAAAAACAATTTCAATCATTTTTTTAATCCTTTTTATTATTCTCATAAATTTATTAATTTTTTACAACTTTTTCAATTTTTTTTCAATTATTTCTACAAATTTCAATTACTTTCCTTATATTTAAATTTTATGACATTTTGCAATTATTGTCTTCAAATTTCAATTTTTTTCTTTAGACTTCAATTAATTTCTAAAACTTTCAATTATTTCCCTCAAACTTCCAATATTTTTTTCAAAGGTTCAATTATTGTCTATAAATTTTTAATTTTTAAACCAGCTTTCAATTATTTATCTCATTATTCAACTAGTTTCTTAATTTTTCAATTTTTTCGTCAATTTTTCAAGTATTGTCTTCAAATTTATAATTTTTTACACTTTTTCCAATTATTTTCTACCAATTTCAATTCCTTTTCTCATATTTAATTTTTTTTGGCATTTTTGAATTATTCTCTTTAAATTTCAATTATTTTCTTCAAACGTCAATTAATATCTTCAACTTTTAATTATTTTCCTCAAACTTCTAATACTTTTTTCAATTTTTCAATGATTATTATCTATAAATTATCAATTACTTACATCAGTTATCAAGTATTTTTGTCATTTCTCATCTATTTTTTTCAAACAACTATTATTTTTGTTATTATTCAAATATTTTTGACATTTTGGAATTATTTTCTTTAAATGTCATTTTCTTCAATCTTTTTATTATTGTTGTCTATAAATTTTTAATTTTTACACTTGCTTTTAATTATTTATGACATTATTCAATTAGTTTCTTCACGTTTCAATTATGTCCTTAATTTTTCAATTAAAGTAATAAATTTTTTATTTTTTACTTCGTTTTTTGAGTTATATTTCTCATTAATTTTTTTTTCCAAATTTCAGTTTTTTATGGTAATTTTTCAACTGTTTTCTACATATTTTCTACATATGTAAATTTTTTTTATTTTCTTTTAAATGTGAATCATTTTTCGTCAAATTTTACTTATTTTTATCATGCTTCAATTATTTTCTTGTAATTACAAGTATTCTTTACATTTTTCAATTATTTTCTTTAAATTTCAATTATTTTGTTTTAAATTAAAATTTTTTGTCTTTATTTCTTAATTTTTTAATTCATTTTCCAATTAGTTTTCTCATTTAACAAATTTTTTTTTTAAATTTGATATTGGGGAGCCCTGATTAATTATTTGCCTGCTGGCGGGCCCCAAATTAATATCAGTAATATTTTGTTTATTACTGCAAATTATTGTTTATTCACTTTTCTCACTTGAAAACTCCCTATTTATTCACCTTTTTAAAATAATAAGTCACTTTTTTGTACTATTTTCAATCTACAAGTCCGCTGGCAGCCCTGTATAATGTTTCCTTATTTAAAATTTGTGAATAAAAAAGTCCTATAAAATCTTCAAGTACATAAGTTGAAGCAAATTTTTTGTCCCCTTTTTGTCCCCTATTTTTGAAAAACTTCGCACCTATTCACCTTTTTCAGTAGCAATAGGTACTGTGATCCCTGTAATTGGAAAATTGAGAAAAATATTAGAAGTTTGAGAAACATAATTGAAAGTTAAAGAAATTAATTGAAGTTTGAAAAAATAAATTAAATTTGAAAAGAATAATTCAAAAATACCAAAGAAATTTAAATATTTATTTATTTTATAATAAATAATAATAGGGGAGGGTGGTCCCAAACCGACCCCCCTAAAAGGCAAAAGCCAAGAAGGTGCCAAAAACTTGTTTCATTGCTGAGGTCAAATTTTTTTCAGTAAAGGAATCATTTTTCCATGTTTCCACTGGTCGCCGAGGCTCTAGATCTCATTAAGTGAGAGATACAGAGAGAAAATCAAAAATTGACGTTTTCGACAATCTCAAAAAGGGTGGTGTGAAACCGACCCCCTATTTTTATTGCAGGAAATAGCGAAAACAAACAAAATTTTGAACTTGTATTGTAATTTGAATTAAAAAACAACAAACTAGAATGAACTTAAATTACTTTTACTTTATTTAAATACATTATTTAAGGCCTTTTTCAGAATAAGAGTAAAAGAATTATCATTACAATAAAAAATGAGTGATTTTAGTCTGATATTAATTACAAGCTATATTATCTTAGTTTAATTATTGTTATTTTATTAAAATACGTTTGTAGGTATTATTTGGTAATTACAAATAATTTAGTTACAATTACAATGCAAGAAAAAGGTAAGGGGAGGGGTCGGTTTCGGACCACCCCCACTATTTTTACATAATGTTTTGTCGATCATTTATGTCAATGAAAGCATTTGAATTTGAATATTGTGTATTGAAGTTGAGGCAATAAACAACCAAAAAAACTTATTCTTAAATTTTCCTGAACTCAATTCAACACTTTTAACTTAAATTCAAGATATGTCAAAAACAAAAAATTTTATTGCAAAAAAATAATTTTAGGTAAAATTCCAAGATACAATTGGACCAAAAGATTATTACCTATGGTCAATATGTCAGAGTTATGAAAGTATTCTTTTGATGGTATTCACGATTTGTCTAGTAACACGATCTCTGAGAAACAGAGGGGGGTCGGTATGGTACCACCCTCCCCTAATAATAATATGAAGAAAATAATTAAATTTTGAAGAGAATAATTTAAAAATGACAAAAATAATTCAAATTTAAAAAAAAATTGTAAAATGTGTAAATGAAAAATTGATTAAAAATTTAAAAAAATCGGGCAAGTACGAGTTACACTTGTACCAAGACGAACGGTTCCGTACCGCTCTAATTTTTTTCAATTATATGAGGCAGAGATTAAAAATTTTCCACCAAGAAACCATTTTTAAAAATATTTTTTATTATTCACTAAATAAAACTTTGCTTGTAGGGGAATGTCTTAATGCGCGGGCCACTTTTAGATAGAAATAAAAATGTTTTTGTAACTGAGTTAAAAGAATGAATGTACTCCGTTAGATAGCTAAAGGTGTTAGTTAATTAACGGAGTAAATTAATTTCTTTAACTCAGTTGCAAACACATTTTTATTTCTATCTAAAAGTGGCCCGCGCATTAAGACATTCCCCTACAAATTTTTAGCACTATAAGCCAAAAATTTTGCAGCTGAAGGGTCAGGGCCGTTTTTAGGGTTTCGTGGTTCGGGACCGAAACCCTTATAGTGAGACTTTGTCGTCCGTCCGTCGTTCACAGCCAATAGCTGTCAATTTGAGGTTGTGTGCGAGAGAGAAGGAGATAGTGAAAGACAGAGACAGAAACATCCGAATGGTTAAGGAAACACCTAAATAATTCCGGAAATATCCGAATGATTTCGGAAACACCCGAATAGTTCTGGAAACAGCCGAATGGTTACGGAAACACTAGAATGGTTACGGAAACACCCGAATGGTTAAGGAAACACCTGAATAATTCCGGAAACACCCGAATGGTTACGGAATCACCTGAATGGTTACAAAAACACCTGGATGATTCCAGAAACAGCAGAATGGTTACAGAAACACTCGAATCGTTACGGAAACACCCGAATGGTGACAGAAACACCCAAATGGTTACGAAAACACCCGAATGGTTACGTAAACACCCGAACGGTTAAGGAAACATCTGAATGGTTACAAAAACACCCGAATGGTTACGAAAAACACCCGAATGGTTACGGAAACACCCGAATGGTTACAGAAACACCCGAATGGTTACGAAAACACACAAATGGTTCAGGAAACACCCGAAAGGTTACGGAAACACCCTAATTGTTACCGAAAAACCCAGGTGATTCCAGAAACAGCCGAATGGTTACAGAAACACTCTAATCGTTACGGAAACACCCGAATGGTGACAGAAACACCCAAAGGGTTACGAGAAACACCCGAATGGCTACAGAAACACCCGAATGGTTACGAAAAACACCCGAATAGTTACGGAAACACCCGAATGGTTACCGAAAAACCCAGGTGATTCCAGGAACAGCCGAATAGTTACAGAAACACTTTAATCGTTACGGAAACACCCGAATGGTGACAGAAACACCCAAAGGGTTACGAGAAACACCCGAATGGCTACAGAAACACCCGAATGGTTACGAAAAACACCCGAATAGTTACGGAAACACCCGAATGGTTACGGAAACACCCGTATGGTTAAGGAAACACCTGAATAATTCCGAAAACATCCACATGATTTCGGAAACACCCGAATGGTTACACAAACACCCGAATGGTTACAGAAACACCCTAATGGTTACCGAAACACCCGGATGATTTCAGAAACTGACGATTGGTTACGGAAACACTCGAATCGTTACGGAAACACACGAATGAATCCGGTAACTCCCAAATGGTTACGGAAACCCCCGAATGGTTGAGGAAACACCAGAATAATTCCGGAAACATCCGAATGATTCCGGAAACAGCCGAATGGTTACTAAAAACACCCGAATGGTTACGGATACACCCGAATGGTTAAGGAAACACCTGAATAATTCCGGAAACATCCGAATGGTTACACAAACACCCGAATGGGTACGGAAACACCCGAATGATTCCGAAAACATCCGAATGATTCTGAAAACACCCGAATGGTTACAGAAACACCCGAGTGATCACGGAAGCACCCGAATAATTCCGAAAACATTTGAATGAATCTGGAAACACCCGAATGGATACGAAAACACCCGAATGGTTACGGAAACACATGAATGGTTAATGAAACACCAAAATAATTCCGGAAACATCCGAATGATACCGGAAAGACCCGAATGGTTACAGAAACAAACGAATGATTACCGAAACACCCGGATGATTCCAGAAACAGCCCAATGGTTACGGAAACTCTCGAACGGTTCCGGATACAACCGAATGGTTTTGGAAACACCCGAAAGGTTACGGAAACACCAGAATGGTTACGGGAACTTAATATATTATACAAGAGAAACAGAATTAGAGACTGAGAAAGAAGATGACTAGTTTTTTACAATTTTTCTGGTTGTTTGTGAGAGGGAGGTTAGTAGGGATTAAGAGAAAGCCACGAAACCCTCAATTGTAGGGGCATTGCGCCTGCTTTTTGTACTGTTTATTTAAATATGTTTTCAAAAAATAAGGAATTAACCAATTATTATTCAAACTTTTTTTTATAAAAACACGAATTTTGGATAGTACATTCTATGAAGACGAACATAAATTAACTTCTATATATTTTTGTCCTAATCTACACGTAAATCTACATACATGTACCAAAACGCAGCATCCTAAGTCAAATAGTTTGGAAGATTAGAGGGGGGGGGGCGCATGGTCATTTTTTCGATTTTTTTTCAAAAAATTGTACTTTTTGGATAGTAAACACTATGAAGACAGCCTTTTCGAAATTTCTCTATAATTTTCCTGTAATCTACACGTAAATCTACATACGTGTACCAAATTGTAGCATCCTAAGTCGAATAGTTTGGAAGATTAGGGAGGGGGACATAGTCATTTTTTCGAATTTGGTTTAAAAAATCGTACTTTTTGGCTATTAAACACTATGAATGTAATGTAGACATAATTCTTTATATTTGCACGAAATTACTTTTCCGACAGAAAGTATTTTTTGACAAAAATTATTTTCATGCAGGTGTTTGAAACAGACTTGGGTGTACTTCCGAAAAGCTTGAACCTCAAATCTTTTTGATACTTCTTATGCTTACGTAATTTCATGCGCTGTTTACAAAAATCATAGTGAAAATTGGCGCAAATTTGATTTTCATGGTAAAAAAGATGTATAAAGAATCATAATAATTTTGGTTGTTTGCATTTATCTCTTTAAATATTGCAAATATAAAAAACAAAATACAAAAGGTGTAGATCTCATTGAAATACACATTTTATGTTTGATGCATTTTTTACTGAAACCAATTAGTTTACGAAATAATTGCAAAAAACGTAAATCACCATAAATGTGACCAAATACCCACATTATATCAATATTAAATTACCTACAGTCGTAATTACGTTATTAAATTACGTAACATTACGTTTATTACGTAACATTACATTTATTACGTAATAACGTAAAATTACGTAATTTTCGTGCAGTAATTACGAAAATCATAATTAAAAAATTGTAATCTTGATCATTTTTATGATAAATACTTTAAAAACCAACACAACTATAGGTTTTCCCACCGTTGCCTACAATACACTTCCAGTATGATACCCCAACCCCCCGGTATTTTTACTACGATTTACGTAATCAGGGCTTCTAAATTTCATAAGTATACAAAGTATCAAAAAGATTTAAAGTTGGAGCTTTTCGGAAGTTTATCCTAGCATAGGGGTTTTTTGTCATTTTTCAACTTTTCATTAATAACTTGAAAATTAAGTCCAGCAACGTTCGCTACATTTTTCCTGTAATTTACACGTAAAAATACCTAGGTATACCAAATTTCAAACTTCTAGGTCAAATGGTTTGGAAGATAAGGGGGGGGGGGGACACGTTTTTTTTAAAAAAAAAGTTTTTCCTTGACAACGCTATGACCATCACCTCCAATCATGTTCTCTATATTTTTCCTGAACTCTACTCGCGAAAATACATATGTGTACCAAATTTCAATACTCTAGGTCAAATAGTTTAGGAGATAAGGGGGGGGGGGTAAATAGGCATTTTAATGCATTTTTTGAAAAAAATCTTGTTATTTCCTTGACAACGCTATGAACATCACATTCAATCATGTTCGCTATATTCTTCCTGTAATCTACACGTGAAAATACATAAGTGTACCAAATTTCAACTCTCTATCTCAAATAGTTTGGCCGCTAGGGGGAGGGTAATGGTTTTGGGCGACGGACAAACGAGTGAAAACATAAGGGTTCCGTTTGGACACTTTGTGTACGGAACCCTAAAAAAGAATAATAATTCGAATAAAAATACAAAAATAATACATTTTAATTCCGCTCCACTTTTCACCATTTTATCTTAACAACGCTAAACAGAAAGATACGCAAAACATAATTTTAGAAGTTAAACTCTTCACTCAAATATAAGCGCGACATATCATAAATTTCGAAAATTTATAGGGACAGGCTTTGCCAAGCGTATCGGCTAAAATTAATTATAAAAATTCTGTTTCTAATAAGGACATCATTTTTGTTATCCTTCAACTATGTAAATTAGGCTCTAAAATTATTAGAACAAAAAAAAATTTTTTTTTGAAGTTATTAGTGATTGAAATTTTTAATAGTGCAAAATGAAAACATATTTTTCTCGAGTTCTTCTTAACCGATTTCAAAAGTTAACAAAGCATTTTAATTTTCTTAAAACGTAGTTTTTAAAAATATTTTTTGTTCTTAAGAATTTTTTAATTTTTATCGATTTTTAAATTATTTATTTAATAAATGTTAATAAAAAACAGCTTTCTGCGTGCATTACGTATAATTTTAAAATACTGTTATATTCTTGACAATTTTTTGATAATAAAACCGTTAAGAAAAAAAATGGCCCGCGATTAGAGACAAAGATATTAAATTTTTTTTTCGGCGTGCAAAAAACATTTTTACCTTAATTACATAAATCCGTTGTCTATAAAAACCATTGAAAACAAAAGAAAATTTGAACATAAATGATTTTTAAACCTTTATTCACTACCTATTGAAAAAAAAATTTGAACGCCAAAAAAAAATGTAATATCTTTGTTCCTAATCGCGGGCCATTTTTTTTCTTAACGGTTTTATTTTAAAAAAAGTGTGAAGAATACAACAGTATTTTAAAATTCCACGAAATGCACGCAGAAAGCTGTTTTTTATTGACATTTATTAAATAAATAATTTAAAAAACGATAAAAATTAAAAATTCTTCAGAACAAAAAATATTTTTAAAAACTGCGTTTCAAGAAAATTAAAATGCTTTTTTAACTTTTAAAATCGGTTAAGAAGATCTCGAGAAAAATATGTTTTCATTTTGCACTATTAAAAATTTCAATCACTAATAACTTCGGAAAAAAAATTTTTTTTGTTCTAATAATTTTAGAGACTAATTTACATAGTTTAAGGATAACAAAAATGATGTCTCATTAGAAATAGAATTTTTAAAATTTTAGCCGATCTGCATGGCGAAGCTTGACCCTATATATAAAAAAATAAACTCAGAAAATCAATATCAACAATAATTAGTCGCGAGAAAGCATTACCTAAAATCGAAACAAATTAGCCTGCCAAATTGCAACCCTAAACTCGAATAATTCAATTCTGTACATTATACTTTTAAATATTTCAAAAAGGGGGACACATTTAAAGAATTCGACACTTCAGTTCACTACTAATTTCGTGACTTGTACTTCCTTGAAAATTTAACACTCAAAAATTGTTCATCACACGCGACGCGATAATATTTTCGGCAATAATCACAAATTTTTCGGCAAGACACTGAAGTTAAAACAAAAGCGTTAATACGCAACATAATTATTAAGCAAAATTCATTGTATTAATCTTATTTAAAAGAAGTACGATCAGCAAATACGCGAATTTACAATCTTCGGAATAAATTAACACGAGGCTGAACTGGGCAGACATTTTGAATAGCTAAGAGCACACACATTTTCTTAAAATTGAGAACAATATTCTCCAATAAATTTAATTTGTCAATGAAACAAATGTTTTAGCTCCATAACCGGAA
Organism: Ganaspis brasiliensis; assembly: GCA_037103525.1. Taxonomy (NCBI): domain Eukaryota; kingdom Metazoa; phylum Arthropoda; class Insecta; order Hymenoptera; family Figitidae; genus Ganaspis; species Ganaspis brasiliensis. The sequence continues at coordinate 637,669 of JAZKLR010000633.1, read as the reverse complement.
TGAAAATATATCCACTTACTTAAGGGTGATTCTACGTCAGTAATATCACAATCTGCAAGTGGTTCACAGAATTTAATGACACTTGGTGAAATTGTAGTATAATATGACAGAAATTAGTCATCAAAAGGAATTTTTAAAATATTATAAATTGTAGAAGTTATACTATTTTGAATTTTGATGCAACATTTTTTTAATTATTTTATATCTCGGTCAATTTTAAACCGATTTTGATGAGTCACCCACCAATTTCTTCATAAAATTGTGTATTTTTAGAAAATCATAAAGCAAAAAACAAAATTTATTATTTAGATAGTAAAAAAGTGAAAATAAAACTTTATTTATATTTTTTTTCAATTTTGACCCAATTCTTTAATTTTTTAATTTTTAAATAATATTCTCCTTTATTTCATCTTTATTTTAAAATAAAGATCATCCTGGAGACTTTATTAGATCTTGTGATATTGTCCTTTTAGTATCATCATCTCAATGAAAAATACTACGTGAATTTATGTTTTTACCTTCATTTGTTTTTCGACATTTTTTTTTAAATTAGAAAATATTTACTTTGAATATTTCTTTTCAAATTCTCTATTGAATACAGTGAAAATGAAATAAAATTGTTATTCTATTAATAGATTTGGAAATAATGATTAATTTTAAGTAAAAATGAAAAACATTTAATTAAAAATTAATTTTAATATAATTAAATAATTTAGGTAGTTAAATCATTATTTATTTAATAATAATATAATTATAATATAATATAATAAATATTTATACAATGATTTATTTAGTAACCAATTTGCTTAAATAAAAAATTTGTAACAAAACAAGTATTAACTGATTTAATAGTATACAAATTCACATAATTGTCCTAAAATCTATCGCTTTCGTTTTTATGATACTTGCACTTAAAATTTGGAGGTTTCTTTAGCAGCAAAATATTTTCTGCATTGAACTGTTTAATTTCCATAATTTAATTAAATGTTTTTATTTTTACTTAAAATTAATCATTATTTACAAATCTATTAATAGAATAACAATTTTATTTGATTTTCACTGTATTTAATAGAAAAATTAAAAAGAAATCTTCACAGTAAATAGTTTCTAATTTAAAAAAATATGTCGAAAAACAAATGAAGGTAAAAACATAAATGCACGTAGTATTTTTATCCTAAGATCTAATAAAGTCTCCAGGATGATCTTTATTTTAAAATAAAGATGAAATAAAGGGGAAGATTATTTAAAAATTAAAAAATTAAAGAATTGGGTCAAAATTGAAAAAAAATATAAATAAAGTTTTATTTTCACTTTTTTACTATCTAAATAATAAATTTTGTTTTTTGCTTTATAATTTTCTAAAAATACACAATTTTATGAAGAAATTGGTGGGTGACTCATCAAAATCGGTTTAAAATTGACCGAGATATAAAATAATTAAGAAAATGTTGCATCAAAATTCAAGGTATTATAACTCCTACAATTTATGATATTTTAAAAATTCTTTTTGCTAATTAATTTCTCTCATATTATACTACAAATTCACCAAGTATCATTAAATTCTGTGAACCACTTGCAGATTGTGATATTTCTGACGTAGAAACACCCTTAAATCAAAACTTTGAAGAAGTTCGTCTCTCCTTTTTCTCGTCCTTTCTCCGGTTCAGAGTCCGCAATGTCCTGACAAGGTCGACCGATATCCCTCAATCGCTACGCAAAAGTGTCAGTTTTTCCTCAGAAAATCATCGAGGAGCCTCGCCGGTACACGCGAGTTTCTAAACCTAGTCTAACCTGCCGTGCTGGCGCGCGAACCAATCAGAGCGCGGCCGCGCTTTGGTGGGATTCTTGATTCAAATTCAAATCTCAAAATGCCACTGTACAATAATTAATTAATTCTAAATCGCTAAATTAACAATTCGACATCAAACAAGCATCTAGACTACTATTTTCGGCAAAAACAAAATCGCTAACAAGAACAAAAATAACATAAACGCAAAAACACAAATCGCGAAATCCTAAAGTTAAACAAAAAATAAACGTAAATTGCAGGAGCTCTTCTTGTGCTTCACAGTTCTCGTTGTAAGTGATTAAAATATTCCTCTCTTCAGCTGTTCCAATTGTCTTCCTTCGAATATTTAGTTCCCTGGCGGGATTTCTAGAGCTGCTACGTCGGCCAAATACAAAAAGAATTTCCATGTATCTCGCGAGCTATTCTCGGAGTACATTATTACAAAACGCCGTCGTTGTCTCAGGATACTAGGTGTAAGGGGCCAAACTACCCCGATTCCAACGGCGCACCAAAGTGGTGGGATCAAATACCCAAATTGCGGTATCAAACAGCCAAAGTGGAATCAAACATCCAAATTAAAAACGTGGTAAGATCGAACACCCAAATTGTGTCATCAAACAACCAAAGTGGAATCAAACATCCAAATCAAAAGGCGAGGCTTTGTCAGGGCTCATATTGCCAATAACCTCCAAAATATCCTCAAAAGGCAGCAATAAAACACAATCCATCTCAGAAGGACGATACAAAACTCGTCCAATATCCTCGATTAATACAAATCCAGGTCGGGCGGCTCTTACCGCATCTCAGGAATGAAAGAGAACAGCTTCCGGGTGTGGAATAATAATTCAGTAGTCCCAAAATTCAGGGCAAAGACGTCTCTCTGTCCTGAAGTGGTCCAACGAAGACCTGGAGATCCGAAACGCTCGCAATTTTTACATAAGTAAAAAAAAAAGAAACAAAATACGACAGTATTGCAAAATAAAAAATAATTAAATAAATTCTTAAATTTTTGAAGGTGATTCGTGGAGCGGATTTTTAATAGAAATTGCGTCCTGAACCGAGGTTCAATAATAATTAATTTATTTACATGTTCATAATAATAAGAATTCTCAAAAAGAAAAATAAATACGAAATCGGTGTGACGTGTCAAAAATGTCACGTCACAACCATAATTCATAGTTTTTTGCTGTTATCTAATAAAATATACTTAATTTTAAAAAATATTTTAAACAAAAATTGTAGGTCTGATAAAAATACGCATTTTATGCGCTATGATTTTTTTATCAAAATAAATATTCTTCAAAAAAAATAGATAAGTTTCTGTAACACATATGCATGTACTGCTTTCAGTGCAGCGTATGTATAAATCGGAAGGTAAATTTTTCTATAAAGTTGGGGTTGGTTCTACGAATTGAAAAGTATCATAAAAGCTGGAATTCAAGTTTTCTACATTGTTACCATTGGGTCAAAGCGTTATAAAAAGTTGGGTTTTTCATAACCGGATAAGGTTAAGAGAAGGTTGGGCCACATTATAACTGTACATTTTTTTTAAACAAATAATCAAAAAAAGTGTCATAAAAAGTTTAATTTTTTAAACGGATACGGGGGAGTTGAGATGCTATAAAAAGTGGAACCCCGATTTTGATAATTTCTGAAAATTTCCCGGAAGCCTTCCTTGGAATTTCCCCAGAGGCTAGCTTCGGAAACTTCCCGAAAACATAACCAGGGATCTTTCCAGAAACTTCCCTTGGAAATTTTCGGGAAACTTTCCGGAAACATTCTTTAGAAACTTCCTGAAATTTACGAAGAGACTTCCTTTGGAAACTTCCAGGAAACATCCCTTGGAAACTGTCCAGATACTTCCCGGAAGCTTCCTTTAAAAACTTCCATTGGAAACTTTTAGTTATTTTTTTTAAACTTAAATGATAAATAAATCTTTAAAAAAAAGTTGCTAGTTTTCCTTTAGAAAGCTGACAATTTAACAGTGAGGTGTACTATTAAATAATTAGCAAATAATCTCATTTAAAGAGATTTGCTATGATAGATTTTAAAAATTACAAAATCGTGTATTACAAAAATTATTTATTATTCAAATTAAAAAAACAATAACTGCAAAGTTTCAACGCAAGTTTCAAAGGTAATTATTCAAGGGAAGTTTCCGGGAAGGTTCCAGGAACTTTTCAAGGGAATCTTCCCCGAAGTTTCTGAGAAGTTTCCAATTGAAGTTTTTGAAAAGTTCCCAAGGAAAACTTACTATGAGAAACTTCCCGAAAATTAAGGTGCTATTACCAAAAAGAATATTCTTACATGTAAAAGAATATTTAACTTTTCTATGACTCAATATTATTCAATAAATAATAGGATATTGTGGAATAAAAATGGTTTTTAAAATTACATGTTTACTCTTTTTTTTAACTTAACCTTAATTTAAACCAGCCCTGTGTCACTTGTGTCTTCTTGCAGTAGAGACATATGTGTGTTTAGTGATTATAGTTCATTTAGTTCCAAAAGTCACCGCGAGATAGCGCTATCCGCGTCCTGCTCTTTCTTGATTTCTATAATGCCGTGTTCGCCGTGTTGTTTTTAATATTTTTATTGAAAAAAACTATTACAACCAGTGATAATAATAACAATTATTATAATTGTTTGAAAACAGTGTTATTTGTAATAAATAATGCCTTATAAAGGCCATTCCTGTATTGTCCCCAACTGCAAATAAGGATATTCTTCAACCAAAAATGTGGAGAAAGTACACACTTTTTCAGTTCCAACAGGAATTGAAATAGTGGAAAAGTGTCAAAAAGCGATTCCACGAGCAAAGTTTGTTGTTAAATCAGGACAGGTGATTTGCCAAAAACATTTCTTACCTGAAGATGTTATCTGGAAACGCGAGGTTAAAGGTCCACATGGGAATGTCATCGCGACGGTGTGTATCATTATTTATTTTTAATATAAATTCATAATTGCTAACTCTTTTTCTTAATTTTATACGTCATTTAATGTCTCTTAACACTGTATTTTTTAATGTACTATTTCTGACTCTCATTTAGATTGTTTTCTGTAATGTTTACTTCGTGTATTCATCGGTTAAATTTTTTTTATGGATACGTTATTGAATTCAATTTTTTTTAAAAATTATTAATAAATATATTAAAAATATATCATTATTCATGGACTAAAAATTCTATGGAACTTTACTAGAATAGTTCTATTACTACTTACTAGAATAGTTCTATTGAATTTTTGAGTGTCTTCTAGTAAAACATTCTTAATGAAGGATACAGTTTACAACGTTTACAAGCTGTGTATAGAATATATCCTTATTTAATTCAAAACCTGATAAAAAGTTTACAAAGAAAATCAGATACTTCTGATTTTTTATTTACATATATATTTATACACGTAAATTTTATAAAATAAACTTCAGGCATTTATTTTAAATATATTTACAAGCTAATAATGTCAAAAATCGTTAGGAGATAACTGAAGATAAGAATATAATTTAAAAAATTGATTGCCTAATTATTATTTTAATTCAGCGTTAAATAAACTAGAAGTTACAGGAGTATAGACCTTGTGTCTTTTTCTATAAAAATATTTACCATAAATCATATAGAAATATAATAAAATATTCAGGTTCACCAGAATTTATATATTCTACAAAATCATTTTAGTAAAACTTTTTTATAATTTTTATAACTGGGTATTTTATGTAATAAAAATATGTATATATTTTAGGAAATTTACAAAGTCCCAAGGTTAAAAAAAGGTGCATTGCCTTGTATATTTCCCAATTGCCCGAAGTATTTGACAAATACTAAAAGGAAACGACCGCCACCTACTGAAAGAAAAATGCCTTCAAAAAAAAGAAAAATCAAGGAATCGTTAAAAGAACCAGGACTGCTTTCACAATCGTCAGCACTTCCAGATAATCAGACTAATATGTCAACAGATGAAATTGACTCTTCCCTACTTATATCATGTAAGGAGCAAAGACTTCCTTTACAAACGTCAGCACATACAAGCAGTTTGTCTGAAATGTCACAAAATCAAATTGATTCTTCTGTACTTATTTTGTGTGATGAACAAAACTTGCCTACACAAACGTCATCTGATGCAGATAGTCTGACTGAAATGTCAAAAAATCAAATTGATTTTCCTTTATCTAATAGTATATCGTGTGATGAACAAGGATTGCCTTCCCAAACACCAGCTCATCCAGACATCGATGTTACCGTAGAGTCAAAACTTGATTTATTTAATTCTCTTTTTCAGTCAGCTGAATCTTTCCCAATTCATCCTGCTTGGAGTCGGTGTAATATTGAAGAAGGAAAACTGCGAGCAATACAATTTTCACACTGTACAGGTCGAGTAGAAAATGGTATTGTGAAGACAGTCATGCAAAAAAAAATTGTTTTGTGCCAGGACATGAGTGTACAAGCATCAGTCTTGAATATATTAGTTGAAAATAAAAAAATAGGATTTTCTCTCGATTTTGTAACTTCAGCAACAGAAGTAGAAGTAATGATTAAAAATTTTCACAATGCTCGAATTTGTCAAGGGTGTGCCACTCCCGAGTCTGTTAGAAATTTTGAAACAACTTTTGCATATAGAGATGGCTTGGGAACTTTAAGGCATAACGATTGTTCTTTGATATTGGATGCAAATAGAAATAAAAAAACAAAGTATTGCGAGAAGTGCAGAAAAGCCAAAATAACACTGGCAAACAAATCTATTAGAATTCAAAAAAGGAAAATGCTCCAAAGAATTGTTCTAAAATGGAGTCCAAATAAAGAAAGAAAGGTCCAGTTGTTGAAAAAAAATTAAATATTACGAGACAAAAAAAACAAACTACAAGTCAATTGAATCACATCAAGTCTGAGTTTCGAAATTTACAGAACAAAATTAGCTTAATTAATGAGGAATCTTTGAAAGAAAAATTAAAAGAACATAAGATTGGAAAAAACGAAGAAACCGTGATTTCTGAAATATTAAAAGCTAGCAAATGTAAAAAGTCCAATGGTAATCGGTATTCCGAAGATTGAATTATGATTAGCCTTCTTTTTTACGTGAAATCTCCTGCAGCCTACAGAATGATAAGAGATGCAAAAATATTACCTTTGCCAAATTCGAGAACAGTTCGTCGGTAACTACTTTTTTTACATTTAAAATTTACTAATACTTAAAGGTTTTTTTTAAAAAAAAAAGAATTTTACTTTGCCTACTTTAGTCAGAACATATTTTTTTGGAAAATTTTATTTTTAATTAAATTAAAAGATAATGTTTTCAGAATTTAATAATGTCGCTAATTACAAAACAATTTAATATTTTAATTAAAAATACTTTTTTTATTTTTCAAGGTCTTGAAAAATTTCACAATCTATAATTAGAATTTAATATAAAAAATAGGTTTTAAAAACATTACGTTTTAATAAATTTTAAAAAACAAGTCGTAACCGACTTAGTCGGAATATAATAGGTTTGACTTTCTTACTCTTTATTATAATTTTGTTGAATCCAGGTACTTATCTTTGATGGAGACACCCTGTGGTTTTAATGAACCACTATTTGCCCTTTTGGCTGAGGCAATGAGCAAAAAGCCAGAAATAAAAAGGCATGGAATTCTTCTCCTTGACGAAATGTCCACAAGAAAAGGCATTCAATTGGGCCAGAAAACCATGACCTTTAAGGGTCTTGTAGATTTCGGAGACAAAGAAGGAAAAAGCATTGATGAAATAGCTGATCACGGCTTAGTTTTCGTATTTCACACTCTAATGGACGACTTTACACAACCGATAGCAGTATTTACATCGAAGGGACCAACTCCTGGCAATACTTTGGCAAAATTAGTGGTTCAAGCTATAATTCTTTTAGAAAGGGCTGGTGCTAAAGTGCATGGAGTAGTAACAGACGGAGCTGCACCAAACAGAAAATTCTGGACAGAAGTATGAGTAAATGGAAAATTAAAGAACACCAAACACTTTTTTTCTAATCCTTTTGATCCAGATCGAGTAGTCTATATGTTTTCGGACACACCACATTTAATTAAATGTGTACGAAATATATTATTAACTCGAAAAGAGCTACAGGTAATTTAATGTATTATATCAAGCTTAAATATCGATATTTATTTATTGTTTTATTATATTAACTAATTCTTGATTTACTTAATTGCAGACTGACATTGACGAAACAGTAAAATGGCTGTATTTTGAAAATTTATTTAATATTGACCGCAGTAACGAAAATGGACGACTTTGTCCTAAACTTACTAGAAATCACATACAGCCAAATAATTTATTAAAAATGAGAGTGTCATTGGCTGTACAGGTATACTTTTTTTTTTAAATATAATCAATATATAAAATCTCCATATGTTTAATTGTAAATAGTTTATTCAATAAAAGAAGAAAAAATTTAAAAAACAAGACAAGAATGAAACAATGACATAATTATATGTAAAAACGTAGAATCTCTTTTCAGATTAAACTATTTACGGACATTTTTTTAAATTAAAAAAAAAATCAGATGATAATTAACAAAACGTTCAAATATATTACTAAAGAGAACAAAATTTTAAAATTAGAAAAATTAGAGAAGTATTTGACAAATTGAATAAAAAAAGAGAGAATAAAATTTTGGAAAATTTAAAAAAAAAATTTAAAAAAGAAATTCTAAGAAAGAATTAATTAAAACGCAAGGAAGAACTAAAAAAAGTGAAACATCAAGAATATTAAATAAATAGGAAGAAAATAGAGAAATGTTTTTTTCTTAATCTAACAAACTAAAAGAATGTAAAACGTATAAAAAATCAAATTAAAAAATGTATATGTCAAGATAAATAAAAAGTCCACAATAGAAACTTAAAAACCCTTTAAAAATAAAAAAGTTTAAGCAAATTAAACCAAACACATTTTTATATTACACTTGAAACAAGTCCAATAATAAATTTAGAAAAATCAAGAAAATCTAAAAACTTTATGGAAGAATAAGTAAATTTGTAAAAAATCTCGCAAAAATAGACAAGATATGAAAAAATTGAATATGCTTAAAAAAAATGAGAGAATTTATTTTTAAAAATATGGAAATAATTATGAAAACCAACGAAATAAAAAGTTTGGTGAATGTTATAATAACAAAATTTGTGTAAAATAATATTAAATAATTTGCATAAAAAGAGGAAAATTAAGGAAAATCCTAAAATAAAAAGACAAATAAAAAAATATATATATATATATATATCAAAAATAAAAGTAAAAAAAAATTAAAATTTTGTAAAAATAAGAAATTATAAGATAAAAATTCAACAGTTTTGAAAAGTTGAAATATCTTAGAAATCTTGTAAGAATTTAAAAAAAAGGATTATTGTGAATATGGAAAATAATTAATATTATTTAATTATTTTGCATTAATTAATAATATGCATTTAAATTTAAATTAATTAAAATTTAAAAGTTGGAACAAATCGGAATATGAGTTGATTGACGTTTGGAATTTATTTAAATTCGAAAGACTTATAAATATTAACATGTAATACTACTTTTTGCGATCTTCATACATTTATGGCGAATACATTCGGAGAATTGTAAAGTTTTTTTAAATTTAAATCACGATTTTAATGCAAATTTACCAATGATTTAAATCAAGATTTAAATCAATAACAGCCCTGCTATTTATATACATAAGTTGATTTTTGATAAAATAAAACATTGAACACTAATTTTATAAACTTTTAATTGGTTCTAGATTTTTAGTAAAACAACAGCAAATGCAATGCTTAATTATAAAAGCTATTACTCTGAAATGGATGGATGTGAAGCGACAGCTCAATTTTGTATGTTAATAAACAATTTATTCTATGTTTTAAATAGAACAAAACCCACATCCGGAGTTACACTTGAAAGTAATGATTTCAAGGCACATAAAGAATTTCTACATTTTATGGATGTTTTCTGAAGAATAGTACTTTAGTACAATTTCCGAATGATGCTAGTTTTAGCTTTATTTTTAATTGTTTCCTTTTTAATTATCTGATGTCAGAAATATTTTTATTTAATATTTTTCATGTGATGGCAAAGTTTGTCGTTTCTTTTCGTTCTTCTGTAAAAACACCAATTGACTATTTCAGTATGTTTCTTCAGAGTGCGTCACAATTATACGTGTCTTAATTTTGTTAAACTTTACAATAAATTTTAAACGACAGGTTATGAGAGATTCTCTTTCGTGGCTCAACGACTGGCAGGTGAAAGTAAATAATGGACTGATTGACAAAAATAAATTTTTATCATACCAAACAAGCCAAGGATTAAGAGTGACAATTCTCTCGACAATAGATTTATCTAAAACACTATTAGAGACATATAAATTTGATTACGTCCTAACAGGAAGAATAAACCAAGATTCCTTGGAGGTATGTGGAGACGAGTAGTAAATATATAAAAATAAGGAATTATAAAATATGTCATTAACGTCGGTAAAGTTCACAACGTTTATCATCAACGATTTAAAAGAAAAAATATTTTTCTAAACAAATTATTACGAATCTTGGTCTGAAAAACTTTTTTTATGCGTTCATAGATCAACAATTTTGAAAAGGAAAACTTTTAGGCAAAGTATTTACTGTTTTCAGCGTGAAAAATAATGTTTTTATTCAATTGTAGATCATAAACGTTGTAAACTTTAGAGATGTTGTCACTGCTAGGACATTTGTTAAACAAATTGTCTAAATGAATTTTATATTTTCTTATTTTTATCTATTTTACATTTCGGATGTTACTATCATAAAAAAGTATAATTTTTAATACTTTTTAATGAAAGCAACGTTAATTTGATACAAACTGTATTCTTGAATATGAATTTAAAAATGCAGTTTTTTATTTTTGAATATCTGCGTTCTGTGTTGAAATAGAATATTTTTATAGTATTTTTATTTGATACTTCCATACGTAATTATGTAATAAAGAATTTAATTTTTTTTTAACAGAATTAAATTTTTTTAAAATTAATTTTCTTATAAAAAACACTTAAATATATTTTTTCCATTTTCCTAATTTATCCAGATTGTGATTGATTATGTAATTCCATTATCATTCCATTATCCATTAGCTTAAATTTTGTTTGCACAAAATATTAAATAAAACTATTATTTAGTAATTTTTATTTAAATTCCATCATCTTTAAACAATTTCAGTTTTATTTTATTTTAGAATAAATAACGACTACCGCTGAAAGAAATTGGTTTGCTATTTTGATACAGATTAAAATAGAAAATATTAACAGAGTAATTTAATTAATTTAGAAAATATTTAACTTTTGTAATCTTTTATTCTCGCGTTTTTTTGGTACTGTTCGAATGTCTGCGGGAGCCAATGACCATCCAACAACACCTACCTTCCTTCAAATCTATAAAATATTATCCGCCTATAGTATTTTAAAACCTCCTAAATCAGGAAACTGTACAGTTTTTTATGGTAATCCTCCTCAACCTTTAATAACAATTTCCAAATTGAAAGAATTGCATAATTCCTCTAGTACAAGTGCAATTGAAGAACTTCGTGAAAAGTTGAATTTAGTTATTAGTAATGAAGACTCTGACTTCAGTGACTTTGTGGATGCCGTGACACATGATTATGCTTTGCCGGCTGTTCAAAACTGTTTAATTTTCTACTTAACTGGACGAATTACGGCCTATATTAAAAAACAGACTAAATGTACTGTATGTTTAGAAGCTTTTCTATCAACATCTGACATTATGGAAGACAGTACACTTTTTTCCTGTAACCAATTGCCAGAAAGTTTAAGTAGATTTACAAAAAATGATAAAATGTTTATTCATCCAAGTGTCAGACTATTCAAGCTCATTACAAGAATTGAACATATTTTTAACAAATATTACCAGACAAACAGTTGTTTTGATTTAATTCTAAATAAGTGAACATTATCCGATGATAAAATTAACTTTCCTTGTCAACAGCATTTTGAAAAAGCTGTGGACATATTGTCTTATATCATTAAGCTTTTTTTGGAAGTGAGAATGAGACAATTTATCAATCAGCACAACGCTGAAATAAAAAAGGTTAATGTTTTGAAAAAGAAAGCAGCTAAACTTTGTTCACCATAATTTTAATTTAAATTTGTCCTTTTAACTTTTTTTCAGTGCTGTATTAAGTTTATCCAAAGAAAATTATATAGATTAAACATAATATAATATAAATAAATATAATAGATAATATTAAATATATTTATATAAATACAATTTATATATAATGCAGATTTGTTTTTAGAAAAATGCAGTGAAACCTCGATTATCCGAACTTTTTTCATCTGTTCAAAATTTTTTTCGGATAATTCAATATATTGCACTGTACATATATAAATTTGTTTTGTTTCAATATTTAATTTATTTTCAAATGATTTATATAAAATATAAAAATTGTTTTTAGAATAAAAAGAAATGTATTCATTTATCATAAACCCGAGTAATCCAAAAATTTCCCTACTAAAAATCCTACTTATAAAAAGAAAAACAAGCACAAATATATTCCTGTATAGTTTGTTATTTTAAAGAGCTGTATCAATATATTTTGTACTTTTATGAACGGTAAGTAATATGTCGTGTAGTAAAGTATTTATTTATATAAACAATCCTTTTTAAAATAAATATTTTTTAGTTTAAAGCTGTATCTTAGTTCAAATTTGTTTGAAATATACGTATTCATAGAGCAGGACGCGGATAGCGCCACCTGCTGCCGAAACTGTAAACTATACGAACTATAATCACTAAGCCAACACGGTTCTCCATACAAGTGTCATAGGGCTGATTTAAACGGATAAAGGATGAGTTGGAGTGCTATAATAAGTTCAATTTTTAATAGGGGTACCGGGGGACAGGGATGCTATAATAAACTGAATTCTTTTTAAACTGATACAGGGTTAAGGTGTCAGAAAAAGTAGGAACTGTTTTTAAATCAAAATACAAAGATAGAACATTTGTTTCAATCGTCAGATTATTGTTCATTCTTTAGGAACAATATAGCTAACTATAGACTATTTTCATGGTCGTTAAAACGTTTTTTTATTTTTGTTTAGAAAACTATTAACTATTTGTAAAAAATATATACAACATAAAATGTCTATTTTTATTAGATCTATAACTTTTGTCTAAATAAAATTTTTTACAATCCTTATAAATAATATTTTGAATATTTCATGAGATTTACTATCATTTTCGTAATCAGCGCATCAATATACATAAGTAGGGGAGTAGGCCCCAAGTTGGACACCCTTCCGATTTATTGCTGTAGAATCAAAACTAAATAAAATATATAAAAATGTTTTATACCGGATGAAAGTACAATTTATAAGGTAACTTATGGTCATAGGGATAAAATTTTATTTTGAACATAAACATTTTTTAAAGCATTTTTTCTAATTGTTAAAATTTTCGGTCTAAAAGAAAGTGGCCCCCAGATGGACACCTTCTTAAAAGTCTCTGAAAATTGTAGTAAATAAAAAATGAATATCTTGTAACAATTCTTAAACTTATTTTTAATCATTTTACGAAATTTATGAAAAAATAACATTTCTAAAAACTGCAATTTAATAGCTTAACAGTTAAAAGTAATAAAATACCGAAAAATATCGATATATCATTTTCTCTAACGATAACATCACATTTTATAGTGGAAAATAAAAAATTTTAATTAATTGGCTCAAAAAATTATCGAAAAAAGTGTAAAATCTCTATGGAAGGAGAGGCGCATGGAACTTGTAGAGCGACAGAAGAGAGGGGAATCTGACTTAGTGATGAGAGAGGTCAGGGGAAAGTTTGTAATAGTGAAGAGGCGTCAACCGGTGAATGATCCTTCTATCAACTAGATTCAACTGAGATGGGCGATAGAGAGAATCATAGCTTTAATTGTACGCATGTAGTAGATCTGGATCTGCTTAATGAAATCGTCATCTACTACCAGAATGTTCGTGGTATAAATACTAAACTCCATCTACTTCAATCCGAATTAGATGTTTCGGAATATGATGTGCTGGTTTTTTCTGAAACCTGGTTGAACTCTAGTGTACAAAGTTCTGAAGTTTTTGATTCTGACTTGTTTACTGTGTTTCGTGATGACCGTTTATCTGGAAGGGGGGGGGAGGAGTTTTAATAGCAGTTAAATCTAAATTTGATTCTGTTGAAATTGATATATCACAGATAATCTCTTCTGCTCCTAACATTAACGTCATTGCAGTTAAAATCTACACTGAAGGTAACACCGTTCTTATTCTTTCAATATATATTCCACCAACTACGTCCTGGGAACTTCTAGAGGAATTTCTTGATGCGATTTCTGCTTCATCTTTGTGTTCGAACTATAGGGTTTTGTTAGTGGGTGATTTCAACATTCCTAATTTAAAACAATTTATTGATAATAACACACCTGACCATAAGTCTTCCATATTGTATAATTTTATGGTTTTGAATAACTTAACACAATATAATGATATCAATAATATTAACGAGAGATATTTAGATTTAGTTGTCAGTTCCTTTCCTTGTGAAGTCACTGATAACGATCTTCCTATTTTGCCAGTTGACAGTTACCATCCGCCTCTTCTTATTAAATTTAAAATTGTTACTACTAATGATTGTTCGAATACTATATTTAATTTTAATCCAAATACTTTAATGTATAATTTTAAGAATTGTGATTATTCGAAATTATATATCTTGCTTACAAATGTCGACTGGTCAGAGCTTCGAGACTCTCAAGATGTTAATTTAGTCTTAGAAAAATTTTATAGCATAATATATCGAATTTTAGAAAGTGAAGTGGGTTACGTAAATAGTACATCATCCTCTAGCTCTTATCCACAATGGTACACTAAGCATATCATTTCTCAAATTCAAGTGAAAAATAATTGTAGATTAAAGTATAAAATCTCAGGCAATCCATATTTTCTTCAAACTTATAAAAAACTTAGACGAAACATTAAAAATGAAATTCACAAAGAACGCAATGTACATCTTAAAAAGATTGAGAATGAAATAATTGGCAATCCAAATTCAATATGGACACATTTTAATAAGTCTAAGAAAACCTCCAGAATTCCTGCTACCATCTATTATAATGACCATAAAATAAAAAATCCTCAGGAAATTGTCAACACATTTGCTCGTTTGTTTATTAATGTATATAAACCTTCTACTTTTGATCCTAGTTCAATCTGTTCTGACAATTCTGTTCATATGGGAGATGGACTGTTAATTAATCCCAATGTACTTAAATCAAAAATTCAATCATTAAGCAATAAATACACGTCGGGGGTAGATGGATTGCCAAGTTTTTTTGTTCGCAAATGTTATGATGCTTTCGTCGAACCACTTTGTATAATTATCAATCTGTCTCTAGCTACCGGTGTATATCCAGATATATGGAAGCGAGGAAAGATAACTCCTGTTTTTAAAAAAGGTGATAAGTCTCATGCTGTTAATTATAGACCTATTACAATATTATGTAACTTTTCTAAAATATTTGAATCAATTATTGGAGACATTTTGTGGTCCTATTTTTCTCCTTCACTTTCTCAACATCAGCATGGTTTTGTACCACGTCGCTCTACTGCAACAAACTTAGTTACTTTTTTGAATAAAATAGAGACACTTCTTTTAAATAACCATCAAGTTGATGTCATATACACCGATATTTCTAAAGCCTTTGATACTGTCAGTCACGAAAAAATTCTTATAAATCTAGCAAATCTCGGTGTACCTGATAAAGTTCTTAAACTTTTATGTTCTTACTTGTGTGGTAGAGTGATGTCAGTTAATTATAATGGATATGCGTCATTTGAATTTACGCCTACCTCTGGAGTCTCGCAAGGGTCCAATCTTGGGCCTATGTTATTTGTTATCTATATGAACAACTTAGACCTTATTTTAAAAAACGAAGTTCTGTTATACGCCGATGATGCTAAATTTTATAAACCTATTAACTGTATACAGGATTGTGAGGATCTCCAGTTGGATGTTGATTGTTTTTATGAGTGGTGTGGTAGTAACTCACTAGATGTAAATTCTAAAAAATGTAAAGTAATGACCTTCACTAGAAGGGAGACAGCGGTTGGTTTTCAGTATAATGTTGGTGGTAACCCATTGGACAGAGTTTACGTCACACAAGATCTAGGTGTTCACTTTACACATAATCTTAAGTTTAATACTCACGTCGACACAGTTGTTTGTGAAGCCAACAGAATGTTGGGGTTTTTGTTTAAAACCTGTAAATATTTTAAAAACGAATATGCTTTAAAAATCTTATATTATTCTTTGGTTCGTTCTAAATTAACTTATTGTTCAGTTATTTTCCGTAATTTACCTGAGTACTTGTCTAATGCTATTGACAAATGTCAAAAAAGATTTTTAAAATTGCTACATTATCAAAAATACGGTTCTATGCTACCCCAGGGATCTGAATATACACAACTCTGTCAGCGTTTTCACGAAAACCCACTTAAAAGTCGTAGAGAAGTTGATGCGGTATTATTCTTATTTAAAGTTATACATGGTCTGATTAATAGCCAATATTTGTTGTCTGAAATACCGATTGCTGTTCCTCAGTATCTCTTGCGAGGATTTGAATCATTTTATATTGAAGATGCGAATACCACTCCAATTTTGAGTATGTGTCAAACGTTGAACTTATTGTATCTTAAAGATTCATTGAGTTTGGATGTTTTCAATCAATCTCTTAATTCTTTCTTAGCAGCTGTCGTATATTTAATTAACACGAATCCGACGCCTTAATTGTTATTATTATTATTATGTGCCATTTTTCTTTGTTAATCAATTGATAATCATGTAATTGGTCTTTGTGACTGTTGGATTTACTTCAATAAAATAAAATAAAAATAAATAAAATAAAATCGAAAATATGCAAATAAATACATTGAGATTTGAGGCCTGTCCATCTTAGGGTACATAACACCATTTTTTAATCCCCAGTAAAAATATAAATACGATCACTGTTACAAAACTTTTTTTAGACACAAAAGTACGTGGTATGTGTAGAAGAAAAACCAACTGGTTTTTTTCTTCAAATGTTCATCAAAATCTTCGTCTATACAAACAACAAAAATGACAGAAAGCATAAGGCGCTGTCATCTTAAACAAAAATTTTATACGAAATGTCCATCTTGGGACCCACTCCACTATACCAAGTTTCATTAAAATTATAGGTATGTCGTCTTCGCCGAAAGTACACCCTTTTCCTGTTTAATGATATATTTTATAATATTTTGTACATATAATTGTGCAGAAATGATTTTTTATTTTAGGCTCTACAATGTCTAATTCACAATAGCCAGAGAAAGATTAAGATTCGTTAAGATTCGTCTATTTGCCTAAGCAGTAAGCTTAGTGCCCGGCAGTAAGCTAACTGCCTAATAAAGATTCGGCAATTAGACGAATCACATTGGCAGCCTTCTGTACTTACGTAGTAATCGTTCTATAAAAAAAATTAATTATTTATAATATCCAAATTTATATAAATATTTATTTATTTATATATATATATATATATATATATATATATGTTATATGTACTTTCTATTTTAATATAAAATATAAATTTATAATTTAATAAACTATTATTAATTTACTAAGGTTTTTAATTTATAATAAATATTGAAATGACTATTTATAAATTAATAAATTAATTCGTATGATTTTCTAGTACATGTATTAAAAGTATTATTATTTTATTATAAGTCTTAATCGCCGAAAAGTTTAATTCGTTTTAAAACAATCTGAACATTACCTGTATCCTGTATTGTTTATATCAAGTACTTGTAGTAATTTAATATTTTGTATTTAATTTGGATATTATTTATTATTAATTAATTTTTTTTATAGGACGATTACTAAGTACAGAAGGCTGCCAATGTGATTCCTCTAATTGCCGAATCTTTATCGGGCAGTTAGCTTACTGTCGGGCATTAAGCTTACTGCCTAGGCAAATAGACGAATCTGAACGATTTCGTCATGCATTCGTATAATTGCCGGCATTAAGCTTACTGCCGGATTCGTCTATTTGCCTACAACATATATATATGGGTCATTTCATTTAAATTGTCATTTTCAGCTTCAACAAAAGTTGAAGTAGCAAGTTCCGATTCTGCAACTGTAACCAATTTTTTTAAACAGTTATATGTATTACATGAACGAAATTCATAGTGGTCACGCACTTAAACTAATATATTTCACATGAGAGTCGCTTTCCTTTAGAAATAGTCAAATTAAAAAAAAAAGTTTTTTGCTATGAATTTTCCATTTAATGACGATTAATTTTTTAGAGATAGGTATTGTTTCGTTACTCTTACAATTCTGAAACTCAAACGAATCAAAGATTTCACGTAAAGTCACGTTTGATAAAGAAATTTTTTTTTTATCAAGCAAAATACAGAGGAAAGTGAGTTAAAATGAAAAAATTACATTTTGATTTCGCCAAGAAATTAAGAATTTGCTATTAATATATTATTTTATGACTCTGTTCTAACAGTTAATACATTAGGAAAGTTGAAAAAAATTGTTATACGCCTATTTACTTACCATTTTAGAATTGTTCGAAGGCAGAACTTGGAGTAACCGTTTGGGACACTCATGACATAATAGGACACTCATTACATTCGTTGGGAAAAATATTCAATCCATTTTAATTAAATTGTTATTTTCATTCTTCAACAAAGTTTAGGAGGTGAAAATTTTTTATACATATTTGTGTGTATTTTTACTTTTATGAAAAGCAAGAATCTAAACTGAAGTTGGGAAAATTCATATATTAACTAAGGAAGAAATAGTATAATATATATTTTTGAATAATTCTTTTTAATAGACGCAATTATTATTTGAATAATACATAACAATATTAAAACATCTTATTGTTATTTTAAATAGAAAATTGTCAAGACAATTCTCCAATCCACCCAACTTTCTTTGATCGTAAATAAATTATTGTCAAGAAACATTAAATTTTTTCTGGTCAAACGATCATTTAATCAATAAAATTGAGAGTCATACAAGACTCATAAAAGCATAAAACGACGTTTCGGCAACATATGAGTGCCTTCTTCAAGTTATATCTATAAAAAATAATAAAAAGAAGGCACTCATATGTTGCCGAAACGTCGTTTTATGCTTTTATGCTTTTATGGGTCTTGTATGACTCTCAATTTTATTGATTAAATGATCGTTTGACCAGAAAAAATTTGATGTTTCTTGACAATCTTATTGTTAGTTTTTTAATATAACAACTGATTAAAACTTAAAAACTATGTCTTTCAGGCTTCGCACGCCATTATGTCTCTAAAAAAAGTAGGAAAAAGCAGTATATGTTTTTTTCCGTCGGAATTAATGAGTCCACCCATTTTTGAAAGTTATTCTTAAAAAGTAATATACTAATTAATATATATACAAATAATTCATTTAATTCTTCCATAAACAATATTTCTCGACAACTTCCAATCATTTATTTCAATCACGAAAATTGTTTAAAAACTTTTATTCAATTATTCAATTCTACAACTATTTCCTTCAGTTCTCAATTATTATTATTATTCAATTCTCCCTCAATTCTACAAATTTTGATTCCATTTTTTAATTTTCAATTATTTTTTTCGATCATCAATAGTTTTCTTTAATTTTAAATGCAATTGCATAATTTCGTTTTTAATTATTTTCTTCTGTATTCAATTATTCTCGCATGTTTTCAATTTTTAAGTACGTTCCTTAAATTTTTATTCCATTTTTCAATTCTCAATTATTTTTTGCAATATTAATTTTTTTTTCAATTTTCAATCAAGTTCAATGCGCAATTATTTCCAACAATTATTCCTATAATTTTCTAAATTTTTCTATTCGCAATTATTTTCTTTAAATTTAATATTTCTTGTCTAATATTTTCAATTATTTTTTTCAGTTTTCTAATAATATACTCGTTTTTCAGATATTTTTATTCATTTTGTCATTATTCTTATAATTTTCATTATTTGAATTTGCAAAAAATTTTTTATTTCATAATGAACAACGACAATGCAAAGTTTATCGCGCGCCTGGTAGCGCAATAATGTATCTAGTTTTTAATGTATTTCTAAGTAAGAGTTTAAAAAATAAGTCGCGACTCACTTATTGGGAATATAATGTTTTCGATAACTTAAAGAATGAAAAAAACAATAAAAATTAAGTTATAACACAATTAGTACCTTATTATATTATACTTTATAGATTAATACTTTTTTATTGAATATGTACCGTTTTTCGTCGACATGGACTGAAAAAAGTTGCCAAAAAGTAGCCTTGAATAAAATATATCAGTGACTTGATTTGGTGAAAATTTAGAGGGCTCATCAAGAACTTCCATCTTCTTCAGTATTATTTACATTTACATGTGCAACTCTAAATTTGAACATGATAATTAAAAAGCTGTACGCCCAAAAATATACAGGGCTGTACCAATCAGAATGCTTGTGATGCCATTCTTGATTTAGTGAAAAAGAACTGACCTGTTCGCTAAATCGAGAGTCTATTATATAAGGTATTTTTAAAATGCTAGAATAACAAATAAGACATATTTGAAGCTTTTATACTTTTCTTTTATTACAATTTGTTTGTTATAAATAATTAATAAATATTTAATTTAAAACTTTCAATAATTTAACGAAATTATAAATACATTCTTTATTTTCCATTTTTTTCTGTCTTTTTTTTTTGTCTTCTTATTCTTTGCTTCGTTTGTTCAAACCACTTTTTAATTTCTTCTTCTACTTGGTCTACTGTAGCGCTATTGATCATTTCCCTGACAGCTTCTATAAATTAAAAAAATACTTTAGATGAGAATCGTTAGGGACGCATAAATCTTCTACACATCTCATTTGACAAAATACACAATTTCTCTAAACATATTGCATCGAACCAGCAGTAGTCATATTTTTTATTATATTATTTTGATTTTACTGTTTATGCATTCAATCTAATTTTCCTTTTGGAGAAATGTTAATTGACAGAAATTGTTGTAGCTTCCGCAAAGCTCCCATTTTTTTATTTATCTAATTTATTGGTTAAATTAGTTTTCGATTTATTAATATTTAATCAATTCTAATTTATATTTTCACAGTTTATTAATTAACAGAATTTGTAGGTCACCAAATTCATATTAAACAGAAATTTTATTTTACAGAATTTTTTTTAACCGACTTTTTTTAAAAAAAAGACAAATTAACCAAATTTTAATTTAGCAGAATTCTTATTTAGGGCCGTTCAAAAAATACGGAACGCTTTTATGGATCTATTTTAAACCCGCCCCCCCTTGCGTAATGAGATGGTACATGCAAAAGTCCATTTTTTCTGACCCTCCTCCCCTAAGTGTTACGTATTTTTTTAACAGACCCTTTGACATAATTTTAAGTAAGTCAAATTTTGAAATGACAATATTCAGTTTACCAATTCTTCATTTGACCAAATTTGTAATTGCACGAATTAATATTTTATTGAATTTTTAAAACAAAGAATTCCCGTTTGTCCGAAATTGCAAATGTTCGAATTCTATAAAAAATCAAGTCGTACAATTACAAACTCAGACAAATAAAGATTTGATAAACTGGATATGCTGTCATTTTAAATTTTGACTAACTTAAAATTATGTCAAATAAGAATTCTGCTAAATTAAAATTCGGTTAATTTCTCTTTCTTTTAAATTTAAATAAAAAGTCGGTTAATAAAAAAATCTGTAAAATGAAATTTCTGTTCAATATGAATTTGGTGACCTACAAGTTCTGTTAATTAATGAATTGTAAAAATATAAATAAGAATGGATTAAATCATCCTAGTAAAATGAAAATGACTTCAACCGCTGAGAAATTTTGTCTTTAGGTCATTTTACCACTTTGACGTCATTATTCATCACATGCTCTTAAATCAGTTGAAATTACCAGATGTAATCCTTGGAACTCGAAAAGACTTGCCGATTTTTCTTGACGTATCTTTATCCTCTAATCGTTGAGAACATTTTTTTGAACCGTTTTGTTCATTATTTGCTTAAAATAAGATTGGAAGAATTAAATACCAATAAATATTAAAAGTTCATATAAATAAATGTGTTTAAAATAAAATTTACTTTCATTATTACACTCTGGCTCAGAGCTGTAATCTGGATCTAAATCAGAAAGGCTTTGATCAGGTTCTAAAATATAATTAAAGAAAAAATGTATTGATAAATTAATTTTGTTAAATTACATTTATCATATAAATTCAGGGGGTGTAGCGTACCGGAAATTCGGGGAAAACCTAGAAAACCCAGAGAATTTGTTTTGAAATCTGGGAATTTTGTCCTAGCCTGTTTTTACTAAATAATAAAGCCGTTTATATCAAACGGACCATCATAAAAACGAGTCTGGATATTTGTTACAAATACCTTCCTTTTTACTCAGGCATTTTGCCATCCGTAATTTTGTGGAAAGTATGTATTTTCACCCAGAAAATAAAGGATCGTAAAAAGTATTAAAAATTGTGGAATTGATACATTATTTAAGGATGTTAAACTCATTGACATAACCTGAAACTAGAAAATGGTTATTCACATAAAATTAAAATATTATTCAAATTTATTTTAGCCAATTTTGAAAGACCCATTTATAAAATTAAAAAAAATAGGTTTAGACAAAATTTGTTATCAAAAAATAACTATTTAACATTTTGTGTCCTTTCTTTAAAGTCCTGTGAACAATTATAATTTCTATTGACTTTTGATAGCTCATTTTAATCTTTGAAACATTCTATATATATATAAGTCTTTTTGTTTGATTTTGTTAATAGTATTTTGTTAAAGATAAAAATGGACTATTATTTGCCAAATTTCGTTGAAAATTACAATTGTTCACAAACTTTAAAGAAAAAGCACAAAATGTTAAATATTTATTACTCAATAACAAATGTTGCCTTAACCTAATTTTTTTTAAATGTGCAACTGGATCCATCAATTTTAATAATATATTTTTTTATGTGAAAAATCGCATTTTCTGGGTTAAGGTTATTTCAATGGAGTAAGCATACTAAAGGGAAGAGAAAAGTGACATTTTAACTAGATGCTTAAGGATGCCAATTTTTGTCCTAACTTAGTTTTGATTCTAGAATTATGCTTTTTTATCAAAAATAAAAATAAAAAACTTTTAACCCTTCCAGAATAAATGTTTTCTTCTAAATTAACATTTTTCAAAATCTATTCGTTATGTGGTGGAAAATTATTTAAAAAGTGAGAAAACCAACTTACTATAGAAAATACTAAAAATTGTGTAGAGCAGTTCAACTTTCAAATTTTGCATTTTTTCTGGAATGAAAATTTTAAACTGGTTAAAATATTAATTTTTTTTACTTTTGACTTCATATGTTAATTTCATGTACTAAATTATTTTTGAAAAAAATTGGTACCTTTGAACTAAATAAATAAATTTTGAATGCGGTGAAAGTATAACCCAACCTACCCTTTCTATTTTAATTTTAAATTATCTTAGAAATTTTTTTGAATACCGGGAAAAACCGTGAATCTTGATTGGCGAAATACTAGACAAACTGTTTAAATGATTCGAAATTGTTGATATTATATCTTAGAAACTTTAAAGACCTTTTAAAATTTTTTTTGACGAATCTTAATTTTTAAAATATAAGGCAATTTTTTTAAACGTTCTTTTCAGTGTTTGCTTAAGATGAAATTCAAATAATTAAAAGCAATTAAAAAAAGTTTACTTTCATCATTACCGTTGTCTCTGTAATTTGTTTGTGAATTAGATTGCTGATGGCTCATATCAATTTGAGGGTCAGAACTGTAGTCTGGGTCAGAACTGTAATCTTGATCTAAACCAGAAAAGCTTTGTTCAGGTTCTAAAATAGAATAAAAGAAAATATATATTGGTAAATAAATTTTGTAAAATTAAATTTACTATTTAAATGATTCGAAATTGTTGCAGTTATATTTTTAGAAACTTTAAAGAACTTTTAAACTTTCTTCACGAATCTCCATTTTTAAATAATTAAGTGAATTTTATCAAACGATATTTCAGTTCTCGTTCAAAATATTATTCAAATAATTAAATGCAAATAAAAATTGTTTTTCATATAAATATATTAAATAAAATTAAAATTTACTTTCATCACTAGATTTTTTTTCCGTATTCTTCCTGTAATTCTTTTTTAAATCAGATTGACGAAGACGCATATCAATCTGTGAGTCAGAACTATAGTCTGTATCAGAACCGCAGTTTGGATATGAACCAGAAGGGTGTTGTCGATCTTCTAAAATAGAAAAAAAATGTAATTGAAAAATCATCTTTGCTTGAAGAAATTTGTTATTTAAACGATACAAAATTGCTGCTGCTTTACTCTCAGAGAATTCAGATGATTTTCTTGATTGCTGATGGTCCATATCAACCTCTGGGTCAGAATCATAATCTGGGTTAGAACGGTAGTTGAAATTTGAATCAGAAATATTTTGTGGAGCTTCTAAAATCGAATAAAAAAAACTTGTATTGATAACCGACTTTAGTGAAAATTACTTTATTATTTAGATGATTTCGAATTGTTGCTGTCTTACTCTTAGAAACTTGAAAGGAGTTGTCGATTTTTCTTGACGTATCTTCATTTTCCAATGGTTCAGCAAATTTTTTTGAAACGTTTTTTACAGTATTTGCTTAAAATAAGATTGAAGGAATAAAATGCAAACAAAAATAATAATTTATTAATAAAATTAATAAATATAAAATTTACTTTCATTATTACACTTCTGTTTTAGATTGTCCCTGTCATTTGTTTGTAAATCAGATTGTTGTTGGCACATATCAATTTGAGTGCCAGAACTATAGTCTAGGTCAGAAGCGCGGTATGTATAGAGTTTGTAAAGGAGAATGCTTATGGGAAACATCAATAACTGGTTCGGAAACACTATCTTGATCTAATCCAGGAAGGTTTTGCTGAGATTCTAATTCTAGTTTAAAAATTGAAAATATATATTGAAAAATAATTGTAATCAAAATTAATACTACATTAGTACTACATTATTTATTAATACTACAGATACTGAAATAAATTAAAAATTTCCATGGAAAGTTTACAGGAATTTTCTTTAAGTTTTTATTAACATTTCTAGAAACTTCTGACTATTACACTCACGATTACGACGCATTGCGAACTCAGTTAAATATTCCGAAGATGCAGAGTAGATTTTTGTTTGCTGATTTACTGTTTCTTTTTAAAGTAATCAGCGGAGCTGTGCAGTGTCCGGCGGTTTTGGCCTCTATAAATTTCTCGGCACCTATGAGGCCTTTGAGATATTGTCTTCCATTCTTTGTATCCTACCGTAGAACAAATTATGGAAGACACTCCCTGTTTAACAGGATCAACAAGGAGGCAAATTTTTATAATGATGAGGTGGATTTTTTTAATAGTGGACTAAACAGATTCGTCTCCGCTTTGCGATCAACATTAAGAACATCATAATATTGTAAAAAATTATCATTTATAATTATTATATTAAATCTTTCTTCTCCTTGTATATATATATATATGTATTATAAAGGGTTTAAACCCGTTTATTACCAAATAAATAAATAAATAAATTAAACTTCTCTCTTATTCTGAATTAATAAAAAGTCGGTCATTAAATCAAATTTGCAAAAATTTCTAATAATTTTTACTGGCTTTTGACTGTTTGAAATAGTAGATTTTAATTTTTACTAAATGTTTAGTTACAAGTAACTAAAAATTAATAGAAATTTTCACTAATTCGGATTAAGTGACTAGAAATTCAAGTACAATCTGAGTTTGTAACAAAAAATATTATAAATCATATTATTTTCAGTTCTAAAAATAACACAATACTTTTCGAGTGTTTCTGATATGTTTTTTCTCTAATTATTAGAAACTTTTTGAAATATTCTTTTCGTTATCTCATTAAAATAAATTTTTAACAACTAAAAAGTAGATATTAAACAGCGCATACATTATTATTAGTATTATTATAATTATTTACTTACTTTTATCCATAGATGTTCTTAAAGTACATTCTGGAAAAGGTGAAAGAGTTGATAAGCTTTTCTGTTTATCTAAATCCATTCTTTCGTCATCTTCAGATGAATAAATTTTATTGTTCGCTTTATTTTTTCTTAGTCTCTTATTGTTAATATTGGATTCAATGTTATCAATAATTTTTCTTTTTGCTCTCTTATGTCTAGTTCTTTTTAATTTACTGTCACTTTCAAAATTACTAGTATCGCCTTCGGACAATTTTAAATATTGTTTTAATAACCATATGGCACTTTGGTAGTCCACTGTAAAAAAAAAAAAAAAAGAAATACTTTTTTATAATATATACTGAACATTCTCCTGTAATTTTTATTTTAAAGAAAAAATAAAGTTATTTATATTTATTTACATTTTCATTTAAAAAATGAAACAAAATATTAATTGATAAATGTATATGACATATAGTTATATGTATAAATACTTATATTTACCATTCTCACGAATAATTTTATCGACAGCATATGAATTCCAACTTTCTTTATCAGGTTCAGAAATAGTTGACAAGATATTTTTCACACAATATGAATCACCGTCCGGAAAATAACAATACAAGTTGTTCTCTTTCTTATAAATCCATCTTGATCGTGCAATATAAACTGCTTGATCTTCAAATCTAATAACGGAATAATCTTTGACAGACATTTTTTTGCGTAAATTATGATTTAAATGTATTTTGTTTTATTTAAGGCTTTCATATGTTTTCTTAACCCAAAGAAAACATGAATTTATAGTATTATTTTGTTTTTTGACTTCTTTCGAGAAACGATTTCAATGTTAATGTCAAGTTCATTTAATGCAAAACTGAAGGTTATATTCCATACTCAGGCTTTAAATCAAAAAGAAACTAACGGTATATTTATAAATTAAATCTATAGTACTAATAATTTTTATGTTTTTTAAATAATCTATAATTATTTAGTTCTTCATAACTCTTTCCTATGTTTCTTACAATTCTTTAATATTTGAATGCATTTATTTAGAACTAAGTTATTTCTAATTATTCTGGTTTTGTATTAAAAAAACATTTTTATTAACCTTAAACCATAATTTATTTAAGTGAATTCTTCTTTTTAATTCGATGAATATATAAAGAATGGTGATTACATTCTTGTCCTTGCTAAAACGCAGTTACAAAATGAGGTGTTCCATTTACTCATCTTATCGTCTGGCAACAGGAAGAAGTTTATTAAAATTGACTAAACAATTTCATTGAAAGAAAACATTTTTTTATGATTCTATTTAACAGGAAACCAAGGTATATTTTTTACTGTATGGTTTTTAATGAAATTCATTTATTCGTTGATTAATTGTATTACTACTTTAAGAAAATTTTGTTAATTTAATAGGTATTATTTTATTAAGAAGCAATTAGTAAAATAAGATTTTGTAGCTCTTTTCGCAATTAGACAACATATTTTAGTAATTTAAATTCAACAACACAAAGATGGTTAGGTTAACTAAGAAGTACTTGCTTTAACTATTTCCCACTTAACTATTTAATAGTAATAAATTTCTGGGCTATTTTTTTTTACTTAATTGTACTTCAAATATGGAGCAGAAATTACCATGCTTTATTAAGGAAGAACCAGAAAAACAATCGTGAAAAAAGTTAGTCCATATTTTTGTATTTTTTAAATAAAAAACTCTTTAAATTTAAAAAATAGTTTTCGTAGAACGGTAAACAATTTTATGTTTAACCTTTTCATCAATGCAAAATTGCTTATGGACCTATTGATGAAACAGTGTTAAAAATATAATTTTTACCCTTCTATCAAAATAATTATCAAATTAAGATGGTTGTTTATTTTTAAGTTACGAAAATAAGGAGTTCGACTAACTTTTTTTCTGATTACTTGTCTGATTTTTCTTTTAACATTCATTTTATATTTTAGATACAAATATTGGACAGGAAAGATGAATAAGAAGTTTAAAAATTACAGTGCTAGGCACAAGCGTAGATTGATTACTGCGAATACAGATAAAGATATGAAGATTATTTTAAAACGAGAATTCAGTGACTGTGTGATTGAAGATTCTTTATTATTATTAGATTCGTTTCCTGAGAGAAAATCAAAAAGACCAAAATTAACTAAACATGGCGAAATAGAAAATCAATTAAACGAAACAATCGATTTATGTAATGATGAAAATCAAGTTACTGACACTGATTTAGATATAACAACTTCAAATACTTTTAATAGAAAACAGATTGAAAGCACAGATGACTTTCATGAATTTTTAAAAGAAAACCAAATTTCATTTGAAAATATACCACTACAATCGACGGACACTGAAGAAAATTTTTTAATATAACTTAGGCACTTATACTATTGATCAAAATGGTCCATTTGTATGCGCAGTAAATCAATATCATTAATTCTTATGCGCAATTGATCATTACGGTCATGACGCATGCGCACTAGATGCTTATGGCAATTACACATGCGCAGTAATGCTCTATGTCAATTACACATGAGCAGTAATGCTCTATGACAATAACACATGCGCAGTAATGCAGTGTAGGATCTAACTAGGCTTAGTAGTTGGTACTTTTTTTTAATTATGTGAGATGATTATCTCAAACCCCTCCCCCCACCCCACTTATTCTGTAAAATTTGTAAACTTTGCTGAAATTTTATATTATTTTAATTAAATTTAATAACATTTTACAATTAGTAAAACATAAATTTTTTTTTCGTCTAACACCTATAAAATCTAATAAAATTGAACACAAATGTTTTGGAATGCTGATTTTTAACGTTTTTCTTATAATTAAAGGGGGGAGGGGTTAAAATTTATCAACATACTATCACTATATTATCATGTCAATTAAAAAGAAAAAAAATTTACATTTAAAGGCGTATTTTCTTTATATACTTGACATAAAATCTATGATAACCCACCGGTCTTTTCATACTTTTAAAAACATTTTTCTTGTGATACGCGAGGGGGTGGGTTAAAAATTAATCAACGTACTATTAGAAAATTTCATGTTAATTGTAGTGTAAAAAGTTTTTTTTTAACCATTCACTTATTCAATTAGAAAAAAGGGTTTTAAAATTTTCGAGAATTTCTATTATATTAAAACGAAACCTTTGTCGTCAACAGAAATTCGTCGTTCTTCCCTTTCCACTTGGTTCCCTACTTTTCCTTATAAGCAACTTTTAAAATCAATTCACTTATAATCTTTTTGAGCTATTAACATTAATATAACTTAGGCACTTATACAATTAAGTGGAGTAGTGTGTCATGATAGTGACGCATGCGCAGTTGATCAAAATGGTCCATTTGTATGCGCAATAAATCAATATCATAAATTCTTATGCGCACTTGATCATTATGTTCATGACGCATGCGCACTACATGTTTATGCCAATTAAACATGCGCAGTAATGCTCTATGGCAATTACACATGTGCAGTAATTCTCCATGACAATAACACATGCGCAATAATGCAGTATGGGATTTAAGGGGAGGTTCTAGCCCAAATCGACAAAAAAAAAAATTTTTTTTAATGCTTTATTTTCATTCTTAGGATCTTGAAAATGTGTATGCAAAAGGATATTTCTCTGTCTACTTTATTTTACGAGTTATAGCATATTAGACAAAAAAGTGCGTCGGCCGAAAAACAAGTAAAAACGCGCGCTCGTACCGCCTATTAAGTGGTGTGTTTCAAAACACACCGAAAATCAGTGCTTAAGTTCAGCAGAAAATGCTGTTCGAGGATAAGGAAGGAACCTTATATGGTCCTGGAATAGCTGATTAGAAGTAAAATTAAAAAAACAAACATTACATACGATTTTTCCTTCGTCAAACTTTAAACGCGTTTTTCTCTAAACACCTTTTTTTTGCGCGCGGGGCACGATTCACCTTCAACGGCTGAACCGATTTCGATGTTTGACGGCTCAAATTAAAGCTTATTCCATTTGGGGGGCCACTAGGTTGCGTTTTTTTTTTTTTTAAATTTTTGTTATTGTTTATTTTACGATGAAGCAAAAAAAGGGGGGAAAAACAGGTTTTTCTTTTTCAAATGACCCCAATTTGTTTTAAAGGGTCTTTTTAAAAATCGGAGATTCATATGGCCCCCCAAATTTTATCTAGTTTAAGAATATTTTTGGTTTTTTCAGTTCAGATCATTTGGAAGGGCTGTAGAGTGCCCCGCGCACTTGGACTCCCGCCACGCACGGCTTTCTTCAGGGAGGGCTGGAGCCGCCATTTTTAATTATTTTTCCTTGAAAAAATTTTGTCAAATTTTTCAAATCTATACCAATAAATACCATAAGAAGTTATTTCAAAAAATAATTGCGTTAACTCAAAAAAAAAAATCCTAAAATTACGTTAATTTTCTGGACTTTGGACTAGAACCTCCCCTTAACGAAGCTTAGTAGTTTTTACCTTTTTTTTTAATTGTGTGAGATAATTATCTCAACCCCCCCCCCACCTTACTTATTCTGTAAAATTTGTAAACTTTGCTGAAATTTTATATTATTTTAATTAAATTTAATAACATTTTAAAATTTGTAAAACATAAATTTTTTTTCGTCTAACACCTATAAAATCTAATAAAATTGAACACAAATGTTTTGGAATGCTAATTCTTTACGTTTCTTTTATAATTAAAGGGGGGAGGGGTTAAAATTTATCAACATACTATCAGAATATTATCATGTCAATTAAAAAGAAATAAATTTTACATCTAAAGGCGTATTTTCTTTATATCCTTGACATAAAATCTATGGTAACCCACCGGTCTTTTCATACTTTTAAAAACCTTTTTCTTGGGGTACGCGGGGGGGGGGGGTTGAAAATTAATCATCGTACTATTAGAAAGTTTCATGTTAATTGTAGTGTAAAAAGTTTTTTTTAAACCATTTACTTATTCAATTAAAAAAAAGGGTTTTAAAATTTTCGAGAATTTCTATGTAGTAATCTTCTATTATATTAATACGATACCGAGAAAACTTCGTTCGTCGTCGTACACACTTTAAAGTTCACCTACTTTTTCCAATAGGCAACTTACAAAAATGTTCATTTTATCATGTTATTACGATTTGTAACAATGCGCACTGGCACTATTATTGTCAAGCATGTTAAACTGAACATTTTTTTATGCAGAACATATTGTTGCACATGCGCAGTAGTGCACCACAACTGTGTAAACGTGCGCACTACAAAACAAACATTTCACACGCGCAGTTGTTTTGTATTGCTGTTACACATGCGCAATGATGCACAGTGAAAGTCACACATGTGCTCTGACTAAATTTAAAAATTACGCATTCGCAGTGCTGTGCTTTACCAAGTAATTAAATTTTCAGTACATATAGTATACTTTTTTTAATAAGTGTGCAGTAGAAATCCGTTTTATTATTGCGCATGCGTAACACTTTATCATTGTAAGTGCACATGCGCAAAGCTACCTTTATTTAACACATTTTTTTTTTAGGTCCAACGAAAATTAAAATTTTGTTTTTCTCCACTTGTAAAATGTTGTGCGTGCAATTTAGTCTTCAAAATTATATGTTTTAAACATTGGATTAAACTTTTTTGCTAACATGTTATTTAATGTCAGTTCATTTTGACATTGTTAAACAATCATTATTTGTTACGATTTTTACCACTGCGCATGTGTAATGTTAGTAAAAAACTGCTGCGCATGTGTTAAATCGACAAAAACCTACGCGCAACTTTTTTTTTATTAGTTTTTTAAGATTTATTTTATATTTTGTATCCTACTTTAAGTATATTTTTCTTACATTTTTAAATAATTGGTTTAGAAATAATACATTTTATACTTTTTTTTGTGTTAATACATTGTTTTTAAGTTTTATTTAACAAATTGTTTGTGAAGCATATTTTGCTTTTCAAACCCTTCCAATGTTAGTCATTATAAATATTTTTTATACAATGTTGCCCAACTCCCACGACGTGGTGTTTAAGAGGTGTTTTTTTTTCGCCCGTGAGACCATACTTCCCCCCCCCCCCCCTCTTAATATGATAATTAATTTTTAAAGATTTTTATAATAATAAAATATGACAATAAAAATTATTAGAATATAAAAAATTTGTAAAAAAAATATGAAACATTCAATGAACAATAAGTTCACTAACATTTTATAGAATGTCCATAAACATAATTTTTAAACATCAATAAGCAATTAAATAAATAATAATCACCGAGCGAGAGTTAGCGAGCGAGGTTCATTACGCTAGTCTCTTATTATATTAAAACGAAACCTTTGTCGTCAACAGAAATTCGTCGTTCAGTCGTTCTTCCCCTTCCACTTGGTTCACTAGTTTTCTTTATAAGCAACTTTTAAAATCAATTCACTTATAATCTTGTTGAGCTATTAACATTAATATAACTTAGGCACTTATACATATAAGTGTAGTAGTGTGTCATGATAGTGACGCATGCGCAGTTGATCAAAATGGGCCATTTGTATGCGCAGTAAATCAATATCATTAGTTCTTATGCGCACTTGATCATTATGTTCATGACGCATGCGGACTAGATGTTTATGGCAGTTACACATGCGTAGTAATGCTTTATGGCAATTACACATGCGCAGTAATGCTCTATGGCAATTAGACATGAGCAGTAATGCTCTATGACAATAACACATGCGCAGTAATGCAGTGTGGGATCTAACTAAGCTTAGTAGTTGGTACTTTTTTTTTTTTTTTTTTAAGTCCAACGAAAATTAAAATTTTATTTATTTACATGTGCAAAATGTCTTATGTATATTTTACTTTTCAAAATTATATGTTCTACGGGGTCATCCACAAAGCATGTGATGCTTTAGGGGGAGGGGGGGTGTCAGCAAAATATCACGCTACATGTTAGAAAAATTTTTAATGCATAGAAAAAGCATCACGAGGGTAGGGGGGGTGTTAAATTTCCGAAAATATGCATCACATGCTTTATGGACGGCCCCTACGCAAAGTATATGACTTTTTTGTTTACATGTTTTTTGGTTTCCGTTTACGTTTAAATTGTTAGAAATCCATTCTGTTTTGAGATTTTATTAACTGCGCATGTGTAAAATTTTTTGAAACCTATTGCGCATCTGTAAAGCTTACAGAAACCTATTGCGCATGCACAACTACACGAAAAAAATAACTTCTGAAATATTTATAAACTTTTTTCTTGAATTTGAGGCAAAGAAGCAAATTTAGTAGTAATTCAAACCTAAATATTTTAGGTAAATAATTAACTAGTTCCTGAGAAATTTTTAAAGATTAAATGAAAAGTAAAATTTATTTTTTAACTTCTTTCGGTCTTATTTTAAACATGTCATTTACCTGTAAAATGGTGATTTAAATGAATTATTTTAAAATATGAAACAGTAAAATCCTACGCTAGAAGACTTGAACTTGCGACCCCTCTCTCTAAAGCCGCCCACTGTATCCACTAGGCCATTTACGCAGTTGGAAGTCTCTACAAATAGGTTATATACAAAATCTTTTAATTCTTAAAAAATCCCCCAATACTTCGTTATAATTATATTATTTGTAAGACACTTTAAAGTATAATAGAATTTTTTTATTTCTTGGAAGAATTGAAGAATACACTCATATTTTTATTCAATATAATAGAAATTTTAATATTAATAATATTTAATAAGATTATTTATTAGTTATTTCAAATTAATAATGCAAAATACTCATTAACAATTGAGAATGCATTATGAAATTAAGGTTTTCGTTAAAATGCAAAACAACATATGGGGCAAAATTCCTGAACTGTCCAGGTCAAAAAATAAAATTTATTCAAACTTTGCTAAAATGTTTCCATTGTTAGTGGAAGTGTAAATACCAAATATTTTCAAATTCCATGAAATAGTTTTTGAGATACACAGTTTTAAAATTTTGAAATTTTTTAAAATGTAGTTTTTTAAATTTACTATATTTCTAAGTAGATTGCATAAAAGTTAACATATATATAGTGGTTTTTAAAGCTTTTTTTACAGGTTATTCGATGACAATAAATATTTTTTTGAAAAAAAAAAATTTGACCTTAAAATTTAAGGTCATTTTAGCAAAGTTTGAATAAATTTTATTTTTTGACCTGGACAGTTCAGAAATTTTGCCCCATATACATGAAAAATAAAACTTAAACTAATATTTTATAACTTTTTTTTAATGATTTCACAAAACAAAACAATAACTTCCTTTAAATGTTTCAAAACAAAAAATTATGCCTTAATTAAAAAAAAGATTGGTTTCATTTTCTTTAATAATACAAAATATATAATTTTTTTTAGAGTAAAAAAAATATAATTTATTGATAGTTTTTAAATGTACTAACCATATCAAAGTAAATAATCAACCTTTAAAAATTAAATGGGATAATTATTGAAAGTATTTATTAATGAAAACATTAAAAAAATTATAATTAAAATTTCGAAGTCAAAACTGACGAATTCGTCAAAGGTGCGGATAAGTTCTATTACGTAGAACGTAACCTGCATGTATTGTTAATTTTTACAAATATTTTTTTAATTTATAACCGTGCTTTTGATATTTGAAGCATTGTTTTACGAAGCACATTGTTTCACAATTGCAATACCAAAAGATTTATCCATATCTTTAAATGATAAGTATTTGTTTTCGGAATTTATAAAATTCTACTTCGGAAGGATGAACTTGACACTGATTTAATATTGATATTAATATAAAACTAATTTACTTAAAATTTTGTATAAATCATCGTAATATTATAACACTCCCTTATTAAAAACAATTTTAGTATATTATTTGTTTTAAACAAAATTATTAAACAATTTATTTTAATATTAATAATATTAATATTACTAATTAATAAAAAATTCTTAAAACAAAATTATAATCTTTATATATAATTTTCAAAAGATTTAAAAATAACAACAATAAAATAAATGATAAGTTCATGATAGTTTTTAATATTTAAACTTAGATAAGCAATTTCTTTATCAATAAATATAATTAAGCGAGCGTTAGCGAGCGAATTAACATCGCTAGTCATTATTATAACTCAGCCTTTTTCAAGCATAAAGTGTCTATATTTATGAACAATTTAGGTTTATGTTGCACTTCATAATACTTCAAAATATAAGAAGAAATTTTTATTTTGTACAATATATTTGCAATAAAAGGATGCGGTTCAGCTCCACATGGCAGCCAATTTTCAGAAATTTGCTATTATTTTCGTATAAATATAGTTGTAGTAAAATCGTTTAAAATATAATTATATTATACTCTAATAAGTAAAATAAGTGCAGAGAAACATTGAATAACAACATTTTTTTTTCTACCAAAACTTATCTTGAAATCGGGCAGTTACGCAATGTTCAATTTCTAATTATATTCGTGAGCAAATTCTTGACGCCAATTAGTAGGCAAACCTTCTTGCACTTAATTTCGGTACCAATGTACTTATTTCCTAGAATGAGTGTGTCGATTCTTAGTATTCGTAAAGGGGTCAGTCTGCAAGAGTGTGAAACACGAGAATGGTCGCATATTTTATCGACTCGAATTATTGAATTCATTTATCTTTTTCTGGTGCTTTATAATAAAAGTGTTATTTGCTATGATAAAATTACTTTACATACTTTAAGTGATATTTGTGAGTGGTTTAGCCGCATATGTGAGTTTAAATAAACAATACTTATTATTCCGTTAAATGAACTGGTGATTTGAAATTATTTCAAAATCCTATACTAAAATTCCGATTGACTATCTATAATTAAATTTCTTTCTTCTGAAATTAAACACGCAAGAATCGACCATATATATATGTGACCCTCCAGGGTGAAAGGGACCTTAGCTGCAAAACATTGGATTTTGATTTTTTATTATGAATCGATAAAATTTGAGTTGCTCTTTCACATACAGAAATCAAAACTTGTTTATGTCTATTAGTTTTTGTGTTATTAGCGATGAAACATAGGCATAACATAACAACAACAAAGGCAGGCTCGTCTTCAAACGCCTGTCCTGAAAAATTCAAAACATTCAATTTTAAATCTTTATTATCAATCAATAGAATTTAATTTAGTCTTTCACATACAAAAAAGAAATTTTTTTTATGTCTATTAGTTTTTGTGTAATTGGCGATGAAACATAGGCACAACCTAACAATAACTTAGTCAGGCTCAACTTCAAACGCCCGTCCCGCAAAATTCATTTCTTGCAGCTAAGGTTCCTTTCACCCTGGAATGACACATATATATATATATATGTGTGTGTGTGTGTGTGTATACATGCGGTATAAACCTTATTCTTTTACTTGAATGTAAAGTTATATGTGTGTGTATGTAAGTGTATGTAAGTGTGTGTATATATGTGAGTATGTGTTTGTGTGTATATGTGTGTGTATGTATATATGTATAAATACGTGTTTATGTGTATGTATGCACGTATATGTGAAAATGTAACTTAGTTGTATATCTCAGCTTCTAATAATAATTTCTGAATTTTTTTTTTTTATAAATCTAATTTGAGTGACACTCTAATACTCTGCCAAATTTTACATGAATCGGCCGAGCCGTTTTAAAGTGATACCCGGACAAAAAATCCTGGACAGATTCCTAGAGTGCGAGGTTTACAACACGAGCCGAAGGCGAGTGTGGTAGCTCACACTCTTAGGAATCGCCAAATTATCCGCACGCGTGTCATACGATATTTTTTCGCACGCTATACGGAAAGTTAGCAGTTCTCGCTGTGCGAGAATTGCTTACTTTCCGTATAGTGTGCGAAAAAGTATGTAAAAATTTTTGAGTTTGGCACAATGTACAGACAAAATGTTGATTTTATTTATATAGATTTACTTATTTATATCAAGATTTAATGTATTAATATTTCATTACATTTCTTATGGAAAAGGGTGACATGAAAATAATGACCAAGGATGCGTGTCATTACTTTCGTGTCATTTGCGTGACATTTTCTCTCGAGTCATTTTTCTCGTGTGGTCGCGAAAACATGACACGCAAATGAATGACACGCATCCGTGTTATTATATTCATGTCACATTTTTCCGTAAGGGTTATCACATTTCATACTACTTAATCCTAACACAGGCACACAAAAAAATAAAGTTCTCTGAGCTGGGTATGAGACCAATATTTTCGTATGTATTTTGATGCGCTGAATCCGAATCCGTCAACAGAATTGACCCATCACGTCACGTTTTGACCCTAACCTCAAAATTAATAAAAGGACAGTTTTTGTTCATTAGAATCTGAACCCGACTTAACTTTAATGCATGCCTAGGGCCAATAGAAAGCTGTATTTATGACCTTTAAAATGATTTTTTAAAAATTGTTCTACGATGATTGTTAACGGAGATATGGTGTGTTTTTCATAAAATAATTTTTTTTGCATAATTCACTATTCACGCATTTTTAACATTTTAAAAAAATCATATGTTACGTAAAACATCATATCTCCGTTAAAAATCATCATAGAACAATTTTCAAAAAAGCATTTTAAAGGTCATAAATAAAGCTTTCTATTGGCCCTAGGCATGCATTAAAGTTAAGTCGGGTTCAGATTCTAATGAACAAAAAACTGTCATTTTATTAATTTTCAGGTTAGGGTCAAAACGTGACGTGATGAGTTTTGTCTGTACATTGTTTCAAATCTTAAAGTTTTAACTCAAACTTTTGTTTTAAGCATCAAGAAATCCAAAAATGACAATAAAACATTTTATGTCTGTCTATCTGTCTGTATCTCTGTCTGTCTGTCACCAAATTTTGTACGCCAATCACATTTAAACGACTAAACCGATTTAAACGAAATTTGGTGGTATATTAGGTACAGCGAAATGTCCTCCTCCTAGGAAACTTCCCTCGGAAACTTACCGGAAACCTCCCCTGGAAACTTCCCGAAAACTTCCTTTGGGAAGTCACGTCACATGCTTCTCTTGACATATCGTGGGCCATTTTCTGTAGCAAGTCTGTCAGTTTTATTCCCGTTTTCGTTTTTTCTGCTTTTAGAAACATCCCATCGTGGAAAAGTTATAATTTTTAAATTCCTTATTACTTACGATTTCGTCAACCAGAGCGATTTCATGGAAAAAGTGTTTGGTTTTTTTTAAATAAATTGTCAAAGTGCAAACTTTCACCAAAGGAGAGGAAAGTCTTTGACAAACATTGTCGGATTTGTCCATCGATCGTCCTTAAGTTAAAAAAAATAACTAAAAGGTTCCAAGGGGTGTTTCCTGAAAGTTTCCAAGAGAAGTTTATGGAAAGTTTGCAAGTGATGTTTACGGGAAATTTCCAAGGCAGGCTTTCAGAATGTTTTCAAGAGAAACTTCCTAGGCGGGGAATATTTCGCAATGTCCAGAAAGTTTCCTGGAGATTTCCGTTTGTAACTGCCGACCTTGCAATGGGAAACTGACAGGAAACTTCCCAGAAATTCGGGTGCTATCTGGGGTGTGAAGTTTAATAAACGATATTCTAGATTATATAAAAATCGGCGTTCTACTTTTTATAGCACCCCAACCCCCCTGCATCCGTTTCAAAAATTACACTTTTTATGACAGCACATTTCCTTTATCCGTTTAAAAAAAAAATTAAAATTAAAGCACACCAACGTTTTCTTATCCGTTTAATAAAAATCCCACTTTTTATAACGCACTGACCCAATGGTAACAATTTACAAAACTTGACTTCCAGTTATCCATTTTTCTCGAAGAATATTTATTTTGACAAAAAAAATTCATAGCGAATGAAATGCGTATTTTTATCAGATCTACATTTTTGTCTAAATATTTTTTAAAATTAGGAATATTTCATGAGATAACAGCAAAAAACTGTAAATTATGGTAGATTTTTGTTTCTTAACATTATAATAAAATTGACGCAAATTTTTATTATGATATTCGTAATCAGCACATCAAAAAACGTAAGTAACGTATTTTCAAAGAAATCGAAAATACGTGCTAATTGGAAGTATATCCAATAAAGGATATTAGAATTTAATAATATTTGTAAGAGAATTATGTTATTTTGAAAAGTTTGTTTCAAACACTTTCTGCATGAAAATATTTTTTGTCAAAAAATACTTTCTGTCGGAACATACTTTAGTCAAAAAATACTGTTGATGGCACGCTACTAGATTTAAAAAGCTAGACTAGAAAGCTAGTTACTTATATAAATAAATATATTTACACTGAGAAAATAAGATGACTAAATATAATCATTTTTTGATTAAAAGTAACCGATGAAAGTTATTGATATATCACTTGCAAAACATTTTGTTCATTGTAACCGAATAATTTGTTGGAAAAAAGCTATTAAGCCAAATTAAATAGTTAAAATATTGAGCGACAATTATGACCTAGATGACAAGCTGGTCATCTAGGCAAAGATAAGACGCTTGATAGGATTCGTTAGAATTATTATTGACCAGGTATGACAGAAAATATGCAGAAGTATGTCGAAGAGTGTGAAGCTTGAATTAAGGTTAAGTATAACCAGAACCTTGTAAAAGGAAGTTAACAACTCGACCTTTGTATTTTTTGTGGTACCAATTATCGATCGTGTTAAAGACTGAATGTATGGGTCGGGGCCCGTCCTGTATATGTGTCGTCACCAATGTGTGTGAACGTCGACGATTAGTCAGTGAGTCCTGAGCGTTGGCTCGAGATAGTCGTTTTTGTTAACGTAAGTCGGTTCAGCCTTGGTGGCGTGTAGGCGGAAGCACTGTGTGTGTGGCCCTTTATTGTGAAGTAACTTTCTAAACGGTATTTTATGTATAGTTATGTGCCAGACGAGCATAAATGCCGGTAAAACAGTTTGTGTAGATTTCAGTCAAATCAGTCGAATAAACAGACTTTCTTTTATGATTTTATATTTGGTGTCACATTATTTATCTGTTCCTGAGAAGAAATAACTAGGAACAAAATTAAATATAACATTCTCAATAGTGGGATATAGAAAAATCCAGGTGCAAAATCGCTCAGTTCGGACGCTGAAAAATTCAAGACGGCGACGCGTCATGTGTAGGATTGTGCCGCGGAAATTATTTGCGTAAAAGGCAAACTACTAGCGACATTAGCGTTCGTTTTTTTCATTGAGAGGGGAATGATTCATCACAACAAGTGTTGGGATTTGAAAATCAAAACGGGACTTTTCGTCCAGTGATGCAACCTGAAGGCCAGCAGACGGCGGGAATTGTTCCAAACCCCAATTTACATCCAAATCAGAATGAAGTAAATACGCAACAGATGTTAGCTGTTATAGTGAATTTGATGCAGCACAATTCGACAATTATGCAGAATCTTACCACCACGAACCGACCAGAAACGTTTCATTATAACGTTTTACCCGACTTATCTCATAACATTGAAAATTTTTCTGGACTAGAGGGACCAACAGAGGCCAGAAGTTGGTTAAGCCAGTTAGAGTCGACTGCAACGTTACATCGTTGGACGGAGGCTGTGGCATTCGAAACGGCTAGGTCGCATCTCAGAGGCGCAGCCAAAAATTGGTATCTAGCTCACAACGATGAAATTAAGGATTGGAGATCGTTCCGAAGTCTTTTTAAGGGAAGATTTATCCGGGAGAAATCGTTGACGGAGAAGTGGAAAGCCATGGAGAGTAGAAGCCAGTGTCGAGGCGAGGATTCGAGAGAATATTTTTTCGACAAGGTTAGATTGTGCAAGGCGCTTGGTTTCGGAGTAACGGAAACGAAGGACCAGATTGCGGTTGGCCTGTGGTCACGAGAGATAAGCGTAACTCTTACTTCACAAGATTTTCTCACTTTGGATGATGTTCTAGAAAGAATTATTAGTATGGAATCACTCGAATCAGCGATAAAATCCGAAGTGAAGTGTTATCGATGTCGAGAGAGTGGGCATAAAGCTCGGAATTGTAGCAAGCCAGAATTGTCATCGGAAGGTAAGGTGAATTTGATTAAGTCGAGAATCGAAACAGATGGAATTTATGTAAAAACAGTCAAAATCGCAGAGGTAGAAATTAACGCTTTGATGGATACTGGCAGCTCTGACTGCACAATTAAAGCTTCGGTTGTAATAGAAAATGATTTTAAAATTTTACGGATTAAAAGTGATTTATCTGGTTTTGGTAACAGCGGAAATGTAAATAAGTCACACGGTGTTATCCGGGAGAACATCGCGGTTGATAATTGTAACGCAGAGGGAGTGTTGTTCAGAATTGTTCCGGATAATGTTCAGAGTCACGATGTAATTGATGGCCGAAATTTTTTTAATTTGCCACATGTAATGTATTTAAAAATTAATGATAAATTAGAATTTATGGATCGCGATATATTTAACTTTCACTCAAATATTTTTGTTCAACCTTCGAAGTTAAAAGGAACGGAAATAAAATCATTTGGAAAAAGTTTGTTTGAAATCGACAACAATTAATTTCATTAAAGTTTCGGTAAACAACTCTGAACTTGAATTGCCTTTTGTCAACGATTCTGGGAAAAAGCGCAAAATTAAGAAGGGAGATATTTTAGATGTAAATATTATGACTCTCGATGGTGCGTTTTCAAGGCCGGATAAAATCAGAGATCCTATCGCTTTAGAGGAAATTAATATTTGTAAAAATAGGTCGGATTGTGAAAAAGTCGAGTTAATTGACGTTTTGAATAAATGGCGTACAGCGATAGCGATAGATTTAACCGAACTTGGTCGCACAAATTTGATAACCATGGATATAGTTGAGAAACCTGGTTCTCAGCCTGTCGCCGCAAAACCATATCGCTTGTGTCCTCAAGAACGACAACACTTAAGAGATTTAGTAGGAATGTACAAAGAATTACGGCTCGCTACTGAAACAGACTCTCCTTATGCAAGTCCTTGTTTCCTTGTCGGTAAATCTGACGGGACGTTTAGGTTAGTTGTTGACTATAGACGACTGAATGCAAATACTGTCAGATTGCATTTTCCGGTACCGAATTTTGATGACGAGATCGAGGGACTGACGGGGGACACCTTATTCGCGAAGTTGGATCTTTCTTACGGATATATGCAAATGCCGTTATTGGAGGAAGCAAAAAAGAAAACGGCGTTTATCACCCAGGATGGCACGGGGCAGTTTGAGTGTGCCATGTTTGGGTTGATGAATGCTCCGTTTTATTTCAATAAATTGATGAAAAAGATTTTCGGTCCATTTAGAAAAAATCTCGCGTTGACGTATTTCGATGACATTTTGATCCATGCAAGATCCTGAAATGATTTGTTGAATAAAATTAAAAAAGTGTTCGAATTATTGTCGAATGCGGGTTTGACAGTTAATTTAAAAAAGTGTGAATTCGCAGTTTCAGAAATTGAATATTTGGGATTCATTGTGAGCGCGGGTGAAGTTCGCCCTGGACGTCGGAAGCTCCAGGCGATTGTTGATTTTCCGACCCCGACAAATAGTCGTGAAATTAGAATGTTTCTTGGAATTGCGAGTTTCTTTAGAAGATTCGTTCCTGGATTTGCAGGGATAGTGGGACCAATGGTTAATTTATTAAAGTCGGGATGTTCGTTTGAGTGGACGTCGGAACAAGAATCTAGTTTTGTTGATATTAAATCGAGATTCGAGAGGGAACCGATTTTGGGTATTTTTAATCCGAGATCCACGAGGACGGAATTGCTTACGGATGCGTCGAGTGATGGTTTAGGAGCAATGGTGATACAGGCTGATAATCAGGATAGATCACGTTTGATTTACGCTGTTAGTCGTCGTACCTCTGACTGTGAAAAGAGATATCACTCTAGTAAACTGGAGTTTTTGGCGATTGTATGGGCCCTCGATAGACTGAGGCAGTTTTTATTGTCAGTTCATTTTACAATTTTTACTGATTGTCAGGCTTTAGTCCATGTAAATACTATGAAAGCGACGAGTAGATGGAAGATGCGACAATGTATTCGATTTCTGTTTGCGAAGACGAGATTTTGTTGTATGAACGAAATGACGAAAACCTTGTTAGAAAAATTAAAATTTTAGAGAAAAACGTAGCTGATCGAAGTCGACGTGAAAAAGGCGAAATTAAAGGTTTTATTTTAAAAACTGGAATCTTGTATAAACGCGATGTTGACAGAGATAAGGATCTGTATGTGGTTTCAGCAGTCATGCGTAAAGCCATGGTAATTAAATATCATAATTTGACAAGTCATTTCGGAGTCGACAGAACGGTCTCCCGCTTGAGGGAATATTATTTCTTTCCGGGAATGCGACGTTACGTAAGAAGACATATTAATTCTTGTTTAGAATGTATTTTGTCGAAAAATAAAGTTGGCAGGCAGGCGGGGGAACTGCATACAATTCCAAAGGGTAAAAGACCATGGGAAATCTGTCACGTAGATCACTTAGGTCCGTTTATTGCTTCAACACGCGGAAATAAATATATACTTGCTGTCATCTGTAACTTAATTAAATTCACATTATTATACGCTGTCAAAAATGTAAAAGCATCAACAACTGTCAGAAAGTTAGAGGAATTTGTTTTTAGATTCGGAGCACCTGGCAAATTGATCTCAGATAGAGGAACGTCGTTCACAGCTGATAGCTTTTCTGAATTTTGCAAGAAGCATGGAATATATCATGTTTTGAACTCATCAAGACATCC
The DNA here is from genome assembly GCA_037103525.1 of Ganaspis brasiliensis. Classification (NCBI taxonomy): domain Eukaryota; kingdom Metazoa; phylum Arthropoda; class Insecta; order Hymenoptera; family Figitidae; genus Ganaspis; species Ganaspis brasiliensis. The sequence continues at coordinate 594,191 of JAZKLR010000633.1, read as the reverse complement.
TCAGGCTAATGGGCTCGTGGGAAGGCTAAATGCAACCATTTTACCCGCGATACAGAGTAATTTGATTGACGCAGATGGAAAATATTGGGATCGTGAGTTATCTAGATTGGAGCGCGATTTAAACACTGCGGAATCGAAAACGGCAGGAAAAACTCCTTTTGAGATGTTGCATGGGTATGTTCCACGCTTCGAGGATGGCCTGACGAGATTTTTAACAATTGACTCGGAGACTTATACTCCTCCGAATGAGATCAGAGAGCTAGTGTCCGATCGGGTCGATCAAATGAACGCAAAGGCGAAGGAAAGATACGATAGATTTCGCTTCAAAAATATTAAGTATAACGTCGGAGATATCGTGTATGTAAAGCAAGCAAAAATTGCGACCGGAGAGTCAACGAAGTTACAACCTCGTTTTAAAGGTCCGCTAGTTGTGGTAGAGGTTTTACCTTCAGATACTTACCGGATTCAGGGATTAAATAGTGACAATCGTGCTTTGCGAATAAACACAACCGCACATGTTAGTCAGCTGGGTCGCCTGCATTTCCTCCAAAACCCAAATGACCGAACTCGCAATTATCCAAAATTCAAGTGTTCGAACAGTCAACTACCAGAACTCGCAATTGTCCGAACATCCAATTGCCCGAATTCGAATATGTCCAAACTTCCAATTAACTGAACTAACATTTGTCTGAATTTTCAATTCCTCTAACTCATATTTGTCCAAACGTCCAAGTAAATGAACTAGCATTTGTCCGAACTTCTAACTCCTCGATCTCACATTTGTCAAAAGTTTCAACTACCCGAACTCATAATTGTCGAAACGTTCAACTTCTTGATATCGCATTTGTCTAAACCTTAAATCTCCCAAATTTGCATTTGTCAAAAACTCCAGCTACCCAAATTTGCACTTGTCCAAACTTTCAACTCTTCGAAATTGCATTTGTCCAAAATTTGAATACTCCAAACTCGCATTTTTTAAAACATTCATCCCCCTGAATTTGCATTTGCTCTAAAATTTAAATCCCCGAAATCGCATTTGTCAGAAAAACTAAATTCTCGAATTCGCGGTTACCCAAACTGTGAAAACCCCGAACTCGCATTTGTTAGAACAACCAAATCCTCGAAATCTCTTTTGCCTGAACTGTCAATTGCTTGAACTCGCATTTGTCTAAACTATTAAGTCCCAAAACTCGCATTTGGCCGAACTCTTAGGTACCCAAACTCGCATTTGTCAGAACTCTTAACTCCCCAAAATCACATTTGTCAAAACTTTTAAGTCCCCAAACTCACATTTGTCAAAACTCTTAAGTACCCAAACTCGCATTTGGCAGAACTCTTAACTCCCCAAAATCGCATTTGTCAAAACTTCCAAGTCCCCAAACTCACATTTGTCAAAACTCTTAAGTACCCAAACTCGCATTTGGCAGAACTCTTAACTATCTAAACTCGCATTTGGTCGAACTTTTATATCACCAAATTCGCATTTGTCAAAACATTCAACTCTTCGAACTATCATTTGACAAATTCCTTAACTCACATACTTCACAAATCCCCGAACTCGCATTTATCAGACCCTCGGAATGTAGCCTCCCTAAAAAGCCTTCTGATTGGCAGGTAACTTTCCTGAGAACATTACCCACCAGTCAGAAGGCTCCTTTAGAGAGACTACTTTCCGAGGGTCTGACAAATGCGAGTTCGGGGATTTGTGAAGTATGTGAGTTAAGGAATTTGTCAAATGATAGTTCGAAGAGTTGAATGTTTTGACAAATGCGAATTTGGTGATATAAAAGTTCGACCAAATGCGAGTTTAGATAGTTGAGAGTTCTGCCAATTGCGAGTTTGGGTACTTGAGAGTTTTGACAAATGTGAGTTTGGGGACTTAAAAGTTTTGACAAATGTGATTTTGGGGAGTTAAGAGTTCTGCCAAATGCGAGTTTGGATACTTGAGAGTTTTGACAAATGTGAGTTTGGGGACTTAAAAGTTTTGACAAATGTGATTTTGGGGAGTTAAGAGTTCTGACAAATGCGAGTTTGGGTACTTAAGAGTTCGGCCAAATGCGAGTTTTGGGACTTAATAGTTTGGACAAATGCGAGTTCAAGCAATTGACAGTTCAGGCAAAAGAGATTTCGAGGATTTGGTTGTTCTAACAAATGCGAGTTCGGGGTTTTCACAGTTTGGGTAAACGCGAATTCGAGAATTTAGTTTTTCTGATAAATGCGATTTCGGGGAGTTAAATTTTAGAGCAAATGCAAATTCAGGGAGATGAATGTTTTAAAAAATGCGAGTTTGGAGTATTGAAATTTTGGACAAATGCAATTTCGAAGAGTTGAAAGTTTGGACAAGTGCAAATTTGGGTAGCTGGAGTTTTTGACAAATGCAAATTTGGGATTTAAGGTTTAGACAAATGCGATGTTAAGAAGTTGAACGTTTCGACAATTGTGAGTTCGGGTAGTTGAAACTTTTGACAAATGTGAGATCGAAGAGTTAGAAGTTCGGACAAATGCTAGTTCATTTACATGGACGTTTGGACAAATACAAGTTAGAGGAATTAAAAATTCAGACAAATGTTAGTTCAGTTAATTGGAAGTTTGGACAAATTCGAATTCGGGCAATTGGATGTTCGGACAATTGCGAGTTCTGGTAGTTGACATTTCGAACACTTGAATTTTAGTTAATTGCGAGTTCGGTCATTTGGGTTTTGGAGGAAATGCAGGCGACCCAGTCAGCTTAAGATTTGGAGAAGCTGTGCGGATGACGATGATGTTGAGAAATTGTCTAATGAATCGAGCGAAGAATGCGATAAAGAAACACCCGACGATCAAAATTGTGTAAATGGTTCCGAACGACATTTTGCGAAAAATAATAATGTTGGAAATGCTATTGATGACAAAAACGAGAATTCTCGTAACGGAATTAGACGACTACCACGAAGGTTTCAGGACTTTGAAATTTAAAAATAACCTTCTTTTAATTTAAAGTAGTAATTCTTTTTAATTTGTTCTTGTTCTTGTAGCGTTATTTTATAGTATAAGCTTGAGGACAAGCTTTCGGCAGGATGGCCAAGTGTTAAAGACTGAATGTATGGGTCGGGGCCCGTCCTGTATATGTGTCGTCACCAATGTGTGTGAACGTCGACGATTAGTCAGTGAGTCCTGAGCGTTGTCTCGAGATGGTCGTTTTTGTTAACGTAAGTCGGTTCAGCCTTGGTGGCGTATGTACGGTCTGTGTGGGCAGAAGCACTGTGTGTGTGTCCCTTTATTGTGGAGTGACTTTCTAAACGGTATTTTATGTATAGTTATGTGCCAGACGAGCATAAATGCCGGTTAAACAGTTTGTGTAGATTTCAGTCAAATCAGTCTAATAAACAGACTTTCTTTTATGATTTTATATTTGGTGTCACATTATTTATCTGTTCCTGAGAAGAAATAACTAGGAACAAAATTAAATATAACATTCGATACTATAGAATCGTAGACCTGAACGAAGAAAGTAAATCTCGGTGTTATTGTAGTGGTCGAGTTGTATACGAAGTATTTGGAATCGATTCCAGTTCAGAAAAAGCGCGGAAAAGCCGTTGTTAAGGTTCTTGATACCATATTTGACAAATCGGCAGGCGCGTAGGAGGGAACTTTTTTCTGGGGGGGGGGGGGCCACACAGCTAAATATGACGTGTATATATATACATATATATTAAATGTATACAGTAAGGTCAATTGGCAAGCAGTCATCCCACGAGTGCGACAAGGACACTCTTATGAGTAAAGCTATTTGCGTCTTACTCGCACTCACGCTTTCCTATGACCGGTGGCCAATAGACCATACTGTATGTATATGTTACGGTAAAAGTACGAAGTTGGTAAATGTGCAGATTTACCGGTAAATCTGCACTTTTACCAATCTGGTTTGTATCTAGTTGGTAAAAGTGAAGAATCTCACAAAATTAAGTACATTTACCAAGAAAATGGGTAAATGTGCATATTAACCAACATAAGTTGGTAAATGTAGATATTATGTTTCTATTTCGCTGAGATGTAACCACAGAAGGTGGTAAGCCTAGTGATAGACTTATTAAAAAGAGTGAAACGTTGTTTGATGTAATTGTTATTATTATTGTGGATATTTCCAAAATACTTATTATTTAGGTGTTACTAATCGTTTTCTATTTATTGGAACAAGAACTACTCCCGTGACACTTTGAATTGCACGACAGGTTATCTGCTTTGCAACTACATTTTCTTGTATCGCATTTCCCCTTGCAAAAACATCTTCTGTATCCCTGTCCACCAGTCAAGGATTGCAAGTTCACAATTTCGCGCAAAGATTTTTCCACATCTGGAACTTCGGTAGGAGACAGAAATTTTTGTCTGCAGACAGTAAACTGATTTCTCGAGTAACATTGTTTTAATTTCCCTTCTTTGGTACCTAGTAAATACAGATCATCATTTACTGATAAGACAGTGGCAAGTAAATTTCTAGGATCTGTTCTACTTCTGTCCACATCAGGAATTAGCACTTTAACACAATCTCCAACTGCAACAGGCGGAAACTTTTCTATCGATAATTTTAACATTTTATTGGCTTGCAATTGTAGTCATGTGTGTGCCAATGCTCTTTTCTGACGCATTCGACGTTTGTTACATTCAATTGAATCAATTGATACCAGAAAATTTTCTGTATCCTGGAAGAATAATTCTTATTAGTAGTTATGCATAATGTATTTCAAACAAAAGTAATCGATTTCTAAATTAAAAAAAACTTTTATTAAATAAAAAACAATTTTTTTTCATTTTCTATTTTTCTTTTTATATTTTTATTCTTGATTGTATTCAATTTTTATTAATTTCTTTATCACTTATTATTTTTTTTTTTTTTTTTTTTTACAAAACAAGTTTAGGAGAGGAAAAAATGCCTTTACGCACTTGTTCGTGTGTGACTCAACCACGTGCTGTGGTAATACCGCACTAAAACAACCTCTCCCATTCTTGCCTTACGTACTCTTATCCGCTTTTGCTCCTTCCGTCCTGAAAGGTAAGCAAGAGCGCGATTCTTTTGCTCGAGGTGTTTTCAGTTCACTGTTCTGTAGGTGTCCCTGTCCCTTGCCGCTGTTGTTCTTACGCGGTGGCCAGAAACGCTATTGGATGCTTTTTTAGAGCTACCTTCGTTATATTATATTATGAAGAACAGTGCTGTCGGACCAGATTAAGTGAATCCAGAAGGACAGCCTTTTGCATACGAACCGTCAATGCTTCAGCTTGACGTTCGCAGTTTGGTATCTTTTTCAATTGGCTTATAAATGAAGCTTTAATCCCTCCCAAACAGCCTAGTATGAGAACAATTAATCGGATTTTATAACCTGGATACATTCGGCTCAGTTCAAACATAAGGTCTTGATATTTCGTCCGTTTCTCATCCTCCTTTTGTATGATGTTGCCCTCAGCAGGAGCCGAAAACTCTATCACACAAATGATCTTACTTTTATGATCCTGGAGTACAATATCAGGCTTAGTAGCTCTGATACGATGAGTTGTAGAAAAAGAAAAATTCCAGTAGATCTTACACTGTTCATTTTCCACAACGGATTCCTGATCCCCTTGGGCATACGGCAAGATGGGTTCTTTATCTATACCATACTGGTGTCGAAGGTGATAATATAACACCTTAAGCGCAGCATTGTGTCTTTCAATATACCTGCAACACGCGTACTTCGGACATGCACTTAGAATGTGACTAAGTGTTTCCGGGTATTGCTTACATGCTCGACAGTTGTTATTGTCGACAGGTATATGCATCACACGACTGCGGTACACCAGAGTATTAATTACACCATCCTGACAAGCGAACAAAAATCCCTCAGTCTCCGATCTCAAACCAGCAGATTTAAGAAAAGCAAAAGTCAAGCCTTGAGACAATCCTATTTCACCTATGAGATTATAGAACTGCCCGTGAACAGGTTTGCTTTTATGTTCCTGTAACAAAAGCGCTTGTTCTGCCTCCTTGACACACTTTTTAAGCATCAATGGTGTTAACGATGCTAACCCGTGCTCCATATCACTGGCTTCAAATGGGAGACTAAGTTCATTTGCAGCTCTTTCTGCCGCACGATATAAAAACGCCCCAACATTTGCAATTTCATGATGGTGGACAAATTGCATAAGGGGATCTCTACTGTTCATCACCGAACATGCTGCAGCCAGTACAATTCTTCGATGAAGATACTCTAAATTTAATAGACCTCTTCCTCCCCGGTCTCTTGGAAGGTAAATTCGTTGCACGGAAGACCTTGGATGATGACTACGATGGATTGACATCATCTTGCGGGTTTCTCTATCTAGTATTTTCAACTCATTCACATTCCACTTAACAGCTCCAAAGGTATAGAGAAGTAAAGGAATGGCTAATGTATTTGTGGCCTGTATTTTGTTCTTCCTAGACAATTCGGAAGACCAAATTTTTCTGAGAAGCCCACGATACTTTGTTTGGAGTCGATCTTTAAGCCCACACACATCTTGAGTCTCCGACTGTGGAATTCCAAGATATTCGTAAGTCTCTCCACCAGCAAGATGTTGAATGGTGTTGCCACCAATGAGTTGAATGTTCTCAGAGTCCCTCGGAATTTCAGATGTTTTATTTCTTCCTTTAATCAGATGGATGACGGCACATTTATCCAATCCAAAATCCATTCCTATGGCTCTGGAATACTCGGCCACTGCAAACACCAAAATTCTAAGCGCATCCTTACTGGATGCATAGAGCTTCAGGTCGTCCATATAGAAAAGATGGTTGATCTTATAGACTCTATTTCTTGGTTTGCCACACATGTATCCAGAGTGTTTTTCTCGAAGTGCAATAGACAGAGGTAAGAGGGAGATACAAAAAAGAAGTGGACTAAGGGAGTCGCCTTGAAAAACTCCTTTTCTAAACGAGATGATGTTAGTCATCACCTGCTGTTTGTTAGATGTTATAACAAACCTTGTCCTCCACTTAAGCATTAGATCCTTTAAGCATCTCACAATGCTCGGATGTACCTTTAAACATTCAAGGAGCTTGATGATCAGCTCGTGACTCGTGGAGTCGAATGCTTTGCGGTAATCAATCCAAGCCATTGACAGGTTACGTCGATAAAATATCGAATCTTGGGTAACACACCTATCTATTAATAGGTTCTCCCTACAACCTGACAGGCCTCTCTTACATCCTCGTTGTTCACCTATCGCACTCCAGACTGGTTCTATAGATGACAATATCCTCTCCTTGAGGATCCCAGTAAATAGCTTGTAGCAGGTGTTAAGACAAGCAATTGGTCTGTAATTTTTTGGATTGGACAAATCTCCTGATTTTGGTAGAAGTACCGTTCGTCCTTCCACCAACCACTGTGGTATTGCATGTTCCCCGTTGAGATAGGTAGAGAATATACGGGCCAAATGTTGGTGAGTTGAAGTAAACTTCTTCCACCATAGATTATTAATCTTATCTGGCCCGGGTGCTGAAAAGTTCTTAGTTCTAGCTACTGCTTTTCTTACCTCCTCTTCAGTAATTGGTGGAGATATCTCTGCAAATTGGTCAAGCCCCTGTCTGACACAGAAGCTGCGAAAGAGTGACAAGGATAACCCTTCATCGTTTACTGAATGGGATGTCCCATAGATGTTGCTCCAGAAAGTTTCAATCTCTTCACGACATGGAGGCCTTTCAACGGTTGTTGATGGTACACTGAACAGGCGGGAAGGATTAGTAGCAAAGATATTATTTTGCTTTATCCATTTCATCCTCCGTTCTAAACGTTCCCTTATGACGACAAGAGAACGTATCTTCTCAATCCAGTGTTGCTTGATGGTCTGCAACTTTGACTTTTTTAGAGTGTGATGCAATCTTTTAAGAGTTTGGGCTATTTCCAAAACTCTTGGAGTAAACCTTCTATTTGATTCCAGATATGCAATCACACTCTGCAATTGAGAAGCATGTCGTCGAGCTATCCCGATCTTGATCTGCACTTGTTTGATTCGCTGGCAGGTTTTAGCAACGCGTTCCGCAACAGATTTTCTGTTACTTTTGCGAAGTAAGGACACAGCTTTTTCATACACAGCACAGTTCAATGTCCAGAGATCTACACTCTCTGAGAGTAATGAGAGTTCATTGTTCCCTTTAGAGATTTTATCCATTTTAATGGAAACCTTGAGATGAATTTTGGTTTCCCTCGAACTCATGTTTCCATCTTCGGCTGCGGGCGTTGGTGTTTCACACAAAATTTGTGTATTCTCTGAGGGGTCTTCCTGGTCTTGGAGAAGAGCTTCATATCCCCTTTTTCTCAGAGAGGATACCTGATCTCTTAAGTACTGAGGCGTCATTTCCGCGTATTGTGGGTGCATATTGATCCATCGCGCATGTAACCTCTGCATGTATCCTCTTCTGTTAGGGGAACTATTTTGCCAACACAACAAAATGTCCCTCCGAAGTTGGTCTGTTCACTTTAACCTTAATCGAGCTTGTCCCTGGTCGTTGCTTAGTCGTCGCCTGGGTTCTATCCTATTGCCACGCCCAACTGAACCCTGATCTCCATCCGAGAGAGACCTATTGTGGGTGGCACTGCGCGTTACAGTCGTCGTAACCGCAAATACTCTGTGTGGGAGGTTATCCCAACACAGAGTGGACAATTATATCGGGTGCCCACCCCTATTTGACTTTTGGTCCGCCCCGGGTATTTTAATTTCCTCGGTAGCTCCCATATCTGAGAGGCCTTCCCCTATCCGCCACCTGGGGAGGCGCCCGACTGGGGTGTCAAAAACCCCATCTCAAATGCCATTCAAGTACTTGACCCAGTCAGCTCAGAAATTCTGTGATATCCAGTAAAGGGTACCACAACTCCCTTACCAACACGATCAAACACCTATACGATGTTCTGCAATGGTCATTTTAGTACTGAGCCAAGTAGGACCAGTATCTTTGAGCTGCTTGGTAACGGAAGCACCAAGCAACCCATTTCGGGAAATGGTTTTTTTTTTTTTTTTTTTTTTTTTTTTTTTTTTTTACAAAACAAGTTTAGGAGAGGAAATGCATAATGTATTTCAAACAAAAGTAATCGATTTCTAAATTAAAAAAAACTTTTATTAAATAAAAAACAATTTTTTTTCATTTTCTATTTTTCTTTTTATATTTTTATTCTTGATTGTATTCAATTTTTATTAATTTCTTTATCACTTATTATTTTTTTTTTTTTTTTTTTTTACAAAACAAGTTTAGGAGAGGAAAAAATGCCTTTACGCACTTGTTCGTGTGGGACTCGACCACATGCTGTGGTAATACCTTACTAAAACAACCTCTCCCATTCTTGCCTTACGTATTCTTATCCGCTCTTGCTCCTTCCGTCCTGAAAGGTAAGCAATAGCGCGATTCCTTTGCTCGAGGTGTTTTCAGTTCACTGTTCTGTAGGTGTTCCTGTCCGTTGCCGCTGTTGTTCTTACGCGTTGGCCAGGAACGCTATTGGATGCTTTTTTAGAGCTACCTTCGTGATGTTATATTATGAAGAACAGTGCTGCCTGACCAGATGAAGAGAGCTCAGCAGAACTGCCTTCTGCATTCGACCTGCCAATGCGTCAGCTTGACGCTCGCAGGTTGGAACTCTTTGAAGCTGGCTAACAAATGAAGCTCTCATCCCCCCTAGACAGCCGAGAATAAGGACAACTAAATGGACTTTATAGCCTCTGTGTATTCTCCTCAATTCGAACAGCAGGTCTTGATACTTTTGCCGTTTCTCATCCTCCTTCTGAGCGATATTGCCCTCGGCAGGAGCCGAAAACTCAATCACGCAGATGATCTTACCTTTATGATCCTGGAGTACTATATCAGGCTTAGTAGCACTGATACGATGAGTGGTAGAAAACGAAAAATTCCAGTAGATTCTGCAATTCTCATTCTCCACAACAGCCTCCTGATCCTCTTGGGCGTACGGCAAGACAGGTTCCTTATCTACACCATATTGGTGTCGAAGATGGTAATACAATACCTTAAGTCCAGCATTGTGTCTTTCAATATACCTGGAACATGCATACGTCGGACACGCACTTAGAATGTGAGTAAGTGTTTCCGGATATTGTTTACATGCTTGACAGTTGTAATTGTCGACAGGTATCTGCATGACCTTACTGCGATAATATAAGGTATTGATAACACCATCTTGGCAAGCAAATAAAAATCCCTCAGTCTCCGATCTCAAACCAGCAGATTTCAGAAATCTAAAAGACAGATCCTTAGACAACTCCATCTCCCTAAGAATCTTATAGAATTGCCCATGAAGAGGCTTCCTAACATGTTGCTCCAATAGAAGTACATGTTCAGCCTGCTTCACTTGTCTTTTAAGCATCAAAGGTGTTAATGATGCCAATCCCTGTTCTGTATCGCTGGTATCAAACGGAAGACTAAGTTCATCTGCCGCTCTGTTTGCCGCTTTGTATAAAAATGCCCCATTATCTGCAATTTCATGATGGTGGACAAATTGCATAAGAGGATCATTACTGTTCATCACCGAACACGCCGCAGCCAATACAATACGGCGATGAAGACACTCTACACTAAGTAGACCTCTCCCTCCCTGATCGCGTGGAAGGTAAATTCGAGGTACAGAAGACCTTGGGTGATGACATCGATGTATTGATATCATCCTACGTGTCTCTCTATCTAGTAACTTCAGGTCATCCACATTCCACTTAACAGCTCCAAATGTATAGAGAAGTAAAGGAATGGCTAATGTATTTGTGGCTTGTATCTTATTCTTCCTAGATAATTCAGATGACCAAATTTTTCTAAGAAGACCTCGATATTTCTTTTGGAGATGATCTTTAAGCTTACAAACATCCTGAGTCTCCGATTGTGGAATCCCAAGATATGTGTAAGCATCCCCTACACCAAGATGTTGTATGGTGTTGCCACCAATGAGCTGAAGGTCCTCAGAGTTACTTTGTAAATCCGATGTTTCTCGTCTTCCTCTATTTAGATGAATCACGGCACATTTGTCCAATCCAAAAGACATACCTATAGCTCTGGAATACACAGCTACTGCAAACACTAAGATATTAAGTGCCTCCTCACTGGAGGCATAGAGCTTAAGATCATCCATATAAAAAAGGTGGTTGATCTTATATACTCTATTTTTTGGTTTGCCACACATGTATCCAGAGTGCTTTTCTCGAAGAACAATAGACAGAGGCAAGAGGGAGATGCAAAAAAGTAGAGGACTGAGTGAGTCTCCTTGAAAAACTCCTCTTTTATAGGTGACGATGTTAGTATTCACCTGTTGTTTGTTCGATGTTATAACAAACCTTGTCCTCCACTTGAGCATTAGATCTTTCAAGCATCTCACAATGTTTGGATGTACCTGTAAGCATTCAAGAAGCTTGATAATCAATTCGTGACTCGTAGAGTCGAATGCTTTACGGTAATCAATCCAAGCCATTGACAGGTTGCGCCGATAAAATATCGAATCTTGGGTCACGCACCTATCTATCAGTAGGTTATCCCTACAACCTGCCAGGCCTCTCTTACACCCTCGCTGTTCACCTATTGCACTCCACACTGGCTCTATGGAGAGGAAACAATGCATTTACGCACTTGTTCGTGTGGGACTCGACCACGTGCTGTGGTAATACCTCACTAAAACAACCTCTCCCATTCTTGCTTTACATATTCTAATCCACTATTGCTCCATCCGTCCTGGAGGGTAAGCAAAAGCGTGATTCATTTACTAGAGTTGTTATTTTCGTTTCTTACACTGTTGTTCTCACCCATTGCCGCCGATATTCTTAAGCGGTGGTCAAGAACGTTGTTGGATGCTTTTTTAGAGCTACCGAATAGGATCTTATAATGAACAGTGCTGCCGAACCAGATTTAGAGAGTTCAGAAGAACAGTCTTCTGCATGCGAACCGTCAACGCATTAGCCTTGTGCTCGCAGCTAGGAATTTTTTGTAATTGGCTCACAAATGAAGCTCGCATCCCTCCTAAACAACCGAGTACAAGAACAATTAATCTGACCCTGTAGCCTGGATATATTTTACTCAATTCAAACAGAAGGTCTTGATACTTTGTCCGCTTCTCATCCTCCTTTTGAGTGATATTATTATTATTATTATTATGATTATTATTATTATTGTTATTATTATTATAATTATTATTTACCTTCAATGAATTTAATTTAAACATGGTATTTGCCACCCCACTTTTCAGACTGGGGGGCAACTGCCCCCTCTGCCCCGCCGCACAGTGGGACGAAACGCTAATTTTTCGTTCAAAAAAGTCTAGAGCCCACAAATCTTGACCGATTTTAGAATTTTTTTTTAAATTAAAGAGTATAAAATTCTTAAGAGGATCTTGTCCGTGATTTTTGTTGAAAAATTTTTTTTATTGTTTACTGACAATTAGTAACAATTAATAACAATTAGTCAATTGCAGAAGAATATAAACAATAAAAAAATTTGTTTAACAAAAATCACGGACAAGGTCGACTTAAGAATTTTATACCCTTTAATTTATAAAAAAAAATCTAAAATCGCTCAAGATTTGTGGGCTCTAGACTTTTTTGAACGAAAAATTAGCGTTTCGTCCCACTGTGCTCCATATTGGATCAGCCAATTTGGATTTTTAAAAACTGATGTCAGATTTGTAATCAGCTACCCAAAAAGCACCCGAGTAAGAAATTTCATGAAAAACAAATTGAATGTAATAATTTGCACTATATATTCAACGAATTTGTTTATAACAATTGTTCATAGTTATTAAAGAATTTTTATTAAACAATAAAAAAAAAAATTTTCAACAAAAATCACGGACAAGATCCTCTTAAGAATTTTATACTGTTTAATTTAAAAAAAAAATTCTAAAATCGGTCAAGATTTGTGGGCTCTAGACTTTTTTCAACGAAAAATTAGCGTTTCGTCCCACTGTGCGCCGGTTCCTACGCCACTGCAGATCGGGTACTCCTAAATCCGTTATAACAGACAATGGTAAAGAGTTTCTCAATAAGGAAGTAGGATCATACCTGATAGTGAGAGGACTTAAGCAAATGACTGCACCACTTAAGACCCCTCAAGCCAATCTGGTTGAACGGTTTAATAGAACAGTTAAACCAATCATCGCAGCTTTCCTCAGTCAAGATCACAAGGAGTGGGGCGAGAACTTGTCCAAATTCCCATTAGCGTACGATTCGGTGCCACATGCTCGTACTAAAATTTCACCCTTTTTCTTAAATTTACCCAAATAAAAAGTTGAACAACAAGGCAGAAAATTATTCGGCTAATAAATGGACACATAAGTTTTTGGGGCTTGTGTTAGTTATTAAAGTTCTGGGTTTGTCAATTGTTGAATTAGTCGTCAAATCTGGAAAATACGTAGAAAAATATTGTAAATCTGATATAAAAATACTTCGACAAAGTCTCCGTAATTTGTAAATTGCAGGTTTTGCAGCCACTGGTAGAGAAGGATGTCGACTTCAAACCGCATAGATGGCATTGTCTCTTTTTGGCAGAATGAGGGAACAAAAAGAGGTGATGGATCGTGCAATGACTGAGTTGCAGTCCCAGTTCGAAGCCAATAAATTGGAGCTGCGAAAGTCCCGTAGCAAAAAGATTTAGAAAAATGACGGAAGATGGGTTTTCTGATGAGGCTTGTATCTTGTCACCATAAACTTCAAATCAGGCACTCAAAGAATTCTTGGACAACAATGACTGCAAATCAGTGGCTTTGACAATTTATCGAATTCTCCCTAAACCAGGAGATGGATCAGGACGACTCATGACGAAGTAAACTCTCTTATTAATGATTTGAGGAAGCGGAAGCCTCCTCCATTGAAATCGAAGACGGTTACAAAAGTAACACCAGCGGAGTTACATGAGGAATATTTAAGGCGAAAACGCATTGTCAACGTTAAACATCATGTAGAGATGAATAAGTCTACTGGGAGATCAAGTACAATGGCCGAAGAGTTAGAGACGCAGCTAGCACCGTCTGTCAAGGTCAATTCATCGCATTTGATTTTCCCAGATTTCGGCCAATTCTTGAAGGAAATGGGACTCCCGGAGCTGGAGAATCCGCGAGGTACGATGCAACCCTTTATTTCGTCGACAGCAGGATTTTGAATCAGGATTTATTGAAGGGCTTAATTCGTAAACGAGCGGAACTTCTGGTGACTACCAGGGATTCAAGGAAAGTTGACGTTTCTGTCCAGACTTACGTGACCACGATGGAAAAGAACTTCGGGTCAGGATGTGTAAACTGCCGAGCTTTTGGACATATGCATGTGCGGAAAACCATGTACAATTTTTTGTCATGAAGTTTGACGCAAAATTTTATCAATTGAACCTTATGAAAAAAATTTTGCTATAGCCGTATCTTATGGTCCAAAATTCGCTTTTTCGAATGGCGTATTGAGAAATCTTGTAAATTTTTAAATAAACAAATTATAGATGTTTTCTTAAACAAAAACATGAAATTTTTAGGTTTTTTTTGTCAAATTATTGCATTTTTCTATAAGCAATGGCATTGCAGCATCTATAAAAGTCATAAATATCGCGTCAAAAATAAGTCAGCTGTAAGATAGGAGTATTAAGAAAAAAAAATTCAAAATAGCGGATACAAAATGTCGATTAAAGTGAATTTTTTAGGTAATGTACATAGCCTTGTGCACAAAATCGAAAAAAGTAAGGGCCATTTATAAAACTTGTTATATAAGGGTTTTTATGGTTGCTGATTACGAATCTGAAGTTAATTTTTAAAAATTCAAAATGGCGGATCCAATATGGCGGACGGAAATTTTAAAAATTAGTTTGATTTGATTCAAACTTGTTACAAAATCGAAAAAAGTAAGGGCCATTTATAAAACTTGTTATATAAGGGTTTTTATGGTTGCTGATTACGAATCTTAAGTCGCTTTTTAAAAATTCAAAATGGCGGATCCAATATAGCGGACGATTTTTTAAAATTGATTGAAATCGTCTGAACCTTGTTACTTGGGGGTTTTTGGGTTTGCTGATTACAAATCTGAAGTCACTTTTTAAAAATTAAAAATGTCGGATCCAATATGGCGGACGAAATTTTTAAAAATTTGTTGGATTCGATTTAAACTTGTTACTTGGGGGTTTTTGGGGTCGCTGATTACGAGTCTAAAGTCACTTTTTAAAAATTCAAAATGGCGGATCCAATATGGCGGATGATTTTTAAAAATTGATTGAAATCGTCTGAAACTTGTTACATGGGGGTTTTTATGGTCGCTGATTACGATTAATTTTGTCATAAGCATCGTTACCTTAGACGCGGTCACATATGGTCAAAAGTTTTGACGTTATGTAAATCTATATATAAATCTATATATCTATACATAAAAACGAGAACTGGCGAACATAGAAGAAATAGTAAAAAAGAAAGTTCTATTTTTTTCGAACATCAATCTAAATTCAATCATGAGTTCGATTGGAACAATGCGACTATTCTTGATCGTGAGTCTGATTACAAAAAACGCGTTTTTTCAGAAATGTTACACATAAAAAGTAACGAATTTACAGTTAATAAAAAATCTGAAATTTTATATCTTAATAGAATTTATTTTCCACTTATTGACCGACTGAACTTATGATTGTTTTTTCTCTGTCTAATCATCACTGTCTCTGTTTAAAATTTAGCGATTGCCACCTCTGTTTATATTTGGGTGCATCGACCCCTGTTTACCAAACATCGTACAATTAATTTCTTTCTTCATAATCAGTTTGGACATGATGCTCCTACCGTATTGACGACAATTTTTCAATTTGAATATTTTTATTTAATTAATTGACTAAATCATGTAGTTTTATTGTACTTTAGGTAAAAAAAACTTTTAATTAATTAATTTATTTATTGTGATTAGTTTCTTAGTGCTGTGTTTAATTTGTGTATATTTTTATTTTAAAAAAAATTTAGCCTGACGAGGATGACACACCAGTCATTGAAACGTTGCGTGACTCAATAAAATGCAAAAAAGGAAGAAATTATGTTTTTTGTAATTTTTACCTTCCTGGATCGAATTTGTTTCCTTACTATATACAATTTGGAAGGGAATTTTCTGTCTTTTCTGACAATAATACTGTGTATCAATTATGTGTATTTTTAATGGTTAAAACAACTTTGCACAATTTAAATATCAGAACGCTTTTGGCGGGATATTACGTCAAATACACTGCAATAGCAAAGTATGAGCTTTTCCAGTATAAGTAATCAGAATTAATTGCCATTACTATTTAAGAAAAAAAGTATTGTCGGAAGTATTCTCGAAATATTCTTTAATTCGGCTCCAAAAAAACACTCATATAACAAGTTTTAAGAGAATCCAATTAATTTTAAAAAATTTCGTCCGCCATATTGGATCCGCCATTTTGAATTTTTAAAAAGTGACTTTAGATTTGTAATCAACTACCCCAAAAACCCCCAAGTAACAAGGTTCAGACGATTTCAATCAATTTTAAAAAATCGTTTGCCATATTGGATCCGCCATTTTGAATTTTTAAAAATTAACTCCAGATTCATAATCAGCAACCATAAAAACCCTTATATAACAAGTTTTATAAATGTCCCTTACTTTTTTCGATTTTGTGCACAAGGCTATGTACATTAATTAAAAAATTCACTTTAATCGACATTTTGTATCCGACATTTTGAATTTTTTTTTCTTAATACTCCTATCTTGCAGCTAACTTATTTTTGACGCGATATTTATGACTTTTATAGATACGATTATTATCGTTATAGGCTGATGACGCCAACGAACCCTTGTTGGCGAAACGTCGCTTTTTGACATGATATAAAATTGTGTTATTTCGGTACCTTCCTGGATCATATATATTTTCTGGTTCAACTTTTTTCAATATTGTTAAATATTTTCCACTTATCTTAATTACTTTCTTTAATATCAAATTATTGTCGTTATTTTATAATTATTCTTTTTAATTTTCAATTAATTCTTCAATATTTATTTATTCCTGTCTTTTTTCAATCATTAATGAAATATATAATTTTCAAATTTCAATTCTTTTCTTTAGTTTTTAATTAAATTTTCAATAAACAATAATTATGGGCTTTTTTCAATTGCTTTTTTCAATTTTTAATTACATGCTTCAAATTTCAATTCGATTTTTCAGTTTTCAATTAGTTTCTTTTATATTCAATAATTCTCGCCTTTTTTCAAAACATTTTTTGAACTTGAAATTATAATCTTTAACTTTCAATTCCATTCTTTAATTTCCAGTGATTTCCTTCAATTTCAAATTATTTGCTTCAATATTCAATAATTCTTGGATTTATTTAATTTCATTTAAATTTGAATTAAATTGCCTAATTCCATGCATCAATTTTTAATAATTTTTTCAGTATTCAATAATTTTCGGTTATTTTCAATTATTTTTCTATTAAAATTGTATGATTATTCATTAATTTATTTTTAATTACTTTTAAATTGTGTCCATTATTCTGGCCTTTTTGATGTGACCACCCTGGCCGCGAGATTCTAATTTAATTAGTAGAATTTTGGGGAATACGATCTTACTAATAAAGACACGGGTTCGACTCGCGCGGGGAGCACAAACCATGAAATTGACTCTCAGCACGTGGAAAATGTAGCGAGTGCAACCATCAGTCCAAAAGGCCAAATAGCGAGGAATTGTAGAGCAAGAATACAGAGCGACTTACCGAAGGAAGATTAACAACGAAAATCAATAGTACAGGTGCTCGTAGACTCAGAAAACAAAGACCGGAGATTATCCTTGCTGTCCGTCGACAATAATCGGTAGAGGAACAGGCACAAATAGTGGTGAATAGCACAGGGTTATAATAATAGTTTTTATTCACTATAGATAATCGTCCAAATCACAAAAGTAGGTACAATTAGGTTTCGCAGTAGAATACCGGTTATTCGCACGCTCGCTCGCATCAATCTGATGCGACCGGCAGTAGGTGATACGTCGTCTGCTAAGTCAGACGCGCGCGCCACCTAACGGCAATAATCAGGCGCGGCAAATTCAATTTGAATTTGAATGACGAAATGTTAATATCGGGAGAGCAAAATAGGAGGGAGACGGCGATTGTAACCCTTAAACGATAGGGATCGTTACAATTCCCCCCTTCTAAAGCGCCGTTACCCTCCGGATTCGCTCCTGGTTCGCCCAGAGTCTTGCTCCAGCTGAGATCTACACATTTAGCCTGTTGGAAATTAATTATTGTATAAGGATTAGTAATAAAATTTGAGCATTTCTCTTTTTAAGAGAAAAGAAGATTGAAAGAAAAACCAAAAATAAATTGTGGCCTTTGTGGCCAAGTAAACTTGAGATTTTAATATTAAGGGATGGTTGCTACGAGGCGGATATTCTTATAGTACTAATAATCATATGGCACGACGGTGCGAAATAAGTCTTTAATAAAAATAAAGAATAGTTTGAGTGGATTAAGTTATACTTTGAGTTAAGAAAAAAAAATGACGTTGACTAATTTAACGTGAGAAGGGCGCAACGGCGCGCAAAACATGACTCAAAGTTTACAACATTGCTGATTTAGCACAAAGCTCTTTGTATGCTAGCTTAAACATAAGAAGGGCGCAAAAACGCGCAAAACAAAACTTAAAAGTCTTTAAAAATGGTCGATTGAGCCCTAAGTTACTCATCTAACAGTTTCACGCGCACTGTCACCTCTTCGAGAGATTCAACTCCAAGAAGAGGGCGATCCGCTTGTCCTGTTGCTTCGAGAGTGGCTGAACTAACACCGCCGTCAGGTGGAGGGCCACTGTTTTTTTTTCGTAAGGCGGCTAAGACACTTCTTGGCGGGCCTGATGTGACTTCCTGTTGGGAATTTGAAGCCCCTAACGGCCTCCTCAAACTCAATTGGTTCTCGATGTGCTGCGCTTCCTTGATACATCTGGTTTTCTCTGCCAGAATCAGGCGTTGCCTGCAATCAATGCATTTTGGGTCGGGCATAGTTAGTGGATTCCAGCAGTGTTGGCACTTCTTGTCATCTGGAACGTGGCTTGGATTCTTGGCAAAATGGGGCCAAGGGCAATCCTTAGTCGAGAACCCCACGGTTGTACAGCGCTGGCAAAACTCGCCGCTATACGGTTTTGAGCAAGAACGGTGACTGTGGCCTGAAGTCCCGCAGTTTATACACCCTGCAGGAACTCTGGTCCTCAAATTCGGCTCCCTAAGTTCCGTCATGGCGCGATATACTTCGCCGATTTTTTCCGTGAACAAATTTTTGTAGCGTTTGCTCAGGGCAGCCTGGTGTTCCAACTTCTGGTGGCTCTCTAGTAGGGAGTCCCAGTCATACTGGAACTCTTCGAGGGTATTTTCTTGCTCAGCAATCTTGCGCTGAGCTTTACGTAGCTCGTCCTGAGCCTGTTTCAGGGAAAGTTGTAGATCCTCTTTTTCCTGCGTCAACTTCAGGAATGCGCGAAGGAGATCATCAGAGGCTTCGGTACTTCTTGCAGATACTGAAGACTTTGGAGTAATCTGCGCGGTTTCGAGGACCTCGATCTGCTCAAGTGCCGTGGAGAGGCGAGCTGCTGTTTCGCGCTGAGTGGAGAGTAGGAGTTCGAGCTCTCCCTTCGTCAGTAGGACCAAGTCAGTCGCCTCCAGATTGAAGGTCTGATTTGAGGGATCGACCAAAGAGGCTCCAGGCGCGGGAACTAGGCGTAAAACCTGGATGTTGGGAAGATCCATTTCCGGGGCGATGTTGTCGGTGGAAGACATCAGCTGTAAAAGAAATTTACAACGTAGTTCGCGACCTAAGATTTTTTCTTGCAGGCTTTAAGACATTTACATGATATTTGCCTATTTTCTTACCATGCGTGTCACCAATAATGAATACTGAGGGAGATACTTTTTCTAGTACGACTGCTGGTCCTTTGTAGCGCGGAGCCAGCTTAAAACTATACCCGAGAGCAGCGTTTGACAATGTATTGTTTGGATAAAATACGTAATCTCCAATTTCGAATAAAGCATCATTTTTTCGGTTTTTATTATAAATTCGACTCTGTTTCTTACCAGCTTTTGCCATTAAATCCTCTACTTTCTTACGAAGCGCGTCTATACGTTTGACGCGTTCTAGCCAGCCACTGGCAGTCTCGTCGACAGTCTCGTCAGTGATGACGTCAGTTGTCTTTTCACCAGTACGTCTAGGTTCGCGCGTTAAGTTAAGGAAAGCCGGAGTTACACCCAGGGAAGAGTGTACCGTGGTATTATATGCAAACTGCACTTCCTCCAGAAGGGAGTCCCACTCACGCTGATCTGCACCTAGTAAACTAGCGATCATCGTTTTTAAGTTTCGATTTACGCGTTCTACAGGATTGGATTGGGGGTGGTATACTGGTGTCGTTCGTTGTACAGAGCCGATTTCTGTTAGAAATTTGGTAATATTACGGTTCACGAATTCTGTGCCGTTGTCTGTTAAGAAAATCTTAGGCGTTCCCCATCGATTCACGAGTGTATTGAGAGACTTAACAATTTTCGGACTGTCTGCCTTAGAGAGCGCGAAGCATTCAATATACCGGGTGTACGTGTCCTCACAGACTAAAACGTAACGTTTACCCGTTTTTGATCGTGGAAGAGGGCCCATAATGTCGAGGGATACCGTTTCCCAGGGTTCTCTCATTTTACGCGGATACATTAATCCTTGCGGAGGAGAGTTATCTGGTTTGCACCTCAGACACGTCTCGCAATCGTTAACGTACCGCCTAACATCCTCGCGCATTCCGGGCCAATAATATAGGTCAAGGATTGCAAGGTAAGTTTTGTTGATACCTTGGTGCGCGAGCTGTGGGGAGTTATGATACTTCGTTATCATAGGAAGTATTTCGTCTTCTCGTAGGACTTTCTTCCAGGCGTTGTTACGCCGATGCTCTCTTTTATTTGGTTGGGCTTGTAATAATATAATTCATTATTACTATCTAGCCTATAGCGCTCGAGAGCTGTCGTGTTTTCGGAAACTTTTTGCACCATGGTTTCGTACCACGATTGGTTACGAACGAGGTTAAGATTCTCGAGAGGCGCGTCCTGAGGAGCGTTCTCGTAGAGGCGTGACAAAGTATCAGGTGCTTCGTTAGAAGTGCCTTTACGATGCACAATAGTGGCTTTATTAGCAGATAGCTCTAAGGCCCATCTCGCAAGCCTTCCTCTAGGGTCTTTAACCTCTTTTAGCCAAATTAAACTTGAATGTCCAGTAATAACCGTGAATTCGGTGGCTTCTAGGTAGCAACGAAGTTTCTTAATTGCAAAGATCACAGCCAAGCATTCCTTCTCGGTGGTCGAGTAATTTAACTCCGCACCTCTCAATGGTCTGCATAGGCATGTGATAAGATGCTCACGATTTTCGTCCTGTTGCGTCAGGATCGCGCCAATACCGGTGTCGCTTGCGTCCGTATAAAGAAGGAACGGCAAGTCAGTTCGGGGCGCAACTAGGGTGAGAGCACTCTTCAGTAACTCTTTTACCTCCTTGTACGCAGTCTCGTGTTCATCGGTCCATTCCCACGGTACTTTAGGACTCGCTAGTTTATTTAGCGGACCTTGCACGCGCGCAATGTTGCGCAAGTGTCTGTGGTACCAATTGACGGAACCGTTGAATTGGCGCAACTCTTTACGGTTGCGTGGACTAGGACGTCCGAGGATCGGTTCTACGCGCTTAGGATTTGGTTTGAGGCCATCTTTATCTAGGAGGAATCCTAAATATTCGACAGAGGTTTTCGCAAAGTGCGATTTACCTCTGTTATCTCTATTACCGATTTTAATTTGCGTGGTAATCGTGATCCGTTTGTTTGGCGGTAAGGGCGGTGCGCGCCCTTTTTGTACCATGCCTGTTGGCTTTTTAACTACTGCTGAATAGCAGTGAGTTGTATTTGCCGCAGGCAACGACGTGATGGAAGAGATGCCTAACCTTACCGAGTCAAAAGACTCGGTGGGGGGAAGCTCCTCCTCAGAGTCGGAGTACTCCGTCTCGGATTCAGAATAGTGCGCGTCGTCATATTCGCTATCAGAATCACTGGTGTAGTTCCTACTTGCATGCGCTTTACTTAGCGTTGATGCGATTTGAGGAACACACGTTGAATCTGGCGCGTTATGGCTGCGACTAGGAATTTCACGATTGTCAAAATAATTATTTTTACTCACGTCGGAAAATTTATTTAAATCAAAGGTATTATCTATGTTCTCGTTACGGTTAAAATGTTTGTCCGGATTAAATTGAATCTCGCCAGGGAGATCTAATCTCTGCTGGCGTCCCTGTCGTTTTTTGGCGGAAACGAATTAGGCGCGTTTTGACCGGAAATGTTTGGGTAATCACGGTCGTAATTTCCGTGCCATGGCTGCGTGGGTTGCATTGAAGGTGCGTGCGGTGCTGCGGGGGGCCGCCGCGCATGTGCATTGCACTGACAGCCTGGTTGACAGTGTTGAGGAAAATTGGGGGTTTGTTGGTAGTAATCGTAGTTATAATTGTAACCACGATTATTACCGCCCCAATTGTTCCTGTTGCCACGACCACGATTGTTATACCGATTATTATAACGATTGTTATCACCTCCTCTATTGCCGTTGCCACGGCCGTTGTTCCGTTCTTGATTATTGCCGGGATCACGATTATTTCGCGTGGCCGATCTGCGTCTTTCTCCCCCCTTCTGCGACGAAGCGGAGCCAGAGGAGCGCGAAGATCTAGAAGTTAAACGGCGGCGCGACCCACGGTTAGTTGGAGGAGTGGGGGGCTGCTGGGCAGCAGTTTTAACGTCATCGCGTTTTTCGTGTTTCGGTTTTTCACCGTGTAGCTTTTGCTGTAAGCTATCCATTTGGCGTTTATAAATTTCGATTTTGTTTAAATCGATTTCCGGTGTTTGTTTATTTTGTTTTTTAACGTTTTTAACTTGTTTGCTTTTATTTTCCGGTTTAGCTTCCGTTTGCAGATCGGATTGTGGTTTATCATTAGTTTGCGTCGAAGGTGTTTCGATCGCGTACAACTGATTTTTACCACGCGCGGAACGGTTTTTCTTTGAATCCTGTTCGCGCAATTTATCCGTTAATTGCATTGTTGCAAATTTTTCTGCATATTTTCGGATTTTTTCGATTAATCCGTCATACGTTGAGAAGCTTTCACGGTCGAATTGTAAAATTAATTCGGAGTGAAGTGCCGAATAAATTTTATCAAGTTGATTCTTTTCCGAAATTTTCTGCGATAATTTATTAAAAAGCGCGCCGAGTCTAATGACAAATTCAATTCCGGTTTCGTTTTCGAGTTGAACTGCGCGCTGTATTTTATTTGTGATCTGTTGATCATCATTTGCGTCCCCAAAAGTTTTTCGAAATTTGGCCGAAAATTCGGTCCATGTATTCCACGTAGCTCGAAATGTGGTGAACCACATGTACGCAGAATCAGAAAAAACTTGGGACATTGTTGGTAGCGCGTCGTCCGGATTTATGGCGGAAGCGTTAAGCTTGCGCTCGAATTCGTCTAAAAATTCGTCGTCGTCCAGTTTTCCTGGAAATTTTAATTCCCAAGATTTCACGATTTTATGCAAATTCGGAATTTGATTTCGGATTGCCGGTTGAGGTGATTGGATGAAATTTGGTGGAGCTACTTGCGTTTGCATTACCGGTTCACCTGTTGTGGACGGTGTGCGCGTGCGATAAGTAGGACAATTGTCAAATTGTAAGGTGCGGTTAGGAAATGGTGCCCGTACCGAAGGTGTCGTAAAAGGGTCAAGAGTGGGGAGAGCATAAGTTGTTGCTGGTCCCGCGCTGACAGTTATACGTGTTTCAGTACCCGTCGTAGTTACCGTTGTGGTGGTAAGGGTGGGGGGTAAGGTAGTGGTGGGGGGCACGTAACCTGTGCTGGCACCGTAACCAGGATCGATCGATTCCCACCGAGAATCATGCCATGGTGATGGATGATTTCTCGTTTGTAGCGCTGAAACTTGGCTCGTCAATAGTTGGATCGAATTATTGGTTTCTAACCGGAGATTGTCTAGAGCTTGGTTAGTTATGTTCCTGAAAAGTTCAAATTTTTGATTGGTTTCTAATCTTGATGCGTTAATTTCACGCCGTGTTTCTAATTGGAAATTTTTATTTTCTTGACGCGTTTGGTCAAGATGCCTTGTTAATAAATGTTCAATTTCGATTTTAAAATTATTATTTTCTGCTGTTTATCGCGCTTGAATTCCCGTTAAAATTTTATTAAATTGTTGTGATGACAGTGGAGTTTTAATTATTTTGGGATTTTTACCACGGCGCGTTTGAATTAAAATTTTTGGAATTTTTCCCGTTCGTGTTTTAGGTGGCGATCTGTTAAAAGTGCGTTGCGCATCGTCTTAATCGCTCTGCGATCCATTGCGATCGCTTTGCGCTTCGTCTTGATCGCTTCGCGTTCCATCATGAGCGCTTTGCGCACCCGTTTGAGCGCTTTGCGTTTTGTCGGGGGCGTTTGGCGTCTCGTTTAGGACGCGTTGCTCTTGGTCGTGACCAGAAGCGTTATCATGATTCCTCGAATCGTGGCTGTCATCAAGAACTTGTTCTTGATTTTGTCCAGGTATTTTACCTGGGGGTGGTGAACGGGTTAAGTTGCGCGTGGGTTTAAATCCAGCTGCATGAGATCTCGTCTGCGCGTTATTTATGTTTTTGTTTTTGTTGCCGGTCATTTTCAAAAAAAAAAAATTTTGAAAGAAAAAAGTAAAAAATTTATAAATAATTTAAATTATTTAACAGGTTTTTAAAAAGAAATTAATTTATTTATTTTTAATCTGCAAAGAAAGACTAATTGTTTAATTTAATTCATTTTTCAAATTTTAATTCTTATTATAATATTCTTGACTGATAAAAAGCAAATTTTTATTTTAATTATAATTCATTTTGATTTTATAAATTAAACTTATTTTATTTTGACGTCGGCTAGAAAGAAAGAGACACAAAACAGCTGTAAACACGGTCTTGTATAAATTTGCGCGTCGAAAGCGCGAGATCTGGTACTATGTACCTTGTGGCAAAAATTTACCACGAAGCAACTGTAAAAAAAATTTTAAAATTTGTCGCACATGGTATTTTCCATTTCCAAGAAAGAAGAAAAACAAAAAAAAATTTTTTTATCTGCAATTAATGTTAAAACGGAGAAAAAAAAAAATTTTTTTTGTTATTAAAAAACCACAATTTAATTAATAAATTTTCAAAAAGAAATTGTTTTATTAATTTATTATTTCGTGATAAATAGTGAATCAATTTTAATTCGCAAATTGACTTGAGGTATTTCCAAATTTAAATCAGATTTGGATTTAATATTTGTATTGAAATAAAATCATTTTAAACTTGAATTTATTTTCACGGAGAAGAAATATTTCAAAATGTAATTTTATTTTAATTTAGGTTGAGCCGGCAAGAAACAGAGATAAGCTGTGTTTGTAAACACAGCTGACCTTTTGCGCGTGGTTCGGATGGAGATTTCAAATTTTATTTGTAACCCTTAAACGATAGGGATCGTTACATTGAATTTTTTACAATATTCAATAAATATTATCATTTTTCAATTATTTCTTCCATATTCAATAATTCTATGTTTTTTACAATTATTATTTTCAAAAATCCGATATTTTACTCTTTTTTCAATTATTTTCTGCAATTTCACATAATTTCCTACTATATTTAATAACTAGCTTTCGAGCCCGCCTTCGGTGGGCATTGAAATCTAGTGGCGTGCCATAAACAGTATTTTTTGACCAAAACTATTTTCTGACAGAAAGTATTTTTTGACCAAAAGTATTTTCTGAAAGAAAGTATTTTTTGACCAAAAGTATTTTCTGACAGAAAGTATTTTTTGCCAAAAAATATATTCTGACAAAAATTATTTTCATGCAGAGAGTGTTTGAAACAAACTTTTCTAAGCAACATAGTTCTCTTCAAAAAATTATTAAATTGCAATATCCATTATTGAATATACATCCGATTAGCACATATTCTAGATTTCTTTTAAACTTTTTTACTTACATATTTTGATGTGCTAATTACGATTATCATAGTGAAAATTGGCACCTAGAAAGATTCCCTTGGAAACATCCCGGAAACACTCCCTCGGAAACTTCCCGTAATCACACCTTGGAAACTTCCTGGAAACTTCCCGGAAACATTCCTTGAAAACTTATTGGAAACTTTTCAAAAACTTCCCTTGGAGACTTCCTGTACATTTCCCGGAGACTTCGTTTGGAAACTTCTCTAAAACATCCCTTGTTAACTTCCCGGAAACTTTCTTTGGTAACTTCCCTAAAACATATCTTGTAAAATTCCTGAAAAATTTCCTGGAAACTTCATGGGAACTTTCTTTGGTAACTTCTCTAAAACATCCCTTGTAAACTTCCTGAAAACTTTCCGGAAACATTCCTTGGAATTTTCCAGAAGACCTGCTTTGGAAAATTGCCGAAAACATTCCTTAGGAACTTCCTAAAAACTTCTCGGAGACTTCCTTTGAAAACTTCCAGGAAACATCCCTTGAAAACTTTCCAGAAACTTCCATTGGAAACTTCCTAGAAACTTCCTTTGAAAACTTCTCTGAAACATCCCTTGAAAACTTCCTGTAAATTTCCCGGAAACATTCCTTAGAATGTTCCTGAAAACACCCCTTGGAAACTTTCAGTTATTTTTTTTTAATTTAAATGATAAATAATTTTTTAAAAAAGAGTTGTTAATTTTCTTTAGAAAGCTGATAATTTAACAGTGAGGTGTAATATTAAATAATTTAATAATTAAAGCGCCATAATAAGTATAATAAGCGCCTAATACAGGGTGGTTATAGGGTGTCATACAAAGTATAAACTGCTTTTAAATCAAAAGACATTTGGGTATAACATTTTTTTCAATTATCAGACTATTGTTCATTGTTCATTAATAGTATAGAGACTATTTTCATCGTCATTGACACGTTTTTTATTTTTTAAAGAAAAGTATTAACTTTTTGTGAAAAATATATACAACATAAAATGTCTATTTTTATTAGATCTAAAACTTCTGTCTAAAATATTTTTTATAATCCTTGTAAAAAAATTCTGATTATTTTATGAAATTTTAACAAAAACCGTAAATTGTTATGGTATTTTAATGGTTTTTACCTCGATAACCTAATTTACGCTAATTTTCACTATTATTTTCGTAGTCTGTGGATCAAGATACAGAAGTATACCAAATTTCATTAAAATCAAAGGTATGAAGTTTTCGTAAGTACACCCTTAACCCGTTACTTGTTTACTGATGTTTTATAATATTTTGTACATTATAATTTTGCAGAAATAATTTATTTATATTGGGCCCTATAATGCCTAATTTTTATTTTCGGACAAAGAGTGAACAGCTGAATTATTATTAACCACTTTGGCGGTATGACGCCAATTTTGGCTGCCAAATTGGCGTCATACCGCCGAAGGGGTTAACAAACTTTCTTATATTTTAAACGATTTTCTAAAAAAAACTGTACAAAACTAATTTTTTTTTTTTGCCCTTATAATGCCCAATTTTTATTTCTGATAAAATCTGAGTCACCGACCTATAATACACCCCTCTACCAATTTTAAATGCAATATTTTTGATTAACTGATTTTTCATTTTTTTTAAATAAAAAGAATTCAGATTCAAAAATTGATATTTTCTATTATTTCATCTAAAATCGATTTTGATATTAATTTTTTAAAATGTATAGCAAAATATGTTGTAAGAAACAAAAAAAAATTATTAAAAAAAGATTAGAAGTAATCTAACAGAAAGTCAGTAATATAAAAAAATATGAGGTTTTCAAATTTTTTGAAAAATTGGCATATCTTCCGTTCTAATTAAAATTTTTGAACTTTCTAACCTTATAAACCTAACTTGGGTCAACACATAATATACCACCAAATTTTATTTAAATCGGTTAATTCGTTTAAATGTGATTGGCGTACAAACTTTTGTGACAGACAGACAGATAGACAGACAGACAGACATGACATTTTTATTGACACTTTTGGATTCCTTGATGCTCAAAATTTTAATAAATTTTATTTAAAAGGATTATACGTAAATAGTAGTTACAGTCTATCAAAAAATAAATAATTTTAGAATTTTTTTATTTTTAACATTTTTTGAAAAATTGATCAATCTTCCTTTACAATGAACATTTTTTTAACTAAGTTAATTTATAATTTAAATAAAAAATCTGAATTGAAGACCTAAAAAATAAACCAGTATCAAAGTTAAACACCATTAATTGTAGTAATTATGTTTTTAATTTTTTGAAAATTTAATGTTTTACTCGAATGTTTTGAATTTTAAATTTGAAATTTTTCTATTTGACGATAAAATTTTAATCAGAAACAATAAAAATAACCATGTAATAAGTTTAAGTCAAATTGATTAAAATATAACAAAAAATCAAAATTCTTGGGTTTTTGAATTTTTCAAAAAATGTCATAACTTCAGTTCATATTAATATTTTTTAATCTAATATGGATAGAATTTTAAGTTAGGCTAATACCTAAAAGACTGCCAAGTTTTACTTAAATCGGTCAATAAGTTTTTATGTGATTCCTTGTTGGAGTTTTTGACGACAGACATACATACATACATACATACAGACATATTTTTGTCGATAGTATTTTCGGAAAATTTAAAGTATAGAAAGAAAAAATATAACAGAAATTTTCAATTCTGTGCAATGTACACACAAAACTCTGATTTTATTTATAAAGATTTTCGTCTTCTTTAATTATTTTCTATAAAATTTCAATTCCATTCTTAATTTTTTAATTGTTTCTTAAATTTTCAATTACTTTTTCGAGTTTTATTTAATTTTTTATTTTTAAACAATTCTCGGCTTTTTCTGTTATTTAATTCAATTATAAAAAATAGTTTTTAAATTGTAATTCAATTGTTTAATTCCACAAATATTTTCTTGAATCCTTATTTATTTTCTGTAAATTCTAATTATATGTATTTTCCTTACTATTCAAAAATTCTCGCCATTTTTCAATCATTTTTTCGAGTATCAATAAGTTTCTTTAATATTAAATACAATTGTTTAATAATTTCGTTTATTCAGTTATTCAATTTACAATTATTCCTATAATTTCCTTAACTTTTTAATTTAAAATTATTTTTGTTTAATATTTATATAGTTTTAAATAACCAACAACAGTGAAAAGATTCTGGCGCTTGGGCGGTGCGTTCATTTTGTTATTTCCAATAGGGTACTTTGGAATTTTTATAGGAACATATTATTAATGATTAAAAATATAATTATTTAATAATTTATGGTTATACTCGAATTTGAAAACCAATATTTCAAAGACATTTTAACTAAAAAACAGCTACGGGATTAAATATTAGGTTTACAATTATATTATAATCAAATTAACCATAGTTCATATGTACGTAAGTTCATGGGGTGTTTGAATTCCGTACTTTTCTGATTATTTTGTTACATAAAATTAAATTTTTTATTTATATTTTTTACCATCCTCCTGACACCACCCACCCCTCGACCAGCAGGGGGGGCGGCGCACAGTGGGGCCAAATGTACTTCTTTTGTCAAAATCAGTCTACAAGTCGCAGTTTTCATTCAAATTAAATAATTTTTTTTTAAATCTTCGTTATTAAATTCCTTATTGATCCCTCGAGCCCAAATTTAAATTTTTTGTTTGTTTATATTTATTTTTTACTAACAAAGTATGGAGGAATCAAAATTTTGCACTTTTCAACTCGAAAGTTGAAAATCAAAAAATTTTTTAATTTTTCTTTTGACTTTCTAACTTTATAGGTGAGAACCTATTTAATGAAATGACTTCAAATACATACTGCTTTACGTAAAATTTAATAAGCTTTCAAACGATTTCTTAAATTTTGTTCTAGCTTATTTTGTTGCAGATAAGCTTGTTTTCTGATCGAGTCGCGAGTAACTGTCAATATACTTGTGACCGATACTGTATATAAACTTTTGTATATTACGAAAACTCTAAAACGATTCTAATACGATTTCTGAAACATTTTATCAATTTTTAATAACTTAAAACTTCTTTTTTGCAAAACTTTGATTTTTTCATACTTTGTTCTTAAAAAATAAATATAAATAAACAAAAATTTTAATTTTGGGCTCGAGGGATCAATAAGGAATTTAATAACAAAGATTTTTAAAAAAAAATTATTTAATTTGAATGAAAACTGCGACTTGTAGACTGATTTTGCCAAAAAAAAGTACATTTGGCCCCACTGTGCGGCGGCCCCGCCTGCTCCAGCCGATTGGGCGCCACTGTCCCTATCTTCCAAAATATTTTACTTAAAGAGTTCAAATTTTGTACAGGAATGTATTGTCAGGTGCAAATTACATAAAAATTATAGAGAACGTGATGGTGATTGCGCTGTCAACGAAAAATCCAGAGATTTTAGCAAATATCCATTAAAAATACTCGAAAATCATTTTATTTCCTTAACAACGCTATGATCAACTTCAACAATTATGTTCTCTACAATTTTTCTGTAATCTACACGTGAAAAGACATTTGTGTACCCAATTTGAACTCTCTAAGTCAAATTGTTTGGAAGTTATGGGAGGGGGGATACGGTCATTTTTTAGCATTTTTTTTAAATCGTTGGTTTTTGCTAAAAAACACTATGATAACGAACTGCAACAAAGTTTTCTATAGTTTTTCTGTAATCTATATGGCAAACTACATATGTATACCAAATTTCAGCACTCTAAGTACAGTAGTTTGACAGATATGGAGGTGGCATTATACACTTTTAATGCATTTTTGCTATTAAAAAAATGACCGTATCCCCTCCCCCTTATCTTACAAACTATTTGACTTAAGATGCTGAAATTTGGTACACGTATGTAGATTTACGTGAAGATTACAGGAAAATTATAGAGAAAGTGATGATTATAGCGCTGTCAAAGTTATAACACCAAATTATGGCCCATATGTTTAAAAAATGCTCAAGAATATTGTTATTTCCTTGACAACGCTATGTTCATCACATACAATCATGTTCTCTATAATTTTCCTGTAATCTTTACGTGAATCTTTACGACCATTTTTTAGCATTTTTTAAAAAAATCGTTTTTTTTTTGCTGAAAAACGCTATGATTACAGCCTGCAACATGGTTTTCTATAGCTTTTCTGTAATCTACACGTCAAACTACATATGTGTACCAAATTTCAGCACTCTAAATACAATAATTTGGCAGATAAAGGGCAGGAATGGTGCAAATTAAACGCATTTTTTCTAAAAAATGACCGTATTCCCCTCTTATCTGCCAAAATATTTGACTTAGAGAGTTCAAATTTGGTACACAAATGTATTGTTATGTGTAGATTACAAAAAAAAATATAGAGATCGTGATGGTAATAGCGCTGCAAAAGAAAAGGTAAGAGTTTTCTGCTAAAAAATATCAAAATTTCTCAAAAATCTTGTTATTTTCTTGACAACGCTATGATCAACCCCTAGAATCATGTTCTCTATAATTTTCCTTTCATCTACACGTGAAAATACATTTGTGGGCCAAATTTGAACTTTCTAAGTCAAATAGTTTTGGTGGCTAGGGGGGTGGGAATACGATTTTCGACAAAGTCTTTCCAATAGGGTTCCGTGCGTACACTTGTGGTGTACGGAACCCTAAAAACGTCAACGTTTCGCCATACATATATGTAGGCCTTCTCAGGACAAAATAAAAGCATAGTCAAAAAGACTTAAAAAATAATTCCATTGTTAATAAAATTAAAATTTAAAAAAGTCAAAAGAACAGAACATAATAAATTTATTAAATAGTATACAAATACAAAAATTAGTCTAGCCACATGTTAAAATACAATAATAAAAAGGATTATAACTTTTAGTGCAGCCTAATGATGTTTAATTCTTCATTTCATCTAAAATATTCAATAATAATTATTTTTGATTTTACAAAATTAAAATAAAATGTTAAAGAAACAATTTACGACCAATTCGCGGACGAAAAATTAGAAAAACCCTGTATCAAAACTGGAAAGGGAGATGAAAGGTAAGTAGGAACCTCCTCAATCCACAAGTCAACTACCTACTACCTCTAATCTCCCTCAGCTGAAAAAAAAACAGAATTAGTTACAAAATATAAAAAATCGACGCTTCGGCACTCACCCAGTGCCCTGATCAGGATCTGGAAAACAGAAAAAAAGATTAGTAGTACTCCGGCCAGCTATCCGGAAACTGCAAGACTGAGGAAGCTCAAAACGACCACCCATAGCTACCGAAAATCCCACCACCACAGCTACAGCCCGTGAGACCACCCTCAAAAAGGAACATGCAAAACCCGTACCCAAACCCAACGCTGTCAACACGTAACTCAACCAAATACTTTCTATTTTTTTTCTTTTTCCTTTTTTTTTAAATTAAATTTTATAATAATTAAAAATTATATTGTGTCACGTACCGTCATAAAAAACACTTAATTTGATTATGTATATTTTAATTTATTTTTATTCTTTTTTTTCCCAAAAAAATCAAATTGCTTGTTTTTCCCTAAGCATCACATATCTTGAGTCTGTTAATTATACTTTTTTAATCTCTTTTATTTCTTTTTTTTTTTTAATTAAAACCTCAAATTACATGTTTTTACCCAAGCATCACTGAAATACATAACTTGAGTCTATTAATTATACTTCTTTAATCTTTTTAGGGTTCCGTACCGTAAAACTGAGCCCTATTAAAATTACTATGTGTGTCCGTTTTCGCACCCCCTCTAACTTCTAAACTATATGAGCTAGAGACTTCCAATTTGGTACACATATGTAATTTCACCTTGGATTTACGAAAATGATATGGAAAACGCGATTCGAGCTCATGAATCTAATCTAATCTTCCAAACTATTTAACTTAGGATGCTGCCATTTGGTACACGTATGTAGATTTACGTGTAGATTACGGGAAAAATATATAGAAGTTTGTTAATGTTCGTCTCCATAGAATGTACTATTCAAAATTCGTTTTTTTTTTTAAAAAAGTTTGAATAATAATTGGTTAATTCCTTATTTTTTGAAAACATATTTAAATAAACAGTACAAAAATTAGGCGCAATGCCCCTACAATTGAGGGTTTCGTGGCTTTCTCTTAATCTCTACTAACCTCCCTCTCACAAACAACCAGAAAAATTGTAAAAAACTAGTCACCTTTCTTTCTCAGTCTCTAATTCTGTTTCTCTTGTATAATATATTATGTTTCCGTAACCACTCTGCTGTTTCCTTAACCATTCGGGTGTTTCCGGAACCGTTCGAGTGTTTCCGTAACCATTGGGCTGTTTCTGGAATCATCCGGGTGTTTCGGTAACCATTCGTTTGTTTCTGTAACCATTCGGGTGTTTCCAGCTTAAATTTATTTCTAAAGCTCATACAGTCTTACATTAAAACTTGGTGGAAATAAGCGGTAGTCATCGCCAGTATAATTTATTTTGTTTGTTATTTGACGTTCGAGGATATTGAATTTGTAAATTGTAAAGTTCCTTTGAATTTGACTTAAATTTATTTAATTTCACCTTCAGATTTATAAATACCCTAACGTAGGGTGAAGGAACCAATTACCGAGTCGGTACCAATTGTCGAGTCTCACTGACTACTTTTGCTTATAAAAAGTAAATCACACTATAAATATAAAATATAATTGTATTACATTATCAATGAATAATTTGTGTAAACATATAAAAATATTTCTTTACATGATTAAAGACCATTTTTCTAGAATTAAATGTTTTAATATGCAGTATCAACATTATCAGCTGACAGTCGCCATTTGCTGTTTTCATTCACAATACGACTATCATAATTTAAATTCCAAAAGTCGTATATTTTATATTTTAAAAGTAATTTATAAGTATATCATTATACACAGAAAAGAACAAAGTTTTTGAAAATTAAAACGTTGGTTTGATAAAAGTATTTAATAGTTTAAATAAAATGATTACTCGGAAAATGGTTCTTTATTTTGACCGAACTCCAATTGTAGAGTTACGTTTCCTTAACAACACTTTCTATTGTTTTTATGGGCTTAAAAATCCCTTGTGTTTACATACGTCAAAAAAGAACCCGGTAAGATACTTTAATTTCAAAAGAATATAAAGTTTTTTTTACAATACATGTGTTTATTTGTGTTTTTAATCAAAAGCTTAAATAAATAATCATTTTTTAATTCCTAAATTTTAAGTAATAGCATTTTTTTAAAGTAAAAACTACAATTGGGTCCAGAAATCGAGCGATTGGTATCGCAGCCTTGACAAATGGTATTTATATGCAATAAATTTTCATATTAATTTTTTCTTTATGTATTAATTTTTTTACTAGAAAATCATATAAAAATTTCAAACTTTAATTATATTTTATTCAAATAAACCGTTGCTATGCATGTAAGTAGTTTTATTTATGAGTTATTAAATAAATTCTAATGCAGTGTCACTATTTCATCGACAATTGGTTCCATCACCCTATCTTTTAATTTATCTAAGCAGTTAATTAATTGTTTTTAAAACAGAAATTTTTGTTGTACTTAATTTTCACAAATGTATATTATTATCCTGCACTGACTAGTGACGCGCGTACGCTGGAAAACGGTCCCGCTTACAAAACGTACGACTATTGAGTGTTACGACTGTTGAGTGTACCGACTATCGAGAACTCACTGCTCTGTATTTTTTTTTTATGTAATTTCTCATTTCTATTTTTGTCGATTAAATCATAATAGATCCTACAGAAACAGAAGATGATTCGAATTCATATAACTTCTTATAGAAATCTTTATTTGCTTTCTGCATATCTATTAGTTCTAGAAATTAATCAATTGCTGAGAGAAAAATAAAGCAATAACTACTTTATAAGTCGTTTATAAGTCAAATGTATTCAATTAAATATGTCTAATCGAAGACTCCTGTAATTCCTACTCTGTACTTACGTTATGCCTACATTGGTTTCATATGTAATACTGACAGGGAACTGTACTAACTGCTTAAATTTGCCAAATTGAAATTATATGAGACTATGTGGTGTTAACTCAAACGCTGTAAAACCCTGTTACTTAAATCAATCTTGTTGTTTCAATCAGCTGCACTGGTATTTTTCTCAGTGTAGAGAAAATTTATTGATGTATATTAGGTTTCTTTAAAAGCGTGTTACTTATGAATTAGTAACTTGAAATCATTGAAGATTAGTCGAATGTACTAATGCACAAAGTAATTGAATTTAATAAAAATATTACTATTTCAATAGTGAATCTATTATTTATCAATATAATTAGAGAAATATTTAATGATTTAATCTTGAATATATGAGAAAATTTGTTAAAAACATGTTGAAGTTATTTAAAATATCAAAATTACAGATGTCACCAAAAAAATGGTCAAAAAATACATTTGGATGGGCCAGGGCGGAGGTTTTAGGCGCCTTAGTGAATGCTGTGTTCTTGGTCGCACTCTGCTTTAGCATTACAGTTGAGGCATGTAAACGATTTATTGAATCAGAAGAAATTCATCGAGCAGAATTGTTAGTTGCAGTTGGAACACTCGGTTTGGTGGTGAACATCGTTGGTCTTTGTCTTTTTGCAGGTAAAATATTAAATTGTAACATTATGTTTTCACTTACACGTAAGGCGCTTTTATACGTCGTCCCGTAATTTTACTTTTGTCTCACTATAGTACACAGCAGTGGCATAAGTTTGTCTCATTCTCGCAGTAATTATGTGCCCAAACCGTCCAGAACACATAATTAGTGCGAGAACGAGACAAACTTTTGCCACTGCTGTGCAGTAGAATGAGACAAAAGTAAAGTTCCTGGAAAAGGTATGAAAGTGGCATAACTTTTGTTCTAATAATTAGATTTTCGTTTTTAAATTGTCAAATGATTTGTCTTAAAAAATACTATCAAACTGTAAACAAAATTTAGAAATTTTTATTTTATTTTAATTTAAAAAAAAGTATTAATTTTTGTTTTTGAAAATACGTTAATATTGATTTTTTCATTTTTTGAGAAAAAGAAGCTACAAGAGTAATATACAAGTCCTGTAAGTTTCATCTTCCCAGATAGCACCGATACTTCCAGGAAGTTTCCTTGAAGTTACCCGTGGCAAACTGAGTAGTTACCCGTGTAACTTCCTGGAAACTTCTCTTATGTACAACAATGTCCGTGCTTGGAAACTACCG
Source organism: Ganaspis brasiliensis (assembly GCA_037103525.1). Classification (NCBI taxonomy): domain Eukaryota; kingdom Metazoa; phylum Arthropoda; class Insecta; order Hymenoptera; family Figitidae; genus Ganaspis; species Ganaspis brasiliensis. Next base: position 558,006 of record JAZKLR010000633.1, on the reverse strand, counting down.
TTGGTAACTTCCTGGAAACTTCCAATTGAGACTTACTGGAAACTTCCAATTGAGACTTCCTGGAAACTTCCCGTGGTAACTTCCATGAAGTTTTCGTGGAAACTTCCAGGAAGTTTTCGTGGAAACTTCCAGGAAGTTAGCCTGAAGTTTCCAAAAATTATTTAATTTTTTTCGAATAAAATTATTGTTTAAAAAGGTTAAAAAAATAAAGGGATCTTTATATTTTGCTTTGTTGTTAAATAAAAAATTAAATATAAAAAAAAAAACCCCGGTCGGTTGAAGGTCAGAAACAAAAAATCTATTTTTCTGAGAGGCATATTACAAAAGATAAATATACGAGGTTTAATGATTCGTATAATATATAATTCCTTATACGGAATAAATACACAATTACATGAGTCGTTGCAGATGAACGGGATAATAATAATCTCTCGTATTCGTATGAGTTTTTTAGGGATTTTAACAAACTAATACTACTCTAATTACCAAAGAAACGAATAATAATTCATTTTCCAAGTAAAACCAATTGTTTTTTATAAAAGAAATTCATAGTTACAGGAAAAAAACCATGATTTTTACCTAAAGTTTGGAAGAAGTAAAAAGTATTTTGCCCTACTTTACCAACATTGCATATTGATTGAATCCGGTTCGTTTTTCAATATATATTAATATTACCTAATTAATGAGTAATATTAATTATTATTAATGCAAATAATAATTTTACTCTTAATCTTCTAATAAAAAATAATAATAAAATATAAATAATAAAATAATAAAAAAAATAATAATAATAAAAATCAAACCCAAATACAATAAGTCAAATAAAAAAAAATTGTAAAAATTAAATTAATTATAAATTTTTATCAATTTAAAATTAAAAATCCTCATAAAGTCTGTAAAGTAGAATTTTTAATGGTGACTCAAAACTTTAATATAAACCGCGAAGAGAAAGAATAACCTCGAAATTTATTCCAATAACAAACGAGATACCAGTTCAATTATTAAAGTTCAGCATAAAACACAAAATTTGGAATTGAAGACTTATAATCTACTTACCTAAAAACTAATAATCTGGTTGTCAGCGGGAATAGATAAGAAGAGAAAGCCAGAGGGCGCCAGTCCTTCGAGACACAAGAATTCGATATTTTTTAATTGGAACGATCACTCAATGCATGTATTCGATTTATTTATAATCTGCCAAAATCTGAACACATTTCTCCTTTTCGAAATAAATCAGGTTTATTGAATGTGGCAACCAGAAGACAGTTTTTCATGGGGAATTTGCTTTATTCCATTTTCAAAAATAAGATTCCTCAATATCTCTTTGAACTATTTACTTTTAGGAACCAAAACCAGACTAGTCACATTAAGCTCCGAGAAAGATACTCATTATTAACAATTCCTGCCCATCGTACTTGCATACTTCAGACATCTTTTGCTATTAGAGGGGCGCGATTGTGGAATAAAATTCCTAATCACATTAGAAATGCTTCTTCGCAGCTTCAATTTAAAATAATGTTTTTTAATTTTCTATTTAGGTTAATTACCACTAAATTTGAGATAACTTTCTGGTAAATATAGATGATTATACATTAATTTAGTACAAGATATACATTTATTTTTGTGAAAAGATCCACATTTATTCGATTCAATGTATACATATAAGTTAATGCATTATGTAATTAATATATTGATTTACTTGGCAATCTTGTAACTCTAGTTTTCTCTATTTTTAATTTTTTACTTTGATATATTTATTCTACTTGTATTCTTCATTTGCATTTATTCTTATTCTATGAAAAGTTTTTGCTAAAGCTTGTTATTTAATTATAATTGCGTTGCATTAATGTATACTATAATATATTATGTCTTTAAAATTTTATTGCTTGTTAGCTGATCTATAAACTTATGTACACCTTGATTGTTTCCTTGGAGGGCTATATAGCCCTAGGAACTTGTAAATATATAAATAAATAAATAAATAAATTTACTCTAATTTCAATTTCAAATATTTCAACGATATCTATAAGTCTCTGATTAACAGACAACAATAGTTTCAACGTAAAATTATCGTGAGGGTTACTTTAGTTTAACAAACTACCAGGGCGGTTATTTCCATTAAGCCTCAAAGTGAATCCACAAGAAGACCTCAAAGTTACGATAAATTAACATTTAGTGTCCACTGACAAACTAATTTGTCAAATCAGAATACAGGGAAAAGTGTGGCGGCAACGCATCATAAGTGTAAGTGTTCGCATGGGTATGTGGGATTGTTTAGTGTCAGTGAGTGCATGTGTGTGAGTGATTGTGTGCGAGAGTGCGTGTGTAAAAAGGTGATTGTAAGTTAAGATAGTTGTGGCGGCATCGCATCGTCAGTGTAAGTGTTAGTGTGTGAGAATGTGAAGAAGTGAGATGGTTCTGTGTTAGTGTGTGGAAAAATCATACTCCATCAAGAAACGACATAATTCAGATAACACTAGGATTTTAGCAAAAGTAATTATCAAAAAGAAATTATACAATAAGACGACAACCAGAATATTATAATACAGGGCTGCTCAATTCGGGATTAATTAGAGAGGGCGTGTTTCTTACATTGAGAGAGAGGTTTCGCTATAAATTACACAATGTTTAATCATTAACAGTAAATTTATTCAAACATGCCTCAAATAAATGCTTACAAAATTTGCTCCATGGCAATTCATAAATCCTTACATAATCGTAATTAATTTTTATTATTAATAGTAACACGTGATAGTTCGGGGGGTAGCAAACAATTAGGATAGTTTAATGGGGTTTGGATACATTTATCTTAAACTAATAAGTTTGGCTACCTGGCCTAAAACAATTTTATCTAGCATCATGGTAACAATACTAACAATTCTCTGGGTATGACGAGAAGAATAAAGCAAGGGGGGGGGGGTACAATGTACTTAATCATAAATGGTTACCAGGGTGATACATATTTCGTAATACAATAATTTCAACACTACTATAAACATGAAATTTTACAATATTAATTATCACCACCAGTTAGTTAACAACATTGACTATTAAACATTCTATAAGAAGGGACATTTTCTGGACTTTCTGAATGTTTGTTCTCATAGGGGTTACTCCGCTCTAAATGAGATGAGTTTCTTTCAATTTGCCTCGTGGTAGACAGTAAAAGGGTAGTTGGTTACCATTTCGTGGGACAAAAAAAAGGTTTTAGGCTACCTGGTATACTCTAAACGTTACAAGAGGATTACAGAATTACATGTTAGTCTTGTTAACCTCGGTTTCTAATAATTCAAGAGACTGTATAAAACACGAAGCCATTTTCTCTCTAAGTTATTTTAGTTTAAATAATTAATTATCATTAAGTTAACAAAGAAAAAGAGAACTCATAAATTATCCGGATTATTCAAAGGCTTCGAGTTTTACACTGGTCGACTCTTCTCTGGACGAATTTACAATTAATAGTTAAGATTTTAATTTAAGGGTTAAATCTACACATTTCAGAGATCACTTAAAATTGATTACAAGTTCTAAAAATATTCTCTGTGACAAACTTTAACTTATTAACACTCAATCATTATTGCACTCCTATTTAATTTAAAACTTTATCAGAAGTATTCAATAATAATTTTATTTTATTATTGAATATCACAAAATAATAACAAGAGTGATCTCTGCGGAGAACTGACACGAAATACCATAAAAACTCATACCTAATTAATTCACCGAGTAGCAAAGGGTCCTTATATGGCAACGATTCGCAAAATTGTCCTTCATCAACACCGTCTCGATCTGAAGATCCACTTCACAAAACAAACTGGTTCCCACGTGCTCCGGTCTGTGAGTCGCTGACTCGAGGCTCCGTGGTGTCACGTTGGGAACGTCCGAGAGAAGAGAGCGAAAACGGCTGCTGCCACTACTTTTATTCACGTGCCTCGACCTTCCTTCCTTCACGCGCTTACTCTCTCTTCCCGCGCTGCGCCAACGTTGAAATTACGGTCCTTGCGCTGTTCCACAGGCTTCCGTCCATCAGGGTCGTATCCTCGTTGGGGGCGGGCGACCGTGACTAATTTTGGTTTTGTGTTCTTGTCCTCTTCCTGGTCTTTTGAAAACTTGTCGTCGGCTGCTCCTTCCTGAACCTTCATGAAAGGATCGAATTCCACCAGGTTGACCTTGAAGCCATGTCAACCTGAGACCCGACAACACTTATAACGAAGAACAGGGCACTACGGCTTAAAGGTTTCCGGTCTACAAACCGGAAAGGGCGACTTTATTGTTTCCGCCAAAAAGTTATTTGAATATCATCTGGGAAGATAATGTGGTAATACTACTTGTATTATAATTCTGGACAGGTCTTATGGTCCGGAAATATCCTTTTCCTTTATTGACTTTTTCAAGACGAGTTTTCGTGAAAACTGGTAAATTAATATTTGCCACGTAGAGCGGAAGTGATACTCGGCACGCGCTTGACTTCGATGGTGGCAACAGCAAGGAGCGGAGAACAAGGCGACTGTGATTAGTTGGCGGCCAGTCTGGCTGAGTTGACTCTTTCCCATGGTGCTAAGTTCTCGGCAAGATGGCGAAGTCTCTCGTTGACAGGTCACAATAATCGTTACATGAAATTGTACACACACAAAACATATCTTAATTTTCAATTTCTAAATGTTTAAACAAGTGATCTCTGACTGACGCGGTAGTAGATCGCCGGGCAATCTCAGTGTAGTGAAGGATCATTGTAATCCGAATAAATGTGACGACAAGCGCGGTAAATTCGAAAACGTGTTCGAGACTAAAACTTTGAACGAGAACAATTTTTCTCTTCAACATAACTCTAAAATATTTAAACGTGACTGGCAAAATTTGCCACGTCACAAGTCATATCTAAGCACAAAAGAAATAAAAAAATAAGAAAATTAAAATTGATATTTAAATTGTTAAGAATCAAATTTAATTTGAAAATTAAATTTGAAATAGTTTTGTTAAAACTTGATTTCAAATATCAATAGGCATTATTATTTTTTTAAGAAAGAATTAGATTTATTAAAATTTTCAGATACTTCACAATTATAACATCTTAAATACTGCGTCGAAAAAACAGTCAGTTTTTATTTAAAACTGATTTTGTTTATGGTTTTCTTTAATAAAAAACTTAATTGCGATTATCGAAAGGTAACAAATTAATTTTCCACGAAATATTACGATTTCCTAAAATCCTCAATATTTTTACATTTTTTTACTTTAAACGTCAAATAAAAAATTTGACAATATTTAAAAAACTATGGAAATATTAAAAAGTGGTTTCGTTTAAAGTCTTCTTTGATAAAAACTTTATTGCAAATGTCTATAGCAAAAGATTCAATTCATCAAGAAAGTTCTCGATTATTTGGAATCTTTAATTGATCAAAATTTTTCATATTAAATTTAAAACAAAAATTTTGTCAATTTTTTTAAAATTATATAAATATCAAAAACTAATTTGGTTTATAGTCTTCTTTAATATAAACTTTATTGCGAATGTCAAGCGCCAGACATTAAAATTTTATAAAAAAAATTGTCGATTAATTGAAATTTTCAATTCTTCATTTAAAATGTAGAATAAAAATTTTGTTAATTTTTTTAAAATTTTATAAATATCAGAAACTTGTTTAGTTTATAGTCTTCTTTAATATTATCTTTATTGCTATTGTCCAGCGGTAATATATATTTTTTTTAATTCTAAATTGAATATGAAAAATTTTGTTAAATTGAAGATTTCAATTAAGCAACAATTTTTTTTATTAAATTTTAATGTTTTGGCGCTAGACATTCGCAATAAAGTTTATATTAAAGAAGACTATAAACCAAACTAGGTTTTGATATTTATAAAATTTTAAAAAAATTGACCAAATTTTTATTCTACTTTTTAGATGGAAATTTCCTGAAGAATTGAATATTTCAATTATTCGACAATTTTCTTGAAAAAATTTATATATTATCGCTGGACAATCGCAATAAAGATAATATTAAAGAAGACTATAAACTAAACAAGTTTCTGATATTTATCAAATTTTAAAAAAATTAACAAAATTTTTATTCTACATTTTAAATGAAGAATTTTGAACAATTGAAGATTTCAATTAATCGACAATTTTTTTTATAAAATTTTAATGTTTTATTAAAAACTGGGGCTAGACATTTGCAATAAAGTTTATATTAAAGAAGACTATAAACCAAACTAGGTTTTGATATTTATAAAATTTTAAAAAAATTGACCAAATTTTTATTCTACATTTTAGATGAAGAATTTTGAACAATTGAAGATTTCAATTAATTAACAATTTTTTTTATTAAATTTTAATGTTTTGGCGCTAGACATTCGCAATAAAGTTTATATTAAAGAAGACTATAAACCAAACTAGGTTTTGATATTTATAAAAATTTAAAAAAATTGACCAAATTTTTATTCTACATTTTAGATGAAAATTTTTGAAGAATTGAAGATTTCAATTAATTAACAATTTTTTTTATTAAATTTTAATGTTTTGCCGCTAGACATTCGCAATAAAGTTTATATTAAAGAAGACTATAAACCAAACTAGGTTTTGATATTTATAAAATTTTAAAAAAATTGACCAAATTTTTATTCTACTTTTTAGATGGAAATTTCCTGAAGAATTGAATATTTCAATTATTCGACAATTTTCTTGAAAAAATTTATATATTATCGCTGGACAATCGCAATAAAGATAATATTAAAGAAGACTATAAACTAAACAAGTTTCTGATATTTATCAAATTTTAAAAAAATTGACAAAATTTTTATTCTACATTTTAGATGAAAATTTTTGAAGAATTGATGATTTCAATTAAGCAACAATTTTTTGGATAAAAATATAATTTTCTGCCGCTAGACATTCGCAATAAAGTCTATATTAAAAAATGCTATAAACCAAACTAGTTTATGATATTTTTAAAATTTTTAAAAAAATTGACCAAATTTTTATTCTACATTTTAGATGAAAATTTTTGAAGAATTGAAGATTTCAATTAATTAACAATTTTTTTTATTAAATTTTAATGTTTTGCCGCTAGACATTCGCAATAAAGTTTATATTAAAGAAGACTATAAACCAAACTAGGTTTTGATATTTATAAAATTTTAAAAAAATTGACAAAATTTTTATTCTACATTTTAGATGAAAAATTTTGAAGAATTGAAGATTTCAATTAATTAACAATTTTTTTATTAAATTTTAATGTTTTGCCGCTAGACATTCGCAATAAAGTTTATATTAAAGAAGACTATAAACCAAACTAGGTTTTGATATTTATAAAATTTTAAAAAAATTGACCAAATTTTTATTCTACATTTTAGATGAAAATTTTTGAAGATTTGAAGATTTCAATTATTCGACAATTTTCTTGAAAAAATTTATATATTATCGCTGGACAATCGCAATAAAGATAATATTAAAGAAGACTATAAACTAAACAAGTTTCTGATATTTATCATATTTTAAAAAAATTGACAAAATTTTTATTCTACATTTTAGATGAAAATTTTTGACGAATTGAAGATTTCAATTAAGCAACAATTTTTTGGATAAAAATATAATGTTCTGCCGCTAGACATTCGCAATAAAGTCTATATTAAAAAATGCTATAAACCAAACTAGTTTATAATATTTTAAAAATTTTTAAAAAATTGACAAAACTTTTATTCTACATTTTAGATGAAAAATTTTGAAGAATTGAAGATTTCAATTAATTAACAATTTTTTAAATTAAATTTTAATGTTTTGCCGCTAGACATTCGCAATAAAGTTTATATTAAAGAAGACTATAAACCAAACTAGGTTTTGATATTTATAAAATTTTAAAAAAATTGACCAAATTTTTATTCTACATTTTAGATGAAAATTTTTAAAGAATTGAAGATTTCAATTAATTAACAATTTTTTTTATTAAATTTTAATGTTTTGCCGCTAGACAATCGCAATAAAGATAATATTAAAGAAGACTATAAACTAAACAAGTTTCTGATATTTATCATATTTTAAAAAAATTGACAAAATTTTTATTCTACATTTTAGATGAAAATTTTTGACGAATTGAAGATTTCAATTAAGCAACAATTTTTTGGATAAAAATATAATGTTCTGCCGCTAGACATTCGCAATAAAGTCTATATTAAAAAATGCTATAAACCAAACTAGTTTATAATATTTTAAAAATTTTTAAAAAATTGACAAAACTTTTATTCTACATTTTAGATGAAAAATTTTGAAGAATTGAAGATTTCAATTAATTAACAATTTTTTTTATTAAATTTTAATGTTTTGCCGCTAGACATTCGCAATAAAGTTTATATTAAAGAAGACTATAAACCAAACTAGGTTTTGATATTTATAAAATTTTAAAAAAATTGACCAAATTTTCATTCTACATTTTAGATGAAGAATTTTGAACAATTGAAGATTTCAATTAATTAACAATTTTTTTTATTAAATTTTAATGTTTTGGCGCTAGACATTCGCAATAAAGTTTATATTAAAGAAGACTATAAACCAAACTAGGTTTTGATATTTATAAAATTTTAAAAAAATTGACCAAATTTTTATTCTACATTTTAGATGAAAATTTTTGAAGAATTGAAGATTTCAATTAATTAACAATTTTTTTTATTAAATTTTAATGTTTTGCCGCTAGACATTCGCAATAAAGTTTATATTAAAGAAGACTATAAACCAAACTAGGTTTTGATATTTATAAAATTTTAAAAAAATTGACCAAATTTTTATTCTACTTTTTAGATGGAAATTTCCTGAAGAATTGAATATTTCAATTATTCGACAATTTTCTTGAAAAAATTTATATATTATCGCTGGACAATCGCAATAAAGATAATATTAAAGAAGACTATAAACTAAACAAGTTTCTGATATTTATCAAATTTTAAAAAAATTGACAAAATTTTTATTCTACATTTTAGATGAAAATTTTTGAAGAATTGATGATTTCAATTAAGCAACAATTTTTTGGATAAAAATATAATTTTCTGCCGCTAGACATTCGCAATAAAGTCTATATTAAAAAATGCTATAAACCAAACTAGTTTATGATATTTTTAAAATTTTTAAAAAAATTGACCAAATTTTTATTCTACATTTTAGATGAAAATTTTTGAAGAATTGAAGATTTCAATTAATTAACAATTTTTTTTATTAAATTTTAATGTTTTGCCGCTAGACATTCGCAATAAAGTTTATATTAAAGAAGACTATAAACCAAACTAGGTTTTGATATTTATAAAATTTTAAAAAAATTGACAAAATTTTTATTCTACATTTTAGATGAAAAATTTTGAAGAATTGAAGATTTCAATTAATTAACAATTTTTTTATTAAATTTTAATGTTTTGCCGCTAGACATTCGCAATAAAGTTTATATTAAAGAAGACTATAAACCAAACTAGGTTTTGATATTTATAAAATTTTAAAAAAATTGACCAAATTTTTATTCTACATTTTAGATGAAAATTTTTGAAGATTTGAAGATTTCAATTATTCGACAATTTTCTTGAAAAAATTTATATATTATCGCTGGACAATCGCAATAAAGATAATATTAAAGAAGACTATAAACTAAACAAGTTTCTGATATTTATCATATTTTAAAAAAATTGACAAAATTTTTATTCTACATTTTAGATGAAAATTTTTGACGAATTGAAGATTTCAATTAAGCAACAATTTTTTGGATAAAAATATAATGTTCTGCCGCTAGACATTCGCAATAAAGTCTATATTAAAAAATGCTATAAACCAAACTAGTTTATAATATTTTAAAAATTTTTAAAAAATTGACAAAACTTTTATTCTACATTTTAGATGAAAAATTTTGAAGAATTGAAGATTTCAATTAATTAACAATTTTTTAAATTAAATTTTAATGTTTTGCCGCTAGACATTCGCAATAAAGTTTATATTAAAGAAGACTATAAACCAAACTAGGTTTTGATATTTATAAAATTTTAAAAAAATTGACCAAATTTTTATTCTACATTTTAGATGAAAATTTTTAAAGAATTGAAGATTTCAATTAATTAACAATTTTTTTTATTAAATTTTAATGTTTTGCCGCTAGACAATCGCAATAAAGATAATATTAAAGAAGACTATAAACTAAACAAGTTTCTGATATTTATCATATTTTAAAAAAATTGACAAAATTTTTATTCTACATTTTAGATGAAAATTTTTGACGAATTGAAGATTTCAATTAAGCAACAATTTTTTGGATAAAAATATAATGTTCTGCCGCTAGACATTCGCAATAAAGTCTATATTAAAAAATGCTATAAACCAAACTAGTTTATAATATTTTAAAAATTTTTAAAAAATTGACAAAACTTTTATTCTACATTTTAGATGAAAAATTTTGAAGAATTGAAGATTTCAATTAATTAACAATTTTTTTTATTAAATTTTAATGTTTTGCCGCTAGACATTCGCAATAAAGTTTATATTAAAGAAGACTATAAACCAAACTAGGTTTTGATATTTATAAAATTTTAAAAAAATTGACCAAATTTTCATTCTACATTTTAGATGAAGAATTTTGAACAATTGAAGATTTCAATTAATTAACAATTTTTTTTATTAAATTTTAATGTTTTGGCGCTAGACATTCGCAATAAAGTTTATATTAAAGAAGACTATAAACCAAACTAGGTTTTGATATTTATAAAATTTTAAAAAAATTGACCAAATTTTTATTCTACATTTTAGATGAAAATTTTTGAAGAATTGAAGATTTCAATTAATTAACAATTTTTTTTATTAAATTTTAATGTTTTGCCGCTAGACATTCGCAATAAAGTTTATATTAAAGAAGACTATAAACCAAACTAGGTTTTGATATTTATAAAATTTTAAAAAAATTGACCAAATTTTTATTCTACTTTTTAGATGGAAATTTCCTGAAGAATTGAATATTTCAATTATTCGACAATTTTCTTGAAAAAATTTATATATTATCGCTGGACAATCGCAATAAAGATAATATTAAAGAAGACTATAAACTAAACAAGTTTCTGATATTTATCAAATTTTAAAAAAATTGACAAAATTTTTATTCTACATTTTAGATGAAAATTTTTGAAGAATTGATGATTTCAATTAAGCAACAATTTTTTGGATAAAAATATAATTTTCTGCCGCTAGACATTCGCAATAAAGTCTATATTAAAAAATGCTATAAACCAAACTAGTTTATGATATTTTTAAAATTTTTAAAAAAATTGACCAAATTTTTATTCTACATTTTAGATGAAAATTTTTGAAGAATTGAAGATTTCAATTAATTAACAATTTTTTTTATTAAATTTTAATGTTTTGCCGCTAGACATTCGCAATAAAGTTTATATTAAAGAAGACTATAAACCAAACTAGGTTTTGATATTTATAAAATTTTAAAAAAATTGACAAAATTTTTATTCTACATTTTAGATGAAAAATTTTGAAGAATTGAAGATTTCAATTAATTAACAATTTTTTTTTATTAAATTTTAATGTTTTGCCGCTAGACATTCGCAATAAAGTTTATATTAAAGAAGACTATAAACCAAACTAGGTTTTGATATTTATAAAATTTTAAAAAAATTGACCAAATTTTTATTCTACATTTTAGATGAAAATTTTTGAAGATTTGAAGATTTCAATTATTCGACAATTTTCTTGAAAAAATTTATATATTATCGCTGGACAATCGCAATAAAGATAATATTAAAGAAGACTATAAACTAAACAAGTTTCTGATATTTATCAAATTTTAAAAAAATTAACAAAATTTTTATTCTACATTTTAAATGAAGAATTTTGAACAATTGAAGATTTCAATTAATTAACAATTTTTTTTATTCAATTTTAATGTTTTGGCGCTAGACATTCGCAATAAAGTTTATATTAAAGAAGACTATAAACCAAACTTGGTTTTGATATTTATAAAATTTTAAAAAAATTGAATAAATTTTTATTCTACATTTTAGATGAAGAATTTTGAACAATTGAAGATTTCAATTAATTAACAATTTTTTTTATTAAATTTTAATGTTTTGGCTCTAGACATTCGCAATAAAGTTTATATTAAAGAAGACTATAAACCAAACTAGGTTTTGATATTTATAAAATTTTAAAAAAATTGACCAAATTTTTATTCTACATTTTAGATGAAAATTTTTAAAGAATTGAAGATTTCAATTAATTAACAATTTTTTTTATTAAATTTTAATGTTTTGCCGCTAGACAATCGCAATAAAGATAATATTAAAGAAGACTATAAACTAAACAAGTTTCTGATATTTATCATATTTTAAAAAAATTGACAAAATTTTTATTCTACATTTTAGATGAAAATTTTTGACGAATTGAAGATTTCAATTAAGCAACAATTTTTTGGATAAAAATATAATGTTCTGCCGCTAGACATTCGCAATAAAGTCTATATTAAAAAATGCTATAAACCAAACTAGTTTATAATATTTTAAAAATTTTTAAAAAATTGACAAAACTTTTATTCTACATTTTAGATGAAAAATTTTGAAGAATTGAAGATTTCAATTAATTAACAATTTTTTTTATTAAATTTTAATGTTTTGCCGCTAGACATTCGCAATAAAGTTTATATTAAAGAAGACTATAAACCAAACTAGGTTTTGATATTTATAAAATTTTAAAAAAATTGACCAAATTTTCATTCTACATTTTAGATGAAGAATTTTGAACAATTGAAGATTTCAATTAATTAACAATTTTTTTTATTAAATTTTAATGTTTTGGCGCTAGACATTCGCAATAAAGTTTATATTAAAGAAGACTATAAACCAAACTAGGTTTTGATATTTATAAAATTTTAAAAAAATTGACCAAATTTTTATTCTACATTTTAGATGAAGAATTTTGAACAATTGAAGATTTCAATTAATTAACAATTTTTTTTATTAAATTTTAATGTTTTGGCGCTAGACATTCGCAATAAAGTTTATATTAAAGAAGACTATAAACCAAACTAGGTTTTGATATTTATAAAATTTTAAAAAAATTGACCAAATTTTTATTCTACATTTTAGATGAAGAATTTTGAACAATTGAAGATTTCAATTAATTAACAATTTTTTTTATTAAATTTTAATGTTTTGGCGCTAGACATTCGCAATAAAGTTTATATTAAAGAAGACTATAAACCAAACTAGGTTTTGATATTTATAAAATTTTAAAAAAATTGACCAAATTTTTATTTTACTTTTTAGATGGAAATTTTCTGAAGAATTGAATATTTCAATTATTCGACAATTTTCTTGAAAAAATTTATATATTATCGCTAGACAATCGCAATAAAGATAATATTAAAGAAGACTATAAACTAAACAAGTTTCTGATATTTATCAAATTTTAAAAAAGTTGACAAAATTTTTATTCTACATTTTAGATGAAAATTTTTGAAGAATTGATGATTTCAATTAAGCAACAATTTTTTGGATAAAAATATAATGTTCTGCCGCTAGACATTCGCAATAAAGTCTATATTAAAAAATGCTATAAACTAAACTAGTTTATGATATTTTTAAAATTTTTAAAAAAATTGACCAAATTTTTATTCTACATTTTAGATGAAAATTTTTGAAGAATTGAAGATTTCAATTAATTAACAATTTTTTTTATTAAATTTTAATGTTTTGCCGCTAGACATTCGCAATAAAGTTTATATTAAAGAAGACTATAAACCAAACTAGGTTTTGATATTTATAAAATTTTAAAAAAATTGACCAAATTTTTATTCTACATTTTAGATGAAAATTTTTGAAGATTTGAAGATTTCAATTATTCGACAATTTTCTTGAAAAAATTTATATATTATCGCTGGACAATCGCAATAAAGATAATATTAAAGAAGACTATAAACTAAACAAGTTTCTGATATTTATCAAATTTTAAAAAAATTAACAAAATTTTTATTCTACATTTTAAATGAAGAATTTTGAACAATTGAAGATTTCAATTAATTAACAATTTTTTTTATTTAATTTTAATGTTTTGGCGCTAGACATTCGCAATAAAGTTTATATTAAAGAAGACTATAAACCAAACTTGGTTTTGATATTTATAAAATTTTAAAAAAATTGAATAAATTTTTATTCTACATTTTAGATGAAGAATTTTGAACAATTGAAGATTTCAATTAATTAACAATTTTTTTTATTAAATTTTAATGTTTTGGCGCTAGACATTCGCAATAAAGTTTATATTAAAGAAGACTATAAACCAAACTAGGTTTTGATATTTATAAAATTTTAAAAAAATTGACCAAATTTTTATTCTACATTTTAGATGAAAATTTTTAAAGAATTGAAGATTTCAATTAATTAACAATTTTTTTTATTAAATTTTAATGTTTTGCCGCTAGACATTCGCAATAAAGTTTATATTAAAGAAGACTATAAACCAACCTAGGTTTTGATATTTATAAAATTTTAAAAAAATTGACCAAATTTTTATTCTACATTTTAGATGAAAATTTTTGAAGAATTGAAGATTTCAATTATTCGACAATTTTCTGGAAAAAATTTATATATTATCGCTGGACAATCGCAATAAAGATAATATTAAAGAAGACTATAAACTAAACAAGTTTCTGATATTTATCATATTTTAAAAAAATTGACAAAATTTTTATTCTACATTTTAGATGAAAATTTTTGACGAATTGAAGATTTCAATTAAGCAACAATTTTTTGGATAAAAATATAATGTTCTGCCGCTAGACATTCGCAATAAAGTCTATATTAAAAAATGCTATAAACCAAACTAGTTTATAATATTTTAAAAATTTTTAAAAAATTGACAAAACTTTTATTCTACATTTTAGATGAAAAATTTTGAAGAATTGAAGATTTCAATTAATTAACAATTTTTTAAATTAAATTTTAATGTTTTGCCGCTAGACATTCGCAATAAAGTTTATATTAAAGAAGACTATAAACCAAACTAGGTTTTGATATTTATAAAATTTTTAAAAAATTGACCAAATTTTTATTCTACATTTTAGATGAAGAATTTTGAACAATTGAAGATTTCAATTAATTAACAATTTTTTTTATTAAATTTTAATGTTTTGGCGCTAGACATTCGCAATAAAGTTTATATTAAAGAAGACTATAAACCAAACTAGGTTTTGATATTTATAAAATTTTTAAAAAATTGACCAAATTTTTATTCTACATTTTAGATGAAAATTTTTGAAGAATTGAAGATTTTAATTAATTAACAATTTTTTTTATTAAATTTTAATGTTTTGCCGCTAGACATTCGCAATAAAGTTTATATTAAAGAAGACTATAAACCAAACTAGGTTTTGATATTTATAAAATTTTAAAAAAATTGACCAAATTTTTATTCTACTTTTTAGATGGAAATTTTCTGAAGAATTGAATATTTCAATTATTCGACAATTTTCTTGAAAAAATTTATATATTATCGCTGGACAATCGCAATAAAGATAATATTAAAGAAGACTATAAACTAAACAAGTTTCTGATATTTATCAAATTTTAAAAAAATTGACAAAATTTTTATTCTACATTTTAGATGAAAATTTTTGAAGAATTGATGATTTCAATTAAGCAACAATTTTTTGGATAAAAATATAATGTTCTGCCGCTAGACATTCGCAATAAAGTCTATATTAAAAAATGCTATAAACCAAACTAGTTTATGATATTTTTAAAATTTTTAAAAAAATTGACCAAATTTTTATTCTACATTTTAGATGAAAATTTTTGAAGAATTGAAGATTTCAATTAATTAAAAATTTTTTTTATTAAATTTTAATGTTTTGCCGCTAGATATTCGCAATAAAGTTTATATTAAAGAAGACTATAAACCAAACTAGGTTTTGATATTTATAAAATTTTAAAAAAAATGACAAAATTTTTATTCTACATTTTAGATGAAAAATTTTGAAGAATTGAAGATTTCAATTAATTAACAATTTTTTTTTATTAAATTTTAATGTTTTGCCGCTAGACATTCGCAATAAAGTTTATATTAAAGAAGACTATAAACCAAACTAGGTTTTGATATTTATAAAATTTTAAAAAAATTGACCAAATTTTTATTCTACATTTTAGATGAAAATTTTTAAAGAATTGAAGATTTCAATTAATTAACAATTTTTTTTATTTAATTTTAATGTTTTGCCGCTAGACATTCGCAATAAAGTTTATATTAAAGAAGACTATAAACCAAACTAGGTTTTGATATTTATAAAATTTTAAAAAAATTGACCAAATTTTTATTCTACATTTTAGATGAAAATTTTTAAAGAATTGAAGATTTCAATTATTCGACAATTTTCTTGAAAAAATTTATATATTATCGCTGGACAATCGCAATAAAGTTTATATTAAAGAAGACTATAAACCAAACTAGGTTTTGATATTTATAAAATTTTAAAAAAATTGACCAAATTTTTATTCTACATTTTAGATGAAGAATTTTGAACAATTGAAGATTTCAATTAATTAACAATTTTTTTTATTAAATTTTAATGTTTTGGCGCTAGACATTCGCAATAAAGTTTATATTAAAGAAGACTATAAACCAAACTAGGTTTTGATATTTATAAAATTTTAAAAAAATTGACCAAATTTTTATTCTACATCTTAGATGAAAATTTTTGAAGAATTGAAGATTTCAATTAATTAACAATTTTTTTTATTAAATTTTAATGTTTTGCCGCTAGACATTCGCAATAAAGTTTATATTAAAGAAGACTATAAACCAAACTAGGTTTTGATATTTATAAAATTTTAAAAAAATTGACCAAATTTTTATTCTACTTTTTAGATAGAAATTTTCTGAAGAATTGAATATTTCAATTATTCGACAATTTTCTTGAAAAAATTTATATATTATCGCTGGACAATCGCAATAAAGATAATATTAAAGAAGACTATAAACTAAACAAGTTTCTGATATTTATCAAATTTTAAAAAAATTGACAAAATTAATATTCTACATTTTAGATGAAAATTTTTGAAGAATTGATGATTTCAATTAAGCAACAATTTTTTGGATAAAAATATAATGTTCTGCCGCTAGACATTCGCAATAAAGTCTATATTAAAAAATGCTATAAACCAAACTAGTTTATGATATTTTTAAAATTTTTAAAAAAATTGACCAAATTTTTATTCTACATTTTAGATGAAAATTTTTGAAGAATTGAAGATTTCAATTAATTAACAATTTTTTTTATTAAATTTTAATGTTTTGCCGCTAGACATTCGCAATAAAGTTTATATTAAAGAAGACTATAAACCAAACTAGGTTTTGATATTTATAAAATTTTAAAAAAATTGACAAAATTTTTATTCTACATTTTAGATGAAAAATTTTGAAGAATTGAAGATTTCAATTAATTAACAATTTTTTTTTATTAAATTTTAATGTTTTGCCGCTAGACATTCGCAATAAAGTTTATATTAAAGAAGACTATAAACCAAACTAGGTTTTGATATTTATAAAATTTTAAAAAAATTGACCAAATTTTTATTCTACATTTTAGATGAAAATTTTTGAAGATTTGAAGATTTCAATTATTCGACAATTTTCTTGAAAAAATTTATATATTATCGCTGGACAATCGCAAAAAGATAATATTAAAGAAGACTATAAACTAAACAAGTTTCTGATATTTATCAAATTTTAAAAAAATTAACAAAATTTTTATTCTACATTTTAAATGAAGAATTTTGAACAATTGAAGATTTTAATTAATTAACAATTTTTTTTATTTAATTTTAATGTTTTGGCGCTAGACATTCGCAATAAAGTTTATATTAAAGAAGACTATAAACCAAACTTGGTTTTGATATTTATAAAATTTTAAAAAAATTGAATAAATTTTTATTCTACATTTTAGATGAAGGATTTTGAACAATTGAAGATTTTAATTAATTAACAATTTTTTTTATTAAATTTTAATGTTTTGGCGCTAGACATTCGCAATAAAGTTTATATTAAAGAAGACTATAAACCAAACTAGGTTTTGATATTTATAAAATTTTAAAAAAATTGACCAAATTTTTATTCTACATTTTAGATGAAAATTTTTAAAGAATTGAAGATTTCAATTAATTAACAATTTTTTTTATTAAATTTTAATGTTTTGCCGCTAGACATTCGCAATAAAGTTTATATTAAAGAAGACTATAAACCAACCTAGGTTTTGATATTTATAAAATTTTAAAAAAATTGACCAAATTTTTATTCTACATTTTAGATGAAAATTTTTGAAGAATTGAAGATTTCAATTATTCGACAATTTTCTGGAAAAAATTTATATATTATCGCTGGACAATCGCAATAAAGATAATATTAAAGAAGACTATAAACTAAACAAGTTTCTGATATTTATCATATTTTAAAAAAATTGACAAAATTTTTATTCTACATTTTAGATGAAAATTTTTGACGAATTGAAGATTTCAATTAAGCAACAATTTTTTGGATAAAAATATAATGTTCTGCCGCTAGACATTAGCAATAAAGTCTATATTAAAAAATGCTATAAACCAAACTAGTTTATAATATTTTAAAAATTTTTAAAAAATTGACAAAACTTTTATTCTACATTTTAGATGAAAAATTTTGAAGAATTGAAGATTTCAATTAATTAACAATTTTTTTTATAAAATTTTAATGTTTTGCCGCTAGACATTCGCAATAAAGTTTATATTAAAGAAGACTATAAACCAAACTAGGTTTTGATATTTATAAAATTTTAAAAAAATTGACCAAATTTTTATTCTACTTTTTAGATGGAAATTTTCTGAAGAATTGAATATTTCAATTATTCGACAATTTTCTTGAAAAAATTTATATATTATCGCTGGACAATCGCAATAAAGATAATATTAAAGAAGACTATAAACTAAACAAGTTTCTGATATTTATCAAATTTTAAAAAAATTGACAAAATTTTTATTCTACATTTTAGATGAAAATTTTTGAAGAATTGATGATTTCAATTAAGCAACAATTTTTTGGATAAAAATATAATGTTCTGCCGCTAGACATTCGCAATAAAGTCTATATTAAAAAATGCTATAAACCAAACTAGTTTATGATATTTTTAAAATTTTTAAAAAAATTGACCAAATTTTTATTCTACATTTTAGATGAAAATTTTTGAAGATTTGAAGATTTCAATTATTCGACAATTTTCTTGAAAAAATTTATATATTATCGCTGGACAATCGCAATAAAGATAATATTAAAGAAGACTATAAACTAAACAAGTTTCTGATATTTATCAAATTTTAAAAAAATTAACAAAATTTTTATTCTACATTTTAAATGAAGAATTTTGAACAATTGAAGATTTCAATTAATTAACAATTTTTTTTATTTAATTTTAATGTTTTGGCGCTAGACATTCGCAATAAAGTTTATATTAAAGAAGACTATAAACCAAACTTGGTATTGATATTTATAAAATTTTAAAAAAATTGAATAAATTTTTATTCTACATTTTAGATGAAGAATTTTGAACAATTGAAGATTTCAATTAATTAACAATTTTTTTTATTAAATTTTAATGTTTTGGCGCTAGACATTCGCAATAAAGTTTATATTAAAGAAGACTATAAACCAAACTAGGTTTTGATATTTATAAAATTTTAAAAAAATTGACCAAATTTTTATTCTACATTTTAGATGAAGAATTTTGAACAATTAAAGATTTCAATTAATTAACAATTTTTTTTATTAAATTTTAATATTTTAACGCTAGACATTCGCAATAAAGTCTATATTATAGAAGACTATAAACCAAACTAGGTTTTGATATTTATAAAATTTTAAAAAAATTGACAAAATTTTTATTCTACATTTTAGATGAAAAATTTTGAAGAATTGAAGATTTCAATTAATTAACAATTTTTTTTTATTAAATTTTAATGTTTTGTCGCTAGACATTCGCAATAAAGTTTATATTAAAGAAGACTATAAACCAAACTAGGTTTTGATATTTATAAAATTTTAAAAAAATTGACCAAATTTTTATTCTACATTTTAGATGAAAATTTTTGAAGAATTGAAGATTTCAATTAATTAACAATTTTTTTTATTAAATTTTAATGTTTTGCCGCTAGACATTCGCAATAAAGTTTATATTAAAGAAGACTATAAACCAAACTAGGTTTTGATATTTATAAAATTTTAAAAAAATTGACCAAATTTTTATTCTACATTTTAGATGAAAATTTTTAAAGAATTGAAGATTTCAATTATTCGACAATTTTCTTGAAAAAATTTATATATTATCGCTGGACATTCGCAATAAAGTTTATATTAAAGAAGACTATAAACCAAACTAGGCTTTGATATTTATAAAATTTTAAAAAAATTGACCAAATTTTTATTCTACATTTTAGATGAAAATTTTTGAAGAATTGATGATTTCAATTAAGCAACAATTTTTTGGATAAAAATATAATGTTCTGCCGCTAGACATTCGCAATAAAGTCTATATTAAAAAATGCTATAAACCAAACTAGTTTATGATATTTTTAAAATTTTTAAAAAAATTGACCAAATTTTTATTCTACATTTTAGATGAAAATTTTTGAAGAATTGAAGATTTCAATTAATTAACAATTTTTTTTATTAAATTTTAATGTTTTGCCGCTAGACATTCGCAATAAAGTTTATATTAAAGAAGACTATAAACCAAACTAGGTTTTGATATTTATAAAATTTTAAAAAAATTGACAAAATTTTTATTCTACATTTTAGATGAAAAATTTTGAAGAATTGAAGATTTCAATTAATTAACAATTTTTTTTTATTAAATTTTAATGTTTTGCCGCTAGACATTCGCAATAAAGTTTATATTAAAGAAGACTATAAACCAAACTAGGTTTTGATATTTATAAAATTTTAAAAAAATTGACCAAATTTTTATTCTACATTTTAGATGAAAATTTTTGAAGAATTGAAGATTTCAATTAATTAACAATTTTTTTTATTAAATTTTAATGTTTTGCCGCTAGACATTCGCAATAAAGTCTATATTAAAAAATGCTATAAACCAAACTAGTTTATGATATTTTTAAAATTTTTAAAAAATTGACAAAACTTTTATTCTACATTTTAGATGAAAAATTTTGAAGAATTGAAGATTTCAATTAATTAACAATTTTTTTTATTAAATTTTAATGTTTTGCCGCTAGACATTCGCAATAAAGTTTATATTAAAGAAGACTATAAACCAAACTAGGTTTTGATATTTATAAAATTTTAAAAAAATTGACCAAATTTTTATTCTACATTTTAGATGAAGAATTTTGAACAATTGAAGATTTCAATTAATTAACAATTTTTTTTATTAAATTTTAATGTTTTGGCGCTAGACATTCGCAATAAAGTTTATATTAAAGAAGACTATAAACCAAACTAGGTTTTGATATTTATAAAATTTTAAAAAAATTGACCAAATTTTTATTCTACATTTTAGATGAAAATTTTTGAAGAATTGAAGATTTCAATTATTCGACAATTTTCTTGAAAAAATTTATATATTATCGCTGGACAATCGCAATAAAGATAATATTAAAGAAGACTATAAACTAAACAAGTTTCTGATATTTATCAAATTTTAAAAAAATTAACAAAATTTTTATTCTACATTTTAAATGAAGAATTTTGAACAATTGAAGATTTCAATTAATCGACAATTTTTTTTATAAAATTTTAATGTTTTATTAAAAACTGGGGCTAGACATTTGCAATAAAGTTTATATTAAAGAAGACTATAAACCAAACTAGGTTTTGATATTTATAAAATTTTAAAAAAATTGACCAAATTTTTATTCTACATTTTAGATGAAAATTTTTGAAGAATTGAAGATTTCAATTATTCGACAATTTTCTTGAAAAAATTTATATATTATCGCTGGACAATCGCAATAAAGGTAATATTAAAGAAGACTATAAACTAAACAAGTTTCTGATATTTATCAAATTTTAAAAAAATTAACAAAATTTTTATTCTACATTTTAGATGAAAAATTTTGAAGAATTGAAGATTTTAATTATTCGACAATTTTCTTGAAAAAATTTATATATTATCGCTGGACATTCGCAATAAAGTTTATATTAAAGAAGACTATAAACCAAACTAGGTTTTGATATTTATAAAATTTTAAAAAAATTGACCAAATTTATATTCTACATTTTAGATGAAAATTTTTGAAGAATTGAAGATTTCAATTATTCGACAATTTTCTTGAAAAAATTTATATATTATCGCTGGACAATCGCAATAAAGATAATATTAAAGAAGACTATAAACTAAACAAGTTTCTGATATTTATCAAATTTTAAAAAAATTAACAAAATTTTTATTCTACATTTTAAATGAAGAATTTTGAACAATTGAAGATTTCAATTAATTAACAATTTTTTTTATTTAATTTTAATGTTTTGGCGCTAGACATTCGCAATAAAGTTTATATTAAAGAAGACTATAAACCAAACTAGGTTTTGATATTTATAAAATTTTAAAAAAATTGACCAAATTTTTATTCTACATTTTAGATGAAAATTTTTAAAGAATTGAAGATTTCAATTATTCGACAATTTTCTTGAAAAAATTTATATATTATCGCTGGACAATCGCAATAAAGATAATATTAAAGAAGACTATAAACTAAACAAGTTTCTGATATTTATCAAATTTTAAAAAAATTAACAAAATTTTTATTCTACATTTTAAATGAAGAATTTTGAACAATTGAAGATTTCAATTAATCGACAATTTTTTTTATAAAATTTTAATGTTTTATTAAAAACTGGGGCTAGACATTTGCAATAAAGTTTATATTAAAGAAGACTATAAACCAAACTAGGTTTTGATATTTATAAAATTTTAAAAAAATTGACCAAATTTTTATTCTACATTTTAGATGAAAATTTTTAAAGAATTGAAGATTTCAATTATTCGACAATTTTCTTGAAAAAATTTATATATTATCGCTGGACAATCGCAATAAAGATAATATTAAAGAAGACTATAAACTAAACAAGTTTCTGATATTTATCAAATTTTAAAAAAATTAACAAAATTTTTATTCTACATTTTAAATGAAGAATTTTGAACAATTGAAGATTTCAATTAATCGACAATTTTTTTTATAAAATTTTAATGTTTTATTAAAAACTGGGGCTAGACATTTGCAATAAAGTTTATATTAAAGAAGACTATAAACCAAACTAGGTTTTGATATTTATAAAATTTTAAAAAAATTGACCAAATTTTTATTCTACATTTTAGATGAAAATTTTTGAAGAATTGAAGATTTCAATTATTCGACAATTTTCTTGAAAAAATTTATATATTATCGCTGGACAATCGCAATAAAGGTAATATTAAAGAAGACTATAAACTAAACAAGTTTCTGATATTTATCAAATTTTAAAAAAATTAACAAAATTTTTATTCTACATTTTAAATGAAAAATTTTGTAGAATTGAAGATTTCAATTAATTAACAATTTTTTTTAATTAATTTTAATGTTTTGGCGCTAGACATTCGCAATAAAGTTTATATTAAAGAAGACTATAAACCAAACTAGGTTTTAATATTTATAAAATTTTAAAAAAATTGACCAAATTTTTATTCTACATTTTAGATGAAAATTTTTGAAGAATTGAATATTTCAATTATTCGACAATTTTCTTGAAAAAATTTATATATTATCGCTGGACAATCGCAATAAAGATAATATTAAAGAAGACTATAAACTAAACAAGTTTCTGATATTTATCAAATTTTAAAAAAATTAACAAAATTTTTATTCTACATTTTAGATGAAAAATTTTGAAGAATTGAAGATTTCAATTAATTAACAATTTTTTTTATTAAATTTTAATGTTTTGCCGCTAGACATTCGCAATAAAGTTTATATTAAAGAAGACTATAAACCAAACTAGGTTTTGATATTTATAAAATTTTAAAAAAATTGACCAAATTTTTATTCTACTTTTTAGATGGAAATTTTCTGAAGAATTGAATATTTCAATTATTCGACAATTTTCTTGAAAAAATTTATATATTATCGCTGGACAATCGCAATAAAGATAATATTAAAGAAGACTATAAACTAAACAAGTTTCTGATATTTATCAAATTTTAAAAAAATTGACAAAATTTTTATTCTACATTTTAGATGAAAATTTTTGAAGAATTGATGATTTCAATTAAGCAACAATTTTTTGGATAAAAATATAATGTTCTGCCGCTAGACATTCGCAATAAAGTCTATATTAAAAAATGCTATAAACCAAACTAGTTTATGATATTTTTAAAATTTTTAAAAAGTTGACAAAACTTTTATTCTACATTTTAGATGAAAAATTTTGAAGAATTGAAGATTTCAATTAAGTAACAATTTTTTTTATTAAATTTTAATGTTTTGGCGCTAGACATTCGCAATAAAGTTTATATTAAAGAAGACTATAAACCAAACTAGGTTTTGATATTTATAAAATTTTAAAAAAATTGACCAAATTTTTATTCTACATTTTAGATGAAAATTTTTGAAGAATTGAAGATTTCAATTAATTAACAATTTTTTTTACTAAATTTTAATGTTTTGCCGCTAGACATTCGCAATAAAGTTTATATTAAAGAAGACTATAAACCAAACTAGGTTTTAATATTTATCAAATTTTAAAAAAATTGACAAAATTTTTATTCTACATTTTAGATGAAAATTTTTAAAGAATTGATGATTTCAATTAAGCAACAATTTTTTGGATAAAAATATAATGTTCTGCCGCTAGACATTCGCAATAAAGTCTATATTAAAAAATGCTATAAACCAAACTAGTTTATGATATTTTTAAAATTTTTAAAAAATTGACAAAACTTTTATTCTACTTTTTAGATGAAAATTTTTGAAGAATTGAAGATTTCAAATCATTAACATTTTTTTTTATTAAATTTTAATGTTTTGCCGCTAGACATTCGCAATAAAGTTTATATTAAAGAAGACTATAAACCAAACTAGGTTTTGATATTTATAAAATTTTAAAAAAATTGACCAAATTTTTATTCTACATTTTAGATGAAAATTTTTGAAGAATTGAAGATTTCAATTATTCGACAATTTTCTTGAAAAAATTTATATATTGTCGCTGGACAATCGCAATAAAGATAATATTAAAGAAGACTATAAACTAAACAAGTTTCTGATATTTATCAAATTTTAAAAAAATTGACAAAATTTTTATTCTACATTTTAGATGAAAATTTTTGAAGAATTGATGATTTCAATTAAGCAACAATTTTTTGGATAAAAATATAATGTTCTGCCGCTAGACATTCGCAATAAAGTCTATATTAAAAAATGCTATAAACCAAACTAGTTTATGATATTTTTAAAATTTTTAAAAAATTGACAAAACTTTTATTCTACATTTTAGATGAAAAATTTTGAAGAATTGAAGATTTCAATTAATTAACAATTTTTTGGATAAAAATATAATGTTCTGCCGCTAGACATTCGCAATAAAGTCTATATTAAAAAATGCTATAAACCAAACTAGGTTTTGATATTTATAAAATTTTTAAAAAATTGACCAAATTTTTATTCTACTTTTTAGATGAAAATTTTTGAAGAATTGAAGATTTCAAATCATTAACATTTTTTTTTATTAAATTTTAATGTTTTGCCGCTAGACATTCGCAATAAAGATAATATTAAAGAAGACTATAAACTAAACAAGTTTCTGATATTTATCATATTTTAAAAAAATTGACAAAATTTTTATTCTACATTTTAGATGAAAATTTTTGACGAATTGAAGATTTCAATTAAGCAACAATTTTTTGGATAAAAATATAATGTTCTGCCGCTAGACATTCGCAATAAAGTCTATATTAAAAAATGCTATAAACCAAACTAGTTTATAATATTTTAAAAATTTTTAAAAAATTGACAAAACTTTTATTCTACATTTTAGATGAAAAATTTTGAAGAATTGAAGATTTCAATTAATTAACAATTTTTTTTATTAAATTTTAATGTTTTGCCGCTAGACATTCGCAATAAAGTTTATATTAAAGAAGACTATAAACCAAACTAGGTTTTGATATTTATAAAATTTTAAAAAAATTGACCAAATTTTTATTCTACATTTTAGATGAAGAATTTTGAACAATTGAAGATTTCAATTAATTAACAATTTTTTTTATTAAATTTTAATGTTTTGGCGCTAGACATTCGCAATAAAGTTTATATTAAAGAAGACTATAAACCAAACTAGGTTTTGATATTTATAAAATTTTAAAAAAATTGACCAAATTTTTATTCTACATTTTAGATGAAAATTTTTGAAGAATTGAAGATTTCAATTAATTAACAATTTTTTTTATTAAATTTTAATGTTTTGCCGCTAGACATTCGCAATAAAGTTTATATTAAAGAAGACTATAAACCAAACTAGGTTTTGATATTTATAAAATTTTAAAAAAATTGACCAAATTTTTATTCTACTTTTTAGATGGAAATTTCCTGAAGAATTGAATATTTCAATTATTCGACAATTTTCTTGAAAAAATTTATATATTATCGCTGGACAATCGCAATAAAGATAATATTAAAGAAGACTATAAACTAAACAAGTTTCTGATATTTATCAAATTTTAAAAAAATTGACAAAATTTTTATTCTACATTTTAGATGAAAATTTTTGAAGAATTGATGATTTCAATTAAGCAACAATTTTTTGGATAAAAATATAATTTTCTGCCGCTAGACATTCGCAATAAAGTCTATATTAAAAAATGCTATAAACCAAACTAGTTTATGATATTTTTAAAATTTTTAAAAAAATTGACCAAATTTTTATTCTACATTTTAGATGAAAATTTTTGAAGAATTGAAGATTTCAATTAATTAACAATTTTTTTTATTAAATTTTAATGTTTTGCCGCTAGACATTCGCAATAAAGTTTATATTAAAGAAGACTATAAACCAAACTAGGTTTTGATATTTATAAAATTTTAAAAAAATTGACAAAATTTTTATTCTACATTTTAGATGAAAAATTTTGAAGAATTGAAGATTTCAATTAATTAACAATTTTTTTTTATTAAATTTTAATGTTTTGCCGCTAGACATTCGCAATAAAGTTTATATTAAAGAAGACTATAAACCAAACTAGGTTTTGATATTTATAAAATTTTAAAAAAATTGACCAAATTTTTATTCTACATTTTAGATGAAAATTTTTGAAGATTTGAAGATTTCAATTATTCGACAATTTTGTTGAAAAAATTTATATATTATCGCTGGACAATCGCAATAAAGATAATATTAAAGAAGACTATAAACTAAACAAGTTTCTGATATTTATCAAATTTTAAAAAAATTAACAAAATTTTTATTCTACATTTTAAATGAAGAATTTTGAACAATTGAAGATTTCAATTAATTAACAATTTTTTTTATTTAATTTTAATGTTTTGGCGCTAGACATTCGCAATAAAGTTTATATTAAAGAAGACTATAAACCAAACTTGGTTTTGATATTTATAAAATTTTAAAAAAATTGAATAAATTTTTATTCTACATTTTAGATGAAGAATTTTGAACAATTGAAGATTTCAATTAATTAACAATTTTTTTTATTAAATTTTAATGTTTTGGCTCTAGACATTCGCAATAAAGTTTATATTAAAGAAGACTATAAACCAAACTAGGTTTTGATATTTATAAAATTTTAAAAAAATTGACCAAATTTTTATTCTACATTTTAGATGAAAATTTTTAAAGAATTGAAGATTTCAATTAATTAACAATTTTTTTTATTAAATTTTAATGTTTTGCCGCTAGACAATCGCAATAAAGATAATATTAAAGAAGACTATAAACTAAACAAGTTTCTGATATTTATCATATTTTAAAAAAATTGACAAAATTTTTATTCTACATTTTAGATGAAAATTTTTGACGAATTAAAGATTTCAATTAAGCAACAATTTTTTGGATAAAAATATAATGTTCTGCCGCTAGACATTCGCAATAAAGTCTATATTAAAAAATGCTATAAACCAAACTAGTTTATAATATTTTAAAAATTTTTAAAAAATTGACAAAACTTTTATTCTACATTTTAGATGAAAAATTTTGAAGAATTGAAGATTTCAATTAATTAACAATTTTTTTTATTAAATTTTAATGTTTTGCCGCTAGACATTCGCAATAAAGTTTATATTAAAGAAGACTATAAACCAAACTAGGTTTTGATATTTATAAAATTTTAAAAAAATTGACCAAATTTTCATTCTACATTTTAGATGAAGAATTTTGAACAATTGAAGATTTCAATTAATTAACAATTTTTTTTATTAAATTTTAATGTTTTGGCGCTAGACATTCGCAATAAAGTTTATATTAAAGAAGACTATAAACCAAACTAGGTTTTGATATTTATGAAATTTTAAAAAAAAATTGACCAAATTTTTATTCTACATTTTAGATGAAAATTTTTGAAGAATTGAAGATTTCAATTAATTAACAATTTTTTTTACTAAATTTTAATGTTTTGCCGCTAGACATTCGCAATAAAGTTTATATTAAAGAAGACTATAAACCAAACTAGGTTTTAATATTTATCAAATTTTAAAAAAATTGACAAAATTTTTATTCTACATTTTAGATGAAAATTTTTAAAGAATTGATGATTTCAATTAAGCAACAATTTTTTGGATAAAAATATAATGTTCTGCCGCTAGACATTCGCAATAAAGTCTATATTAAAAAATGCTATAAACCAAACTAGTTTATGATATTTTTAAAATTTTTAAAAAATTGACAAAACTTTTATTCTACTTTTTAGATGAAAATTTTTGAAGAATTGAAGATTTCAAATCATTAACATTTTTTTTTATTAAATTTTAATGTTTTGCCGCTAGACATTCGCAATAAAGTTTATATTAAAGAAGACTATAAACCAAACTAGGTTTTGATATTTATAAAATTTTAAAAAAATTGACCAAATTTTTATTCTACATTTTAGATGAAAATTTTTGAAGAATTGAAGATTTCAATTATTCGACAATTTTCTTGAAAAAATTTATATATTATCGCTGGACAATCGCAATAAAGATAATATTAAAGAAGACTATAAACTAAACAAGTTTCTGATATTTATCAAATTTTAAAAAAATTGACAAAATTTTTATTCTACATTTTAGATGAAAATTTTTGAAGAATTGATGATTTCAATTAAGCAACAATTTTTTTGGATAAAAATATAATGTTCTGCCGCTAGACATTCGCAATAAAGTCTATATTAAAAAATGCTATAAACCAAACTAGTTTATGATATTTTTAAAATTTTTAAAAAATTGACAAAACTTTTATTCTACATTTTAGATGAAAAATTTTGAAGAATTGAAGATTTCAATTAATTAACAATTTTTTGGATAAAAATATAATGTTCTGCCGCTAGACATTCGCAATAAAGTCTATATTAAAAAATGCTATAAACCAAACTAGGTTTTGATATTTATATAATTTTTAAAAAATTGACCAAATTTTTATTCTACTTTTTAGATGAAAATTTTTGAAGAATTGAAGATTTCAAATCATTAACATTTTTTTTTATTAAATTTTAATGTTTTGCCGCTAGACATTCGCAATAAAGATAATATTAAAGAAGACTATAAACTAAACAAGTTTCTGATATTTATCATATTTTAAAAAAATTGACAAAATTTTTATTCTACATTTTAGATGAAAATTTTTGACGAATTGAAGATTTCAATTAAGCAACAATTTTTTGGATAAAAATATAATGTTCTGCCGCTAGACATTCGCAATAAAGTCTATATTAAAAAATGCTATAAACCAAACTAGTTTATAATATTTTAAAAATTTTTAAAAAATTGACAAAACTTTTATTCTACATTTTAGATGAAAAATTTTGAAGAATTGAAGATTTCAATTAATTAACAATTTTTTTTATTAAATTTTAATGTTTTGCCGCTAGACATTCGCAATAAAGTTTATATTAAAGAAGACTATAAACCAAACTAGGTTTTGATATTTATAAAATTTTAAAAAAATTGACCAAATTTTTATTCTACATTTTAGATGAAGAATTTTGAACAATTGAAGATTTCAATTAATTAACAATTTTTTTTATTAAATTTTAATGTTTTGGCGCTAGACATTCGCAATAAAGTTTATATTAAAGAAGACTATAAACCAAACTAGGTTTTGATATTTATAAAATTTTAAAAAAATTGACCAAATTTTTATTCTACATTTTAGATGAAAATTTTTGAAGAATTGAAGATTTCAATTAATTAACAATTTTTTTTATTAAATTTTAATGTTTTGCCGCTAGACATTCGCAATAAAGTTTATATTAAAGAAGACTATAAACCAAACTAGGTTTTGATATTTATAAAATTTTAAAAAAATTGACCAAATTTTTATTCTACTTTTTAGATGGAAATTTCCTGAAGAATTGAATATTTCAATTATTCGACAATTTTCTTGAAAAAATTTATATATTATCGCTGGACAATCGCAATAAAGATAATATTAAAGAAGACTATAAACTAAACAAGTTTCTGATATTTATCAAATTTTAAAAAAATTGACAAAATTTTTATTCTACATTTTAGATGAAAATTTTTGAAGAATTGATGATTTCAATTAAGCAACAATTTTTTGGATAAAAATATAATTTTCTGCCGCTAGACATTCGCAATAAAGTCTATATTAAAAAATGCTATAAACCAAACTAGTTTATGATATTTTTAAAATTTTTAAAAAAATTGACCAAATTTTTATTCTACATTTTAGATGAAAATTTTTGAAGAATTGAAGATTTCAATTAATTAACAATTTTTTTTATTAAATTTTAATGTTTTGCCGCTAGACATTCGCAATAAAGTTTATATTAAAGAAGACTATAAACCAAACTAGGTTTTGATATTTATAAAATTTTAAAAAAATTGACAAAATTTTTATTCTACATTTTAGATGAAAAATTTTGAAGAATTGAAGATTTCAATTAATTAACAATTTTTTTTTATTAAATTTTAATGTTTTGCCGCTAGACATTCGCAATAAAGTTTATATTAAAGAAGACTATAAACCAAACTAGGTTTTGATATTTATAAAATTTTAAAAAAATTGACCAAATTTTTATTCTACATTTTAGATGAAAATTTTTGAAGATTTGAAGATTTCAATTATTCGACAATTTTCTTGAAAAAATTTATATATTATCGCTGGACAATCGCAATAAAGATAATATTAAAGAAGACTATAAACTAAACAAGTTTCTGATATTTATCAAATTTTAAAAAAATTGACAAAATTTTTATTCTACATTTTAGATGAAAATTTTTGAAGAATTGATGATTTCAATTAAGCAACAATTTTTTGGATAAAAATATAATGTTCTGCCGCTAGACATTCGCAATAAAGTCTATATTAAAAAATGCTATAAACCAAACTAGTTTATGATATTTTTAAAATTTTTAAAAAAATTGACCAAATTTTTATTCTACATTTTAGATGAAAATTTTTGAAGAATTGAAGATTTCAATTAATTAACAATTTTTTTTATTAAATTTTAATGTTTTGCCGCTAGACATTCGCAATAAAGTTTATATTAAAGAAGACTATAAACCAAACTAGGTTTTGATATTTATAAAATTTTAAAAAAATTGACAAAATTTTTATTCTACATTTTAGATGAAAAATTTTGAAGAATTGAAGATTTCAATTAATTAACAATTTTTTTTTATTAAATTTTAATGTTTTGCCGCTAGACATTCGCAATAAAGTTTATATTAAAGAAGACTATAAACCAAACTAGGTTTTGATATTTATAAAATTTTAAAAAAATTGACCAAATTTTTATTCTACATTTTAGATGAAAATTTTTGAAGATTTGAGGATTTCAATTATTCGACAATTTTCTTGAAAAAATTTATATATTATCGCTGGACAATCGCAAAAAGATAATATTAAAGAAGACTATAAACTAAACAAGTTTCTGATATTTATCAAATTTTAAAAAAATTAACAAAATTTTTATTCTACATTTTAAATGAAGAATTTTGAACAATTGAAGATTTTAATTAATTAACAATTTTTTTTATTTAATTTTAATGTTTTGGCGCTAGACATTCGCAATAAAGTTTATATTAAAGAAGACTATAAACCAAACTTGGTTTTGATATTTATAAAATTTTAAAAAAATTGAATAAATTTTTATTCTACATTTTAGATGAAGGATTTTGAACAATTGAAGATTTTAATTAGTTAACAATTTTTTTTATTAAATTTTAATGTTTTGGCGCTAGACATTCGCAATAAAGTTTATATTAAAGAAGACTATAAACCAAACTAGGTTTTGATATTTATAAAATTTTAAAAAAATTGACCAAATTTTTATTCTACATTTTAGATGAAAATTTTTAAAGAATTGAAGATTTCAATTAATTAACAATTTTTTTTATTAAATTTTAATGTTTTGCCGCTAGACATTCGCAATAAAGTTTATATTAAAGAAGACTATAAACCAACCTAGGTTTTGATATTTATAAAATTTTAAAAAAATTGACCAAATTTTTATTCTACATTTTAGATGAAAATTTTTGAAGAATTGAAGATTTCAATTATTCGACAATTTTCTGGAAAAAATTTATATATTATCGCTGGACAATCGCAATAAAGATAATATTAAAGAAGACTATAAACTAAACAAGTTTCTGATATTTATCATATTTTAAAAAAATTGACAAAATTTTTATTCTACATTTTAGATGAAAATTTTTGACGAATTGAAGATTTCAATTAAGCAACAATTTTTTGGATAAAAATATAATGTTCTGCCGCTAGACATTCGCAATAAAGTCTATATTAAAAAATGCTATAAACCAAACTAGGTTTTGATATTTATAAAATTTTTAAAAAATTGACCAAATTTTTATTCTACTTTTTAGATGAAAATTTTTGAAGAATTGAAGATTTCAAATCATTAACATTTTTTTTTATTAAATTTTAATGTTTTGCCGCTAGACATTCGCAATAAAGTTTATATTAAAGAAGACTATAAACCAAACTAGGTTTTGATATTTATAAAATTTTAAAAAAATTGACCAAATTTTTATTCTACATTTTAGATGAAAATTTTTGAAGAATTGAAGATTTCAATTATTCGACAATTTTCTTGAAAAAATTTATATATTATCGCTGGACAATCGCAATAAAGATAATATTAAAGAAGACTATAAACTAAACAAGTTTCTGATATTTATCAAATTTTAAAAAAATTGACAAAATTTTTATTCTACATTTTAAATGAAGAATTTTGAACAATTGAAGATTTCAATTAATCGACAATTTTTTTTATAAAATTTTAATGTTTTATAAAAAACTGGCGCTAGACATTTGCAATAAAGTTTATATTAAAGAAGACTATAAACCAAACTAGTTTTTGATATTTATAAAATTTTAAAAAAATTGACAACATTTTTATTTTACATTTTATATGAAAATTTTTGAAGAATTGAAGATTTCAATTATTCGACAATTTTCTTGAAAAAATTTATATATTACCGCTAGACAATCGTAATAAAGATAATATTAAAAAAGACTATAAACTAAACAAGTTTCTGATATTTATAAAATTTTAAAAATTTTAACAAAATTTTTATTCTACATTTAATATGAAAAATTTTGATAAATTAAAAATTTCAATTAATCGACAATTTTGTTCATAAAATTTTAATGTCTGGCGCTTGACATTCGCAATAAAGTGTATATTAAGGTATTTCTTTTCTGGATGACAGGGTCAAATCGATAGTATTATAAAAACACGTTTTACGTAATAAATATGCAATATGTATTTCCTATGCATATTATTTAGTGTTCTTTAGTGTTTTCTCTAACCAATTAGCTTACTTTTGATTATTATTGTCTGATTTAAGGGGTAAATATAGTAACATTTAACATTCCTTATTTTTTCAAAAACTCTTTTTCTAGGCGATTTTTTAAAAATGTTACAATTTTAATTATTAATGGCTTATTTTATTAAAAAAAAAGGTTCTCTACAAATTCACCGTTTAAAATTTTTTAAAAAGTTTAAACTTTTTTAAATATAAATATTTGTTTACAAAAAAATATGTAAAAAAAGTTCTTTTTTTATAAACAATTCTTTATATTTAAAAAACCATAAACTCTTCTGAAAATTTTAAACGGTGAATTTGTAGGGAACCTTTTTCTTAATATAATAAGCCATTAGTAATTAAAATTGAAACGTTTTTAAAAAATCACCTAGAAAAAGAGTTATTGAAAAAATCAGGAAAGTTAATGTTACTATATTTACCCCTTAAATCAGACAATAATAATCAAAAGTAAGCTTATTGTTTAGAGAAAACACTAAAGAACACTAAATAATATGCATAAGAAATAAATAGTGCATATTTATTACGTAAAACGTGTTTTCATAATAATATCGATTTGACCCTGTCATCCAGAAGAGAAATACTTTAAAGAAGACTATAAACCAAATTAGTTTTTGATATTTATAAAATTTTAAAAAAATTGACAAAATTTTTATTTTAAATTTAATATGAAAAATTGTGATTAATTAAAGATTCCAAATAATCGAGAACTTTCTTGATGAATTGAATCTTTTGCGATAGACAATTGCAATAAAGTTTTTATCAAAGAAGACTTTAAACGAAACCACTTTTTAATATTTCCATAGTTTTTAAAATATTGTCAAATTTTTTATTCGACGTTTAAAGTAAAAAAATGTAAAAATATTGAGGATTTTAGGAAATCGTAATATTTCGTGGAAAATTAATTTGTTACCTTTCGATAATCGCAATTAAGTTTTTATTAAAGAAAACCATAAACAAAATCAGTTTTAAATAAAAAAATCAGTATTTAAAAATTTATTAATTTTTTCGACGCAGTATTTAAGATATTATAATTGTGAAGTATCTGAAAATTTTAATAAATCTAATTCTTTCTTAAAAAAATAATAATGCCTATTGATATTTGAAATCAAGTTTTAACAAAACTATTTCAAATTTAATTTTCAAATTAAATTTGATTCTTAACAATTTAAATATCAATTTCAATTTTCTTATTTTTTTATTTCTTTTGTGCTTAGATATGACTTTATGAGGATTTTTAGTTTTAAATTGATAAAAATTTATAATTAATTTAATTTTTACAATTTTTTTTCATTTGACTTATTGTATGTGGGTTTGATTTTTATTATTATTTTATTATTTTTTATTAGAAGATTAAGAGTAAAATTATTATTTGCATTAATAATAATTAATATTACGCATTAATTAGGTAATATTAATATATATTGAAAAACGAACCGGATTCAATCAATATGCAATGTTGGTAAAGTAGGGCAAAATACTTTTTACTTCTTCCAAACTTTAGGTAAAAATCATGGTTTTTTTCCTGTAACTATGAATTTCTTTTATAAAAAACCATTGGTTTTACTTGGAAAATGAATTATTATTCGTTTCTTTGGTAATTAGAGTAGTATTAGTTTGTTAAAATCCCTAAAAAAACTCATACGAATACGAGAGATTATTATTATCCCGTTCATCTACAACGACTCATGTAGTTGTGTATTTATTCCGTATAAGGAATTATATATTATACGAATCATTAAACCTCGTATATTTATCTTTTGTAATATGCCTCTCAGAAAAATAGATTTTTTGTTTCTGACCTTCAAACGACCGGGGTTTTTTTTATATTTAATTTTTTATTTAACGACAAAGCAAAATATAAAGATCCCTTTATTTTTTTAACCTTTTTAAACAATAATTTTATTCGAAAAAAATTAAATAATTTTTGGAAACTTCAGGCTAACTTCCTAGAAGTTTCCACGAAAACTTCATGGAAGTTACCACGGGAAGTTTCCAGGAAGTCTCAATTGGAAGTTTCCAGGAAATCTCCAGGGAAGTTTCCAGGAAGTTACCAACGGTAGTTTCCAAGCGCGGACATTGTTGTATATAAGAGAAGTTTCCAGGAAGTTACCACGGGTAACTTCCAGGAAACTTCCTGGAAGTATCGGTGCTATCTGGGTTGGGACTAACAGAAGTTTTTGAAAGAACCAAATGAGTTCTAACCTTACGCGCAAAGTCGGTTCTAATGTGATACAGTTTCTGCCAGTATCTGCGCTTTGTGGGACGCATACTGTACTAAAAATGTTTGTACCACAGAGAGAGACAGAGTCTGACTTCGTTTGGCGCTGCTGTCGCTCAAGTTCAATTCCGCTGCGAACTAAAAAAAAGTTCAGTATCTGTCCCTCATTTAGCGCAGCTGGCGTACGTCAAAGTATCGATATTGTGCCAAACTTCACTCAGTGTACATTCGTATTTTTTAAAGCGGTTTCATCAACATATTTTTGCGAAAATATGTGCAAATAAATGCTATATTGATTCAAGTCATTGAAAATAGGGCAGAAAATAGGTCCTTAGTGTTGAAAATCTTGCGGTTATCTATCCTTATAAAAAACTAAAAAATTGGTATAAATTAAGATTTTTAAATATTACTTCCTCCCAGTTCATATAAACTCATAAGTATATATATAGATAACTGTTGCAAAGAAAACTATTTATTTCACAAAACATAAAAATAAAATTTTTTTCAAAGAGTTTTTTTTTTGCAAAATTGAGACTTTAAAAGGTAATATCTCGGAAGGTTTTAGAGCTAATGCACTCTATTTTGTTGTTTTTCAATAATTTCAAACACTATCAGTTTTCTATATGTGGGTAATTTTCCACAAACTGTGGTTTTTCAAGTTCTAAATTTTTTTTTCAACTTTCAAATAATAAATTTGTCTTAACGGTATGTCACTTCTATTTCTTAGCGAAACAGGAAGGAGAAAGGACGGGAAAATTATGAAGTGTGAGGACTGCATCGACTTACTCGAGTTAGTCAAGACGTTAGTTAAAAGTTTCGATAAAGAATAGACAGAGGTGTGGGACAAAATTGTGATTGTTAGAGACATAGAAGAAAAAAGAGATAGGCTGACTGAGGCAATAAAACAGGAGATAGGCGGGATTAAAAGAAAGTTAAAAAAGTGGGAGGAAAATTGGAAAAAAAAGATATGTGGAAGAGAATGAACAAGTTAGAGAAAGAAATATCGGATTGGAGTGAGGAAGATGGGAAGAATGAGAAAGGTGGATTGGAGGATATAGATATAGGGGAGAGTCGGGTAAGTTCGGCTAAAAAAAGTTTAGAGTAAAAAAAATATCATTTATTGGTGTTTTTTAAATATATTAACCGTATCGCAGTAAATAACACAGTCCTGCAAGGGTGAGTTTATAAAATGGGTTAGGGTCATTCTTGTAGGTTTTTTCGCGCTGAACACGAATCTGTTGTCCAAATGGTCCATCACGTCAGGATTTTGAGTAATTCTAGGTCAAATGTCCAAAAAACGGCTATTTTAACCATTTTTGGGAATTTTTTCTGGAGAACCAAAATTTTTTCATTAATTTTCTATATTAGCTTCGTATAGTATGTATTGTCAGCTTCAAAACTCAATTTTAGAAATTAATTTACGATAATTTTTAAAGAAGTTATGAAGATTTGAATTTATGAGATTAACCACATTAACCCTCCTGCGCATGAGTTTCTACCTAAAAAGACGTTTCCAAATGCATACATTTTTCAGACTGATGGATTTTCATATAACTTTGTACCTTGGGGTTTTTGGGCTTGCTGATTACAAATCTGAAGTCAGAATTACAAAATT
This sequence comes from Ganaspis brasiliensis, assembly GCA_037103525.1. Lineage (NCBI taxonomy): Eukaryota > Metazoa > Arthropoda > Insecta > Hymenoptera > Figitidae > Ganaspis > Ganaspis brasiliensis. The sequence goes on along the minus strand of JAZKLR010000633.1, from coordinate 520,125 downwards.
CATAATGGCGGATCCAATATGGCGGACGAATTTTTAAAAAATTCTTGGATTTTAATATAACTTGGTATGTTAGGGTTTTTGGAGTTACTGATTACGAATCTGAAGTCCGAATTACAAAATTGAAAAAAGCGGATCTAATATGGCGGACGAATTATTAAAAAATTCTTGGATTTTAATATAACTTGGTATGTTAGGGTTTTTGGAGTTACTGATTACGAATCTGAAGTCCGAATTACAAAATTGAAAAAAGCGGATCTAATATGGCGGACGAATTATTAAAAAATTCTTGGATTTTAATATAACTTGGTATGTTAGGGTTTTTGGAGTCACTGATTATGAATCTGAAGTCCGAATTACAAAATTCAAAATGGCGGATCCAATATAGCGGACGAATTTTTAAAGAATTCTTGGATTTTAATATAACTTGGTATGTTAGGGTTTTTGGAGTCACTGATTGTGAATCTGAAGTCCGAATTACAAAATTCAAAATGGCGGATCCAATATGGCGGACGAATTTTTAAAAAATTCTTGGTTTTTAATATAACTTGGTATGTTAAGGTTTTTGGAGTCACTGATTATGAATCTGAAGTCCGAATTACAAAATTCAAAATGGCAGATCCAATATGGCGGACGAATTTTTAAAAAGTTCTTGGATTTTAATATAACTCGGTATTTTAGGGTTTTTGGAGTCGCTGGTTACGAATCTGAAGTCCGAATTACAAAATTCACAATGGCGGATCCAACATGGCGGACGAAGTTTTAAAAAATCTTGGATTTTAATATATCTTGGAATTAAGGGTTTTTGGGCACGCTGATTACCTGTGAAATTTCACTTTTTTCAGTTTCTAAAATGGGGGAGGGTGGTTTTTGTAGGTTTTTTGGCCTGAGAACGAATCTGACTTCGTAAATGTTCCAGCACGTCAGGTTTCTTGGTAACTATAGCTTGAATGGTAAGAAAATGTCTATTTTAGCCATTTATATGATATTTTTTTAGGAAACCAAATTTTTTTTTTATTTCCGAAAGAGATATCGTATAGTACTGCTTTTTAGCTTTAAAATCCTGTTTCTGAAATCATTCTACCATTTTTTAGAAAAAAGATATGCCAATTTGAATTTAAGATTTTTAGTTGTGCAAACTCTCCCGTTACGCTAACCATAATAAAAACATCAGACAAGAAACTGAGTAAAAATTCCTTATGTTTTAGTTTTTAAACGAAACTGAAACAAAAGTCAAGGACCTAATTTAGTTTCGGGTCAAACTCACTGAGAAAAAAGTTTTAGTTTTACCAACAATATTTTTTAGTCGACCATTGTTGTTTGTAACAACAATATGTTGATTGGTACAACAAAACAATTTGGTTGGCGTAACACATCAAGTTGTTTGGGACAACCATATTATTTTGTTGCTCTTATTTGGTTGAACCAAACATAATTTAGTTGTGACAACCAAAAATAATTTGGTTGTCACAACAAAACAGAAATTGGTTGTGACATCCAAACATAATTTGGTTGTGACAACCAAACAATTATTAAAAAAAATTGGTAATTAGTTTGTAAGTAAGCTGTCGATAATAATATAAATAAAATCTAAATAAAAACCAATACCAGACGGTCGGCCGAACCTGAGTCTGATAGTTGAGCCAACGGTGTCTGTTACTTAACTGTCTAGCTATAAGGTTTATTCCACATTGGTCATTCATATCTCTCATGGGCTGGTGGTTAGCTTACTGGACTGGCAGCTGGAAAACCCGGGTTCGAATCTTCATGACTAATGAAATTTTTCTGTTTCAGGTTTTCATTAATATGAAATTTCTACATTCTCATCTGATTATATTTGTGTAATTAAATTTATAACATGTGAATTATGTAATTTATTATATGTGTTGACCGACCGAAAATTCGCACCTGGGTTAGTTAGCTCCCAAATAACATTTTTTTTTATGACAACCAAAATTTTTGTTCTCCCGAATAAAAAAATATAGTTGTGGCAACCAAAAGTTTTTGTTATGCCAACAAACAACACTGAACCAAATAATTTAGTTGTCTCAACCAAATAGTTTGGTTGATTAAATAACAACCAAATTTTCGTTGCTATGACTAAACATTTTTCTCAGTGCTGAAACCAAAGACCTAAAAACCTAATTATATTATTTAGTTTCAAAAACGTAACTGTTTACAAAAAACGAAATACTATAAAGACTTAATACATGTGCGCAGTAGTGTGCTATGACAGTTACCCATACATATTAGCTTCCTATGACATTTACATACGCGCAGTAGTGTTCTAAAGCATTTACGCATGCGCAGTAGTTTTCTATCGCATTTACACATGCGCAGCAGTTTCTCATGGCATTTACACATGCGCAGTAGTTTTCTATGATAGTTACACATGCGCAGTAGTTTTCTATGGCATTTACATATGCGCAGTAGCTTCTTATCATAGTTAAAGATGCACATAAGCTTCCTATGACATTTACAAAATTTGTCTCTGTCATATTGATTTTGCCATTGTAAGTTTGTGTTGTCTGACTTTCGTTCCATAATAGACTACGTCAACGAATCTTTAGCGTAACGGGAGAGTTTGCACAACTAAAAGTCTTAAATTCAAATTGGCATATCTTTTTTCTAAAAAATGGTAGAATGATTTCAGAAACAGAATTTTAAAGCTAAAAAGCAGTAGTATACGATATCTCTTTCGGAAATGAAAAAAAAATTTGGTTTCCTAAAAAAAATTAATATAAATGGCTAAAATAGACATTTTCTTAACATTCAAGCTATAGTTACCAAGAAACCTGACGTGCTGGAACATTTTCGAAGTCAGATTCGTTCTCAGGCCAAAAAACCTACAAAAACCACCCTCCCCCATTTTAGAAACTGAAAAAAGTGAAATTTCACAGGTAATCAGCGTGCCCAAAAACCTTTAATTCCAAGATATATTAAAATCCAAGATTTTTTAAAAATTCGTCCGCCATGTTGGATCCGCTATTTTGAATTTTGTAATTCGGACTTCAGATTCGTAATCAGCGACTCCAAAAACCCTAACATACCAAGTTATATTAAAATCCAAGAACTTTTTAAAAATTCGTCCGCAATATTGGATCCGCCATTTTGAATTTTGTAATTCTGACTTCAGATTCGTAATCAGCAAGCCCAAAAACCCCAAGGTACCAAGTTATATGAAAATCCATCAGTCTGAAAAATGTATGAATTTGGAAACGTCTTTTTAGGTAGAAACTCGTGCGTAGGAGGGTTAATGTGGTTAATCTCATAAATTCAAATCTTCATAACTTCTTTAAAAATTATCGTAAATTAATTTCTAAAATTGAGTTTTGAAGCTGACAATACATACTATACGAAGCTAATATAGAAAATTAATGAAAAAATTTTGGTTCTCCAGAAAAAATTCCCAAAAATGTCTAAAATGGCTAAAATAGCCGTTTTTGGGACATTTGACCTAGAATTACTCAAAATCCTGACGTGATGGACCATTTTGGACAACAGATTCGTGTTCAGAGCGAAAAAATCTACAAGAATCACCCTAACCCGTTTTATAAACTGGAAAAAGTGAAATTTTGCAGGCCTGTGTAATCAACCTCTAAGAATAAAATGAGATAATTATTGGAAGTATTTATTAATGAATCATTAAAGACATTATAAATAAAGTAGCGATGTCAAAACTGACGAATTCGTCGGAGGTGCGGAGAAGTTCGATTACGTAGGAGGGTAAGACTGTTACTCCCAAAAAGTAGGTCTAAATGGGTGTAATTGTTTAGAAATTTTTTACATTTCTTTTCAATAATCTATTATCTTAAGGGGGTTGACCCGTGTGACTGCCGTTTTTAGGGTTTCGTACACCACAAGTGTACGCACGGAACATGATTGTAGAAGTTGATCATAGCGTTGTTAAGGAAATAAAATGATTTTTGAGTATTTTTTATGGATATTTGCTAAAATCTCTGGATTTTTCGTTAAAAATGCAATCACGATCACGTTCTCTATAATTTTTATGTTATTTACACCTGACAATACATTACTGTACAAAATTTGAACTCTCTAAGTAAAATATTTTTGAAGATAGGGGGGAGCGTGGTCCATTTTTTATAAAAAATTCATTATATATTCTATTTTATTTATTATATTATATGTAGTATGTATAATATATTTATATATTATATATTTAATAGTATCAAATAGATTAAAAATTATTTTGTTTTGTGTACGGAACCCTCGATTTTAGTGCGAGTGTAACTCGAACTTGCCCGATTTTTTAACTGTTTTTTGGGATTTTTTTCTGAATATACCAAATATACTTATTTTTTACTTATATATAAATGTGTATGAAATAATAAAATTCGCGGATAAGAAACCAAAGCTTCAATGCTATATGAAAGCTCGACCGCGCGCTCGAACATCATGCCTTCTCACTGTAAAAACTTTTTAACAACGACGAATATGTCGAAATCGGTTTACCCACATATTCTGCATATGTTGTAGGTGCGATATATGAAAAATAAAAAAATTCGATTTTTCGAAATTATCACACGGGTCAACCTCCTTAATAATATAATAAAAATAATCACCTTTTAACAATAAAATATACATTTTTCTTTGAAAAACCTCAAGTTGCCATCAAAACCAGTTCTTCAAGGAAAGAAAAAATAGATTTTAAAATATAAATAACACTCTTGAGAGTAAAAATACTTGTTTAGATTGATAGTATAACATTATAAGCGTTAAAAAGATCATTAATTCTATTAAATTATTAATTTTTAAACAAGTAAGTGAAAAAAACCTAGCAAAAGATTCAAGTGCAGTGAGGTTACCAGTTACTAAAATAACGTACTATTTGGCGACAATTGCGCATGTGCGCTTTAAAGGCGCTTAACAAAATTTTTTAATTTATAACAATTCGTGTAAATTACAAATTACCTTTAAGAATTACTGGTAGTGACCTAGAGACTGCTGTTATTATGATTATAAAAAATTGTTTATTCCATGAACCTTATAATTCTCTCTCTATTAATTTCATTTCTAAAATAACACGTCTGAGCTTTACCTTTTTCATTTCCTTTGTTTTATTTATTTATTTATATCCTTTTTTAGAAATATTTTTCTAAAATGTGATATTTGTAATTCCTTTTGTTTCTTTTAAAATTTTATAAAATTTTATTTCAATCTTCACTTATTTACTTATTTTTTTAAATATTCTATTTCAATTTTTATTTAATTTAATCTTTTTTTTAATATACTAATTACAATTTTATCTTTGCAATTTCCTGTTTTATTTATTTTTAATTCTTTAAAACATAATTTCCGTTTTTATTTCTTTATGTATTTTTAAAGCTTCATTGATTTTATTTCAATTTTTATGTATGTAGGGGAGGGTGCTACCATACCAACCCTTTTAACCATAGGTAATAATCTCTTGGTAATATTGCATCTCGGAATTTTACGTAAAATTAGTTTTTTGCAATAATATTTTTTGTTTTTGACATATCTTGAATTTAAGTTAAAAGTGTTGAATTGAGTTTAGAAAAATTTGAGTACAAGTTTTTTTGGTTGCTTATGGCCTCAACTATAATACACAATATTCAAATTCAAACGCTTTCATTGACATGAATGATCGGCAAGACATTATGTGAAAATAGTGAAGGTTTGTCCAAAACCGACCCCCCCCCCTTCTTGCATTCCCTTATGAAAAAGTGTGACATGAAAATAATGACACAGATGCGTGTCATTACTTCATAATGTCATTGCGTGTCATCATTTCGCGACTACACGCAAAAAATGACACGAAAAAAATCACATGGCGAAGAATGAACCCTTAAAAAACTTTTTATTATTATTAGTTTTATAATAATTTCGTATAAACATACATTGTGCACCATTTTGGGGAGGAAAAAATTTACTGCGCAGCCGTATGTGCTGTAGAATAAGTAGAATACGTCTGCGCATCCTGGCATTTTTATGTATGCTTTTCCGTGTCATTTTCTCCCGTGACATTTTTTTCGTGTGGTCGCGAAATGATGACACAAAAGTAATGACACGCATCCGTGTCATTATTTTCATGTCACACTTTTCCATAAGGGTTGTAATAGTAACTAAATTATTTGTAATTACCAAATAATACTTACAAATGTATTTTAATAAAATAACAATAATTAAGCTAAGATAATATAGCTTGTAATTAAGGGGTTAGTACCACATCTTTTTTCAAAAAAATCGATTTTCTAAAAACTGCAGATTCTTCTAGTATATATATGTAGAAATGGTGTGAAAACTATTATTTTGGTTGGAAACTTGGATAACGTATAGAAAAACGAGATACAAAATGTAAGAGTTTCGCGACCCACAGTGGTTTCAAGTACCGAAATCATGGCCAAAAATCGAAAAAGTAATTAATCCTGAGTATTCCAGAGTTAACAAATTTCGTCAAAACTTGTGAACTGTAGACATTTTTAAATAGTAAATTGCATATTCCGACGCGTAAAGGGTATTTTCTTGAAAGAGAATGTGTTTTTTTAAATTCGCTTTTTCTCAAAACAACGTTTCTTGATCTGGCGGACATCCTAGAAAAAAAACTATTTCACCGATCGGGCTAAAATTTTGATGGCTTATTCTACACATGTACGGCTATCGTGTGAACCAAAATTATAATTTTTTATTTATTTTTTATTCATTTTTTAAACAATTTACATTGAAAAACAAGGTCAAAAATGAAAAAACTCCACCATTTTGTTTTTTCATCGAAAAAATTTTATCGAGGTTCACACGATAGCGACAAGCTTACTTTTCAAGAAACTACTTGATTTTTATTATTTTTTAGTTCACCTAAACTTAAGATATCGTGTCCGCCAATCACAAATAGGAGTATTTTCAGGCGGCCATGACAGTAAGATAATCGTTAATAAACAAGGAATAAGAAATTTTTTTTAATAGCTTAAAACCTTTTCTTTAATGTAAAAAAAGTTTAAAGTAAATAAAATCAATTTTGTAATAAAAAAAAAAAAATGTTTAGTAAAAGTCACTGAGATGTGATACTAACCCCTTAAGATCAAACTAAAAACACTCATTTTTTATTGTAATGATAATTCTTTTACTTTTATTATGAAAAAGGCCTTAAATAATGTATTTAAATAAAATAAAAGTAATTTAAGTTTATTCTAGTTTGCTGTTTTTTAATTCAAATTACAATACAAGTTCAAAATTTTGTTTGTTTTCGCTATTTCCTACAATAAAAATAGGGGATCGGTTTCATACCACCCTTTTTGAGATTGTCGAAAACGTCAGTTTTAGATTTTCTCTCTGTATCTCCCACTTAATGAGATCCAGAGCCTCGGCAACCAGTGGAAACATGGAAAAATGATTCCTTTACTGAAAAAAAATTTGACTTCAGCAATCAAACAAGTTTTTGGCACCTTTTTGGCTTTTGCCTTTTAGGGGGTCGGTTTGGCACCACCCTCCTTTATATATATATATATATTTTTTAAATATATTAATTAAAAGTTTATCTTTGAAACTAATTTTTTTATTTGTTTTTTAAATTTTATTTATTTTATTACAATTTTTATTCATTCCTGAATTTCCTGTTGTATGCATTAATTAAAATTTTATTTACTTAATTCCTCTTTTTATTGATTTTTCAAATTTTATTAATTTTATTTTAATTTTTATTTATTTAAGTATTGTTTTATTTTAAATTATTTTTTGAGTTTTGAATTTTTATTTTGTGTTTAATATAATTATCTTATTTACGTTACTTTATACATTTAGTAGTTTTTGCCTTATTAACTGTTGTTATTGTTTAGATGTTTTTTTTTCTTTTGTAAGTTGTAGAAGAATAAAGGAAGGTCAACTGCGATTAACGATGAAAATTCTTTTTTATTTGCCAATAATCAACGATTTTTAAATATATAAAAAATTACCTTTCAATTCAATTTTTTAAACATTATTTGTTATGTACCTAAGTATGGTAAAATCACTTTTTCCAAACAGTTATCACATAAAAATATTGCCTTTTTCATTGGTTGTAAAGCACACGTAAGATGCGCCCAACCCGAACAGTCTGGGCATTGAATCCACTCTTTGCCGGGACTAGAATTTGAAAAGAGATTTTTACATTTTAAACAATTAGCGTCTTTTTCTTGTTTACATTTTTTTAAAGGTGGATCAACTTTCTGTACATCTAAACTATTATCAACAGTTGGTTGATTATTCGTAACATCGCCTAATATTTTTCGTTTTACTTTTTTAATATTATCAGTCTTTTTAAAGTTTTTGCTACAAGTAATCTGTGGTGTAGTAATAATTCCTCTTAATTCGTTTTTAACGTTTTCGCTTTCTAAGATCACACTTTCTGTTTTCATTGTTGAAACCCGCCTTAATCTATTATTATAATTAACTCGTGGTAAAAGACTAGCATCAGGAGAATTGATCAATTCCTGTTTTATACCACAAGAGTTTATTATCTCTTTATGTATTATTTTCGTAGAATTAAAAGAATGTCCAAGTTTTACATTTTCGGAGTTGTTACGTAGAGATGGTGCTTCCGTTTCTGCTTTTCGAGTGTTAAATCCAAGGTTAGAAGAACCATTTAAATTGTCAGTCATTTTATTTTTTATTTTTAATACCATCTTTGGCTTATTCAATCTTAATTCTAATTCTTTTTTATATTTATCGAATGTTACTATTAACTGTTTTCCCTTTCCTTTTCGAAAATTTGTTTGCTCTATCAGTATAAGTAACTTTTGGGAGAGGAGCAATATCTAACGGCTTTATCAAGTTTTGCTTAATAGTACAGGTCGGCAATATTTTAGTTTCTGTAGTCGTCTTAGAGTCTAATTCCATATTGGTTGTGAGCAGCCCTATCCGACTACTGGTCACTCCCATTGAAATCAGTGCGCCTTTCGTGATGCCTGGAAACTTGAAATTTTAGATGTCGCCACTTTCCTTCCCCCCCCCCCCCCCTCGAAATGCGTTGTTTCTATGTAAATAAATTCTTTTTCAACAATTTAAAGTTATCAAATATTATTTTTTTATTAAAATATGTAATACAAAGGAGAGTAAATTTAAATATAGACTGATTTTCATAAGTGTAAAAGTGTGATTTCAGTGATAAATGTCAAAAATCAAATGTTTTGTGTCCAATTGCAAGTCAGGTTATCTCACAATCCAGAAAAAAAATTGCGGTTTTTCTGGGCGGAAGGATGAGAAATTAATTAAAAAGTATCAAAATGCTATAACCAGAATAAATTTTATGGTTAAAAGCATGGTAAAGTGGTTGTGCCATCATGATTTTCTCTGACAAATTATAGTTAGTTTGACAGCATGGGTAACAAGAAATTATAAAGACCGACACATGAAAATATTATTGCTTTAACCGCTTTAAAATAGGCACAGTATCTATGCATAAAGTTTAAATTACAGTTACATACATACTTAAAAGACCAAATTTCTAACAACTTTTTTCGGCACAGAAAAACCGCAATTTTTTTCTGGATTGTGACATAACCTGACTTGCAATTGGACACAAAACACCTGATTTTTGCCATTTATCACTGAAATCACACTTTTACACTCATGAAAATCAGTCTATATTTAAATTTACTCTCGTTTGTATTACATATTTTAATAAAAAAATAATATTTTATAACTTTAAATTGTTGAAAAAGAATTTGTTTACTTAGAAACAACGCATTTCTGGGGGGGGGGGGGGGGGGGGACAGGAAAGTGGCGACATCTAAAATTTCGAGTTTCCAGGCATCACGAACGTCGCAGTGGTTTGTACAGCAGTCAGATAGGGCTGGTTGTCAGGGAAGGTGAAAAATGATTATCATTAAAGATGTTTACGTTGAGAGGACTAATTCCAGAAGCTTTAAATCCATTAATTACATTATCGGGTATGGCAGCCCGAATGTATGCTTTTCCGAAGATTTCACCGATGTTTGTCATTTTGATTACTTCTCCTAGATGTTTCCGCAGCCATGTTGTGCATTCTTGACTGTAATTTATATTGTAAGAAATAAAATAAAAATTAAATAAAATATTTTAAACAAAAAAAATACTGAAAAACGTAATTAAAATTTAAGAAGAAACGATTGCAAATTGAACAAATTAATTTTATTTATTTTATTTATTTAACAACGATACACGGGCACTGCCCTTTAGTACATAAGCACTCAAATTTTAACAGATGTATATACAAATTTATAGCTAAGAAAAGAAAGCGCGAAACAGTTTTATAACTTAATAATTATTTGCGTAGTTCGTGATTGCTTTAAGTAATTCGATTTTAAAGTTGCAAATAGAGGATCCATAAAAGTTGACAAATTTATGGTAACAATTTCCCTCTCTACTTAATCTGGCGATGACTGAGTTTCTGCCGTAGTCGGTTCTGTGAGAGGACTCCCTGAGCAGAAGCGGGTTTCTGGTAGGCTTAAAAGGAACCCAAAAGTTCAGAAGTGACAAGATATCATGGCAATTAATAATTCCGTTAATTGTTTTAAACAAAAATATTAAATCAGAAAAAAGGAATCTAATAGCAAGTGGAGGAATACCAAAAATCCGCCTCAGCTCAGAGTAGTCATGAGTATTACTGTCAAAATGGGTTCTCGTCTGTCTCGCTAAAAAAATGCAAAAATCGGTTTTGTACACGTTCTAATTGGAGTTTAAGGTTTGCTTGATAAGGGGACCAAACCACTGAGGCGAACTCCAGAAGAGGTCTTCCCAATGAAAAATATAAAGTTTTCAAAACGTAAATGTTTCTAAATCGTGATGCGCTTCTGATCACAAGCCCCAAAACCCTGACCGATCTATTGGTAGTATTAGAAATGTGAATTCTATAATCCAAGGTAGACTCTAAGTTGACTCCCAGGTCGCACACGGTGGTCACCCTAGAAATCCGCTCATCACCAACCAGTACTGATGGTCCAAAAAATTCCTCTTTCTAGGAAAAGAAATGACACAACATTTTTTAATATTAAGAGGTAAATTATTAATAACTGACCACTCAACAAGTCGAGCAAGATCTGCCTGAAGAGCAAGACAGTCAAAAACGCTTCTAATAGTTTTATAAAATTTGAGGTCATCGCCAAACAAGATAAAAAAACTATTTTTAAATAAAGACGGAACATCATTGATGAAGATCAGGAAAAATAGCGGACCAAGATGCGAACCCTGGGGGACTCCGGAGGTTGCTAAAAAAATTCAGAAAAATCTTGTCTAACTCGAACAGATAGAAATCTTTTAGAAAGGTAGCTTTTGACCCAACGGATCATGTCACTGGAAAAGCCAATGGCCTCGAGCTTCGCCGTCAGGATAGCGTGGTCCACCTTATCAAAGGCCTTCGAAAAGTCAGTACACAGGGTGTCAACCTGAGTTCCTCCCTCAACATTTAACGAAACAAAATTAGTAAAAATAGTCAAGTTAGTCAAAACCGATTTACCTCTCATAAAACCATGCTGCTCGTTAATTAACAAATCTTCTAGTTGTGAATATAGTATATCGAAGACAATGCTTTCAAAAATTTTTGGAATAGCGCTAAGAATTGTGATTGGTCGGTAATTTGAAGCATTACTACCTTAGCTGCAAGAAATGAATTTTGCGGGACGGGCGTTTGAAGTTGAGCCTGACTAAGTTATTGTTATGTTGTGCCTATGTTTCATCGCCAATTACACGAAAACTAATAGACATAAAAAAAATTTATTTTTTGTATGTGAAAGACTAACTCAAATTCTATTGATTGATAATAAAGATTTAAAATTGAATGTTTTGAATTTTTCAGGACAGGCGTTTAAAGACGAGCCTGCCTTTGTTGTTGTTATGTTATGCCTATGTTTCATCGCTAATAACACAAAAACTAATAGACATAAACAAGTTTTGATTTCTGTATGTGAAAGAGCAACTCAAATTTTATCGATTCATAATAAAAAATCAAAATCCAATGTTTTGCAGCTAAGGTCCCTTTCACCCTGGAGGGTCACATATATAAAGGTTCGGTGAGCGCAAAGCAATATGATTTTAAGAGAGAGGGCGGAATATGATCAGGTCCTGGTCCCTTACTGGCATCCAAGCCTAATAATTTAGCCAAAATAGTTTTTCTGTTAAAAGAGAAAAAATTCACGTGACAAGTTTTAAAAAATTCAAAATTTGAGGCCAGGATATCAGCTGCGGGCACTGTATGGACAGAGCTGAAATGAGAACAGAAACAGTTTGCAATCTCTCGATCAGTTTTCGCTAAAATATCACCAAGATGAATTTCATTGGGAATACGTGATTCGTTACGAATAGATTGTACATAATTCCAAAAGTATTTAGGGTTTGAAATCAGAGAATTTTCGACGCGATAAATGTATTTGTCATAAGCTAACCTAGATAAGAATTTACATTTAGCTCGTAAGTCCGAGAATTCCAAAAAATCAAGCGGATCATTAGTAATTTTAAATTTTTGGTGCGCGATCTTTTTTGATAGAACCAAACGTTTAAGTTCCTGAGAAAACTAAACAGGATAGTTATCATTCCTAATTTGCTTAGAAGGTACAAACAAGTTAAAGGCCGTGTATACATAATTATAAAAAATTTGTATTGCTTCATCTAATGTAGTAGCTTGAAGCGCAAGTGTCCAATCAATATTACATAAGTAATTTACAATACCATTCAAATTGGCCTTAGCAAAATTATACTGGAGATTTTGAAAGTTTAATACAGAATCGACGTTAACTGTATTGCAAACATGGACAGTAAAAATCAAGGGAGGATGAGAACTGTCAACAGGTAATATAGGATCGATGGAAAGATTCAGAGAAAAATTATGGAAATTGCACAATACAAGGTCAAGGATAGATCCCGCAAAATTTATAAAAGAGTTTACTTGTATTAAATTCAAATAATTAAGTGATCAAAATTCCACTTGATAAATGGCAAGTTAAAATCGCCAATTATACAAAAGATAGCTGAAGTGTGCAAATCATATGTGACGATTTATAGTGAAAGGGACCTTACGCAACAAGAACATTAGGCTCACTTTTCGTGCAATGCGCAACGGAATACTGAGCCTAATGCTATTGTCGCGTAAGGTCCCTTTCCCCAGAAATCGTCACATATATATCCTCAAGGATGGAACACACTGAAGAGTATATTTCAATTCCAGAATTCGGAGGAATGTAAAAAGATCCCACAATATATTCCGTGGAATTTAAAACAAATTTAATAAAAATGTGCTCAATTGATGAGACATTCGTAGGCAACACGGATGCACGAAGAGTCAAGTCACTAGCAATAAGAACCCCACCACCGCGCGAACGGGCACTAGTATCACTACACCTGTCAGCACGAAAAATATTATAGTTTGTGAGACCCAACTCGGACGATTGAAAGGTAGAGTTAAGCCATGTTTCCGTGAAAATAATTAGCTTGTATGGAGAAAGAAGAATAATTGAAGAAAGAAGAAAATCAATTCAAAAATATTAAATGAAATTGAAAAATATTAAGAATAATTAAACATTGAAGAAGTTACTTGAAAAATTGAAGAACATAAATCTAAAGTTTAATAATTGTAAAAAAATAATTAAAAATATTGAAAATTTATAACTGAATTTTCCATGATTAATTGTAGAAATTAAATGATTATATAAAAATAATATATTTTAATTTTAAGAAAATAAATAAAAATTACAAGAAACTTCAGAAAGTAATTTAAAAAATCGGGCCAGTACGAGTTGCAGTCGAACCAAGTCGAAGGGTTCCGCACCGCTCTAATTTTTTTCAATTATATGAGGTTGAAACTAGAAATATTCTAACAGGAAACCATTTTTAAACGTGTACCAAATTGCAACATCTTAAGTCAAATAGTTTGGAAGATAAGGGGGGGGGCATGGTCATTTTTTCGAATTTTTTTCAAAAAAATCGTACTTTTTGGCTAGTAAACACTATGAAGATCGCGTTTACGAAAGTTATAATTTTCCTGTAATATACACGTAAATCTACATACGTGTACCAAATTTCAGCATCCTAGCTCATATAGTTTAGAAGTTAGGGGGGGGGGGGGTGCGAAAACAGACATACATAGTGATTTTAATAGGGTTCCGTTTTACGGTACGGAACCCTAAAAATTGAAAAACATAATTGAAAATTTTTAAAAAATAATAAAAATGCGATGAAAACAATTTTAAAAATTAAAGAATACATTTCAAATATAAGAAAATTATTAAAAATCTAAAATCTTTAGCATAATTGTATAAAAATAACATGTCAGGAATAATTTTCAATCTTCTAGTACTTATTTGTGTATGTTATCTTTGTTAAAAAATAAAATAAAAAAAATTGTATTAAACGTTTTTAAATTTAATTTGTTAAGTTAATATTGTATTTCTTGATTATTGTATAAAAAATTACCAGAATGGTTGTCTTCACATCCTATAAATATCCAAGAGCATTTGAGCTTATAACCGTTCTCTTCTAACAGACACTCTGAAAAAAAGATTGTTTTATTTAGAGAATCATTTTATTGTTAATTAAAGTTAATTAAAGTGTAATAAAAAAATGTTGTTATTATAACTTTAATAATTTTTATAACTGTTTAATAAAATAAACATATTAATCAAAAAAAATTTAACGAGTTTTAAAAAATTTAGTTTAAAAAATTAATTTATTAATTTAATAATTGTAGTAAAGGTTTTTTAAATTTAATTTTTTAACTTACTATTATTTTTCTTGATTATTGTATGAAAAAATTACCAGTATGATTCCTCTCCACATCCAAGAAATATCCAAGAGAATTTGACGTTATAACCTTTCTCTCCTAACAGACACTCTGAAAAAAACTAAACAGATTCCTATTATTGTATTCTACATAAAATAATTTGGTAACAAATTATTTTATAATTCAGGTTATGTACGATGATAGAAATATATATTTGCTATCATTATAATATAAATTTACATACAACAAAGATTATAACTTTAAGATTTCAAAAAAATCTGTATAATATCATAAAATGATACTAAAGTTTTTAAATAATTACCTCTGACTGACAAAATCGAATAATTTCAATATTTACTTTAAGAGCAGTTCCCAGCATCTAAACACATGTAACAACTTTTAACCAATCGTGTCGCATCTAGATACGTAAGCCGGCGGTTCTCCATACATTACTTACGAACAGACGAACTTAACCTTCCAAACATACCCGCACATATTAGTTAATATTTACAAATATTTTTTTAATTTATAACTTTTGATATTTAAATCATGGTTTTTACAAAGTGCAGTGTTTCAGAATTGTAATACAAAAAGATTTATCCATATCTATAAATGATAAGTATATGTTTTCCAATTATAAAATTATGCTTTGGAAGCATGAATTTAACAATTATTTAATATTTCTATTAATAAATAACCAATTGATACAAAATTTTGTATCAATCATCGTAATGTTATAACACTTAATTATTAAACACAATTTTATTAAATTATTTATTTTAAACAAAGTTATTAACAAAAACGGACTTAGCCGCTAGCCTTATCCTTAAACTTATCCGACTCTTCCCTATAGGGGAAAGAAAAGGAATTAGAGAGAAAAATGGGGAAGTAAGAGATGATAATTTGGGAAGGAAAATGAAAGAGTTAGCGAGTCAGGTTGAGCTCGAGAGGGAAAGAAGAAAGAGGAAAATCGTGATTAGAGGTTTGGAAGTAGGGTTTAGGGAAGACAAAGAGGAAGCAGAAAGATTACTTGCAGGAATTGGGGCAAAGGTAAAAATTAAAAAGGTTAAGGGAATTAGATGAGTAGATCAGGAGATAGCAAAATTCGTCGCTTGGGTGGTAAACCATACCATTTCATGCGCGCATCTGAAACCATACCATTTCAAATACGAACTGAAAACCATTCCATTCCGCGACTGCACTGAAAAGCATACCGTTTCGTAAAAGAGTTGGAAACCATACCGTTTCAGCAAAGATTTGAAGAACATACCATTTCGGGGAAAGACGTTTTTTTGTTTATTTTAGGTTGGCAGCTCTAACAAGAAATTTATTATGTTAAGAATTTTTAAGAAATGGATAGATAAATTAAAACGTATTTTACTTAATAATTACAATTATAAATTTTCATATTATATAACTTGCAATAACTTTTTATTATAATTCATTACAAGGAAATATAGTTTTATTAACCAAATTATCGTTTATATTAGATTTTTTATGATTGAAGTAATAATATTTGAATTTTTATTTCATTATTTTCCTGTAAAATAATGATTTTATTGTAAAAATAATCAATTGCTTACATAATAATTAAATTAAATAATCCAAATTTAGAAATTATATTTATTAATTTTATTCACAAAATGAATAGGAAATCTTGTTACATTTATTTACATGAACATAAATAATATTTCTCTGTTAAAATAATTGTATCTTTTAAGAATTATAAATATATATTAGAATTATATATGTATATAGGAATAAATAAATTTATAGGATATATATTTCTAAATATATAGGAATTATAAATATATTCTTTATTTTAGAAATTATATTTTTGTGGAATTTTAAAGTTAAAAATTTAATATTTTATAAATCTGAGATGAATTCAATTTATAAGGAAAGTTAATTTTACTTAGTAAAGATATAAAATGCAAATTGAAAAATTTTACGTTTATTTCATTGCATTACAGAATTATATATACAAATAAAATAATAGTAATTAGTTTATTTAATTGTTAAATATTTTTATTGAGTTTTCACAACAAGTAGTTTTACAATAAATTAAAAAACAGAAAAGAAAATGTAACGTTTAGTTCAAAATTCCATTGTAAAATAAATGGTATTTTGCTGGAATCAAGTGCTTTTCCATGAGGTAGGACAAATCTTTTTTCTTCTCATGATCAAGAGACAATTTTGTAGAGTAACATTGTTCCAAAACCTCTGATTCATAAAAAGTAGCGGGTTTCTCAGTCGATTTTTTTGAATAATTATAGCTAAAAGAAATTCTTTTGTCAGGATACACTTTTATCTCGCTAATCTGAGATATTTTAATTTTCTTCCAAAATTTTTTGTCAGACAGTTTTAAAAAGTCCAAGAAGCTTTCACGAGAAATCTCATAAACTGCATATTTTGGGTCTGTAACTTTCGCGTTTTTCATGATGTCGCACCATTCACTTTGGCTAAAAACAGAAAGATTTGTCGATGCGTTTTCTATCGTAGCATGCATGGAGTCACCACTTGTTTGTGTATGCCCTTTCACTAAGTACCTTAAGAAAATATAGTTCATTAAGCACATAGATTATTGAGTGGATTTTCGTAATGAGTAATTATTGTTTAAAAGCACAAGTTTTTTAGCTTTTTGGCTTAAAATTAATTTTGCCAGAACAAAAATGTCTCATAAATTAATTTCAAGACAAAATTTAAACAAATTTGGGTCAAACAAATTTTTCTAATAGTAGTCTCTGAATTTTGAATCAGTAAAAAATTAGCCACTGACGTTGACTGTCCAGGTCAAAAAATAAAATTTATTCAAACTTTGCTAAAATGTTTCCATTGTTAGTGGAAGTGTAAATACCAAATATTTTCAAATTCCATGAAATAGTTTTTGAGTTACACAGTTTTAAAATTTTGAATTTTTTTAAAATGTAGTTTTTTAAATTAATTATATTTCTAAGTATATTGCATAAAAGTTAACATATATATAGTGATTTTAAAGCTTTTTTACAGGCTATTCGATAATAATAAATGTTTTTTTTTAAAAAAAAATTTGACCTCTAAATTCAAGGTCAAAGTGTTAATTTGATTGTATCTCGAAATCGGAGATTTAAAAAAAATTTTAACCTATCTCAATGGAAAGCTTGACTTTTTTCCTATAAGATATGTAAAAATTAGAGTGGAACTTTAAATACTTCTGTGAAAAATACATCTCAAATACCCGCGCGCGCTGGATTAACCAGTGGATACTCGCGAGAGGTCGCGCTATTCGAGCGCGCGCGGGTATTTGAGATGTATTTTTGACAGAAGTATTTAGAGTTCCACTCTAATTTTTACATATATTATAGGAAAAAAGTCAAGCTTTCCATTGAAATAGGTAAAAAATGTTTTTAAATCTCCGATTTCGAGATACGATCAAATTAACACTTTATCCTTGAATTTTAAGGTCAAATTTTTTTTTACAAAAAAAAATTTATTATTATCGAATAGCCTGTAAAAAAAGATTTAAAATCACTATATATATGTTAAATTTTATGCAATATACTTAGAAATATAATTAATTTAAAAAACTACATTTTAAAAAAATTCAAAATTTTAAAACTGTGTAACTCAAAAACTATTTCATGGAATTTGAAAATATTTGGTATTTACACTTTCACTAACAATGGAAACATTTTAGCAAAGTTTGAATAAATTTTATTTTTTGACCTGGACAGTTCAGGAATTTTGCCCCATATAGAGCTTAATTTTTAAAAAAATAAAAATTTTTTCCTATCGCAACCTATCCTGTCGATATATTTCAAAAAATTACAATCGAACATTTAATGCAAAACAATATTTCCTTTATTAGGAAGCAAAATAGAATAATTTAATATTTTTTCAAAAATCTACTTTTATATTTTTTAAACGTGTAATATTTTATAATTTACTTGTGAGTGATAGTCACATTGAATTCAGAGGCTGCTACCAAGTACATAGTATATAAAATTTGGTTTCGGTTTTGGCCTGTACAATTGTCACTAAAAAATCTAAATTCATTTATGCCTGCTTCGCATTTGGTACTAATAAATTTAAATAAACAACTGCTGATTTCGTTAGCTCCCCTTTTTGCGGTCGTCTCATTCCAAACATTGCAAATGCCTCCTTTAGTAGCCAGGTTGAAAATTGTGAAGTTAAAAATCGAAAGTTTTCTTTTATAATACATTTCAGAGATTTCAGATCGTGGTGTTGATAAAACTTTTTGGAGGTCGAACGAAGCACATAAAATAGAAGGAACATTTATTGCGTCTTCCCTGTCTTTCTTCATTAAATCACGAGCATAATTTTTATTTTTTATGTGAAGATATTGAGCATCTTTAAATGTTTTGATTTGCTTTTGATCATCTGTTAAAAAATCGAAGAAAGCGCATTGATCACATTGGTCTTTTTTCGGTTGATGAAACGCTAAATTAAATTCGTGATTGAAGATATGACGATATCGATATTCAGTAGCAATAATCGGTCTGTTGTTTTTGGCCATATACTCCTTATATAGATCGTACATTTTTAAAATATTTAAGGTCTCATCCAAGTATTCTCGTGACGAATTGGCTCGACAGTAATGTGACTCTACTCTGTCGAATTGCCTGATATCATCACGAACAGAGTTTTCTGTATCCTCTGATACCTTTTTTGGTTTATTATGATGTTTCCCGCGCATATCAGCAGTAATTAGCTGTCCTGTTGACGAGTTACTTTTCTTTATCATGATCGTCTCTAATGAAAATCTAGAAATACCTAATAAATAGAAAAATGTCAATTTCTTTACTGTCTCTAAGAAAATAGAGAATTCGAACTTCAAAATTAATTTACCAAAAGTATTGAGAAACATTGTGCGACAAACTTTTATTTTTCCTGAAGATAAATGCTAAAAATAGTGTCGTGATATATTTCTTTTTATTCGATTCTCATCAGAATTGTCTGCTTTTTCGTTAGGTTCCGAAGTCTCCATCATTTTATCAAGATAGTCCCACTGACGAGTGTGATCACCTAATTGCCAATATTCATTAAACAAAATCAAACGATCTTCAGGAGACACCCGAGTTGAACATTTAAAACGGCAGGAAGTGCACGTAGGGCCAATTGTTTTTGGTAAACTTGCACTACTATTTTCGTCGACATTCACACTTTTGCCACAATTTCCAGCTTTTTTAGAAGTATTACATTTCCAGTTTTATGAATTAGCTTTATGCTTTCTCGTCTGTTTCTTTTCACATTTTTTCTCATTGCTTTCCTCAATGAGGATATCTGCATGATGCGATGTCGTAGATAGGTCTATTAAAAAATTAAAATATAAGTCAATTATGTTTTTAAAAATCAATCTTTAAATCAAATAAAATTATTCTTATCAAACCAAAAAACCATAGATATATTAGATCATACATACAGAAAAAAAGTGTTAAAATATTTTTGATGTTTTGAATTTTTCTAGAAGAATTAGAATTTGTGAATTTAAAAAAAATATATAGATGATCTAGTTTGAAAATTAATTGCTATACCATTAATCGTTTCATCCTCTATATTTGTATCAGAATCTTGAGAAAAGCTTGGAATATCAACCTGAGATGAATCTGAATATATCGGTAAGTTGATTTGGGGACTTATATTAGTTCTCAAAAGTTCCTCCTTGCCTAATTCTATAAAATAAAAAACGTGCTTTTTTAATATATATATATATTTTTTTTTTCTGACAATCAAGCGCTTTAAAAATAAAATTTTAAATAATGCTACTTTCAGAATTAGAATCATTAACTATTTTTTAAAATTCAGATACAAAAAAAGGGGGTCATATATCCACAATGCAATATTAAGATCAATTTTTTCTAAATGGCCCTACCATTTTCAGTTTCGACATTCGTATCAGGATCTTGAGAAAAAGTAGAAACTGTGTTTCTAGAAATATCTAAATAGGAGGCATTCGCGTTCTGTGGAAACAAATCGGTTCCAAATTTTTGCTCCAACCTCCATTCAAGATGCGAAATACAAGGATCATTTACTGGAAAGATCTTTATTTATTAGTTTTGTAATATAGCATTAACAAATTTATAAAATTTTTATAACTGTAAAATTAAATAATTTTTTAAAATCTAAGTTGTTATTTGCTAAATAATAAATGATGTTTTAAGTTTTGTAGAACAATAACACTTACAATCCATTCTGCTTAAAAAAAACTATTTCCACTTTAATCGTTTAATTATAAGTCACTGAAATTAACATTTTTATGACATTTTCTTATCAATATGAACTTTCCTACTACAAAAAACTATTTAGGTTAATAATGCTTTTATCATTTTTTATCAAAGCAAACTTCAATCGAATATGTAAACTTTATGAAAATATATAAATTTTAGTGAGATTATTAAAAATTGAAAATAAAAATGTTTTATTAAAAAGCAGAATAAATTGAAACTTTCAAAAAAAGTCTATAACATGGAAAATATTAACAGTTTAATATCTATGCTTTATTTATCTGATAAACATAATTCAATTTTAACATAGGATTTGTAATAATTTAAAACTAACTAAATAATAATTTATTGGCTCACAATCATCAGTGACAAAAAAAAATTAGAGTGACTAGCGAAATAAAAGTCTGCCTGAACACATAATAACTTTGAAATAACTTATTCATAAAAATCAACCGAGAAATTCTCAAATTTCAGTAAATCAAGAGCTTTAGAACAGTGTTATACACAACAAAATTAGCTCTTAACAGTGAAAGGAAAGATTTCATGCATTATTAAAAAGCAATTATAGAATACCTGTAACATTAATTTAACAATAAAATTTTAAAATGGAAATTTAAATACGTACTTACTTTATTTTATTTCTTGATTTATAATTTATTGTGATATGACGAGTAGATTAGAAATATCACAATTAAAGTAAAATAGTGTATGAAGAATTTCGAAATAAAATTAAATAAATATAATGTCTTAAATTTTATTATTTAATTTCATTATTAGGTAATCAATTAATTTTTTTTATAGTAAAATCTTTCTATGAAAACAATGAAAAAGAAATTTAAATATTATTTAACGAATCATCAACAGCATCTAATATAAACGATATATTTGTTGCTAAAAATTTATTTTCTTGTGCTGAATTAAAAAAAAGTATTATAAGTTAAATAAAATGAAGAATAGTTATAATAATTAAACAAATAAAATATGTTTAAATTTATTTAAATGTTTTTTTAAAAATTCTTGTAAGAGCTGCCAAATTAAAAAAAAAAACAAAAAACGTCTTTCTCCGAAATGGTATGTTCTTCAAATCTTTGCTGAAACGGTATGGTTTCCAACTCTTTTACGAAACGGTATGCTTTTCAGTGCACTCCCGGAATAGTATGGTTTTCAGTTCGTACTTGTAATGGTATGGTTTTCGTCGCGCGCATGAAATGGTATGGTGTACCACCCAAGCGACGAATTGTGGATAGTACAGTTGTGAGATGAGGGGGACAAATATGATGTCATGAAATTAAGGGGAAGGTTGAGAGGGAGTGGGAAGAGGATAGATGAAGCTAGGACATGGAGAGAGAGAAGGATAAAATGGTTCTTGGAAGAGAAAGCGTGGGCTGAAAGAAGTAAAAGAGGGGAAGTAAGGATGGGGAGAGATTGTGTCTGGGTGGCTGGAATAAGCTGGAAAGTGAGAGAACAAACAGGAGAGGTTACAGAAGTATGATTGTGTATAGGTATGGAGTGCATTAGTATGTTATGAATTAACGAGTTGCTAATATTTAAATTTTACACTCAACTCGAAACGCGAAACTCTTATTTAGACTTTTCACCCCGAAATGAACACACAAAAATATCCAACGCTGGACCAAAGGGGAGATCCTCCAAATACACGAACCAGTGTAGAATCCGACGGAGACATGAAATTGGAAATATTTAACTTACCAACGGCTTTCCGCTGAAAAATAGCACCACGTGTTGCCGGCCTCGGCAACGCAGAAAATAAACTTAGAAAACACCGTTCAACTAAAATTGTAAGAAAATTCTCAAATGTCACTTTCTCTACATTAAATTCCAAATAACTCTATTTCCTGAACACCTGTTCTGAGCTCGTGGTTTTGTCGAAGAATTAAGTACTAATGGCCGTGACCCAGTCCCGAAATTGATCAGCCGGTCGATCCCCTTTCCTGCGTCCTTCTTCCTATCGCTGTCCTTGTCCCTCAGTCCTGTGATTGGTCCCTTGGTCCAAGAATCCGAAAACCTACGAAAAACGCTCGGAAAACGAAGCTGACCTCACGCAACTCATTATTCATTGGACACTCAAGCCAACGAGCAAAATCACACGCAGAAACGAATATGAGAAACGACAGAATTCAAAGACTAAAGAGAAAAGAATACTCGTCTCAAGACTTGAATATCTTAACACTAAATTATATCTTAAAAATTAAATAAGTAACGATTCACAACGTTACAATTCCCCCCCCCCCCTAGGCCGATAATGATTTGAAAATAAATCAAGATTGCCGAAACATTTCATACTCCTTATTTCATAAAGAAAATATAAACTCTGACCATTATGATCAAACAAAACAAATAATTTTATTTTTCTCCCTCAATAAAACTGATGCTTTTCCCAGAAACAACAAAAAACGGAATGACAACCCGCTTTCCGGGAAATAACAAAAAGAAAACTCAGAACTGAGAATAAAATAAAATAAATATCCACAATAAAATTAAAAAAAAAAAAAAAAAAACTCTCACACGCAGATAATCTCGCTGAAAATTTCTAACTCGCGTTCGATAGTTTATGAGATTTCCATAGAACTAAATCGCCAACGCTAAAATTCGCCTCACGCTTGTTCTTATTATAACACCTCGTTTGTTTCTCACGCTCCTCATCGTTAAATCGCGCAACTAGATCTCTTAACGCATCAAGTCTTGTTAGATGACGCACGCCGTACTCTTCCAGAGTCTTTTTAAGAAACTGATTATCGAACTCCTTCCCATTATCAGTGAGCAGAAAATTTGGAGTTTCCCACCTAAACAAAATTAATTCTTCGAACGCTCGTGCAATTGATTTGCCGTCAGCCTTTCTAAGTGGTTTGACTTCGATCCATCTTGAGAACAAGTCTTGAAATACCACCAGATACTTACACTGACTCTTACTCGGTGGAAACTCCATACAATCCGCTGCCACTACTACCCACGGTCTCTCTACGATTCTCTGGCCCATTTATCCTTGTGCGCCCTCTTGTGACACTTTATGGAGCTGACAGTTTGGACACGTTCTAACAAAATGGTGTACATCGTTCCAGACTCCTTGCCAATAATACTCTCTCGCAACTCGGTAGTAGGTCTTCTCGATCCCAAGATGTGCCGCTAATTTTTCTGAATGAGCACCACTCATAATTCTCTCACGATATTCGGCTGGTACCACTAGTTTCCACCCATCTTCGTCTCCGATGAATGGCATTAACAATGGATCGCTTCGAAAATGGTACAGTCGGCCATCTTCCGCTTTCCAGCCTGGAAATCGTTGAGGAAATTTCTCGACTAACTCACGCCTTTTTATATACCATCCGTCAGTGATGTCCTCAAACGCTGCTACGTCATCAATTGTTTCCTCAAACATCCTGGACAATGCATCAGGGAAATGATGTTGTGCTCCAGCTCTGTGGATGATATCAAAGTCCCACTGCTGCATTTCCAGGGCCCAACGCGCTAATCGACCTGAGGGTTCTTTCAAGTTTCTAAGCCATTTTAACGCACTGTGATCAGTGATCACTTTGAACTTGTATCCCTCTACATAAGGTCTTAGCTTTTTAATCGACCATAACAACGCTAAACATTCTTTCTCGGTCACGCTATAATTTTTCTCTGGCGCAGAAAGTGCTTTACTGATAAAGACAATAGGATGCTCTCCATCCTCTGACTCTTGCGTTAGCACCGCGCCCATAGCAAACCCACTCTCATCACACTGAATGGTAAACGGCTTCGTAAAATCAGGTCGAGCCAACACTGGAGCTGAAGTAAGTTTCAATTTCAACACTTGAAACGCTTCCTCTTGCTCTTCTCCCCATTCCCACGCTTTATCTTTTTTCAATAATTTTAACAAAGGTTATTTTAACTCACTATAATTTTCAATAAAACGTGAGTACCATCCGACCATTCCCAGAAATCGTCTTAATTGTTTTAGATTTTGAGGTGCAGGATAATCTTGAACTGGCGCTACTTTCTCTGGATCTGGTCTGAGACCTTCACAGTCAAGAACATACCCCAAATACGCTACTCTGGAACATCCGAACTCACACTTCTTAGGATTGACCACTAATCCGGCTGACGCTAATCTCTCTAATACGAGTTTGAGCCACTTCTTGTGTTCCTCAAAATCGTCAGTGAGAATGATGATATCATCAAGATATCCGAACACTACAGGCTCAAATTCTGGACCAAACAGGGCATCGACTAAACGTTGAAACGTCATTGGAGCGTTTGTTAAACCAAATGGCATTCGCTTAAATTGCCACAGTCCTGACCCAGGAATGGCAAATGTTGTATACTTTTTACTCTGTTCTGACATTGGTACTTGATGATACGCCTGCTTCAAGTCTATTTTTGAGATAAAACGCGCTTTCCTGAGCTTGTCCAAAATTGAATCCATGCTCGGGATTGGATAAGCGTCCCGGACGGTCACTTTGTTAAGATCTCGGTAATCTACGCAAAATCTTAATGATCCGTCCGCCTTTTTCACAATTACTGGAGCACTGCTCCAATCACTCGCTGAACGCTCTATAATCCCCTTCTCGTGCATTGTCTGGACTTCGTGTTTTTCCCAGTCAAGAATTGCAGGTGACATCCTTCTTCGTCGATGTTTGATCGGCCTGTGATCCGTAACGCAGATATTGTGTTCGGTCATAGATGTCAGTCCATGCTCTTCGGTTTGTGGTAGAATTAACTGATCAGTCATACGTTGAATTTCGGAACGCTGATCTCCGGTCAACTCCGAAATTCCTGCACACTCGGCTAGGATCTCCCCATCGTTACTCTGATCAATGTCTGCAAACTTGTGCCATTCTTGTTCGTTTATTCTCCACAACCCTCTTTTTAGGCCACAGCTGGATATCCAATTTGCGGAAGAAATCACTACCCAGGATAATGTCTTGTTTCGTTGTGTTGACCGCTTTTAGTTCTAAAGAACTAGAAATGCCATTAACATTAACCCACAAACGTAATTTTCCAAGAGCACCACTTATACCACCAAGTACACTCTCAATGGCGGAGTTTGCTGGTTTCATTCGATCTTTATATAGTTCAAAAAGTTTTCGTCTGATAATGGAAACTGTGGCACTCGTATCCACCATCGCTAAATAAGAGCAACCGCCGATTGCTATTCTCATATAGCGTCTATTTTCATTGGTTGACCCATCTAGCATCTCTCTCTCTTCATTTTGATCAACTGCATTAGATGCAGTTTCTCTCCTCCCCTGGACTTCACGTGCTGATGCACCATCAGCACTGACTGTCCCACACGCTTCAGGACTCACTGTCCCGTTCACACGCTCAAAAATTTCATCATTTTCCCCTGATGCAGGTAGCGTTTCATCGACTGACGTATGCAACGGCAGGCTCACGCTATCCTGAGTAACCTCTACAGGTGTCCCATCCGTCCCATCTGTCACTCTCCATGAAATCCTTTGAGTGGACTGTACGTTCACGTCATCATTGACCAACTCGTTCATTATCTCTTGATTAATCCCCAGGTCAAGATTTTGCGAACTTGTCCCACTCTGTGGCTCAATGGCCACACTCGCAGAAATTTGTCCCCGTTCATTGGTAGAAGGTTCATCTTCATTATTTTCACTATATTTCATAGCTACTAATGAAGTGAATGCTTCTCTCTCCCCGGTTGGGACATCTACTGTCCCGCCTGGGACTGGGAGGGAGGGTTGTTCTGTCCCCCCCCCTGTGTCGTTTTCCAACATCTCACGAGTCACCACACAATTGGGACAGTACTTAAAAACCGCGCCTTGTGTCCCACACACTTGGCAATAGCGATTGCTTTGCTGTCGAGTTCTGGGGCACTCCGCTGCATAATGTCCCTGCTGATTGCAGCGTCTGCAAGTTCGAAAACTGCACTCAGCTGCACGGTGTCCCACTACGTTGCAATGGTAACAAGCGCCTAAAAATGGACGCTGACCTTGCGCGTTAACACTGGGAACACTGACTCACGGCATCTGCTGCCGTGGCGGAAACACACGCTGATTTTGTCCCATCCTGGAAACCACTGGAGGAACACTTATCAACGCTTGGGCATAGGTAACTGGCACGATAGGTGCTGGCTGGGATGGTCCCAGCTGAGACGGCCCAGGTGTCTCCATTCTTGTCCCCGTTTGTCTCAAACGCGTCCCACTTGTCCCCACGGTCCTGAACGCGTCAACACTAGCCTGTTTAGGTGGACCAGACGCTTCGGGATTGTTTTTCTTCTCCTTCTTTCCTTTGGACTGTGTCCCACTCGCTTGTCCTGACTCTCGCGGAGAATGGCTGGAATCTGAGGACGTCTCCTCGATCAAAGCATCCAGCTTAATTACTTTCTCCGTTTTAGGCGCAGCGAACGGAACCTTCATCTTGTCCCTGGAGGGGGGTGGTGCGTAGCGTTTGTCCACCTCCTTGATTTTCTCAAGGCGTCTCAACACACGCTCAAATTCCCCAACTGTGAACACACTCTGGTACACAAACTGACGCCTAAACTCAGGAGTGAGCCCCTCAAATGCAATTTTTAGAAATTGCTCCTCTGATATGGGACACTTCATGAGCCCCATAATTGTGCAGAGTCCCAGCATGTACCCAGACACTTTTTCTCCCTTTGCTTGCGTACGCTGTTTTAACTTAACAAGCAACTCTTCATCTCTCATGGACGCTGAGAACTCACGCTTAAACACACGCTTAAAATTCCTCAGCGACGAGATGTCCTTTTTTACAACGCGATATCACCTACTAGCAGTACCACGCAAAACGCTAGGCATCGACTGCAAATCCGTGCTCAACTGCAGACGTGCTCTCATCTCACGCAAATCTTTCACGTTGGGGGACATCGTAGCAGACATTACCGATCCACCTGGCCCTGAAAACACGGTCGAAGTAATCGCGCCCGGAGTATTTTGCCACATTCCCGTCGTCACGGGAATCGTTGTGGTAAATGACGTCATTGGGAACGCACTTATTGTCCCTGTTACGTTTAATGACGTAACACACACGCTAGTCATCACCGACGTTGATGTCGTCACGGTACTCGTCCCCGAAAAGGTACTCGGAAGTGTTACATTTAAAGCTATCGACGTAACGGGCACATTACCAATCTTTATTTGCTCGCGAAACAAATCATTTAATTCCCCCTCTTAAGGTCCACTATTGGTCGATTTACCATCCGCATTTAAATCATTCCCCGGTTTCAAGTTTAGTTCCCCCACTCCGTCTCCGTTCAACGCTTCGATCAGAAAAATTGATTTTGACGCAGCCGAATCATACGTGTCATACCACGGCACGTTTAGTGATTCTGGAAAAATCAATTTTATTTCTAATCTTAAAAGTCTCTCGCGGAGGACCTGGAGTGAGCCTCTGGTGCTACACTCTTGAGCTGTCAATTCTGCGATCACTTGGTCCGGCGACATTCGCCTAATCCCCGTCCATACTTGACTCACTTGATCGGTTTTTAAAAATTCTAATAATTTTCTTCGGTAACCCTCCATTGCGAACGATCGAAAATTTCGAAACAAAAAATAACTAAAATGTCTGACACGGCACTATTATTTCTCCATGAAAAAGAAAAATCTTTAAAATCCTCGTAAAATAAACACAAGTTCATAAGCAACCGTTTTTTATTTTTAAATCGTTACACACGCATAAATTCCAGTATTGAAATCAATGGTCAACTGGACTGGGGGAGGTAATCGTGAGTACCGCCCCTCAATAACCGAAATCTCAAACTCGATTTATTTAGCGTCGGTACAAAAATCAAATAAAATCGAAAAATTACTTAGGGAAAAGAACAGAGAGAAAGAAAAATTTGAAATTCACTTTGAAAATAAAATCCGACCTGTCACAAAAAGTCCGAACGAAAAATCAAAATTTCACTCTTGAAGAAAAACGAAAAATTACACGAGGTCTCACTCGCGCCAAAATTCTTCCGTTGTGGTGACGAAATATCGCGAAAACTGGGGGAAGTAACTACCGTTGGTTTCCACGATCACCTGTCACACGGTAATTTCGCAAAAAGAAAATTTTAAACACAAATTTCATTAATAAATTTTCAATTCATAAATCAAATTAAACATACATAAACAATTTCCACAATTTTAAAAACAATATACAATTCATAAAATGTTTCTTGTAATAATAATTCTGCTTACAGAACTATATGAATTCTCTTTGAGAAAAATTTCTCACACGGAATCTACTCATTCGAGAATTTTCTGAGAAAAATGAAAAAAAAATCACTTCTCAGACCTCGGCGAAATTTTCTGAAATTACTCAAAATCAGAAACTCGATTCACCATAAATCAAGAATTTTTCACTAATTCGCGAACACGTGGTTAACGGAAAAAAGAATCTTCACGTCAATTGAACAAAATTTCTGAATTTATTCTCACACGCTTCGCGAACTAAAAATCTCGAAAATTTTTCCACGGACTAAATTAAAACTTAACACATTTTCTCTACTTTAACGTTTTTATTTTTAAATCAAACCGATTTAAAATTTAACCATCATCGGCACTAAATTTTATCTTAAAACTGAATAATCACTTTTTCTAAAGTCTCAAGTTTTCATAAATTATTAAAGTCTCGTTAATTTTAAATAATTTTCTCACGCATAAATTTCGAAAATTTAACGTCCATTTGACGTCACTTCCGAGCACATGTTCGCGAAAAATTTATAAAAATCGGAATTTAGTATATTTTCCCGATTCTCACATAATAAAAAAATGCGCGGAAATCAAAAAGCTTATTAAAAAAAATTTATTTAAAAATTTTTTTTGTGTTTTATTTAACGAGAATTCACCATAATGGCACACTTTCGTTTCGCGCACTTTTTCCCGGACACGTTTTCTGCGATTTTAATATTTCGAAAAAATTTTCAAATTTTAATAAAAGAAATTTTCACTTTTAATTCTTTCAGAAAATTTTGTCTTTCTGAATTGGTACCGGTTACTTTTGACCAGTACGCTATCTCTCTCCTCAAATTATTTTTTATTTTATTTTAATTTCTCACGCAGAAAGTCGTGTCTCATGGATTTGGAGAATTTCCCCACAAAGGATGCCAATTGTAACGTGTTGCTAATATTTAAATTTTACACTCAACTCGAGACGCGAAACTCTTATTTAGACTTTTCACCCCGAAATGAACACACAAAAATATCCAACGCTGGACCAAAGGGGAGATCCTCCAAATACACGAACCAGTGTAGAATCCGACGAAGACACGAAATTGGAAATATTTAACTTACCAACGGCTTTCCGCTGAAAAATAGCACCACGTGTTGCCGGCCTCGGCAACGCAGAAAATAAACTTAGAAAACACCGTTCAACTAAAATTGTAAGAAAATTCTCAAATGTCACTTAACTCCCTTTTATTGAATTCAACACCTTTTATCTATTACCCGAACAATTCTCTACATTAAATTCCAAATAACTCTACTTCCCGAACACCTGTTCTGAGCGCGTGGTTCTGTCGAAGAATTAAGTACTAATGGCCGTGACCCAGTCCCGAAATTGATCAGCCGGTCGATCCCCTTTCCTGCGTCCTTCTTCCTATCGCTGTCCTTGTCCCTCAGTCCTGTGATTGGTCCCTTGGTCCAAGAATCTGAAAACCTACGAAAAACGCTCGGAAAACGAAGCTGACCTCACGCAACTCATTATTCATTGGACACTCAAGCCAACGAGCAAAATCACACGCAGAAACGAATATGAGAAACGACAGAATTCAAAGACTAAAGAGAAAAGAATACTCGTCTCAAGACTTGAATATCTTAACACTAAATTATATCTTAAAAATTAAATAAGTAACGATTCACAACGTTACAAATGTAAAAAGGTTGTCAATAAAACCGAATAAGTTCGGCTAGCGGGTAAGTCCGTTTTTGTTAATAACTTTGTTTAAAATAAATAATTTAATAAAATTGTTTTTAATTAAGTGTTATAACATTACGATGATTTATACAAAATTTTGTATCAATTGGTTATTTATTAATAGAAATATTAAATAATTGTTAAATTCATGCTTCCAAAGCATAATTTTATTGGCGATTCAAACAGCTAAAGACAGCTATCGACCGACTTTGAACTAATATTGGTGTGACTCTCTGCTTGCAATTCCATGTGTTTTGGCAGTGTTTTTATGTTTTGTATTTCGATTTTTAGAACATGTGTAATATTTTACTATAAGTAATATTACAACCACTGAATAAATATCTAAATAAAATTACAAATGAACATAAATTTTCGCAAAAAAAAGAGAAAAGAGACCGACACAATTGTTGCGTGTCCACAGTGCTCCGTGTTATAAAATAGTGAAAATCATTTTTACCAAATTCTAATTGATCTTTCAAAACGCCAATAATAGGAATAAAAACAATAAAAGCTGGAATGATAATGTTTGAGTTTTCAATAATATTTTAAACCCGAGGATTAAATTAAATTTACTTCTGACATCAAAACTGCTATGGATGCTAATAAAATAACACTTGCTGTTTTTTTTTATTTCTCAAAAGCTTTTGATCGTGTTGACAATAACATGTTACTTTCGAAATTACTTTTCCTCAAGATTTCCAAATCCACCTACTCCTGGTTCAAATCCTATCTTAATGATCGAATGCAAAGAGTTTGTAATTGTAAGGGGGAGTACTCTGAGTGGTCTGAAGTTGAATGCGGTGTCCCTCAAGATTCCTCACTATCCTCTCTTCCCCATATGATTACCATGATGCAGTCGGACATAAATCTTGTCTATGAATGGGCGAGAACTAATGGTCTATTGCTAAATGCTACTAAAACAAAAGCTATGATATTTGGTCTATCAAGCAAGTCACAATCTAGTCCTAGTAATTGTTCTTTGACTGTTGGTGGATCAAGTATTGAATTTTGTAATAAGGTTAAAGATCTGGGGCTTACTTTGGATGGCTCTTTGTCCTGGGAGGAGCATATATTTAGCATTTGTCGGAAAACTTACATTACTCTTAGGCAATTGTTTAAAAACAGGGATTCACTTTCAACATCTACACGTTTACTACTTGTAAAGGGCCTAATTTTTCCATACTTTGATTATGGCTGCCTGGTCTATGACGATATCACGGATCAGCTCAATACGAAACTTGAAAGGGCTTTTAATGCCTGTATTAGATTTATATATAATATTAAAAAGTCAGAGCATATTTCCCGCTATAGAGATAGAGCTGGATTCGTAAATGTGGCAATGCGCAGACAATTTTTTTTAGGCAATTTTCTTTTTTCCTTATTTCGCATCAAGGTTCCGGAATACCTTTATAAACTATTTGTGTGGAAAGCCCCTAAGGAGGCATCTGCACCTAGACTTCGTGATAGGACTGCTGTTCTCATGATACCTAAACAGCGTACATGTAAACTTCAACGTTCTTTTGTTATAAGAAGCGCTCGGCTCTGGAACAAACTCCCTGCAGATATTACCCGATAAAAAGAGGTTGATTAAAACGCATAAATTGGCATTAAAAAAAACAGTCATTTGAATGCTGACAGATGCCTACTAATTCCGTTTTTATCCTCAATGCCATTTAACGCGTTTTCTTGATTAATATTTGTTTCACATTAAATGCCATTCAATGCCTTCAAGAAAACAATTTTGAACGCAGTCAATGCCTCAAGAAGTTTAATGCCGTTCTATGCCTATGTCAGCAGATTAAAAAGACGCCATTTTGCTATCGTTAACTTGTTCATTCTTTGCAGCGCGTCGTCGTGGCATCTTTCTATTTTGTGTTTTTCGATCTATTTTAACTAAATCGCGTTATTGAAAAAAAAAAATGATTTTGTGTCTAATACTAATAGTTTACCTAAACAAAGTAAAGGAGTGAACGCAAACATAAGTTTTAAAGTCATTTTATCATTTTTTGTTGCATGCAAGACAAAATACGAAAATGACGAAATTGAAAAATAATTGGTTTTAAAGAATGCACAAAATAATCCACCAAATTCTGGTTTTTCAGTTTTTTAGTCTTGCTTGACGGTACTTCAATTAATTCAAGATAATTCACGTTCTTTAAAGTACTTTACATACTTCAAGATACTTTAGAGTAATTCATGATATTTTAGACTACTATATTATACTTCAAAGTAATTCATAATACTTCAGATAATTCAAGATACTTCATATACTTTAAGATACTTCAGCATAATTCAAGGTACTGCAGATAATTCATGATAATTCAAGATATTTCAAATTAATTCACGATACTTCAGAGTGATTCTCGATACTTCAAATAATTAAAGACACTTCAGATAATTCAATATACTTTAAAGTAATTTATGATACTTCAAAATAATTCAAGATACTTCAGGAAAATTCACGATACTTCAGATACTTCAGGATAATTCAACACAAGTGTACACCTTACTTCACAAGTTGGAAGTAATTCAATGACAAAATGTAAACCCTTGCAGGCATGCCGTCTAATTGAGGTACAGAGTTCAAATATAGGTCAAAAATGTTATTTTATAATTTTTTCTATCAAATGGGAGGTCTGATGAATCGGATTCCAAAATGACCATTTCAAGTTTTTTGGACATTAAACTTTTTAAAATGCTCTGAAACGTGTAAATGATCTAATCAAGATATATGTTCAAGTGATTTTGTTTTGTTCTTATGCATACATTGAATCTGTGTTAGCAGATTTTCTCTATATTTTAGTCCATTTAAATTGTCTTTCGGACCACCGTGTTGCTATGTGTCGCAAAAACTTCTGTGTTTATTCCACTGGCTGAAAGGATATCCTTAACCCAATGACTTAATGTTTTGCTTGTTACTGATTTAAATGGTTTGCGAAAAGACAAAAATAACTTTTGATTTAAATTCCAAATTTCGTTAGTTTTTTCTCAAGAACGGAACAAAGTTGATGCTGCGCAAACTTTTGGATCAGTGTAAAAAGGTTAGGTTAACAAGGGTTGCTATCTATTAATATTAGATGTTTTGATACGGTCAGGAATTTTAATAATAATTAAGTTTGTTTCAATTATTATGTTCTTAATTTGAATTAATGAACACTTTTGCAACCTATGACCAAGTTACATGTGCAAGGAGACATTTAAGTTTTTTAGATAATTGCTCTAAATTCAATTCTTGATTAGGAGGTTTAGATCGAAAATAATCTAGGACTAATTTTGGATCGCATGTATAATCATATTTGGGTCTGGAAGGTCTTAAGCCAGAAACGCCTTTAGAAAAGCGTTTAATTCTTATATTGAAAAATAATGAAAATAAATTAAAATTTATTATAAAGTCCAACGTTCAAGAACGAACCGTTCCGATTTTCAAGGACTGAAATACACATATAATTATTAAAAACAATTTTAAAAAAATTATAAATAAGGTAATATAAATTTTTTTAATCACTCTCACTCACCATCAAAAAAACACAATATAAAACACATATGAATGACAAACAAAGAAAAAAGAAAGAAAGTGTTTTCTTTCAGTCAAAAAATAAAATTAATATCATTGTTAATTTTTCTAAACGCGTGATAATCATTTTCACATCGAAGTTATTCGTACGAGTGAACACAGACTACTAACAGATTGTAAATAAACAGGTTATTTTGTAAACTACTCCTGTTTTCTCTAAAATATTACTAGGATCTTTACCAAGTTTTATAAATCTGTTAAATTTAGAATTTACTTTAAAAATAGTTTTTATGCTATGTTAAGAGAGCATTCTTTTAATTGTCTGAGAAACCTTTCCATAATATGGAATAGTGATAAATTTTTCAGGTGGAAAATGTTATGTTGGAGAAACAGGTAGACTTCTGAAATTCTTGAAAAAGTTAATGGAAAATAGGAAGCGCATCGGAATTTGTTCTTTTATTTGTCAAAATGATATAAATATATAAATTATAATCTTTATTCCCTGAGAAAAAAAACAAAACATATTAAGATTAAAAACAAGCGACAACAAATATTAAATAAAACAATATCACTTATTTACACTAATAACATTTAATAATATACGAAATGAAAACAAAAATAACAGAACGTTGAAGACATCAACATGGTTACACACTTGCGACGCTGAACAAGGAACGGCCATTTTATTAGCGCATACGTATGCATGAAAATAAATAATTTTTTATATATTTAACACTTTTATATATTACTAGCCAAAAATACGCGCGCTAAAGCGCGCGAGAATTACGTTTTTCATTGGCTAGTATGGTTTCAATACAAAAGATAAACTGAACTTATTTATATTAAATTAATAATACTATCAAATTAAATTTTGTAAATTAATTTTTATTTATTAAAATGTGTTATAAATTAATAAATATAAAGAAATTTTAGAGAATAACTTCGATTTTTTGCCTAGGTTGAAAATAAAAAGTTTTTATAGTACGTTACAAAAAGTTAGAATATTTTTTCAAATAGTTTTTTGAACAAAATATTTTTTATTAATACAATTAATACAATTTTCTATACAAATTTCATTTATTCCAAACTTCTATTGATATGAAATCTTTAGTTTTAATTTTTCTTTAAACAATACGAAATTCGATTAGTAACAAACCACTCTCAAAAATTTCTATTAATACCAAAAATAGGAAAAAATTATAAAAACGGCATTTAGAAGCCTTAAAAAATATTGTAGAACTGTGCTCGCTTTCTTCAATTTAATTTCATGATATCTCATTTTTA
The DNA here is from genome assembly GCA_037103525.1 of Ganaspis brasiliensis. NCBI lineage: Eukaryota > Metazoa > Arthropoda > Insecta > Hymenoptera > Figitidae > Ganaspis > Ganaspis brasiliensis. The sequence goes on along the minus strand of JAZKLR010000633.1, from coordinate 484,517 downwards.
TTCTTAATTATGTTATATTCCATAAAATTATAATTAAATCGTCTAATATATTGGAAACATTAAATTATTTCGAATTATTTATACGTATATGTTTTCATTAATTTACACATTATGTTTAAAGTGTTGTAAATCTTTATTAAAAACTGTAAAGTAGATTAAATTAAAACACGCGATTATATTTTGATACACTATTTTTAAAAATAAAATATAAATATTTTGATTTATTAAAATTTGTTACAAATTATTAAATAGAAAGAAATTTTAAAAAATAAATCAGATTTTCTTCCCTGGTTAAAAATAAAAAAATTTTATTGCATGTTACAAAAAGTAAGAATATTTCTTTTTCAATAGTTTTTTGAACAAAATATATTCAAACTTATATGCAAAACTTAATTTACTCCGAACATCTTTTGATAATAATGTTACGTTCAAGATTTGAAAACCCTTTAAAATATAACCTAGATCTTCGTTTTAAATCGATTTCTAATAAGAAAAGGATTTGGGGTGAGGACAAGTCAATGAGCTAACTAAGATTTCGAATGAGAATATTTATTTGCATGAAACAAGGTTAAAAAGTATTACAGTTTTTATCATAAAGATTGAACCTTACTTTGAAAGAGAAAATAATCCTGGATGCAGGTTTGTAGAAACTCGTATCGGTTATCTTGTTTGCAATCTGAACCGGTGGGATCTTGGAGATCCAATGTAGACAATTAGGCTGAAACCTAGGCAGGCTCGCTCCTTGGGGTTGGTATTTGTTTAAACCGATTGGTTACACAAGATAGTCTGTATCACTTTGGGAAAAAGTGATGGTGATGAAGGCACACTTATGGAAAGAGAATATTTACGCCACTACACTGGTAAGATTGTACACGAGTCTATCGATGTTTGTCTTGGATTAGTAATCCGAAATATTTGGAACTGGAAACTAGTAACTGTTTAATGCTTGTTAGGTGATCACACTATATGGATTTATCACCGAGTGGTTGATGTGTATCACTGACTTCTGGAAGGATGATCCCGACGGGTTGATGGTTTAATTCTGACTTAGTCGGACCGCGTGAGTGAGTAGACTGAATTTTGATCACTGGTGCTTATTTGCTGGCTGCGGTTTAAATAGGTTCGATTTTCTATGGTTTCATAGACAGAATCCTGTGTAAGGTAGACTGGCGGTACTTCCTGCGCTTTCTGCTTATATCTTAATTCTTGATATCCGGCTTGAGTTTAGCGTTTATTGTTCTGCTTCTTCATATTTTGACAGAATTGCTCTTTTCTGCTTCCGTCTTCGGTCTAGGCTGATTTGGTCACTACTTCCTCTTGTTCATGCGTGACGCCAATGTATTTCCTCTCAAAAGTAAGGTTCATGTATACTCGTGTTTCTTATTATCTCATAGCATTGAATTTGTTCTTATAAAACATTTATGATTTAGTAATATATTATGATTTTTATTTTGGGTTACGGACGTAACACCTCCCTCCTCAAGTTTGAGCATGAGAGAGAAACGAACATGCTCAAAATGAAATTATTTGAAAATTTTAATTTATACAGGGGAAACATTACGACCGTTCACATGTGTTAAAATATCGCACTTTACACACATTCACTGAAAATAGTTTATATTTGAAAGGAGAAGGAATTTTTCAGGTTCATATATTTTTACAATAACAATGGGGGAAAAAAAGAGAAAAATTTCGTGTTTACTAACGAATTAATACATTGAGTTTGGAGTTGAAATCTATCTTATATTTTAAAAGAAAATTCATTTATTCTATACATACAGCATGCAAATGATTATTTTTATGAATAATATTTGACATTATATCTCTTTGATAATTATACATTTGTACCACTAAGTGTTATAATAATAAAAGAATTTTGTTAAATTTAGGTGAAAATTTTAATACTGCACAAAGCTAACTACATGTATAAATTTGTTATAGAAATACTGTGAATTTATTATTGATTTTTGACAGATAATTTCGTGCAGCAAAAAACATAGCCATATTTTTTTTTGACATTATCATAGGTTGTTAGTTACATTAATTTAGTGGTTAATTGCGTAAAATATTTATATTTCTAATCATTTAAATATTTTTTACAAAGTTTACGTTAAATATTAATTCTCATTAATCATAATAAAATGTTTAAGAATTAGAAAGAACAAAATACAATATTTATTGTATTGTTTAAAAGAACCTTATTTAGTTTACATGAAACAAACAATAACAACAACAAATTGAATTTTATACATTTCTGATTCATTTTATTTATATATATATTTTTTTAAAAATATTGCTTAAATATTATGTTTTTAATTTAACTATTTTATACATTTTCTTTCATTCTCGGATGATATTTTCTTTATTTTTAGCTATGATATCTTAAGAATGAAAGAAATATACGTTTAGTCCTCTTAAGTTTCCGGCGAACCTCAAGTTTTTAGGATTTTTTAAGCACCGAATTAGAAAAATTATTTTTTGGTATCATTTTCGCGTTTTCTGTAGTTTCTGTCTATAGGATAAGCATTTTTATTAGCATTGCTTGAAAAAAATGCTACTTTTTATGATGTCCATGACCTAAAACACATAAGTCGTATTATTAAAGTTATCAAAGCTTTTTATATATTTGTGAACATTTTATTTTTACTATAACCATAAAAAAGATAATGTGTTTAACATTTTTTTTCTGATGTAGGATTGGATTGGGAAGTGAAAAGGAAACTTTAAATAGTGTTATTATTTGTTGTAAATGATTCTGTTGATTGTGAGAGTAATGGGAAAAAAAATTTGTAGTTTTGCTGGTCAAGATTTATTGACTTTTGGTATATATATTATGAATTTTTATTTATTTTGTTGTTACAATACGTGATAGTTTGAGTCTATTTATGTGTACTACTTTCTGTTTATTTTTTATTTGTATTTTAATATTTCCTTTATTTAAAATTCCTAATACTTTATGTGGTCCAGAGTACTGATTGGCAAAATTGTGAATTTTTTCTCCTTGTAACAAAAAAACTTCATCCCCTACTTTAAAATCTTGTGGATTGCACTTTTTATCATAATAAATCTTTGATTTCTCTTTCGCTGATACTAAATTTTCTGTTGCTATATTTCTCATTTCATGTAGTCTTGTTATTAAATCCGTTAGGTATTGATCATATGTCTCTAATTTTTCGTGTTCTAATGGTGGTTCGCTGGATGGTAATCGTGCCAATTTTCCAAATATTAATTCGTACGGCGTACATTTAGTGCCCTCATGTATACTTGTATTGTATGAAAACATAGCAAGTTCTAGCCAGTCATCCCATTCTTCATTTTTATTGATAAACTGATTTAAATATTCTCCTAAAACGTGGTGTGATCTCTCAAGCGATCCGTTAGATTGAGGATGAAAAGCAGTTGTTTTAAATTGACGAATTCTAAATCTTTTTGCTAAACGTTTCATTAAATTGCTTAAAAAATCTGTTCCTTGATCTGTTAGTACTGCTTTAGGTGATCCATAAATACAAATGAACTTTTTTATAAATGCATCAGCAATTGTGCTAGCTTGATGATTGGGAAGTGCTATTGCCAAAGAATATTTAGTGAGATTATCCTGAATTGTTAGTATATATTCATTTCCTACATTAGTTTTAGGAAGTGGTCCAACGATGTCCATTGCAATTTTTTCAAATGCTGTCCCTGGTGTGTCTGTTATAATCATCGGATCTTTTGTTTTAACGCGAACTAGTTACTTTAATTGACATTGTAAACAATTTTGAATGTATTTTTGAATATTAAGTTTCATATTTTCCCAATAATAATTTTGACGTATTCTACCATGTGTTTTTGTAACTCCTTTATGTCCACCGATTGTACTGGAATGTGCTTCTTCTATTAATTGCATATATTCGTCCTTAGTAGGATATTTCGTGATACCGTTACAAATTACTATTTTTACAAATGAATTTTCAAAAATGGATTTGAACATTGATAGGATTTCTTTCCAGCTAACATTATTGACCTGAGCAGTTCTTGCTATACTTACTGTTTTTATTTTCAATTTTTCAGATATATTTTTTAATGAAATAATTGATGATTCAATTGTTTTTATTGTATTCGAGATATTTTCCTTTGTTTCGTTTTCTATAGGAAGAGCTATATGATAAAATACACCTTTTTTCACTTTTTCCGCTAGACCCAATTGGAGATTTCCAAATTTGGGTAATTTTCCTCGTTTTGCTAAAGATCTAGAGCCATTATCTCTAGGTTCTCCATCCACTGAAACAAAGTATGTGAAATTGTCCCTACGCATTGGTAATTGATCCCTACAATCGATGATATATTTTTCATTCTTCAGATTGAGATTTGTACAATTTTTGTTTTCTTCTAATGTATTTTCTTCTTCTGATGATTCACTATCTGTGTTTTTATAACCAAGATCGACTTCTTCTTTTTGAGATTTTTGTTTTTTATTTCCTGGATCTGACATAACCTCGTCAGAATAGATTTTTTTATCGAATTTTTTTTTCTTTTGGATTTGAGTTTTATTTTCTTCTTTTTCCTCTTGAGTTTTTTGATATATATATTCAGGATCTGACATATCTTCGTCAGAATAGATTTCGTTATAAGATTTTCTTTTCATCTTGATTTGTTTTTGATTTTTTGGATCTGACTTAACTTCGTCAGAATAGACTTCATTATATAATTTATTTTTCTTCTTATATTCTGGATCTGACATAATTTCGTCAGAATAGACTTCGTTATAGAATTTCCTCTTTCTTTGATTTTTGTTTTCTTCATTAAATAGTTTTTTTGGTCTTCCTCTTTTTCTTTTTACAGTTGAGGCATTAAACTGAATTTCCTTTTTTGGCCTTCCTCGTTTCTTTTTCTTTTTATCGCAATTTTTTGATTTTCCTAAAATATCATCTTGCTTATTTTCTTGATTTTTGTTGATTGTTTCCTTCTTTTTTAATTGATGTCTTGTAACGACATTGCAGACATTTGGCAATGTATTTTGATTTTTTGAACCAGATATGATTTTGATAAAAATTAGAAAGAGATTGATTATCTTTTTATATATAGAGGAATAATTATCCATAGCTTGGTAACCATCACTTGGATCCAATAAATAATTTGTAATAGACTGGAGAATATTTGTAATCTCCGAATTTGCGTAGAATTCATTGTCCTGTAATATAATTGATTGGAGATTTTTGCTTATCTCCGAGATAGAATAGGAATCATTGTCCTGACATAAAGATTGATTTTTGCAAACATTTTGCATAATAGAATAGAGACATTGTTCTATCTCCGACTTATTTTCTGAACATAGATTTTGATTATGAGAAATATTTTCTACTAATGATTGGAGAAGTTCTACTTCTTCCGAATTTGTGTTTGTATAATTTTCTTGAGACGATTCGAAATGAACACATTGTTCATTTTCCCTAAGAGTTTCTTCTTGGACACTTCTTGGAGTGTATTCCTCGATATCGATTTCGTGGATATTTTCTTGATTTATTGCTTGAAATTTTTCTTCATTATTATCTTCAATATTTTCTTCTACTGGATTTCGAGACAAAGCGACAGCGTTGACGTTTGTTTTACCTGCTTTGTACATTACATTAAAATCATATTCTGCTAACTTTAACTTCCATCTTGTGACTCTTGAACATGGATCTTTAGAATTCTGAAACCAAACCAAAGGTTTGTGGTCTGTTACTAGGGTAAATTTTCTTCCATATAGATATGGTCGAAAATGTTGAACGCAATAAATAATTGCTAACGCTTCTTTTTCATACGTATCATATTTCCTTTCTGTTTCGCTTAAAGTTCGAGAAGTGTACGCGACGGGTTGATCTCTTCCTACTTTTCCTTGTGATAATATGCCTCCTATTGCAAAGCCTGAGGCATCTGTTGTTAAAATAAAGGGTTGTGAAAAATCTGGCCTTTTTAAGAGTGGTTCCTCACAAAGTTTATTTTTCAAAGTATCAAATGCTGTTTGTTGTTTTTCTGTCCATAGAAAAGGAACATCTTTTTTTTTAAAGTTCATTTAAAGGATTTGCGATCTTTGATAATTTATCTATAAATCTACGATAATAACCAGAGAGTCCTAGAAATTGTTTGATATTTTTAACATTTTTTGGAATTGGGAATTTTTGAACTGCTTCTACTTTTTTAGGGTCAGGTCGCACTCCATTTTGATCAATTATATGTCCTAAGTAACATACTTCTAATCGTAAAAATTCGCATTTGTCAGGCTGCAATTTCAAGTTAGCGATTCATAAACGTTCCATAAATTTCGAAAATTTTTCTTCATGTTCTTCTAATGTATTTGCGTAAATAACTACGTCATCTAAATAGACAAACAATTCAATACCTTGCAATCCTAATAGTACTTAATCAATAAGTTTCTGGAAAGTACTAGGAGAGTTTTTTAGTCCGAACGGCATTCTATTGAATTCATAATGGCCATAAGATGTCGAGAATGCCGTTTTGTGCGCGTCTCTTGGATCCATTTTAATCTGATGAAACCCGGAAGCTAAGACGAAAACGGAAAAGTATTGCGCGTTCGATAATTGATCTAATAAGTCGATTATGTTAGGCAAAGGATAAAATTGACCTACAGTACGCTCATTAAGTTTCCTAAAATCTAATACTAATCTCCATTTTTTATTTCTCTGCGAGTCATCTTTTTTTGGTAGTATCCAAATGGGTGTGTTATATGGTGAATCAGAAGGTTTAATAATTTGCTGCTTTAATAATTCGTTTACTTGACGTGTCATTTCTTCTTTGTGAACAGGTGGAAATCTATATTGTTTTGTTATAATAGGTGTGTCATCTGTAGTTATTATTCTATGTTGAATAAGATCGGTTGCTTCTAAATATTCTCCCGGTATATGAAATCTGTCAGAGTATTTATTTATTAATTTCATAACATGTTCTAATTTTTCTTTATTTAAATGTTCTAACCGAAGTAATTTTTTTATTTCTTCTACTCTATTGCTTCCTGTGATATTAAAAAGTTTCCTTGTTTTATTAATATTTGTAAAAGTGTTAAGTATGTCTTGAATTACAAAATTTTCATTGTTCCTTTTCTGAGTTTCATTTTTTAATTCTTCGTAGTCTTCTAATTCTACATTAAGAATTGGTATTTATAGGTTCATTTCGAGTGTTAAAAACTTTTAAATGTGCTATTCCATCTCGATTTATTACTATTGCGTTGCCTAAGTAAACACCTTCTGCTTCATAATTTATTTTTACTTTATTGTTAACAAAAAATTCTGTTCCTAAAATACCATCGTGTTCAATTGGGACTTCATTAGATAATAGGTTAAAAATTGTAGGAATCCCAAAAATATTAAGTTCTACCTGTCCTAAAGTATAAACTGCATGCTCATTAATTCCTGTCAATTTGATACATTTATTTTTATCAATTTATATATCATTATTAAGTGCTCGAATTTTTAATAAATTAGGTCCTGCTCCTGTATCAATCATCATGGTTATAGGTCTTTTGAGTCCATTAGTATTAGTATCTATTACTGGATGCATGGAAATTTCTCAAACTGTCCTCAGAGCATCCTGCTGAGGAAGGATTTTGGAGTTTTCCGAAGTTTCTTTTGGAACATAAGTTTGTTGCTGGCTATTGTTATATATTCTTTTCCTACATTCGCTAATGATATGTCCCGGTTTTTTACAATAATTGCAAGATATATTTGAATTTTTAGGAGCGGGGTTTGTTGATGAATAATTTCTACTTGTGCTTGGTCCCTGTTGTATTTGTTCTTCTTGCCGATTTTGGTAATTATTTCGATATGTATTTTGGTACTGATTCTGATATGGATTTTGATTTTGTCTTTGATTTTGGTATGAATTTTGGGATTGATTTTGTGGATAATTTCTAAATTGATGACAGCGCATTTATTTACGTTCAAGAACATTCTATTCTAAGATGACCAAATTAATAGATTACAATGGTAGACAAAATTTTGCCACAAGAGTAAACCATAGTGATTCTTATAGGATTTTTTCCGTAGATTACGAATCTGTAAGTGAAATTTGTCCATCACGACTCAATTTTGAGAAAAAGAAGGTTAAAGTGTCAAAAAATAACATTTTCGGCAGTTTCCAAACAGCTGTAAAAAATTAACGCGACGTGATAAACATCTCAAATAAGGCTTAAATCAGAGCTAAAACCGTCCGCATTAATCTTCAAAAGCAAAAACCTATGTGGCAATAACAGAAAATTGCGGAGAACAGCTTTTCCTCCGTGCGCGCAGCAGTTATCACATGCACCCGTGATTTGAAGCAATGTTTTATATTCGGTTCAATTTTTTAAAATCCTTACAGCTATATCTGGGGGTCTTTGAGGCCACAGATTACAAATCTGAAGTCAGTTTATTAAAATTCAAAATAGCGGATCCAATATGGCAGAGGAATTTTTAAAAAATTAATGGTTTTTCTAAAAATTTTGTATCTCTGGGTTTTTGTGGCTGCAGATTACGAATCTGAAGTCAGTTTGTGAAAATTCAAAATGGAGGATTCAATATGGCTAACCAATTTTTGGAAAATAATGTTTTTTCACAATATTTTGTTTTTAGGGGTTTAGCCAGTTTTACTAAATTAAAAATGCCAGAACTAATGTTGTTTTAACAAATGTTTGATTGTTATCTAATTTAATGTTTATCATACATGTTGAATGAGACTTTGAAGGATGGGTAAAAATTTACGTTTTAGCCAACCCTTATTGTAATAGTAATTTTGTTATTTCAGCTGTATCAAACACAAAGAAATTAAAAGTATATGGTATATTCTAACAAGTTCTTCATAATGCCCAATATCCTGTAATACTTTTTTCGTACTGTCATGAATCTCATTTATTTTAGTAACAGTTACTTAAGGAAAAAAATTCATTTCTTTTACAGCTTTAATAATGTTATTAAAAAATGATTTGATTAACTTTGATAAATTTTTCCAAATTCTTAGTTATTAAACAAATCATATAAACTGAAAAATTTCTAATATCCATATAGGATCCGCCATTTTGAATTTTCACAAACTGATTTCTGATTCATAATCTACGGCCTCAGGAACCCCCAAAATACAAAGTTTTTCGAAAAACAATTAATTTTTTACAGGCGCGGATCCAGCGGAGGGCGATGGGGGCAATCGCACCCCTCAAAGGCCTTAGATTATCATATGAGAGAGAGAGAGATAGTACTATATTCTTATCTCTTCCTATCCCGCATATCGCCCCCTCCAAAACCCCCGTTTGGATCCGCCTTTGATTTTTTAAAAATTCCTCCGACATATTGGATTTGCTATTTTGAATTTTCATAAACTGACTTTAGATTCGTAATCAGTGAGTTCAAAATCCCCCAGAAACAAAATTCTACGAGAAACTATTAACTTTTCAAAAATTGGTTCGCCATATTGGATCCGCCACTTTGAATTTTCACAAACTGACTTCAGATTGATAATCTGCGGCGGCCTCAAAAACCCCCAGATACAAAATTTTACGAAACCCACTAATTTTTCAAAAATTGGTTAGCCATATTGGATCCGTCATTGAGGATTTTTACAAACAGACTTCAGATAAGTGATCAGCAACCCCAAAAACTTACTAGACTAGTGAAAATTTTGTTATAGCTGTAAGGATTTTAAAAAATTGAACCGAATATAAAACATTGCTTCAAATCACGGGTGCATATGATAACTGCTTCGCGCACGGGGGAAAAGCTGTTCTCCGCAATTTTCTGTTATTGTCACATAGGTTTTTGCTTTTGAAGATTAATGTGGAAGGTTTTAGCTCTGATTTAAGCCCTATTTGAGATGTTTATCACGTCGCGTTAATTTTTTACAGCTGTTTGAAAACTGCCGAAAATGTTATTTTTTGACACTTTGACCTTGTTTTTCTCAAAATTGAGACGTGATGGACAAATTTCACTTACAGATTCGTAATCTACGGAAAAAATCCTATAAGAATCACTATGGTTTACTCTTGTGGCAAAAAAGAATCCTTTTTTTGTCGACCAGTGATTATTGAGATCAGATTGCAAATCCAACAAATCCTGAAGCCAGAAAATTTGTTTATAAATTTTTAAGTCATCTGCAAATAGAGAAAACTTGCATTTAGTAAAAACCTTTCTAATGTCATTAATATAAAGCCCTACAGTAAAAACGTGCGTGAGATCCGTCGTAAGAAGGTAGGTATGTACTTAGATGTTTACGCATATAAGATCTCCGGTGACACAGACGAGGTCTCGTATAAGATCTTATGTAAAAACGTAGGTAGGAACGCATGTAAGTTCTTATATTAAGTTCCGTTCTGCACCGCGTATAACGTTACTCAATATGAAATTGAAACAGTGTTCTTATATTCTTTAACTGTTGCAAGTGATATATATCATTTTCTAACAACTTTTATATTCTTATTTTAGTAAATTTTAGTAAAATTTTGAAAATTAAGAATGTCACAGATATTTTTGAACATTCATTTTCCCGAAAAATACTATTATTATAAAAACAAAAAATGCAAATACTTAGACGCAGTTTTTCACCAATTTAATTCAAAAAAGCTCATTCGATGCAGAATAAATACACTTAAAATATTCCAGCACAGAAAAAAATGTTCTAAATAAATTTGGTCCCTAAATCATTGACAAAGTTGAAAAAATTGACAATTTTTAAAATTTTTTACTCTTTTTGTACAGTAAATTTTACTTGAAACATAAAACCTCAATTAGGTTGTGACGATGTAAATCGTCAACATTTATAATTTTTTTTGTCTTTCCCTAGAGATCTTTAATTTAGTTAATTTTGGGGTAATTTATTGAAAGGGGCCATGGTTGAATTATGAGATACGAGCCTGAGTACCGAGTATTGGTTTTCTGGTCGATCCGTATCTCTCGTCTTTCTCTAGATCAGCGGATTATTGTCGTTCTTCGTTGAATTCGTAAATTGCGATTTGCACAGGTCAAGTTCACGAATAGTAACGAAGGTCAGCGGAAGGATCCGAATTTTTCTTTTAGGTGACGCCTTACCTTAGGTGCAATCGAGAGGGTGTAGGATTTTTTAGCGGCTGAGGAAATATGACACAACAAAGAAGAAGAAGACTTGGAAAGGGAAGGATCGCGGAAAAGAGGATCTACCGGTCGATTAGGGTTTGCCATGTGCTCGTTTTTCAATCACGTGCGATCCCAGAATTTGTGTAGCTGTGTGTAGTAACTTAGTGTGTCGAAAATATAGCGAAAGTGATCATAATAAAATTTTATTTGATTAATCGAGTTTTGTGTTTATTGTGGAAACTGTCCCAGGAGTCCAGAGTTGAGAAATCTACAATTGTTGATTCATTCAATTTGTTTCTGCAGTGGTGAGAGTGTTTCTCAAATTATTAATTTGTCTTAATCTCAACGTCGGAATCGCGACGGATTGGTCTCGGCAGGAATCTCCCTTTGATTTGTGGTTTTGAGTCAACACGGAGAGAGTTTGGTTTGTGATAAAAATTTCGAGTTATTGTTGTATATTGAGACGATGCAACTTGGTTTAGTTAATCAAGAAATCTCTATATGTGTCGATTCAGGGTGAAAGGGACCTTAGCTGCAGAAATGAGTTTTACGCGTACGGGCATTTGAAGTTGAGCCTCTCTATGCTACTGTTAGGGTTATGTCTGTGTTTCACCTCTAATAACACAAAAACTAATAGACATAAAAAAGTTTTGCTTTATGTATGTGAAAAAGCAACTCAAATTCTATCGATTCATAATAACAATTAAAAAACAAATATTTTGCAGCTAAGGTCCCTTTCACCCTGAATCGACACATATTATAAATGGTATCCCTTGTGGGGAATCGTGTTGAGACTACGAGACAAACAAATTTCAAAATTTAACGATCAGCTGGACGTGCAAATTTTGTTTGAGATCAACGGACATGTTGAAAATCGGGGAATTTTATTAAAATTTTGAGAATTTTTCTGCCATGTGCTCGCAAGGATGTCACGAGGGCAGGAAAAAATGTCGGTTTTAGAGAAGAGAAAAATCCGTTACAATCAGCGGAAAATATGTTTAAATAAATTAAATCATGAGTTATTTAATTTAATGTGATAAGAATTTGTGTATTTTATTTGATTGCCTGATATTCTAATAGATTCTTGTGGATTTTTCATTTTAGATCAGCGGAGAGTGAAATTTTGTCGGTGAAAAATTTGGCGGTAAAAAAAAATTGGCGGTGAAAAATTTGGCGGTAAAGTTTTGGCGCGTTTTCCCAACAGAAAAGTATTTGGAATTTTAAATTGTCTGATTGTTTAAAAATGAATATTTTTAAAAATTTTTGACATAATTTTTAATTTATGAGTGGAATTATTTGCTGAGAGAAATTTGAAAACTGTAAAGTGGGAAGAGATTCAAATTACTAATTGCAAACTTTAAGTGGGTTTGTAGTCAATAGTGAAGTGAATAAATATTCTCAATTAAAAATTCAACTAACCAGTACAACTTACACTTTCGCGACTCTAGGCACTTTTGTAGAGCGTTTAATTTCGAGAAAATCGAGACCAAGAACACTGGATTAGAATAAAATGCGCCAAAGTTATAGAAATTTGAAAAAAAAGTACGTCGACTTACGTGCATTTTACATGGAAAATCTTTTAATGCTTTGAGCGAGTACTTAAAACTAATATTAAGGACTGTAACTTTCAGGCAATTTTTCTTACGACATATCCAACCAAATTTCGAGTGAGGACTAAACAAAAATTTGGTCGAAAAAAAATATCACCCTAATAATGTATAAAAGTATTAAATATACCAAAGATTGTTAATTTTCATTTACACGCATGAGCGAACAACGTGTCAGTTTATGTTTATTTATTTATTTATTTATTTACACAAAATTCCCGCAGTCCATATGAACCATACATGGGTAACTAAATTCTAATAATTAATCTAAAAATTAAATTTAATTGGTGAACCCTAATTGTAAAAAGGATTCTAATTGTAGGTATAATACAAAAATATATGGTAACTTTTGCAGAACATATAGTAACTTTGGCAGATTGATATTAATTAACATGTCGACATGCAAAGTTTAAAGGAACAACATTACCAATAACATTATAAGGATGATTTAAATAAAAAGGTAGAAAATTCCTTGAATCTGTTCTCGTAATTCTTAATGGCATCTGAGTTAACAATTACGGTGCATGAATTTGATCCGATAGGACTTTAAATAGAAACAAAACGGCATTAAAATACGCGTCTATTCAAGAGTTTTAAAATGAAAGCGTCGACATAGAATTCTGTAATCAGATCCTCGTTGAGGGTAAACTCCATCCACCTTGAAAGCTAAATATTTTAAAAATCTTTTTGAATTCTCTCTAACTCTCGATAGTCTTGTTAAAATACGGAATCCACGTGACAGAAGCATAATTCAATTTGGGCAATACTAAAGTATTATATATAGCAATCAATGTCGACTGATTGCGAAAATTCTTAGAGGATCTGAACAGAAAACCAAGAGCCGTCGAGGCGGATGCAGTCACCTTTGTGATTTGTTCTTTGAAGGACGTCATTGATCACACCAAGGTCACAAGTTGAATAAACTCTTTCAATTACATCTTTGTCAATTTTGTAGTCAAAATTTATAATTGTTTTGTTTCTAATAAATGATAATACATGGCATTTCGCAATATTTAAAAAGATTCTATTTATAACAGACCATTGTACAATTTTTTCTAAGTCAGATTGTAGTAAGTAACTATCATTAGTAGACCGAATTATGCGATAGATCTTAACATCATCCAGATATAATAACATCTCTGATTGAACAAGTTCACGGAAATCATTAATATAAATGTTAAAGAATGGCGATCCTAGTGATGAACCTTGAGGCACACCTGATGTTGGAACATAAGGCTTAGATAAACAATTGATAACAGATACCTGATGTGATCTGTTTGCAAGATAGTTACTTAACAAATCCTTCAAATTGCGTGGTAATGATAGTGCTTGAAGCTTTTGGTACAAAATATCATTCTTAATTGTATCAAAGACCTTCGAAAAATCTAAAAATATTGCATCAACCTGTAAACCATGCTAATTTCCATCATAAATAAATTGAGTAAACTGAACCAAATTTGTGGTGGTCGATCGCATACGGATTCCACCATGTTGCTGATCGATGATTTTAGAATACAAAGCATTTCAATTGTTTGGATAATAGCTTTTTCAAAGACCTTCGCAAAATTCTGATTTAGAGCTATTGGTCGGTAATTAACAAGACACTACTTATTACCAGCTTTGGATATCGGAATAACCTTCGCAGTTTGGCACGCTTGGGAAAAAATATCAGTAGTTGAAGCAAGATTAAAAATTAAAGACAAAGGTTGGCACAATACCGATGCACAATCTTTGACAAAAATACTAGGAATTAAATCAATTCCAGAACTAAACGAAGGCTTCAACGTTCTCGCAGCTTTGTAAACTTTATCAAGAAAAAGGTGAAATGATGACTCGCATGCATCGTTTCTTAAAAAACTATCGCCAGGTGCACTCGAAATATAAATGCTGTTACTACAGTGTTTTGAAAAATTGTCAGCAAAAGCATTTGCAATATCACTTGGTTTACCGACAATTACATCACCATATGTCATTATGTGTGGTAAACGATAGTTAGGTTTACATTTGTTAACATAATTCCAAAATTCTTTAGGCTTAACCCTTAGTTTATCTTCAACAGACTTAAAATAAAGAAAATGATTATGCCTAATCCATCTATGTAATGAGTTTAATAAAATTTTTAGCTGTGCGTTATAATAATCAGGGCATAAACTACTTTTTTATAAGTTATTTTTTACATTGATATCATCAATAATTGATTGATCAAACCATGGGGGGTAGCACTGTTTACGTTTTAGATTTGTTGATTTAGTAGGTACGAACTTCAAGAAGGCATCCTTAGCAATTGATAAAAACTTCGCACTCATTAAATTCGAATCATTCAATTCTTTTAGTACTGACCAATCAATTGTTGACAAGTGTACATAAAGCTCCGATAATAATTTAGCATTTCTAAAGTTAAAGATTTGGCTGGTAGAATCTAATGTGATATTAGATTCAGACTCAATAAGTTTATGTACTGAAGATATAGATGCATTGACAGATAAGGCAGGGTAGTGCGCGTCTTTTGGTACGAGCGGAATTACTAGCACTTTTGAAAAATTATTTAGAATAAAATTTTGTTGTTGCAAATTCAACGAACTTAGAAAATTATTTACAACCTATGACCTAGTATCAGACACTTGTAAACTGCAATTGAAATCCCCACAAAAAGTAACTTGGTGGTTATAAATAATTTAATAATTTAGTAATTTAGAAAAAAATACTTAAATACAGAAATAGGGGTGTCAGGAGGTATGTAAAGAGTTAAGAGTATAAACTTCAATGTATTTCTTGAAATTATTAAACCTAAAAAATCGATCGTGGATTCATTAAAATCATTGACAAATGATTCAATAATAGATGTGTTAAAACTCGTACTTACTGCGACAAATAGGGAAGAGTAGTCAGAGTTGGATATAGTTTTGACTTTTCTCTATAACTTCTCCTGCAGCCCGAATTTTGCAATGTCTCTTATATTATTGGAAAGTTCTACTAAAATGCAATGTTTTTGCTAAACATTGCAAAAAATTTGGACCAAAAGTTTCGGAGTTATAGGCAATTAAAAAAAAAAAAAAGGTAGTCAGAATTAAACATGGTAGTCAGAGTTGGGTCACTGTAGAAAATCAATGAAATATGAAGATAAATGATTGAAAATGACAATATCTTTGCCTTCGCATAATAAAATAACACTTAAATACATTTGGAAATGACAAAAGGAAACATGAAATTGAAATAAATCATATTTCCTCTTGTATCGCGAAATTGATCTGAGAGTGAAAAAGTATTACCAAAAATTTGAATTTTCTTTCTTTCAAATAGAAATGAAGTTTTTGACACCTTTTTAAGTTAATAAATTCGTTTTTGCAAAATTTTGGGTGTACCAACCTTGACTCAAGCGTCGTTTAGCTTCATATCACACACATACCATGAACGCTTTATACAAACACCAAATTACGTTCCACATTTTCGTACAACATCTTAATGAACAATTTTAGTAAAATTAATTTGTCTTTGGCATATTTCTTCTACATTTAATTATCTAATTTTGAAACTACAAAGGGACCATCCATAAACCACGTAGCCTGCTTTTGGGGGTGGGGGAGGGGGGTTGGTAATGTGCTACGTTAGACCACATGGGGGGAGGGAGGGTTTTGAGTCTGAGCAACGTAGCTATGTATTTTTATTTGACATACATTTTTTTGAAATTACGCGGGCAGCTCGAAAGTCAATTCGAGAAAATCGAGTTAAATCGAAAAGTAATACCCTTCTCGTTCACTATCAGCGCTGCTATCTATCGTTCATTCATTTTTGTTTACAAACACCACAAGTTTGAACGAGTTTAGCCGGTTCAATAAATGTGCTCTTTATATTGATAAAAATATATAGTGATAAAAAAATATAAATATATATATATTATATATATATATATATCTATTGATTAAAATTAAGAATTAGTCTTGTAACAAACTCTTACTTGTCAAAGAAAAATATAAACTGTGATTTAAAAACATTTAATATTGTTTACTATGTTTCAATGGCAGAGAGCCCTTCTGCAAATAATCGGTCGATTTTGAGTACTTTAATTTTAGTTTAACCAAATTAAAAATACGACTTTATTGATTATTTTTAGAAAAGAGATTTTAATATAAAAAAAAAGAAAAAAGCTACGTTCCATTAGGTAGGGGGGGAGGGGGTTCGGTAATATGCTACGTTAAGCTACGTGGGGGAGGGGAGGGGTCGAAAAGTTAAAAAATCGGAGCTACGTGGTTTATGGATGGTCCCAAAAACGTTTTTTGTTGAGCGTATAACACGGACTCGCTTAACACGTCTATATAGTTCGCACACTTCACTGCAATCCATGTAAAAAGTTTGCTGGCATTGCTAACAAGTATTTACACACAACGACATATGGATCTACTGTGATAAAAGTGATAAAACAAAATAAACGCGCTGATTCAACTCTGACAACTGTCCAACTCTGACTACTCTCACCTACACCTCCCCCTTTTCTGTCAACACGATCTTTTCGAAATAAATTAAAATAGATTGGATCAAAATAAAGGTCAGAATCTACATACGGTTTCAGCCAAGACTCAGAAATAACATAAATTGAACAGTGCATAAAGTTAGGAAAACAATCAAAATGGACTTGTTTAGAGTTTATGCCGCGCACATTTTGATATAATAAGGAAATTGTCGATTTACATTCTCCTATTAAGTTGTTACGATGACAGGTATCCCGAGACGGTGCATAATCTTGATATTCTTCTCTCCTTGTTGTGATAATAAAAAACATATAATATAATAAATATATATATATATATATATATATATATATATGAAAAGGATTAAGGGTATGTGAGGGTTCGTTATCTTGAATCCACGGAGTGCCTTTTAATAATGCTTCTTTAATAACTAC
Source organism: Ganaspis brasiliensis (assembly GCA_037103525.1). Taxonomy (NCBI): domain Eukaryota; kingdom Metazoa; phylum Arthropoda; class Insecta; order Hymenoptera; family Figitidae; genus Ganaspis; species Ganaspis brasiliensis. The sequence goes on along the minus strand of JAZKLR010000633.1, from coordinate 466,959 downwards.
ACGGAGAGAAAAATCTAGCTTTTATAGCACGAAGTTTTCCCCTCCCTTTGTAGTAAGTGAATTCGAACTACAAAAGCAAGCGCTCCACGCTTTTATGGCATGGACTCACGCGAAAATAGCACAAATTTTTACTCCAATAGCGTGAAGGGGCGTATACTGCAAAGGCAAGGATGGACTACATGCTACAAAGCCAAGATTTTTCGCTCCGTGTATCGGTCTAATTTTGTTCGACTCTTCTAGTAGGTGGTTAATAGCCCTTAATGACCATTAATGACTTTAATAATTAAACATTTTTAACTTTTGATTTTTTGTAAAAAAATTGTCATTTTTGGAATCTACATTTCAAGACGATTCCAACGATATAAAATTTGACCTAAACAACCTTGTCAAAATAGTCAAAATAGTTGGTCAATAATAATTAAGTGACCTCGTCAAAACAATGCTTTTCTTAAACCATTACTTTAATACGGATAAAAATATCTTGCCTCATTTAAAAGGTCAAGAAATAGGTCTTCTTCAGATCCATGTGTGCTTCGCCACACATATTCGATTAAATAATCGTCCATTCTGTTAACACACATTATTCCAATTCGTCGTCGCATGTCACTTTTAATCTTTGACCAGTTTGATTCAATATTTTGTGTGTGTATGTCACTATTTCTCGGATTGACGAAATTTTTTGAATGATTTACTGTGCTGTGTGTGTCTATAATGGAATCAATATTTCTGTAACCTTTCCAGCAATCCGTAATTATGTGTGTAGTTGCAGCAACATTATTTTCAATCACATGGTTTAGTGTTTCCGAATTTCTATTATCGACCACAACCAAAAATGATTTTTTGGTAATTCTGTCAATTCCATCAACCATCCACTTTGTTTTTTTCAATCGTCCTCGATTTTACTTCCTCTTTCCGAAAACATTTTCGTCGATTTCTACGATTGAATTTGTTCCCCCTATTTTATATGAATTTTCAAGAAGCCACACACGTAATAACCTTCGAAATTCGTATGAAACTGTGCATAAGTTTTCGGGCACACTCGTATTTCTTTACTCATAATTCTAAAAGGATATTTTAAAATCAAACAGATCAAAATTTGCAATAAACTTTTACATTGAATTTGAGAAATAGAGAAAAAACTATTGTTCCTGGAACTTTGTTTTTTTCGACAATAGTTAGAAGTACACTGATAAATCACGTTTCTGTTTTTACCGTTAAATTTTAAATTCATCATATCTATCTCACAAGCAATACATGGTTTATTGGCAGGTAAAATGTTATTATTAACAAAAAAATTGACTAAACCTACATTAGAAACATGATTATTAAAATGGCGTAAACTTTTTAAAAATTCCATTTTTAAATCTGAATAAAATCACCAACGACTGAATAAATGTTATATGTTGTGATCGATAATTTTATACTAACTGCTAATACTTATTTCAACTTATTCAAAGCCTTTCTTCATTGACCAATTGTATTTATTTCGATTGTCTGAATAAATTTGCGACTTTATATAAAACCTAACAAATCGTTGGAAACTTCAGGAATCACAGATATCAAAACAGCCCAGTGGTAGTATAAACTAAAGTTATATTATATTGAAAACTTATTTTTTTAATTTTAGGTCAAATTTTATATCGTTGGAATCGTCTTGAAATGTAGATTCCAAAAATGACAATTTTTTTTAACGAAAAATCAAAAGTTAAAAATGTTTAATTTTTAAATATCAAAGTCATTAATGGTCATTAAGGGCTATTAGCGACCTACTAGAAGACTCGAACAAAACTTAGACCGATAGTCATTAAAGAACCATTATTAAGAGGCACCCCGTGGATTCAAGATAACGAACCCTCACATACCCTTAAGCCCATATGAAAATATACAGTATACTTTATAAATGTGTTAAATAAAGAAAAGATTATTCATTATCATTCATGCGCATGCGCAAATAAAATGGCCGTTCCTTGTTCAGCGTCGCAAGTAGGTAACTATGTTGATGTCTTCAACGTTCTGTTATTGATGTTTTCATTTCGTATATTATTAAATATTATAAGTGTAAATAAGTGATATTGTTTTATTTGCTATTTGTTGTTGTTTGTTTTTAATCTTCCCGATAAAAAGAGGTTGATTAAAACGCATTAAAACGTTTCAATGCGCTTTGATTCCGTTTTTGTATGAATGCCTTCAAATGCCTAAAAACAAATCAGTAGCCATATTGCAAGGGAAAATTGAACATGTGATTGTTATGTTTTACTCTAATTATTCTCTTTATCAATATTTTACTTTTTAAGTTCAAATATGTTAATAGGTTAACTTCAGCTAAATAGTAGACCAAAATAGAATAAAATATAAGCACTAAATTTAACACTTAACGTCATTTTCGTATTTTGTCTTGCATGCAACAAAAATGCAAAATGACTTTAAAACTTATGTTTGCGTTCACTCCTTCACTTTGTTTAGGTAAACTATTAGTATTAGACACAAAATCACTTTGTTTTTCACTTCAATAACGCGATTTAGTTAAAATAGATCGAACAACACAAAATAGAAAGATACCACGACGACGCGCTGCAAAGAATGAACAAGTTAACGATAGCAGAATGGCGTCTTTGTAATCTGCTGACATAGGCATAGAACGGCATTAAACTTCTTGAGGCATTGACTGCGTTCAAAATTGTTTTCTTGAAGGCATTGAATGGCATTTAATTTGATACATTATCAGAAAGCATTTAATGGCATTTGGATCTAAATCGTAGTGTTTCGCTTGACGGTAAAGAAACGCATTCAATTTTTTTCATAAAATTTGTGAGCATTCAAAATTATTAAAATGAAACAAATATCAATCAAAAAAACGCGTTAAATGGCATTGAGGACAAAAACGGAATTCGTAGGCATCTGTCAGCATTCAAATGACTGTTTTTTTAAATGACAACTTATGCGTTTTAATCAACCTCTTTTTACCGGGTTAATATGTTTTGTTTTTTTTCGCAGGGAATAAAGATTATAATTTATATATTTATATCATTTTGACAAATAAAAGAACAAATTCCGATGCCCTTCCTATTTTCCTTTTACTTTTTCAAGAATTTCAGAATTGTTTTTATATGCTATAATTCAATATTTAATATTCAAATTTTCCAAAAGTAAAAAAGAATAAATATGACGTAGAAAAGGACGTCTTTTTGGATCCCAAAAAAGACGCCCTTTTCGACGTCTCCTTCTACGTCCTTTTCTACGTCGTTTTCGACGTCGAAAAGGACGTTATGTTTCTAAATAGGGTTTTGCAAATTTTTTGCAATTATTTCTTTATAAATAAGATAAATTTGGCATGCGGGCAGGGGTACTACGAGTTGAAGATTAGAAGATTGATTGGTACGGCAGTTGTTCCGACTTCATTAACCGCGTAATGGTAACTCACGTTTGTCATATTAGTACCCAAAAATGCCATACTAGAACAGTGCACAACGAACTGTTGTTTGACATTTTCTTTAAAAACAATTGAAAAGAATTTGACTTTTCTGGAGAAATTAACGCGAGAGGAAAACTTCAATCTTAAAAACAAAATATGTTTCAAAATCTCAGTTAAGTTTAAAATAGCAATGCGAAGTTCTTTTTCGGTAAAAGTGTCTGGTTTTGGCGAAAAAAATTCCTAAACTCGAAACACCATTTGAAGAAGTTGCGATCACATGAATTTCCTCGAGAAACCAACGCTCGAGGAATACTTGATTTATCTAAAATAACTATGTTTCAAAATCTTTATTTTAATAGAAATTGCTGTTCAAAGACCTTTCTCGAAAAAGTTTTCGTATTTGCCGGAAAAATTCCTAAGTTTTCCAAACGCATGGGGAACTGTGTTTGAGAACCACTGACATTCTCTGACTTTAACAGCTTTAAAGAATATTATTGGTTGTATGTATTTTAAATACAATATTGATTCACAATTTCGTCATTTTTATAAAGATTTTTTATAACTATTTATTTCTCATTACAATAAGGAAATAAATTTGTCAGAAAGTTTTGTTCAAACTTTTGATGTTAGTCATATGATTGTCGCTATTTAATTGAAAGTTTAATTACAAATTCATTGTTGCAGATCATTCAAGTGGGCATGGACATTCGCATGGGTTATCCAGAAGTCACAATAGATTAAGTACTCTTGTCAATACAGATGACAATGAAAATGACGAATCTTTTCAACATTCTCGATCTCCTAAGAAAAGATCACATGGGCATTCCCATGATGCAAGTCAAATGAACATGCGTGGCGTTTTTCTTCACGTGCTTTCCGACGCTCTGGGATCAGTGATAGTTATTGTTTCAGCTCTAATTGTGTGGCTCACAAAATGGCACTACAGGTATTTAGTTGTCTGAAAAACTGTTTTGAAGTTAATTGACAAAAACAGATGCTAATATTACTTTTTTAATGCAGATATTATATGGACCCTGCTTTGTCTTTATTACTGGTGATTCTTATTCTAAAATCTGTATGGCCCCTTTTGCAAGAATCAGCGTTAATTTTACTTCAAACAGTACCTACACATATTCAGGTAAAAAAATTTATGTTTTATTGTTATTGAATTTTAATATGAAAATGAAAATGTTGCTTATTAAAGTTTGAGATAACACTATCCAGTACCAATCAACTAACAACATGTTAATAAATATCCCTTTTACCAATTTAATTACAGTAAAACCCACATATTTCGGATTCCAAGGGATCAAGAAAGTTTTCTGAAATAAACGGGAATCCGATTTATCCGGGTAAAAATAATTGATAAATAACTTTAAGGGACCGGCAAAAATATTCGATATAAGCAAGAATCCGATATACATATGTGGGTCCGTTATACATTAGTTCTACTGTAACAAAATATAATTTTTTCGATTTTGTTCAAACAATATTATCAACATTATTTTTTTCTGAGTATAACTTAAGAATATGCTTTGAGATAATTCATTATCAAGATTTTCATTTTGATTTAGGAATTAAGACGATTTTAAAAACTTAATGCGGAAGTTAGAAAAGAAGTTAGTTTATTTCTGAATCTCACAATAACATATGTCTCTTGATATAAGGTTGCAAAAGTTCTTTAAATAGGAGGTTCTATCGTATGACGATACTAGTCAAAACTGAGACCATTATTTTGAGGTTAGGTTTTAATTTAGTTTTACTAATATATAATTAAACAATTGTATTTATTAACTTTATTTACTTTTTAAATATGACTATTTTTCATGTGCGATCAAAATCAACATTTTAAAATGTCAGATCGTCTGAACTGTATCGTGTAAACGTGAAATATTTTTACAATTGATTTATTGCAACTCTCACAGGAACCTATTGTCCATTTTTAAATACAATATCGGTTTATTACATATGTGTGTTCATCTATACAAACTTTAATCACTATCTCGTCAATTAATAACTTTTAGTACGAAATTATATGTGACAGAGTAATGAATTCTCATAAGAATCAATGTTAAACAGTAAAAAAATAAATCGATCATAACTTTTTTCCCAAATCCTACAGGTCTCAAAAATTTAACTACAAAATTTTAGAAACTTTATCTAGCAGTACACCAAGTTTTATCAAAATCTGTTGGATTTTCGATTTACGGTAGAACTTCCTTAAAAGACACTGAAATATAATTTTAAAATAAAAGTCTTCTTCATTTAATCTGCACTTGGAAGATGCATTGATTAGATCTTTACTCTAATGAGACTTTGCGAAGCCTCGAAACCTAAACTGAATCTTACTAAGAACTAATAAAACTAAATAAGGATACAATTTTTATAATAACATTATATTTTAAGAAACCAACACGCCTTCTCAAAAATTGATTTTATTAAGGCAGGGGGGGGGGCATTTATTTTTTTTTTTGGCAATTTTTCATATTTTTTTTAATGAATGCGCAATTTTCACACCTGAAGTTTGGCACAATAGATGTTTTTCGTTTTAAATCAATAACTTTTGAAAAAATGTATTTTTATATTAATTATCTGCCCACGCTTTCTCTTCCAAGAACCACCTTATCCTTCTCTCTCTCCATGTTCTATCTTCATATATCCTCTTCCGACTCCCTCTCAGCCTTCCCCTTAATTTCATGACTTCATATTTGTCCTCCTCATCTTCCAACTCCATTATCCACAATTTTATCGTCCCCTGATCTACTCCTCTAATTCCCGTAACCTTTTCTATTTTTACCTTTGCCCCAATTCCTGTAAGCAATCTTTCTACTTCCTCTTTGCCTTTCCTACACCCTACTTTCAAACCTCTAATCACGATGTTCCGCTTTCTTTTTTCCCTCTCGAGCAACTCAACCTGACTCGCTAACTCTTTCATTTTCCTTTCCAAATTATCATCCCTTACTTCTCCATTCTTCTCTCTGCTTTCTTTCTTTTCCCCTATCTCTACAACCTCCAATCCACCCTTCTCATTCTTCCCATCTTCCTCACTCCAATCCGATATTTCTTTCTCTAACTTGTTCATTCTTTTCCACATATTTTCTTTTTCCATTTTCCAATTTTCCTCCCACTTTTTTAAATTTCTTTCCATCCCTTCTATCTCCTTTTTTATTACCTCCGTCTGCTTATCTCTTTTTTTTTTCTATGTCCCTATCAATCTCTATTCTGTCCCACACCTCTATCCATTCTTTATCGAACCTTTTTACCAACAACTTGACTAACTCAAGTAATTCGATGCAGTCCTGACACTTTATAATTTTCCCGTCTTTTCCCTTTCCTATTTCGTCTATAATATTTCGTATCTCCGACATTTTCCCGCGTATACTACTTGAGTCAAATTTCGCTATTCTAGATTACTTACTTTGCAGATCACTTTTCACTCACACCACCAGCCACCCTTAACTAATAATAACCAAATTTTCCAAAAAACAATTTACCCTTCACAAACGCGTGGACTACTGTACGGTACCGGCAACGTAAGCCTAAAAATAAAGAATGTAATATTATGATTTAATTGGAAAAAAGAGAGCTGTGATTTCAAATATTTTTTAAGACTTTTAATTGCTTTTTTTATAATTTATTTCTCTTTTTGTCATTTTCTTTCTTTTTTTTTTAATTTAGAACATTCTTTTGTATTTTAAATAAAAAAAACCAAATTAAATTTCTCTAAATAAATGTTGTATTTTTTATCTCAAAATGCTTATTTTTTATTGATAAATTATTAAACTTATTTAATTTATAATTTTATTATAGGTTTCAAATTAGGATCAATTATAATTTTAATCAGTTCAATTGGAAGAACAAAAAATAAGATTGACTGAAATATAGTTTATATCTATATTACAGATTTGCCAAGCACATCAGGCTAAACATTCATTAAAATCAAGATCAATGATCCCAAAATTTCCACAAAGAAACACTGATCACAAAAATCAAATACTTAAAATAACTACACAAAATTAAAGAAAAATGACTATTTATTAATAGAAGTTTGAATTAATAAAAGAATTTAGAATCGATAAATTGAAATATTAATTGATTAAAGTTTAAATTACATTAAAGTTTGAATTGATTTAGAATTTCAAAATTTCTATAAATTTTTATAATTATATGGGTTTAAGTTTGAAACACCTAAAATATGCATTTTATAATTTGAAAATATTTTAAGTTCATAATAATTCTAGCATGAATTGAGCAAATTTGAAGAATTAAAAGTTTTAAACAATTAAAGTTTATTATTATTAAAATTTGAATAATTCATAATTCATATATTAATTATTAAAGTTTGAAGCACTTTAAATTCGTATTAATAGAATCAAGTTTAAAAATTTTAATTAAATTCAATTTGTAAATGTAAAATATTGGAATAATTAATGGAAAAAATAAAAAGTATTGATAGAAATTTTGAAGAATGGTTTGTTATTAATTGAATTTCATATAGAAACATATATATATATATATATTGTGACGATGAAAATCTTCAACATTTATATTTTATTTTGTCTTTCCCCAGAGATCTTGAATTTATATAATTTTGGAGTAATTTATTGAAAGGGCCCGTGGTTGAATTATGAGATACGAGCCTGAGTGCCGAGTATTGATTTTCTGGTCGATCCGTATCTCTCGTCTTTCTGTAGATCAGCGGATTATTTTTGTTCTTCGTTGAATTCATAAATTGCGATTTGCGCAGGTCAAGTTCACGAATTGTAACAAAGGTCAGCGGAAGGATCCGAATTTTTCTTTTAGGTGACGCCTTACCTTAGGTGCAATCGAGAGGGTGTAGGATTTCTTAGCGGCTGAGGAAATATGACACAACAAAGAAGAAGAAGACTTGGAAAGGGAAGGATCGCGGAAAAGAGGATCTACCGGTCGATTGGGGTTAGCCATGTGCTTGATTGTTCATTCACGTGTGATCCCCGAATCAATTATCTTTTCGTCCGTCACCCGAAGTTTTGAGTTTGAACTGTGCTCGTGATTTATTTGAATTTTGTTGAGATTAGTGTTAATCAAATATTTCATTTAAAAGCAAAATAAAGATTTTAGTTGTTTGAAAAAATTATCGAGTAATTATTTGTGAGAACGTCCCAGGAGTTCCAAATTTAGGTTGGCGATTTTTCTTCCAGTCTGCTTGAGAAATCTTCTGGTGAGTCTGTTTCGCAATTTATTATTTGGATCTGTCTCAACATCGGCATCGCGACGGATTGGTCTCGGCAGGATTCTCCCTTTGATTTTTGGTTTGGTCAATAAGGAAAAAGTGTGGTTCGTGGTAAAATTTCGAGTTATTGTTGAATAATGAGACGATGCAATTCGGTTTAGTTAATCGACTAATCTCTTTATTTTAAATGGCATCCTTTGTGGGGAATCGTGTCGGGACTACGAGACAAACAAATTTCAAAATTTAACGATCAGCTGGACCTGCAAATTTTGTTTGAGATCAACGAACATGTTGGCGATTTGGGAAATTTTTGGGCGCGAAAAGTGTGATAATAAGCGAGGCATAAATTCGAGGAATTTGAGAGAAAAATTCAGGGATCGGCGTGCGTGAATCAAAATATGTGTTTAAGTGAAAATTGGGAAATTTTATTAAAATTTTGAGAATTTTTTGCCATGTGCTTGCAAGGATGTCACGAGAAATTGGCGGTGTTAGAGAAGAGACAAATCCGTTGAAATCAGCGGAAAACATTTTTAAATAAATTAAATCATAAGTTATTTAATTTAATGTGATAATAATTTGTGTATTATATTTGATTGCCTGATATTCTAATGGATTTTTGTGGATTTTCCATTATAGATCAGCGGAGAGTAAAATTTTGGCGGTGAAAAATTTGGCGGTAAAGTTTTGGCGCGTTTTCCCAACAGAAAAGTATTTGGAATTGTAAATATTCTGATTGTTTAAAAATGAATATTTTTAAAATTTTTGACATAATTTTTAATTTGTGTGTGAAATTAATTGCTGAGAGAAATTGAAATGATTTTTCACTTTCCAGAAAAATTTCTTTAAAAATTTTCCGTTATTGAAACCTGTAAAGTGGAAAGAGATTTAAATTACTAATTGCAAAATTTAAGTGGATTGGTAGTCAATAGTGAGGTGAATAAATATTATCAATTAAAAATTCAACGAGTTAATTTTTACAAAAGATTCGAAATTTTTCGTCAACACGTGCACGGAAATGATTTCGTGGACATTTTTAAATTTTGTTCGATCAGCGGTATCATAGAAATTTACGAATATTATGTGGATAGGGGAAATTAATTTCAATTATTAAAATCTTCCTAATCATTTCGTGAGTGGAAACCGTGTAGGTTAAGAAAATATTTATTTTTCGAGTTTTTGAGAATAGTAAATTGTTGAATTTTGTTAAAATTTTTTTGTGGTTAATTGGGGAAAACTTATAAGAGTTTTTTTTACTAATTTTTAAATTTTGTGAGAATTAAAATTGAATTTTAGAGAGCAATATCGTGAATCAATTTGGTGAATCGGTCAAATTTGAAAAAAAGTATTAATTCAAATTTTTAATGGAATTTCTTGAGAATTTTTGGAATTTCGAGACATGTAGTCGGAAGTGACGTTTTTCTCGGTTTGTAAAAGTGATGAAAATTAACCGTGGAGATCAGCGGGGATAAAATTGTTAAATTTTATTCAATTTTGTGATTTTAATACGGCATTGAAATTTTATAAATTTTAATTTAAAATTTTCATCAATTTAATATTGATTGTGAGAAAGTGTTTCTTTTAAACGTGTTCCGGCGTGAGTCCCAAGGAAGTTAACAATTCGAAATTTTGTTTGAATTGATTATCTTACAAATTTTATATTAATGCTGCGACGGTTAAATAATTACTGAGAAGTTTTAAATTTCGGTAAATGAATTCGACCTATGGTTATTCATGGTTGATTTTGAAAATTTTTTTATTAGCGTGGTTGTCAATTTAATAGTTGGTGATTGATGGTTATGGACTTGCACAAATTATTGGAATTGATTATTGTATAATTTCTTAATATTTTCTTTCAGCAGTACTGTTATTGAAATTATTTATGATTTTATAGTTTAACAAATGGTTAAAGTTTATATTTTTACCAATTGATAATTTATGCAAATATTTTTTTTATTGTGTCATATTTTTTATTGTTGCAATTGTGTATTATTTTATTTGAATTGATTTACCAAGTGATTTTTTATTGTTATTTGTGTATTTATGATTTTATAATTTGACCGATCAGCGGAGAAATTAGTGAAAATTTAAAAATCAATTTTGGGATTTAACGGTATTAAAAATGGCGGTTTACCAGAACCAGTCGTTGACAATGTGAAAAAATCGGAGTCGTTTTTCTTCATCGAGTGAATCGGATTCAGAGAGTAAAACTAGTCCTGTTCGAGTAAGGCCTAGAAATCGAAATGATTTTCAGATGGATAATAGTTATGTGGTGACAAAAATGTTAAAAGATTGGGAAATAAAGTTTACGGGCAAAGAGGACGCGGATGATTTTATAGAACATTTACAAGATTGTAAAGAGTGTAATGAGATCAGCGATCGAGAAATTTTGAAAGCTCTTCCTAGTGCATTAAGATCAACGGGAAATACGTGGTTTAGAACGAATTAACACAGAATACGGTCGTGGAGAAAATTTACAAAACTTTTCCTTCGAGAATTTTCGGTTTCGGTGGAAGACGATGACGTCATAGAGGAAATGAAATCCCGAACTCAGGCAAAGGGGTAGAAAATTTCTTCTTATTTCATGAGTCTTCGGGTCATCGAGGGACATCTGCGGTGTCCCATGTCGTCAACTCAATTCTTGAAAATCGCTCATAGAGGCTTAATGCCCGAATACCGTCGATATTTGAGTAATTTTGAGGTAAATTCGATCAGCGATTTTCAACGAGTTTTGAGAAAGTACAAAAAATTAAAAGAGCTGGACAAACGTTTTGTCCCACCGCCAACCAAGGATAAAATGCGTTTCCCTGTGGCTGCCGTTTCAGTATCAAGTAAAGGGTTAAAAGTTGACGCGCTATTAGACAATTCGTCATCAGATTCAACTGAAGGGATAAATGGGACAGTACCGGTGGGAACGGTGAAAAGGGGCGAATTCAATAGAAAGAAAATGGGATCAGTGGCTAAAAAGGGCAAGTTTAAAGTTGAAGGAATCGGGGTAAGGCCTAACACTACCGCTGGGACACAGGTGGGACAGGTGTTAGCATCGTCCCAAATACCAGTGCAAATTCCACAGGGATTCACTACACCTGTAAATTATGCGTGGGTGATGTCCCAGGGTGTCCCACCAAATTTTCCCCAGAATCTTTCCGGAAATTTTATTGAGAATCCAACGATGCGACGTCAAAATGGATTACGATCTTCTCCGATGGGACAAGTGGCGTCCCAGATTAATGGACAGGGCGATCAGCGGAAATTTCTCGGAGCATGTTACCACTGTCACGTAGTGGGACACAGCCCCTTTGAGTGACGTTATAGAGTATGTTTTTCTTGTAGAGGCCAAGGGCATTATTCGTCAGAGTGTCCCAAGAGGGGACAATGCCAAGATTTTATTTCTTGGCAGATTTGTAGTACGGGTGGGACAGTATTTAGTAACTGTCCCAATTGTGTAAAAGTGAGAGAGAGTTTGGGAAACGAGCAGCGAGAGGTGAGCAGACAATTTCTCTCCAAAGCCGAATTAACGACCGCCATTGAGACAGTGAGTGTCCCACAAAATGAGAAAGAGATATTTTGCAAAGTGAAATGTTTGGATTATTTCATTTACAATTATGAGAGTATTTCTTTAAAATTCAGTGTTGATTCTGATGATCCATATAACTCAACTGGGACAGTGCCAGTTGTGGGTCAACGTAAAAATCTGGAAACAGATCAGCGGGATCATCAGGAGATTTCTGGAGAGGAAATGAGCCTGGTTAATCGACTGGAAAATAATTCGTGTCCCAGTTCACATGTCAAATGGACAGTTACTGGTGGGACAGAAGGTTTTCCGATTCAGGTCATAAATTCAGAAGTGGTTGGGGATAAAAATTCAAGTGGGAATTTGTGTGAGAGTGTACGAGACAACACTATCAACTGAGACAAAGTGTTTCAGGAGTGTAATAGTGTGTCCCAATGGTGACACAGAGTGTCCAAGCTATGAGAAAGAGTGCCTCATTAATCAGACAGGGTGTCCCATCGGAATTTCACAGTGTCCCAGAACAGAGACACAGTGTTCAGCTGACAATTCTGTGGATATTGATTTAAAGAGAAAGTGTCCCAGCACGGAGACACGTTATTTAGAGGATGAGAGAGAGTGTGTAGTAATTTAGAGAGAGAGTGTCCCAGTGATGGAACACATAATATTGAAAGTGGGACAAAGTGTTCTGAAGTGGATTCAGTACGCATAGTCTAGGGGAGGGGAAAAGTTACACAGGGTGTAACTGAAAACAATGAGAGTGAGAAATTTGTAAACCTTGCTATTTTTGATTCAGGATTTTGTATTAAACTTGGTGTTTTTCAGAATTCAGATCAGCGTAAAAATCTAGGACATGAAGAACGAAAGTGGTTAGCTCAGAGCAGAGAGTATGTTCATTTCACAGAACAGTCTCCCTTTGAGATATTGGTGCCTACTAATTGTAATGTGTTTACCACTGAGAAGAAAGTGACAGAAGATGTAGTGGAAATGGAGATGGAAAATTTGGAATGGGATATGTGATGGAAGTGGAGATGGAAAAATTTAATTTGGGGTTTTTGGAACTAGGGGATGTTCCTAGAAGTTATTCGAAAAATGAACAGTTTTTGAAGAGCAGGAATAAACGATTTAGTGAGTAATGGACGATCAGCGAGTAAAAAATAAAATTTTTTTTTGTGGATTTTAAGATTTATAGTTATGATAAATAAAGTAATGTGTTTAAAAGATCGGCGATGTTTCTAAAGAATACATCGGCCTAGGGGAGTGGTTTGTGACGATGCAAATCGTCAACATTTATATTTTTTTTGTCTTTCCCTAGAGATCTTGAATTTATATCATTTTGGAGTAGGGGAAGACTGAGGCTAAACCGAACATGGGGCTAAACCGGACAAGTCAAATATCTCTAAATCTGCGGAGTATTTCACACCGTTTAAACACTCTGTCAATGTGTTGGTATGTGAAGTATATACGTCATTAGGTTTTAATGGCATTTTATTACTTTAATTGAAGTAGTGGCCGTCTAAGTGTGAATAATCGTGTTTTTTCACCGAAAGTAAAATTTTTTTTTCTTATACTTTTTGGGTTTTTGACATTTTAAATAAAGTATATTTATTATTTGCTAACTGTTTTTTATAGCTCAAGGCATATAGAATTTAGTTAAAAAAAAGTTTTTTCTAATACTTTTAAAACAACTAAAGTATTGCGCCTTTATTATGAAATGACCGGGTGGGGCATAACCGGACGAATCAGAATTGCTGTATTGAATGTTGACGTTAAACTCACAGTGATTTTCTGTGAACCACTAAGAATATAATTTCTTAACAAAAGTGTTACATCGATCCAAGTAATGAGTCTGAAAAGAAGGAAAACTTTTTTAGCCTTTTTTGACATTTTTTGTTACTGAATTTTTCATACAGTTACTATCAGTCATTAATTTCAATAACATGTCTAAGAAAACAATATATTTTTAGTCCAGTCATCTTGTACTTTTAAACGGAAAAGTTCCTTACTTCTAGGTTTTTTTGCTTAAAGCCTTTATTTTTGAACCCAAAAAAAGACTTTAAATTTGCTACATCAATTTCGCTCGGGAACCCCAAAAATTTTTTTGAAAAAGATGTAAAATTTCAAAAAATTGGGTATACAAGTTTCCTAGTGCGTTTGATGAAAAAAATTGTTCAGAGTGAAAATAAAGTGTATAAAATTTCCATTAATTTAAAAAAAAAAAAACGTTCTAAGTTAATTAGGTAAAAAGTTATAACCGTTCAAAAAAACTCGATTTTTTCGATTTTTCACTAAAAAACGTACTTTTTAGTTTTTTACCAATTGTGCGGTTCCCAGTTATTTTAAGCAAAAGTGATCAACAGATGAGTTAAAGTAGACTAAAATACCTTTCATTTACCATAAAGGAGAACGTTATAGCTTAATTAGGTCCAAAGTTAGTATCTTCCAAATATACCCTGTTTTTGACTATTTTTGCCATTTTGACAGTTTTTTAAACATAACTTATTTTTTTGGGATTGTTTATCACACTAACACCAAAAGTTAGACTTTACAGGTTGTTTGGAAGCTTTTAAGAGCTGATTTTTTTGCCTAGGCCGTAATGTAAAACTGATTTACTGATGTCGCAAACTGATTGGTTAACGCCGGTCTGCAGACCTCTACATTATGGTACAGCAGTCAGAGTATCACGGAATTACCTATTTAAATGTTTCACACATATTTCTTTTTAAATATGGGTTTCTTTGGCTGAAAGGTTTTTGTTTTTGTAGAAAAATACAGCGACTAAAAATGATCTACGAGAGCATGACAAGCACTTTAAGATTTTATGCCCTTGGGGGTAAAATGCCTCTGGAGATGAAATACCTCCGGGGGCAACTTGCTCAGAGGGGAAATAAAACTAAAAAATTAATTATTTTCAACAACTAACCTGCCTAAGAATAATGTTTAAATACCCTCATCAAATGGGGTGACTTTCCCCTTGGGGGAACGGGGAGGTAAAACAAAATTCATAAAATATTTTTGGTTGAAAAAAATGTGCCTAAGGATGACGCCCCCAGAAGGTTTTTACCATCCCTCCACCTGGGGTATAACCTTCCCCTCGTTGGGGGGGGGGGGGGGGTGGCTAAAATTGAAATTATATAAAAAGTTTTAATTTCTCACTTATTTTGACTTCATAAGAATTAAAGAATACTGTCGCCTAATTCTGTTTCATCTAATGTCTACTCATAAGATTTAAAACATTATAACTGATCCCATATTCAATTTAGTCCCCCCCCCCAAGTGGGGAAGGTGCTCCAGATGGAGGGATGGTGAGAACCTCCTGTGGGCGTCATCCTTAGGGGGCATTATTTTTCAACCAAAAAGATTTTATGAATTTTGTCCAACCCCCCAGGGGGAAAGTCACCCCATTTGATGGGGGTGTTTAAACATTACCCTCAGGCAGGATTGTTGTTGAAAATAATTAATTTTTTTATTTTTATTTCCCCTCGGAGCAAGTTTCCCCCCTGGGGTATTTTATCTCCAGAGGCATTTTACCCCCAGAGGCATAAAATCTTAAAGTGCTTGTGATGCCCTCGTAGATTATTTTTAGTCGCTGTATTTTTCTACAAAAATAATTTTTTTAATTTTTAGGTTTAAATTTTTATCCTTCTCGCCCCCTCCCCACCTGGGGGCATATGTCCCGTACCCCTATAAACCACAACTAAATTTTTGTTAAACCTTTCAGCCAAAGAAACCCATATTTAAAAAGAAATATGTGTGAAACATTTAAATAAGTAACTCCGTGATGCTCTGACTGCTGTACCATAATGTAGAGGTCTGCAGACCGGCGTTAACCAATCAGATTGCGACATCGGTAAATCAGTTTTACATTACGGCCTAGGCAAAAAAATCAGCTCTTAAAAGCTTCCAAACTACCTGTAAAGTCTAACTTCTGGTGTTAGTGTGATAAACAATCCCAAAAAAATAAGTTATGTTTAAAAAACTGTCAAAATGTCAAAAATAGTCAAAAACAGGGTATATTCCCTTCATCGTAAATGAAAGATATTTTAGTCTATTTTTACTCATCTGTTGATCACTTTTGCTTAAAATAAGTAGGAAACGCACAATTGGTAAAAAACTAAAAAGTACGTTTTTTTAGTGAAAAATCAAAAACAATCGGGTTTTTTTGAACTGCTATAACTTTTTACCTAACTAACGTAGGACGTTTAATTTTTTTTTAAATTAATGGAAATTTTATACACTTTATTTTCACTCTGAACAATTTTTTTCATCAAACGCACTGGAAAACTTGTATACCCAATTTTTTGAAATTTTACACCTTTTTCAAAAAAATTTTTGGGGTTCCCGAGCGAAATTGATATAGCAAATTTAAAGTCTTTTTTTAGGTGCTAAAATAAAGGGTTTAAGCAAAAAACCGAGAAGTAAGGGACTTTTCCGTCAAACACCCTTTTTTCTGACTAGATGGCTGGACTATTTGTATTAAATAAGTTAAATGTGTATCAGTAAAGACTCTTATTGAATTTTGAAATTGAAAAAATGCATATTTGTTGTTCAACTTTGGCTAAATTTGAAGTGTCCGACTTAGCCCCATACGGTGTCCGGTTTAACCCCACCATTTCTGGAATTTTCGTTTTCGAGGTTGTCATATTCAAAGTGACTTACCAACAAAACTATCTATTATTTTATAAATGGAACAACTGTATTTTTTAGTTGAAGGGACAAACTTTAAAATGGTATATTACGCTTTGGCAAAAAATATGTCTTTATATGGTTTTTTTTGCAAAAGACCAAATCCGTCCGTTTAGGCCCCATCTCCCCTAATTTATTGAAAGGGCCCGTGGTTGCATTATGAGATACGAGCCTGAGTGCCGAGTATCGATTTTCTGATCGATCCGTATCTCTCGTCTTTTCTCTAGGTCAGCGGAAGGATCCGAATTTTTCTTTTAGGTGACGCCTTACTTTAGGTGCAATCGAGAGGGTGTAGCATTTCTTAGCGGCTGAGGAAATGAGACACAACGAGGAAGAAGAAGACGTGGAAAGGGAAGGATCGCGGAAAAGAGGATCTACCGGTCGATTGGGGTTTGCCATGTGCTCGTTTTTTATTCACGTGTGATCCCCGAATTAGTGGAGCTGTTCCAGAGATTCCTGGACTTAAATTTTGAGTGCGGTTTTTGTAACGTGGAACTCTTTATATTCAGAACGGACTTAGAGTGTAGAGTCAAAGTGTCGAGTCAGTTGTGTCAAAAATTTTTAATATTTTATTTGACTTTGTGAAGTCCCAGGAGTCCTGGAATAATTGGTTAGCGGTTCGCTGGTTGGTCTTGGGTTCTATTTGGTTTTGTGGAAAGAGGTAAGACTTTGAGTTTGGATTCTTCGAGAATTTTGTTTGTCTCAACGTCGGCATTGCGGCGTTAAATCTCAGCAGAATCTCCCTTTTTGGTTTTTGTGTTTATGTCAGCACGGAGAGGTTCCGGTGTTGTAAAATTAGTTATATAAATTAAATATTGAGTCAATGCATATCACTTTGGTTAATCGATCTAATCTCTTTATTTTAATATATATAAATATATATTCGACGATTGATCACAGTTTTCCAATATTTTTTAAGGCTTTTTAAATGCCGTCTTTATAATTAATTTCTATTTTTTGGTAGACTTATATTTGTTAAATTAAATATATTTAATTCGGTTGATATAAAAATCCCTTAAAATTTTAAGCGTAGAAGTTTAAATTGAATGATATTTAGATTTTTGGAAATTAAGATTTTAAATTGTTTCAAATAATTCTTAGGAAAGAAAGTCTGCATCAATAAAAAATTTAGAATCGGCAAATTCAAGTATTAATTAAGGGACGTATGATTAAGTTCTAAAATTAATTATTTAGAATTTTCACGTCATAGAATTTCATGAGGTAGAATTTTCTTGTAGCCGAAATTTCACATTTTCGAATTTATTTTCAATCGAATTGAAATGAATTCGAATTTTTACCTGATAGAATTTTTAGGTCGCCAAATTCATATTTAACAGAAATTTTATTTTAAAAAATCTTAATTTAAACGAATTTTAATTTAGAAGAATTATAATTTTAAGGGGTAACATCATTCAAATATTTTCAACATTTGAAAACTGACATCGGATTTGTAATGAGTAACCTTGAAAACCCCCGAGTAGTAATTTTTGTGAATTTAGATTCACTTTTTACACTTGTAACATCTGTTTTCATAATTGTAAGTTTTAAACTCGCTTTTATAAAAACTAGATTTTTCAAACTGTCCGAAAGGATTTTTCCCACAGTTTTTGACGGATTTAATTCAAATTTGTACTGTAGCTTTAAGACATTATTCTTTAGAGAAGTACATAGGATTTTTTAAATTGCTTAATGCGTTTTCGTTCTAGAACTATTTTTTCCATGATTTTTTACGAAAAATGTCATTTTTGTCATAAAAATCAGGTCATTATGCAAAAAAATTATATTTTTGAAATATCCTATGTACTTCTCTAGTAAATGTCATCCTCTTTTATAATTCATTTGAATTTTTTGTCTAGGTACTTCTGGAAGGTAGAAAAGCTTCCGGCCGCAAAGCTTGTTTTAAAAAACGTGATCTGAGTTGAATTGCTGTAAAGGCGACATTTTATAAATAACAATTTTTTTGTTTCTTTTTAAATTTAGTTTAATACATGTGTTTAACGTTAAAGAAAACCCAACATCATTATACTGTACCGTTTTCTTAAAATCATTGATTGAAATAGACTCTATTTTTTATGGGCTCTTGGTGATGTTATCCCTTAAGGACGTTGGAACCCGAAAGCTGACAGTGGCGTAGAAACACTTTTTCCTCCTTTCCTCAAAAATTCCCCTTCTATGAATTTTTTTTAAAAACACTTGACACTTTTTCAAAAAAAGGGCTATGGTAGACAAAAGTATTTGAGATAAAGAATTTTTTAAACATTTGTTTTATGCAAACAAATGTGCCTACGAGCGTCAAAATTAACTCTCGTTTTGACAGTGCAAGATTATTCGTAAAAGATGGCAGCCGCCATCTCACTTTAGGCGCATGTCACGTAAGCCCGTGCCCAGCTGACGGCGGCGGCCATATTTACGGAAAATCTTGCAATGTCAAAATAGTCCAGTCATTTGGTACTTTTAGACGGAAAAGTCCCTTACTTCTCGGTTTTTTTGCTTAAACCCTTTATTTTTGCACCAAAAAAAGACTTTAAATTTGCTACATCAATTTCGCTCGGGAACCCCAAAAATTTTTTTGAAAAAGGTGTAAAATTTCAAAAAATTGGGTATACCAGTTTTCCAGTGCGTTTGATGAAAAGAATTGTTCAGAGTGGAAACAAAGTGTATAAAATTTCCATTAATTTAAAAAAAAAATTAAAAGTCCTACGTTCGTTAGGTAAAAAGTTATAGTTGTTCAAAAAAACCCGATTGTTTTTGATTTTTCACTAAAAAAACGTACTTTTTAGTTTTTTACCAATTGTGCGTTTCCCACTTATTTTAAGCAAAAGTGATCAACAGATGAGTTAAAATAGACTAAAATACCTTTCATTTACGATGAAGGAGAACGTTATAACTTAATTAGGTCCAAAGTTAGTATCTTCCAAATATACCCTGTTTTTGACTATTTTTGCCATTTTGACAGTTTTTTAAACATAACTTATTTTTTTGGTATTTTCTATCACACTAACACCAAATGTTAGACTTTACAGGTTGTTTGGAAGCGTTTAAGAGCTGATTTTTTTGCCTAGGCCGTAATGTAAAACTGATTTACCGATGTCGCAATCTGATTGGTTAACGCCGGTCTGCAGACCTCTACATTATGGTACAGCAGTCAGAGCATCTCAGAGTTACCTATTTAAATGTTTCGCACATATTTCTTTTTAAATATGGGTTTCTTTGGCTGAAAGGTTTAACAAAAATCCCGTTGTAATTTATGGTGGTACGGGAGAAATGCCCTCAGGTGGGGGGGAGAGGAGGATAAAATGTAAACCAAAAATATAAAAAAATTATTTTTGTAGAAAAATACAGCAACTAAAAATGATCTACGAGAGCATCACAAGCACTTTAAGATGTTATGCCCCTGGGGGTAAAATGCCTCTGGAGATGAAATACCCCAGGGGGCAACTTGCTCCGAGGGGAAATAAAAATAAAAAAAATTAATTATTTTCAACAACAATCCTGCCTAAGGGTAATGTTTAAATACTCCCATCAAATGGGGTGACTTTCCCCCGGGGCGGGGGGGTTGGACAAAATTCATAAAATCTTTTTGGTTGAAAAATAATGCCCCCTAAGGATGACGCCCCCAGGAGGTTCTCACTATCCCTCCACCTGGGGCATAACCTTCCCCACGTGGGGGGACTAAAACTGAAATTATATATTATATAAATATATAATATATATTATATAAATTATACATATATATATTATTATATATGTCGTCTAATTGTGTTCCATCTAATGTCTACTCATAAGATTTATGAACATTATAACTGATCCCATATTCAATTTAGTCCCCCCCCCTCAAAGTGGGGAAGGTGCTCCAGATGGAGGGATGGTGAGAACCTCCTGTGGGCGTCATCCTTAGGGGGCATTATTTTTCAACCAAAAAGATTTTATGAATTTTGTCCAACCCCCCCGGGGGAAAGTCACCCCATTTGATGGGGGTATTTAAACATTACCCTCAGGCAGGATTGTTGTTAAAAATAATTAATTTTTTTTATTTTTATTTCCCCTCGGAGCAAGTTTCCCCCCGGGGGTATTTTATCTCCAGAGGCATTTTACCCCCAGGGGCATAACATCTTAAAGTGCTTGTGATGCTCTCGTAGATCATTTTTAGTTGCTGTTTTTTTCTACAAAAATAATTTTTTTATATTTTTGGTTTACATTTTATCCTCCTCTCCCCCCCCCCCCTCCCACCTGAGGGCATTTCTCCCGTACCACCATAAATTACAACGGGATTTTTGTTAAACCTTTCAGCCAAAGAAACCTATATTTAAAAAGAAATATGTGCGAAACATTTAAATCGGTAACTCTGAGATGCTCTGACTGCTGTACCATAATGTAGAGGTCTGCAGACCGGCGTTAGCCAATCAGAATGCGACATCAGTAAATCAGATTTACATTACGGTCTAGGCAAAAAAATCAGCTCTTAAAGGCTTCCAAACAACCTGTAAAGCCTAACATTTGGTGTTAGTGTGATAGAAAATACCAAAAAAATAAGTTATGTTTAAAAAACTGTCAAAATGGCAAAAATAGTCAAAAACAGGGTATATTTGGAAGATACTAACTTTGGACCTAATTAAGTTATAACGTTCTCCTTCATCGTAAATGAAAGGTATTTTAGTCTATTTTAACTCATCTGTTGATCACTTTTGCTTAAAATAAGTAGGAAACGCACAATTGGTAAAAAACTAAAAAGTACGTTTTTTTAGTGAAAAATCAAAAACAATCGGGTTTTTTTGAACGGCTATAACTTTTTACCTAACTAACGTAGGACGTTTAATTTTTTTTTAAATTAATGGAAATTTTATACACTTTGTTTCCACTCTGAACAATTTTTTTCATCAAACGCACTGGAAAACTGGTATACCCAATTTTTTGAAATTTTTGACCTTTTTCAAAAAAATTTTTGGGGTTCCCGAGCGAAATTGATGTAGCAAATTTAAAGTCTTTTTTTGGGTGCAAAAATAAAGGGTTTAAGCAAAAAAACCGAGAAATAAGGGACTTTTCCGTCAAACACCCTTTTTTCTGACCAGATGACTGGACTAAAACGGGAGTTAATTTTGACGCTCGTAGGCACATTTGTTTGCATAAAACAAATGTTTAAAAAATTCCTTATCTCAAATACTTTTGTCTACCATAGCCCTTTTTTTTTTGAAAAAGTGTCCATTTAAAAATTCGATTAACTTAAAATTCTTTTAAATGAAAATTCTTCTAAATTAAAATTCGTTTAAATTAAGATTTTTTAAAATGAAAATTCTGTTAAATATGAATTTGGTGACCTAAATATTCTATTAGGTAAAAATTCAAATTCATTTTAATTCGATTGAAAATAAATTCCAAAATGTAAAATTTCGGCTACAAGAAAATTCTACCTCATGGAATTCTATGAAATGAAAATTCTAAATAATTAATTTTAGAACTTAATAATGCGTCCCTTAATTAATTAATATTTGAATAAAATTTGGGTATGGAATTTTTTACATTTCAGGGAGGGTGTTAAACAAAATTTTGGGTCTAAAGACCTCTTTTTCAATAGAATTTTTCGATTTTGGAGGGGGTTTGAACCCTCAAACCCCCCCCTGGCTATGCCCCTGAAAAATCATGTTATAATTGGAAAAAACAAGCACTGTTTTCAAATATTTTTTAAGATTTTTAAATGCCTTTTTTAATCATATTCTTTTTTTTTTTTTTTAATTTGAAGCTTTCTTCCCTATTTTAAATAACAATAAGTACCAAATTAAATTTTTCCAAATAAATGTTGTATTTTTTATCTCAAAATGCTTATTTTTTATTGGTAAATTATTAAACTTATTTAATTTCTAATATTATTATAGGTTTCAAATAAGGATTAATTATAATTTTAATCAGTTCAATTGTAAAAACGGAAAATAAGATTGACTGAAATATAATTTTCACTATATTATAAATTTGCCAAGCCCGTCAGGCTGAAAATTCATTAAAATCAAGATCAAGATCCCAACATTTTCACAAAAAAAGCGCTTATCACAAAAATCAAATACTTAAAATAACTTCATAAAATCAAAGAAAAATAACTATTTATTAATAGAAGTTTTAGAGTAAACTAATTAAAATTTGAAATAATTTAAATTCATATTGTTAGCTATTTCTAGGGTTCCGTACACCTTCGGTGTTCGGCGGAACTCTTTTAGCGAGACTCGTGCGTCCGTAGCCAAAAACCATTCCTCCCCCCCCCCCCTTAACATCTAAACTATTTGACCTAGAGGGCTGAAATTTGGTACACTTATGTATTTTCACGTGTAGATTGCACGAAAAATATAGAGAACATGATTCAAGGTGATGTTCATAGCGTTGTCAAGGAAATAACAACTTTTTTTTAGCAAAAATGCATTAAAATGGACCATTCCCCCCCCCCATAACTTCTAAACTATTTGACCTAGAGGTCCGAAATTTGGTACACATATGTATTTTCACGTGAAGATTACACGAAAAATATAGAGAACATGATCTGAATTGATGGCCATAGCGTTGTCAAGGAGAAACTGCAAATTTCCGAAAAAAAAGTTTTTTTTCTCTAACTTTGCCATTATTTGAGCTAGAGGGCTAAAATTTGGTACACTCGTGTATTTTTGCATGCATATTATGGAAAAATTATGTTTGGAAATAAAATTAAATATTATGAGGTCACAAAAAAAAAATTCAAAAAATCACCAAAAAGAGGTTTAGACCCCTATGCTAGAGCTCACCCTAATTGTCCTACAGTACCCCTCAAACCAATAAAATTTTTATTTGTATACCCAGAATTTAAAAACACGATATAAAACGCAATTGAAAATTGTTATCGCTTTTTTTTCAAAAAAATTGAAAAATTATGAAAAAAAAAAAAAAAATTTAATCTTATACAAGGCTTGATCAAGGCTGCCACAGGACCTATAATCAAGACTGTTATAAGCCCTGAAACCCTATAAAAATTTCAGGTCCTCCCCCTAAAAAATTTTTTTTGATTTTTATGTTATTTATTTAAAATTCAAGCCTGTACCCTTAAGCAAAAGTTTCATGTACTTGAAGGTAGAAGTATTTTCATAATTTCAATGATATTTATAATAATTCCTTGTTGCAAAAAGTTTAAATTATTAATTATAGAAATGAAACAACTTCAACTTACAAATTCCTGTGTGTAACAGTTCTTTTGTTGTGTAACAGAAGGTTAAAATAAAAAAAATGTAAAAGTAAACTATATAAAGGCAAATATGATTAAAACGCTACAGAGCACTACTTTTAGACTTACGAGAAAAATTTCTTTATTAATCAGTAACTGCATTGAAAGAAAAAAATCGAAAATCGAGACCTTCGGTTTTGAAAAAAGTCACTGTTTAGGCGTAAATTCAATTTTTCATGTATTTTTGTTGCAAATTAATTATTTTTTACTACACGTCTAAAAAATCTAAGAAAATCTGAACAAACTTTATGTAGGCCATTATTTTCAATTTACTAATAATAACGGAGAAAAACGAAGGTTAAAATGCTCTATTTCAAAAAACGTTAAATTTCAAAAATTCATAACTTTTGCAATTTTCATTCAATAAAAAAATAAAAAAATACGTGTTTCCTTATTTTTTATAGAGAATCAGAAAAAAATTATTCCAAGCAAAAAAAATTTTAAATGATAATGTCAGGTGGAATGCCCCCTATATGTTTTCGAAAGGTTTATTCCTGCTCTTTCACATGGTGAAAAAGTTTTTTTTTTTAAATCAAAATTTAACCCTTTTTTTTAAATAAAACATTTTTTTTACTTTTTTTTTAAAATGGACTCTTTTTTTTCTTTTTTTTTTGTATTAAAAGAAAGCTCAAGTTGTGTACTTTAAACATACCAAAATAACAAAATGACGTTTTTTGTTGTTTTCGAATTAATTATTAATTAATTAATAAAAATTTATAAAAATTGAAATATTTTACCAAAAAAATTAAGTTACGGCAATTCTAAATGCACCACTTTGTAGCTTATCAGAATGCGTATCCAACGAGCCATATATAAAGTATTTTGAATAATTTTATGATTTATAAATAAATGTGTATAAAAAATTAATTAACAAATAAATATCATCCATAAAAATAAAGGTAGAGTGTTAAATTTTTTTTGTTAGAACAGTTATTATTCATTTTTTAATAATTAAATATTATATTTTTTCATAATAATTCTTATAATTTAATGTTATAGGGTAACTGCCCCTGTCGTTGGCACCTTAAGGGAAATTCCAACTTTAAGAATTAAAATAGCACATAAAATTTTAGATAATGATATTCTCTTAGTGATATATGTTTTCACAATTTTATAAAGAAGATTATAACATATTGAATTTTCATTAAAACTTTATGAGAATTTAGAAATTATTAAAACTTTCGAAAAAGTCGAAATGCTTTAGTCGTTGGCACCCTAACCCCAGTCTTTGACACGTTAGGCCCAGTTGTTGGCACTCTACTTTTAAACACGTCATAATTTTCTAAAACATACACATAGTTTATTTAAAATCACGAAAGATTGATAAATAATGTTTAAATTATGTACAAAATTAAAAATTACTTTAATATTTTATGTACTAACGATGTAAAGCATAAACGAAATTTCCAAACCTCATTACATTTCAAACTGTTAAAGTGCCAACGACTGGGACACTGTTTTAACCTCTTTTGCCCAATTGTTGGCACCTTAACGAAATCATTTTAATTATTTCCCACGACACAAGTAATTACTTTTAAAATATTATATATTTATTGAAATGAAAAATTGCGGCAGAATTTAATAAGCCAATGCAAGACCAATTAAACATTACGTGATTTTTATAATTTAGAGAAAACTAAGAAAGGTGCCAACGACTGACGCAGTGCCAACGACTGCGGCAGTTACCCTATATATCGTTTTCAAAATTACAAAACTTTAAATTTTTTTATAATAATAAGTAAATATTTTTAATCCTAATATTTAATATTATGTGCATCATTTTTAAAACTCGATTTAATTACTTTCTGCTTCCTCTTGGAGAAAATATTTAACATTTTTTCATCCAAACTTAATTTATAGATGTTTGAACTTTAGTGCGCGTTTAATGTAGTGTTATGAATTTTGATATAAAAATGTCTTATTTACATTTTCAATGGTTGGAAATACTTTAGCTAGATATTATTTAATGTAGGATTGTAAAGACTTCCTAACAAAAAAAAATTTAACACTCTACCTTTATTTTTATGGATGATATTTATTTGTTAATTAATTTTTTATAAATATTTATTTATAAATCTTAAAATTATTCAAAATACTTCATATACGGCTCGTTTGATGCGCATTTTGATAAGCTTCAAAGTGGTGTATTCAGAATTGCCGTAACTTAATTTTTTTGGTAAAATATTTCAATTTTTATAAATTTTTATTAATTAATTAATTAATAATTCGAAAACAACAAAAAATGTCATTTTGTTCTTTTGGTATGTTTAAAGTATGTACACAACTTGAGCTTTCTTTTAATACAAAAAAAAAGAAAAAAAAAGAGTCCATTTAAAAATAAAAGTCAAAAAAATGTTTTATTTAAAAAAAAGGGTTAAATTTTGATTTAAAAAAAAAAACTTTTTCACCATGTGAAAAAGCAGGAAAAAACCTTTTGAAAACATATAGGTGAAATTTTTTTTCATTTCCTTATTTCGCCTCTACGATTTTTTGAAGAACTCAATGTTCTTACTTTACCCAAATCTTCAACCCCCTCCCCCCTCTACAATTTTAAATTAAATTGCATAATATTTGGTGGTTAAAGTACTTACGCATAGCACTAAAGTTTATGCAAATATTAGTCCGATCCAAGAACTTTTAATTTTGACGCTGGACACTTGAGAAAATTTGCCCCATATGTATATAACACACACACATATATATATATAACATATGTATAACATATATATATATATCTTTCTATATTATAAAAAGATATCGCCGCCGCTGCCTCTGCTGTTTCAAGATTTGACCCCCTACAGGGTTGCCACGTTTAATTTAGAGGCATGGGACAGTTTTGAGCCAGGCTTAAGCCAGGCTCGAGCCAGTCCACAGTGGGCCAGAAAGGGGCAATTTCTGACAAAAATTCATACCTCTAAAAGTACAAGAAATTTTTTAATTTCAATTACGCTATTTACTGTTTTTTGGGTCACTGATTACGAATCTGATATCAGATTTTTAAAATTCATAATGGCGGATCCAATATGGCGGACGACTTTTTTAATAAAATTATTAAAACTGCGTAAAACTGGTTACTCAAGGGTTTTTGGGGTCACTGATTACGAATCTGACATCAGATTTTTAAAATTCAAAATGGCGGATCCAATATGGCGGACAAAAATTCAAAAAATGAAGTTAAGGTCATGAAAATTACTATTCGGATGTTTTGGGGTCGCTGATTACGGATCTGACATTAGATTTTCAAAATTCAAAATGGCGGATTCAAAATGGGAACAACTTTTTAAAAATCAAGCTAAGTTGCTTAGATTTATTTATTCGGGGGTTTTTGGGGTCGCTGAATATGAATCTGAAATCGGATTTTAAAAATTCAAAATGTCGGATCCAATATTGCGGACCACTTTTTAAAAATTAAGCAAATTTGCTAAAACTGTTTTTTAATTTGACAAAATTATAATAGTAGCTCGATTCTTTTTAAATTCACTACTTTTAGCATTACCCAGAAACGACTACGTGAACGTAGTAGTTTTTCATTACCATTGATCCCCAACATTGGATCCGGCATTTTGAATGTTTAAAATCCGGCTTCAGATTAATATTCAGCGACCCCAAAAACCCCCGAGTTACAAGTTTCAAACGAAATAGATTATTTTTAAAAAAAAGTCGTCCATCATATTGGATCCGCCATTTTGAATTTTTCAAATCCGTCTTCAGATTCGTAATCAGCGACCCCAAAAAGCTTCTTGTACCAAGGGGGTTATAAATAATATAAATGATCCAAAAAAATTCAAGAATGGAAAAAAAAAATCGTGTTTTTTATTTTAAAACTGCCTGTAATTTGATTATTTATAAATATAATTAATTTTTTATTACAGAATCTGAAAGAGCAATTCTTGAGAAAACAGAAATGCCTATAGCCAACTTTATTTTAAAATGTTTGAATACGAATAAATGATGTCAAACTTTATTAAAAAATTCTGTACATCCCGGCGTTAATGGGTTAAGCAAACGATGCTAAAAAGAATTTATGTTTTCAATACTATATAAATAGTAATACTATATATAATATATATTAATATATATTAATGCTACATAAAAAGTAGACTGAAGACAACGCAACGCAAAGTATATATGTTATAATTTGTCCTTTCACGCACCGCGCTGTGCATCAGTAGTAGACGGCGCGGCGTTCTAGAACGTGCGCTTTGCTATGTAACAAGTGCTGCGCGCACACGTTTTGCTTGATTTCTCACGTAAATAAAAAAAAGCGCAAAAAGGCGCAAATTTTTCTTGTAGAATATATTTCAGAGAATAGATCCACGTAAATTAAAACTCAATATCTGGTGGAGCTTAGGGGAGCCATAATTTGAAAATATGTGCAACATTAAAAATCACGTTCACTTTTGGAAAATATAATAGTAAAAAATATATTTACGACTATTTTAAAAATTATAAACTATTATTTTAGACTTACATAACATTGTTAATTGTAGTAAAAATAAAACACTTTATATTATAGAGAAATAAAAATTTATTGATAATAAAAAAAAAAAAATTAACTTAACCTGCGCAAAATTTGCAAATACATCTCCTTGTCGACAACGTGTTTTTTAACTAAATGGTTTGGAACTTTAGTAAATACTAGTTGAATATGCCTTTATTAAGGACAACTAATTATGTTTTTGAAATTCCGAACAGTGTTTTTTGCCAAATTTTGGTCCTTCCTGGCCCACTGTGCAGTCTTGAGTTAGACTTGAGCCAGTCTTAAGCCAGACCTGGTCCAGTCTTGAGTTAGTCTTAAGCCAGTTTTGATTCAGTCTTAAGCCAGGCCTGGGCCAGTCTTGAGTTAGACTTGAGCCAGTCTTAAGCCAGACCTGGGCTAGTCTTGAGTTAGATTTGAGCTAGTTTTGGGACAGTCTAAAGTGAGCTCAAGACTGGCCTAGGCCAGCTTTATGCCAGTCGTGGGTCCAGGTTTGGGTCCAGGCCAAAAATCTCTCTAAATATAATTTTGGAGTGAAGATTATTTTAAAATAATCTAAATCTTATGCATAAAAAAAATGATTTAAAAACAATAATTTTAGAAATATTATGTATAATAAATAAAGAAGGTATTTAAAAAATTAATGTTTTTCAATGAACTAACATACATATCAAAGAATTTGGCTAAAAACCAATCTATAAAGAGTATTATTAAATTAAAATAAAGATAAATCTATTTACAATTTAAACTTTTTGATATAAGTTCAATATATTAGCATTTATTTTTATATAAAAATATACCTCAGATAAAAATTAATTGTAATAGTTAAGTATATAAGTATACCTATTTTAATTAGAGAATCTAAATTTCAATGAATAGTTATTTATGTATTTTAATACAATAATATATATGAATATTTATTTTAAAATTTAAAAGTGAAAATTTAATTAAAACTTAAATTAAAGAAGGTTAAAGTTAAAAGTAGGGGGTTGGCGCGCGAAGCCCCCCTAGTATAATAATAATAATAAATAAGGAAATGTCATCAATTTATATGTCATTGAAAAGAAAGCAAGCACCACTTTTATATATTTTATAAAAGAGAGAGAGAGAGAGAGAGACTTCAAATTTGTATTTTGTGAATCAGAAAGCCTCTGAGTAACGAGATGGAAGCAAATTTTCTTTAATTCTTAAGAAATTTTTAAAGATTATATGCCATATTGTAGCCTCCATTTTGAATGTTAAAAATCTGATTTTAGACTCGTATACAGCGGACTCAGAAACCTTTCTTCACAAAATTTCTTCAATCCATTTAATTTTTTACATTACTACGTTTGAAATGGTTGATTTTTTAACTTCTGTGATACATTATTATTCAAATGGTTTAAGTATCATATACCTACTACGAAGTTTTTTAAAGTTTTTGCATCTTTTAATACATCAGTATACTTAAAGTAACTTTTTTCTTACATTTGCCTTAAAAATAATGTTGTTTTTAATTACCCCAAAATTTGTCAATTTTGTCAAAATTTCCGAGTAATGAATAACAGCAGTTTCTGATCAATCAAGGTCACCTATATATTCTGCTAACCAATAAAACTATTCTAAGGAAGTGACGTAACAAGTTAATCCGAAGGAAAACCAAAAGTCTTTCCTTTTAAAACAAGAAATTTGCATTGTTGGTGAAAATTAGGAATTCTGTTTTTTATTGCCACAACTGACCCTAAAAGAGACCAATTAAAATTAGAGTTAATTTTCATGAGAATCAATTTAACTGCATTAACAGAAAATAAAATTAATAAAAAATAGAGTTTACTCTAAAATAATAAACTGACATTTCGATAAACTAAAATTTTAGTGAATTAAAATTTAATTCTATCAATTCAAAAATGACATAAAATATTCATGCGTAGAAGTTTAAATTGATTGATATTTAGATCATGAGAAATTCAGATCTTTAAAATTTTGACTTTGTTAATAGCGAATCAGACGACTCATTGTTCATAAGTACGTTTGTTATAGAGGAGAGGACAGTCTACCAGAAGCTTTTATCACTTGATGCGTCTAAGGGTGCAGCGCCGGACTATATTCCCCCTATTTTATTAAAGTCTTGCTGCTCATCATTTTTTTTACTGCTTTCTATAATTTTTAATAAGTCGCTAAATTCAGGATCTTTCCCATTTGAATGGAAGAAGGGGATAGTTCTTCCAATACACAAAAGTGGCTCAAAATCTGACGTTTCTAACTACAGGCCAATAACAATACTTAATTCAGTTTCTAAAATTTTTGAGAGCATAATACACGAAGCCCTCAGCAAAACATTATCTAGCTTTATTATTGATGAGCAGCATGGTTTTTTCAGAGGCCGTTCTGTCGAGACCAATCTCTCTGTATTTACTGATTTTGTGTCAGACTTCCTGGAGGGGGGTGACCAGGTCGATGTGGTCTACACTGATTTCTCCAAGGCATTCGACAGAGTGGACCACGATGTTTTGATGGCGAAGCTGGTGAATGCAACTACGCACGGTTGTACAAAAAGCCTAATTTCTCGGGATCTAATAAAGTCTCCATTAATTTTTTTTTTAAATTAAAAGTAAATTCATAAGGAATTTAAAAATATTAATAAAATTTCTGTCATAGAAGAGAAAGTGAATAAAAAAATGAATTAAAAATTGTTTCTACCACACATGCACGAAAACCTCGTGTTTTCGTTCGCCTTAAGCGGGGAAGAACTCACAGTTTTTAGGTCAGTGAAGGTTAGAGGTAAAAAAAACTTCCGAACAGTGAAAAAACGCCGCAATGCGCCTGCGCGATGAGAGTTTTTTTTCACTGTTCGGAAGTTTTTTTACCTCTAACGTCACTAACCCGAAAACTGCGAGTGCTGACACGCTAACGCGAACGAAACACGAGATTTTCGTACATATGTGATAGAAAATAGCATATGCACCTCGGGAGGCCGTTTTTTTGTCTCGTACAATGTTCGAAGAACGAGTGTAGCACTCGCTACGCTCGTGCTACACTCGTTCTTCGAACATTTGTGCTTGACAAAAAAAACACGGACTTCCCTCCCTTGATGCATAATATACTATTTTTCCTTTTTTTACATGAAAAAATTGTACAAAAAGTCTAATATCTCGGAACCTAATAAAGTCTCCATTAATTTTTTTTTTAAATTAAAGGTAAATTCATAAGGAATTTAAAAATATTAATAAAATTTCTGTCAGAGAGGAGTAAGTAAATAAAAAATTGAGTTAAATATTGGTTTTTAATTTTTTTAACATGAAAAAATTGTACAGAAAGTCTAATATCTCGGGACCTAATAAAGTCTCCATCAATTTTTTTTTAAATTAAAGGTAAATTCATAAGGAATTTGAAAATATTAATAAAATTTCTGTCAGAGAGGAGTAAGTAAATAAAAAATTGAGTTAAAAATTGTTTTTTAATTTTTTTACATGAAAAATTTTTTTTTTTATTGACTTTATTTTCATTTAAAAGTACATATTTTTAACTAAAACATGTGTAAGTTTCATCAAAATATCTTTATAATATTTTGAGATATTAACAATTTTGTTAAATTAATGTTGATATTCAAAATGGCGTATCTTCTAAAATTTTGAATTTTTTTAAAAATCATTTGGAGGGAAAAAGTTTCTCATATAGCAGTATAATACCACGAAGTTTCAAGAAAATCGATGAACCCTTTGACAACTCTGATATTTCTGACGTGAAAAGGCCCGTATTCTCTGTGAAACGGACCCCCCCCCCCCCCCATCTGCCCAGAAAGGATTTTTAAAATAAATGACCGTTCTTTTAAAAAAATTACAGCTTGGAATATGTAGTTACCTTTGCCGTATGGCTTTTTTTATTAAAATTTTTTTTAAGGTAGTATAGTGTAATAAATAAACGAAAAGCTAATTAACAAAATGAAAAGATTGTTTAAATTTTTTTAATTCGATCTGATTTGCTTCAAACTTTTTACTCGAGGGTTTTTGGGGACGCTGCACAGCGGGTCTTAATTGACTTCAACCCAAAAGTGCTTGCCCAGCTCAGTTCTTTCTTCATTTAGCTTCTGGGATGTCTCCTGATGATTTTAAGCAAGAAATGAAAAAAATCGGTTGGGCCGTTTTTGAAAAAACTGATTTTTTGAATTTTTTAAAGAGGTTAATTAACATATTTTTACCAAAATGAGTGCAAATAATAGCTATATTGACTTGAGTCATTTAAAATGGTATCAGAAGATAGGTCCTAGGTGCTGAGTATCTTTGAGTAACTTTACACCAGAAAAGTTAATGAAAAACCGTGAAAAATCGGTAATAAAATGAGTTTTTGCAATATTACTCTCTTCTAGTAGATATAAACCTTAAATGACTAATAGAAGAATTAAAGAGTATAAAATTTTGAAGAAAACAAAAAAAATAGAGTGCTTCATCTTTAAAACTTTCGGATTTATGAGCTTCTAAAGTCAGATTTCAGCAAAAAATTTCGTGAAAAAAAAATTTTGTTTTAGTTTTTGGAAAATAAAAAGTTTTCTGTGCATCTAACGTATATATATCTCCGAATATAAATTAAAGTAGATTAAATTTTGAGTAAATCTGTCGTTAGGCTAATATTCTATCTCTAATAGTATCGGAGTTATGATTTTCTTAAAATGACCCTTTTTTATGAACTTTTTTTAAAAATAAATTTTTTTGAAATTTCTTTGTTTCGCATGGTGTAATTTTAAAAATGCTCTCATCAAATAGTTTTATCTTATATTTTAAAGAAATAAAACCCTTATTAAATATTTAGGAACAAAAAATTTTTAATAAACATTATACAAACAAATACTTTCAAAATGAATGGAGGCTGTTGTATTCACACATGGCACGTTTTAGCCTTGTTGCATACTCTGGATGATTTTTATTAACCTTGTGTTTGGTCCAGGTTGATTTAAAATCTAAGTGAACCGACTCCATCGCCCGTTCGCTGAAAAATTCTAGACCTGATTTTGTTTCTTTGCAGAAATTTAGTACAGTGGAGACCCCATTATCCGGACCCCTATTATCCGGATTTTCGATTATTTGGATAAATTTCAAAATTTTTTTTTTTTAATTGTAAAGTTTATTAGCATTTAATACCATGAATATTTTTAAAGTTAGTACTTTGATATTTAAAGTACAAGAAACCATGAAGTACGTGAAAAATTTATATCCTTAGTGTAAAATTTCATAGCTGTGGAAATACACAAAGCAGAAAACTGTCAGCTTTTAAATCATCGACTTTCGAAATATTTCTAACTAAACATTTATTAATGTTAATTTTAAGAGTTTTAGTTTGTTTCAGTCTTATTTAAATTCATTGGAAATAAATACCTAAAATTATAAATTGAAAATTCATTTATTTCGTACTTTTTTCGATTATCCGGATGAGTGCCTGCATTCATTAGTCCGGATAATGGGGTCTCTACTGTACATGGTAAAAAACTGCGTGTACTTTGGGTGTTACTGAGATACCTAGATCTAAATAAGATTTTTTGAAATTTTCGAAATTTTTTCAAAATGGGGATGATTAATTGGGCTTTTATTTCTTTAAAATATAAGATAAAACTATTTGATGAGAGCATTTTTAAAATTACACCATGCAAAACAAAGAAATTTCAAAAAAATTTATTTTTAAAAAAAGTTCATAAAAAAGGGTCATTTTAAGAAAATCATAACTCCGATACTATTAGAGATAGAATATTGGCCTAACGACAGATTTACTCAAAATTTAATCTACTTTAATTTATATTCGGAGATATATATACGTTAGATGCACAGAAAACTTTTTATTTTCCAAAAACTAAAACAAAATTTTTTTTTCACGAAATTTTTTGCTGAAATCTGACTTTAGAAGCTCATAAATCCGAAAGTTTTAAAGATAAAGCACTCTATTTTTTTTTGTTTTCATCAAAATTTTATACTCTTTAATTCTTCTATGGGTCATTTAAGGCTTATATCTACTGGAAGAGAGTAATATTGCAAAAACTCATTTTATTACCGATTTTTCACGGTTTTTCATTAACTTTTCTGGTGTAAAGTTACTCAAAGATACTCAGCACCTAGGACCTATATTCTAATACCATTTTAAATGACTCAAGTCAATATAGCTATTATTTGCACTCATTTTGGTAAAAATATGTTAATTAACCTCTTTAAAAAATTCAAAAAATCAGTTTTTTCAAAAACGGCCCAACTGATTTTTTTCATTTTTTGATTAAAATCATCAGGAGACATCCCAGAAACTAAATGAAGAAAGAACTGAGCTGGGCAAGCACTTTTGGGTTGAAGTCAATTAAGACCCGCTGTGGCTGATTACGAATTTGAAGTGACTTTTTAAAAATTAAAAATGTCGGATGAAAAATTTTGACTAGATTGGCTTCAAACTTGTTACTCGGGGCTTTTTGGAGTTCTTAAAGGTTTCCAATAAATAGGAAATAATTTGGTGGTCGAGTGACCTTGATATTAAGTGATAACCTAAGCCGATCAACCCTTAAAACTCACTCTAGATTCAGATTTTCAACCCCAAAGCCTATTATTGACTTTCGTCAGATCTAAGAATTTTTTAAGGGTATATAATGAAATGAAAATTATGTGATTGTCAACTGACCTTGATAAAAAATAATAATCTGAGCCGACCTACCCTTAAAACTCACCCTAGAATCAGATTTTTAAGCCTGAAGCATATTTTTAAATTTTGTGAAGTCTATGAATTTATTAAGGATTTCTAATAAGTAGGAGATTATTTGGTGGTCAACTGATCTTGATATCAAGAGTGAAATTCTTAGATTTCACAAAAGTAAGTAATTGGCATTGGGGTTAAAAATCTGAATCTAGGGTAAGTTTTAAGGGTTGATCGGCTCAGGTTATAACTTCATATAATTTTCATTAAGGGGTTACATGGGTTTCACAGCTTTAAAAAATCAAATTTTTTTTTATTATCTTATTAATTTCTACAACATCTCGAGAATATTATCCTAAATTTTCAAGTCGATCCGAATAAAAGCTTTGGAGATACAGCCTTGGGAAGGTGCTCGCTAAGAGTCAGGTATTATGTGTGCGCAGCTAAAAAAAAGACTCGCGAAGCCAGGATTCATCATAGACAGGAGAAAAAGGATGCTCTAGATACTACAGCTGCTGCAGGTTCTTTACTTTATGTCCCAGGAATCGACGATTCAATGGAAGTTAACAAAAATGTTTTATTTCCAGTTTTATTGTTACTCAAAACTTATGCGTTTTTCTCGAAACTGTGTTTTCAAAGTCGGTTGTCCAAATTTCTCGGAAACTACCCAACCGATCTTGATGAAATTTTGAACAGGCCTTCGAGATACAATTCTCCAGTACTTGGACGAAGGATTTTTTTTCTTCAATCACAACTATTAAAAAAAAAAAGTGGAGCAAATTTTACCAAAATTTGCATTTTTTGTAAAAGGGTCTGCCAAAAATCCAATTTTCACTTTTTTCTTTTTCCCTTCTTCCACTTTCTAGTTTCAAGTCTGTACTAAAAGAAAATATTTAGTTTTTTCATTTCAGATGATTCTGTCAGGAATTGTGCTGTTAACGCGGACGCACCTTTTTTCCGAGGGTTCACCGGAAATGACGTCTCAATGGCTGACTTCTGAATATTTTTCTTCCTAAATTTCAAAAATTCTTCTTTAAATATATATATTTAAGAAACTAAAAAGTTATAATAAAATATTTCCTTCTTTATAAAAAAAAATTGTTGAAAATAGGCCTTTTTTGCCGAGTAAACCCATGTAACCCCTTAATGAGTTATCTGATAATTGAAATTTATGTCAAATTAGACTTTTGATAAATAGCCTTTTGGTTTTGGCGACAAAAATTAAACTTGGTTCTTGATTCATATGTCCTTCAAGCTTCCAAGATTGAAAATACTGAAATCCCAGCTGATTCTTTTCCCGAAATAATCGAAAACCAAATTTTATGTTTATAAATTTTTTTGATTTCTTCTTTTTTCTAATTTGGTTCACAACCATCCATATAAGTATACGTGCACCACTTTGGCACTGTTAGACTTATTTATATGAACATATTCTTGATTAAATTTTGAACATTTTGAGTGGTCTCAGACCTTCCTAAATCTACAAAAAATGCACAAAAAAATTTAAGTTCCCCTTGTTTTCTCTGCTGAATTGTAAACTTTAAATTAAGCTAAGAAAACTTGAAAAATATTAAGTGGTTCTCAAAATATGACTCAAAACGTCCTAAAAAGTTTTTCAGAAAAATCTTTTGTTTCAAGTAGAAACCATGGTTTTATCTGACTTTGAAAGAAAATATGTTCCAACGTTTTGAGTCATATTTTGAGAACCACTTAATATTTTTCAAGTTTTCTTAAATCAAATTAAAGCTTACAATTCAGCAAATAAAACAAGGGGAACTTTAAATTTTTTGTATACTTTTTGTAGATCAGGCAACAAGCTAAATTTCTCGACCGATATTCGAAAAATTTGGTTTTTTTTCCAAACTCATCAAATAATATGTTTTAATCGAATACCGGGAGAGAGGAAAAAATCGAAAATTAACACACTGAGAAAAAGAAAATAAATTATGAAAACCTTAATTAAAGAATGTACCTTTAATTGTGAGATATTCCGTGGTCAAATTTATAAAAATTCAATAGAAAACACACGTGCACACTACACACTCTGTACTTTGTCTATTGTTTAAGAGTCCAGAACTTCTGCGTAATTTAATGCCACGCAACACAAAAAGAACAACACCGTTGAAAACAACCTTTTTCACAAATGAGAAAATAAAGAGCCTTTTTAACTTTTACATAGAGAAATTTCTTAAGAACAATCCAAGAGCGTCCTTTTTACACAAATTGAAAACAACCTTATATACAGTTCGATTAAAGTGGTCTCGAGATATCCTGGTGACAAAAGAAGTTACTAAACACACACACACATACACACATGGAAATTTGCTTCAGAATAAAAATTTAAGCTTTTTAGATGAAAATAAGTCTATTTAGACTGTTATTAGAATATCGAAAATCTTCACAATCCTCTATGAGGAAGCAGAAATATAAAAAAAATTTAAATTGCATTTCTGGATTGTATATTATACATTATGTTATATTGCTTCCTTATAGAGGAAGTATTGCTTTACCCTCAAATCCTCGATTGCGATTTTTTGACATTTCTGGACATAATTCGACCCCAGGATGTCAAAAATGATGTTCAGAAAAAATATCCGTATGCGTGTGTGTGTTAACATTATGTTTGGCCCAATATCTCGAGAACCGTTATAGTTACAATCATCTTTTTTTAACCAGAGTATAGGTCTCTCAGTGGGACAAATTATGACATATGTTTGAACCCGATTGATCAATTCCAACTATATATTTTTTTACATTTCAAAATTTTGAAAAAGTCGTTTTTTGGCGAAATTATATGTATTTTTTTAAGAAAGTTAAAATGAAAATACACTCAAATCTCTCTATAACGACCTTCTGTATAACAAGCGTTCTGTTTAAACAGGACTTATTCTCTCCACAAAACGAGAAATGTTACTCCCCTGCATCCCCACTTTTTACAAGATAAATATGCGCACTATCGATAGAACAGATCAAAGCGCGCAAAAAATTTAAAAAGCAAGATTCAATATAGCTTAACTTTTGTAGGCAATTAAATCTTTATTAATTAAATCATAAAATTTTTTAAAATTTATGGAACGTGACACTTTTAAATTTTATATTTTGACTTCTATGTTTAAAGGAAAGCTTTAAATAATCATATAAAAATTAAGTATCAATATAAGGCTGTTTCCAGAAAAAAGTCGAAAATGGCTTTACCGAATTCATCAATTTTTTTTACTCGTTATTGAATTTTTTTTTTCTCAAGCCGTATTTTATGTCTTATTTGAATTAAATATTATAATGGTCCCCAACTTTTTTTAGTTTGAATTTTTCAATGGAATATAAAGGTAAAATTTAGTGAGGGAATGATGATGAGGGAATGACGAATCGAAACAAAATGACCATAACATCAGAAACATAACCTTACTTCCCTATGCACTGTGAACAATGCGATATAAATACTGAAAACATATGCAAATACACTATGATTAGTAAATTACAATGTACTTACCTATTTTAGAAGGTAATATTTGATCGCTCTCCATTGTTAATAATAAGAAAAAGATTTATTGATCCATGGGAGCCAAATTGTGTAGGTAAAAAAACACTAGCACATTGAATAAAAAGACATAAAGTCCTTATTGAAACACAAATTTAAGTGCAATGTACTGTTTTATTTTCGATATGCTGACGACACTATTATTTGTATTCACAAAGACTTTATAAATACAGTTTTGGAAGTTTTTAATTCTTATCATAAAAAATTGCAATTCACTTATGAATTGGAAAATGATGGAAAAATAAATTTTCTTGATTTGACTTTGATAAGGAAAAACAATCGATTCATTTTTGACTGGTATCAGAAGCCCACATCTTCTGGTAGACTGTTGAATTTTTTATCCAATCACCCTGTTAATCAAAAACGAAATATTGTTTTTAATCTTGTTGATAGCCCGGAAAAAGAGGTTGATTAAAACGCATAAATTGGCATTTAAAAAAACAGTCATTTGAATGCTGACAGATGCCTACTAATTCCGTTTTTGTCCTCCATGTCATTTAACGCGTTTTCTTGATTGATATTTGTTTCATTTTAATCATTTTGAATGTTCACAAATTTTATGAAAAAAATTGAATGCGTTTCTTTACCGTCAAGCGAAACACCACGAATTAGATCCAAATGCCATTAAATGCTTTCTGATAATGAATCAAATTAAATGCCATTCAATGCCTTCAAGAAGACAATTTTGAACGCAATCAATGCCTCAAGAAGTTTAATGCCGTTCTATGCCTATGTCAGCAGATTAAAAAGACGCCATTCTGCTATCGTTAACTTGTTCATTCTTTGCAGCGCGTCGTCGTGGCATCTTTCTATTTTGTGTTTTTCGATCTATTTTAACTAAATCGCGTTATTGAAAAAAAAAAAAATGATTTTGTGTCTAATACTAATAGTTTACCTAAACAAAGTGAAGGAGTGAACGCAAACATAAGTTTTAAAGTCATTTTGCATTTTTGTTGCATGCAAGACAAAATACGAAAATGACGTTAAGTGTTAAATTTAGTGCTTATATTTTATTCTATTTTGGTCTACTATTTAGCTGAAGTTAACCTATTAACATATTTGAACTTAAAAAGTAAAATATTGATAAAGACAATAATCAGAGTAAAACATAACAATCACCTGTTCAATTTTCCCTTGCAATATGGCTACTAGTTTGTTTTTATGCATTTGAAGGCATTCATACAAAAACGGAATCAAAGCGCATTGAAACGTTTTAATGCGTTTTAATCAACCTCTTTTTACCGGGAGGGCTGTCTCTCTCTCTCACAAGAGTTTTCATAATAAGAATATTGATTTTATTAAAAATTTACTCATTAATAATAACTATCCAATAAGTTTTGTCAACAGTTGTATTTCTGAGAGACTTAATCGCATTAGA
This sequence comes from Ganaspis brasiliensis, assembly GCA_037103525.1. Classification (NCBI taxonomy): domain Eukaryota; kingdom Metazoa; phylum Arthropoda; class Insecta; order Hymenoptera; family Figitidae; genus Ganaspis; species Ganaspis brasiliensis. Next base: position 426,878 of record JAZKLR010000633.1, on the reverse strand, counting down.
CATAGAAACAAAAATAACAATGGTGAATTATCTCGTCTCAAAAAATCTTTGTATGCCAAACAGCCTAAAATTTTTATTCCGTTTAAAAACACAAATTTTTATTCTAAATGTAAACACACACTAAAAAATTATAACATCTGTACCATTCCCAAAATTGTAAAATCCTTGAATAATGTTGTAAAATTAGACAAGGATTCGACAGATAAGTGGAATAAATGTGGTGTTGTTTACAAAATTCTGTGTAAAAATTGTAACGTTGTTTACTATGGCGAAACTAAAAGAATCCTCAAAAAACGAGTTTCTGAACATGCAAGTAACAATAATAATCCGAATTTTGTCATTAACGCTCATTTAATAAAAACAATCACGAATTCGATTTTAAAAGTACTATAATTGTTGAGTATGAACGTGATTGGAGAAGACGAGTGTTGTCAGAAATGATTTTTATTAACCATGATCCGAACAGCGTTAATAAAAAAGATAATATCGACGGTTTAAACAAAACTTATAAGCAACTTTTGCAAGAGAATTTTCCTATTTCGTGAAATTCTCTTTGATTTTAGGCTATTTAACTTATATTTGTTTTGATTCTACAATGTCATGTATACGTTCGTTTAATTTGTAATCTTCGCTATCTTTCAATTTAATTCAGTTTGTCCCTGGCCTAGGACATGTAAACATATCTTGTGACAATTTCACAGCTCGTGATGTTTTAATTTTATAACTTTTTCCTTTCGAGGTAAAAATCTTCTCTTTTTAAAATTATGTGTGTTAGTTCGTGTTAAAAAACTCTTATTAAATATGTTATATATTGTGTTTTTAGCCTGAAGAGGTCAACGAAATGTTGACGAAACGTTGTCAATAAAGACTTTATGTCTTTTTATTCAATGTGCTAGTGTTTTTTTATCTACACAATTTGGCTCCCGTGGATCAATAAATCTTTGTCTTATTAGTACTTACCTATTTATAAATCAACATGAGGAAATAACGTAAAGAAATGTATTTTTTAAAAATCTCATTGATAAATTAGTTTTAACAAAATATCCTTTCTACAAACGTTCTCTGCAGTATAGGTTGTCAATAACAATGTTGCCAACTTTCAAAAAACTTAAGGCGGGACTTGGTAGGCATTTAAATTTTGCTCTAATCACACTGTTTCAAAGCGGTGAGGGAATGATAAGTTTTTCAAGGACAAATTTTGAAGTGAATTTAAAAATATTTTCATTCGCTGTTTTTAAATTATAAACTCGTGTAGTTACAGTCAATACTATCTTAAATAAATTAAAAATAAAATAACAACAATTAGTAAGGAATTTTACGTTTTGAGTTAATGATTCTCTTCGAATTCATCAGTTTGGACATAGTGAGGGAATGATTTTCAAGGTACTCTCTTGGACATACACTACCGTCGAAAATTGTTGGTCCGATCGATTGGAGCGGATCGAAAAAATACAACTCAAATAAAATCACGATATCTTGGTTAAAAATTAAGATAGAAACTTGACGTTTAAAAATTTGGAAAGCTTATTAAATTCTGCCTTAGAATACCTATTAGTTAAAATTTTTTAAAATTCCAAAGTGATTATATTAGTTGATGTGTTAGAAAAAGAAAATTTCGAATTTTTCAATTATCGTTCCATATGTTCAGTTCGTTGCCTGATGTAGAAAAATTGACTAAAAAAATTGAAATTTATATTGTTCTCTTCGTTGATTTGACAGCTTTAATTTGAGTTTAGAGAACTTGAAAAATATTGAGTGGTTCACGAGATATGACTAAAAATGTCCGAGCATATTTTTCACAAAAACCTTCATTTTTAGGCAAAAACCACGGTTTTGATTGATTTTTGAGAAAAACATGCGCGGACATATTTAGTCATATCTCGTGAACCATTCAATATTTTTTAAGTTTCCTTAGCTCAAATTAAAGCTGGCAATTCAACGAAGAGAACAATATAAATTTCAATTTTTTTATTCAATTTTTCTACATCAGGCAACGAACTGAACATATGGAACGATAATTGAAAAATTCGAAATTTTCTTTTTCTAACACATCAAGTAATATAATCACTTTGGAATTTTAAAAAATGTTAAATAATAGGTATTCTAAGGTAGAATTTAATAAGCTTTCCAAATTTTTAAACGTCAAGTTTCTATCTTAATTTTTAACCAAGATATCGTGATTTTATTTGAGTTGTATTTTTTCGATCCGCTCCAATCGATCGGACCAACAATTTCCGACGGTAGTGTATCTTGTTTGTTTATCATATAAGAAATAAATTTGTTTAATAAATTATTAAAATTATTAAAAAAAAAAAAACTTTTTATCCCACAGGCACAAAAATGGCGCTTTTAGATACCTGAAGACAGCGACTAAAAGGCACTCATTTGTTCGATTATATAAAAATGAGGTCTATTTTTACCCTTGGGCAAAAAAGGATGCATGGCGCGTGTGTTTTTTTGCCCTTGGTTAAAAATTGACGCCATTTTTATATAATCAAACAAATGAATGACTTTTAGTCCCTGTCTTCAGGTTATCATCAGGTTATCTTTTTCTGGAATAAATATTATTATGTGACTACAGAAAATTATTTACATTAAAATATACGTAGATCAAGGCAGAGAAAACAAAAAATGTTTCTTGACGATATATTTTATTTTCAAAGTATTTTATTATACATGTATTATAAAGTACAATTTTAAAGTCCAATCTCAGTTGAATATAAAAATTTTTAAATTACATCATACCCATCTTGCAAAATTTTAAGCAGTCTCATATTAAACACATTTTAGATATGGTTTACTTTAAATAAAAAACAAGTTTTAGGCCATTAATTCCACATTTCTTTTAAAATTTACAATATTTTATAATTATAATTATAATTATATTTATATAATATATAATTATATTTATATAATATATAATTATATTTATATAATATATAATTATATTTATATAATTATAATTAATAATAGTTTACTTTAGTTTCATTAAAATTTATAAAATAGAAAAATATTTTATTGTCTTTCTATAGAGATTAAAATAAAAATGTTACAAAAACTTAAATATAGTTTTATTAAAATTCAGAATTTGAAAAAATAAAGAATTTATCTATTTAGTTATGTTGTGGACATCCTTCTAAAGATGTCCTATAAGTTAGACGACAAGAAAGTTATAGAAACTCAAAGTTGTGCACAAAATAGACCCCATGATGGGGCTATTTTGTGCATCAAAGTTTGCTTATTTATAAAGTTGTGTAAAAATTTTTTTTGAACATTCTTGCTGTATGAAGTATTATTTCTAGATATTCTAGAGTACAATAAAGAAAAAAAAAACCAGAAATATTTTTTTTGTGGAATTGTTTAACTAATTTAAAAGTAAAACACTATAATTTCACAAAAATGTAGATTTGAAAAAAAGTTATTTTTTAAAGAAAATTGTACTTAATATAACTTATATTACACTTCTTGAGTTATTTTAAAAGAAAATTTTTTAAAATTAACTTTAAAATCATGTAATTATTAATGTTATTTTTTTGTGGTTTTTATGTCACCACGTGTAAAATTGAAATTTTATGCTTATTTCTCGTCTTTTGCAACAAAAATACAACAAAAATATTTTTAAACGAAATTCTAAAGTATTTTTTACTAACTACAAAACAAAATATTATTATTATTATTATTATTATTATTATTATTATTATTATATCTATAAAATCCAAGTTTTGTCTGTACATTGGTTCGAATTTAAAAATTCATGTACAATTTTTCATTTCAAGTTGCAAAAACTCCAAAAATGACATTAAAAAATTTTTGTCTGTCTGTCTGTCTGTCTGCCTGCACCAAAACTTTGTTCGGGCATCACGCGAGAACGACTCGACCGAATGAAGTGAAATTTTGTTTGCAATTTTAGCCCAACTAAGGATCTCCAATTTACAGACTTCAAAAATATTAATAAGAACCTGAGATATGCTAGTGCCACATAAGTACACATACACATGCATAGAAAAGCATTTTTTGAAGTTCTGCAAAAAATGTGTTTATTTCCGTATTATTGTAGCTCATATATCTATCTATCTATATCTATAAAATCCAAGTTTTGTCTGTACATTGCTTCGAATTTAAAAATGCATGTATAATTTTCATTTCAAGTTGCAAAAACTCCAAAAATGACATTAAACAAATTTTTGTCTGTCTGTTTGCACCAAAACTTTGTTCGGGCATCACGCGAGAACGACTGGACTGAATGAAGTGAAATTTTGTGTGCAAATGTCTATTAGCCCAACTAAGGATCTCCAATTTACAGACTTCAAAAATATTAATTAGAACCTGAGATATGCCAGTGCCACATAAGTACACATACACTTGCATAGAAAAGCATTTTTTGAAGTTTTACAAAAATGTGTTTATTTCCGTATTATTGTAGTTCATTAATATAAAAATTCATTTTTGGGCCCAAAATAAAAATTGGGCCTTATAGGGCCCAAAATAAAAAATGTAGTTTTGTACACCTCTGACCTGAAAATCTTTTGAAACATAAGAAATTTGGTAACTAATAACAGAGCTGTTTACTTTTGGCCTTAAAATACAAATTGGGCCTTATAGGACTCAAAATACACAATTCTCCTGCGTTGTAAGTGTAAAGTTTTTTTCCATATCATAAAATATGTAAATAATAGTATATCAAACAAATTATTTTTGGAAGTGAAATAACGATTGGGCCTTATAAGACACAAAATAAAAAATGTAGTTTTGTACACTTCAGACATGAAAATCTTTTAAAATATAAAAAATTTTGAATGTTTGTCTGCCCTATTGAACCCGCCAATTTGAATTTTGAAAAATTGTGAACGGATTCGGAATCAGCGACCCCGAAAACACCTTTGTACTAAGTTTCATAAATTTCGGCATAAATTTTGCATTTTCGTCCGCCATATTGTCCATTTTTATCTCTAAATAAAAATTGGGCATTATAGGGCGCAAAATAAAAAATTCATTTTTGCACACTTATATGTTCAAAATTAGAAAATGTTAGATAAGAAGTGACAGGTGTATTTCCGAAGACGATGACGTACCTGGCATTTTAATGAAACTTGATACGCTTATGTATCTTAATGCGCTAATTACGAAAATAATAGTGAAAATCAGTGCAAATTTGATTATTATGATAAAAACCATAAAAAAACTACCATAATAATTCATAATTTTTTTATTTTATCTCATAAAATATTCAAAATTTCAAAAACATATTTTAGACAAAAGTTGTAGATCGAATAAAACACGGTGGTCAGGAAGCAAGTTGAGGCTCGTCTAAAATGACGATGAAAACTAGAATTGGAAGCTTTTTCCTTTAGACTAGAACTACCAAAAAATCGTAGACAGAAAATCGAAACTGCTCCTCTTTGATTTTTATATGAAAAAAAAATATATTTCATAACAGGTGATTATTTGAACATTATTGCTTCCTCATAGAGGAAGTATTGTTTTACTCTCAAATTCTTGATTTGCGATTTTTTTACAGATGGCGAAAATGAAGTTTTTAAAAAATGTTAGTGTGTGTGGGTATGTCCACATTGGACTTGGCCCGATATCTCGAAAACTATAATACTTCGACTATGTTTGTTTACGAAATTATAGAACCTTCAGGGTAAGAGAGAAAAATTATGATAAAGAAATTTAATATTTATTTTAATAAATAAATAAGTTAAAACCCGACCGATCAATTCTAACTATTTTTTTCCCAATTTAAAAATTTTGAAAAAATCGTTTTTTTGCAAAAATGCATTTTTTTAATAAGTTAAATGTAAGTATTTTATTCGTTTTATTTTTTGAACACGCATCGATTGAGCTATTAGCTAACCCTTTAGTGCAATTTAATCAAAAGTTATTAGCATTTAAAACAAAAAAAATTTGAAAATCTTTTTTTTTAAATAATTTTATTACTATGCTTTATTACAAGCTTTAATAAATTTTCATTATCATGTAAGTGATTAAAAAACACATCGAAAGACCTGTTTGCGAACCTTCTAATGTAATCCTGTTCCGAGTTATCAAGGTTTCAAATATTGAAAATTTTTTAAAAATTAATTCTTTTATGTTTTTTTGCTTTTTATATAAGTTTTATGAAGATTAGTTTTTGCTCGTTTTGTAGATAATTCAAATATGCATCAATTGGCCTTTTTAATATTTTTTTGCGAGCTATTAATTAAAAATCAGTGATGTTTGTAGTAATCTCTATGAGGAAGCAATGGTTTCAAAAAATGTATACTAAAAAATACTCACACCAAATAAATACTTGAGGTACAACTAGGCAGCGGTTTTTTACTTAACCTTTATAACTAAGAATTTGTGAAATGCTGGAATATGCAAAAAATTAATTTAATTACGGATTCGTCTTATCCAGATAGACTAAAAGCTGTTACAGTCGAATTTCCATCTTTACATATTTAAGGTATTAGTCGCGTAAAATGATTTTCGTCAGATTTTTTTAAAACTTTGTATCTGTATTCATGAGGTATTTATCTATTAAATGAGATCTATCCTATCAATTTTGACCACTTTTCAGCTTCAAAATATAAATTCAAAGTTCATACCTTTTACATGCAATAGCACTAAATGCATGTAAAAATTGTCTCTTATATTCATTTATATAAAAAAAGTCGTGAAATTTTTAAATAAAACTACTAAGTTACACATTGAGATAAAATAAATCATTTAAAAAAAATTAACTTTATTGACCACGCCGAATAAAAAATACAATAATTTAAAAATTAAAAATTTTTTATTTTCACGTGGTTTCATTGAAAAATGTCGTAAACGTGTCAGCAATATATCACGATAACTTATAGTACATGACTCAAAATTGTGAAAATTACATATATTACATTAGAAGAGGTCACAAGGAAGCAAGTGAGTTGATATAAAAGTTTATTTATTGTTCTTTTTATTTTGCGGGAATTTTGCGGGAGCATTTACGCGACTAATACCTTAAATAATGTATATTTTCATTTTATGACTTTACTTAAAATGAATTATTTCCTTACAGTTATTTTCTAATGTTAAACTTTATTCATTGATATAAAATTATAAAGTTTAGGTAAAATTATTGTTTAAATAATCATTTGTTCTAAAAAATATTTTTTTCAATAATTCAATTCTCAATAAAAATCAAAGAGGAGCAGTTTAGAAATTCTCTTCTACGATTTTTTGGTAATTCTAGTTAAAAGGAAAAAGCTCCTGCTTCTAGTTTTCATCGTCATTTTAGACGAGCCTCAACTTGCTTCCTGACTACCGTGAAAATTAGACGTTTTGTGTTGTATATATTTTTTACCAAAAGTTGTGACGAAGCATTTCGTCACTGACGAATTTATTTGGTGGTTAAGAGATATTTTATTTATTTAGTCCTAAGTGTTGAGTATTGATAATTTTTAAATAAATAGTCCGTGCAGCACAAGTGCCCTTTTTGGTTACGGCCCTAAATTGCGCCCGACTTCTGCTTCGTCGCAATCCCCCGATATTCGTATTCTTGAACGGCGTGATAAGCCTTTGGCAAATCACGGAGCTTTAGAGGGGTGTGCGCGGGATTTTCCGACGTTTCCCGCGTTTTTCCGGTGGCGACCTCTTTTCTTTTTCAGGTATTCGTTTGCGGAGTAAGTGAAAGGACCGGCCGTGGAAAGGAGACGCCGAGAGGAAAGTGGGCGGAGCTATTCCTGGTCGCGCCGGGGCCTGAGGGGCAGTGGAATCGACGAGACCGCCGACCAGCGAGTGGAAAAAGGGCTTTCCTGGAGAAAGCACGTGTGGCAGTTCGGGCCGACTTCTTCCGGGTGTCGCGAAAATTCTTCGCATTTTGAGTTCCTTTATTTTTGATATTATTATCCTTTTTATTTGTAGTCTAGTGAGTTCCCCGTTGGGACAATAAATAACTGTTTCATTTGAAATTGTGTTGTGTTATTGGGGGGAGTGTTTTTGGGGTCCTTCTTCGGCATCGTGTGGATTCTTTTCGTCGTTTGATTTCCTGCTAAATTGGTATGTGCAAATTGTTGCAAGTTGTTCTGGTCGTCGTTTCTTCGATCTCCTGGCAAACCTGACGGTTCGGCGGAATCTCCCCTTGGTTGGCGGCAAGGAAGTTCCGGAGGGATTATTTAAAGAGAAATAAAAATAATATAATAACCTTTGAATAATTTTAATTATAAAATTGATTATTAAAATTCAACTGTTACAATTGGCATCCCTTGTGGGAAGTTTCTGCCGAAAGCTTGGAGATCGGAGAAAGAACGAAGAGTGGAAACGTGTGAGAGCGGTGAGATAGTTTAACGGATGAACAGAAAAAGGGAAAAGAAAATGAATGGAAATTGTTAGAAAGAAAATGAAGTGTCGGGTAGTCAAGAAATAAATCTGGTGGGGAGACGAATAAATGAAGTGAGTGGATAAAGTAAAGTTTTAAGAATTAATTCCGTGAAAAAAAACGGGTAGAATTAAAGCCGGGTAAAAGATTAATTTCGTGATTTTTCGGAAAACGTGGTCGCGAGTGCAAGTACAGGTGTACCGGAAGTGCGGGTGCCGGACTGGAAAATTAAAGCGTAATTCGGGAAAATGTGTAAAAATATTCTAGAGGGGAGGAACTATTTTGGAGAATAAAGTGTGAAAAGCGAAAAAGAAGTGAAAATAAAATAAGATCTGAAATTCAAGTGGAGTTTCAGCCGGCTGGAAAAACGTGGTCGCGAGTCAACGGAAAATTTGAGTGGAAAAGTGCGATGCGTGAGTGTTAAATTTCGCACGGGCAAAGTATCGTTAAAAGCAGTGAGAAATACCACGTCAAAACGTATTATTGTGGATTCCTGTACTCGGGGAGGAATGTAAAATCAAATTAAAGTTTTTTTTTATTATTATTATTTCCTTTTCCGTGATTTTCGCGTCAAGAAGGGTGTTGAAGGGTTCGCGCAGGCGCTGATGGTGTTCCGGGTTGAGTAAAATTTTTTTTTATTAGGCGTGGAATAAAATTTAATGGTTTCTTTTATTTTTGGTTTTATTAAATATTATATTCGAAAGGTATTTTCGGGTTTGTGTTTTGGAGGAGAGGTGTGAGGAAGAGTAGGGGAATTTTTCAAAGTGATCACGGATCAATTTTCACCAAGTGGTGAAACTGGAAGTGCGGTTCAAACCACGAGGTCAAAAGCGACGTGTCGTTTCTTTTATGCGATTAATGTTTTTTTTTGTTGTAGTACACGGAGAAAAAAATCTAGCTTTAATGACATGAAAATGATTTAACCTTTATTAGCGTTTAACTTGCTCTACCTATTAAAGCTTAAATTCATGAATTTTTAGCGTAAATTACGTTCGTGCGAAATAGGCTTAATGGTCTTACTATAAAGTTAAGTGTATCATACTTTAAAAGCAAGAACGTATTGACTCCCGAGTACAAGACGTAGTCTTACTAAAAAAGCAAAAGCTTCATAGCTTTTGGTGCTGAAGTAGATGCAATAGGCAAAATAGGCCACGCCTAACTTTCCCACCAGCTATCGAAAGAATACGCGCGAAAAGTTGGATCGTGTGCCCATGTGGTAGTTTGTTGTTTAGTGTGTGATCTGTTATATGGATTTTTGTATTGACAGTACAGATTTTCTGACATTATTTCGTAAGTATAACAAAAATAAATACTTTTTTATTCATCTTCATACAATTTGAATATTATACATAGACTCTGGTAAATTCCAACTAAAAAATAATATAAAAGTTTTAATATTGGTGTAAAGAGAAACATTTTTAGGTTAGGTTGTTATTTTTCACTTTTTTACAGTATATTCTTTCAAACAATTTGTTTGAATTGAAAATATTACTAAAATAAATTGCAATCAACAATAGTATATAAATAAAGTAACGTTTTTTTTTATAAATTCGCTATTACAGCAATTTGTAAATTGAATCTGTCATAATATTTAGTTTCACTTATCGTTATTTGCAAATTGAATTTCTCCAAATGGCTCATGCCTAAAATAATTGTATCGTATAATAATATATCAATAGTTTTATCTGAAGATTTTGTGATAGGTAAATAGTAACTAAAAGCTCTTTATTTTCCATAAAAACATAACCTTCACACTTTGTATAAACTGTACACTGCGTAAATAATGCCAAAGTAAATTTACAACGTCGCACATTCCAAAAAAGTGACCACAGGTCCAACCTTGTAAATAAACATAACCTGAGTGTTATTTTACAATTTAATTTTATAATCTGAATGTAAATTAACAGAAAGTTACACTGTAAAAATGCTAAAATGAAAGTTACAAGTGGATAGTAAATTTGAAACAGTTTGTAACTCAATTTTTGTAAATTTACAACCTCAGACGTGGGAGATATTTCAAGTCACGTTGGACGTTGTAAAGTTACAAATTTTAGTATTTTTACAACGTAAAACGTTGTAGCAAAAATGTATATAGCTGAGTGTGTTAAATTTTTCGGTATACGGCGGGGGGGTTCTTTTAAGTTGTAAGGCGAAATGAGTTTAATTTGTTTCAGCAAACATACTATAGCTGGATATTTATCTTTACAAATTGTAATTACAGATTCGACTAGTAGCGGACAGTACAGTCGGAACTTTAACCTGCTTTGAACCTGCTCTAGAGATTCGGCTACACAGGAAAAAAAATTAATGAGAATTACAAATAATTTGTAAATTAACAGAATATTTGTCTTTGAACGTCGTCGAACGTTGGATTAATACATCGTTCGACGTGTTAATTTACGAATCATTTGTAATTCTACATCGTCCAACATGAATCAATTCGTTACATACGTCTGACCTGGTAAATTTACAAATTTTTTGTTTCTGTACCACGTTAAACGTGGAAATTTACATCGTTCAACGACGTAAATTTACTGAAATGTCGAGTTTTAAATTTACAAACAATTTTTAATTCTCATTTTTTATTCTTTACAGTGTAGCGGAACATTAGCCACAATTAAATTAAAATTACAAACCAATTATAAATTTTATCTAGGTTATGTCAATTTTACAAGATCTGTAAATTTCCCGCGTCAGACCTGTGGTAACTTTTTTCCAACGTCCAACGTTGTAAATTTTCAAGTTTGTATAATTTGTCATTAATTACAATATCGCACAATGTAGAATTACATGAAGAAGGTTATGTTACCTTTTCGGACTTTGTAAATTTACTACTTGCGACGCGTTTTCCAAAGTTGAAAACTCAAAAATGAATGTTTTTTTACTCTGGCATTATTTACAGCGTATATAATATCATTATAGTCCTATGTAGAAAAATTTATTTTGTTAAAATTACACTAAACTTAATAATTTGCAAAGAATTTGTGATTTAAAAAAAAGAAAATTAGATAAAAGACATGAAAACGACTTATTTTATACTTACAGAGAGGGAATAGGATTAATCCCTTTTATTATCCATCATGAATAAAGCTTTGTTAATGTTGGATAATAAAGGAAACTAACCTAAATCCTTACCTAAAAAATCAAAATTGAACCAACAGTTGTCATAATTTTAATTTACTAGAATTAATATTTAGTCTACTTTTTATTTGACATTTTATCCGTGAGCTCTAATTTTTCGTTTGCAGAAATGTTATTTCCCAGAAATTGTTTTAGCATGAGTAAGATCTCAATATATTTATTTATCTAATTTATTTGTTAAAGTAATTTTCGTTTTACTAAGATTTAATCTATTCTAATTTTTATTTTCCCAATTTTTTATTTAGCAGAATTTACAGATCATCGCATTTATATTAAACTGAAATTTAATTTTACAGGATTTCTTTTTAACCGACTTTTTATTTAGAGGAAAAGAAAATTAACCGAATTTTAATTTATCAGAATTTTCATTTGACATAATTTTAAGTAAGTCAAATTTTCAAATGACTGAATATCCAGTTTATCAAATCTACAATTGTCCGAATTTTTAATCGCACTAATTGATATTTGATATAATTCTTAAGACACAGTATTCCTATTTGTCCGAAATTTCAAATGTCCAAACAAGCATGCCAAATCTTTCTGTCGGATGTTATTTCGGACATTTGCAATTTCGAAAAAATTGGAATTCTGTGATTTAAGAATTCTATCAAATATCAATTCGGTCAAATTAAGATTTGATAAACTGGATGTTCTTTTAAATAAAAAATTCTGTAAAAATAAAATTTCTATTATATGAATTCAGTCATCTACAAAATATTTTAATTAATAAATTGTAAAAATAGAAATTAGAACACATTAAATGTTAGTAAAACGAAAATTATTTCGACCAATACATTAGATAAATAAAAAAAATGGAGATGTCTACTCTTACTCATGCTAAAACAATTTCTGTAAAATAACATTTCTGCAAACGGAAGATTAGAGCTAATGGATAAGCTGGTAAATAAAAATTAAACTAAATATTAATTCTTGTAAATTTTACGTCAAATGCTTCTAAATCTGAATTAGTTAAAAATAACTAATAATTAGTAAAATCGAGGCTGAGTTTTTGTTTTATCAATTTGTGAAAAAAAATAATTATTAGTAAAATATTACTGATTATTATTAAAAAAAACCCAAAAAATAGTTAAAAGTTGACTAATTGAATTAGTAAACAGAATTTTACTTAAATATTAGTTATTGTCACATAACCTAAAAATCAATTTTTTTCATTAGGGGACGTTCAAAAAGTACGTTACCCTTTTTCGAGCTGTTTCAATTCCTTTCTCCTCAATCCATAAAAATTGGAAGGAGAGACTGAGTTCAACAACAGTAGACAATTATTGAATTATAGTTAGTAAAGAAAAGAAAACAACGATTGGATAAGTGGTTCGTATCTGCATTTACTATTAATACCTAACATTATTAAGTTCGAAATGTAATAGTTCATGTATTTTCAGATTATGAGAGAAAATTGCCATTGATATATACGTAAGAGCAGCATAATGGATTTTGGTCAAACTATTGAAGATGTTAGTAAAACTGATATTGATAGAGAAATATTAAAAATAACCCTTGGTTTTACAGTAACCCGCAACTTTCTCGAAAACTTGTAAATAAAGTTATAGAAACTTTTCATTCATTTGTGTCAAAATCTTTTATTCCATTTATTCAAAAGGAAATGGAAAATTGTGTGAAACCTATTTCAAGCGAAATGGCATATTTTAAAACACAATTTGTTTTAGAAGATGCTAAAGATGTATTTAAAGAATTTTCTACAGAACATTTAAGATTTAAAAACTACGAAGATAGATGCTCGTATATACCTCCTCAACTTTTTGAAATCGGGCAAGAGTCTGTGTATAATGTTGATGAAGACCAAACTGTTCATGTTAAAAACATATCGGCATACGCAGCACATATTTCTTTAACAAACACGTTGGGAACATTTTTTTCAAAGCCTGGAGTATCTAATATGGTTCATCAATACATTACTAATTTACTTACTGAAACAAAAATCTTATCGAATACTGTGCAAGGAGAATTGTACTCTAAAAATTATAACGACTTGAGTAAAATTATTATACCACTGTATTTATACTTTGACGAGTTTGAAACTAGAAATCCTTTGGGCAGTCATGCAGGAGAAGAAAGATTAGGTGGCGTATATGTATCCATTGCTTCATTGCCCCCCCCCCCCATGTTTCAGCTAAACTGAAAAATATTTTTGTATCTACAATTTTCCACTCAAAATATTTAAAAATGTTTGGAAATGAAAAAATATTCCGAAAAATCATTGAAGAGCTTAATACTTTATCTAGTACAGGTATTACGATAAATGTTGATGGCTTAGATAAACAAATTTACTTTCAGTGCATTCAAATTTTAGGTGATAATTTAGGCCAAAATATGATTTGTGGATTTTCTGAAAGTTTTGTAGCAAATCGGTTTTGCAGAATTTGTACTGCTACGAAAGATCAGTGTCAGGAAATGTTGGAAGAAAATGAATTTCTGTTAAGAGATGTACAATCTTATGACAAAATCGTTGCAGAAAAAAAATTTGCAGACAGTGGTGTAAAAGAAGAATGTATTTTTAACAAAATAAAAGATTTTCACATTTGTAAAAATATATCTGTAGATGTCATGCACGATCTTCAAGAAGGAGTTGCATTCTATACTATTTCTAAAGTGTTACAGGGAATTATTTCTTCTGAAAAAATTACTCTGGCTACAATTAATAACAAAATTGAATCTTTTCCATTCGGTGAACTAGAGACATCGAATAAACCAAGGCCGTTATTTTATTCTCAAGGAAAAAAGGGAGATCAGAAACTGAAAGTGAAGCAATCTGCTTCTGAAATGTTATGTCTGGTAAGGTATTTGGAATTAATAATTGGCGATATCGTTCCTGAGGAAAACCCTTATTGGAAGTTGTATCTCTGCTTAAGAAAAATGTTTGGAGTTCTAACTTCTCCCACTTTAGACAGAGGGCAAATCCAAAACCTGAAAGAGCTTATTAGGAAGCATAATAAATTATACTTTCAACTTTTTGGGAAATTGAAGCCTAAAATGCATTTTTTGATGCATTACCCAAGAGTAATGTTTTTATATGGACCAGTCATTCATTACTCAGCAATGAAGTTTGAAAGAAAGAACAGACAACTGAAGGAAATTGCAGTGGGAACTACATCAAATTTGAATTTACCATTGACGATAGCAACTAAACTTCAGTTGGAGTTCTGTTATATCACAAATTTTTCGCAATCTCCACAAAGTTATGTAGAACTTGGGCCTATTAAAAACTCTGATGCACATAATGATTTAAAAATTCTTATTCCAAACTTGCTTGACGAATTACCAGTGACTACTTTAAAAAACATCAAAATACTTGGAATAACATTTTCGCCGGGAACTGTATTTGTAACCAGAATAACTGAAAATGGTCCTCATTTTGGAATTATAAAAAAAATTTTTTACTGCAAAAGTGTATACCTTGAAGCAGAAGAACTGGAAGTACTATACTTTTATCACCACTATCATGCTTACTGCGTACAATACAATGTGAAACCCATTAATATATTGGTAAATGCCGACCTTCTGCCAAGAACATCGCCTTGTTTATTAGTTAAAAAAAAGTCTAATGAATTTGTAGCAACAAGATACGATATTTAAAAATGTAAAAAGGGCAGCTTCATTTGTGAGTGCATTTTCTCATTGTTAATATGGACCAATAATATATTATATATTGTTTTGTACCAATATGTTGTGTTCTAAATAATTTGTTTACATATTTGAAACTTACAATGTTACAATTAAATTAAGTTGATTAAATGCATTATTCATAAAAAGAATATTTGAAAAGTTTGAAATTTTAATTTCATTTAAAGTTACACAAATGTAATTTTTCTAAACCTTGCAAACAGAACCATTAAATTTCTCATTCGATATTTAATGAAGTTTCGAAATTAAAAATAGTATACCAAACGTTTTGTTCACCACACGAATGGACTTTTTAAGTGTAACAATCTGATTCATTTTTTTACTCTACTGTATAATCACTAAATGTCTATAAAGTAAATAAATAAGTTGTGCATTTCTCTGTAATCATGTAATTTTTATGTTATTTATTCAACCAAACCAAATTATATAGAGCATCCTTCTTCAAAATTAACCCTCAGAACTTACTGAAATCTTTGAAATAAGACAAGTTTTAAGGTATTTCTCTCGCAGTTATACTTGAAAAAAAAACGATTTTCTTTAAATTGTGAAAAAACGTTATATTATATGTGTATCTGGTTAAAATTTCAGTCCCCCTTCCTTGCTAAAAATTGAGATATTCAAGTTCAAATATTCAATTTTTCACTATTTTCCATGTAAAATTGGAATTATAAATCTAAATATCTTAATTTTTAACAAAGTAAGGGGTACTGAAATTTTAACCAGATAGAAGGCACATATAAAATAACGTTTTCTCACCATTTAAATAAAATCCTAAGAAAATCGATTTTTTTAAGTTTAACAGCAGGTGAAATACCTTAAGAAATTGTGTAAAAATACCTCCCCCACAGCACCGAAAATTTCCTGAAAATTTCCTAAAGATGTATTTGCAAACTTCGGAATATTTAAGGGCATGTGATGGATTATGACGTCACTGGTGTAGGCAAAATTTGTCCGTAACTTTTCTCTTAAAATATTGAATATTTTTTCATGAAACTTGCTAGAATTACTTTAAATGTCATTATGAAGGTCTCTCAGACCCGAATTTGTTTAAATTTTAGCTTAAACTTAATTTTGGGAAATTTTCGAAAAATTGCAATTTTTTTTAAAAATGAATTTTGAGACAAAATTCAAACAAACTCGGGTCTGAGAGACCTTCCTAATGACATTTTAAGTAATTCTACCAAGTTTCATGAAAAAATATTCAATATTTTAAGAGAAAAGTTGCGGACAAATTTTGCCTATGCCAGTGACGTCATAATCCATCACATGCCCTTAAGTGCAAAGTTTCGTGAAAATTTTGTAAAGATTTAAATGTCCCGATGAAATAAATGTTTAGCGTGAAACTTTCCTAAAACTTGCCTGAAAATTTTCGCCTAATTATAATTATAATTAGGCGAAAATTTAATTTAAATGTTCAGGAAAGTTTCACGCTAAACATTTATTTAATCGGGGCATTTAAATCTTTACAAAATTTTCACCAAATTTTGCAACAAAATATTTCGAATATTGCAAGTAAATATTTAATAAATTTTCAGGAAATGTTCGGTGCTGTGGGGGCTGTAAAAAATACTGAAAACATTTTTTGAAAAATAAAAAATTATAAGAGAAAAACATTTTATTCTACAAAAAATAATAGTTCTAAAAATGCAAAGAAATAGAAACATGATAATTAAATTTGCAAATTCATTAGAAAATCAAAAAATGATGAAAGCAATTTTCAAGGAAGGAAAAACTATTGAAACTAAGTCTATATGAAATATAAAATTATTAATTTTTTAATTTTTGAATTTTGAAATAATTGCAGTTTAAAAGTTTTCAATTCATTAAAGTTTGATTCAACTGGAGTTTTTGTTTACTTTCTTCTTATCTAAATTACCAAAAAAAATACCTAAAAAAATACTACTAATTCTTTTTACCCACAATTTCTACATAGTAGTCTAAACCATTTTAAATCCGATTTTTTAAGTTACTGAAGAATATAAGATTAA
Organism: Ganaspis brasiliensis; assembly: GCA_037103525.1. NCBI lineage: Eukaryota > Metazoa > Arthropoda > Insecta > Hymenoptera > Figitidae > Ganaspis > Ganaspis brasiliensis. Next base: position 409,748 of record JAZKLR010000633.1, on the reverse strand, counting down.
AATAACATTTTGCTTGTATTTATCTACGAATTTCTGGAATTCTTTAAAAAAATTTAAATCACTTTAAAAATTTTCTAATTATTTTATACATTCACAGCTTTTATATTGATGTACTAAATTGCTAGCAATTTCTCGAATCTTTAAATATATTTTCAGGAATAGTGAAAAATTTTCCGTATGTGAAGCCTGAATACTACAATATATATCTTTTTATTTTCTTTTCCTGTCTTCTTCCAGTTTTTACGTTATTATATGTGCTGGAATTTATACAAGATGAGGAAGATAAAAATGTATATTTATAATAAAGTAAAAATGATTGAGTTCAATTTAGTTACAAAACAGTATTTCACTTTATTTATAAAAATAGACACTGAACTGAATATGTCCTTTAACTTAATTAAAGTAATTAAAATTTGTAATAAACATTACTTTTTGTATTAGTAAAGAAGAAACAAAACCCACCTAAACAAACATTTAAATAGTTCATTGTTTTAAAATGTATTTTGTTTTAAACGCAAACATTTTAATAAAACGTTATGAATTAAAGATTCTTGAAATATAAAATAAATGTTTGATGCTTAAGAGCGTCTTTTACGTCTTGTGCATTTGAAACATACAATAATTTAATACTTAACGCTTGCCCACGACTTTTATAAAATCTTACAGTATTAAAAGAGTTACAACATATATAAAATAATTTATATACTTAACAGGGTTCATCACAATCTTTGAGATCATTTATGTTTGGCACAAAATTATAATATAAAAAGAACTTAAATAATAATCGTGTTGAAAGGAAATAAAGCTTTTGAAGGTCAACAAGCATTTTTAAAAATGTAGAGTATCTTCAAGTAATTTCTCTCATGGGAGTTGGTTTAATTTGTCAATGATATTGGTGACAGCTCCGTATAAATTTGTCAACTGAACTCCGTAACCTTCTCGTTCTATAAATTGCCATACGTGGCAGCAGATATGCGAAAAAGATTTTTGAAAAACTTTTACACATTGAAAGCACAAATTTAGAGCATCCACAGTGTTTGTTGTTTGATACGTATGAGTATCCATAACAACATATGCGGCTGATATTTCCTTAAGAGTAGGGCCACATATGACAATGAACGGCGCCATAATTAATTTGTGCTCAGTATGCAGTTGTTCTATTTTTTCGTAAATCACCTTTAAGCAATTCGTGGTATTCTCGGTTTCCTGCAACATAATTTCACAATAATTATTTTTAAGAGTCATTAACAGTAACTTGTTACTGAAACAGTTACGTTACTTGTGAAGTAAATAAATAACATTTTTCAAAAAGTAATTGTAACTTTAACTTGTATCTTAACTTATAGCTTAAAACTTATTTGACTTTTCTTTACCTTCTTTGTATTATTTTTTATTCTTTTACAAACTTTATGTTTAAATTTTGCAATTGAAAAAAGCACTAAGTGAAAGCTAAAAACAATGACAGTTTTTTTTTTACAAGTTAACAAACATTATTGGATATAGAAAGTCATTTAATAAGTAATGTACTGAGGGTGTCTACCGAAACATGAGTTTCAAATTCCCGGTTTTCCCGGATCTAAAATCACATTTTTCCCGGATTTCTTTTATGTACGGTTAATAGCTATAATATTAAAATAATTCTTAGTTAATAAGAAATATTAAGCAGATTGGGTATAAAAAGTCAATACACGTCTTTCTTAATTAGAAAAACATAATATAATTTATTTTATAAACCAATCAGTCGACAATTCAAAAGTCCAACATGAAGGAATTTTTTTTAAAATTGCTCGGCTTCGTTTGCAACTTGTTACTCCGGATTTTGGAGGTTTTTAAAATTCAACATTGCGGATCCAACATGGCTGACATTTTTTTCAAAAATGCAGGGCTGCCAGCGGACTTGCTGATTGAAAATAGTGGAAAAAGTGACTTTTTAATTTTAAAAAAGTGAGCTAATAGTGAGTTTTAAAGTGAAAAAAGTAAATGCGTAATACATAAGTTTTTAAAGTAAAATTGATTTTTGAAGAAATTGATTCTAAATTGGTAAATATAATAGAAATTTGAAGAAAATAATTGGAAAATGACAAAAATAATAAAAATTTGATTGAATAATGACATGAATAATTGATAACTGGTGTAAGTAATTAAAAGAATGAAAGATTGAAAAAAAAATTGAAATTTAGAAAAAATAAATGAAACTTGAAAAATAATTGGCAATTGGTGCCTAAAGTATTTAAAAATAATTATTGCGAAAATAATTCAAATTCAAAGAAAAAAATTGAAAACTGTGGAATAAATTGAGAAATTCATGAACAAAAAAGATTGAAATAAATTATTGAAATTTGATGGAAAATGACTTTTGAATGTCAAAACTAATAGAAATATGCAGAAAATAATTGAAAAATGGTAAAAATAATTGAATAATAACAAAAATAATTTAAATTTGAAGAAAATAATTGTATATAATAATAATAATGACAATAATAATCATCATCATTTTACGAAGAAAGTGAGAAAAGTGAGTTTTTTTTTAAGTGAGTAATAGTAAGTGATTTTCAAAAAAGTGAATACAAATGAGAAAAGTGAGTCACTGGCAGCCCTGAAAATGCTCAAATTCGCTTGAAACTTGTTACACTTTTACTTTTTTTAAAATCTAACTTCAGATTAGTATTCAGCGACATGGGTTACCACCGAGTAACAGGTTTGAAGTGAATTTGAGAAATTTTGCAAAATATGTCTGCTATAGTGGACCCGCCATTTTAAATTTTGAAAATTTGGTAAATCTGACATCGTATTCACAATCAGAGTCCTCGAAAACCCTCGAGTAACAACTTTCAACTATATTCAACCGCCAGATTTCCGGTGGGCACGAAAAGGTTAACGAATTAGCGACAATTTTTAGAAATTCCCGCGGATATAATTTTTTCCCCGGCAATTTCCCGGGGTTTTCCCGGTGAGTAGACACCCTGGTACTGTATCACCAACTCGTTACTTTTATTAATCTTATTTATAATGTGTTTAGAAAACCTTACCTTTAAATGATAAATAAAGGAATTTAAAACGTCAATTTTTTCAGGATTCCATGCCTTACTAGTCTTTGAACGCTTTGTTAATTTTGTAATTTTTTTAAATAACAAAGGTAGCAACACTAATGCAAAAATATCAGCACTTTCTGAAAAAAATTCAATTAATAAATAAATTCTGAACTCTAAATTAAACATGGTGTATTTCATATGAGATTAAAGTTAAGGACTCAGTTTTTTTTAACTACAGTTAGTGATTAGTGTATTTGGCAAACTTAAACTTAAACTTAACTTAAACTAAACTTGAAATTTTCTGACGCTATCTTGTACAATTGCTATTTCATTGATATTATACCAACCTTTGGCTTGGTTATACTCTTTCAAAATTGCTCGAACCTCCTTGTCAGTTTTTTTTTTGATGGGCTAATTTAATAATTTTGTCAGCAACAGCAGGCCACTTTTGTTTAAAAACATTTTCGTTTTTTTGAAACAAAGCATAGAAATCTGCGTATATCTTCAAAATAAAATAAAGATTTACTCTCTAAGTTGAATCAGTAAATTTCAAGGAATGAAAATTTAAATGGAATTACACTGATTTACATCAAAATCCCACTGATTGAAATCAGTGGTTAATTTTGCACTAATTTTCCAATGAAATTTCATTTATTCAAATTTATAATTATAGGGTAGGTTCATGTTAAAATTGTCATACGTTTTCAATGGAATTAGTAAATGAAAATAGTCAGCAAAATAGACACATTCAATTGTATAATTACAATTTTAAGTTAAAAAGTACTTACCAACGTATGCCCAAGTGGGTGTAAAAAGCAAGGAAAATCTTCAAAAATTTGTTTATAATCATGTTTTTTATACTAATAAACCTTCTCTTTTAGTAAGTCTGCATTATTCCATTTCTTCATAAACTCGTTATCTATAATATTTACAGCCTTTTTTATTGCACTTAGCTCTTCAGAGTAAGTTTCATCTGAAACAGATACAATTTATTTTTAAAACGTTCATTCATACCTACTTGATGATGTAAATGAAAAAATATATAATTGAGAGAAAAATAACATTAATAGTAAAACAGACATAACAAAACTTTAAAAAAATATACCTTCATCTACAATTTTTCGCTTGCGAGTTTTTGATTTCTGTGTGAAATTCATTGCAACAGCTTTTTCACGAATTTTAGTATAAACAGCTTGAAAAGCACCATGAGCATTATTAGAATTACCGGCACGTGAGTAAAAGCTCTCTTTTAAATATGCAGGGAAAAGTAAAACAGCACTTTCCGCTAAAGCTTCAAATCTATCAGACGTTATCCTTTATTAGAAATAATTTTAAATTATTTACAGAAAACAACAATAAGCAACAAGAACAAAATAATATTGACGAGTTTTATAAGCATATGTAACACGCTATGAAAAAAGAGGCCTAAGAAGTTTTTGACAAGATTACACTTTGGAATGAAAATAGAATGAAACTTATTATCAGTATAAGTAATTATTATTTGATAAAAACTGTTTTAGATTGCCAAAAATTAAAAAGTAGTTTTAATCAAGTTAAAAATATTGTAAATATAACGCATACTTTTTTTTATCCCTTTTTTCATAGCGAGTCATAATAGGTATTTTAAAAATACTTTCATTGTACTTACGAATAAGATCGAGTGCGCCTAATTTCGTGAAACAAAACTATTCTTGCCACCTTATGAATGGAGAAATAAGTTTGATTTTTTTTTTTCAATGATCTGCTTTCTATTTTCAGCATTTTGTTCGAAATCGTATGTATCTATTAAAAACTCGCCTTCGCCAGATTCCATTAAAATGTGGTAGACATAATTACTAACTCGTGAGTCTATATTTTAAAAGAATTTATTTTTTAGTTCTAATTTAATAATTAACAAATAAATATTTACGCCGTTAATCATACCTTCACGAACAATCTCTACAGGTAAGAGTTTTGCCTCTGGACTAAACAAAGGGCTAGTTTCTTTATCTATTAATAATGTTCCTGTACCATTTTCTCTTGTAGATGATGTTTCCATACCTGCGGGTGCTACCAATTCCCCTGATCCACTTACTTCATAGATATTTGAAATATCTGTAAAAAAATTTAAATTATTATTTTTTTCATTAACAAAATTAAAATTTCAAATTTAAAATTATTTTCCTGAGTAATAACAAAACTTTTGCTTACCACTTAAAACTAAAGAATTTGACGAAGACGGGCACATCATTGTAACATCATCATCTTCAACGACATTTTCATTTGAAAAATCCATTTTTTCACATTTCTCGAAAAATTGTGAAGATTTCTGTATAAAAGCATAAATATAAGATTAAAAGCTACAGTGAAAAACTTATCACGTTTAAAGTTTGTTAAAATTAAAATTTGTTATGACAATTATGATATTACATACAGTTTATACAAAGTGTGAAGGTTATGTTTTTATGGAAAATAAAGAGCTTTTAGTTACTATTTACCTATCACAAAATCTTCAGATAAAACTATTGATATATTATTATACGATACAATTATTTTAGGCATGAGCCATTTGGAGAAATTCAATTTGCAAATAACGATAAGTGAAACTAAATATTATGACAGATTCAATTTACAAATTGCTGTAATAGCGAATTTATAAAAAAAAACGTTACTTTATTTATATACTATTGTTGATTGCAATTTATTTTAGTAATATTTTCAATTCAAACAAATTGTTTGAAAGAATATACTGTAAAAAAGTGAAAAATAACAACCTAACCTAAAAATGTTTCTCTTTACACCAATATTAAAACTTTTATATTATTTTTTAGTTGGAATTTACCAGAGTCTATGTATAATATTCAAATTGTATGAAGATGAATAAAAAAGTATTTATTTTTGTTATACTTACGAAATAATGTCAGAAAATCTGCACTGTCAATACAAAAATCCATATAACAGATCACACACTAAACAACAAACTACCACATGGGCACATGATCCAACTTTTCGCGCGTATTCTTTCGATAGCTGGTGGGGAAGGTAGGCGTGGCCTATTTTGCCTATTGCATCTGCTTCAGCACCAAAAGCTATGAAGCTTTTGCTTTTTTAGTAAGACTACGTCTTGTACTCGGCAGTCAATACGTTCTTGCTTTTAAAGTATGATACACTTAACTTTATAGTAAGACCATTAAAGCTAGATTTTTTTCTCCGTGTAGGGAACACAATTACGTTTTTTTTTCTTCGAATAATTAAAACCCGGAGTAAAAATTTTTTGTTGTTTTGTGTGTTTTCTATTGGGTTGTGTGCAAGGTCCGGATTCGAGTACCCCGCGATCAATTGAACGAGAGTGGGAAAAAGACGTTAAAATTAACGTACCGATACGACGGGTTTTAAGCGAGAAATTTTCCTGAAAATGTTGGGAAAGCCACTCCACGGAAATTCCCGGTAATTTCAAAATTTTTTTTTGGTTGGTCCTGAAAAATAAATTTAGAAAAGCCACACAGCGGAGATTTAGTCCCTTAACTTAAAAGTTTTACTTTTCCGAACTAGATTTGGAAGGCCACACAGCGGAAGAAACTTATTAAAAATAATTAACAAGTTTCAAAGTTTTTTCTTGTGTTGTTGATTTATGGTAGAATATTATTTTTGATTGTGTAATTTTATGTATTATATTATATTTTGATTGTTGTTCTGGTGGGGAGAAGGGAGGTGAAGTAAGGAAGTTGAGAGAGAGTAATAACGTGTCGGTAGAGCGGTACAAATATAAATTACTTTTCTCTCTTTAAAGTTTTTTTTGTGTTCGGGCAGTTTTTGGCGGTTTTCGTGGGGGAAATTTTATTTTCCTCTTATTATTATCTTTTTTTTTGTTTGGGGCTCGCTCTAATAGTTGTACTTCGCCTCAGGGGACACGAATTATTTCGGAAATGATGGAGAGATATCGCGAACAAATGTGGCGGATTTTGGAAATTTCGCAGATTGCAGAGGCCTGGTGCCATATTCAAAAAATGCCCCAGGAACAAGTAATCGATCGGAAGTAAAATATATCTTCCCGGCAACGGTAGTGATTCCGTGGTTTGATACTTTTGATCAGGAGGGGGCGGAAGTTGAGTTTAAATACGAGGCCCTGATGGGTCATTTAGAGGGGAGAGCAGGACCAAGTCCTTTTGTTACAAGGAACCGTAGGTCCAGATTATTGCCCGAACCCGTAACTGACCCGGAAGTGACGGGCGAAGGAGCGACTTCGCCATCAGTGAATCCGGAATTTCCAAGTTCAAGAGGGGAGTTCGGAGATCGAGTGGAGGGGGGTAGTGGGACGACAACCACTCCCCCGGTAGTGACCCTAGGGTAACGGAAAGAACGACGGTGGGAACCACCATAACTACCACGACCTCGGGGTCTGGACGAGGGGTACCGACGTTTGTAACGTGGGTAGGGGGGACTGGAAGTATTCCAGCACCAGGAGTGACTCCAGTTATGTGGAGTATGAGGCAGGGGGTGGGAGCGTGGGGGTTGAGCCCGGATCAGCGTGCAATTTTTGCACAGCAGCAACTGTTAGAATTGGAACAGTTGCGTGCCCACAATGCGTTTTTGCTGGAACAATTGCATATTAGTACCAGCAATTTACAGAAAATGCAAGCCCAGCGTGCAGAAAAGGGGGGAAGTAGTCGGAGACGTCCGGTATATGTGAACCCCGAAGAAAGTCGCGAATGGGGCAAGAGAGGGGGCACCAATGACAATTTGGGACAGGAGAATATACCTCCCCCACCCCCACCACCTCCACCCCCAGGAACATTTTCGGGGTCAGAAAAGAGAAGGGGGAAATCGACCGGAAGTAGAAGTTCCGGTTCTAGCAGAAAAAGGAGACCTAGACGCATCGTGTTGTCATCAAGTGAGACGGAAACGGAGAAAGACTCCACTTCCAATAAAAACTATCGCAATAATCGTTTTTATTCAAATGTGAGTGGGGGGTCGAAAGTTGTCAAAATCTTAAAAGATTGGGACATCAAGTTTTCCGGAGGGGAGAAAGAGGACGCGGAGGAATTTCTAGAGAGAGTCGAAGATTGCAAAGAATGCAATCTTTTGAGTGATTCGGGGATTTTAACAGCCCTTCCGAGTGTTTTGCGCAAAAATGCGAGCCGTTGGTTCCGGCTCGTGCGTAAAGACTTGTGTTCCTGGAACACGTTTAAAAAACTTTTTAAACGGGAATTTTCGGTTACTTTGGTGGACGATGATGTCCTCGATGAGGCCCGAGCCAGGACACAAGCCAAGGGCGAGAAAATTACAGATTTTATTCTGAATATGAGGGTGATTGTAGGACACCTGAGACGTCCCATCTCTCGAGAATCCTTTTTAAGGATTATATTTAAAGGGCTGGCGCCAGAATACAGACGTCGATTGTCAAATTCTGAATTTGACAATATCGAGGAGCTAGAGCGAGTGTTGAGACGCTACGAGCGAGTCAAAGACCTCGATAAAAGGTATGTCCCACCTCCGTCCCGGGACAAGATGAGAATTCCGTCCGCGGCTCCGAGGGGAAACTTAAGAGGGGCGAAAGTGAATGCTTTGCTGGGGGTCTCGGGCTTAGAGTCAAGTGGGGAAGAAAGCGGGACAGTCCGAACTGTCCCGACGAAAAAGGGAAGAGTGTGAAGACAAAGGGGAGTCCAGGGAATATAGGGACAACTAAAGGAGATCGTAAAACGCAAGGGGGGAAAGTGAATGTAGGGGCAACTGGGACAGCACCAATAGCGGCTGTTCAACAGGTCCCGGCACAACAAACCCCGGTGACGTATGCCCAAATGGTGGCTTCAAACCCTCCTGTCCCATCGACAAGTGGAGTACGTAATCTGGGACAACAGTTTCAGAACCGTCCCTTTGGAGTGGGACAAGCTCAGAATCGTTCCTATGTAGGGGGACAAGTTCCCAATCGTATTTTTGGTGTGGGAAGACCACCGGCGTTCAGGCCTAGTGTCCCTAGGGGATTTACCGGGGCATGCTACCAGTGTCAGTCAGTGGGACACCGAGCATCGGAGTGCAAGATGAGAACTTGTTTCCGATGCCAACAGCAGGGGCATTATGCTAATGAGTGTCCCTTGCCACGTTCCACTGGCAACTGAATGTTCTGCCAGGTGTGTGGGACAAGTGGGACAACGTTTAGCAATTGTCCCAATTGTGCAGAGTTGAGAACGATGTTGGGAAACGGGGCATGAGGGGACCGAACAACCCTTCCCCCCCAGGACCTTCGTCGGTGGGACAATAGAGGAAGAGGAAGCGAATCCGGATATTTTCTTCATTTTAATTCGTGCGGAAGAGTATTTCGGAGGGGAGAGAGTAGAGTTGGAAGAGAAAGTAGAGGAAATGGGACATGAGGACATGAGTGGGACATTTGGGACCCAAGTGGCACAACAACAGGGGGAACAAGGAACTTAAGAGGAAGTTCAGCAAATTGAGGATGTTGTAGTAGAAGAAAATGTTCCAGTGTCCCAAACTTCACTACAGTGGACACTAGTGAGGGGAGAAAATGGGACACCCATTCAAGTGGTGCCAGTGCCTCAAGAGGAAACTCAACCCATGCTGGATCCAGCAATCAGTACGGAAGCTGGGACGCAATCCAGTAGTGAGGGGACGGAACTCGTTGGGACGCAACTTCGTGACGTTCGGACACAGCCTACGGGTTCTGGGACGCAATCCTGTGAGTCCAAAAGCCAGTTCCTGGAAGTCCGGACGGAAGTTGTGAACTCTGGGACGCAACCCACTGAAGAGCAATCCGGGACGGAACTTTCAGTACAGGGGACGCAATCTAGTAATGAGGGGCTTCTACAACATGGTGTTGGGACTGAACCTACTGATGTCCCATCAGCATGTTCAGTCCAGGGGAGGGGTGATGCTGTAAAGAATACAGCAGCTCTTGATTTAACAGGGGAACGGATAGATGCCTCATCCATGGAAAATCGTTATTTTCTGAAAGTGGTGATAGCGGACAAACCTTATATAGCGCTGTTTGATCCGGGCGCTACGGTTTCGTTGGTTGGGCCGGAATTAGCAAAAAAATTTCGGGATAGACTTACGAAAGCGAATACAGCAATTGGGAGCGCTTGGCGGATCAACAGCAGCATTGGGGAAACTGAGGTTATGGTTAACGGTAGATGGTTTTTCTCAACCGTTCAACTTACGGGTGGTAGATAATTTGTCCCATGACATGCTTTTGGGTCAGGATTTTCATCGAATGGCGGACATGGATGTGAGGTTAGGAAGGGGGTTGTGGAGAGTTCAAGAGGGGGAATGGCATAAATTTTTGGAGTATGGAGAGTTGAGTCCAGGGGGGAGAAGTGACATAGGAAATAGTGTAGAGGGGGATATTTTTGCGGAATGTGCAGGGATTTGTGAGTTATCAGAGGGGCAGAGATCGAAAATTCAAAAATTGGTGGATCAGCTGATTTTACCACAGGAGGTGGAACATGGTATGACTTCTTTGACTAAACATAGCATAAGAGTCACTGATCTAACACCAATTAAACATCGTTCTCGTAGAATGTCGCCTATGATATTAGAATGGGCTAACCAGGAGGTACAAAAGATGTTAGAGAGGGGAGTAATTCAGAGATCGGCCAGTAAGTGGAGCAGTGCTCCAGTTATCGTCAAGAAAGGAGAGAGATCATTGCGTTTTTGTATTGACTACAGAGATTTAAATAAAGTGACAGTCAGAGACGCATATCCCATCCCCTCCATTGACTCGATTTTGGACAAATTACGGAAAGCACGATATATTTCCAAAATCGATCTTAAGCAGGCTTACCATCAAGTGCCGATGTCCCCTGAGAGTCGAAAATATACAGCTTTTGCTATTCCTGGTTCTGGATTGTGGCAGTTCAAAAGTGTTTGGGTACTTGGATGACATAATCATCGTTACTGATGATTATAAGGAGCATCTTGAATGGTTAAAGATTGTTTTGAGGAAGTTGGCGGAGGCTGGATTGGTGGTAAATCCGGAAAAGTGCGAATTTGGGTGTTCGAGAGTTTCATATTTAGGTTATGTACTCGATAGTCAAGGGTTGAGACCGGACCCAGAGAAAATCGCACCAGTGGTTGATTATCCGGCACCAACTAATATAAAACAGCTCCGTCGATTCTTAGGTATGGTGGGGTGGTATGCGCGTTTCATAGAACATGATAGCGAATTAAAGATACCACTTTTGAGGTTATTGCAAAAAGGTCGAGCTTGGGAGTGGGGAGAAGAGCAACAAGAGGCGTTTCAAGCATTGAAAAATAAATTGACTTCGGCACCGGTCTTGGCAAGGCCAGACTTCTCGAGGCCATTTACAATTCAGTGTGATGCGAGTGGTTACGCAATCGGAGCGGTTCTAACTCAAGAGGGGGAGGATGGTGAGCACCCAATAGTGTTTGTGAGTAAGACTCTTTCTGTCCACGAGAGGACAGACCATAGTGCTTTAAAATCGTTGCGAAATTTAAAAGAACCAACGGGTAGATTGGCGCGTTGGGCCCTCGAGATTCAGCATTGGAATTTTGAGATAGTTCACCGAAGGGGAATTCACCATCACGTTCCGGATGCCTTATCTAGGATGTACGAGGATGAGTTTGAAGAAGTGGCGGCGTTTGAAACAATTTCAGACCCGTGGTATCTAAAAAGACTCGACTTGGTGGTGAAGTTTCCTAACAGATTCCCAGGTTGGAAAGTTTTAGAGGGGAGTTTATATCGATTTAGGGAGGATCCATTGTTATTGCCGTATACAGGGGATGAAGAGGGGTGGAAGTTAGTCGTGCCTCTAGAGTATCGCGAAAGAGTGCTCAAGAGTGCGCACTCAGAGTTCTCGTCAGGACATTTGGGAATTGAGAAGACCTATGACCGAGTAGCGAGAGAATATTATTGGCAGGGTGTGTGGCACGATGTTCAACAATTCGTGCGAGCGTGTCCTCAATGTCAGTACCATAAGGTCTCACAGGAAGGTCCTCAAGGCCTTATGGGACAGAGGATAGTAGAGAGACCCTGGGTGGTAGTGGCAGCTGACTGCATGGAATTTCCTCCAAGTAAGAGTCGGTGTCGCTATCTGGTAGTGTTTCAAGACTTATTTTCTCGCTGGGTAGTGGTCAAGCCTTTAAGGTCTGCGGATGGCAAGTCAATTGCACGGGCATTGGAGGAGTTAATTTTGTTCAGGTGGGAGACTCCAGAGTTTTTGTTGACAGACAATGGCAAGGAATATGACAATAAATTCCTAAAGTCAGTCCTGGATGATTACGGTGTTCAGCATCTCACTACGCCGCCTTATCATCCGCAGGCTAATACTGTCGAGAGGAGTAATCGTGTGTTCAAGACTATGGTCGCAACTTTTATAGGGGAGGATCATCGAGAGTGGGACAAGCATGTTCATGAGTTTTGTCATGCCATGAACACTGCTGTCCGGTCGACAACTAAGTTCTCGCCTGCATTCCTTAATTACGGACGGAATCCTAAACCGGTCAAAAGTCTGCGTAGAGAGGTAGAGGGGAGAAAAATTGTCGAAAGAATTGATCCGGAAGTGTGGAACGATCGATTAAAGAGATTAGACGCGTTGAGAGATCTGGTCGCGAGGTTTATTGATAAAGAGAGAGAGAAACAAACGGCGTATTACAATCGCAATAAGAGAGTGGCGGAATTTCACGTGGGGGATCTAGTATTGTGGCGGACACACAAGTTGTCAAACGCGGCGAAAAAGTTTTCGGCAAAACTGGCACCTAAGTATGAAGGGCCATTCGAGATTATCGAAAAATTATCGGATTCAGTCTATGTGTTAAAAACAAATGAAAATCGTCGCGTTACCAAAGTGCATGTGTCCGATCTCAAACGTTTCACACCGCCAAGAAAGTGAATTCCTTAATTGAGCAAGTCTGGTGTCAAAAGGTTCTTGAGGGGTGACAGGGAGAGAAGAGGAGTTTTTTGAAGCCGTGGGTTTCAGAGAGGCGATTAAAAAAAAATGTTTATTTTTGTCGTTTATTTTAAAGAAAATTTTTGTTTTTACGTTATGTTTTTATTGAGTAGGCGATACTAGAGATTAGTATCGGCCTAGGGGAGGGGATTGTGACGAAGTATTTCGTCACTGACGAATTTATTTGGTGGTTAAGAGATATTTTATTTATTTAGTCCTAAGTGTTGAGTATTGATAATTTTTAAATAAATAGTCCGTGCAGCACAAGTGCCCTTTTTGGTTACGGCCCTAAATTGCGCCCGACTTCTGCTTCGTCGCAGTCCCCCGATATTCGTATTCTTGAACGGCGTGATAAGCCTTTGGCAAATCACGGAGCTTTAGAGGGGTGTGCGCGGGATTTTCCGACGTTTCCCGCGTTTTTCCGGTGGCGACCTCTTTTCTTTTTCAGGTATTCGTTTGCGGAGTAAGTGAAAGGACCGGCCGTGGAAAGGAGACGCCGAGAGGAAAGTGGGCGGAGCTATTCCTGGTCGCGCCGGGGCCTGAGGGGCAGTGGAATCGACGAGACCGCCGACCAGCGAGGGGAAAAAGGGCTTTCCTGGAGAAAGCACGTGTGGCAGTTCGGGCCGACTTCTTCCGGGTGTCGCGAAAATTCTTCGCATTTTGAATTCCTTTATTTTTGATATTATTATCCTTTTTATTTGTAGTCTAGTGAGTTCCCCGTTGGGACAATAAATAACTGTTTCATTTGAAATTGTGTTTTGTTATTGGGGGGAGTGTTTTTGGGGTCCTTCTTTGGCATCGTGTGGATTCTTTTCGTCGTTTGATTTCCTGCTAAATTGGTATGTGCAAATTGTTGCAAGTTGTTCTGGTCGTCGTTTCTTCGATCTCCTGGCAAACCTGACGGTTCGGCGGAATCTCCCTTTGGTTGGCGGCAAGGAAGTTCCGGAGGGATTATTTAAAGATAAATAAAAATAATATAATAACCTTTGAATAATTTTAATTATAAAATTGATTATTAAAATTCAACTGTTACAAAGTTAACAGTTTTCTAAAAAAAAAATACAAAAATGTGTTAAAGACGATGAAAATAGTCTACATGAATAGTCTATCAAATTTTATTTTAAAACAGTTTTTATTCTTTATGACACCCGAATCACCTTGTATTAGTTTAAAAACAATTTAGTTTGTTATAGCACCCCAACCACCCGGTACCCCTGTTAAATAAACCCAACTAATTATGGAATATCAACGCCTACTTCATCTCCGTTAAGAGAGGCCTTATAAAATCCAAAATAAAAAAGCAATACGACACAATTCTGTTTACAAATTTTTATAACAAGTCAAAAAACGCGTAAAAGATTAAGTCACAATTGACTTTTTGGTCTAAAATTAAAATTGGGCCTCATATTGCCTAAAGTGGAAAATGTTGTTTGATACAATACTCTAAAATCTAAATACACATTTTAAGTTGTATATACTTTTTAACTAACAGTAAATAATTTTTTAAAAAATACAAAACACTGTGAAGGAAGATGAAAAGAGTCTATAGTTGTATTATTTCTGAACAATGAACAATAGTCTGATACGTCTGAAAACTGAAACAAATGTTATCTGTGTATTTTGATATAAAAATAGTTTCAATTATTTATGACACCCCAACCACCCTGCATCTGTTTAAAAAATTCTATTTCTTATAGCACCCCAACCCCCCTATATTCGTTAAAAAAATTCAACTTATTATAACTGAACTCCTCCTTTATGCGTTTAAATTAGGTTGAAATTATAAAAAGAGTAAACATGTGATTATAAAAATAATTTTTTTTACACAAAATTCTATTATTTATTTTGTTGAGACACATATGTGGAATTTTCCTTTACATGTGAAAATATTTTTTTGATTGTAGAGTTTAATGAAAGATATTCTAGATCTTATAAAAATACATATTTCATGTTTTATACATTTTTTATCAAAATGTGTCAACGACCATGAAAATAGTCTGTAGTTATATTATTATTAAACGTTAGTCTGGTAAACTAAAACAATTGTTACCTGTGTAATTGGATTTAAAAACAGATTCCAATTTTTATATCACATCAAACCCCTGCAACCTTTAAAAAGAATTAGACTTATTATGACACTAACCTAAGTATTTTTTTCAGAAGTACAACTATTGTCTAAAATATTTTTTGAAATTAAGAATATTTTATGAGATAACAGTGAAAAACCATAACATGTATTTGTTTTTTGCTTTTTAACATTATAATAAAATTTGCGTCAATTTTCATCATGTTTTAGTTATCGTAATCTGCGCATCAAAATATGTAAGCATACGCACTTTTAAATAAATAGGAAATATGTGTTAATCTGAAAGTTTATATCTTTATTTTGCATGTAGAAATATTTTTTTTTGTGGAATTTAATAAAAGATATTAAAAAATAAAAAATGTTTTAAGTTTATTTCAAATACGTTTTGCTCGGAAATAATTTATGTCACAAAAGTATATTATGCATCAAGGGTGGAAAACCCGAGTTTTTTGATGAGAACATTGTGTGAGTCAATAAACAAGGTCAACCGGCGGTTAAAAAGTTATTTTCTACCACACATGCACGAAAACCTCGTGTTTTCGTTCGCCTTAAGCGGGGCAGAACTCACAGTTTTTAGGTCAGTGAACGTTAGAGGTAAAAAAACTTCCGAACAGTGAAAAAAACTCTCATTGCGGCGCGCCGCAATGCGCTTGCGCGATGAGAGTTTTTTCACTGTTCGGAAGTTTTTTTTATCTCTAACGTCACTAACCTGAAAACTGCGAGTGCTGACCCGCTAACGCGAACGAAACACGAGATTTTCGTACATATGTGATAGAAAATAGCATATGCACCTCGGGAGGCCGATTTTTTGTCTCGCACAATGTTCTCCGAACTCGTTTCGCACTCGCTACGCTCGTGCTACACTCGTTCTTCGAACATTTGTGCTTGACAAAAAAACACGGACTTCCCTCCCTTGATGCATAATATACTATTCTTCCACAAATGCAGAAAAACTTGAGTTTGTACGTGTGACGCAGTTAAAGTCAAAGTTTTAGGTGAGATGACGTCAGAGGGGAAAATAGACTCAGGACAGTGATCATCTTTTTTTCACTGTCCTGAGTCTATTTTCCCCTCTGACGTCATCTCACCTAAAACTTTGACTTTAACTGCTTCACACGTACAAACGCAAGTTTTAGTGCATGAGTAGAAGAAAATAATTTTTGGCATAAAATATTTTCTGTCAAAAAATACTGTTGGTGGAGCGCCACCAGATTTCGAAGCCCGCCGAAGTCGGGCACGAAAGTTAGTTATTAAAAAATCTTGATTCTAATGAATGCACAAAATAATCCACCAAATCCTGGTTTTTCAGTTTTTTACAGTTTTTTCTCAAAATATGCAATAAAAGGTTAGCGCATCACGTATACATCATCACAACTAAATTGTCAACAAGTGTTATGAATACCTTTAGAAACATTTTTTAACTTCCTGAGATCTGAACAGAATTTTGAGAACTTTGAAAATTATCAGCTTGATTTTCACGACTTTACGATTTTTTTTTATGATTCCTGATAAAGAATTAAGTAATTTCATTTAGTACTCTCTGTAATTTAGATATCAGAAAATATTTATACGAAGTAGCAAACTTAAACAACTGATTAAAAAGATTTTATTCATTAAAAACCTCGCATGCACAAAATAGCCCCACGGCGCACAAAATAGCCCCACTTGACGGTATTCGATTTATAAAATATCAAACTGTCTTATTATAAAATTTAAAATAAAAACCTTATAGAATAATTCAATAAGGTAGTAAATATATATGTAATGTATGAAATGTGAAATTATTAACTTATAAAATGTACAGTCGAATGCATATATGCCTTTTCGCGTCAATGCATATCTTATACACGTCAACAAATGCATAAGACAAGCATTGACGCGAGAAGGCATAAATGATTTCGACTGTACAAGGGATCGCGCACAAATTACATTACAGTTTTTAGCCCATTTTTAACCCCCTCCCTCCTCCTTGTCACAGGAAGTAACATTAAAAAAACCCTCCCCTCTAAACCGTAACAAAATGAGAAACCCCTTTTCCCAATGTAACAGATAGTAACAGTTTATTGAACCTCCTCCCCCCTAAAACCTGTTACGTAATTTGTGGAAAAAACCCAATGAAAATCTTATAAAACACTCAAATAATGTTTTCGAATTTACAGTTTAACTAGAACACAAAATCGCGCGCCAAGCGCGCGTGTAGATTTCCGGTTGTTGGAGAGCAGAGATAATTTTTATTACAGTATAGAATACAAAAGACGAAGATTCTCGGTTGTTAAAAAACATTCAAAAATAAAATTAAGAATTTATTAAATCATTAGTTATATTAGTTATGTTTTTAATAATAAATAAATAATTAGTATAATTTCTTTTCCTATTCTGAAAAACTCCCTAAATTTCACGTGCACAGTTGAGAAAATGTCTAAACTGATTTTTTATCTACCATTTTGCTCCTAATGATTAATTTATTAACTTTTTCACTGTAAAAACAAGTGTCTTATTTTAAGACATTTTTGTCCTCACTTTTAAGACGTTTTAAGGTGTCTTAATTTTAAACCAATGAGAAAGCATCTTTCAAAATTATTAACCAATGAATAGCTTGAAATAGCCGTAAGACGCTTTCTTAAGGGGTCAGTATGGATTTATTTTTTAAAAAAATTTATTTTTCATGAACATCAATTTCGTATACTATATACCTATAGAAATAAGATAAAAACTAATATATAGGTAGTAGAGTTCAAAAACATGCTAAAAAACGCGATACTGCAGAAGCATAAGGCGTATAGCATAGCAGTAAAAAATTGTTTAAACAAATGTCACTATAGCATTATCAGTAAAATTTATTATTTGATAATATACAGCAATGTTAGAGAAAAGTATTTATGTATTTAAGTCATTTTTAGCTTAAAAATTAAAAGTACAATTGAATATTTATAATGCGTGACCAGCGCAGCAGCCCTTGGTTGCGCGAATGTTTAACGCCTTTTTCTCAAAACAACGTTTTTTGACCTGGCCGACACGATTTAAGATAAACTATTGAACCGATTAAGCTCAAATTTTCAGGGGTTCTTCTATGCACATGCCGCTTTGTCATGAACTAGGATAATAAGGATCCATTGATATTTAACCCGTTTTTTAAACAAATTAAGTTGTAAAAAAAGGGATAAAAAATTTAAACTTCCGCCATTTTGTTTCCTTTCATCGGAATTAAAAGATCCTAGTTCATGCGATAACTACAGATCCAAATCTTAAGAAAATACTTGATTTTTTGATTTTAGACAATCCAAACTCCAGATATCGTGTCGGCCAGTAAAATTTAAGGCTAACTTCATGCAACTATTTCGCAGAAATAAACAATCAAAAATAAAAATAAAACATATTTTTTGTCCCTTTTAAATGTCAATTTTTATGTATAAAAAGACTGGGTTATAAAAATATATTTTAATATAAAAAAAAAAATCCTTGAAAATTTGTACAATAAACCCATACTGACCCCTTAAAGAAGACGAAAAGCAAGTAAAAAAGTTTTTCCAATAAATATCTTTTGCGTAAAGTGAATTAATATATTTGTTTTTAAATTTATGCTTCTGTATAGCGCTCACAGTTTTAAATATTTTGTCCTAATAATATTATAAATACTATTTAAATAGTCAATAATTTAAATAAATTATAAAATTTAAATAATTAGTAAATGTTATTATTAAAATAAAATATTATTATTGATAATAATATTCCTAATAATAGTTAATTGAATTTAAAAATTATGCTTCTAAGTTTAAATTGCACTATATGACATATTTAAAAAAAAATGAATTTTTGAAAATGGTAATTTTTAAAGTATTACTACTATTTTTTAATATTTATTGTCATATTTTATATTCTTATTTAAATATGTTTTTAATTTAAAAAAAAATTTTCTTTCAGTTTTTGATTGATTGTTGAAATTGTTTGTTGAATTTTTATTCCTTTATTAGTTTTAATCAAATTTAAATTGTATGTCCGTGTCCGTGTGTGTGTGTGTGTGTGTGTTCACATTACGCCCAATATCTCAAAAGTTACAGTACTTAGAACTATGTTTTTTACGAAATTATAGATTCCTCAGTGGGACAAATTATTATGATATACGTTTGAACCCAATTGATCAATTCTAACTTCTTTTTCACATTTAAAACTTAAAAAAAAATCGTTTTTTTGCAAAATTGAATATTTTTTTTAGAAAAAAAAATAAAATGTAAGTAATTTTATTCGTTATATTTTTTGAAAACGCATCGATTGAGCTTTTAGCGAACCCTTTAGTGCCATTTAATCCAAACTTATTAGAATTTTAAAAGTCGAAAATGTTGAAAATCTTGTTTTTTGATAATGTTATTTTTATGTTTTATTACAAGATTCAATATATTTGTATTATTGTGCAGGTGATTAAAAACACATCAAATGAGCTATTTGCGAACCTTGTTCTCAAATCCCGTTCCGAGTTATCAAGGTTTCAAAAATTGAAAATTTTTATAAAAATTAATTTTTTTTATGTTTTTTTTAGTTTTTATTTGGGGTAAATGTGTCAGTTGCTGCGGGCTCTTAGCCGAGACTCCTTTTTATTAAAAAATACTGCTTTTTTAATTGATAACAATGAACTTACGACTTATTAAATGAGTAGTTTGTGTTATTTAGATATTTATTCAAAAATCAAAACACCATAAAAATTGATTATTTGAACAAAATTAAGAAATTAAAAATAATATCAAATGCATCTATTGCTGCAGGTTTGAGTCAGTTGATATCTCTATGCAGTTGATGCGTGTTAGTTGCTTCGGCCAGAATAACGTATAAATGGAGGTTAGATTTCCCGCAGCAACTAAAGCATATACTAATATAACCAGATGTTTGCTTCAGTTGCTGCGGGAGCAATTATTTAAACTTAAATAATTATACATTATTAATAGTTAAAATAAGATTTTTGATGGAATTGTATTAAGCAAAGGTTATAATAATTTTATCACACATTTTGAAATAGGTACATATTCTTAAATAGAAATTAGTAATATTTTTCTGAAAATCGCAGCAACTGAAGCATCCTCAGCAACTAACACACTTACCATATATTTTATGAAGAATAATTTTTGTTCGTTTTGTGGATAATTCAAAAATCCATCAATTGGCCTATTTAATATTTTTTTCCGAGCTATTAATTAAAACTTTATATTTATTTATTTTTGTAATGTTTAATACATTTCTATAAAATTTGGATCAACTTTTGTAATTTTTTATGTTATTCGCAGTTTTTTTTAGAATTTTTAATTAATTATTGAAATGTTTTGTGTACTTTTATTTTCTGTTTATTGAATTTTTAATAATTTTCAATATCGAAATTTTTCGTGCATACTTTCTGAATATTTTATTGAAAATTCAATAATCAAAAGAAAATAATAATAAAAATAAAAGAGTTGACCAATCAAAACTAAAAAAAGAATTTTCATATTGAATAAATATTGGATATATAAAATGGAATAATTCACTGTTTTGAATTTTGATTTCAATAAGCAATACTTTAAACATTATACAGAATAAAATAATAATTTAAGGATCAAGGAAAATACGAAAATTAACAATTACTAAAATAAAAACTAATATAAACTATAAAAACTTCAATAAATAATCGTCACCTGCGAAAATTATAAATTGCAAAATTATAAAGTTGCACAATTAAAATAAATTACAAATGGCAATAAAAAAATTAGTAAATATAAATTTAAAAATAGCAAAATATAAAAAATATAATTCAACTGAAAATATAATAATACCAATTATTTGTGACGAAAAATTATTTGAACTGTGAACGCTACATAAAAGGTTAAAATTAATACAATTATATTGAGTCATTTTATGGACAAGATATGTATGTATATAATATATAAATATATTATATAGGTATTTATTAGAAAAATGTTTTTTACTTACTTTTTGTTTTCCTTCAGTCTTTTATGTAATAAAATTATGTATTAAAAATGCATTGAAGGTTGGATGGTTTGCTGACATTTTGCATACATAAACAAAAGTAAACAAACCACATTCAGAGTTTTTAAAAAAAGCTTACGTCATTAACAACCAATCAGGTTTTCGACAACAATGTGCTCGATATCTCGTTAGTACTACTTTTTAGGATAGGATTTTTCGATTTATAAGTATGGGGAAATCTCACGAGCAGGGCACTTTTTGTTAAAAAAAAATTTTTTTTTTTCAAACTAGTGGCACATTTTTTTCTACCATAAGTTATCATTTTTCGACTAAATAGAAGTACATTTTAACCGGCGTAATTCATTTTTTTAAATAGCTCCTTGATACTAAAAAAAAAATTAATTCAGTCATTTTTACATAACTATTTAGGACTGGCGGATACAGCCATTTACTGGTCTTGGTACTGTACATAGAAAAAATAAATTCAGTGGATTTTACAGAACTGTTGTAGAATAGCGTATGCACAACCTTTTACGGATCTGAGTTTTGTAAAATGTGGTGAATGTTGCAGGATAAATTCTACGACTTTTCTAGAGTTTGTCCTAAATGTTTGCAAAGTTTTACAAAACTCAGATCGGTAAAAGGTTGTGCATACTCTATTCTATAACAGTTCTTTAAAATTCACTGACATAATTTTTTCTATGTACAGAACCAAGTCCAGTAAATGGCTGTATCCGCCAGTCCTAAATAGTTATGTAAAAATGACTGAATTAATTTTTTCGGTTTATAAACTATATTTTACATTTTTGTGGTTATGAGTGCAGGTAAAACGTGCTTTTCAGAGAAAATTGTCTCAATATTGGTAGATATCACTGAACTATAATACTACTGGAACAGGCACAGCGCTACAAAAGCGGCATAGAGAGAGAGAGAGTTGTGGAGGGGCATGTTGTCTCTTTCTGTACAGTCCGTTTGAGAATTTTGCTTGTGCCAAACACTCACAACACGCAAAACTGACCAACGCATTAGTTTTAAAGCTTTAGCATTCACTGAAATGACGCGTTCTGCGAGAGAGAAAGCATGCCACCCCATCTGTCTGTCTCACAGCCGCTGCTCTCTTTCAGCTCAACATGCGTGGTGCCTGTTCCAGTAGTACTATAGTTCAATGGTAGATTTATATATATATATATATATATATATATTACTGAATTTACATTCACTAACAATCTACCAGGCATCATTGCCTTATTATTAGGGGTGACCATTTTTCACACGTATTCATTTATATTAAAATAAGAGATTACACAAGGGTATGTACTTTTTTTTAATATGATTTGTTGTGTTTGTCGAAAAACTATTTTTTGACAACGAGTTACTCACACTTTGCGCGTTTTCCCAGTACGATTTTATAGAAATATTAAGTGGCACAATGTTCTACCACCCAAAGTTCTTTACGTGGACAGCTAAGAATGTAAATTTTATTTGACCGAATGTTAAATAATGATCTCTCAACGAGTATTTTAAACATTGAACGATGTTTAAAAATGAACGATGTTCATAAATCAGGTAAAATTGCAGTTACAGTTACAGTTAAGCACCTCATTATCTCGAATATTACAACTGGCACACTTGTCTAATACATTATTTTTTATCCTTCGGAACCCATAAGTGAATGTCAAAAAATCTCAAGCATTAAGAATGATTGCTCAAAAAGTTAGGGCTTAAGGGGGGAGTCTGGTCCAGCCGAGCGTTTTTTCCAATGTGTTTTTTTTAATGATATTATATATTTTATTAAATAAGATTTTTTTTACATGAAAAGAGACATATGTGGAAGAAAATAAAAAAATAAAAAGTTACTTTAAGTATAAATATATATAGATATAGCAGTGACAAGGCTAGATGTCGTTAAAATCTGCGAGAGCTCTGTAGTCCACAAAAATCGTCTAAAACATAAATCCCAAGAATTTTTCGTTAAAATGTGATCGTAAAATGCGGATGAACCTCAATTTGCAAAAAAAAAAAAATTTTTTTGCGAAAATGGCGGAAGAAAGAAAAAAATTGAATGTAAAATTTCGTCACTTATTTTGCTCTAACTTTTTTTTATAATGAAAATTCATAAATATTCGAGGTTCATCCGCATATAAATTTAATTACCTTTAATTTAAGCTATTATCGAAGTAAATCGGTTGAAAATTCGAAGAGCTAGGACTCTCGCAAATTTAAAAAACATGGTTTCGAGAAAAACGCGTTTGAAGTTTTCGTTTGGAGAACTCTTAGTTTTTACATACTTACTACTGTTTGACGCTAATCTGCGATTCCTGGAGCATAAAGTAGACCCTCAGCCTTCTCAAAAAACTGATGCTTTTCAATATTCCTCAATTTGAGTGCAATTCGTCCCTCCTTCGTAGCGTCAAGGCTTTTCCGTGCTTGCCGCTTCAGGCGTTCGTTGTCGTAGTTCTCGGCATAACTTTTGGATTGTAGGCCGATTTTCAAGTTCAGCAGTTCCATTATCTTTAAAATAGCTGAGTAGCCTTCATTAAATAATGCGGCAGCTATATATGAAGCACTCTCGACTGTTGTTAAGCCAGAATGCAGATGTTTTGGAGCTAAACGCCAAATAGTTGCGTTGAAGCTTTCGTTTGCATTTTGTGTGTGTCCACCCAAACATCTTTGCAACAGGTCGTCTTTAGAAAGATCTTCATAAATCGGCAATATATGCTTCTGCACATCAGCATGAAGAGGAGCTGGGTGATTATATTTAGTTCCTTAGCAACGGCCTTTTGATACTTGCACCAGCTGTCATCGCCCTTAGGGCAATCCTCATGCTTCGGATTCTCATCAGTCGAAGTCAAATGCTTATAGGTGGCCATGATTGCTCTTTTCATATTCTTAACTGAATCAATATTACGTCGTATAGCTAACCCGTAATATTTGGTAAGTTTTTTAATCATAACATTCGTTAACTTTCCTTTACCTCCGAGTTTTTCTTTAGTCCTGACATTTCGAAGTCGATTGCCCATTCTCTTTTCAACGTGGCCTATGCATTCATTTTTCGACACTACATGATCTTCACCGTATGGATTTATTTCAAGAATTGATTTAAAAGTCTTGGAATCACCATCACCAATTTAATTTCCATATTTTACTCCGTGCAATTCTTCAGACCGTAAAAACATTTCTTGCATCCCATCGACCTCCATTTTTCCAGCTGACCCCTCGTGATTCATATAACATTCTTCTTCATGTTCTTCTATCCATTTTTTATATTCTTCAGAATTCTTGTCCTTATTATTCCAGTAAGTACAGGCACTACAGTAACTTGATTTTACAACGACATCTATCACTTTGCCTGTGTAGTAACCGATAAGCGTAACCACTCCGTACAGCGAAGAAAATCCACGCTTCTTCCAAGAACCGTCGCCAGAAACTTTCAAGTTATTTAACGGTCTCTCACGTTTTTCATTTTCTTTTTGTTCTTCCTTTGCTGCTTTTTTAATTAGAGTCAAAAACATAACTTTTGCGGCATCACGCACATGTTCCAGAATTAAGTAATATGCGGATTTACTCAAACCTTTTCCAATATCCATCAAGTTGCTAAATAAATTTATTCCTTCCAGGCTAATTCCTAAAAGTCTCATAACAAATACCATTCTTCTGTTCACTTCATATGCACCTTGTATGAAAGGACTAGAATTAATTGGTGTTATTCCACAATTACACTTCACTTTAATTTTAAAGCCAAATCCTCGATGATCTGATTCTGTAAATAATATTTGACTTTTGCATATTCTACAAATAATTATTTCTGAAAGAAAAGTGAACACTGACAAAAATTCAATAATTCGGTAACCATGCCCTTCGTCAACAACAATATCCTCTGATTCTGCAAGAGCTATTGTTTTTAACGATGCACTCTCTCCATACTGTTTCTTTTGCTTATCTTCATTAGAATGCTGGTTACCGTGAAATTTTCGCTTCTTAGGGTTTGCTGTACGGTCAGCACTTTCTCTGTTTCCTTTATGACATTGCATGTTTTCCATAATATCAATTCTAGAGGGAAATTTCTTACTGCCAGGCTTATGCCAGTACTGAGACACTATTGGTAACGTGGAACATATATAGTTATATAGTATGTTAATTAGGATGATTTTAAGTCCGTCTGTCAGTTTTGTGCCAGACTATTCAGTCTTGGCGCAGTGCTGCGACAGTAGTTAATTTTCCTCTGGAGCGCTTTGGTATACGTACTTGACGCGCTCCACTTATAACAATATTTAACTACATTTCCAGTTCGAATTTGTTAAAACAATTACAGAATCGCATTCTCTACATGTTTAGGAATATTTTATAGCAAAAAAAAAACATCGATTTTTTCGACCTACTGGACCAGACTCCCCCCTTAATGAACATTACATTTTATGCGAGTTGCACCTGGAATTTCTCCATTTCTTCGAATTTAGTGAAGATATTAGTTGTTTAAATCTCTAATTTTGTCTAATAAAACTATTTTTACATTT
Source organism: Ganaspis brasiliensis (assembly GCA_037103525.1). NCBI lineage: Eukaryota > Metazoa > Arthropoda > Insecta > Hymenoptera > Figitidae > Ganaspis > Ganaspis brasiliensis. The sequence continues at coordinate 384,268 of JAZKLR010000633.1, read as the reverse complement.
TACACTCATGAAATGGTATTAACAAACGTATGAAAATGTGGATTAATAATATCGAGAATTTTTGTGGCTTTGATATCGCAGTGCGCAATTTGTCCCCAGCTCGTGAGATTTCCTCATATCTAAGTGAAAGTACCTTGCATGGGTAGTAGAAATCCTGCGCTTATTCTGCGTAAATACTGCAATTAGCAACTTTCTGATCAAAAATATTTTTTATTTTTAAAGATGTTTCTTCCGGCAGCGAAAAACCATTCGAAAGGTTTTTAATACATCAAATGTACCTACACATAATTAGGGCACAAAAAGGGACACAACGAAATCTTTAAATCCTTTAAAATAAAAGAAATTGTTGATCCGTTGGAGACAAATTGTGTAGGTTTTTGATTTTTAAACAAAAAAAACAAAAAACACTAACCACATAAATTATAACGTTTTTTATTCTACGTTTCGTCAACATTTCGTTGACCTCATCAGGCTGTAAATACAAAATATACACACTTGAGAAAATATTTTTAACACGAACAAAACACACTTTACAGTGCCGGCTTTAGGGTAGTGCGCGCCTGTGCGGTCGCACAAGGGCGCTTAAGTTTTAGGAGGTGCCATGGTTTTCAAAGGGGCGGTTTACAAAAATTCGATAACTAAAAAAAAAAAAAAAAAAAAAAAATTAAAACTGATAAGAAGGAAAAAACCACTAAAAAGGGTGCCATACTAATTGTCGCACAGGGGCGCGAAGGTAGCTAAGGCCGGCACTGACACTTTATAAAAAATACTAGTCTAATGAATTTAATACCTTAAAAAACGGAAACGTCAAAATTAAAAGAAAACATCACTAAGAAGTAACACAGTCAAACGTGTTGTCATGTTAACGGCAAGAGACAAACTGACGAAAAATAATACAGAAATTACAAATTCAGAAAGACTAAGGAAAATAAACATGTTAACGGCAAGAGACAAACTGACGAAAAATAATACAGAAATTACAAATTCAGAAAGACTAAGGAAAATAAACGTAAACAGATATTCACAAATTCAAAATAATAAACAAGAAATTGAAATAATAAGCCTGGTGCATAAGAATTAAGAAACGGAGAATTTTCTCTGTAAAAGTAGCTTATAATTTTTGTTTAAATTGTCTATATTTTCCTTAATGTTAATACTATTAGGGTCGTGGTTAACAAAAATCATTTCGGAAATTCGACGCCTACGCGAATCCCTTTCGAAATCTACAATTTTAGTACTTTTAAAGTCGAATTCATGACTGTTGTTTGTACAATGTAAGTTGATGACGAAGTTTGGATTTTTGTTAGTTTTATGCTCACGAACTCTAGTTTCAAGCAATCTTTTGGTTTCACCATAATATGCTGCGTTACAATCTTTGCAAGGAATTCTATATACCACTCCACATTTTTTCCACTTGTCAACAGAGTCTTTTCCCAATTTTACAATATTACTAAGCGACTTTTGAACTTTAGGAATAGTAAACATCGCAACCTGAAAATCCATTCTTTTTTATGTTTCTGATCTAAAGTTTTTTCTTTTTTAAATATGTTTTTTTAAGAGACATTCGAACGGTTTTACATCCGTTTAAATTAGCCACACCTAGTTAGGGCACCAAGTGGGGTACATCACAACCTTAAATTCGTTTATTTTTATATTACCAATTTAAAGTTTTCTCCTTTTCGAATATGTTTTTCATAGAGGCATTGAAAAGGTTTTTAATCCTTTAAAAGTACCCACACTTAATTAGGGAACCAAGGTAGGCACATCGCAACCTTAAAATCCATTTATTTCTATGTTCCCGATCTACAGTTTTTTTCTTTTGGCAATATGTTTTTGTTAAAGGCATTTGAAAGGTTTATAATCCATAAAAAGTACCCACACTTTATTAGGGAAACCAAAGGGGGCATATCGCACCCTTAAAATCCATTTATTTCTATGTTCCCGATCTACAGTTTTTTTCTTTTTCCACTATGTTTTTCTTAGAAACATTTGAAAGGTTTTTAATCCATCAAAAGACCCCACACTGAATTAGTGCACCAAGTGGGGCATATCACAACCTTAAAATATGCTTATTTTTATATTACCAATCTAAAGTTTTTTCCTTTTCGAATATGTTTTTCATAGAGGCATTGGGAAGGTTTTTAATCCTTCAAAAGTACCCACACTTAATTAGGGAACCAAGGCGGGGGCATATCGCATCCTTGAAATACATTTATTTTTATGTTCCCGATCCAGTTTTTTCTTTTTTGAATATGTTTTTCTTAGAGGAATTCAACGGTTTTACATCCGTTAATAGTTGCCACACTTAATTAGGGCACCAAGGGGGGCACATCACAACCTCAAAGTCCGTTTATTGTTATGTTACCGATCTAAAGCTTTTTCTTTTTCCAATTTTTTTTTTTTGCATTGGAACGGTTTTAAATGCCTTATAACTAACCACACATAATAAGAGTACAAAGAGAGGCACATTGAAACCTAAAAATACATTTATTTTTATGTTTCCAATCATCATTTCTTTCTTTTGCGAATATGTTTTTCATAAAGTCAATTGAAATGTTTTTGATTCATCAGAAGTACTTACACTTGATTAGTTCACCAAGGGGGAGTATACCGCCACATTAAAATCCATTTATTTTTACGTTACTGATTTAAAGTTTTTTCTTTTTTCAATGTTTTTCTTTGAGGCATTTAATCCATCCTAAATCTTAACCCTCTATTCCACTTTTTCTCTTTCTTCCATGCATTCAAATACCTTGGCACACCTTCATTCTTCACCATCTCATACCATCTATTATATCTAGATTCCTTGATTTTCTCTCATATCTCCTCCTGATCCTTTTCCCTCATAAGCTTTTCCAATTCCTCCCAACTCCTCGCCTTTTTTCCTTCTTCCTCCTTTTTTACCAACCATCTTTCCTTCTCCCAACTAATTCTACTCTCCGTCCCATTCTCCTCTCTTTCCCTAACAACCTTCCAACACATCTGTGCTATTCTGCTCCCTCCTCCTTTCCTTAGCTTTTCCTCAAAACCCCAAACTCTTTTCCTTTGCCTCACCATCATTTTATCCCTACTCAATTCTTCTCGGATCATATACCCTGGGCAGCTTCCACTCATCCCTATCACCCACCTCAGAAACCTTTCATGCAACCGTTCAACCATCCCTCTTTCTCTCTATCCCCATATTTTCACATCATACCTAACTCCGACCACACTAACGCATCGAACATCCACACTTTTCTTTTCCAATCGTTCTTAAACCTTCTCGTCCCTATCCCCCACACTTGTTCTATTACTTTACTAGCATTTTCCACTCTCTTCCTCACATTCAACTCATTCGATCCATTCGACTCAAACCAATATCCTAAATAACAAAATTCATTTACCTCTTCCACAACCTTCCCATTCAATCTCAGCACCTCACCCCTCACATCCTTCCTTTTTCTGAACCTCACCACTTTCGTCTTATCCACATTCACCCACAAGTCTCTCTCACACACATACTTCTCAAATTCACTCAGTAACAACCTCATTCCACTAGAATCCTCCGCAAGCAACACTACATCATCAGCGTACGCCAGGGTATATATCCTCGATCTCCCTAGCACAACTCGTCCTTTCTCTCTCCTTCATAACCTTTTCTCTAAATGCGCTATCCTCTCCCCAGCCAGAATTCCTTTCCATACTTTCCTCCCAATCTGACAAAATAATGTTGTCTTATACTTATTAAAATGAGAAAAAATGTTTTGCTTATTCAATAATTTAAATAATTTTTTTTATGCTAATAAATAATTTAATTATTTATTTATTTATTAATTTAATTTCATATTCAAATTTACCGACTGTTGGTAAAAAATCCTACGTCTCACACAATTTATTTAATAAATTAGTTTTTTACTCAAAAAAAAAAATACATTACATCAGCTAAGGGACAATAATTGACAAATATCTTGAACGGTTTTTAATCCGCTAATAGTATTTACACTTAATTAGGGTACTAAGACGGGCACATTGCAACCTTAAAAGCATTTATTTAATATTCCCGATCTAAAGTTTTATTTTTTTTCGAATATGTTTTTTCTAAAGGTATTTAAAAGGTTTTTAATACATTAAAAGTACTTACACTTAAGTAGGGCACAAAGAGGGGTCACATTGCAACTTCAAAATCCATTTATTTTTATGTTCCCGATCTATAGTTTTTTCTTTTGCGAATATGTTTTTCGTGGAGGCAATTAAAAGGTTTTTTATTTATCAAAAGTACCCACACTTGATGGGGGCACCAAGGGGGGTGGGGGGCATATCGCCACCTTATAATCCATTTGTGACGATTTATGGTGAAAGGGACCTTACTCAACAAGAACATTAGGCTCACTTTTCGTGCACTGCGCAACGGAATACTGAGCCTAATGTTATTGTCGCGTAAGGTCCTTTTCACCAGAAATCGGCACATTTATTTTTAAGTTCCTGATCTAAAGTTTTTTCTTTTTAAAATATGTTTTTCCTGAAGGCATTCGAAAGGTTCTTGATTCATCAAAAGTACCCACACCTGATTATGGCACCAAGAAGGACACAACCCAACCTTGTAATAGCCCGATATTAATTAAAAAATTAGTTGGACTCAATTCAAGCTTGTTACTTGGGGGTTTTTGAGCTCGTTGATTACGAATCTAACGTCAGTTTTTAAAAATTCAATATGTCGGACGAAATTTTTAAAAACTTATTGGATTCGCATGAACCTTGTTACATGGGGGTTTTTATGGTCGCTAATTACGAATTTAAAGTCACTTTTTAGAAATTTAAAATGGTGGATTCAATATGGCAGACAAAATTTTTAAAAGTTAATTGGATTCATTTCAAACTTGTTAAATAAGTGTTTTTTGGAGTCGAATTAGAGAATACTTCGAGAATACTTCCGAGAATACATTTTTTCTTAAATAGTAATAGTAATTATTTCTGATTACTTATACTGCAAAAGCTCATATCTCAAAAATGATTAACCATAAGAGATGCAGTGTTTTAAGACACCAAGTATGGGTTACAGTAAGACACTTTTAGGATATTACAACGACAAATGTCTTACTGTAAGATATTTATAAGACATTTGCTATTGCAGTGTATTTGACGTAATATCCTACCAAAAGCCTTCTGATATGATCGATTCTGGCGTAACTGTCCTATTTCAAGATAAGTTTTGGTAGAATTTTTTTTTTTAGATATTAGTTAACATATATAAAATTGTATAAAACAACAGCAAATACAATATTTAGGGGAGAAAATCCTTAATTAATTAATTAATTGAAGGTACTGGTAGAATGCGAGGTGTTAAAATTTTACTTCTACCACCTGCTCTTCTAACAGCTTTTCGAGCACTAGTAACTACAGCTTTGATTGTTGATTTTACATCATTTCCCGGAATTATAGATTGTCTAGCTGCATCAACAATTTTCCTAAGCTTCACTTGTTTCTTCTTACCCCCTCTACTTTTCCTTGACTTAGGATTCTTTACACCCATACCTAGCTTGGATTTAACCTTCATAATGTTAGTTATAGCTAGTGCAGATGCTTTTTCACCAATACTAGCGTCGTTGGAAACTACTCGTTGCCACGCTTTATCAGCAAGAATATTACCAGCAAAGTTTCTTGCCTCTACGTTTTCTCGATTTTTTGAATATGTAATATCATGCTCTTTACAAGCCTCATCCAACGGATTTATATCTGGATCACCTCGTTCTAGATGTTTTGCCAATTTTGTACCTGGACCGCAATATTGATAGCCCGGTAAATGTAACTGAAATGGTAACTTGTTGATTAATTTTTTAATTAAACCTTTACGTCAGTCCACGTCAAAATGCGGTTCGATGAACAACCACAAAAGCTTCCAGTCGTTAACTTGGACTCTGTTGTTGAATCACAACAAGAGAATAAAGTGAAGCCATATGGAAGCTTATTATCTGGTAGCATTCGTGCAATTTCCTATGTCCATCAAATTGTGGAAAAACAAATGTACTACTTTCATTAATTTTACATCCAAATGGTTTAAGGTTTGATAATATCTATCTTTATTCAAAGTCACTACAGGAACCCAAGTTTAAATTCTTGGAACAAGTTATTGGTCAGGTTGATGGAGTTGAGTATTTACCGTTTAGTGAACATGATAAAAGCGGTTTCTTTAAAGGATGCAAAACCAAATTCAATCCTTATTTTTGATGATATTGCTTGTGAGAAACAAGATAATGTTAGAGCTTTCTTTTGCATGGGGAGTCATGCCAATGTCGATAGCTTTTATCTATGTCAAAGCTATGTACGTATTCCAAAACATCTTGGTAATGTAAGATAATGTAAACTTGTTAGTGCTTTTTAAACAATATGAATTGAATCTTAAACATATTTATGATGATCATGTGAATACAGATATGACTTATCCGGAATTTCACGAGTTATGTTTAGCTTGCTGGAATTCTGATAAGTATTGATTTGTAGTAATAGATAAGGATAGCAGTCTTAATTTGGGAAAAGAGGCTGTAGAAAGTGCTTTGAAAGAAACTTGTAATCCCATAGTTAAACCTTTAGAATAAATAATAAGCATGTCTAATGTAAAAGATAATCTTAAAATTGAAAAAGATGAAAAAGATTATTCAACTGCTGACGAGGATGAACCGGATAAATAGATGTTTTTATTAGATCATAATAGAAAACAGTGTATGGAATTCGCAAATTGAGTGATGGATTATTCATGATTTAAAACTTTTTTCTAACAAAGAAACATCTAAAAAAGGAAGTTCATTACTTCACTTTATAATTGCTCGAAAAACTTTTCAACCCGACTATATCTACTGGGATGATCTAAATGAGCTAGTTGATCGTCTTCATCTGCTAAGAGCATCTCAAGCTGCTGGTAATCCGAGTCACAATAACGAAATAATATCAATTATTGCAGAGTTACGTGAAGCTCGAATAATATATTAGGAGGTGTTTCGTCAAATTTTCTTCATTTGCAATATGAGCATTGATGTGTTCGGCCATCCTCTCAACCTCAGAGCAACTGTAGCAGCGCTGAGAGGACCACCTGGACCTAACTGGTGCGAATTGCGGTCGGCTGCCAGAGTTGAATGGTCGGCTCCTGGTTGCCCCCACTCTGGCTGCCAGAGTGTCGGCACCCAAGGTTGGCCCGACCGTAAATACCTAAGTTGGGACAACCGAGCATGCCGACCAAATTTTGCTAACCAAATGCCGACGGTTAGCTATACTATGTCTCTTAAATGATATAATAAAATAATAACATAAATAAAAAAAAATGAAAACCAACACTAGAAGGTTGGCCTAATCTGGGGCTGATAGTTGGGCCAACGGTCTGTGTTACTCTACTGTCTGGCTATAAGGTTCATTTGGTATTGTTCACTCATACCTCTGATAGGCTGGTGGTTAGCCTACTGGACTGGCATCTGGAAAACCCGGGTTCGAATCTTCATGACTAATGAAATTTTTCTGTTTTAGGTTTTCATTAATATTAAATTTCTATATTCTCATTTGATTATATTTGTGTAACTAAATTTATAACATGTGAATTATGTAATTATATGTGTCTTCATTAATAGAATAATTTGGTACAAGTAGTCTCCAGTTGGCCCAACCTTGGGCCAACTGTGAGGTTGCACTTGAGATAGAAGGTTGGTTCAACTTTGGTTGCCGACGGTCGGCATCCAACGTCGGCCACGGTGATCACTTAACCGGTTAGATTAACTCTGGGTTCTAAGGTTGGACAACTTTGGCAGCGAGAGTTGAGCCAACCTTTTTAGCCGACGTTCGGCAGCCAGAGTTGGGCCAACCTTGGTAGCCGACGGTCGGCAACCAACGTCGGCCATGGTGATCATCTAACAGGTTGGCCCGACCTATGAGCCAAAGGTGGGCCAACTTACTGCACGGTTGGCCCAACCATGGGCCGACCGAAAATTCGCACCTGGGTTTCCCCGACAGTAGTGTTTTTTAAGCTGCTGAGTCACGCTTTTTATAGTAAAAATGGTCCCATTTTAATTTTTTTTAAATTACTCAGAAATCATGCAGCTATTTTTCTCCGTGTACGATTTTTGAAATTTTTTTTCGTTTTTTTTTATTGACCCTTAAAGTAAAAACAAAGAAAAAAATGAAAATTTTTGCGAATTTTTGCATAATTTTGACAAATCAAAAAATAAAAAAAATCTGCCACGGGAAAAAATAGTCAACGCAACTATACACATGAAAAAAATTCATTTTTGATTTTAGATTGTCCCAGTGCCAAAACCGTGACTCAAGCGGGACCTCTGCATTTCTGAAACGCGTTTACGCAAGGGCGTTTCAAGATCACCACCATTTTTTTTTCATCGTGAATAAGAAAATTTCAAAGTTAAAGGATGCATCTTGAAAATAAAAAAAAATTTGTCAAAAAATATTCAGTAGTTTCTTCACAATTAATTCACAAAAAAACCACTGAATTTCGGGCCTGGAGCGTAGAAGACCCCCTTAAAAAAAAGAGCGTTGAAGATTAATTTAATCCAAAACAATTTTCTGTGAAACTTTAAAATTCAATAAGAATAAATATCTATGATATTTACCCCTATTAGCATCGAAAACCACCCTTTAAAATCATCCCTTAAATACTTAAAACCTTGCTTTGAGTGTATTCTTATCTACCTTATCCCCTTCAGCATCGAAAAATACCCTTGAAAATCATCCCTTTATTAGAAATAAAGAAATTGAAAAAAAATGGCTCGGAATTTATTCCTTTCTACCTTACATAGGAATACATTCTGAGCAATTTTTAAAACCGGAGAAGTCTCTCAAAATTTTTTTAGTTTATTTGTTTAATAAAAATTGTCCCTTTTTTGGATTAAAGATTCAGAGAAGATTTTTAAGGGTGGTTTTCGATGCTGAAGGGAAAAGTTTTATAGAACTCTTATTCTTAGTAATATTCAAAGTTTGTAAATTCTCTAAAGAATGTTTTTGTCTACTTGTTTAAGAATATTTGTCAATTTTTTTAAATTCATGTTTAGGGGATGATTTTGAAGGGAATTTCCTTATTATAACGCTTGTTAAGGTTTGATTTTTTTTTAATGCGATTAAATATTTTATGTAAATCTCGTAGTTGTTTAGACTAATAATTTTTAGTTTTTCGTTTATTTTTCGCACAATTTTTAAATTTTTTGGAGGTTTTAAGCGTTTATGCGTGATTTTTTTCAACACTAAGCTGGAAATAAAAAACACCATGCGACATCAAAAAATTTATGTTTTGACGAAACTTGTAAACGATAGTAAAGTCTTTTATCTTGAAAATTAAAATATTATTAGATTTTATTGATTAATTTTACTAATTAATTAAAATGCGCAGGGGGTAGTCGAATCGAGAAAGAATGCCTAATATTATATTTTTTATAGTTACTACATTATATATTTATCAAATTCACCTCTAGAATGCGTGTAATGGGCTAAAAAAGCTATTAACGGAGTGTTATGTCCGGAAAGGACATTCGCAGTCTACAAACTTATTTATTTTAATATTTATCTCTGATTCATTTACAAAGCCAGCGGGCTTTGAGCTAAGGGAACAGGGCAAAAGAAAGTCCACCGAACAATGCGTTAGGAAGCGTGATAAATTATTTTATTTATCCAAATTACATAAATCGTGGAGTTGAAATAGGATGAGAGGAAGAAATCTTCATGAGAATCTGAATCCTTGTTTTAATCGTCAGGACAACTGGAACAAAGCAACTTGTTAGCTTAAGGCATCAAAATTACGGAAGAGTAAAAAGAAAAAAAGATTGTAAAATCTTACTTTATTAGTAAATTTACTGCGTGTGAGATGTCCCTTCAAAATCTCCAAGTGCAGGTTCGTGAAACCCCCTAAGGAAATTTATGGGCTGCAGTTGTCGAGGCCTCAAAGCGACGTGACAAGTGGAAAGGTCCTGGCCAGTGGAAAAATACTCATAGAGACCCCAATTGCAAGTTACAATGCTAGACGATGGTTTATGTATCCTAGTCGTCTCAAATTTCAGGGTCAAGTTCTTTTTCCAACCAGAAGTCGTTGATCCACAATTTATCGATTCAAGGTTTCTTAGAGACGAAGATTCAGGATAAAGGGTTAAAGGGTTAAATTTGATAAAAGGATAAATGATCAAAATTGATTGCAGGGTTAAAAGGATTTAAACTGATGAAAAGGGTTCAGGATTTAAGTTAGTTGAAAGGGTTAAATGATTGAAAGCGTTAAGGGTGAAAAAGGGTTAAAAAGGGTTTAATTGGTTAAAGGGGTAAGGATTAAAACTAATTACTGACAGGTTATGCCAGGAGTTCTACGCTTCCACTTTTCTTTCTCTGTTTTCAATACAATGTTCACAAATACAATTTTAAATTTAATTCGCACACTCACTACAATATACGTAAGATTCTTCACGACCGATACAATTGAAATCAATAGTTTATTCGCAAAATTATTAACTCGAAAGGAGTGTATACAGTGCTCGAATATAAGACTTGATGATTGTTGCCGAGATACAAGATTTAAATTGGCGCGTTACAAGGCCAATACTGGGGAGATACAATACTCGCGAATATAGAACCGTTGTAGATCTTTTAAAAGAAGAGGACCGTTTCAGAGGATGTTGGACGAAGAACTGATTTTAGTTTTTAGCCAATTTGTGAAGAAACCTCGGTTTCTTTCATTTTCAACCCCTCTAAATTTTGCGTGGGTTTTATGCGAGTCGCGGTAGGTACCTACGACGTAATCGGGTGGACCCATGCTAAATCAGCTAGGGTGAGATGCATAGAAAGCTAAGATATCTATTATTCTCTACATTCATTATAATTTATTGCACAAGTATTGATTTTAGCCAAACTCAAAAATATTAAATATGATACATGGTAAATATACACTAAAATATATATATATAAATAAATAAACAAGTCACGCGGACGTGACAGGAGAAAAACGAGTTCAATAATAATTTATATCTTTTGTTATTTTTATCAAACCACGAACTACAAAAATACGTATGTTTATGCTGCAATAAAGATTAAAAAAAATTATTCCAAGCATATCTAATCTTTGAATGAAAATAATCCGAAGGATTCCCCATTAGGAAGAACTAAGAAAGTCGCTGTTTTTAATAAAAATTTGCAGTTTAATATCACGTGATCAGAGGGGAAACCCCCTACCCCCCAGGTGATGAACCGTGATAATTTTCATGACCCCCACCCCCCTTGTTGGCTCACGTGATTTATGGACGACCCCCTGGGCTTCTGAAGTTGGATTTTACGTTGATTCAGAAGGGAATTACGATATTGATGGTAAAATAATTTATAATGTTGCTGAAGCTGAAGAATCCTTAGTGATTCTGTAGATTCAAAATTAAAAAATTTAAAATCACTAATAAATCAAGATTTAGCTTATCGAAACACAGAAATTATTAATCAATTGGTTACTCGATTGACTGCACTCGAAAATGAACGACAAAAAGCTAACAGTAGTAACAGAACTTCATAAACAAGCTAGAAGAAATTATCATCGTCGCCGAGTCGAAATGCGTGATAAAGAAAAAGAATGAAAAAGATGTTACTGAAGCAATGAAATCTATACTTGTTGAGGGACGAATTCCAAAGAATTTGCATACTCATAAAGGTTAAGAATTTTATAATTCTCAATTTGAAGCTTTAATGAATAGTAATAAGATTAACTTATATTCAACTTTTAGTAATTTGAAAGTATTAATTGTTGAACGATTTAATCGTACTTTGAAAAACAATATGTGGATGCAATGCAATTTACGTGGGAATTATAAATGGTATGATATATTACCAATTCTTGTATCTAAATACAATGACACAAGACATCGAACAATTGCTATGAAACCTAAAGATCTTACCACTCTTGATGTTGAAAGATTGAATCAACGTTTTCCAAAACAACGGAAAATACCACTCAAACGTTCAAAGTATAAGATTGGAGATAGAGTTCGAGTCAGCAAGTATGAAAACATGTTCGAGAAAGAATATACACCAAATTGGTTAACAGAAATATTTACAGTGGATCAAGTTATATAAACGGAACCTACAACTTACAAACTCAAGGATTATCAAAATCAACGAATCTCTGGAGACTTCTATGAAGAGGAACTTTTCAAAGTGAAATATCGAGATATTTATTTAGTAGAAAAAGTGTTAAAAACAAGTGGAAATAAAATTTATGTTAAATGGCTTCGTTTTGATAGCTGTCATAATAACTGGATAAACAAGTCCGATATGTAAAAAGTTTTCGTAAAAGGATTAGGGGCGTGGATAAACGTTCGTCAAGCTTTAGTAATTAATTGTTCGATTCTTAAATCGTTTAAATATTTTCTCAAGTTATTTACTTCAGATTTTAATTATCAAATGTGTCAGCTTGATCACTGACGCATTTTTATCCACGGCTGCAATTCTTTTACATAAATTTTTATTATTAATTTATTGTTAAGCTGTCATTATTATTATTATCATTATTATATTATTTTATATTTGCAGGTTTTTTAAATAAAGAACACAAGAAATTAACTTGACTGTATCATTTATTATGACATTTATTATACATTTCCCAAAATTTGAAATTATTTACATTAGTCATCGATTTTCGCGATTGCATAATGTCCCCACGGTAAGGTGTTAGTACTCTTGGTAGTCTTAATTTTTACCGCTTTTTTATTTTAATCTATTAGCAAAGGTAGCTTAGGTTGCGGGTTACGTTTGCAACTTTTATATATGGGGCAAAATTCCTGAACTGCCCAGGTCAAAAAATAAAATTTATTCAAACTTTGCTAAAGTGTTTCCATTGTTAGTGGAAGTGTAAATACCAAATATTTTCAAATTCCATGAAATAGTTTTTGAGTTAGACAGTTTTAAAATTAAAATTTTTTTTAAAATGTAGTTTTTTAAATTCATTATATTTCTAAGTAGATTGCATAAAAGTTAAAATATATATAGTGATTTTTAAAGCTTTTTCAGGCTATTCGATTATAACAAATGTTTTTTTGTAAAAAGCAAATTTGACCTTGAAATTCAAGGTCAAAGTGTTAATTTGATTGTATCTCGAAATCGGATTTTTTAAAAAAAATGTAACCTTTCTCAATGGAAAGCTTGACTTTTTTTCCATAATATATGTAAAAATTAGAGTGGAACTTTAAATACTTTTGTCAAAAATACATCTCAAATACCGGCGCGCGCTAGAGAAACCAGTGGTGACTCGCGCGAGGTCGCGCTATTCGTGGGCGCGCAGGTGATTGAGATGTATTTTTGACAAAAGTATTTAAAGTTCCACTTTAATTTTTACATATCTTAAAGGAAAAAAGTCAAGCTTTTCACTGAGATAGGTTAAATTTTTTTTAGAAAATCCGATTTCGAGATACAATCAAATTAACACTTTGACCTTGAATTTCAAGGTCAAATTTTCTTTTTACAAAAAAACATTTATTATAATCAAAAAGCCTGTAAAAAAAGCTTTAAAAATTACTATATACATGTTAACTTTTATGTAATCTACTTAGAAATATAATGAATTTAAAAAACTACATTTTAAAAAAATTCAAAATTTTAAAACTGTGTAACTCAAAACCTATTTTATGGAATTTGAAAATATTTGGTATTTACACTTCCACTAACAATAAAAACACTTTAGCAAAATTTGAATAAATTTTATTTTTTGACCTGGACAGTTCAGAATTTTTGCCCCATATGGGTTATGTACAACAAATTATATATATAGTTAAGTTTTACAAAGTTTATCAAACTACAAGAATTTTAAAATTAATACTTCTAACTTTTGTACTTTTCATAAGTTTATATCCCGCTAAAAATTATATTTCTTTTTGTAAAATCGTATCCAATAGTGCAAACATTAATGGTTTTGATACATATTTATACATATTAAAGTTTGTTAGGCTTACTCACTGCAACGGTTTCACTGCACGTGGTTTACTTTATCAAGTTGTGCGCATTGGCTCGCGCATGATCATGCGTAAAACATACGCTACATACTTGCACACACACTATAAAAGATCGTAGAGTTGGGATACTCATCTCTCCATACGCGTCATACCTGACGTACAACTTGGCAGCGGTTTTATTACAATACATTACTATTATATTAGGGTAGCCCAATTAGAATTTTTCGTGAAAAGGGGCAAGATACCCCGCAAATTTTTTAAGGCCCGTATAATTTTGAAAAAAATATTTTTCGTAGTACATGTTATATTGTTCAACCTATGAAAATATTATACCGTACTATTATACTACTAAAATCAAAGGTTTTAAGGGGAGATTACAGTGAATTTTTTAAAAAAAAATCGAAATTATTTTTTGTCTATTTTTGGTTAGTATAATAATATAAAAAGACGGAAAACATAACATGAAGTAAAAAAAACTCGAAAATTTGTATTTTTAGGGTTCCGTACCGTAAAACGGAACCCTATTAAAATCACTATGTGTGTCCGTTTTCGCACCCCCTCTAACTTCTAAACTATATGAGCTAGAGACTTCCAATTTGATACACATATGTAATTTCACCTTGGATTTACGAAAATGATATGGAAAACGCGATTCGAGCTCATGAACATGCAAAAATCCAGCAAAAACCACTTTTTGCCCTAAAATGCAAAAAAAATGACAATATCCCCCAGCCCCCACTTATCTTCCAAACTATATGACTTAGGATGCTGCCATTTGGTACACGTATGTAGATTTACGTGTAGATTACAGAAAAATTATAGAGAACTTTCGTAAAGACGGTTCAAAAAGTACGATTTTTGGAAAAAAATTCGAAAAAATGACCATGCCCCCCCCCCTAATCTTCCAAACTATTTGAGTTAGGATGCTGCCATTTGGTACACGTATGAGGACTTACGTGTAGATTACAAGAAAATTATAGAGAACTTTCGTAAAGACGATCTTCATAGTGTTAACTAGCCAAAAAGTACGATTTTTAGAAAAAAATTTGAAAAAATGACCATGTCCCCCCCTTTTTCCTAATGTTCCAAACTATTTGATTTAGGATGCTGCAATTTGGTACGTGTATGTAGATTTATGTGTAGATTACGGAAAAAATATATAGAAGTTTGTTAATGTTCGTGTTCATAGAATGTACCATCCAAAATTCGTGTTTTTGTAAAAAAAGTTTGAATATTAATTGGTTAATTTCTTTTTTTTTTAAAACATATTTGAAAAACAGCCCTGACCCTTCAGCTGATAAAGTTTTGGCTTATAGTGCTAAAAATTTGTACCAATAACGTTTTATATTGTGTATAATAAAAAATATTTTTGAAAATGGTTTCCTGGTGGAAAATATTTAATCTCTGCCTCATATAATTAAAAAAAATTAGAGCGGTACGGCACCTTTCGACTTGGTACGAGTATAACTCGTACTTGCCTGATTTTTTATTAATTAACTAACTGTAGTATGTTAATTTTTAAATTTACAGTTTTTCTTGTACACCGCTTGAAAGAGCAGTTCTTAAACTATAAGAAATGTATATTGTTACATAAGAAGGGTTATATGTATATAACTATTAATATAAATTTTTCTTATTGTGCTTTACTATTTAAAAATATTGCCGAACTTTAAGTTAAATTTCTGTACATTTGGTCCTTCAAACTTTAAACGCATTTTTCTCGAAACTGCATGTCTTTAACTTGTTTACACTCTTATTTGGACACTATTTAACGGAATAACCTGAAATTTGGACAGCACGTTCCTTGAATGTGTAGTTTTCGTGTAAACTAGGATTTTTAAGATCCATTAATATTTAAGAAAGTTATTAACAATTTAAGTTGCAAAATTATGATTAAAAAATTCAAAAGTCTGTCATTCGGTTATTTTTCAATAAATATTTTTTATCCTAGTTTACACGATAGCCATAATGGTGCAGATTAATAAACTATTTAATTTTTTTATTTCACATTAAGGGCCCATATCATTTTGACACAAATTGTTTCGTGCTACTTGTTAAATTGTACTCCCGAAGATGAATGTTATATTTTACTATTTCTGAAATCAAAGATTTTTGAGTCTTATTTATTAAATAATTGATTTTAATACATTAAATTAATATTAAAAGACTTAATTTATTCAGTGTGTTCAATTATTGAATAATTAAAAGTTAAAAATCTTTGATTTCAGAAGGAGTAAAATATAACATTCATCTTCGGGAGTACAATATAACAAGTTGCCCGAAAAAATTTGTGTCAAAATGGTACAGTTCCCACATTAACCGTTGCAGAGAAAAAGTGTAAACAACTTTTAGAGAGGACCAATTTCGACATCCAATTTCTAAGACTTCATTAAAAAAAAAATGATTTTAATTACTTTAAGAGTTGTATTTAATTGTAAAAAAAATTTATGTAATAAATATTTTTTTTTTCTATAAAAAAAAATCTTTGAAAAAAGCTTAAAATCACTGGAATCTCCCCTTAAGTCTTATTTTTATTAAATAATTTATTTGAATACATTAAATTGATATTAAAAGACTTAATTAACCCAGTAAGTTCAATTATTGAATAATTAAAACTTAAAAATCTTTGATTTTAGTAGGAGTACAATATAACATTTTCATAGGTTGAACAATATAACATGTACTACGAAAAATTTGGTGTCAAAATGATAAGAGCCCATTGTTTTAATACTGAAAAAAGTTATTACGTATTTTTTGATTTTTTTAACTTTTGATATTAATTGGTGCTGCCGCTGTGACGTTTGTGTAACGTCGTGTGATTACAGGAAAATTATATCTAATTTTTATTAATATTTTATTAATTTTATTAATATCTAATTATATATAATTAATATATTATATTTATATTCAAAACGCTGTCAAAGAAAAACTGCAAATTTTTGAAAAAAAAAAGTTTTTTTCTCTTAATTTTGACATTATTTGAGCTAGAGGGCTAAAATTTGGTATATTTGTATATTTTTATGTACAGATTATGAACAATAATTAAATCTACAGATTATGAAAAAACTTCTACCTTGAAGTACAGAACCATTTGCTTAAGGACACAAGCTTGTATTTCTTATAAATAACAGAAAAATCAAAACATTTTTTTTAGAGGGGTTCCCACAAAATTTTTTTTATAATTCAGGGTTCATAACAGCCTTGATCACGCCTTGAATAAGATTTACATTTTTTTTACAATATTTCAATTATTTTGAAAAAAAGTGATAATAATATTCAATCACGTTTATATCTTTATTTTTAAACTCTGGGTGTACAAATAAAATTTTTATTGGTTTGAGGGGTATGGCCATCAATCCAGATCATGTTTTCTATAATTTTCGTGTAATTTACACCTAAAAATACATATGTGTACCAAATTTCAGACCCCTAGGTCAAATAGTTTAGAAGTTAAGGGGGAGGATGGTCCCTTTTTAATGCATTTTTACAACAACAAAAAGTTGTTACTTCCTTGATAACGCTATAAACATCACCTTGAATTATGTTCTCTATATTTTTCCTGTAATCTACACGTGAAAATACATATGTGTACCAAATTTCAGCCCTCCAGGTCAAATAGTCAGATGTTAATCCGTTAGCGCCCAAAATCTAAAAATTTGTATTCTATTTTCAAGCTACGTTATTATAAATATAAAAAATAAAACTTTTCATCGGAAGCACATTTTCTATAGGTTTTGAGTGTGCTCTTTTCGAATCTGAAATAAAAAATTAATTTCTTTAAAACCAAAATTAAATATGGCGGTTTTATTGTCAAAAAACACCAAAAAATTTAAATTTTGATTTTTTTTCACCCAGAGAAAGTGTGAGCATAAAATTCTGTTTTTAACCAAAAGAGCATAAAAGTTGTCGACTTTAAAGATGTGGCAGGCAGAATTAAAAATTTCAAGATGGCGGACCTAATATGGCGTCAAATCCATTGCAAAATTTTCAAGTTCATGCACATATTTTACTAATCTACAAAATGTCGTCGGATTCACCTAAATTTTATTATTTGGTGGTTTTTGGGGTCGCTGATTACGAATCTGAATTTAGATTTTCAAAATTCAAAATGTTGGATCCAATATGGCTTATGAAAAATTTTAATTTTCGTTCGAATCAGTTCAAATTACTTACTCAGGGGGTTTCGGGGTCACTGATTACGAATCTTAAGTTAGATTTTTAAAATTCAAAATGGCGGATCCAATATGGCGGATGAAAAGTTTTAATATAAGTCTGATTCAGTTCAAACTTGTTACTACATCTTTGGCAAAACTTGTATGTTCTATTAACACAATGTTTTAAAGAAAATGTTTTTTGTTTACTTTTGTTACATGTGTCGTGTGGTTTTCCAACTTTCGAAGCAGCGTTTCCAGTATAATGTTTTGTAATTGCAAGAACAAATTTCTGTGTTCTAACATTATGTTCTTCCAAATCAGCTGAATTGTGTAATAATAAAATTAAATTTACAATTCATTATTCCTAATTACTTGTCTTATATGTTTTTATGATCAGCAGAGAAGAAAGTTATTATTTTTGAATATTTTTGTATATGTTTTTATATATGTTTTCATATAGAGGAGAGTCGGGTAAGTTCGGCTAGCGGCTAAGTCCGTTTTTGTTAATAATTTTGTTTTAAACAAATAATTTAATAAAATTGTTTTTAATAATGAAGCATTATAATATTACGATGATTTATACAAAATTTTGGATCAGTTGGTTTTTTATTAATAGAAATATTAAATAAGTGTCAAATTCATGCTTCCAAAGCATAATTTTATGAATTTCGGAAAACATATACTTGTCATTTATAGATATAGATAAATCTTTTTGTATTACAATTCTGAAACACTGCAATTCGTAAAAACCATGTTCTATATATCAAAAGCACGGTTATAAATTAAAAAATATTTGTAAATATTAACAATACGTGCGGGTTACGTCCTACGTAATCGAACTTATCCGCAACTTTGACGAATTCGGCAGGTTTGACTTCGATACTTTAATAATAATTTTTTTAATGTTTTCATTAATAAATACTTGCAATATTTATCTCATTTTATTCTTAAAGGTTGATTATTTACTGTGATACGGTTAGTATATTTAAAAACTATCAATAAATGATATTTTTTTTACTCTAAACTTTTTTTAGCCGCACTTACCCGACTCTCCCTTACTTTATGAAGTTGTGTGACAGATTAATATTAGCAAGTTTTCTTTTTTTTAGGGTTCCAGACACAAAGTGTCAAATCCGGAACCCTTATGTTTTCACTCGTTTGTCCGTCGCCCAAAACCATTACCCCCCCCCCCCCTTTACCTCCGAAACTATTTGACCTAGAGTATTGAAAATTGGTAAACATATGTATTTTCGTGAGTCGAGTACAGGAAAAATACAGAGAACATGATTGGAGTTAATAGTCATAGCGTTGTCAAAGAAAAACTTTTTTTTCAAAAGAAACTTGCCCCCCCCCCCCCCCTTATCTTCCAAACCTTTTGACCTTGAGGTGTGAAATTTGGTATACCTAGGTATTTTACGTGTAGATTACAGTATTCATTAGCTTAGCGTATTTATCCTGAAAGGTTGGGAATTGGCAAAAATGTGTAATTTTATGTAGAATTTTTTATAAAACCATAAAAATTGTGGTTTAAATTTATTATCATAGCATTTTCTTCGAAAAAATTATATTTTACCAAAAAAAATTTTTTTCTTTCTAAACAGCTATAATATTCCACAGTTTTAGATTATTTTTTTGTATAAGATGTTTATTTTTATGTTAAAATTACTTTAAAAGTTAAAAAATTAAAAAAAAAATGTTGTCCTTAAAATTCAAAATTATATAAAAAAGCTCAGTCTATTTAATTGAAAACTTTTAATCTTATAAAAATGGTTAAGTTTATACTTAAAGTTTAATAAAAGTAAAAAAAATTATGATTTTCATTTATTATTATTCAAATAGTCCAAATAATAAATATCTAATAAATAATTTAAACGAATCGTTAAAAATAAATAATTAAAACAAATTTTTCAATCCATTTTAAGTTCGTGTACTGAACCCTCTGTGCGCGAGTCCGACTCGTACTTGCCCGGTAATTTTTTTATTTAAAATGCTGTTGCATGGTTTTTCAAAGTAGTAGTAATGTTGTATCATTAAAGTCGTATGTTATTTGTAGAATTTACATTGCCGACCCTTAAATTTGTCTACCTCCAAGTGGTAAGAAGTCGGTTAACGTTTCTAAAGAACAGTAGAAAGATTATTTCCTAACTTTTGTGAACAAACCCATCGCGTTTATATGATTTTCCAATTTTTTTCACCAATTCCTGGGAAATATTTTAATATCAATTTTTTTTTAAATATGAGATTTTTCCAAACTTTACGAGATAAATTCACTAGCTTGGAAGATTTTCTAATATTTCGAGAAAAAAATTAAAAACAAGTAACTCTCAAGATAAAATTCATGGAGCTAAAAATTCTAAGACTAAAGATAATCCTTAGAAAATTGGAGAATGTTAAAACATCGCAAATTACACTGAATTAAAAAATGGCCAGTTTGATTATATTTCTTTTACCGCAGTTAAAGTCACAAAGAAAAATAATACTATTGAAGAACTTTTGTAAACAAAGTATTTCATACACTGCAAAAACTGCTGTCTTCTAGAGTCTTATTTTAAGACATTTTGGTGTCTTTTTAGGGTTCCGTACACATTCGGTGTTCGGCGGAACCCTTACAGCGATACTCGTGCGTTCGTAGACAAAAACCATTCCCCCCCCCCTTAAATTCTAAACTATTTGACCTAGAGAGCTGAAATTTAATGCACTTATGTATTTTCACGTGTAGATTGCATGAAAAATATAGAGAACATGATTCAAGGTGATGTTCATAGCGTTGTCAAGGAAATAACAACTCTTTTTGCAAAAATGCATTAAAAAGGGACCATTCCCTCTCCCCCTTAACTTCTAAACTATTTGACCTAGAGGTCTGAAATTTAGTACACATATGTACTTTCACGTGTAGATTACACGAAAAATATAGAAAACATGATCTGAATTGATGGCCATAGCGTTGTCAAGGAGAAACTACAAATTTCCGAAAAAAAAGTTTTTTTCTCTAACTTTGCCATTATTTGAGCTAGAGGGCTAAAATTTGGTACACTCGTGTATTTTTACATGCAGATTACGGAAAAATTATGTTTGGAAATAAAATTAAATATTATGAGGTCACAAAAAAAAAATTCAAAAAATGACCAAAAAGAGGTTTAGATCCCCTAAATAAATAAATAAATTTATATATATTTTTGTTAATAAAAATATGCCACTATTTATTAAGGAATTGAAAAAATTCTTTATGGTAAAACTTTCTAATACCCTATTGAATAACTTGTATGATTTAAGTTTACAAAATTCAATACTTCATCACTATGACCTTTGCTCAAAGTTAGTAAAGCACAAGTAACGACAGCGACTACTTTTTGTTAAAAATCAACAACAAATTAAACTTTTTATATCATTTTAACAAACTTAGTAGAATCTGCATTGTTTTTTAAGTACATAAGTAGAATTTAACCATTTTTCATTCATTGGTCTATGAGATATTACGAGTTGATTACTAAAATTTAATTATTTTCAACTCAAAAAATAAATTTAATTTATAATTTTTATCTTAATAAATAAAAGTCTGACAAAAAAAGTGTAATAGGAAAAAATGTGCTCATGCAAATGCTCTATCGTTTACAATTTTGAAGTTTTCCTTTTCTCGAATTTTTTCCCCAGATAATTTATTCATTATCTTATCTCACGAAAAAAGAGACCAACAATGCCTTCGAGCGTAGATCGAGTTCTTCTTCCCGGCCGCTCAATTAATAAAGATTTAACAACTTAGATTTGATGTGTGTAATTTATTGAAGGTCTTAATTTTGAGTGTATTGATTAACATCTTAAAAAGTTTAAATGTGCAAATATAATGGAGAATAGAAAAATTTCTTTAGCTTATACGTGCACTCATTTAACACAACTATTTAAACTATTTTAGGCTCGAACAACTGTTCGCTATAGTAACAAAGTATACTTTATAGACCACGTAATTAGCTCAGTTGGTTAAGGTCCTGGACTCTGCGGTCGCTCCAAGTCAAGTTTGCTTGGTTCGCGCCCCGGGAAGCCTGGGATTTTTCCAGCTCGTGAGATAACTTTAGTGGAAGGTTTCACGCCGAGGTATAATGATGTGCACATGTCGGTACTTAAAATGTACATATCATTAGAACTCGACTGTCAATAAACCGGTTGTACTCAGGAGAGCTTTTTCTACAGTTTTCCCTTTCCACTGGCGAGCAAACCCAATAATGGGTGATCCAGGCAAATGCGAGTACTCCTAATTTCAAGCCGTTCAGTAGATGCAAAAACACTTAATCCCTTCGGCAGTAAAAATGAGTAAACTGGCGTCATGACTATTTCTCGATTATTAATGTCTATTGTGATATTTTATTTATGTAAACATAATATTCTTATATTTTAAGATTCAGTAATCACCAATATCATACAAAATATTTAATTTTTTGAGGTTTTTATTGTTTTTTAGCAAGTTGAATATCGATGATTTTTAATAATTTTCGCGAATGGCATCATACGTTTATTCAGCTATTATCCTTGATTTTCAGTTTTGGCGTTTTACCGCCAAAGGGTTTAGAAACAAATTCACGAGGAAAAACACTTGTATGGGCGTAAGGCCGAAAAACGAGTGTATAATTAAAATAAAAAAGTATAATTTTATACATTTTAAAGTCATGTTATTCAATATATCGTAACATAAACACATAATTACATAATTGTTTTGAACTAACATTATATGGTAATGGAAATTGACAACCCAACTGTCAAAATACGATTATGGAATTTTCTTTGTCTGTCCGCACTGTTTATCTGTATGTTTTTATGGCGCATCTTAGTATTATATAATATTATTGGAGTAATATTATTAAAATTCACTTTGCCTATTCGCAAATTTTGTATTATATGAGTTAAATATATATCAGTAAACACTCTTATTAAGTTTTCAAATTTTTTTTTTTTTTTTTCTTACGAGGTTTGGAAAATGCATTTACGCACCATAAGAAGCACCTTACAATGAATGATGCAGGCATCATTTAAAGAAGGCGCCTCCCGTGTGTGGGGCTCGAGTCCAGAGAATAGTTTACATGGGAATATAAATATTCCCCCGTAAGTTTGTCTCTGGGTAATACCCACTAAACCTTCCTCGCTTTACAGGAGTATTTAACCCTCCGCGGGACGATTGAGCTAAGCAACCAACATCGCCGAGGGCTAACTCCACCCATACCCATAGATCCCTCAGCCCAGCATCAGATGTCGATCAGCCGACGAATCGAGGGGGGTAAGGACCCCCTCCGATCAACGGCTGACTTCGAAGTGATGTCAGGTGGAGGATTCTATACGGATTTCTTCCATGATCTTCTTACCTTTCAATGTCTTCAGATCAACCCTGATTCCTTTTCCTGCATCCATCAAAATCCTTGATTTTCATTACCTTGGTAATGAAGGATTCAATGTGCTGCCACGAGTCCACACTTCTCAACATAAGGTCAATCATGTTTTCGGGGGTGACTTCAGTGCCCACCACCCGAAGCATATCTTGCCTTTTCTCCTCCCAATGTTTACAAACAAAGAGGGTGTGCTCCGCGGTGTCCACGGGGGCGTCGCAATAGGAGCACGATCCCTCTCTTCTTAATTTAAAGCGTTTCAAGTACTCGTTGAAACAACCGTGACCTGTTAGAGCCTGTGTAAGGTAATAGCTAACTTCTCCGTGCCCTCTTTCTAGCCATTTAGCGAGGTGGGGAATAAGGCGGTAAGTCCACCTTCCGGTAGATTCCCCATTCCATCTCACCTGCCACTCCTCGACTAATCTACTCCTCGCGACTCTGCGAATCTGGGCCTTTAGTCGCCGTCTGTCCTCCTCGGGGAGCGAGCTTGCCCGATCTTTAGTGACAGAATAGACGAATTGTCTCTCTTTAGCCAAAAGATCTATCGGCGGAACGCTCGCTAGGACTTGCACAGCGCTAGTAGGTATAGTCCGGTAGGCTGAGACTATTCTCAGCAGTACTATTCTTTGAGCTGAAAGTAGTCTCATAGAGATGGCGTGTTTTTCTAGAGCTGATGCCCACACTGGAGCTGCATAAAGCAGTCTCGAGTTTACCACGCTCGCTACTAATCATCTTTTCGCTTCCCTGGGACCATCAATGTTTGGCATAAGCCGAGAAATATTTCCTGCACATTGGATGGCTTTAATCGTCGCAGATGTTAAATGTTGGTTGAAGCTAAGCTTCTTATCCAACTCGACGCCCAGGTACTTTATGGTCTGTCTCCATTTTACTTCAGTCCCATCAATCTCAATGGGTGGGGCCACAAAGGATCTCCGGTCTGTGACGAGCAGTGCTTCGGTTTTTTCCAAGGCCATTTCCAGGCCATTGGCGTCCATCCAGCGTTTGACACGTCGCAGAGTTTCATTGACCCTTATGCCAAGGATTTCTGTAGTTTGCGCACCGCATACGATAATTTTGTCGTCCGCGAAGCCGAATGATTTGGTGTCCGTAGGTAGTTTCATGCGCAGGGAATCATCATACATGATGTTCCACACGAATGGCCCTACCTTTGACCCTTGGGGGGCTCCACAAGTCATCTCCTCGCGAATCTGAAATGTTTTGCCCTCATACTCGATCCACTGATCACTAAGATAGTTGTCCATCATTCGCAATAGGTAGGTCGGTACCCGGAATTGAACGCATTACGCACGTCTATTGCTATTAATGCACAAAATCCTTTCTTCTTCCCCGTGCCTTCTCTGGCCTTCTTTGCTTCTTCCACTACTGCCGAAATAGCGTCGACAGTAGATCGGCCTTTGCGAAAACCGTACTGATTTTCTGATAGGTCATTTTCGCCAGTCAGAAGACCCTGAAGTCTCTGCAAAACCATGCCCTCTAGAAGTTTACCCATTGTGTCCAAAAGACATATAGGTCTATAGGATGACGTCTTATCCAGAGGCTTGTCTCCTTTTCTGAGAAGAACTAACTTTTGCTTTTTCCAGTCCATAAAGAACCTTCCAGCCCTGAGACAGTCGTTCAAAGGGTTAAGGAGAAGTTCGGGGTACACATCGATCACCAATTTCAGGATCTCGTTGGGTATTCCATCCCTTCCTGGCGCCTTGCCAGATTTTAACCCTTTTCCCTTAGTTCTTAACTCATCAAGCGTGAAAAGATCTTCGCTCCGTACTAAGCAAGAGGAATAGTCCTCTCGAGACCATGGTTCCACATATGGGAATAAGGCTCTTATGATCTGTCGGACCCAATCAGGTTTGTCTAGACCGGGGATCTGTTGTTTAATAACCAATTTCTTGGTCACAATCTTAAACGCCAGTCCCCATGGGTCGTTTTCGACGTCGCTGATTAAGTCTATCCAGCATTTCCGTTGACTACGCCTTATTCCCTGCTTAAAAGCCTTTTTTGCTTTATGACATTCCTGCTCAAGCGAGATGTCCCCTTTCGAACGGGTATATCTCCGTCTCGCTTTATTGCACTCATTTTTCAGAGTGGCCAATTCCTCGTTCCACCAGTATATTGACTTCTTCCTAGAGCAATCGCGTCTACGTCGGGGCATAGAGTGATTGCATGCTGCAGTCACCTCACGCCTCGCGGCACGCACCCTCTCCTCAACCGTTTCCGGTTCCCTTATCCAGCCAAGTTCGGAGATCAGCTTGGCTTCTTCCAGGTACTTTCTTGCCTTACCTTGATCGAGCTTACTGGTGTTCCATGAGGGGTTCTTACTAAGATTACCGGGTCTTTTGCCCCTCACAAGCTCTTCCATCGAGATAATGAACTCAATATACTGGTGATCGCTCAAGGTTGTTTCATCGAGCACTTCCCAGTCCCTAATCTTCCGTGCCAAATCTGGCGAGGCTATTGTTAGATCCAAAATTGATCCCGATTCACCTCGCCGAAATGTTAAACTTAAATGTAAGTTTAATTTTTTCATAATTGAATACATGTTTATTTTCATATATAATATAATTTTTATAACATCAAATTTTTATTTTATTTTATTATTTTAGATATTACAGGAAAAATGAAAAAATGCATGTCTGTTGTTCAATCTTGGTTAAATTTGGAGTTTCCGACTTAGCCCCATAACGTGTTCGGTTTAACCCCACCATTTTTGGGATTTTCAGATGGTCATATTCAAAGCGATTCACCAACAAAACTATTTATTATTTTTTAAATGGAACAACTGTAATTTTTTGTTGAAGTAACAAGCTTTAAAACGGTATATTACACTTTGGCAAAAAATATGTCTATACAGTAAGATCGCGGTAAGTGTCCGTTTCAGTAACTGTCCATTTCAGCAAGTGTCCCGAAACATGTTTCAGTAAGTGTCCCCCCTTCTACTACTACGGCAGTGCTGTCTATTTCGCTGCGCTATGAGGCGTTTGGAAAATTTCATAACCCATATACGTAAACTTAATTGCACCAAAATTCTAATTTGTAATGAATAAAATAACGCAACTTTTTAAACAGTTTAAATTTATTTATGGTAAATAAATAATTTGTAAAGCTACAACTTTTTAAAAAAAGTTATTTATGTTAAGTAAATAATTTGTTAAAACGAAACTTTTTAAAAAATTAAAATTTATTTTTTGTGAATGTTTCTTCATTTTTTAAAATAAAAACATTTAAAACTTTTCTTACAAAAAAAATTAATTTTGAATTAATTTACAAATCTTTTAAAACTAATTATTAAAGTTACTATGTATTATGAAAATTGTTTGTATAAGATAACTATTTGTAACCTACCGAAATACACTCTTCTGTTTATATTTTTTTTGATTACTCGTTATTGCTCATATTCAGTTATATTTTGATAAATAAAAAGACGAAATAAATTAGTTAATGTTGGTTTATTAGAAATACTAGATTGGCACAATTGGTGGAACTTCAATTTTGTTTCTATAAAAAAGAGCTAAATATTATTTTTAAAGTGTTTTCTAAATTTGGAAAAGTTATTGAGAAATAAAATTTATCTCTTTTCTACAGCAACAAAATTAAAATTCCACCACTTGTGCCACTCTATTATTTCTAATAAATCAACATTAATTATTGTTTGACATAATTCTACTTCGACAAAATTTTTACTAGCTATAAATATTTTTTAACATAATTCTTATTTGACTTAAATTTTACTTGGCATACTTTTTTTAACCTATATTTGCTTTTTGATACATATTTTTTATTATTTTTATATAAATTGTGAAACTATTTAATATAATTGAATACGAAAGTATAATTTTTATACAAAAAAATCTGTAATTAAAATTAATAAATTGAACGTAGTTACTGCATCTTAAACGAACTGTATTATTATTTTCACACGCACAAATAAATTAATTAATGATTTATCAACCATTACTCATTAAACAAATAAAAATTATATTAGCTTCAAAGTAATTTTAGAATTTAAATTAATTTTTAAGAATTTCAATTCGATGTCATTTTAATAGGAGCTCGAACGCAGGTTACGCTCCTGGTTTAACCCCCGAAAGTATTTTGGGGCGTGGCTTAACGAAGGGACACTTACTGAAATCGCTGGTCCCGACGAGTGGACCGCGACCTTACTGTACATGTTTTTTCAGGCAAAAGGGGTCTTCCAAAAACCACTTAGCCTCATTTTGGACGATTTTTGACCACCTCCCCCCCTGCGTAGCCTAGGGTAGCTTTTCATTAAACCCCCCCCCCCCTCCCCCATGTGCAACGTAGCTTAATGGATAAATTTTTCAAGAGCTGAATAGAATGTTTTTAGAATTTTATTCACATCAATATATTTAAAATATGAATTAGTTTCCTCATAACAGAGGTAGAGATCAGAAATATCACCACGCAATAGAATATTTTGAAAAAGCAACAAATAATACTGAGAAAATAAGTAAATAAATGAGAAATATTTAGGCATCAGCATTAATCTATATTTGCAGATGGTGATGTTAGATAGTCGTGAAGGTCATTTATAACCGGAAACTGTTCGTCTGTTTCAAAGACAGGTGCATCATTTTGTCATAGTGACATGTTAATTTACTCTCTAAATTTCTTGGAGTGAGTTTTCACTCCACTAAGAGTGAAAATTGAGCCACTTCAATCAGAGTGAAAGACCCACTCTAAAAGAGTGAGATCTCACTCTTAAAAAGTGAACTTTCACTCCAATTTGAGTGGAAATTCGCTCCAAAATTAGAGTGAGAGTTCACTTTTTGCTTGGAGTGAAAAATTCACTCTACAAGAGTGAGATCTCACTCTTTTAGAGTGGGTTTCTCACTCTTGATTGGAGTGGCTCAATTTCCACTCTTAGTGGAGTGAGAACTCACTCCAAGAAATTTAGAGTATAAATATTCTTTTTAAAATATCACTATGTTCACATACTGGTCACAACTTGTCATCAGATGAAAACAGACACAGGAGGTGGTAGGTAGGTCAGGGAAGAAGAACAGCGATGGGTAGAAACGCGTAACTTAAGGTTTTCTACGCATGTTTTAGGTATGTTACCTACCCATAAGTGAAAAGTGATGCATCAATGCGTCGACTGCGTTCAGTTCGCTCGATTGACTTGCGCTTTAGGCTACCCGCGCAAATTTGAATAAAAAATAAAATAAAGTAAAATAAAGCTACGTTCCTCAAGGAAGGACCCCCCTCCCCCTAAGTAGCTTAGCGTAGCATTTTGTCAACCCCCCCCCCCCTCCCCTAAGTGGGCTACGTGGTTTATGGAAGACCCCAAAGATCAAATCCGTCCGGTTTAGCCCCAGTCTCCCCTAATCGAGCTTGAACTTCTTTATTGAGATGTGTAATGAAGTTTTTATTACTCTAAATTTTTAAACAACAATAAAGAAATTTTATATAAATCCAGAATGAAGAATCAATAATGTTGAAACAAAATAATTTTAAAAATGAATAAAATAAAATTTTCCAACAGATATACAACGAACCGGGAAATCCGGGAAAATCGAAAATAACTGGAAATTTAATTTGACCATAAAAAACCGGGAATTTTCTTTCTGAGCTAATAAATTTTACTAATAAATCAATTTGTTTTGTGGAAAATAGTTTTTTACTTCAATTTTGGTTGTATTTTATTTCAAATACTTAAAGTATATTTATTTATATAACTCTGAGTGATATCATTTAATACAAATTTGTTAGTTAATGATTCTTTAATCGTTTCATTATACACCTATTTAATTTACGATCCACAATATAAAATTTAAATACATCGAGAAAATTTGATATGGATACTGACATTTTCACTTCTTCAATGTTTTTCTGCTTAATTTTTTAATACTAATTTAGTTTTTAAATATACACTACAGTTTGGTTAAAAATTACCAAATTTTTCGAATATTGTTCTATAAGTTTAACTCGTTGCCTGATCTACAAAAAGTGTGTATTAAATTTGAGGTTTCCCCTTGTTTTCTTTGCTAAATTGTAAGCTTTAATTTAAGCTAAGAAAGATTGAAAAATATCAAGTGGTTCTTGAAATATGTCTAAAAACGTTGGATCATATTTTCTTTCAGAGTCAGATAAAACCATGGTTTCTACTTGAAAACGATAGTTTTTCCGTAAAAAATTCTCGGACGTTTTAAGTTTGTAAAGAGTCAATTAAATTCACTATTAAAAATTCAATTCACTGATTACTTTTAAAACCCGACAATTAACATTTCTCTTCCTCACCACTCCTCACAAAGGGAGATTCCGCCAAACTACCAACAGCGATAATGATTCAGAAGTACGACGACAGACCATTAACGCAAGGAAAAACTTACCGATGCAGAATTCATTCAATAAAGGCTTCACTCCAACAAAGGGCACTCCGGGACAACTCTAATAAAAGTCACTCTCGTTTAAACTCCTTTATTTAAATTTCAACTCAAGAATTGAGCCGACAACTTAAACAAAATTTATTTTAAACCACGGCTTAACAATCCGCTTCTTTAAACCTAGTAACCATACTTGTCAATATAATGTTCCTCTCTTGTTTTACTCAATAATGATCACAAACCACGAATGAAAAACCAAAAAATAACGAACGAACAATATTCGCGCCGCGGAGCACGTGGGGAATCTCTCAGCGGGCCGGTCACCATTGCCGAAATCACTTGTCGTCTCCTTCGTCCTTCCTTCATCAGAGAAAGTGGGGGGCACCGCCCCTTCCGCATTCCATCCCTCTTGCACGGCTAGTACTTGTCAACGGACTCTGTCTTCCCCATTCAATTACCTGAAACAACGCGAAAGAGGTCGTCACCGTAAGCGAGGGAAATTACGGAAAAACCCGCGCTACACCCCTCCAAATTCAGTGATTCGCTCACACACCCCACGTGGATCTCGAAATTTAAAATAATAGGGGATTGCGACGAAGCGGAAGTCAGGTGCTATTACAGGGCCGTAAATAAAACAAAAAGGCACCTGAGCTGCTTACATACTTCCTAAATACCATAAATTGCACATATAAACGCAATCATTTATTCTATTTCTTTCTAAATTTAAAACTATACAAATACGTATTTATAAGTGACGAATCACTTCGTCACAAGTTATATTTCGAGAAACACTTGATATTTTTCAAATTTTCTTAGCTCAAATTAAAGCTTACAATTTAGCAAAGAAATCAAGGGGAATCCCAAATTTTTGTACTCTTTTTGTAGATCAGGCAACGAGTTAAACTTATGGAACAATATTCGAAAAATTTGGTAATTTTTAACCAAACTCATCAATTATATAACCACTTTGATAAGTCAAAAATAATAATGTATCAGTAGATTATCTGGCACAGAATTTTATAATATTTTCAAATATTTTAATCCCAAGTCCCTATCTAACTTTTTGACCAAAATATCTTGATTTAAATTGACCTGTGTTTTTGAAACCACTTTTATCGATCGAACCAACAATTTCCGACGGTAGTGTATTTTGGGATTGTATTATTTATTTCTACAGTTTGTAAAATTATCTCATACTAATAAAATGTACTCCTCTTTATTTTGACTTATTTAAAGTTAAAGCAAAAATAATTGTTATATTTTTAGGTAACAAATTTTACATTGTAGGGTGAAGGAACCAATTACCGAGTCGGTACCAATTGTCGAGTCTCACTGACTACTTTTGCTTATAAAAAGTAAATCACACTATAAATATAAAATATAATTGTATTTCATTATCAATGAATAATTTGTGTAACCATACAAAAATATTTCTTTACATGATTAAAGACCACTTTTCTACAATTAAATGTTTTAATATGCAGTATCAACATTATCAGCTGACAGTCGCCATTTGCTGTTTTCACTATTTTTCTTTATTAACTCAAGCGAAACTGCTTCACTTTATAAGTGTTTTACTATAGACACACCAGTCGAGAATGACGACAGGCTGCATGTCCCGTCGTCAAGCCAAAATGTCTACGCACAATCACCGCTTAGCGCAACAAGCCGGGGCCACAATCACTGAAAGTTCGTGAGTTACGCCGACATCCGTCGCCGTTACGTAGCAACCGCGAGCGACCGAACTCTGTAGCGCGGTAAGGTGGCGGCCTTGTACGCCCAACCTTGTATCACTATAGTCTGCTGTTATTATGACAGCTTAGTAAACAAACTCCGTCGACATCGTCTTCTGGTCCTGGCACTCTTGTCAGGACGGGACTCACATCCGTACCTGGTGCCAGGACGATCCCACGGCGGAGGACTTGTTGCTTGTGACTTCCGCATAATAAAAGTGGAGAATTCTCCACTCAAAATATAACAGCGAGTCGGTGTTCATGGAAAGTGAAAACAAACAGAATTATTAAACAAAATGTTGTTAACAACAGTACAACGAGTCCAGATTGGCAAGCTGGCAGGTAAACTTAAGCAGAACAAACAATTAGAATAAAATAAACAAATTTTTACAATTAAATTAAGGTTGAATTATTTATTAAATTGAAACATCAATTAACTAAACTTTCTTTGATTTCAGAGTGCAAGCGTAAAAAATAATAAGGCACAATTCGCCAAGCTTACACCCGACTGTACAACAGTCGAACGATTTAGATTCTCGACTGGTGTTAATCAAAATTTTTAAATGCTAATTGAAGAATTGTGCGAGGTAACATTTTACCTCGTCACATCATTATACACAGAAAAGAACAAAGTTTTTGAAAATTAAAACGTTTGTTTTAATTAAGTATTTAATAGTTTAAATAAAATGATTACTCGGCAAATGGTTTTTTATTTTGACCGAACTCCAATTGTCGAGTTACGTTTCCTTAACAACACTTTCTATTGTTTTTATGGGGTTAAAAATCCCTTGTGTTTACACACGTCAGAAAAGAAACCGGTAAGATACTTTAATTTCAAAAGAATATAAAGTTTTTTTTTATAATACATATTTTTATTTATGTTTTTAATCAAAAGCATAGATAAATAATCATTTTTTAATTCCTAAATTTTAAGTAATAGCATTTTTTTAAAGTAAAAACGACAATTGGGTCCAGAAATCTAGCGATTGGTATCGCAGCCTCGACAAATGGTATTTATATGCAATACATTTTCATATTAATTTTTTCATTATGTATTTATTTTTTTACTAGAAAATCATATCAGAATTTCAAACTTTGATTATATTTTATTCAAATAAACCGTTGCTATGCATGTAAGTAGTTTTATTTATGAGTTATTAAATAAATTCTAATGCAGTGTCACTATTTCATCGACAATTGGTTCCATCACCCTATAATAATTTTTTTGAAAAAGTAGTTTTTTTGTATAAAACTTTATAATAAATGTTTTTAAAATAAACCAAACGAAAAAATTTGCATTAAAATAAAGTGTTTTTAACATTTTTGTAAAATAAAACTTTGAAAATATTTGTAATTAAATTTTGTTAAACTATTTAAGTCAATAATCTTAAAAAAAATTACCTATGAAAATATTTATTTTAATTAAATAAATTGTTAAATTATTTAATTCAACAATTTTCCAAAAATTAATCTTTGATAAGTTTTTTTTATAGTAATATTAAAAGCTTTTGTCCACTTCAAATTAAAAAATTTATTAAACAACTGAATTAGAATATTTTCATAAAGCTAACTTGAAAAATTAAGGATAAAAGCTTTAATATTTTTTTTTTAATTTAAAAATCTTTTAAAAAATTGGTTTTAGTAGACTTCTTTTAAAAATTTATATAAATTGATAACTTAAGAATATTTTATTTTAAATTAAAAAAAATTCCTTGTCTTAACAAATTCTTTAGGGTCAAATAATTAATCAGTTTTTTTGAAAGGTTTTAATGATGACAGAAAAATAATTTACTGGTGGTCTGAATTAGATTTTGAAAATATTATTATTGAAAATATGTGTGAAATAAATAAATGCATACATAATCTTGAAGAAATAAAATAAATAGGTCAATTTTTGTAGACATTTGTAGGTTTATTCATACTTAAAATAAAATAAAGTTTAATTGAACGAGAGAAAAAAAACCGGGAAAAAAAGGAAATAACCGGGAAAAAACGGGAAATAACTGCGAATTTTCGTCATTTTCTTCTTCATAATCTTCTGTTACTTTTTCCGTGTTCTTAGCATTATCAGTAAGGTCTTAAAGTGAACTTGTTGCGTACGTTGCGACGTCATCATCTACCGAAGAATATCCAGGAAAACCCTGCAAGACTTCTGGTTCTGCTTCTTCCTCTATGATGCCATTTTCGTTCTTTCGAAATCTTGCTTTTTTGAAACAGTTTTCTATGGTTTTTGGCTTAATTGCGTCCCAAGCCGCAGCAATGCACAATATCGCATCATGTACGTTTACTGGTTGTTTACAAACAGGAGCTTCCATTTCCCTTAAATAGCGATAAATCAGACGTGATCTGTAACCCTGTTTAAGAACTTTTATAATGTCTTGATCCATGGGCTGCAATTTGCTTGTAGCATTCGGATGTAAAAAAATAAGTTTGAAATTTTTTAGCTCCACATATTTGGGATGAGCAGGACAGTTGTCACTGAAAAGTATTGTTTATTTATTTACAAGTTTACGGGCCATGCCCTTTGATTACAACTAAAAGTTACAAACAGCAACTATACTTAAAAATCAAATAACAATTATTACACTAGGTAGTCGACTTAATCAGAGTTTAACAAAAGTCTACGCAATGATGTAGTGAATCTCGAAACATTACTGTCAAAAAATTCAATGTCATCAGTTAATTTGTTAGCCTCTTTACTTAGTCTAACAATTAAGGAGAGAGAGGGGAGAGATCCAATTAAGGATCTGTCTACCTTCACTTTGGAAATGATCGTCTAAAGCTTTTAACCATTTAATAAAACGTAGGTAATTCATCCAGGCTCGAGATTGTGCCTCATATGTTACCGGTAATGATTTAACGTTTTTAAAACAGCGTGGCTCTTTTGACTTACCAAGCAATGACTAACATTAACAAGCGTAATTTTTCAGATCCATCACAGTTTGAACACGCCAATACAGTTAATCTTTCTTTACTGGCTTTACCTCCATCACAAGATTCTCCCTTAAATACGTGGGATTAATTGGGCATTAATTTAAAAAATAATCCAAACTCGTCAGCGTTGAAAATGTCTCAAGGTGCATAATTTTTCAACAGTGTAGAAAGCATTGTCATCTATGTATCAACATTTTGTTCAGCTACAGATTCAGATTCACCGTTGATTTGACGGTACACAATAACGTGACGATTTTTGAACCGATCAAGCCAACTAGTCGAACCAGTAAAATCTGTGATTTGTAAACCGACAGCAATTTCACATGCTTTTTCACATAAAAAAGGACCACTTACCGGGATTTTTTAAACCCTTGCTTGATAAAACCAATCAACTAGAATCCCCTCCAATTCGTCGAACTTTCCTGTCTTCAACTTTTTTTTTCACTCCACCTAAACTGCACTCTTCTTCAATCTCTTTTTTATTCTTTAAAATGGTGCGTAATGTAGAAACTGGTAATCCAAGTTCAACAGCCAAATTTGTTAGACTTTCTGTTTGCGATTTATCATCATCAAACTTTATAATCTTTACTTTTTCTTCAAGTGATAACGCTTTTCGCTTTCTTTTTGACATTTTTTAACCCTCTCACGATTGAATTAAGTGTCGAAAAATTGTACTGAAACGGTTAAATTATTTCTATATAGAAAAATTTTTACTTTCAGGTTCTATTATAGTTTTCGGGGTCGCAAATTACGAATCTGAAATTAGATTTTAAAAATTTAAAATGGCGGATCCGATATGGCGGTCGAAAAACTTAAAGATCAATCGTATTTTAATTGTTTATAATTTGTTTATTTATAAATAAACAAATAGTAAGGATACATTTCAATAACTTTTGGCGTGGAAAAACATGATTTTACTTTTATCCCTTCTCTAGGTTTTCTTTTTTTGATTTAGTCTTTGGTGTAAGTTCGATCATGTCATAGAAAGATGCACGTATATTATTAACAAATTTTAACACAATATAACTTTGTATACATTAATTTTGATTATCTGAATGATTGGGCAATAGAAAACACATATATTCATCTTTAATTTATCCCTATTGAAAAAGTCGACGTCGTGTACTACGTCGTGTACGACGTCCTGTACCACGTCGTATACCACGTCGTGTACCACGACGTCGACTTTTTCAATAGGGTAAGCTTATAGGGAAATTAATCCGATGTTCGGTTATTAAAATATAAAGAAAAACGTTACCCCGAGTATACTCGGGGTTAACCGTTCAGGTACAGACAAGTTACCCCGCGTATACTTGGGTTAAACCATCAGACGGTTAATGAATAGAGGTGAGATACTGACTCATACTGACATACGCAAGTAGCTGTATAGACAACTATGACTCAGGTGAATGAGAGAGAAGGAGAGATGTTTTCTGTACTTTTCTTTCTTATCCCTGTAGCAGTTCTGCGACAGCGTATTATGCGGGAAACCAAATCGTATTAAACGTGTTAAAATGTATAGAAAATTGGCTATAATTGTAGGGACTACCATAAATGAGCGTCTTATGCGGGAAAACGTATTAAACGGGAATGTATTGAGCGGGTTATACTGTATATCAATAAAACAATCTGTGTTTAAAAATATGTGACATAATTTTTGTTGTCGAAGAGCATATTTTAATATTTTAAAAAAATTCGTTTTTTAAAGTAGTAAATTTATTAAAACATATTTTATTCAATCTTCTGTCAATGCAGAATATGTTTATTACTGTTTATCATTATTCAAAGATCAAATACCTTAATTTTTCAAGTAATCGACAATTTTCTTGAAAAAATTAATCTTTTACCCTAAACAATCGCAATAAAGTTTATATTTAAAAAGACCATAAACGAAACAACTTTTTACTATTTAAATAGTTTTTAAAAAGTTACAAATTTTTTTTTTTAATTTTAGGATGAAATATTGGCCAAAATCAGGAGATTTTAAGTAATCGAAAATTTTCTTGAAAAAATTAATCTATTTCCTCTAGACAATTGCAATGAAATTTATATTAAGCAATACCATAAAGGAAACCACTTTTTAACATTTATAAAGTTTGTAAAAAATTTACAAATTTAATATACGAAATTTAAGATGTAAAAATGTTGAAAAATCAGAAGATTTCAAGTAATCGAAAATTTCCTTGAAAAATTAATCTATTTCTTCTAGGCAATCGCAATAAAGTTTATATTAAACAATACCGTGAAGGAAACCATGTAACGACTCTAATTAAAACAAAATTATCGTAAAAATTTTTATATTTTATTCAAGTCAATTAAACTCATATAAACTTTATCCGTCCAATATTTGACAAAATAGATTGTAAAATTGACATAAAAAAATCATCAGTCACTTCACACAAACACGCATACCCACACATACGTACAATACATATAATAATCGGTTGGGTCAGATAATATAATTTAAACAAAAAAATAAAATGCGTGGCATGTTCTTTCTACCATGCGGGCAGTTGAACAGTACAACTCACTGATTTGATGTAGCATCAAGATGATCAGGCATCAGGCAACGTGAATAAATTGATGATCCAGCAACCAATATCGTTCACCGATATTGTAATTGGTGCGGCATTAACATCCACTCGCTTGTCCTGAGGATTAAAGGTATCCGTAAGGATGGTGAGACCTGGGGATCATGGATCACCTCCTACTTTCCGGCGTACCAATAAAAAACTACACTGAAACATTTCAAGAACCATTGTCTCAGCCTTTATGTTTCGCCTTTGTCGAACATAAACCACGTAAAGCCACCCTTTTTTCACAAATCGGGCTTACCTTTTGATCGTGTGGTTTCCCGATTTCAATGATGTTTGCACAGCAACAGTTCCAAATTAAAACACTATAACGATTACTTTGATTTCATAAAAATTCCAAAATAAAATCGTTACATGTCAATTAAATCGTCACAAGATTACTTCGCTCGTTATCGCTGCGAAAAGGAGATTCCGCCGAAGCTTACCGCCTTGAGAAATCGCGACAAAACGACACCCCGGAATAATGGTTCGAATCAAACTTACCAGTCTCGTCGAAATTGTAAAATCACGACCTGGAGTCAAGGATCCAAAGGCAACCCAGGGAGTTTCCAGTCCCCGAAATAAAACTCACTGATTCGACCAAATTTTATTTATTAACACTTGCGGGGGGTTGGGTTCCTCGGGGGCAAGTTCACACACCAATATACACTTAGTTTAATTACAATCTTATACACTAATGTAAATCGAGTCTACCGAACAATTCTTTTTCTTCTATGAAATTCGCGCTTACCACTGAAATCTCGAATACACGTTAAACGGAAGAAAAGAAAAATAGTATTCTCTATCACGGCCGGTAAATAAGTCCCGTATCGATCCGTTGATCGAGCCGGTGCGAGCACCGAAAAGGGGTGGGGCTCCGCCCCTTTTGAGTTCTCCTCTCCCTCGATCGTATGTCGTTCATCCTCCGTCTCGGTCCGACTCATTACAGATCCTTGCTGAAACAGAAAAAGAGGGCACTTCCGCTAACGAGGGAAAATCAGGAAAACCCGAGCAAACATTTATTCGTAATACGATTGGTTCAATCACCCCACGTGAACTTGCAATTTTAGTAACTCCGGGGACCGCGACGAAGCGGAAATCAGGCGCTAAATCAGGGCTGTAATATTACGAGAAAACCTGAGCGGCACTGACTGATAACTTAAAATTTAATAAATATTCAATTCTTACTAACAACAAACAGAAAAAAAACATCTCTCAATTGTCCACAACTTCGTTAGTGGCGAACTGCTTCGTCACAACACTTTTACTTGAGAATGTGTTCTCACAAGATTTATATCACAATTCGTGTGAGCCTTTCGTCAATTATATAAATCAAATAAATTAAATTTGTGACTTGTTAATAACCATGAAATTTTAAATATACTGACTCTTCTATCAATTTACATCAGTAATTATTCATTCATATCCCACTCTCATTCATTCCCTCTCTACTTCCAACATTACTTACACTTATTCAATGCTCCATACCGTTACAACCACTTTTTAACATTTATATAGTTTTTAAAAAATTGACAAATATTTTATTGTGGAAAATCTGAACATCCCTGGAAATAAAAATATTTCTTGAAAAATTAATTTATTGCCTCTAGCAATTAAGTTTTTATTTAACAAAACCATGAACAAAATCAGGTTTAAATATAAAAATCATTTTGTAAAAGTTTATTAATTTACTACTCGGTATTTAAGGTTTAAAAATATTTTGTGAATTATCTGAATCAAATTGTGAATTTGATTGATTGATTTATTTATTTACACAGAATTCCCGCAGTCCATATGGGCCATACATGAGTAACTAAATTCTAATAATTAATCTAAAAATTAAATTTAATTGATGAACCCTAATTGTAAAAAGAATTCTAATTTTGTAATACAAAAATATATGGTAACTTTGGCAGATTGATATTTAATCAATATGCGGCTACAACATACGTGCTAGTTAATTTTTAATGTTAATTTACATTATATAATTAACATATGTGCGCTATGTAGTTTTCTATTGTGGGGAGGAAATATATTTTAGATGAGAAAATTTTATCAAGATCTAGCTTAATTTCGGCTAACATCGTATTAACATGTCGACACGCAAAGTATAAAGGAGCAACATTAGCAATAACATTATAAGGATGATTTAAATAAAAAGGTAGAAAATTTCTTGAATCTGTTCTCGTAATTCTAAATGGCATCTGAGATAACTATTGCTGTGCATGAATTTGATTCGATAGAACTTTACATAGAAACAAAACGGCATTAAAAATACTCGTCTTTTCAAGAGTTTTGAAATTAAAGCGTCGACATAGAATTTTGTAATCAGATCCTCGTTGAGGGTAAACTCCATCCACCTTGAAAGCTGAATATTTTGAAAATCTTTTTTGAATTTTCTCTAACTCTTGATAGTCTTGTCAAAATACGGAATCCAAGTGACAGAAGCATAATTCAATTTAGGCAATACTAAAGTATTATATGAGGCATTCTCTGAGCAAAAAGCCACTCGAAAAAAAAGTTGCCTAATGTTTTTGTTAATGATATGTAGTCAAAAAACAAAAATTTTAAGTAAGTTCTTAGGTCTGTGTAATGCGTGGTTGTCATGTTATCAGGGGGCCAATTTTATTTCAGCGTAATTTTCAACTGCCAATAACTTTTAACCGGATAAATGGATTTAAAAATCTTATAGGTGTTTTTTGTGCAGAATTTCCTAAACTTTCAAATAAAATTACTCATTATTTTTATAATTTTATTTTTGACAAGAAAAATGCAAAAAAATGTTTGTTTTTTAGGGTTCCGTACACCAAAAGTGTACGCACGGAACCCCATTGGCAAGACTTTGTCGAAAATCGTATCCCCCCCCTAGCCGCCAAACTATTTGACTTAGAAAGTTCAAATTTGGCCCACATATGTATTTTCACGTGTAGATGAAAGGAAAATTATAGAGAACATGATTCTAGGGGTTGAACATAGCGTTGTCAAGAAAATAACAAGATTTTTAAGAAATTTTGATATTTTTTGGCTGAAATCTCTTGCCTTTTCTTTTGCAGCGCCATCACCACAACGGTCTCTATATTTTTTTTGTAATCTACATATGATACTACATTTTTGTACCAAATATGAACTCTTTAAGTCAAATAGTTTGGCAGGTAAGGGGGGGATAAAGTCATTTTTTAGCAAAAATTCGTTTAATTTGTATCATTCTTGCCATCTATCTGCCAAACTATTGTACTTTGAGTTCTAAAATTTGGTACACATATGTAGTTTGATGTGTAGATTACAGAAAAACTATAAAAAACCTTGTTGCAGGCTGTTATCATAGCGTTTTTGAGCTAAAAAAAAAGATTTTTTTTAAAAAATGTTAAAAAATGGTTGTATCTCCCCCCTGATCTTCCAAACTATTGGACTTAGAGAGTTCAAATTTGGTACACAAATGTATTTTCACGTATAGATTACAGGAAAATTATAGAGAACATGATTGTATGGGTTGAACATAGCGTTGTCAAAGAAATAATAATATTTTTGAGCATTTTTTTAACATATGGGCCATAATTTAGTGTTATAACTTTGACAGTGCTATAATCATCACTTTCTCTATAATTTTCCTGTGATCTACACGTAAATCTACATATGTGTACCAAATTTCAGAATCCTAAGTCAAATAGTTTGGAAGATAAGGGGGGGGGGGGATACGGTCATTTTTTTTAGCAAAAATGCATTAAAAGTGTACAATGCCACCTCCATATCTGCCAAACTATTGTACTTAGAGTGCTGAAATTTGGTATACATATGTAGTTTGCCATATAGATTTCAGAAAAACTATAGAGAACTTTGTTGCAGATCGTTATCATAGTGTTTTTAAGCAAAAACCAACGATTTAAAAAAAATGCTTAAAAATTACCGTATCCCCCTCCCATAACTTCCAACCAATTTGACTTAGAGAGTTCAAATTTGGTACACAAATGTATTTTCACGTGTAGATTACAGAAAAATGGTAGAGAACATGATTGTAGAAGTTGATCATAGCGTTGTTAAGGAAATAAAATGATTTTTGAGTATTTTTTATGGATATTTGCTAAAATCTCTGGATTTTTCGTTAAAAATGCAATTACGATCACGTTCTCTATAATTTTTATATTATTTACACCTGACAATACATTCCTGTACAAAATTTGAACTCTCTAAGTAAAATATTTTGGAAGAGAGGGGGAGGAGGGTGGTCCATTTTTTATAAAAAATTCATTATATATTCTATTTTATTTATTATATTATATGTATTTAAGTAAGTGTACAGGTGAGAAACCCATTAAGGTAAAATACAATAAATTTCATAGATTAATTAACAATATATATAAAGTCCTAGGCCGCAAGATACAATAGTGCTGACGATAATTATACATGTTTATACATATTAACAGTAGAGTTACACACAGACATATAATATTAATTCCCTTCAACGTGTTTCATTAAACAGAACATTTCTTAAAGCATTTACAAAAAGGGAAAGTTTATCGCCAAAAAAGTTTAAAGTGTAACTATAAGAATTGCCCTTGGCATTAAGTCGCATAAATACAGAATTCTTTGCGAAATTAGTTTTCCTCAAGGGAACAAAAAAAGGTAAAACTCTGCGCAGTGACCTTTGTGGTGCAGAAAAATTAATGAATGTTAGAGCTGTAGGACAAGCAACAAAACCATTGATCACTTTAAAAAAAAACAATAAATCCGCATAAGTGAACCTCGCTTCCAATGTGGGTATGTTTAGTCTACTCCTCAAGTCGGTGTAATCATGGGCATAAATATGTCCTATCATGTAATATGTATCATGATATCATGTAATATCATATCATGTAATATGTATAATATATTTATATATTATATATTTAATAGTATCAAATATATTAAAAATTATTTTGTTTTGTGTACGGAACCCTCGATTTTAGTGCGAGTGTAACTCGAACTTGCCCGATTTTTTTAATTTTTGTCCAACACTCCCCCCTAGGAACTTTTTCATAGCTACCTAGAAATGATCCTTATTTTATAAGCTTTTCAACCCCCTAAATGCCATTTTGGGAGAGCAAGATTCGTAGAAGCTATAGGTGAATGTGTGTTACAGTACACCTTACAAATTTGCATCCAGTTTTCTTTTATATAGTCTTAAATGATTTTAATGTTACCAACTTTCTATACTTGAACAAAAAA
This sequence comes from Ganaspis brasiliensis, assembly GCA_037103525.1. Classification (NCBI taxonomy): domain Eukaryota; kingdom Metazoa; phylum Arthropoda; class Insecta; order Hymenoptera; family Figitidae; genus Ganaspis; species Ganaspis brasiliensis. Next base: position 342,007 of record JAZKLR010000633.1, on the reverse strand, counting down.
GTGAAAAAATAGTATATATTGTTTTTTCTACAACAAAAAGAACGATTTGTAAGGTGTACTGTAGCACACATTCACCTATAGCTTCTACGAATCTTGCTCTCCCAAAATGGCATTTAGGAAGTTGAAAAGCTTATAAAATAAAGATCATTTCTAGGTAGCTATGAAAAAGTTCCTAGGGGGGAGTGTTGGTCAAAAATTAAAAAACAAAAATTTTTTTGCATTTTTCTTGTCAAAAATAAAATTATAAAAATAATGAGTAATTTTATTTGAAAGTTTAGGAAATTCTGCACAAAAAACACCCATAAGATTTTTAAATCCATTTATCCGGTTAAAAGTTATTGGCAGTTGAAAATTACGCTGCAATAAAATTGGGCCCCTGATAACATGGCAACCACGCATTACACAGACCTAAGAACCCAGTTAAAGTTTTTGTTTTTTGACTACATATCATTGACCAAAACATTAGGCAACTTTTTTTTTTAGGGTGGTTTTTTGCTCAGAGAATGCCTCATGTATATATTCTACTGTCAAAAGCATACACGGAAAAAATTTATTTATTAAAATATATTCAAAAGTCGATGAAAACCAGGACACAGAGACATTTTCATAAAGCTTGAAATATTATTGCATATTTATTCATAAGCACAATAGAAAGAATCGTCAAGCAGGCGATTAAACTTAAATTCTGGTGTAGTAAAACAGAGTGAGTAATAATTGATTAATAAGTAACCAAAGGTTGTTTACAAAATGTTCGAAATAGTTCCAAACGTTGATCTCTACCACTTAAAATTTTTTCAACAATCGAGGAATCGAGAAAACGTAACGCCTTTTATGCTATAGTTAAGTGTCACTCATTTCAATCCAAAGACACTCGCGTATTCTTGAATGTCCGAGGGGTATAAGGCGCCGTCTCAAGTATCGTCGTGCGTTAGAACCCGCGTTCGAAACCCGGTTGCGAGATTTTTCGTTAATAAATTAAAATTTGCGTTTATATTAGGATAACATAGAAATTCTGTAAATTTGTTTCTACAAAATGTGTGAAAGTGATGAGGTGGGGAGGAAATGGTATGTGTGCGATCTAGAAAAGACGGAAAGTTCGTTAAAAAGTTGTTTGAATTTATTTTTAAAACGTCAATCTTAAATTTTCACCGACGTGTTGCACGTTTTAATCGACTGTCTTTAAGTCTTAGTCGACAAGTTTAAGTTTTATACAAATGTCTCTATGTCCTGAGTTTCATCGACTATTTGAATAAAATTTAATAAATTAATTCTTTCCGTGTATTAAAAAAGTGTAGATTTTAATAATTTTAATCTTTTAAGCCGATCCTTGTTGACTTAATTATTAATTAGTTATTAATCCTTGTTCACTTCTGTATTAAAAAAATTAATAAAAAATAGATTATACTATACTGCAAAGATGGAGCCCTTAAATTATATTGAATTTTTGCTCCTTTACTCCTTTTTTAATCCTCCGCCTGACACCTATTTCGTACTCTTCGGACTGACACATGGGTCTGGCTGGACTCCTATCTATTTATGTTCATTTGTATGCAAAAATATTTTCATTAAATTTAAACTACTTAAAATTTTACTACTTTCATTCACTAACTGACTTCTTGCTTGTTTAATTAATCAAATTTAACACAAAAACTACGATTTTAAGTGATATTTTAGTTACTGATTCACTGATTAGATAAGCAAAAAATTAATCAAATTCCAATTTATTCAGATTTAGAAAGTGATAAAGGTATTCAAACTCATCTTTTTAGCAAGCAAGTATATATTTTTGATTTCATATCTTTCTCAGTGGTTTTGACATAAACTGAACTATTGACAGGTAAACATAACCTGTTTGGTGACACAAAACTGACCATGAGATTGTCATATTGTATAAACACAAGTAAATGTTATTTCGAACAACAGCTAAAATTAAAGATTTTAACATTAATCAATTGAAATAATAAATGCAATAAATAATAAACACTTTAAATAATTCATAAAAATCAAATATTGAATAATTAGAACCATAAAATATTTTAATTTTATCAGTTGTGCAAAATAACATTTACCTATGTTTATATAAGAATTTTCAAAAAACTTTTATGTCAAAATCATATACTGACTCAATTTGAAACATCGAAAAGTATGCAAATAATTTTAAAAAGAATATATATACTGATCAAAAAGCAATTAATTTACTGATTTACAGCAAAATTCACTAATACATTAATATATTGCTGTTTTGAAATAGATGTATACTGTGGACTAAAGAAAAAGCAAATTTCAACTGTTTCAGTTTTTGAGAGTACAGTTGTGTCAATGTTTGGCTTAAAACTTCAATGCTTTTTTTTCTTTTTTAATAATTACAAGAGTTATTTTATCGTCTTCATTAATATGAATTGTTATTTCAAAACTCACTGTTCTGTTTATTCTATTTTACACTTCTTTCAAAGTAGGAATACACATACGAATATATTCTTATAGGTGTGTAAATACTTACGGAAATGATTTAAGTAACGAAAAAGTAAAAAAGGCCGTTTGCATTATATTAAATTGTATCAAATTCTGAACGTTTTCAAGCACAGTGCACAGGGGTCCAGCCAGACCCGGGTGTCGGTCCGAATGTGTATTTTTAAAATCCTTGTAATAATCCTGTATAAGTATTTTTTCTCCTCTTTATTTTTCATAAATTGAAAGCCAATTAAATTTTAGAAAGCTACCTGAAAGCACGAGTCCCTAACTGAATTAGAAACATGTTTAATTAACTAATAAAAACGAAAAGGGTTTGGCTGTGGACCCAGGTGTCAGACGGAGGGTTAATGTTTACAATTTTGTGCACAACCAAAGATTAAAATTAATCAAGATTTTTTTATTATTTATTGCGAGCTTTCTTGCCAGGCACTCAGTACCAAGTTTTATAAAAATCGGTTCATTAAAGAAGCTGTACATTTTGAGTTCACTTTATAATATTTCAGCAACACTGTTTCAAGGGGTTAATCTTAAAAATATAAAATGTTTTAGTTTTATTGAGTCTGAATAATTGATGTCTTCCTTACTTAAATTACATTGTATTAGTTTTAAAGAAATTATGATATCGCAAAGCTTAGAGTTAGCACATATAAATGTAAGAGTTAAGCTTTTCAAGACCCTGTTTCGGACAACCCGACACTATTGAATCAAAGCATTTGGTGGTCTCTTAAGATAGGTCTCTTTAGTTTTTTTTTCTTCTTAAACCACAATTTTTGTGTATTTTCCGAGGAAATTCTGACAAATTGTACCAAGTTTTGCTTCTACAGAACGACTTGAAATTAGGAGTACTCGCATTCGCCTGGACCACCCAATATTGGGTTTGCTCGCCAGTGGAGTGGGGAAACTGTAGAAAAACCTTTTCTAAGTACAACCGGTTTATCGACAGTAGAGTTCTAATGATCTTCACAGGTCAATTACTGACAGTGCACATCATTATTCCTCAACGTCAAACCTTCCACTGAAATTATCTCAGTAGATAGAAAAATCCTAGGCTATCGGTCGCAAACCAAGCAAGCTTGACTTGGCGCGTCCGCAGAGCCTAGGATTTAACCAAATAAGCTAACCTTGTGGTAGTTCTCTTAAGTTAATTCTCTTAATTCTTAATTCTCTTGAGTTTTAACAAGTTCTTGAAACTTTAATTTTTCATGTGATATCAGTTGAGAAATTTTTCAAAATATTATAAGAAATGCGGCTTCAATAAAAATATATTCCAACAAAACATAGCTAATTTTAATTTAAATTGTTTTTTACAGGTTGATGCAATACAGCAACGACTTCTAGAAAATGTAGATGGAGTTTTAGCTGTGCACGAGTTCCATGTTTGGCAACTAGCTGGTGATCGGATCATCGCCTCTGCTCACATTCGTTGCCGCAATCTTTCTGAATATATGAAAATTGCTGAACAAGTCAAAGAGTTCTTTCATAACGAGGGTATTCATTCAACTACGATACAACCTGAGTTCATAGATGTAAATATAAAATTACATAACATACAATTTTTACTGCTGAGTAAGAATTTCTAAAGTAGCCCCCCAATTATCGTTTAAATCAGCAATAATTATGATACCGATATATTTTTTATAGTCTATGATGACACTATTCGAACCTGTGAACGGTTTTTTAAAATAAAACATCAGTCAAATGCGAACTACACATGTCAAATTACGGTTCCGTTTAAGGTGGATCTCTCAAAAATAAATTTTCTACAGAATTTTCTTAAACTTTGAGAAAATGATCCTTTTTATACTCTTTAACTGCGGTAAAAAGTTATTTATTCTTTGTAGTGGTCTCTCCCCCTGAGCGACCTATAATTTCGTAAAAAAAAAACATATTAAAAAAACTATTAGGGTTTTTGAGATATTGAACCAAATTGAACCGGATTTTTTCTAAACATCATTTTTGATATCCTGGAGTCGAAATATGTCGAGATATGTCAAAAAAAAATCGCAATCGAGGATTTAAAGGTAAAACTATACTTCCTCTTTGAGGAAGCAATAAATAAAATAATGTGCACATTTTTTAAGAGAGGTTTCAATGTTCAATTTTTAATTACTATACTTTGAAATTGAAACATCCAGTTGATTTTACATTATACGTAGAGCGGTGACAGAGACAAGATTCTCATGTAGGTCAAATTATTCCTTCTTCATTTAGAAGTTTTTTTAATTAAAATATTTTTTTTATTCCTTTTAGACACTTCATTATAAAAAAATATATATATATGGGTCAATCCACTGACTTTCGTCTGAGGGCTGTTGCGGCCATATTTTTAATAATTCTAGTTTTAAAATATGTGAAACTCCAACATTTTCTGCATTCAATAAACACAGAACAGATGGATTTATTATAAAATTGTATTATTTTAAAGTGATACTCTAACTTAAAATATTTGTACTTGTAAAAAGTTTCACTATTTTTCGAAACTAATTAAGTTTTGTGGAACCTCCTACAAATTTGAGGTTTTGAATATAATTTAATATTAATATCTTCTTGCCTATAAAGTTTGACGAACGTGTTTAGCTTTGTTTATGAAATATTACAATTTTTTATTTTCTTACTCAAAAAGGTTAATTTTGATAGTTTAAGTAAACACAGCAATTTCACATCGCTCCATTTAAATTCAATTAGTATACAAATAGAGCGATGTGAAATTGCTGTGTTTACTTAAACTATCAAAATTAACCTTTTTGAATAAGAAATTTAAAAATTGTAATATTTTCTAAACGAAGCTAAACACGTTCGTCAAACTTTATAGGCAAGTACAGTACCGGCCGAATTTGGAGTCCACCCAGTTTTTAAGAATTGAAAAACTTCTTTAAGCGTACAAAGAATAATTATTAAAATTTTTTTTTTATTTTTTTTCATCCTAAAAATGGATGAAATTCTAAAGAAAATAAGACCTGAGTGAAGTGATTTAGTACATTTTTCATTGAAATATATTTAAAAAAGTTGAACTTTTAATGTTTCACAAAAATTCAAATTTCTGACGAAATAACGATAATTTTTTAAAGTTCCTACGGTTGTTTTTAAGGTAATTTTCTAAAGAATACAGCTGTTGTATAAGCATTTAAGTGTAATTTTTATCTTAGAATATGCAGGGCTAGGAATTTGGACCGAAAAAGATAGAAAAATTATAAATTACGTCTTGATTTCAAATACAGCTACATAAAATATTACAAAGTTGTAATTGTCAACAAATTTCGGAAAAAAAAATTATATATTTATTAAAATTTTTAGAATTATTTTTATGTAATATAATGTCTTCAATTTTTTATAAATTGTTTTGTCCAAATTCTTAGCCCTGCATATTCTAAGATAAAAATTGCACTTTAATGCTTATATAATAGTTTTATTTCTTAGAAAATTACCTTGAAAACATGCATAGGAACTTTAAAAAACCATCGTTATTTCGTCAGAAATTTAATTTTTTGTGAAACAGTAAAAATTCTACTTTCTTAAATATATTTCAATGAAAAATGGACTAAATCACTTCATTCAGATCTTATTTTCCTCAGAATTTCATCCACTTTTAGGAAATAAAAAAAAAATTTTTTTAATATTTATACTTGGTACGCTTAAAGAAGTTTTTCAATTCTTATAAAATGGATGGACTGACAAATTCGGCCGGTACTGTAGATTATACTAACATTAAATTATATTCAAAACCTCAAATTTGTAGGAGATTCCACAAAAAAGTAATAAGCTTCGAAAAATAGTGAAACTTTTTACAAGTGAGTAAGGATTCCTGAAGTGTGTCCATCATTTTCAAAAGGTCTTCTGATTTTATTCAAATTTTATATTTTGATAGTAAATATTAAGATAAACAAAACCCTATAATATTATTTAAAAAATGTTGATATTTTAATAGTTATTAACAATCAAAGTTTTTTATACACAATCCAATTGCTTCCGTTCTAATTAACAGAATTTTATAAAAATTGGAACTATTACTTAAAAATAGACGCTTGTCGAAATACTAAAAGTTTTTTTTAAAAAACGCATGCAATTTGTTTAAATAATCAACACTTGTTATAAACAAATTAAAAATTAAGCCTGTTCTTAATGAGATATTGACTTCGCTCTTTTTCAATATTATTCTGTATACAATTGTTCACATTTCCCGAAAATAAAATTTTGGGGCCCACATTGTAGGAATAAAATACTTTTAATTTTGTTGAAAGAAATACCGTTTAATTACTAATGTGAAGTTTTCAACAACAATATACTATCAATATCTTTTGTTTTTAGGGTTCCGTACACAAAGTGTCCAAACGGAACCCTTATGTTTTCACTCGTTTGTCCGTCGCCCAAAACCATTACCCCCCCCCCCCCCTAGCGGCCAAACTATTTGAGATAGAAAGTTGAAATTTGGTACACTTATGTATTTTCACGTGTAGATTACAGGAAAAATATAGCGAACATGATTGAACGTGATGTTCATAGCGTTGTCAAGGAAATAAAAAGATTTTTTTCAAAAAATGCATTAAAATGCCTATTTACCCCCCCCCCCCTTATCTCCTAAACTATTTGACCTAGAGTATTGAAATTTGGTACACATATGTATTTTCGTGAGTAGAGTTCAGGAAAAATATAGAGAACATGATTGGAGGTGATGGTCATAGCGTTGTCAAGGAAAAACTTTTTTTTTAAAAAAAAACGTGTCCCCCCCCCCCCCCCCTTATCTTCCAAACCATTTGACCTAGAGGTTTGAAATTTGGTATACCTAGGTATTTTTACGTGTAGATTACAGGAAAAATATAGCGAACGTTGCTGGACTTAATTTTCAAAAGTTATTAATGAAAAGTTGAAAAATGACAAAAAACCCCTATGCTAGAGCTCAGCGTATTTATCCTGAAAGGTTGGGAATTGGTTAAAAATGTGTAATTTTATGCAGAATTTTTTATAAAACCATAAAAATTGTGGTTTAAATTTATTATCATAACATTTTTTCCAAAAAACTGAAATTTTACCAAAAAAAATTTTTTTTCTTCTAAACAGCTACAATATTTTATAGTTTCAGATTATTTTTTTGTACAAAATGTTTATGTTTATGTTTAAATTACTTTGAAAGTTAAAAAAAAAAAAAATTAAAAAAAAATTTTTTTTGGCTTTAAAATTTAAAATTATATAAAAAAGCTTAGTCTATTTAATTTGGAAATTTTTAATCTTATAAAAATCATTAAGTTTATACTTAAATTTCTTTAAAAATAAAAAAAATTATTTTAATTTATCATTATTTAAATTATTATTCAAATAATCTCCGACTCATATAATTGAAAAAAATTAGAGAGGTACGGAACCCTTCGACTTGGTACGAGTGTAACTCGTACTTGCCCGATATTTTTCTTTAAATATGCTGAATCGACAGAAACTTTTAAATTGAGAAAAGCAAAATACAAGTTATAATAATTTCTAAAATAAATATTATGAACAGATACAGTGTACACATACGATAATTAAAAAGTTAGGTTATTTATGAATGTTTTATAAATGTTTAAAATCTTATTTTTAAAAATTTTAATTTCATTTTTCTTTAAAAATGAATTTGAAAGATTAAAATATATTCGCTAAATATTTTACTATAACTATATTTTAAATTTTACTATAGGGGAGAGGGCCCAAAGTTGGACACCCTTTCGTCTTATTGCTGTAGAATCCAAATCAAATAAAATATATTAAAATGTTTTTTACCGGATGAAAGTACAATTTATAAGGTAACTTATGGCCACAAAGATAAAATTTTCGGTCTAAAAAAAAGTGTCCCCAAGATGGACACCTTCTTAAAAGTCTCTGAAAATTGTAGTAAATAAAAAATTAACATCGTGTAACAATTCTTAAAATAATTTTAATCATTTTACGGAATTTATCAGGAAATAACATTTCTTAAAACTTCAATCTAATAGCTTAACAGTAAAAAGTAATAAAATATCGAAAAATATCGATATATCAAATTCTCTAACGATAACATCACATTTTATGGTGGAAAATAAAAAATTTAAATTAATTAACTCAAAAAATTATTTAAAAAAGTGTAAAATCCAAAATATGCAAATAAATACATTGAGATTTGAGGCCTGTCCATCTTAGGGTACATGATACTATTTTTTAATCCCCAGTAAAAATTTATATACGAACACTGAATAGTAAAATCATTTTAGGATATTATTATACGATAAATAAAGAATATTTTAACGTTAAGTATTCATTCTAAATCATAAATTTAAGTAACTTTACCAACATAAGAAAAAACTGTTACAAAATTTTTTTAGAACCAAAATTACGTGGCATGTGTAGAAGAAAACCAACTGGTTTTTTTTCTTCAAATGTGCATCAAAATCATCGTCTAGACAAATAACAAAAATGACAAAAAGCATAAGGCGCTGCCACCTTAAACAAAAATTTTATACGAAATGTCCATCTTGGGGCCCTGTCCATCTTGGGGCCCACTCCCCTACTATATATTACTATATATTATATACTCTGTTTTTGTTTGCAACAATAAAATGTTAAATCATATTTAAATAATATTATTTCATAATAATATTTTTACAATTTTAGAACAAAACAGAACGAGATTATATATTAATTGTGTGCAACAATTGTAAAAATGTTATTATTAAAAATTATTATTTAAATATAATTTAACATTTTATTATCGCAAACGAAAACATAGTATATGTATTACATAATATAGTAAAATATTTACAAAACATATTTTAATCTATCAAATTTATTTTTAAAGAAACATGAAATTAAAAATGTTTAAAATAAGATTTCAAACATTTATAAAACATTTATAAAACATTTACAAATAACCTAACTTTTTAACTATCGTATGTGTACACTGTATCTGTTCATAATATTTATTTTAGAGATTATTATAACTTGTATTTTGCTTTTCTCAATTTAAAAGTTTCTGTCGATTCAGCATATTTAAAGAAAAAAAACAAAAGATATTGATAGTATATTGTTGTTGAAAACTTCACATTAGTAATTAAACGGTATTTCTTTCAACAAAATTAAAAGTATTTTATTCCTACAATGTGGGCCCCAAAATTTTATTCTTGGGAAATGTGAACAATTGTATACAGAATAATATTGAAAAAGAGCGAAGTCAATATCTCATTAAGAACGGGCTTAATTTTTAATTTGTTTATAACAAGTGTTGATTATTTGAACAAATTGCATGCGTTTTTTAAAAAAAACTTTTAGTATTTCGACAAGCGCCTATTTTTAAGTAATAGTTCCAATTTTTATAAAATTCTGTTAATTAGAACGGAAGCAATTGGATTGTGTATAAAAAACTTTGATTGTTAATAACTATTAAAATATCAACATTTTTTTAATAATATTATAGGGTTTTGTTTATCTTAATATTCACTATCAAAATATAAAATTTGAATAAAATCAGAATATCTTTTGAAAATGATGGACACACTTCAGGAATCCTTACTCAAGTATAAATATTTTAAATTAGAGTATCACTTTAAAATAATACAATTTTATAATAAATCCATCTTTTTTGTGTTTAGAATTAAATGATTTATATTTCTAATAACTTCTGATACATGTTATATTAAATAGTCTGAGAATTATAATATCTTTAAAAAAGCTTCAGATGTAAAGTTATGAAATGAAGTTGTGAACCTTTTACTTTTGATTAGTAATAACACGAAAAGAAATGAAATTTATACCATGATAATATGCTCATTGAATGCAGAAAATGTTGAAGTTTCACATATTTTAAAACTAGATTTTTTAAAAATATGGTCGCAACAGCCCTCAGACGAAAGTCAGTGGATTCACCCATATATATAGTTGAAACAATTGGCTAATTAGCAATCAAAAGTATTACTTGAATTTTGGACGTTAAAGACAACATTTTTTTTCATAAATTTTAAATATTTTGTAAAAAGTATTAGCAAAATGAGTACAATCATTGTCAAAAAGCCTTTTATTTTTATTAATGTACACAGAAGTCCACAAAATAATTTGAACTGTAGTTCATATTGCGGCAATTCTAAAGGTCAAAAAAGTAAATTTTTTCAAAAACTTTAAGTTTTTTGTAAATAGGGGAGAGGCGGGTAATTAGGCGCACATATTAAAAATCGTAAATTAAATTGACAATCCTTATATTGTTCTGCTTCTATTGTTCTTGCTGAAATAAGTAAAAATCATTAGTTCAATATTTCAACTAACTTTCTGTATAGCAGAATTTGTATTAAATATTAATTAAAAGTGTTAATTATAGGTTTTAAAAAAATTACATCTGCGTCAAGTTATTAATTAATAATATTATAATTATAATATTTGATGAAAATCATTGTTTTACTTAAGTAAATATAGATTTTGATTTAAGAAAGTGTTTTATATCTTTACATGAATTTTAAACTGTTTAAAAACATTCGAATTTCATTTGTAGATCATCGAAAAGGTTTATGATGATTATCACTTATTTAACTTAAAGAACTGTTGTTATAAAGAATAAATATATAAATCAACTTTTATTATTTTAGTATTTTTTAAATAAAACATTTTCATTTCTGTAACATATTTTTAAAATTTTCTTTAATTCCCTTAAAAATAACGTGCGCCATATCAGTTGCTCTTAGAGAGTCTAGAAAGAATCCTCTTTTTACTTATAATTTATAAAGTTTTTATTATGAATCGAACATTAAAGCATTTATAATACTTCTGAGTACGTTATTAATTAAAGATTTGTAAATTTATATTTAAAATATTTTATTAATTCGCTGTTTTTGTTTTAATCACTTATAACCCAAAAATTGCAAAAACTAACTTTTCCTTATAAAATCAAAATTATACATTAAAATGCGCAATTTTTTTATTATATGTTTTGGATTACATAAATAGGTACTTTAAATTTTACTTTTACTTTTTTTCTAGAATACGTTTTTTCTCTAAATGATCGTGCACCTATTAAGCCGGACGCGCCAAATTAGCCGCTTCTCCTCTAAATGTGTGAAATTTAATTTCAGTCAGGTTCGCTATATTTTTCCTGATATATACACATAAAAATACATAAGTACACTGAATTGCAAAACTTTACATAAAAAATAATGCATCCTAGGAAATGAAAACATTTTTTTCATGGTTTTTCCGTTTTTTTCCGAAATATTAAATTATACTAAATTGGAAATTTTTACATCAAATATTATAGATACTGGAAAATAAAAACTTTTTTTTTAAGTTTTTTAAATTTTTCTTAAAAAATATTATCACAATGAATTTCATCATTTTCTATCCTTTTTATTTTTATTATGTATTGTGACGAGGTAAAACTTTACCTCGCACAATATTTTTAAATGAATTCAAAAATAATAATAATTGCAAACTTCATTCTTTCATTCTGTCCACACATGAAGTTTCCACACTATAGATGTTTTTTGTTTTAAATCAATAACTTTTGAAAAAATGTATTTTTATATTAATTATAAGATTTCTAATTTTATTTATTTAATTATTGATTCTCCTGAATCTAAATATTAAATCAATTGACAAGTTTATATAGTTTATTTTCAATAATATGTAACGAGTTACTAATAATTTAAATTTTACACTTAACTCGAAACGCTAAAATATTCTTATGACTTTTCACCCCGAAATAAAAATACAACACCAACGCTGAAACAAAGGGGCTCTTACAAAAAAGAAGTACTGGATTCAGTACTGGTTTCATTACTGGGAAGAAGTACTGGGTTCAGTACTGGGTTTAGTACTGGGTTCAGTATTGGAAAACCAGTACTTTTTTCGCCATGCGCTGTTGAAAATTTGTTCACGTTGCGCACTAAGTTTCTATGGCTCCTACGGCTGTGCAGTAGTTTTTCGTTGTAAATTAAATAGAGAGGAATACATTGAAATCACAGTTCAAATGAAATTTAAAAAAAAATTGTTATTGTGCTTAAAAAATTACATTGCGCGAAAAAAGTACTGGTTTCCCAGTAGTTAACCCAGTACTGACCCCAGTACTGAACCCAGTACTTCTTCCCAGTACTGAATCCAGTACTACTTTTTTGTAAGGGAGAGATCCTCCAAATCCACGAATTAGTGTAGAATCCGACAAAGATTCTACACTACGTGGCAACAACGCCACGTGTTGCCATCCTCAGCAACGCAGAAAAGAAAATTTAGGAAAAGAACTTAAATTTCAATTTTAAATAAAGAATGCACGATTTCACACCACTTTTTCTTTATAACACGGATTGACCCCTAAACACAATAAATCCCCGATAGTTCCTCAGTTTAATACTTTTAAATCACCTAATCACAAGCTCGTGGTTTCACAGAATGATAATGGCCGTGACCTAGTCCAGAATCAATCAGCCGGTCGATCCCTTTCCTGCGATCTTCTTCCTATCTCCGTCCTTGTCCCTCGGTCCTGTGATTAGTCCGTTAAAAAACATTAATTTTTTGATTGTTTATATTAAAATATTTTATATTATTTATAGTTGTTTTAAAGTTAAATAGTCAATGTTTAATTAACAATAAACATCAATATAAAAATGTTGTTTTTTATTATTCTTATGGACTTTTATAGAATGTGTGACCACCTTCCCCGGACTTACCCTAACCTACTTTAATTTATAATTGAGTTAAACAGTCAATTCATTCATTTTCTGCGTTTTTGAATATTTCATCTTTAACAGCCCTTACAAAAAAGAAGTACCTACTTCATTAAGTACTGGAATTAGTACTGGTACAAGTACTAGAATAAAATCTGGATTATTAGTACTGGGATAAATACTGGATTGAGAATTGGTTTAAGTACTGGAAACTCCAGTATCTTTTTCGCCAAACAATTTATATTTAATATATTTAATGGAATTTAATAAAATCCTCTTAAATTTTACAAAGTAAAAAAAAAAATAATATACATATATTGCACAAACTTATTTAATACATACTAAAATATTTGAGTCAGTATGATTTTTAACCAAAATTTTTTTTTAGATTGTTATATTGTACAAAGAAGTTAAAATCTTATGTTGTACAATTGCTAAATTGAAGATTTCTAGGTTCTAATTGTTAAATATTAATTACTTAAATTAATGTTAAATTACTGTTAAATTGTTAATTACAGTTAATATCTTTCAATTTTAGCAATTGTACAAAAAATTTTTTCTGATTTTTGCATTTGTACAAAAAAAAACATTTTAGCTTCTTTGTACAGTAGGTTTAACAATTATAAAAAAAATTTGTGTCAAAATCATGCTAACTCAAATATTTTATAATGTAAAATATGTTAGTTTACATACTAACTGCGGTCATTTTATAGAATCATTTAAAGAAAACAATATATATACCCTTAGAAAAAATGTTACATATAAATAGTGATAGGAATGTGTATCATTACTTTAGTGTTATTTTTTCGCGACAACACAAGAAAAATAACATACAAATAATATGGTAGAGAATCAATCTATCTATATAAATAAAATCAACATTTTGTCTGTACATTGCACCAAACTCAAAAAATTTTATATACGGGTGATTCTACGTCAGAAATATCACAATCTGCAAGTGGTTCACAGAATTTAATGATACTTGGTGAAATTGTAGTATAAAATGAGAGAAATTAGTCAGCAAAAGGAATTTTTAAAATATCATAAATTGTAGGAGTTATAATACTTTGAATTTTGGTGCTACATTTTCTTAATTATTTTATATCTCGGTCAATTTTTAACCGATTTTGATGAGTCACTCACCAATTTCTTCAGAAAATTGTGTATTTTCAGAAAATCATAAAGCAAAAAACTAAATTTATTATTTAGATAGTAAAAAAGAAAAAAATAAAACTTTATTTATATTTTTTTTCAATTTTGACCAAACTCTTTAATTTTTTAATTTTTTAATAATATTCCCCTTTTTTTCATCTTTATTTTAAAATAAAGATCATCCTGAAGACTTTTTTAGATCTTGTGATATCGTCCTTTTAGTATCATCATCTAAAAGAAAAATACTACGTGAATTTATGTTTTTACCTTCTTTTGTTTTTCGAAATTTTTTTTAAATTAGAAACTATTTACTGTGAAGATTTCTTTTCAATTTCTCTATTAAATACAGTGAAAATCAAATACAATTGTTTTTCTATTAATAGATTTGGAAATAATGATCAATTTTAAATAAAAATAAAAACATTTAATTAGAAATTAATTTTAATATAAGTAAATAAATTAGGTAGTTAAATCATTATTTATTTAACAACAATATAATTATAATATAATATAATAAATATTTATACAATGATTTATTTAGTAAGAAATTTTGCTTAAATACAAAATTTAAATATTAAAAACTTTGTAAAAAACAAGTATAACTGATTTAGTAGTATAAAAATTCACATAATTGTCCTAAATTTTCGAAATCTATCGCTTTCGTTTTTATGATACTTGGACTTAAAACTTGAAGGTTTCTTTGTCAGCAAAATATTTTCTGCATTAAATTGTTTAATTTTCATAATTTAATTAAATGGTTTTATTTTTACTTAAAATTAATAATTATTTCCAAATCTCTTAATAGAATAACAATTTTATTGGATTTTTACTTTATTTAATAGAGAAATTGAAAAGAAATCTTCACAGTAAATAGTTTCTAATTTAAAAAAAATGCCAAAAAACAAATGAAGGTAAAAACATAACTTTACGTAGTATTTTTCTAAAAATGATGATACTAAAAGGACGATATCACAAGATCTAATAAAGTCTCCAGGATGATCTTTATTTTAAAATAAAGATAAAATAAAGGGCAATATTATTAAAAAATTAAAAAATTAAAGAGTTGGGTCAAAATTGAAAAAAAATGTAAATAAAGTTTTATTTTTACTTTTTTACTATCTAAATAATAAATTTTGTTATTTGCTTTATGATTTTCTAAAAATACACAATTTTATGAAGAAATTGGTGGGTGACTCATCAAATTCGGTTAAAAATTGACCGAGATATAAAATAATTAAGAAACTGTAGCATCAAAATTCGAAGTATTATAACTCTTACAATTTATGATATTTTAAAAATTCCTTTTGCTGACTGATTTCTCTCATTTTATACTACAATTTCACCAAGTATCATTAAATTCTGTGAACCACTTGCAAATTGTGGTATTTCTGACGTAGAATCACCCATACTTTTTCGTTTAAAGTGATAAGGATTCCGAAAATGCAAAAAAAAAATTTCTGTCTTTCTGTCATCAATATTTTGTACGGGTATCACTCGAGAACGGCTTGACCGACTTTAGTGAAACTTGGCAGTAAATTAGAGACTCAACTTAAATTTATAAAAAAAAAATTTTTAAAAAATTATTTTAAGCTGAGATATCCAAGTGACACACTTACATACATACACACACACACACTTGCCCACTTTGTGGGCAAAGCCCGGAGTGCGGGCAATCCGCGAAATGCCCGGTCACTCCGCAGTTTGCCTGAGCATTTTTGGGCAAAGTCAGAAGTACCACTTTTATCTCGAGCTTTGCCCAATATCTGGCGGGCAAACTGCGGAGTGCCCAACCTGCCTTGGGCAATGTTCGAAATCAATCATGTATTCATTTTGTTTTTCATTAACATTGTCACTTTTCACGCTATCAATTATTATTAACAGAAATGACTAATACCAATCAAATACCATTCATAACGTTATTAGACAAACTGACGGTCTTCTAATACATTTTCTAAACAATACAGCACAATCAAACAGATTTTACGTTCAAAGAAATAAATATAAACTTACCAATAACTATTAGTTTTTATTTATTAATTCTTATTATTGTGGTATTTCTAAACAGTTTTCATGAGTATATAATGAAATATAATATTATAATAATAAATAATAAAACAATACAAAATAGTATAAATAATCATGAAATATAATTCGTTATTCAAATATTTGATTTCGAACATTGCCCAAGGCAGCTTGGGCACTTCGCAGTTTGCCCGCCAGATATTGGGCAAAGCTCGAGATAAAAGTGGTACTTTTGACTTTGCCGAAAAACGCTCGGGCAAACTGCGGAGTGACATGGCATTTCGCGGATTGCCCGCACTCCGGGCTTTGCCCACAACATATACATAGTATTTCAGAAAAGGCAAGATCAGGCTCTTTGACAGTATACTAACATATCAAAACTTACTATACGGGTATGTGATCCATAACAACGGTTGCTATGGGAATTTTATCCATAGCAACGGTTGCTATTGAATATTTTTCAAAGCAAAGGTTGATATTGGAATAGTTTTCAAGGCAAATTTGAATAGTTACCATAGTGACGGTTGCTATAGAAATGTTCACCATAGTAACGGTTGCTACTGGAATGTTTTTCATAGCAGAGGTTGATATTGAAACAGTTTTCATGGCAATTTTGAATAGTTACTATAGCAACGGTTGCTATGGGAATGTCTTCCATAGCAACGGTTGTTACGCGAATCTTTTTATAGCTAATATTAATATTGGAATGTTTTCAATAGCGACGGTTGCTATGGTAGTGTTTATCATAGCAACGGTTGTTATGGAAATGTTTTTTTATAGCAAATATTGATATTGAAATATTTGCCACGTCAACGGTTGCTATGGAAATGTTCACCATAGCAACGGTTGCTAAAAGTATGTTTTCCATACTAACCATTGTCATGGGAATGTTTCTCATAGCAAATATTGACATTGTAATAGTCTGCATAGAAACGGTTGTTATGGTGAACATTTCCACAGTAACCGTTGCTATGCAGAATATTCCAATGACAATATTTGCTCTAAAAAACATTCCCATAACAACGATTACTATGCAAAACATACTTATAGCAACCATTGCTATGGTGAACATTCCCATAGCAACCGTTGATATGGAGAATATTCCTATATATATTATAGCAAATATTGACATTGGCATATTCTGCATAGCAACGGTTGCTATGGGAATGTTCACCATAGCAAAAGTTGCTATGTAAATATTGTCCTTCTGTCTGGCTAAAAGATTTTTTGTTTTTAATGAAAAGTTAATGTGTCTAATAAATTGCACTTTAACTTTGTCTAGTCTTTTTTTATAAATTGTTGATTAAGATTTTAAGCCCAAAATAAAAATTGTCACAAAATCTATATTAATCTATAATATTATGTTCTCAATATTTTGTTCCACTATCACTCAAAAACGGCTTGACCGATTGAAGTCAAATTTTGCAGATTTTTAGGTAGTAGCCTAACTTAAAATATTAGCCTTATGAGATTAAAAAACATTAATATGAACGGGAGATATGACATTTTTTCTAATCTATATCTCAGGGGTGAACTCAGAAAATGTTTTTGGGGGTTCATAAATGAGATAGAAAGAGATAGCACTATAGTTGTCTCTTTCTCTCTCACACAAATATAAGGCAGAAGGGGGCGGTCATGACCTGCAAACCACCCCCTTGGATTCGCCACTGCGATATATATAAAATCAAAGTTTTGTCTGTACATTGCTTAAACTTTAAAAATTCATGTATAATTTTTCATTTTAAGTTGCAAGAATTCCAAAAATGACATAAAATTTTTTTTTTTCTGTCTGTCTGCACCAAAACTTTTTTCGGGCATCACGCGTGAACCATTCAACCGAATGAAGTAAAATTCGGTGTGAAATTGTCTATTAATTCAACTAAAGATCTCCTATTTAGAAACTTTAAAAATATTAATTAGAACCTAAGATATGCCTGCCACATAAGTAGACCCAAAATAAAAAAATTTGGTTTTCTACACTTCTGTTCACAAAATCTTTTAAAATGTAAGAAAGTTTGTAAATAATAATATAGCTGTTCACTTTTGGTACCCAAATAATAATTGTGCATTATAGGTCCCAAAATAAAAAATCCATTTTTGTACAATTATATGTACAAAATATTAGAAAATATATTAAAAAATAAGTAAAGGTTGTACTTCCGTATACGACGACATACTTAAGATTTTTATGAAACTTGGTATACTTATGTAATTGATGCGCTGCTTACGAAAATTAAAGTTAAAATAAGCGCAAATTTGGTTATCATGATAAAAACCATAAAAAATACCATATTATTTCTTGGTTTTTTGTTAATATATCTCATAAAATATTTAAAAATGTTTCTAAAAAAATACAAAAGCGTGTCAAGGACAATGAAAATAGTCTATAGTTAAATTATTACTGAACAATGAATATTACTGATAACTGAAAGAAATGTTATACCCTTTGTATTTTGATTTAAAAACAGTTTCTCCTTTTTATGACCTGTATTAGTTTAAAAACAATTAAATTTATTACAGCACTCCAACCCCCCGGTACCCCTGTTAACAAAATTAACTTATTATGGCATTTTAACCCCTCCTTTATCCGTTTAAATAAGGTTGAAGTTAAAAAAAGAGTAAACATGTGAATTTTAACAATCATTTTCTTGCACAATATCCTATTATTTATTGAAAAATAATATTGAGTCATAAAACAAGTCGAATATTCTATTTCGTGTGACAATATTCTTTTCGTTAGTAGCACCCTAATTTTCGGAAAGTTTCCTGGAAGTTTCCCATATTAATGTCAGAAGTTTATTATAACGGAAGTCTCCAGGAAACTTCCTGGACATAGTGAAATGTCCTCCTCCTATTAGGATTTTTCCATTGGAGACATCCGGGGAAGCTTGCATTGGAAAATTCCAGGAAGCCTCCCTTGAGAACTTTCCAGAAACTTCATTTAGAAACTTCCCTTGGAAACTTCCGTTGAAACTTTGCAATTCTTGTTTTTTAATTTTTAAAATCAATCACAGCAAATGCCTTTAAATGAGACTAATTGCTAATTATTTAATAGTATAACTCACTGTTAAATTGTCAGCTTTTTAAAAAAAAGTAGCTTCCCTTTTTTAAAAATTTATTTATCATTTAAGTTGAAAAAATATAAAAGTTTCCAAGAGGTGTTTCCAGGAAGTTCCTAAGGAATGTTTTCGGGTAGTTTCCAAAGGAAGTTTTCAAGAGAAGTTTCTGCGAATTTTCCAAAGGAAGTCTCCGGGAAGTTTTCAGGAAGTTCCCAAGGAATGTTTCCGGGAAGTTTTCAGGAAGTTTCCAAGGGTTGTTTCAGAGATGTAGCACTTCAGTATCCGTTTAAGAAATTACACTTTTTATGACAGCCCATCCTCTTTAGGATAATAGAATTTTATAATTTCTGCAAGAGAATTATATTGCTTAGAAAAGTTTGTTTTAAACACTGAAAGTGTTTGTCAGAAAATATTTTTTGTCAAAAAATACTTTTTGTCGGAAAATACATGTTTTCAAAAAATAATTTCAGTCAGAAAATACTTTTGATCAAAAAATACTGTTGATGGCACGCCACTAGATTTCGATGCCCGACGAAGGCGGGCTCGAAAGCTAGTATATACAACGTTCTAAAACAATCGTAAAACAATTGTTACAAAATAAATGTAGAACACAGTGATAGAGCGCTTATATCACATTCTAAAAACAGTATTCTAGAATGTTTCAGTAACAATGTTACAATCAAATCCTATAACTAATTTGGATCATCTGTTCTAGAACATACGTTACATGGTTGTTCTAGAACAGAGACAGAACAGGTGCTACAGAATAAATCTAAAACACAGTAATGGAACAATTATACACGGTGGGCAGGAAGCTGGAAAGTGCCGATAAAAAATTATGACAAAATCGGCGAACGGGGATGTTTTAAGCTACGTTTGGACATTACAAATCCGTTTGATTTGAAATCCTAGCTGATCGTTTAAGCGAATTATCGTGAAATCAGTCCCAAATGTGACATTATTTAAAATTTTTCGTTCTTAAAACTTTAAAATCTCTTACATCTTGTGACTAAAATTATTTAAGACGCCGAATTTTCATGTTTTTAAGGTCGCTGAATACGATTCAATGGTCAGAAGAAAAATACAAAATGGCGGATCCAAAATGTCGGATTAGTTTTTTAAAATTCATTAAATTCAACTAAATTCACCTGATAATGGTTATTCGGGGGTTTTTAAGGTCGCTGAACACGAATCTAAGGTCAGAATTTATAAATTCAATATGGCGGAATTTTATTTAAAAAAAACTACTGAAATCAGCTGAAACTTGTTACTTGGGCGTTTTTGGGGTCGCTGAATACAAATCCAAGCTCGGAATTTAAAAATTCAAAATGTCAAAGGGATTACTTTTTAAATTTCACCAACAAATTCGTATTCAGCGACTCCAAAAACCTTCTAGTAACAATATTCATCTGATTTCAGTAATTTTTTAAAAAATCTTTTGCCGTTTTGGAAAACTTTGGATTTGTATTTAGCGACCCTAAAAACCCCCGAGTAGCAATTTTCAGATGAATTCAGTTGAATTTAATGAATTTTAAAAAACTAATCCGACATTTTGGATCCGCCATTTTGTATTTTTCTTCTGACCTTTGAATCGTATTCAGCGACCTTAAAAACATGAAAATTCGGCATCTTAAATAATTGTAGTCACAAGATGTAAGAGATTTTAAAGATTCAAGAACGAAAAATTTTAAATTATGTCACATTTGGGACTGATTTCACGATAATTGGCTTAAACGATCAGCTAGGATTTCAAATAAAACGAATATGTAATGTCCAAACGTAGCTTAAAACATCTCCGTTTGCCGATTTTGTCGTCATTTTTGGTCATTTTGGTCTCGAACAGTTCTAGAACGTGCACACTGGGGAGTTTTATCCAGAAAATTATAAACTCGGAAATTTCTGACGTGAGCACCCAACAGAATTTCTCTAAGCTTACCACAATTAATATTTAGAAAAATACAAATATTAAATGTGTTACCGATTTTATCTGGAGAACCAAAGAGGAGCACCTCGAAGGCCCCGTAGGGGAGATCTGATTCGATCGTGCAGTTAACTCTGTTATTAGGGTTTCGTGGTTCGGGACCGAAACCCTTATAGTGAGACTTTGTCGTCCGTCCGTCCGTCGTTGACAGCCAATAGCTGTCAATTTTAGGTTGTGTGCAAGAGAGAGGGAGATAGTGAGAGACAGAGACGAAAAACACCCGAATAGGTTCGGAATTACCCAAAATCAGGCGGAATTACTCTAACGTGTCATACCTGTCACATCTGTCACAAACAGGGGAAAACGAATTAGCAATAGGAGCAAAAAGAGAGTTAATAGTTAATACATTAATACTTAATATTATTTTATTAATATTGAGACCAAAATACCTTTGAAAGCCATGAAACCCTCAATTGTAGGCGCATTGGGCCTGCTTTTTGTACTGTTTATTATAGTCTAGTCGACTGCTCGCTCAGCGAAAGAGAGAGAGAGAGAGAGAGTCACTGGCTCGGCTCTCATGATCAAGTGGCTCGAAAGAATTTCAAATTCAAATTGTAGAGTTTCTTTAAAATTATAACCTATAAATACAACATAACCTAGAATAATATAACTAAATAAACATAATGGATTTTACTTCGTTACACATTAAAATGTGCAATTTTTTTTATTATACATTTTGGAATAGATAAATGCTTTTAATATTATTTTAACAACCACGGGGTTACCTCAGTTGGTTACATCCTAGGCTCTCTGCTTTCGCGCCAAGTCAAGCTTGCTTGGTTTGCGTCCGATAAACTGGGATTTTTTAAGCTCGTGAGATAATTTCAGTGGAAGGTTTGACGTCGAGGTATAATGACGTGCACTGTCGGTAACTGATCTCAGCAGTGGTTTTTCTACAGTTTTTCCTCTCCACTGGCAAGGTCCAAATGAAAGTACTCCTAATTTTAAGTCGTTCTGTAAACGCAAATACTTAGTACTTCTGTTTAAACTACAATTCTAGGAATTTCCACGGTGAACACTTGTGAGGGTGAAGTCCCATGATTGCATTTTAACGCACGTTTTGTAACTAGACCATGAGTGCAAAAGATATGAGGATATACTGTTGTCACTTTTGTACTCATGGTCTAGTTACAAAACGGACGTTAAAATGCAATCATAGGACCTCACTCTGAGTACATACGTTCAAAGACAATTAGGTAAGAATTTTTTTTTTTTTCATGAAAACTTTGCTTCCACATAAGCAAAAGACTTACTTCCTCATAGAGGAAGCGAAGGAATAAAAAGATGGAATAAATTGTAATTTCGTGAAAATTTAAAAATATTTTATTTCTTATTAGAAAAATTTAAGTTAAGTATATTTAAGGAGGTTCTATCCTAAATGGAGTTAACATTACCATTTTAATCGAATTTGGTCCACTAGTAGATAATGGTTTTATCATGATGCAGTTAAATTTTTGAGACCTCAAGGTACTTGTGAAAAAAATTATAAGCCTTTTTGTTTTAACATTTTACAATCAGTTTTATGGGAATAGAGTAGTTTGTCATATAAGGTAGAGTCAGAGGTAGTGGGACAGTTCGGGTGGTGATACATTGTAACTTTCTGATAAACTACTGAAAAAAAATGTTCCAAATTGTAGATATAATCGAGGTATGAGAAAACATATGGTGGATTTCACGTCAACTGTCCAGCCAAAAAAAAATTTTGTTTAATCCTTTCCCAATTTTTGTTATGAGTTGTCTTATAGGTAAGTAATTTATCAGCCAAATATTTTTGGATTATATAAAAAATTGCCCGAGAGGGAGGGGGTTAAAGTTTTGAACTTTTTGTTAAGACGCTCTCATTTGTTTATTTATTGAGCTTAAAAAAAATGATAAAAAAATTTTTTGGTACATGATTTTTCTAGATTTTTTTATCAGCTTTCGATTGGCGTGGTCTATTTAAATTTTTTTTTTATTTTGACCAAATTTTTGAAAATGAAAAATAAATTTCACTTTTTTTCGCCTTTGGGCTCGTTTTATTTTTTTTATTTTTTTTTTAAAAGAAAGCTGAGATTTTTTCCTACAAAATATGTAATTTTCAAAAAACATTTTTTTTTTGTTTTTGAGAAATTTAATGTTGAAGTTAGCGCGCCACATCAAGACGAAGTCTCACTCTACCGCCCCGCTTGTTGCTGTGCGCTGTATGCATCAGTACGTGGATATTTAATTATTCTAATCCTTAATTCAACTTTTCTCTGCATTTTACAGTGCTGAGACTGACATGAAAACAATTAAGTGCCTGCACTATAGTTCTTTTGTTTATTTTTTTATGTTTAAATTTTTTTGGTAATTTTTTTATATTGGTTTCTCATAGAGAAAGTATTGTTTTACCTCCACAGGATCGATTGAAATTTTCTGAAATATCTTGACATATTTTGAACTCAGGATGTCAAAAATGATGTTTTTAAAAAATGTCTTGCTTATGTGTGCATGTAGTTATGTATGTTAAGATTATGTTAGGCTCTATATTTCGAAAACAATAATAGTTAAAACAATGTTTTTTTTTGCGAAATTATAGGTCTTTAAAAGGGACAAGTTATGTATACCAATCGATGTGGTTTTAAACTCTCCGCAAAATAGGTGTATATATAATTTCTTATAAAATGTAAATAAGATTCCGTAAGTTACGAAACTTAATTTTTTTTTAAACAATGATAACTCTGAATAACATTACATTAGACCGTTCGCAAAGAGCTCATTTGATTAATTTTTAGTGACCTACAAGTAGTCAGAAATATATTAAAAAAGCAACAAAATATAAAAATAAAATTGTTAAAGAACATAATTTTTAATATTTTTTGTTTATAGAATATTAGTAACTTTTTATTAATTTGCACTAAAAGGATCGCTAAGAGCTTAATCGATGCATTTTTAAAAAGATAAAAAAAAATAAAATAAACTTATTTTACTGTTTTCAAAAATATGTACATTTTTGAAAATTTTTATTTTCAAAATGTTTAAATTTCAAAAAAATGTAGTTAGAAGTGATAGACCAGACTCAAAAGTAGGGCATAATTTGTCCCCCCTAAAGACCTATAATTTTTCAAAAAAAAACATTGTTTTAAATTATTGTTTTCGAAATATAGAGCCTAACATAATATTAACATACATAACTACATACATACATAAGCAAAACATTTTTTAAAAACATCATTTTTGACATCCTGAGTTCAAAATATGTCAAGATATTTCAGAAAATTTCAATCGATCCTGTGGAGGTAAAACAATACTTTCTCTATGAGAAACCAATATAAAAAAATTACCAAAAAAATTTAAACATAAAAAAATAAACAAAAGAACTATAGTGCAGACACTTAATTGTTTTCATGTCAGTCTCAGTACTGTAAAATGCAGAGAAAAGTTGAATTAAGGATTAGAATAATTAAATATCCACGTACTGATGCATACAGCGCACAGCAACAAGCGGGGCGGTAGAGTGAGACTTCGTCTTGATGTGGCGCGCTAACTTCAACATTAAATTTCTCAAAAACAAAAAAAAAATGTTTTTTGAAAATTACATATTTTGTAGGAAAAAATCTCAGCTTTCTTTTAAAAAAAAAATAAAAAAAATAAAACGAGCCCAAAGACGAAAAAAAGTGAAATTTATTTTTAATTTTAAAAAATTTTGGTCAAAATAAAAAAAAAAATTTAAAATAGACCACGCCAATCGAAAGCTGATGAAAAATCTAGGAAAATCATGTACCAAAAAATTTTTTTATCATTTTTTTTAAGCTCAATAAATAAACAAATGAGAGCGTCTTAACCCGGCGAGCGTAAGGTAGGGTAAAATTTACCCTGTGAAATACTTATTCCTCAATAATTTGAATTTGGCATGATGAATTTATCTATAATTTTTAATAGCTGCACGTGTCACGGTAACAAAGCAATAACGATTAAAAAATTTTTTTTTTTACATTTCTTATTGTTTATTTATAACAATTGTGAACACATATACGCTGACTATAAAACACACCAAGAGTTTTTTTCTTTGTATATTGTAAAAGAAAGTTTAAATCATTATGTTGAAACATTGTAATTGTTTACTAAAGGTTAATAATGTATTTTACTATGTTACGATTAATTTTTCAATTGTTTAAACAAATTTATAGAAATTCACTTTTCTCTATATTAGTTTTAGCATTGTTACAATCTCGCAATAATAAATTGTTTAAACAAATGAAAGATCTATTATAACATTAATGTATGACATTGATTGGCAATATAAAACAAATATGTTAAAAAATTTACAAGATTTCAAGCTGTTTTTTAATATACAAATAGAAAATCTTTACAGGGTAAAAAATACCCTACCTTACGCTCCGTGTTACGAAGTTTTACCTTACGCTCGCCGGGTTAACAAAAAGTTCAACTGTAAAAGACTACGATTTCTAAATACAAGGTTTTTACTAGAAAAAAAAACAATATTGCATAAAATTCATTTAATACTCACCTAACAATTTTATTATTATTATAATTAGGTATTATAAATATCAAAACGATTATTCTTAAAAATAAAAATATTTAAAAATATTATTCATTCACTGGGTAACAAAAAAACAATGATGTTGTGTTTATTTCAAAATTCCTGTGTTTATTAAATGTATGGGAGTCAATGAACATGAAAATACAAAAAAAAAATTTCTAATTTATTCAGACCCCTAAAAAGGGGGGTTGAATTATCAAAAAACGGCGTATTTTGCACTTTTTGAAGTTCTGTAAAAAGAAAATGTGAAGGCATAAAAAGCTCTAATATGGCATAAAAGAAAGCTTAAACCTTTATCTTTTAGAACCAAAACAGAAAAGTAATGTAAAAATTGCGAGGAAATTGTTTTTACCAATTTTCTAACTATTTAGATTTCCTGCCCACTTCGTTGACGACTTAACATACATTTTTAAAGTTTTTAACATTTAGCGTAGGATTAGGCCGGACACCCTCTTCCCCCCTAAGTTGGCAACGTAGTTTATGGACGAGCCCTTAGGCGTTTTAGGGGTCTCTGATTACGAATCTGAAGTCAGTTTTCAAAAATTCAAAATGTCGGCTTCAACATGTCGGACAAAATTTTAAAAATCGTTCAGATTCGCTAGAGAGTTGGTACTTAGGGGTTTTTGAGGTCACTGATTACGAATCTAAAGTCAATTTTCAAAAATCCAAAATGCCGGATCTAATATGGCAGCCAAATTGTTAAAAATCGTTCAGATTCGCTCGAGACTTGGTACTTAGAGGTTTTTGGGGTCACTAAATACGAATCTGAAGTCAGTTTTCAAAAATTAAAAATGTCGGATCTAATATGGCAGTCAAATTTTTAAAAACCGTTTAGATTCGCTCGAGAGTTGGTACTTAGGGGTTTTTGAGGTCACTGATTACGAATCTGAAGTTAGTTTTCAAAAGTTCAAAATGGTGGACCTAATATGGCATTCAAATTTTTAAAAATCGATCGAATTCGCTCGAGAGTTGGTACTTAGGGGTTTTTGAGGTTACTAATTACGAAGTTGAAGTCAATTTTCAAAAATTCAAAATGCTGGATCTAAAATGGCAGCCAAATTATTAAAACTTTTTCGGATTCGCTCGAGACTTGGTACTTAAAGGTTTTTGGGGTCACTAATTACGAATCTGAATTCAATTTTCAAAAATTCAAAATGGTGGACATAATATGGCAGTCAAATTTTTAAAAACCGTTTAGATTCGCTCGAGAGTTGGTACTTAGGGGTTTTTGAGGTCACTGATTACGAACCTGAAGTTAATTTTCAAAAGTTCCAAATGGTGGACCTAATATGGCAGCCAAATTTTTAAAAATTGTTCAGATTCGCTTGAGAGCTGGTACTTGGAGGTTTTTAAGGTCACTGATTACGAATCTGAAGTTAGTTTCCAAAAGATCAAAATGGTGGTCCTAATATGGCAGACAAATTTTTAAAACTCGTTCGGATTCGCTCGAGACTTAATACTTAGAGGTTTTTGGGGTCACTAATTACGAATCTGAAGTCAATTTTCAAAAATTCAAAATTGTGGACCTAATATGGCAGCCAAATTTTGAAAAGTCGTTTAGATTCGCTCGAGAGCTGGTACTTAAAGAGTTCTAGGAGTTCGCTTGGTGTCCCAGAGATTTAGGGTGTCGTTAGTCAGATTGAACATCGGGCGCCAACTAACCCTAGATGGAGACTACTCCACAGCAACTTAGAAAAACCAAGAAGGCAGGAGTGTCCTATTCCTCCCAGAACCCATGTCATCCACAGCTGATGAGGATGGTTAGCCTCCATTTGGAATCCGAATTAACGTCATCCGCATAGTCAGCTAGTGCTACCCCTAAAACCCCTAAGTCTCGGATTTGTCCGTCATATTGGATCATCCATTTTGAATTTTTGTAAATTGACTTTAGATTCGTAATCAGCGATCCCTAAAACCCCTAAGTAACAAATTTCAAGCCAATCTGATTATGGAGAATTGATTCGCACCAATGCTTAGATTCCTAGTTATTTTGACCAAAATGTCAAAGATACATTAGGCAGTACTCGGTGAATACAGGTTCCCCGCATTTTTTACATTACTTTTCAGTCTTGGTTCTAAAAGATAAAGGTTTAAGCTTTCTTTGAGAAATATTGGAGCTTTTTATGTTTTCACATTTTCATTTTACAGGACTTCAAAAAGTGAAAAACGCCGGTTTATGATAATTGAACCCCCCTTTTAGGGTCTGAATAAATTAAAAAAGTTTTTTTGGTATTTTCTTGATTATTAACACCAATACATCTAATAAACACAGGAATTTTGAGAGAAACACATCATTATTTTTTTGTTACCCAGTAATTTATTTATATACCTATTATTTAAAAAAAAAAAATTCTTATTTAAAAATTGTATGGATTGCTGACGTAAGTACAGTAAGACGGTTTTGAATTTTGCGCTAAAGTTTATTTGTAAGTTAGGTCGTTTGGTCTCTATAGGTACCAATTTCACTTACTTTTTTCACCTTTTTTCGTGACAACCGAACGTCAGAATATATTAATGTGAATTATTCAATAATTAGTGGGTTCTGTACAATATTTTAAAATGTTTTCTACTGCATAATAAGTTTATTAACAATTTGCAAATCAAAATATTACTATTAAAATATTTGTTAGGTGTTTTAATATCAGTATACCACTACCAGAACACAGGGTAAATAACAGGTAATTATTGTACTACAGTAGAGCGTCTCTAGTTTCAAGGTCCTATCGTTTCAAGTTTCTTCTATTTAACCCTTCACCACGTAACCAAATCATGATGCCGGTAAATACTAAATACTTGATAAAGGCGGTAAATTTAAAAACATTTACGAAACATGACTTCTATTATTATTAAGTAATCCATTTTATATTTGAATATAATTATGAATAAAGTTTATTGACTGCTTAAACGAATATTAACAATATAATTATGAAAATTGTGATAAATTTAAAAAATACTTACGAAAAACATCTTCTATAATTATTAAGTAATTAATATTATAATAAACAGTTTCATTGTATCTCATACTAATTTTCTTCAAGGCAAATGTAAGTTTTTTATACTACAGCAAATAATACTTCTTGGCATTTGTTTATTTATTTTTTTTAAAAATAAACTTTTTAATAAAATAATTAGTGCAAAATATTATTACCAAGTATGTGATTGATAATAGGTAACTAAGCATTAAATGCAATGTTTATTGAAATTTTATTCTTTTGAAATTTACATATTCATTTTTATATTGTCGCAATCTTCAAAATTTATTTAAACTAGCCCGCCTGTCTACGTCATGCGCAGTAACTTACTGCGCAACAATTACCCCTGATGGGTCTCGAGTCTATCGTTTTAAGTACCCCCAAAATGTTGAAACTAGAGACGTTCTACTGTATGTTACAAAAATTTTAATTTTTTTATATTTAATAAGGTATATTCTGTGTATGTGGCAATCTCTGGAAAAAAGCCACCTAAAATAATTTTTTTGTTGTTAATGATGTATGTCATAATATACATAAAAACAAATATATAATGTAGGGTGTTAGATCAATGGTTGCCATATTATTAGGGGTTAAATTTTAGGGTAGGAAAGTTTTATCCGCCAATAATTTTTTTTCCTTGTCATTGAATTTGTTGAATTTTATCATGTTTTTTGTGTAGAATTTTCCAAATTTTTAAATTATATAACTACGAATTTTTAAAAATTTAGTTTTGCCAAGAAAAATGCAAAAATTATTTTTTAATGCAATTTTTAACACTCGTGCCCCCCTAGAATTTTTTGTATCATTGTCTAGAAATGTTTCTTATTTAATAAGGTTTTTACCCCTTAAATGGTATTTTGGGACAGCAAGGTGTATACGAGCTACGATTGAATATTCACTTTGCACAACTGACTAATTTGTAACTTATGTTCTCGGGCGACCTATAATAATTCGTGCATTGTTTAAAACTGTTTCAGAATTATTTTAAAATGATTTCTAACTTATTTTTGCAACTGCTGAAAAACATTAGATGCGAATTAGTGAGTTGTTTCAACTGAAAATTCAATTGTAGCTCGTATACACCTTGCTGTCTCAAAATACCATTTAAGGGGTAAGAAGCTTATTAAATAAGGAACATTTCTGGACAATGCTAGAGAAATCCTAGGGGGCACAAGTGTTAAAAAATTGCATTGAAAAATAATTTTTGCATTTTTCTTGTCAAAACTAAAATTTTCAAAGTTGGTAGTTATATAATTTAAAAATTTGGAAAATTCTACACAAAAAATATCCATAAGATTTTAAAATTCAATGATTAGGAAAAAAGTTATTGGCAGATGAAAATTGTGCTACCTGCAAATTTAACCCCTGATAATATGGCAACCACTCATTACACTGACCTAACATCCTACTTTTTATATTTGTTTTTATGTATATTATGACATGTATCATAAAAAAAAAAAATTTTTTTTGGGTGGCTTTTTCCAAAGAATGGCCCATATGACGTGTGAATTATATAGTAAGCATCAGAAGTTTTCTACTAATGCAAAAAAATTCTGAAAATTAGTGAAATCTGAGTTTTAATATGAACTTGAAAAAAGCTGTCCCACTACCCCTAACTCTACCCTATATTTATATATTTACATGTATTTTCAAAAGTACCCTGAGGTCTCAAAAATTTAACTGCTTTTATTATAAAACCATTATCTACCAGTGGACCAGTGATAACACGGTTGTCTTGAAGTGCAAGTGGGTTTCATAAAAATGTAGATAAAATCGGCTTACGGGGCTTCATTTGAAAAAAATCCAAAGCTCGAAATCATAGCTAGTGGGCTTCTCGAAATACCGTGAAAATAAATTGTAAACGATTTATGCTCATACTATCATTAATTACATAGGTTTACAAAATTTAGTTCATGTATGTTACAAAAAAATGAGAGGTGATTCCTGTAGATTTTTTGACGCAAAATCAGAATCTGACCTTTAAAATGTCCCATTACACTGTAAAAAATGGTGGGACAATATGTCTCAAAATGAGACACTTTGAGACTCATATGTCTCAGTATGAGACACAATATGTGTCTTGTGTCCCCATATTTGAGACATTTGTTTGCATTTTTTTCCAGTGCACGTCAGGAATTTTGTTAATATTAGCTTAAATGGCCAAAAATGCTAATTTTGGCAATTTTTATGAATTTTTTGTAGCTTACCAAATTTTTTTTAATTTTCCTAAATGGTATCGTATAGTATTACTTTTAAGCTTCAAAATTCATTTTTGAAAATAATTTAACGATTTTAAAAAAAAAAAAGTTATGCAGATTTGAAATTTTTTCATTTAGAACTCTAGTCTCTCTACATTTTTGAGAGTGAGTTTTCACTCCACAAAAAGCGAGAAACCCACTCTAAAGGAGTCACATCTCACTTTTATGGAGTGAATTTTTACTTCAATTTGAGCGCAAATTCGCTCCGAGCAAAAAGTGAATACTCTCACTATTTTTGTACTGAATTTTCACTCTAACTGAAGTGAAATTTCTTTCTTTTAGAGTAAGTTTTTCACTCTCATTGATTTTTTTCGCAATAATGGGTTTTGAAGCTTAAGAGTAGTACTATACGGTACCATTTAGAAAAATGAAAAAAAAAATTTGTAAGCTACACAAAATATACAAAAATGGCCAACATTGCCATTTTTGTCCATTTAAGGGGTCTACCTAATTTAATTACGCTAAAAAAGCCTTTTTTAAAGAATTTTTTGATAGGTTTATATTATAAATATTAATAATAATAATCGCAAAATTCATTCTGTCTATATCTGGAGTTTGGCACAATAGATGTTTTTTTTTCTTTTATATCAATAACTTTTAAAAAAATGTATTTTTATATTAATTATATGATTTTTAATTTTTTTTGTTTAATTATTAATTCTCCTGAATCTAAAATTTAAATTAATTCACAAATTTATATTTCATTTTCAATAATAATGTATTAAAATATAAACGTTAATTATTTAAATCTACTTTACGGATTTTAATAAACATTCAACACACTTTTAACATAATATGTAAATTAATGAAGGTTTTATATTATAATTTATATGAATAATTTATAGAATAATATTTCGAGCTTTCTAACACTTTTAAAAAGTACAATATAAATAAGAATAGAAAATGAAATATCATGAATTATATCATTACAAAAAAGCGAGCACCGTTTTCAAATTTCTTCCTTTTTTACAAATTTTATTTTCTTTTTCTTTTTTAATTTAAAAGTTTCTTGCACTATTTTGCATAAAAATACGCACCAAATTAAATTTTTCCAAATAAATGTTATATATGAGTCATTCCATGTAAAAAGGCAAATGACTTTGTCCACTTGTGGTTTTAAGCTATTGCAAAGTTATACAGCTTAAAATTTAGCATTATTTATGTGCAATCGAATGTCGAGTTGCTAATTTTGACATTTTTAAAATGTCGGACACCACAGCCACGTATGTGCAATAATATTAAAATTTGTGTTTTTGAAACTTAGAGAATCTTACATCTTGTGACTAAGAATATTTAAAACCTCTAATATTAATGTTTTTGAGGTCGCTGAATATGAATCCAACGTCAGAATTGAAAAATTCAAAATGGCGTATCAAATATGGGAGATAATTTTATAAAATTCAATAGATTCAACTGCGTTTGGTCTCCGGGGCGGACCAAACGTCTGGTAATGTCTATGTATGCCATAGACCTGGATGAACGTGGTGTTAAGCGAGTGACGTCATCTTGACCTGGGGAGCGTCCCAATGTCAAGAATCTGCCGACTCTTATTTAGAACCTTGATCTAGAGAGCGCCCTGGAGCAAGATTCTCGATTCGGGCTAGTCGTCTAGATGGTTCAACTCTCGTCGCCTTGATCAAGGAGCACCTTGATAAAGGTTCGAGGACAGGAACGTTCCTGTCATGTCCTCTTTATGAAGCTAGCCGTATCAGGATTACGGTTAAATTCATGAAGAGAACACCACAGAGCTGGTCCGGACACCCATTCTCTTTAGTTTGAGGCAGGAGCGCCTCCATCAGAATTTCTCGAGAGGATTTTCCCTCTAAGTATCCGCCATTTCTTATTTTTAAATTCTAGCCTTGGATTCGTATTCAGCGACCCCAAAAACCCTCAAGTAACAATTTTTAGCTGATTTCAGTAATTTTTTAAAAATTATCTCCCATATTGGATTCGCCATTTTGAATTTTTAAATTCTGACGTCAGATTCGTATTCAGCGGCCTCAAAAAAATTAATATTAGAGGTTTTAAATATTCTTAGTCATAAGATGTAAGATTCTCTAAGTTTTAAAAACGCAAATTTTTAAATTCTTGCACATACGTAGCTGTGGTGGCCACCATTTTAAGAATTTCAAAATCAGCCACTCGCCATTCCATAGCACATAAAAAACGCTAAATTTTAAGCTATATAACTTTGCAATAGCTTAAATCCACGAGTGGAAAAAGTTATTTGCCTATTCACTTGGAATGACCCATATATATCAAATGTTTATTTTTTATTGCGCAGGTAAATTATTAAACTTATTTAATCACCAATATTATATATTAGATTTTAATCAGTTCAATTGGATAAAAAAGAGAAGATTGACAGAAATATAATTTTTATTATGCCCATTACAGATTTGTCAAGCTCATCAGGCTAAAAGTAATTGAATTCAAGATCAAAGATTCCAAAATTTTTACAAAAGAAACACTTATAAAAAATATGTTACTTTAAAATAACTACCTACATAGAATTAAAGAAAAAGAAATATAAAATGATAATTATTATTTCGAGTAGACTAACATTTTGATATATTGAAATTATTTAATTCGATTGATTTACAAATTTCTTTAAAGTTTATGCGCAGAAGTTTAAATTAACTGATATTTAAATTTGTTGAAATTTAGATTCGATAAATTTAAGTAGGTCTTAATTGTTTGAAGTTTTGAATTAAATTTAAGTTTAAATCAATTTGAAATTTCTAAATTTTCATAAATATTTACATATTGATTGAAGTTTGAAATATCTACTATATGCGCATATTCTATTATATATATTCTATTGTTAGAATTTGAAAATATTTAAAGTTCATAATATTTTAAGCATATGAATTGATTAAAATTCGAACCATTAAAAGCTTTAAATAATTTAAATTTATTATTATTGAAATTTAAATAATTCATAGTTCATCCTAATTAGTTTAAAGCAATTTAAATTCGCATTAATAAAATCAGGTTTAAAAATTTTAGTTTAAATTAATTTGTAAAAGTGAAAGATTGAAATCATTTTGTTTCCCACCATTGGGAATTGCAATAAAAATGAGTTATAAATCTTAAAACTTTGGTTATACATATTACAGTTCTGATTAATTGAAGTTTGAAACAGTTTAACTTTTAATCGAATAAAGTATTTTTATATTAATTATGTATATGATTTTTAATCTTATTTATTCAATTATTAATTCTCCTGAATCTAAAATTTAAATTAATTAACAAATATTTATATTTTATTTTCAATAATAATGTATTAAAATATAATAGTGTTTTGTTTAAATATACTTTACAGTTTTTAATAAAGATTCGAAAAAACTGTAACCGTATAATATAAAAATTTAAGAATATTTTATATTATAAATCTTCTGAAAAATACAATATAAATAAGAATATAGAATTGTAATAAATTTTATATTGAGTGGTTATAAATAAGAAATTTAAGAAGATAATAAAAGCGAAATTACTACGAATGAATAAATCAAATAATTAAAAGTAAATTACAATTCGAAGGATTAAAAATTATTAACATGGAATCAGACAAGATAATATAATAAAGAATATTAAAATATATATGATCATCTCATGAGCTATATTTATAAAACGTCAATGAATTTACAATAAAATTATCAAGGTTATTCATGACTCGAGTCAAAATCTACTTTCAAAAAATGCTTCCGGCGTCACCACGCATACACACACACATACACAATTAGTCTATAAATATAAATTAAAGGTAATGTTTTGTCGCTCTCCATTGTTAATAATAAAGAAAAGAGATTATTCGATCCGGAGGAGCAAAATTGTGTAGGTAACTAACACTAACACATTAAATAAATTCAGATATTAATTTATTTGCAA
This sequence comes from Ganaspis brasiliensis, assembly GCA_037103525.1. NCBI lineage: Eukaryota > Metazoa > Arthropoda > Insecta > Hymenoptera > Figitidae > Ganaspis > Ganaspis brasiliensis. Next base: position 307,038 of record JAZKLR010000633.1, on the reverse strand, counting down.
CGTTTCGTCTACAATTCGTAGACATCTTCAGGCTCATACGGACAAATTTTATCAATGAAAATTTGGAAAACATTTTATAATTAAGTTTGTATAGAAGTTTAAATATGTTCTGTTAAAAAAACTATTAAAAAATATTAAAAAATTTAACTTTTTGTAACGTACTATAAAAATTTGTATTTTCAACTTCGGAATAAAATCTGGTTTATTCTCTAAATTTTTTTTTCTATTTATTAATTTGTAACAAATTTTAATAAATAAAAGAATAGTATTTTATACGGCAAGCACGTAAAGCATGAGTTTTTAGGTTAGAATGAGGCTTTCAGGACGAGACTTCTGTGCGACAAGAATGACACGCAGACAAGACGGAGGTGAGACGAAGACGAGAAGAAGGTGACGATAGCGAACCGAAGGCGAGTCAAGCCGAACCGAAGTCGCACTGACAGCGAGTTTTGAAATCCTCATTTGAGCCTAAAAATTGCTAACATGCAAGCCACATAAGGTATTTTTTACGCCAATGACATAAAAAAGTTCCTGGCGCATAGTCCTGATTTTTTTGGGGGGTGCCTCCCCCCAGCCCCCGAGGATCCAGTGACCTAAAGTTGGGGACCCGATGCACATTAAATAAAGCTTAATTTATGCACTTAAAAACTGAATAGTACCCCCCCCCCCTCCCCAATTCCCTTCACTCCCGTCCACTCATATTCATACCATGAGTAAAGATATTAGTAGTGCAAACAAGAAAACCGAAGTACCCTTTCAAAATTTGCTTTAAACGTAGGCTTTTCTGACATTCACATGCCAACTACCATAAAAAGACTTTTTAAGGCAGTTGTCTGCAACTGCCTTAAAAAGTTCGACTTTATCGACCCAAAATAGGTATCATACAGATACTTTTTTATGTCTATAAAGTTTAATTTTTTTATTATAAAATGATTCAAATAAAAAATATTTAACTATTTTTAGATACTAGATTTCTAAAAGAACATCCTAACCATAAACGATTTACGTTCTTTGCGTTTAATTAGGGTAATGGGCTATTCCCTTAATTATTATTATTTCAATAATTCAAAATTAATTGTATTCTGAGGAAACTTTTAACTACAGGTACTGATTAAATAAACAACAATAAATTTGACTAATATTACATTAGTTACTTTAGATATATTTAATATATGTTTACAAAAGTCATTGATATTACAGTTTAAACAACTGTAAAACAACTGTTTAAACAATCCCTTTATTTCATCAATAAAGTTGTATATTTAATTGCAACACACGCTTTAAATAATATGTATGTGTGTGTGTTGCTTTTGTGTGAAGTTGAAAAAGTTTTACCGATTTGCAAGCGTCAGCAACTTCCTTTTCTATGTATTTCTCTTTCGGAGTATTTATTTTTCTTTTCAATTCTATCTTTGCCTTATATTCTTTTATTATTTAAATCTTTTATTTCTTACACTCAGGATTCGTCGAGGTTATTTCTTAAAACTGATTTATCTCTTTTATTACTCTTTTCACGTATTCGTTACCCAGTTAAAAATTTCTTTACAGGAACCTTAAAGGATCCTGAAAGGTTCTTGTACAAGATCCTTTAACGATCCTTGAAGGATCCTTGAAGGATCTTTGAAGGATTTTGTACAGAAACCCCTGACGGAAATTGGAACCAAGTACTTGTAAAGATTCTTGTACAGGAACACTTACTGTACAGGATCCTGTATGGGATCCCACGTAGTATCCTTTTCTCAACATTTTTATAATAAATTTTCCAGTAGAAGTACCTACACATGTTCCTGCACATTATTAAGATCGTACAAAGGATCCGTAGAAGGATCATAAGAATCCAATCTATGTTCCCGTAGAGATTCTAATAAATGTTCTTTCATATGTTATTATTGTTGGTTAAATCTCCAGCCAATATTTGGCTAAAAAGATTTGAAAGGTAGATACATGAGAAATGTATTTTCAGCGGAACAAAATCAGGTCTTATATAAAAGAGCTGAAGAAACTCAATCGTGAGAAAAGCAGACCGACGAGCGCCCTATGCTACTTGTTGAAACCACAAACGCGTGAGAATCCTTGGCGCGCAGACGCGGCATGGATGCGGCGGGAATCTTCCAATATTTGAATTTTAATTTTTGAAGCATTTAATCAAATTCAAGAAAAAAAGAATAATAATACAAAATTCATGCAAATTCTTAAATTTGTATCTCTTTCTAATAATTATTAAAAACTAATATGCTTAATTATTAGGAAATACTTTTTATAAATATCCTCTGTAAATAAATATTCAATTCTTGAAGATTTGAAAAACTCTTAAAGAAGTGCCTTAAAATTGAAAATTATTGTTCTAAATCTATTTTAACCAATGTTAAATTTTAGAAATTATAAATAAATTTATTAGTTATAAAGAAATAAGAAAGAATTTAAAATGATAAAAATAAACATTTAATATAAAAAATAATATTAAATTCGGATCTTCCCTTTCAATAATCAGTTACTTAATAAAACCTTTTAAAAAAAATTAAACCTTTTAAACTATTCCCTTTAATAAAAATAATCACATTAAAAAATTTGAAAATGAATTAGAAACTCTTTTAGTTTATAGAAGTAAAGAAATTTAATTAAATTGAATGTAATATTAGGTACGTTTAAAATTAAAACTTCAAACAATTATGTATTTAAATTTTGCTTTTTTTGAACGTGTAGGTATATACTGTCTTTAAAATGCAAATAATAAAAACATCAATAAAAAATAATATTAAAATTTGTTTATAAATTCAAAAAATTGTTAAAGTATTAAACCAATGTTAATAAAAATTTTGTAAGAAAAGAACACAAATTTTTAAGAATAACAATAATTAATGAGCTAGGATAAATAATATTAATCTTGAAATCGAATTATTTAATTATTTTCCATAACTTATCTCTTTTTTAAAGCAATTGTCCTAAAAAAGAATTATTCAGAACAATAATAATATGGATATGTAAGTGCTTGTTTTGGATAGATGTACGGGAGAGAATGAGGAGAGAAAAGGAGTAGGAGAATGTGTGGGTTGGATCTTAGATGAGAATGGGCAAGGGGAGGGATGGATGAGGAGGTTGGAAGAAAGCAGAGAGAGAATGATAATAGGGACCGGCCATCCAGGAATTGATTTGGAATAACTTTTAAAAAATCAAGGTAGAGTCGTGAGCTCGAAATTGAGAGCAATGGTTGGAAACGGAAGCCCTGGCACTGAAGGCACTTAGGTAGATGGCATTAAGATAGGAAGTTAGTAAATAAGTAGAATAAGTTAGTAAGTAAAATTGTATAATAGGTTAAGGTTATGTAAAGGGAACGGGAGCCCTTCGAACCCGTAAAAGGGAGAATAAACATTTACTAATATGGATATGTAAATAAAATTTAGGTTTTCTTAAATTAAAAAATCTTATTTAGTTGAAATAATTCTTAAATAAATTTTAAAAATTGTTATTCTATTAAAAATGATATTAATTTTGAATCACGTCAAATATTTATTTATTTTTTAACGTTTCAAAAAACAAATTATTTTTTAAATGAAAAATAATTCAGGAGAATAAAAATTGAAAAATTTTTATTTTTCAGAAAAAAATTAAACTTTGCTTGTATATTAAACAGAAGAAATCATTATAAATTAAAAGATAAATTAACAATTAAAAAATATTTAAGAAGAATTTAATTTTAATACAATTTAAATTTAAATCACATAAATACAAATAATCATGTAAGTATTTAAAATTTAAATTCACATTAAAAACTGTTTAAATTAAAAGTAAAATTTAACGAATTGCAAAGAATGATAGTTTATAATGATTTAATTTAATTTTTTTCCTTCCGTTTCTCACATGCGCAAAAATAATAATTTTTTGGCTAAAACTTGGAAAAAAATTCTCCAAATTTCATATATATATGTAAACATTTTTTAAATCTGAATTATTTAACTAAATTATTTTTTTATCCCACAGGCACAAACATGGCGCTTTTAGATGCCTGTAGGCAGGGTCTAAACGCATTCATTTGTTCGACCGTGTGAAAATGGCGTCCATTTTTCCCTAGGGAAAAAATGAACAACTAATCCATGCATTTTTTCCACCTTAGGGAAAAAATAGACGCCATTTTCATACGGTCAAACAGATGAACGCATTTAGACCCTAACCTACAGGCATTTTAAAGCACCCCGTTTGTGCCTTTGGAATAAAAAGTATCGTAAGCAACACGGGTTTAAAGTCAGTCCAATTTGTTTACAATGATGTTTGTGTACGAGTGACAATCGAGGGCGAAGCCCGAGAAAAAAAATATAACAAAAACACACAAATTTAAAGAATATAGTTCATGCAAAAATTTTTATTTTAATAATGGCTTTAACCACTTCGGCGATATAACGCTAAAATTGGCGTCAAGTGTGATCTGGCCCAGAGCGGTAAAAATGAGCAAAATGACGTCATGACTATTTCTTGATTATTAATGTCTGTTGTCATTTTTTATGTAGGTGAACATAGTATTCTTATATGTTAGAATTCAATGATCACGAATATAATACTAAAAATTCAATTTCTTTAGGTTTTCATTGTTTTTTAGCACGTTGAATATCGACGATTTTCAATATTTTTCGCGAATGGCGTCATACGTCTATTCAGTTATTATCCTCGATTTTCGGTTTATTTTCTTTAAAAAAAACTTGTATTTATACACTCTTATATTGTATGTTGTATGTTTACATAAAATACATAGTATATTACATAAAAAATGACAACAGACATTAATAATCGAGAAATAGTTATGACGCCATTTTGTTCTTTTCTACCGCTCTGGGTCAGATCACACTTGACGCTAATCTTGGCGTCATACCGCCTGTGACGACTTATCGCGAGATTTTAATAGATTAATATGTAATATTTATTGAAAAAGTAGAAAGGGTCCGACTCGCGACCGGTCTCACAATTTGTGCACAAAACTTACCACATATGTTGTAATTAATTGTTTACTCGGTGTTTAAGCAAAAGAATCGAAAGGGAGCGATCAAGCTCGACAAGTGAAAGAGGAGCGTATCTATTTGCCGTGAAGTATCGGAAATTACTGTTTTAATTAAATTGTGTGATTCCGTAAGGTGTTTGGCGAAAAGATCGCTTATTGTTTTTTGAAAGGCAGCATTATTTTGTTTTTGTTGCTCTGTAAAAGTTTGGATGTCCGAGAGGGCATCCCTTACAAAAAAGAAGTACTGGATTCAGTACTGGGTTTAGTACTGGGTTCAGTATTGGAAAACCAGTACTTTTTTCGCCATGCACTGTTGAGAATTTGTTCACGTTGCGCACTAAGTTTCTATGGGTCCCACGGCTGCGCAGTAGTTTTTTGTTGTACTTTTAATAGAGAGGAATACATTGAACGCAAAATCACAGTTCCAATGAAATTTAAAAAAATATTTGTTATTGTGCTTAAAAAATTATATTGCGCGAAAAAAGTACTGGTTTCATAGTACTTAACCCTGTACTGACCCTAGTACTGAACCCAGTACTTCTTCCCAGTACTGAATTCAGTACTACTTTTTGTAAGGGATTGTTAATTTTTCTCGAAGTTAGGGGTGTTGCCGGTTTTCTGTGAACGCGATGGGTGTTGTTGTGTCTCGAAATGACAAGTTAGGGAATGGACCCGGTTGAATAACCCGTGGCGTTATCCGGAACGCTTTGCGCTTTATCAAGAACTTTTTCTCGTTGTCGGGGATCGTTTTGTTCCTGATTTGAAGCGCTTTGCGCTGTTTTCAGAGCGCTTTGCGTTCCAGAGTCAACGCTTTGCGTTGTGACGGGAGGGTTTTGTGTTCTGCTGGGAACATTTCCTTGTCAGGTTTTTCCCGTTAGTTTCTCCTGTGTGAAAGGCGTTTGATTAGCAGTTGTGACTGCGGGTGGGGGGATCGAGTGGCTGGTGGGGAGTGACCGTGATAGCGAGTGCGCTGGTTTAAACCCACCTTGTCGGGATTCTGCATCTTGGGATTTTTCTTCTTCTTTTGTTGTGTTTGCTAGTCATTTTTGTAAAAAAGTAAAAGGAAATCAATTGGGTAACAATTAATTTATTATTTTGTTGATAAAATTTTGCAAATAATGCGCAATCGAATTTAAAAAAGGTTTAAAAGCACAATTAATTTTATTAATTTTTGAGAGAAATTAAAAAGAGATGTATTTTTAATGTTTTTTTATTTGTATATAGAATGGCCCACGGTCATAGACCATTTAAGGGCACTACATTTCAAGCTTACATGTATTTTGATAATATAATTTTCAAAGGGATTTTACAGTAAGCAAAAGTAGTATGTGGCGTCACACAATTTTCAACTCCTTGGTCAACAAACCCTAAGATTAACCTCAAAAACGTCGTTGAATTTTTATATTAACATTGGCTAAAAAGTTACATTTTATAATAAAGCTTATGCCTCAAAACAATCGAAACTAATTTGAAAAACAAAATTTGCTTAAGTTAGCCTCCGGATACTAAGAGATCAATATTTCAAAAACTACTGACTCACTATTACAGGAAATCGTTGACATATTTTATTTTTAGTCCGGCTTCTCCCTGGCTGATTCGTTCGTCGAGAATACGTTTCACATCTTTGTATTTTTTTTGTTGCATTAACGTTCTGTCCAGAGCGAATGAGACTACTTGAGAGTGATGAGTGATAGAGGTCCTGTAGGTTTTGGCTGTATTGAGTATAGTTGCTGCATGTTGGATCGAGTCGCAGATTATTTTAACAGGTCTTAAAGTTATCCGTGCTTGAGAAAACATACCAATTCTTATGTATTTGAAAAAATCAATTTCAAATGGAATATTACCAGAAAAGCGAGACTATAGTAACTTAATTAGATTAGACTTATCCAGAGTAGAACTATAGGAGCCATTGCCATCGATACGTTTTTTGAAACCAAAATCTAAAATATTTAATTTTCTTCTCTGCCTGTCCTCAAATTTGGTCAACAGTGACTCAGCATCATTGCAGCTAGTGGGGCTTGATGATTTTAATTGCTGAAAACTATGCTCTTAAGCATTTATACGACCTGCTGCGCTCGAAACTTCATTTTTTACAGATGATAAATCTTCTTCAATAACATTAAGTCTCGATGCATGATTAGCAAAATCTTTTTTTAGAAGATCAACAGATTTTACAACATCGCTTAAGCCTAGGATCATTTTGTTAGCAAGGTCAGTTATTTGAGTCATTTGCTAAGAAAGAGAATCAAGTGTAATACTACTAGAAGGAAGAGCACAAGAGACGGAGCCACAGGCATCTGTTATCACAGTAGGTGAGGGGGGCCTAGAAGGTGCATCAGGGCCGCAGCATTTCATGAAACCTAAACCATTTGGAATTTTTGCACTGACTTCCGCACAACTAGGATGGTAAGGGGTTTGACACCCAGGGCACAACACTGGAGTTTTTGCAACCTTTCTTTTACAAACCCTGCACATCAAATCACCAGGTATATTCAAGGTCAATTTAGGCGGCATCTCTCACACAAAATTGGACTAACGTTTTTAAATTAGATAGTAGTTTTGATAGAGTAAGATCCAATAAACGTTAAATAATCCACTAAACTGACAAAAAGTCACTGAACAAATAACCAAAAGCACTCCAAAGTCACATAAAAAATACTAATTATACATCTACAAGCCGAAAACCAGCGACTAATCATGAAAATAAACTAATTTTAACAGAGAAGTTCCGAAATTTAATTTTATTTTAATTTCGAATTAACCGCAAGAAGCAGAGATAGTATCCCGTTGTAAACACAGCTTTTGTTTACATTCGTTCGTAGCCGAATAAAGCATCTGGCATTCTACAGTGGCGAGAAACAAAAACGTGGCCACTTAAAATGTGATAAATTTTTCAATTATAAAATTTTGTTACTCATGGTATTCGTACACATATTTGGTTAAATTTCTATAAATTTACGAATAATTAGGCAAAATGTAATTTAGAAATTCATCAATATAATAATAAAATTTTTAAGCGTGATTAAGCGATGGAGAGCAATCGAAAAGCAGATTCTATAAATAATTTAAATTTTACATTTTAATAGGAAGTTGTGTTAGTTTTATTTGTTAAAGCGCAGGGTAATTTACAATTTTCAAGCATGAAACAACAAAAATAAGAAATCGTTAAAATTCAGAAAATGGCAGTGTACCGAAAGCAAATTTTGAGATTGATGCGAGTTACAGATATAAAAGATTTAACGCATAAAATGCGTAATAGTTTTGTGCGTTTTACAAGTGCTCAGTGAGTAAGCGTGGAGAAAAAAAAACGTAGAAATTTTAAAATAATAATTTGAAATTTTTCGGATTTGAATTTACAAGCGTTTTTTGGTTTAAAAACACTTTAGGAAAGCAATTTTCTTCTCAGGAATAAACCACATGACGACGCCAGTTTGCGACCGGCAAAAAGAATTTTCCGTCTAAGAGATTGCATAAAAATAGAAAATTTTAGTGAAAAACTAAAATAAAAGGTTAAGTGATCGTTGCTTCACCCCAGATTCTTCTAGATTGCTTCAACAACTGCCTAAAAAGAGGAGAGTTCTTCCGCGACCGGAAAAGACAGAGGCTGGTCCTCCTAAGAAAAGGGATCACACCTCTAAATAGGGTCTCATCCTACAGGCCAATATGCCTGTTAGATACTATGGGCAAACTTCTAGAGGACATGGTTCTGCAGAGAATGCAGCTCCACCTGACCGCGGAGAAGAGTCTATCCGAGCACCAATTTGGTTTCCATAAAGCCCTGTCCACTGTAGATGCCATCCAGGAGGCAGTGGACCTAGCCAGGGAAGGAAAGGACAAATTGGGTCCGGTGAAGAAAAAGAGCTTCTAAGCGTTGGTAGCTATAGACGTACGCAACGCATTAAATACCGTGCGATGGGAAGATCTCATCAAGTCGATGAGAAACAAAGGAATGCCGCCCTACCTGTTGCGGATAATAGATAATTATCTTAGCGACAGAGGTCTTCAAATGGACCTGGAGAAAACTGAAGCGCTCATGGTCACAGACAAACGTAAATATGAACTTCCCCGGATCGAAGTAGACAGATTCGAGGTCAAGTGGAGCATGTACATTAAGTATTTAGGAGTGGATCTGGACAAGTTCCTAAATTTTAAACACCACATCTCTGCGACATCTAATAAAGCCGCTCAATGTGCCCTAAGCTTAGCTCGATTAATGCCGAATATCGGTGGGCCATCCGAAAAGAAAAGGAGATTAATGGCGAGTGTTTTCCACTCAAAGCTGCTTTACGCAGCACCAGTGTGGGCTCCCTCCCTGCGAACAGACAGAAGCAAGACCATCTTGAACAAGATACTGTCCGTGCAAAGGATTATGACCGGGCGTATAATCTCTTGCCTATAGAACAGTATCGGCGAGTGCTGCTCAGGTCCTTGCTAGCGTCCCGCCGGCAGACCTTCTGGCGCAAGAAAGGGAGGAAATATTCCTCTATTTCAAATATAGAATGTCCACTCGTTATACGGATGACAATAGACCCAGCAAGGACCAAATCCACCGAGATGCGAGAAGCAGACTCGTCGAAAGATGACAAGCAAGATGGAGCGGGAAAGGCCTCTCAGGTCACGGGTGCTTTAACTCGTACCTAGAGCGCTTTAAAAGAAAAGAAAGTGCAGAGTGTGCGTACTGTCAGTTCCTGGAGGACGGTGGCCAAATTCTGTGTACGTCCTCGTCGTGGTCGCCGGGCAACACTGTAGTCGGGACGTGAAAGCGTACCCGGGTCTCAGTGGCTAAATCACTGATCCACACCCACGCGATAGGGTCACCTTCCCTCGCACCGTAAGATAGGTAGTGCTTCGGCACGCAACGAGACCAATCAAAATGTTCTGGCTGTAAGCCGGTTACTATTGGTAGTATTGAGAATATCTCAATACGGACAGTGACCAGTCTGTCGTCCTCTGGCAAACACCTAAGCGCCTAGGCAAAAGATAAGATAAGGGAATCTTCCTGCGCGTTATAGGTATGTGCTTCCGCACGCAACGAGACCAATCAAAATGTTCTGTCGCAACAAGTCGGTTATTATTGGTAGTAGGTATGCACCTACGAATTAGATATACCCAGGCGGTATGGGCTTGGCCCATTTCCGTACATGGGAAGTGCTTCGGCACCAGTCGTGACCAATCAGAATGTTCTGGCTTTAGGCTGGTTACTATTGGTAGCAGAAATGAGGAACGCGTAAAGAGCCTGAGTGTGTGGTGATAAAAACTGAATTGTCAAAATAAAACTGATAGCTTGACACACTTTTGTATCTTGACCGTGAACCGATTTTCTGCGAGTTTGAGCACATAACGCTATGTGCCAGATTTGTTTCTGCCGATTCTCAATCGGGGGAGGATCCACGGAAATGGTGATCTCGGCGAGAAGCGATAGACCCTTGGTTTCCCGCATAGCGGTGCACGACCTTGGGGAACGGTCGCGTGAGATGCCTGCTCACACAAGGCTACAGAGCGCGTCCCTGGGTGGAGGATGAGGGAACGCTTTCAATGAAGCCGTTCCCTGTGATGAACCCTGTGGACACATGGATGTGACCTCAGGAAGGGGACGTACTTCGGTGCCACACCCCGACGGGTGTGGCAAGCCCGGGGTCGCCTGAGCCAAGTTGGTGGTGACATCTATGAAGAGATTAGCTTAAGTACGCTTTTGCGTCTCTGTGATGAGCACCTGGCATTAAGTTCGTGCAACGGCGCCTGCCTTCAGCGGTTGAAGCTGAGGGGTACCATGGCTTGTCCTAGGTACGCTGCGAGAGCAGTCTTGAACAATGAACTGACATTCTAAAAGTCAACCGCTCCCTAAAGTGCGAGGAGATCACCTGACATAATGGTTAACGGATGTCGCGATGCATACCTTGCTCTAATAAGTCCTTAGATTTGGCCCTCGAACGGTTCTCGAACGTTGGTCACTTTGATGATGGGCCCAAGGGGGTATGTACTGCAAAGTGTGTGGTAAATCCTGGAATCTGAAAGTGGGTATGGCTTTCACCCTGGGTACCCGTACCTGGGTCTAAACGGTACCATGGGAGACCGGGTGGCCCGGAAGACGTGAGTCTTCCCCCGGTCATTTGAGGTCGGACTCGTGGTGGCAGTGGTTGGCCTGAGCTTTTAGGTCAGATGCTGAAGGAGGCTTGAGCCTGACGTTAAATATCCGTTAAGGAATCAGCGCCTGATGTGTCGATGTGTGAGTTGCATGTCACAACTCGGTTGCGGTTGAGCAGAAACCGTAGGGTGAGGAAAGCACCTGTCCCAAACCAAGGGATTTGCATTGAGGGCAGCCCACCTCGGTGTGAGAATTGGTAGTGTGGAGTGCTGTAGGCCCGAACCTGACGAAAACCTTTCGCTCACCAGAGTAGCTCCGGGACGCCGAGGGTGAAACGACCGACCGTCAAACGTCGGGAGCTTAAGGTGAGTAAACCTCGTGAAGGTCACAGACTGTCAAGCGAGCTTGCTCGTTTGCACCACATGCGCGTTGGATGAGCGTATCTCGTCCCCCATGCGTGTTAGAGAGCACGCTGTGTTAGAATGCCCTTATGGGCCGGCCTAGCACATAAAACAAATAGAAAGTAGTTCCTGGAGGACGACGCAGAGCACACGCTCTTTATCTGCAGACGATGGAGCCTCCAAAAGCAGGTCATGTTTGCCGGTGTAAACTCTGAAGTTACACCGGAGAACATGATCTTGTTAATGGCTGGCTCTAAGGAGAATTGGCAGCACATCGAAACCTTCTTACAGCATGTTATGAAGGTTAAAGATCTCGATGGCCGCCAAGAAAGGTAGTGCCCGTAAGTCGAGGCAAGACATCGCCTAGGCGATAGCGAAGGGGTATAAGATCACTCAACGAAGGCGATACGCCAGCTAACAAGGGCTACCCGGGAGTGGTCTTAAGGCCCCAAATAGGGGTGTGTTTTTAGCTGGTGTACCTGAAAGTAGGTTTTCACACCCTACGCAAAAAAAACAAACAAAAAAAAAAAACGTTGGGCGCCATAAATGTGACGACTAATATTGAGTTTTTAATAGATTAATATATAATATTTATTGAAAAAGTAGGAAGGATCCGACAAGCGACCGGTCTCACAATCCGTGCACAAAACTTATCACATATGTTGTAATTAATTGTTCACTTGGTGTTTAAGCAAAAGAATCGAAAGGGAGCGATCAACAAGCATACAATAACCAGGAGAAAATCATGGAGTGCAGGCACTCGTTGAGCAATATATATCCAAAAAGCCGCCCAACAGCGGGTGGTGATTATTCACGCAAAAACGTAACACACTTCAGTAAAGTTTTCAAAAATTTATTAGTGCACTACACTGCATTTATAAGAACAACGATAAATATAATTAATCTGACAATTGTGAAGTCACGTTCGTTAACGTGCGTCGCTCGCATCAATCTGGCGCGGTTGCCGGCAACAGGTGACGGCGTCGTCTGCTGCGCTAACGCTCGACGCGACACCTGAAACTAGAAAACGCGCAGATTCAAATCTTTATAGTGGTACTTATGCCACAATTAAATTAAAAGAGCGAACTGGGAGGGAGACAAAGATTTAATAATTTAAATAACGATTTAGATCGTTTCACGCCGAAGTAGTTAATAATTTTTGTCAGTCTTAGTACAATAAAAGTCTCGAATAAGAAATGATAACCGTTTTAAAGAAAAAATTTTTTTTTTAATTTTAACATTTAAATAAACAATCAATAGAATTTTTTTCAAAAAAACAAAAAGATACGTTTAATGCAGAATTTCATTGTCTTAAATTAAAAAAAAAAGAATTGAAAAATCGAATATAAATTACGATCTACAAGTTAATTTGTAAAACAGATACTCTTTTGCACCACTGTGTCGTCTGTCACTCGTGGAGTGTGATGAGCTGAAAGAAAAACATCAATAACTTTTGACTTAATTAACAATACACAGTTTTTTGTTAAATTATTCGTCATTAAATAAGAAGTAGAATTCAATAAAAAAATTCTGCAAAATTGTGGGAGAAAATGAAAGTATTATCAATTATTTAAATAAATTGTTTATATTTTTAACAATCTTTTAAATTTTATCTAATGATAAATATTCATCAAAAGTGGTATTATTTGTAGTTATTCATGCCAAAAATTAACTCGATTTCTCGTAAAGAGCGGTAGAAAATAAATAATTTCGAAATTCATGCGAAAAAATGTTCTTAATAATAACTGTTAAAAAAAATTAAAATTTTGCAAAACTGTCTAACTTGTATTTTTTGTTTATCATATAGAGCAGAAAAATGTAAAAAGTATTAAAAATACTTACCGTAAAACAGGCTAATTTCGTTTAAATTTTCATGTTTTTTTTCAACAAGTATAGGAAAAAGTTAATAATTAATTTTGGTACTGAAAATATATAATCTCAGACTCTTCCTGTTTAATTTCACAAAATAAAAAAATTACAATACATTGCGTAAACCTATTTAATATACCTTTCTACCACACATGCACGAAAACCTCGTGTTTTCGTTCGCCTTAAGCGGGGCAGAACTCACAGTTTTTAGGTCAGTGAACGTTAGAGGTAAAAAAACTCCCGAACAGTGAAAAAAACTCTCATCGCGCAGGCGCATTGCGGCGCGCCGCAACGCTCGTGCTACACTCATTCTTCAAACATTTGTGCTTGACAAAAAAACACGGCCTTCCCTCCCTTGATGCATAATATACTATTTTACTGTGAGCGAAATTACACCTCAATGTGGGGTAATTTCGATTAACTTTAATTACTTTAATTTTTAACAACAAAAATATGTTAGTTTACAAGCTATAATCACTTTATAAAATCATTAGAAAGAAAATAATTTTATTTAAAGAGCATTTACAGTCATCAGAATAAATATTTACATTTTGTGTTTTATAATTTGAAAAAAATTTAGAATTTTTCATGAGAAATAACCTTAGATACTTGATAAAAAAATGTAATGATACATTGTATTCATGAATGAAATTACCCCACAAATATGAAATATTTTTTTTAACTTGACTTTTTTCGGAATCTATTCAAAGTTTCAGGAATTTTATTTTTTCTAAATCATGTCTGAGATATAAAACATAAGATTATTAGATGCTTTTAACATAAAATATTTTAATTACAGGTTTTACAAATGACTTTTATACGCTACTTGTTCAATGAGCAAAATAGACATCTTTAAATAAATATTATTTTTACTAAAACTTGACTATAATTCTGCTTTAAAATACCTTTGAAACACAGTTTGATACTTTTATTAACATTAACAATTGCAAATCTAATTTTTTTTTTCCTGGAAATAACGATAATTACATTTTGAAAAAAAAGTTTCTACTGAGCGAAATAACCCTACATGAGCGAAGTTAGCCTGTTTTACGGTACCCATCGAAAAAACATAGGCACACTTCACAGATTTTGACACCCCTAAATCTGGTATGAAATCTCCCTTACTGTATTAGTGGGAAATTATAAAAAAAGAACACTCACAGTTGATCTTAAAAAAAGAACAAAGTAAAAACTTTAAAAAACAAGCAAATAGTACATTTGTTGTTTAATATTGTTTAAAAAAATAAATTTGTTAAAATACATTATTTTTAATTTCAACTAGTTAGTTCAAATAAATGGAAGACACTGTATGCCTAATTATTTTGGATAAGGTTTTTTTAATCCAAATAAAGTAAAGTTATTGTGTTAAATTAAAAGTAGAAGATTTTAATTATTTTTAAGATTTTCAATTACATTTTTATTTCAACGTAAAATAATTTTTTAACTAATACAATGTAACACCTTAAGTTAAATGTTTATAAAAAATTTGTAACTTGTAATTCAAAAATGATGAGAAAAGAACTCAACTACTAGTCCTCCTTCGTCCAGAAAGTTAAAAAATGTGACATGTGTTCTAAAATAAGGTGAATTTTTAAATTGTTTGAAATATCAGAAGATTCATATGCTTTGCGCATGTCATAAATACATTCCTGTATCTCAGAAACTTAAAAAGTTCATGTTATTTTAGAACACATGTCACATTGTTTGAACTTTTTGGACGAAGGTAGGTGGTCAGAACATCTGGAGAAACAATACATAGATATGTTTTAAATTATTGAACAAATATAAAATAAAGTTAATTGATGACGAATCCTCCTCAAAAAGATAGAAGATGGCCCTGTAGTTGAGTTCTCTTCTCAGCATCTCTAAATTGCATGTTACAAATTTTTTATAAACATTTAATTTTAGGAGTAACAATGTATTATTTATTTTTCTGGTTATGTGAAAAATTCGTTTTCCTTTGCTCAATAAAAAAAACGATTTTGTGCAGGAATTAAAAAGGTAATCTAAAATCTTATAGAGAATGAAAATCTTTTGCTATTAATTTAATACTGTATCTTCACATTATTTGTATAAAAAAAAAACTTTTCCAAAGTAATTAGGCATACAGTGTCTTTCATTTATTTAAGCTAACTAGTTGAAATTAAAAATAATGTATTTTAACAAATTTATTTTGAACGGAAACACATTTTATTAAATTAAAAATGGACTTTAAATCCTGTAAATAAATATAAATTAAAGCCCTTTGCATTTTCTTTAAATAAATTTAATTAATAACAAATATAAATAGATTTCAATTTTTATTATGAGAATGAGAACGGGTCAAACAGAATAATATGTAATGAAAAACCATAAAAACCTTATTTTTATTCATTTTAATGGTTTTTGCTCTAAAAATATGCTTATTTTCAATTTTCTTTACTATTTCTGTAATTAGCGCATTAATATAAGTAAGTATAGTATTTATTCTTATAAACTAAGACTTTTGTTTAAAATATTTTTAAAAATTTTCAATATTTATTGTGATAAATGTAAAAAAAGTAAATTTTTTGGGGTTTTTTATTGTTCTTATCGTGAAAATTAACTAGCCGCCAATTTTTTCTATCAATTTCGTAGTCAGCGAACTGAAATACGTAAGTCTACGCAGTTTAAAGAAGATTGATGCTCTGGTGCCTTTGGAACTTTACTTTTTACAAAAATGAAAAAAATTTTACGCATATCTTGAGAAAGGGAACATGTAAGATTTCATTTAAAACGGATTTTGAAGCTATGAATAATTACAAATCAAACTCCGTGGGCCGTTTCTGTCGGCATTTTTGTCAAACCTATCTCAGCTTCTAGAGCACCGTGTGCATCATTTTATGAATATTTTACAAATGTCTTCATCCCTATTTACTGAAAGAGAAAATTGATAAGCCAGTAATCGTATTTCTTGATGGACACGTATCACTTATGCAAATTTTATAAAGAAAACCAAATAATTCTTTGTTGTCTTCCGCCTAATGCTACACATCTTTTACAACCTCTTGATGTGTCAGTGTTTGCTCCACTAAAAAGGCATTGGCTAAAGTTCGTAAAAAATTGGCGTATTGATCATGATGGTGTTGATATACAAAAATTTGATGTACCGATTGCTTTATCAACTATTATTCAAAAAGAAGGATTTTCAGATGCAATTAAGGCTGGGTTTAAATGTTGCGGCTTGTATCCTTTTGATCCTGAAGCGGTTAATTATGATAAATGTGTTAAAACAACAAGTTTACTTTCTACTATGAATGGCTGTGCTGAACACGAAATTGAAATATGTACTACGAAATCAAAAGTCCTTACAGTTTTTTTAAGATAATATTGATAAAGATATCTTACAGTTGTTTAAAAATCTGAAAAGCAAAGGATTAGATTGGAGTGGTAATACTGAATATCTAGCATTATTTAACATATGGAGTAAGATGTACGATGATGTTTACAACGAGAATGGAAAAGTTGATAAACCTTCAGTGCCAAACGAAATTGTAGATTTGAATATGGAAAATTGTAAAATTCTGCTCAATGGTATGTTCGTTTAATGAAATTAAAAAAAAACTATTAAAAAGTTAAAAATAAAAATATCTCCAAAGTTAACTTATTTTACGAAATAATTAATAATTTTAATTTTATGCGTATTAAGGTATCTTTAAGATTAATAATTTAAATGGGTATTTTCATTTAGGTGATTCCGGAAATAGCCAAATATGATAATATTGACATTGAATTCCCAGAATCTTTGAATGAAATTCCATCAGATGGTTCGATTTTAATTGAATTTGTTGATGTGGGATCGGATCCATTGATTAATAAAAGCACAAATTCAAAGCAGGTCAATAACATACTAGTTAAAGAAAAACCTATAATTTCAGAAAGCTATGTGCAAGATTCTTCCGACAATTTACCTAAACCAGATGATAACACAAATGAATCTTCAAAAGAAAGGGA
This sequence comes from Ganaspis brasiliensis, assembly GCA_037103525.1. Lineage (NCBI taxonomy): Eukaryota > Metazoa > Arthropoda > Insecta > Hymenoptera > Figitidae > Ganaspis > Ganaspis brasiliensis. The sequence continues at coordinate 289,724 of JAZKLR010000633.1, read as the reverse complement.
ATCAAAGGATTCAGCTAAAAATATATTAAATATAATTCTCGTATGGCCTCAACCAAAGTTATCAAAAAAAAAGGAGTTAAGAAGAAAGAGTATTTGCCTTCAGTATTAACATCAGACAGATGGTTAGAGATAATGGAACACAAGGAAGAAGAGAAGTAATTAAATATAAAGAAGAAAGAAGAAGCAAAACAACTGAGGTTGCAAAAAAAGGAAATGAAAGAACAAATTAAATTAACAGCAAAAAAAATTAAAAAAGAAAAACAAGAAAAAAAAGAAAAAGAGAATAAGAAATTATTAAATAAGAGAAATTTAAACAAAAATAGTCAACATTTTATGCAATAGATTTCGATTTAAATAGAACATTTTTAAAAAAGCAATAACCTACAGATAACAATTTCTGTTTAACCTATGAATTTTTTATAGAATTTATTCATTATTAAGCATTATTGGACTTTAATTCTTTTATGAAAGTAATTTAATATAAAATAATTATAAGCTGCATTTTTGTACTTAGTACTAATAATCTACAAAATATTATGATTACTTGTTACATAATTTTCAGCGTCGTTATTAATCGTTTCAAATAAATAGATATTTATAACTTTATGATGTAATAAAGAATTATTAAATATAAAATAAAATTATAGTTGTTGAATATTACATTTATAAGTCTAACTTTATCGTTTTTATTTTATATTTTTGATAACTTTATATTTACTCTTAAAACTGGCCAAAACTAGTACCAAAATGTAGCCAAAACTAGAGCATAAGTGGCCAAAACTAGTGAAAATTGAAGTTTTGAATATTCATTAATATATTATATTAATTACGTTAACTTTAATCTCAAAGCCAACAAAATCTAAAAATAGAAATTACAATTAATCTATTAGTATGTACCGGTTACTCATTATTTGCATTTATTATATAAAAAGACCGATTTGAAAAGACGAGAATCCTTAAACTGGCCAAAAGCGGTACATTCACCCTATTCTAGGAGAAAATTTATAGACAAATTTTAACTAAATCAGTGACGTCATACTCCATCACATGCCCTTAAATGGCAGAATATAAGTTTATCAAATCCTCAATTGTCCAAAGTTGTAATTGCACGAATTGATATTTGATAGAATTCTTAAAAAATAGAATTCCCGTTTGTCCGAAGTTCCAAACTTTCGAACAAACATTGAAAATTTAGTGCAAGTTTTAAAGTTGTCCAATCACAATATTCATTAAGGTCCTGGACTCTACGGTCGCGCTAAGTTAAGCTTGCTTGGTTCGCGCTCCGGTGAGCCTGGGATTTTTTCCGGATGTAAGATAACTTCAGTGGAAGGTAAAGACGTCGAGGTATAATGATATGCACTGTCGGTAATCGACCTGTGCAGATCACTAGAACTCGACTGTCGATAAACCGGTTGTACTATGGAAAGGTTTTTCTACAGTTTTCCCTCTCCACTGGCGAGCAAACCCAATATACTGGGTGGTCCAGGCAAATGCGAATACTCCTAATTTCAAGCCGTTCTGTAGACGCAAAAAGACTTAGAGGATATAAAAGAAAAAAGTACTGAATTCTAGGAACTCCCTACGGGGGACACTCATTGGGCCTGTGAGGTCGATAAAACGAGTGTATAATAACTAAAAAAAACTATTCATTATGATTAATACTAATTTATACGTTACACAATTATATGAATTTTAAAAATCATTTTGTCTAACTTAAAATGTGGAAAAGTCGAATTTATTAAAAATTCATATGCTATGTTATTTTTTAATTAATTGGTAAAAACTTAAAATTAAAAAATTAAATAGAATTTAAATTATTCTGATTTTTATGAATTGTTACATTTTAAAAATTAAAGCATAACGATTACATCCATTTAAATATGTCAATATTTTTATCATAATAATTCTCAGAAGTTATTATTATAATATTTTTAAAAAGATTTTTAAAATGATATGATATAAAGCTGTCGGTAACTTTATTATTTAAAAAATGAAAACATTTCAGATATGTGTTGTAAAGTAGATGTTTAACAGGGACTCAAAACTTTAACATGAATCGCAAGAAAAGGGAACAACCTCTAAATTCATTCTAAAGTCAAATAATATATCCATGAAATTCTCAAAATTCAATATAAGGCACAAAAATTTAAAATTGAAGACTTACAATCTACTTACCTACGACTAATAAACTCTAAACGAGAAAAGAAAAGAAAAGAAAGCTAGAGGGCGCCAGTCCTTCGAGACACGATAGTTCAATATTTTACTCTACGAATAATCTCAAATACATCCACGATCTCTAAAAGTTTCGGTATCATAGCCTTAAAAAAAAGATTATCGCAAGGGTTACTTTAACTTAATAAATTACCATGGTGGTTATTTCCATTAAGTCTCAAGGTGAATCCCAAAGAAAACCTCAAGGCCACGTAAAATCAAAGATTAGTATCAACTGACAAACTAATCCGTTAAACAAAATTAAAGGAAGGAGTGTAGCGGCAATGCATCGTCAGTGTAAGTGTTCGTGTGTGTGAATGTGTGTATGTGTGATTGTTTCGTGTTAGTTTGTGTGTGTGTGTGTGTGTATATATATATATGTGTCGATTCAGGGTGAAAGGGACCTTAGCTGCAGTAATGAGTTTTACGCGTACGGGCGTTTGAAGTAAAGCATCTCTGTCACTGTTAGGTTATGCCTGTGTTTCACCTCTAATAACACAAAAACTAATAGACATAAACAAGTTTTGCTTTATGTGTGTCAAAAAGCATCTCAAATTCTATAGATTCATATCAACAATTAAAAAACAAATGTTTTGAATTTTACAGAAAGGGAGTTTGAACTTGTGCCAGCCTATGTTATTGTTAGGTTATGTCTATGTTTCATCGCTAATAACAGAAAAACTAACAGACATAAACAAGTTTTGATTACTGTATGTGAAAAAGCAACTCAAATTCTATCGATTCATAATAAAAATTAAAAATCGAATGTTTTGCAGCTAAGGTCCCTTTCACCGTGAATCGACACATATGTATGATTATGGGTATGTGTGTATCAAAGTGTGATTGCGAGTGAAGTTAGTTGTAGCGACAACGCATCGTTAGTGTAGGTGTTTGTGAGTGAGTGCGGTATGTGTGATTGTTTTGTGTTAGTGTGTGTGTGAATAGGAAGAATTAAGCTCCATAGGGAAACGGCTTAAGTCCGATAACTATAAAATCTTAGAGACAAAAAAAATTAACAATTCGATAAACTATACGATAAAGCTATCAACCAGATTATTATAATATAGGGCTGCTCAGTTCGGGATTAATTAGAGAGGGCGTGTTTCATACATTGAGAGAGAGAGGTTACGCTATAAATCAAACAATGATAAACCATTTACATTGAATTTATTCAAACATATCTTCAATAAACTCTTACAAAATATGCTCTATGGCACAATTCGATTAATTAACACATTGGATGCTTAACTTTAATCATTACAATTTTGATAGCGGGGCGGCAAACAATTAGAAAAGATTGACGGGCTTTGGATACCTCTATCTTAAACTAACGAGTTTGGCTACCTGGCGTAGAACAATTTTATCCTGTATTATGGTAATAGTATTATTAATTCTCTGGGTTCAACAAGAAGATAAAAAAGGGGGAAGAAGCATCATATACTTGATCGTAAGTGGCTACCTGTATGATTCATATCTAATTTGACAATAATTTCAAAACTACTACACATATAAAATTTTACAGAATTAATTATCGCCACCAGTTGGTTAATCACAATAATATATACATTATACAAGAAGTGACATTTTCTGGGCTTTCTGAATTCCTATTTTTACAAGGGGTCGTTCAACTCTACGAGTTTCCTTTCAATTCGACTCGTGGTGTAAAATAAAAGTGTTGTTGGTTACCATTTCGTGGAGAGGGGGGGGTTTTGGCTACCTGGGATATGCTAGACATTACAAGAGGATCATACAATTAAATGTTAGTCATGATAACCTCGGTTTCTAATAACTCAGGTGACAGTATGAAACACGAAGCCATATCCTCGACAAGTTATTTTATTTTAGCCAAATAATTTTCATAAAGTTAATAAAGAAAATAAAAACTCATAAATTATCAAAATTAATCGAAGGCTTCGAGTTTAATACTTGTCGGCTCTTCTCTGGACGAATTTAGAGATAACTAATTTTAATTTTCCCACGAAGTCTACATATCTCAGAGATCACGCAAAATTGATCATTAAATCTTAAAGAATTTTCTATAACAAAATTTTAACTAATTTACACTTAATCACTATTACACTTATCGTAATGGTTCATGTTAACGAAATTACATAATTATTAGTAAAATAACAATTTATTTTAATAAATCAAACTTTCTATTTAGCAACATCTACTGGAAATTCTACAAGAAATATTCTATGATGATTGAAATTGTATTTTATTCTCTAAGAGTGATCTCTGTGGCGAAGTGACACGAAATATCGCAAAATTCATACCTAATTTAACCACACGAGAAGAAAAAGGTCCTTGTATAGATCCCGAATCGTCAACAATGTCCTTCACTAACACTCATTCCTGATCCGAAGATCCACTTCACAAGCTGGTTCCCACGTGCGTCTGTGGTACGTCTGTGGTAGTCGTTGACTCGAGGCTGCGTAGTGTCACGTTGAGAAGGCCCGAGAGAAGTGAGCAAAAACGGCTAATACGACTGCTTTTATTAACCTGCCTCGGCCTTCCTTCCTTTATGCTCTTGCTCTCTCTTCCCGCGCTGCGCCAACGTTGAAATTGCAGTCCTTGCGCTGTTCCACAGGCTTCCATCCGTCAGGGCCGTATCCTTGTTGGGGACGAGCGACCGTGACCATTTTTGATTTTGAGATGTTATCGTCTTCCTGGACTCTTAGAAACTTTTCATCGGCTGCTCTTTCCTGAACCTTCATGAAAGGATCAAATTCCACCAGGTTGTACTTAAGGCCATGCCAACCTGGGACCTGACAACACTTCTAGTGAAGAACAGGGCACTACGGCATAAAGATTTCCGGTCTACAAACCGGAAAGGGCGACTATCTTGTTTCCGCCAAAAAGTTATTTGAATATTAACTGTGAAGATAAAGTGATAATACTGCTTGTATTATAAATCTAGCTAGATTTTATGATCCAGAAATATAAATTTTCCTTATTGGTTTCTTCAAGAAGGTTTTCTGCAAGAAACAGTAATTAATATTCACCAAGTGGAGCGGAAGTGATACTCGGCATGCACTTGACTTCGATGGTGGCTACAGCGGGGAGCGGAGAACAAGGCAACCGTCATTGGTTGGCGGCCGGTCTGTCTGAGTTGACTCTTTCTCATGGTGCTAAATTCTCGGCAAGATGGCGATGTCCCTCGTTGACAGGACACAATAATCGTTCCATGAAATTGTACACACACAAAACAAGTCGGTACCTCTGAACAAAAAAAACCACTCTCGCGTTATACGCCTAAAAACTCCTCTCTGACGTCGGTTGTCTGAAACAACCACTGTTAAAATGAACGTCAAAAAACCACACTTTGTTTTTCCAATTTTTCCAGGAAACTAATTTCTAAAGTTTCAGAAACTTAAAAAATTCAAAATCTCAATAGAATATTGTATAGATTGGTGCATATTTAAGTAAGTCTATATCAAATGCTGTTTTAATTTTAATTGAAATATTTTGACATTTCATTTAACCAAAAAAACGCAGTGGTTGTTTTAGACGACCAACGTCAGAGAGGAGTTTTTAGGCGTATATCGCGAGAGTGGTTTTTTTTGCTCGGAGGTACCGAAGTCTTAATATTAAATTTTTAAACGTTTAAACAAGTGATCTCTGAGTGACGCAGTAGTAAATCGCCGGGTAATCCTTGTAAATTTTCGGTAAATTCGAAAATGTGTTCGAGACTAAAACTTTGAACGAGATCAATTTTCTCGTCATACAAACTCTAAAATATTTAAACGTGACTGGCAAAATTTTGACACGTCACAGTGTTGCATTCTCTATTTACAAACAAAAAATTAATTTGTAATAATTAAAATTTAAAATATGTTTTAAGTATTAAATGTACAGTTCTAATTTATAAGGTATATCTAAAAGTTATTATTTATTGTTTTTTGTTATTTATAATAAGTATTAAAATATACTTTTATAATTATAGATTAATTTAATTTTAATGAAATATATAACTGACTGTAGTTTCGAACAAGTCCAACAATTTGCTATATTTCAGCCTTCTCAAATTCATAATCTTCATTAACCGTCGAGCTACCGGACCGTTTTTTGTAACGCGGACTATCAGAGACCTACCTCGGGTAGACACGAGTTTGTTTATTTGTATTTTACAAAAGAGACTTAAAATCTTCCAATTTTTTTCTATATTTGTTGTGTGTCAAGCAATAATACTTTTTACTAATATTATGGTGAATTTTGGAAATATTTAAACAATTAATTATTGCAAATTTATAACATTTCCAAAGTAAGCAAGCGAGACCAACAGAATGAATAAATTGAAAAGTTTTTAGCCTTAATACGTACTAAACCAAAAATTTATATAAGATATTGATATAAAATAGTTATAAATATTAATACAAAATTGTTTGAACAAATTACACAGCCCCACAAAAAAAAAAGTGTCATGTACTTTTGACCGGAATACCTTAGCCCTATGTATTTTGACGCGCTGAACACGAATCCGAAGTCCATTTTGCTCCATCACGTCAGGATTTTTTCCTAACCTCAAAATCAATAAAATGACACTTTTTGTTCATTAGCATGTGAACCCGACTTAACATTAATACATGCCTTGGGCGAATAGAAAGCTTGGATTGTGACCTTTAAAACGCTTTTTTAAAAATTGTTCTACGATGATTTTTAACGAAGTTATGATGTTTTATTTAAAATATAAATTTTTTCCAAATGTAAATAACACTTCAATTATTGATGTGGTATGGTGTAATGGAAAAAAATGATTTTAAATAAAACATCATAACTTCGTTAAAAATCATAGTAGAACAATTTTTAAAAAAGCGTTTTAAAGGTCACAATCCAAGCTTCCTATTCGCCCTAGGCATGTATTAATGTTAAGTCGGGTTCACATGCTAATGAACAAAAAGTGTAATTTTATTGATTTTGAGGTTAGGAAAAAATCCTGACGTGATGGAGCAAAACTGACTTCGGATTCGTGTTCAGCGCGTCAAAATACATAGGGCTAAGGTATTCCGGTCAAAAGTACATGACACTTTTTTTTTTTGTGGGGCTGTGTTATTATTAAAATATCCTGTGTTATCTTACATGTGGACCTCGCTTACATACCTTTACAAATATTATAAATAGACAAGAAGAAAAGTAAGAAAAATGTTTCTTTTTAATTTTCGAAATTATATAAAAATTTGTTCAGTGACTTAAAATTGCAATTACATTGAAGCGAATCTCTAAAAGTTATCTGAATTCAAATATTTTTGGATGCTGCCCGAAGTAGCAACCGGAAGCGTAAAGGTTAAAGTTAGTGATTCAGATTCCAATTTCATATTGACCGCAAGCTGAAGAACCAATTCTGTAAGTACAATCAATTTTTCTTCATGTTTGTATATTAGAGTATTAGGGTAATATTGTTATTATTTTTATTATATATAACTTTTTATTTATTCTAAACGTGAATTTATATTAAGTTTTGCATATTTTAATATATTTGAATTTAGAATAATACATACTTATTGAAGAATTTAAATCTTTACCAGTATACATGAATTCGTTAAAAACTTAAATAACAAAATTTTTCATTTAATTGATAAATTGAGAAGCAGAAATTCTAAATTACGTTTAAATTATGAAATTATTATAATTAATTTTTTAATTAAATTAAATTAATTTAATTAAATTAAAACAAATAGTTGTAAGGGTTTTGAATTTTATAGAAAGTTTAAAGATTCGATAAATCTTAAAATATTAAATAAAAATTTTTAAGCTGTAAATGAATTTAATAATTATACAAAAAAATTAATGACTTCTTAATGTAACATTCATTTTGTATTATTAATATATTTAATTATTTGAAAAGATTAATATATTATCATTAATATAACATATTAATCAAATTATCTATTTAATAACAAACATTTATCGATTGAAAAAACATTTAATTATATTTTTAAATTATAGAATGAAATTATGAACAACAGAATCGAATTCATCAATTATAATTTATTGTTTTTTGATTGTATTATAATTTGTTAATTTCTCTTTTAACCTGTTTTAGTGACATTGTTTCTCCTGGAATTTTGTATAGTGTCTTGGATTGTTTCCACACTTAGGAAGGTAGTACCTAAAAAAAGTTTTTTAATTATTTATATTATACAGAAATATAAATCATATAAATAATAAATAAATTAAATGATTAAACCAAAAAATAAAACGAATCTAGTGATATTAAAATAAAATACTAAGTTATTTGAATTGTATCCAATAAATTTTAATTGATCTAATTTTAAAGGATTTAACAAATAATTGTTAAATGAAATGCCCTGAAATAATTTTAAAATATTTATTATTTGCTTCACAGTATTATATTTTATTTGATACCATTTAAATAAATTACTATTTGACTTCGATAAGTTTTTTGTTGTTTAATTATTAATAATAATGAAATTTAAAATAGAATTTCAAAAATACGTGAAAAAAATAGTAATTGTCATAAAATATAGAAAAAAATAGATATCTACAATGGCGTATTTATACCAGTTGCTATTTGTGATAATAAAAATTTGCATTAATTAGGTACAATTAAGTTAAATTATAAAATTTCATATAATGGATTAAATTTTGAGCCGATTTAAATGACAAAGAGTTGAAATTAAAAATTATTAAAATGTTAAGGAGTTTGATTTAAAATTGTAATATTAAAAATGTATTAAAAATAAAGATTTGTAATAGTAAAAAATAATAAAAAAAACAAATATTTATTGAAATATGAATCAATTTGGATAAATTAAAGATTTTTTAAATTGATTTAAAAAGTATGAAAAGTGAAAAAGTGGAAAAAGTAAAATAGTAGGTGTCAAATCCCATAATAAATTTAAATTTTCTAGATCGCTCATATTCTGCTCTGCTTAATGTGGTTTTTATAAAACCTTGCCTTGTATTTCTATGTTTTCAAATAATAATAAATAAATGTTTAATATATATTAATTATTTTAAAAAAAGAAAATTTGTTCCTACAGTAAAATTAAATTCTTTTTTTACTTATCTGCTTTTAATCATTTTATATACGTTGTATATGTTAACTATTAATTACACAGCCCCACAAAAAAAAAAAGTGTCATGTACTTTTGACCGGAATACCCTAGCCCTATGTATTTTGACGCGCTGAACACGAATCCGAAGTCAGTTTTGCTCCATCACGTCAGGATTTTTTCCTAACCTCAAAATCAATAAAATTACACTTTTTGTTCATTAGCATGTGAACCCGACTTAACATTAATACATGCCTAGGGCGAATAGAAAGCTTGGATTGTGACCTTTAAAACGCTTTTTTAAAAATTGTTCTACGATGATTTTTAACGAAGTTATGATGTTTTATTTAAAATCATTTTTTTCCATTACACCATACCACATCAATAATTGAAGTGTTATTTACATTTGGAAAAAATTTATATTTTAAATAAAACATCATAACTTCGTTAAAAATCATCGTAGAACAATTTTTAAAAAAGCGTTTTAAAGGTCACAATCCAAGCTTTCTATTCGCCCAAGGCATGTATTAATGTTAAGTCGGGTTCACATGCTAATGAACAAAAAGTGTCATTTTATTGATTTTGAGGTTAGGAAAAAATCCTGACGTGATGGAGCAAAATGGACTTCGGATTCGTGTTCAGCGCGTCAAAATACATAGGGCTAAGGTATTCCGGTCAAAAGTACATGACACTTTTTTTTTTTGTGGGGCTGTGTTATTTTTTATTGCTCTTTTCTAATTACTTTAATTCTTTTTCTAAGTGTACAATTTAAACAAATATTATGAAAGACAGAAATACATGATAAAAGATTTACGATCTAAGAGAAGTAAAAAAAAGTATAAAAATAATATTGAATAAATAAACTAAAATATATACTCACCAATTTTTCCTATGGTTTAATTATTGCTTCTAACTGTGAATTCCAAAGCAATTAATAGTCGTGCTTGATTGAATTAATAATTCAAAGTTTTCTGTTATTTCTTCATTATAAGGTGCTGTAATTGGTAGTGAAGCAACTTCGTCCAAATGAAGGATCTGTTTGAAATCACAATTATAAATACATTATTTCCAATAATAAAACTCATGGAGTTGATAATAGAGAACAAAGATGTTTACTAACAAAATTTGATTTAACATGGGGCAATATCCGTTTAATATCGTTTATATATCGTTTATATATCGTTTATATATCGTTTAATATCGTTTAATACCATTTTTGGTTAAGTTTGGTCTTAATATTATTTTATTATAAATATATGATTTATTTAAGGCTCGTGCATGACAGAACGACCAACCAAATAAAAAAATGACATAACCTATATTTCAAACACTATTCAAGTCAAAACTCACTAACTTTATTTATTTTCTAATTTAAAAAAAATTGTAGATTAAAACATTTATTTATTATTTCAAAACATAGGGATACAAGGTTTTGTAAAAACGTCTATTAATAAAGCAAAGGATGAACGGTCGGGAAATTTTGAAATTTGTTCTGGGATACATCACCGATGGAGTTGAAATAGAATGCAAAGGTGTAATGCATTTTCAAGGTAATAATAATTAACTTTTTCATTATCTTTTTAAAAATAGAGTGATCAAAAACTCACCTTTTTGACTTTTCATACTTTTTAAATCAATTTATAAATCTTTTACTTATCGAAATTTATTTATATTTCAATAAATCTTATTTTAGAATTCCTCTTTATTGTTACAAATATTTATTGATAAAAATTAAAAATTTTTAAATTTTGAATCAAATTTCATTAAAATTTTAATTAATCCATTATATACAAAATGTAGTTTAACTAAATTCTAATTAATTCAAAATTTTATTACTGTAAATAACAATGGGTATAATTATTTAATTCAGATTTCAATTTATTTTATATTTTATGTAAAAATTGGCATTTTTGTCATGTATTTTTAAAAATTTATTTCAAATGTTTTTGTTATTATAAATACACGGAAAAAAAATTATTCAAGTCAAATATTAACTTGCTCAAATGGTATTAAATAAAATTTAAAACTGTGAAACAAATAATAAATATTTTTAAATTATTCCAAAACAATTCATTTAACAATTATTGTTAACTCATTTAAAATTAGATTAATTAAATTTTATTAGATACAATTCAAATAACATGGTTTTTAATTTTAAGATCACTAAATTTGTTTTATTTTTGGTTTTAATCATTTAATTTATTTATGATTTATAGGCTTCCGTTTCCGGTACCGATGAGTAGTTGACGCGTTTTGTGAAGGGGAGATAGTTTTTTGAAAATCTGTTAATATTAAGTATAGGGTGGGTAGTGTAGTGATTGGTGAGTATAGAGTGAAGGGCTGTGAGGTGAATGGAAGGAGTGTATGTGGAAGAGGGTGAGAAATGAATGGTAAAAAGATTTGAGAAAGGAGGCAAAATTGTGAGGTTAAGATAAAAGCGTGTTGAGTGAGAGTGAGAGGGAGAGAGAGTAACAAAGATAAAAGTAGTGCTTCTGGGTAGATAAGGTAGAACATGACAATGTCGAATAAAGAGGAAAGCAATGACGCAAGTGGTAAAGGCGGGAATGAATCTAAGGCGCGAAAATTTGAAAAGGGATTGGACAGGAAAAAAGGGTGGGCGATATAAGGGATAAGATATAAAAGGGTAAGATATAAAAGGGTGGGCGATGAGGTGGATAAACCCTGAAAGGGTAAAAGGAACAGGAGCGACGATTAGGTTAAGTTGATTATGTATTTAAAGTTAATTTTAAGGAAGGATAAATGTAAGCGTTGTTGTACTTAATTTGTATTTGAATGTAAAGGGAGCGGAGGCCCTCGAACCCGTAAGTGATGAGTAAATAAATTATATATATTTATGATTTATATGATTTATATTTCTATATAATATAAATAGTTTAAATAATTCTTTTAGGTACTACCTTCCTAACTGTGGAAACAATCCAAGACATTGTAAAAATTCCATGAGAAACAATGTCTCTGAAGAAAGTTTATAAAGCATCCCGAAAAAATTAAAAGATTTTTAGGTACAAATGAGAACGGAAATCAAATTAAAAAAATTAAAAACGTTTAAAATTTTCGAGTTGACAAAATATATGGTAAATGATTTGTTTTATTTTATAATAAATATATTATTATTATTATATTAATAATATTATTAGTATTATTTTGAATAAGTTGAATAAGGGAAAATTAATTAGTTAAACATCTGCGCCTGGGTTCGACTTTTCTTGACGCGAGCCTGATTGACGTTTTTCCGCTTATAAGTAATTTCCCTTGTAAATTTTGGTTGATTTTTTGGTAGTTGAATATTCTGAATTCAGCAGTCACCTCTCCCCTTTCCCATCTGCGCCAGTCGTCAGTTTACGCATTACAGGTTCAAATCCGCGAGCAGCGTGACAGCTAATCCTAGACGAAGGACGGACAAGAGAGCGGAAGGTGGATAGGAAGTCGAAAGAGAGGAACTAATTTTCGGCGGGCAACGTACGGCGGGACGAGAGAAACGTCGACACGTGCTACTTCACTTGTAATCGGGCGGTCTCGTACACTATACGTGTTTAAACATTGTCGCGAGTTATTTTGGACTCTATTTGTTGAATGTGATTGAAGTGTAAAACATTGTACAATTAATCTGATTAGTTCAGGACTCATCAAGGGTGTCGTCGCTTCTTGGTCATCGTTGGTGAGTCGAAATTTTGTGTCCTGGTGTCAATAATTTGCGTGAATTGTCGTACATCTTCGTAGACACCGAGGGTGTGATTTCCCGTGGAATCTCCCCTTAGGTTGTTTTCTAGTAACTTTATTGTGTCGTTGTCGTTCGTTCTTGTAAATTTAATAATAGAGTAAATTGGTATTTCATCGATAAATGTCTCATATTTAATAAAGGATTAGATTAATATATTTATATAATAATGACAATATATTAACCTTTTCATGTAAATAAATATAATAATAAAACAAGATGAATATTACATTAATAGGTAATTAATATAAATATTATTATTTTCTTTATAATTATTAAATTTATTTAAAGCTCAAAAAATTTTAATTGATTTCAAGATTTATCGAACCTTTAATTTTTTATAAAAAGCAAAACATTTTCAATTATGTTTTATTTAAAAACTAATAATTTATTTATTTATTTATTTATTTATTACATAAACGGAAAAAATATTAAAAAAGCCCTTTTGTACACTAAGTACTAATAATAACAGTTTGTTTAATTTAATGCATAGGGAGAGTGGCCATCAATGTACCGGGTTTTTTTCAAGGTCATAGTATTTATTCAATTTCACTAATTTCAAGCACTTCTTTGCATCAATATAAAACTACAACACTTCTCTAGGTAATGCACACATATTATACCCGATTTAGTTTGATTAAATAATAAAATTTAGGATTTTTCTAAACTAACACGCTATTTTCATTTTCAACAACCTGGGTACACAATGAACCACCTCTATAAAAACACTAAAAATGTTCAACAATAATAATATTGCAATTTTCACTTTGTGAAAAAACTTATTTTCTATCAAATACTATAAAAAATTATTACTTAACACTTTTTAATTTGTAATGTATAACATAAATATACCTCAAATTTAAGTTAACTAGCTAAAATGGCATTTTAGTTTTGCTATGTTGAGAAGAGTACTGATAACAATCGCTGTCACATGCTGTACGCATGCCTAGTTTTATAATCAGGCATACCACTCTGTAAATCGAAAATACACTGAAATTCCAGGTGGTTCATTGTTTCCTGGTACATTGAATCAACATGACATTTGCAACAAAAATGGTTTTTTATAACTTACTGCAATATTTCAAAATCTTTATCTCATTAGAATATTGTAGTTCTGGCCTGATACAAAATACATCGTAAGTTCATTTATTTTTAAATTGCCTTATTTCAATTAAAAAACGTGTTTGTATTTTAGGTAAATTTTTTCTTCAGAGCATCAAAAACAGTTTTTTTCAGTTTTCTCTATAAAGAATAAATTCACATGTCTCAAATTTATGGACGTAGTGTGTTTACGCAAACTTCATTTATATTTAAAATTTGGAGAATTTTTATTTAATTGTTTCTGAGAAAATTGAAATGGTTCATTGAAAAAACTGGTACATTGATGGCCACTCTCCCCTAAGCTAAATATTGCAAACAATAAATCTGCAGAAAAACTTTGGATTGGTAATAATGGTGATTATAATTTCATAGTTTAAACGTAATTTAAAATTGCTGATTTTTAATTTTTTCAATTAAATAAAAAATTTGGTCATTTTAGTTTTTAACGAATTGATGTCTTTAAAATTTGTATTAAAATTGACATTATCTTGTTTAAATAGTTTCTAAAATTAGTCAGTTTAAATTTGAAATTTTATGAAAAAATTTATTTTCAAGTTTGAAAACTATAATAGATTCTTGTTACTTGTTATTAATTAACTTTTTCTCCTTATAAATTAAAATCTACTTTATTAACCTTTAATTAATTTCACAAAATCCAATTTTTAGAAAACTAAGACAAATTTAAAAAAAAAAAAATTGTCAGGCTTTTTGCCATTATTTTCTGCTTCCTTTTTGTTTCCTTTATGTTTTATGTTTTAAATTTATTTTAATTCAAAAGATTTAGATTTCCCGGTTAATTTAAATGCTAAACAAATAATATATTAAAAATTGAACATCGCTGGTTTCCATAGCAACATTTATGACCTCAGCCATCTTTATTGTACAAAATTAAAGTCTAAATATTCAGTTTCAATTTCATTAATTAAAAGATAATACAATGGAGGAGTCAATGTATCAGGAGAATATTAGAACTGAAAATGAAAAAAGTGAGATTTTAATGGAACAGGAGAAGATTAGAATTTAAATGAAGAATGCGTTATTTTATCCGAAGACGATGATACTTCCAATGAAACTGATCTCTCGCTGAATGCTGTATTTCAGAATATTGAAATAGGAGACTTTTGTGTGTAAGTAAAATAAACTTTGTCGTTTTAATTTTACTGAAATATTCTCTTAAATTATTAATCACTTTGGCGATAAGATGCCAAAGTTCAATTAAACTAAAAATCATCCTTATCATTATTGATTAAAACTTTTATTGGTCGAAATTTCAATCAAATTGTAAATTTAAATTTCATGTTTATTTATTTTGATTTCAATAATTATAATCGAATCTTTATTATTAATTTTAATAATAAACTTCAAATTTATTCCATAAAAATCTTTTTAATATTACTGTTTAATCCTTTTCTTTCTTTTTATGAAAATTTAATTCAATTTTAATTGAGTTCATGGGAGTCTACATTTTAATTTTTAATCCATAAAAATTAATATTGCTCAGATGTATTAATTTTTTTTCTAACATAATTTTTTTTTTTTAAATATAGTATTTACCTAAATATTGGAAATTAAAAAAAAATAATTTGTAATCATTTAAAACTTTTCATATTTTTTTCAAAAATTAAAATTTTTGAAAATCCATATCCTTGATTATAGAATAGAAAATCATAAAGAAAATATGCAAAAAAATTCCAGTTGAAAATAGTAAAAATTAAGAAAGGCATTAATTAATTAGAAAGAAAAGCCAATAAAATTCCAAGTTCTTATTCATATTAAATAATAATATAATTTAAATTTCTTTCAGGGAAATTCTGGGATACGTCAGTAATATTGAGTCGCCAAAACTGTTGAAAAATAATACATTAAAATTATTTTCATTTGATCTTAACAACAAAAGAGGTCTAAAGTGCCGAGTCCTAACGTGGAACAAGAAACTCGACAGGATCGAACCTTTAATAATACCACGAAGTGCAAATATAATATATAGAAATATATTTTTATAACTTCTTCAAAATTTTCACTTATTTTTTTTTAACTTGTAAATTATGAAAAATCTTTTGAATTTAAAAAATAAAAAAATTGTATAAATATTTAAGATGATTAAGACGACAATTTTGCATGATAAATCAGCCTTAAGATAGCCACTTAGAATCAGTTTTACTATTTTTCAGTGAAATCTCAATGAATATAGATTCAGTAACTACCTTCTAGCTAATTCACGAGTGAAATACAAAAGAAAATTTTTAATTATAAATTTTTTGAATTTGTTAAAAGTTAAGATTTTTTCAATTAATTAAAAATTATTATTTATTATTAGGTCATTCATATTGATGGTGCAGAAGCCACTGCGTATAAGAATTCAAATTTCAATAAGACGCCAGTCAATAACCAGCTAATTATTAAATCGAATACAAAAGTCACGCTTTTAAAAGAAAATTTTTCCGTGCGAATAAAGAAAAACACGTTCAACGATTTAAAATTAACACAAATAAAGGACACTGGAAAAGATTTAAATTCTTTGATAAGTATGTATTATTATAAATTAAAATATATTAAAATATACAAAACAAAATATAAATACACGTTTTTAATAAATTAAAAGTAGTATATAATAAAAATAATAACAATAAGAATAAAAAATATAATAATTATAATAAGCATATTAATTTTATAGAAGTAGAAGGTTTCATTAAAACCAACTTCAATACCCTTAGATACTCACATGAAGGAACATCCATTAGTTACGGAGTTGGTTCTTTAACTTTGTACAGTTTTGATTACTTATTATAAATAACAAAAAACAATAAAATGATAACTTTCAGATATACTTTATAAATCAAAACTGTACAAAGTTAAAGAACCAACTCCGTAACTAATGGATGTTCCTTCATGTGAGTATCTAAGGGTATTGAAGTTGGTTTTAATGAAACCTTCTACTTCTATAAAATTAATATGCTTATTATAATTATTATATTTTTTATTCTTATTGTTATTATTTTTATTATATACTACTTTTAATTTATTAAAAACGTGTATTTATATTTTGTTTTGTATATTTTAATATATTTTAATTTATAATAATACATACTTATCAAAGAATTTAAATCTTTTCCAGTGTCCTTTATTTGTGTTAATTTTAAATCGTTGAACGTGTTTTTCTTTATTCGCACGGAAAAATTTTCTTTTAAAAGCGTGACTTTTGTATTCGATTTAATAATTAGCTGGTTATTGACTGGCGTCTTATTGAAATTTGAATTCTTATACGCAGTGGCTTCTGCACCATCAATATGAATGACCTAATAATAAATAATAATTTTTAATTAATTGAAAAAATCTTAACTTTTAACAAATTCAAAAAATTTATAATTAAAAATTTTCTTTTGTATTTCACTCGTGAATTAGCTAGAAGGTAGTTACTGAATCTATATTCATTGAGATTTCACTGAAAAATAGTAAAACTGATTCTAAGTGGCTATCTTAAGGCTGATTTATCATGCAAAATTGTCGTTTTAATCATCTTAAATATTTATACAATTTTTTTATTTTTTAAATTCAAAAGATTTTTATAATTTACAAGTTAAAAAAAAAATAAGTGAAAATTTTGAAAAAGTTATAAAAATATATTTCTATATATTATATTTGCACTTCGTGGTATTATTAAAGGTTCGATCCTGTCGAGTTTCTTGTTCCACGTTAGGACTCGGCACTTTAGACCTCTTTTGTTGTTAAGATCAAATGAAAATAATTTTAATGTATTATTTTTCAACAGTTTTGGCGACTCAATATTACTGACGTATCCCAGAATTTCCCTGAAAGAAATTTAAATTATATTATTATTTAATATGAATAAGAACTTGGAATTTTATTGGCTTTTCTTTCTAATTAATTAATGCCTTTCTTAATTTTTACTATTTTCAACTGGAATTTTTTTGCATATTTTCTTTATGATTTTCTATTCTATAATCAAGGATATGGATTTTCAAAAATTTTAATTTTTGAAAAAAATATGAAAAGTTTTAAATGATTACAAATTATTTTTTTTTAATTTCCAATATTTAGGTAAATACTATATTTAAAAAAAAAAAATTTATGTTAGAAAAAAAATTAATACATCTGAGCAATATTAATTTTTATGGATTAAAAATTAAAATGTAGACTCCCATGAACTCAATTTAAATTGAATTAAATTTTCATAAAAAGAAAGAAAAGGTTTAAACAGTAATATTAAAAAGATTTTTATGGTATAAATTTGAAGTTTATTATTAAAATTAATAATAAAGATTCGATGATAATTATTGAATTTAAAATAAATAAACATGAAATTTAAATTTACAATTTGATTGAAATTTCGACAAATAAAAGTTTTAATCAATAATGATAAGGATTACACAGCCCCACAAAAAAAAAAAAAGTGTCATGTACTTTTGACCGGAATTCCCTAGCCCTATGTATTTTGACGCGCTGAAAACGAATCCGAAGTCCATTTTGCTCCATCACGTCAGGATTTTTTTCTAACCTCAAAAAACATGTCGAATTTTGAGAGGTAGGCGATTTTTTAGAAAAATATATGGATTTACTTCAAACTTGGTATCTGGGGGTTTTTTGGGTCGCTGATTACGAATCTGAAGTTAGATTTTCAAAATTCAAAATGGCGGATCCAATATGGCGGACGAATTTTGAAAAAATTTGAAGATTTACTTCAAACTTGGTATCTGGGGGTTTTTTGGGTCGCTGATTGCGAATCTGACGTCATATTTTCGAAATTTTTATGAAAATTGGTATTTTCAGGTTTTTAAGTTGCTGAGTGTGATTTCGAAGCGAGATTCTCACATTTTCAAATATGACTTCTACTACAATTTTATCATAAAATATTCCTTGGTAACAGATTGGATATGTTTGGTGCAGAAGCCAAATAAGAAAGTACATTGTTCCATTCTGCATCTTATTCCTGATGGACATATCATTGTCATTCTATGTCTAACGTTCTTATTGAGCTTTGGCACGATTTAATTCCTGCTGCTTCGATAAATGTAGTAGGCGATGACAACTGCCCCGAAAGGGGATGTGTAGAATGATTCGCTTCCTGTTTATCGAAGTAACGAAGCCAGCGTAGGCGCGCTGCCTTGCAGGTGGGCGTTAAGGTGTGAGGATGATACCGTAGTGTGTCCGACGACGAGTTGACATTGTCCTCGTCAAAGTCGGAAAGCTCTCATACTTAGGCCTGGGGAGGTATGAGAGTTATCACCCCTAGGACGGTGGACTCGCCTGCGATCGGACCAGGATCCCTAACGTGCGGGTTATTCAATAAATCATGGCTTTTCAAAATCAAAACAACACAAAAACTTCAAATGCTTCAAAAATTAATTTTAAAGCATTAAGATCAAAACACATATGCAATAGCAATGCAGATGCATTTTGTTATATAGGAACTACATCTTCCTTTTATCGCGATAGGGAAAAGGAATTCAGAAAATATTTTACAGAAGACAAAAAGCAGTCATTGGTATATTGTTCTGACATTAATGGGTTAATGGATCAATTAAAACCTGGCGTATACAAAGATGAAGATTGGAGGTTATTCATAGACTCTTCTAAAAGAAGTTTAAAAGCAGTATTACTTCATAATACTAATATTTATGGTTCGATTCCTATGGCTCATTCTACAGAACTTAAAGAAAGCTATGAATCTGTAAAACTAGTTTTAGATAAAATAAAATATCAAGAACATAACTAGCAAATTTGTGGGGATTTTAAGATCTTAAGTATTATGCTTGGACAACAAGCAGGTTTCACAAAAACGCTCTGTTTTTTGTGTCTGTGGGATAGTAGAGATAGAAAGAATCATTATAAAAAAAAGGAATGGCCAAAAAGAAAATCTTTTAAACCAGGATCGAAAAATATCATTAAGAAGCCATTGATTCATCCCTCAAAGGTATTGCTTCCACCATTGCACATTAAACTAGGAGCAGCAAAACAGTTTGTTAAGAGTTTAGATAAAAATGGAAAATGTTTTAAATACCTAGAACAAAAATTCCCTGAGGTCTCTGATGCCAAACTAAATGAGGGAGTTTTTGATGGCCCACAAATTCGAAAATTATTAAAAGGTGAGAAATTTGTCAGAAACATAAGTAAAACTGAGAAAAATGCATGGATTAGTTTTAAACAAATTGTTGAAAATTTTCTGGGGAATAACAAAAGCGAGAATTGGGAAGAAATGGCAAATAATATGATAACAAACTTCGGAAAGCAAGGATGCTTGATGAGCTTGAAGCTACATTTCTTAGAAAAAAAAAAATCCCTTGCTGAAAAGGGATGTTGTATTAGGTAGTGTGAACTTAAAGAGAAAACCGCTACACAGATCTTTCGAAAACAAAAGAGTGCGCTACCATAAAAAGGAATAAAGGAAAATTATATACTTCAGAACTGACATAATGAATTTTGACAATCTGTTTTCAGATTTGCAATCAGTCACCCCACAAACCACTAGATACCAAATTTTATGTAAATTTTAATATTTTAAAAAAATTCATCAGCCATATTCTTGCCGCCAAGTAAATCTTAATATGTTTTTTAATTCGGCCGCCATATTGGATCCGCCATTTTAAAATTAGAAAATTTAACTTCGGATTCGTATTCAGCGACCCAAAAAACCCCCAGATACCAAGTTTGAAGTAAAACCATAAATTTTTTTAAAAAATCGCCTACCTCTCAAAATCCGACATGTTTTTTGAGGTTAGAAAAAAATCCTGACGTGATGGAGCAAAATGGACTTCGGATTCGTGTTCAGCGCGTCAAAATACATAGGGCTAAGGTATTCCGGTCAAAAGTACATGACACTTTTTTTTTTTGTGGGGCTGTGATTATTTTTAGTTTAATTGAACTTTGGCATCTTATCGCCGAAGTGATTAATAATTTAAGAGAATATTTCAGTAAAATTAAAACGACAAAATTTATTTTACTTACACACAAAAGTCTCCTATTTCAATATTCTGAAATACAGCATTTAGCGAGAGATCAGTTTCATTGGAAGTATCATCGTCTTCGGATAAAATAACGCATTCTTCATTTAAATTCTAATCTTCTCCTGTTCCATTAAAATCTCACTTTTTTCATTTTCATTTCTAATATTCTCCTGATACATTGACTCCTCCATTGTATTATCTTTTAATTAATGAAATTGAAACTGAATATTTAGACTTTAATTTTGTACAATAAAGATGGCTGAGGTTATAAATGTTGCTATGGAAACCGCGATGTTCAATTTTTAATATATCATTTGTTTAGCATTTAAATTAACCGGGAAATCTAAATCTTTTGAATTAAAATAAATTTAAAACATAAAACATAAAGGAAACAAAAAGGAAGCAGAAAATAATGGCAAAAAGCCTGACAATTTTTTATTTTTTTAAATTTGTCTTAGTTTTCTAAAAATTGGATTTTGTGAAATTAATTAAAGGTTAATAAAATAGATTTTAATTTATAAGGAGAAAAAGTTAATTAATAACAAGTAACAAGAATCTATTATAGTTTTCAAACTTGAAAATAAATTTTTTCATAAAATTTCAAATTTAAACTGACTAATTTTAGAAACTATTTAAACAAGATAATGTCAATTTTAATACAAATTTTAAAGACATCAATTCGTTAAAAACTAAAATGACCAAATTTTTTATTTAATTGAAAAAATTGAAAATCAGCAATTTTAAATTACGTTTAAACTATGAAATTATAATCACCATTATTACCAATCCAAAGTTTTTCTGCAGATTTATTGTTTGCAATATTTAGCTTAGGGGAGAGTGGCCATTAGGGTGCCCAAAAAAAAAAACGACTTTTAATTTTCTATAATGCTACTTCAAAATATTGTTCCTAAGGGAAAAAAATGAGACACGTATTTTTTTTTATTTAAAAAAAATCATTTTTAGGGGTCGCGCTGGTCCATTTTTCATGAAAACACGGATTTTTTCAATTTTACGACTCTAGCTTAATTAAAACTAATGTAAATAAAAATTTCTCTTCTTGTAAAATTATCTTTCTGTTACTGGAGAAAGTTTACTGTGTTTAAGGCGAAGAAAAAATTTTTTTTCTGATCATATTTGACCTTAGAAATGGTGAATTTCGATTTTTGTCGTAAATTTGGTCCCAAAATGTAAACTAAAAAATTTTTTGAACGACAAAAATTGATGGAATTTTGTTGTGCGATAAGAAATGTGTTAGAAAAAGTAGTTGAGAATTAATTTATAAACTTTTAACAGTTGTTACTCAACCAAAAGTGTTAAAATTGTAAATAAAACCAATCTAGCAGCTATGGAACATAGTCAATAATTTTTTTAATTGCAATAATGAAAGTAGAACTTAAAATATACTATAAATATAAGACATGTAAAACTTACCGTACAATTTTTTTTAGATCTTTTGGGGAGGTGGGGTCAAGATGGGGTACCTGCCTTAGGTAAGACACTAATTAACCAATCATGATCATTTTTTTCACAACATAGCACTGTCACAATAGTTTTTGATTGACCAAGTGACTGCTTGATGAAACCGAGTTTTTTATTTTTTGTTACATGAAAAAAACTGTTTTGAACGATTTTCTTGTCATTTTTGCATTTTATTAGGGTTCCGTACCGTAAAACGGAACCCTATTAAAATCACTATGTGTGTCCGTTTTCGCACCTCCTCTAACTTCTAAACTATAAGAGATAGATACTTCCAATTTGGTACACATATGTGACTGTCCGTGAGAAAACGTGCCTTAGCTCCCAAACGTCAACTTTACAGGGTGAGCGTTTAAAGTTTCTGCAATGCATTGGAAGTCAATGTTACGTGCCTATGCTTCTTGCTTAATTACACCAAAATTTCTTTAAAACAACAATTTTTTAATTTCGGAAATGAAAGAGCGAATAATCATCTGTTGGTTGGCATTAAAAAATCAAAATATATTTTTTGGAGGTAAGGCACGTTTTGTCATGGACAGTCACATATGTATTTTCACCTTGGATTTACGAAAATGATATGAAAAACGCGATTCGAGCTCATGAACATGGCGAAATCTAGCAAAAACCACTTTTTTGCCCTAAAATGCAAAAAAATTACCATTCCCCCCCCCCTAATCTTTTAAACTATACGACTTAGGATGCTGCAATTTGGTAACATGTATGTAGATTTACGTGTAGATTACAGAAAAAATATATAGAAATTGTACATGTCTTATATATGTATTTTTATAGTATATTTTAAGTTCTACTTTCATTATTGCAATTATAAAAATTATTAAATATGTTCTATAGCTGCTAGATTAGTTTTATTTACAATTTTAAGACTTTTGGTTGAGTAAAAACTGTTAAAAGTTTATAAATTAATTCTCAACTACTTTTTCTAACACATTTCTTATCGCACAACAAAATTCCATCAATTTTTGTCGTTCAAAAAAATTTTTAGTTTACATTTTGGGACCAAATTTACGACAAAAATCGAAATTCAACATTTCTAAGGTCAAATATGATCAGAAAAAAAAAATTTTTTTCGCCTTAAACACAGTAAACTTTCTCCAGTAACATGAAGATAATTTTACACGAAGAGAAATTTTTATTTACATTAGTTTTAATTGAGCTAGAGTCGTAAAATTGAAAAAATCCGTGTTTTCATAAAAAATGGAGCAGCGCGACCCCTAAAAATGATTTTTTTTAAATAAAAAAAAATACGTGTCTCATTTTTTCCCCTTAGAAACAATATTTTGAAGTAGCATTTTAGAAAATTAAAAGTCGTGTTTTTTTTGGGCACCCTAGTGGCCATCAATGTACCAGTTTTTTCAATGAACCATTTCAATTTTCTCAGAAACAATTAAATAAAAATTCTCCAAATTTTAAATATAAATGAAGTTTGCGTAAACACACTACGTCCATAAATTTGAGACATGTGAATTTATTCTTTATAGAGAAAACTGAAAAAAACTGTTTTTGATGCTCTGAAGAAAAAATTTACCTAAAATACAAACACGTTTTTTAATTGAAATAAGGCAATTTAAAAATAAATGAACTAACGATGTATTTTGTATCAGGCCAGAACTACAATATTCTAATGAGATAAAGATTTTGAAATATTGCAGTAAGTTATAAAAAACCATTTTTGTTGCAAATGTCATGTTGATTCAATGTACCAGGAAACAATGAACCACCTGGAATTTCAGTGTATTTTCGATTTACAGAGTGGTATGCCTGATTATAAAACTAGGCATGCGTACAGCATGTGACAGCGATTGTTATCAGTACTCTTCTCAACATAGCAAAACTAAAATGCCATTTTAGCTAGTTAACTTAAATTTGAGGTATATTTATGTTATACATTACAAATTAAAAAGTGTTAAGTAATAATTTTTTATAGTATTTGATAGAAAATAAGTTTTTTCACAAAGTGAAAATTGCAATATTATTATTGTTGAACATTTTTAGTGTTTTTATAGAGGTGGTTCATTGTGTACCCAGGTTGTTGAAAATGAAAATAGCGTGTTAGTTTAGAAAAATCCTAAATTTTATTATTTAATCAAACTAAATCGGGTATAATATGTGTGCATTACCTAGAGAAGTGTTGTAGTTTTATATTGATGCAAAGAAGTGCTTGAAATTAGTGAAATTGAATAAATACTATGACCTTGAAAAAAACCCGGTACATTGATGGCCACTCTCCCTATGCATTAAATTAAACAAACTGTTATTATTAGTACTTAGTGTACAAAAGGGCTTTTTTAATATTTTTTCCGTTTATGTAATAAATAAATAAATAAATAAATAAATTATTAGTTTTTAAATAAAACATAATTGAAAATGTTTTGCTTTTTATAAAAAATTAAAGGTTCGATAAATCTTGAAATCAATTAAAATTTTTTGAGCTGTAAATAAATTTAATAATTATAAAGAAAATAATAATATTTATATTAATTACCTATTAATGTAATATTCATCTTGTTTTATTATTATATTTATTTACATGAAAAGGTTAATATATTGTCATTATTAATATAAATATCTTAATCTAATCCTTTATTAAATATGAGACATTTATCGATGAAAAAAACGTTTATTTATTTTTTAAATTTAACATATTATAAATTGAAATTACACAAACAACAGAATGAAATTAAATTCAAAATTAAATAATAATAATAATCTCTGTAATATACATTTAAAATTCTTAATTAAAACATGAAAAATTTCCGCAGTTAGGTTAATAATTTTTTCTGAAACAAAAAAATTACATCATGGTTAAATTTTTTATAAAAATTAGAACATTTTACATATTAGTTGAATAACACTATAAACAAAAAGTTAATGATTAGTTTACATTTGCTTTACGTGACAATAAATAAGTAATTATTTATTTATTTAATGTTTTTTTGATTTTATCATAAATTGTTAAGATAATTTATTATATGTAATGAAGTAATTAATATTGAAATTTAAAATTTAATTTATAGCCCAATAACTGGCCAATTTACTCTATTATTAAATTTACAAGAACGAACGACAACGACACAATAAAGTTACTAGAAAACAACCTTAGGGGAGATTCCACGGGAAATCACACCCTCGATGTCTACGAAGATGTACGACAATTCACGCAAATTATTGACACCAGGACACAAAATTTCGACTCACCAACGATGACCAAGAAGCGACGACACCCTTGATGAGTCCTGAACTAATCAGATTAATTGTACAATGTTTTACACTTCAATCACATTCAACAAATAGAGTCCAAAATAACTCGCGACAATGTTTAAACACGTATAGTGTACGAGACCGCCCGATTACAAGTGAAGTAGCACGTGTCGACGTTTCTCTCGTCCCGCCGTACGTTGCCCGCCGAAAATTAGTTCCTCTCTTTCGACTTCCTATCCACCTTCCGCTCTCTTGTCCGTCCTTCGTCTAGGATTAGCTGTCACGCTGCTCGCGGATTTGAACCTGTAATGCGTAAACTGACGACTGGCGCAGATGGGAAAGGGGAGAGGTGACTGCTGAATTCAGAATATTCAACTACCAAAAATTCAACCAAAATTTACAAGGGAAATTACTTATAAGCGGAAAAACGTCAATCAGGCTCGCGTCAAGAAAAGTCGAACCCAGGCGCAGATGTTTAACTAATTAATTTTCCCTTATTCAACTTATTCAAAATAATACTAATAATATTATTAATATAATAATAATAATATATTTATTATAAAATAAAACAAATCATTTACCATATATTTTGTCAACTCGAAAATTTTAAACGTTTTTAATTTTTTTAATTTGATTTCCGTTCTCATTTGTACCTAAAAATCTTTTAATTTTTTCGGGATGCTTTATAAACTTTCTTCAGAGACATTGTTTCTCATGGAATTTTTACAATGTCTTGGATTGTTTCCACAGTTAGGAAGGTAGTACCTAAAAGAATTATTTAAACTATTTATATTATATAGAAATATAAATCATATAAATCATAAATATATATAATTTATTTACTCATCACTTACGGGTTCGAGGGCCTCCGCTCCCTTTACATTCAAATACAAATTAAGTACAACAACGCTTACATTTATCCTTCCTTAAAATTAACTTTAAATACATAATCAACTTAACCTAATCGTCGCTCCTGTTCCTTTTACCCTTTCAGGGTTTATCCACCTCATCGCCCACCCTTTTATATCTTACCCTTTTATATCTTATCCCTTATATCGCCCACCCTTTTTTCCTGTCCAATCCCTTTTCAAATTTTCGCGCCTTAGATTCATTCCCGCCTTTACCACTTGCGTCATTGCTTTCCTCTTTATTCGACATTGTCATGTTCTACCTTATCTACCCAGAAGCACTACTTTTATCTTTGTTACTCTCTCTCCCTCTCACTCTCACTCAACACGCTTTTATCTTAACCTCACAATTTTGCCTCCTTTCTCAAATCTTTTTACCATTCATTTCTCACCCTCTTCCACATACACTCCTTCCATTCACCTCACAGCCCTTCACTCTATACTCACCAATCACTACACTACCCACCCTATACTTAATATTAACAGATTTTCAAAAAACTATCTCCCCTTCACAAAACGCGTCAACTACTCATCGGTACCGGAAACGGAAGCCTATAAATCATAAATAAATTAAATGATTAAAACCAAAAATAAAACAAATTTAGTGATCTTAAAATTAAAAACCATGTTATTTGAATTGTATCTAATAAAATTTAATTAATCTAATTTTAAATGAGTTAACAATAATTGTTAAATGAATTGTTTTGGAATAATTTAAAAATATTTATTATTTGTTTCACAGTTTTAAATTTTATTTAATACCATTTGAGCAAGTTAATATTTGACTTGAATAATTTTTTTTCCGTGTATTTATAATAACAAAAACATTTGAAATAAATTTTTAAAAATACATGACAAAAATGCCAATTTTTACATAAAATATAAAATAAATTGAAATCTGAATTAAATAATTATACCCATTGTTATTTACAGTAATAAAATTTTGAATTAATTAGAATTTAGTTAAACTACATTTTGTATATAATGGATTAATTAAAATTTTAATGAAATTTGATTCAAAATTTAAAAATTTTTAATTTTTATCAATAAATATTTGTAACAATAAAGAGGAATTCTAAAATAAGATTTATTGAAATATAAATAAATTTCGATAAGTAAAAGATTTATAAATTGATTTAAAAAGTATGAAAAGTCAAAAAGGTGAGTTTTTGATCACTCTATTTTTAAAAAGATAATGAAAAAGTTAATTATTATTACCTTGAAAATGCATTACACCTTTGCATTCTATTTCAACTCCATCGGTGATGTATCCCAGAACAAATTTCAAAATTTCCCGACCGTTCATCCTTTGCTTTATTAATAGACGTTTTTACAAAACCTTGTATCCCTATGTTTTGAAATAATAAATAAATGTTTTAATCTACAATTTTTTTTAAATTAGAAAATAAATAAAGTTAGTTGCTGAAGTAAAATTAAATTTAAAAAATATATTTTTTTAAATTTAAATTAAAAAAATATGGTGACATAAGAGAAATACATGATAAAGGGTTAACGAACTAAGAGAAGTAAAAAAAAGTAGAAGAAAAATAAACCAAATGAAATATATATATATATATATTATTAAAAGCTGCCATAATTGGTCTTGAAGCCACACCGTTCAAATAAAGGATCTGTTTGAAATCACAATTATAAATACATTATTTCCAATAATAAAACTCATGGAATTGTTTAAAGAAAATAAACATTTTTACTTACATAATTCGATTTAATATGTGGTGATATCCTTTTAATTTGATCGTCCCACGCTTTTATTCTTTTATTCTCAAATAAAATTTAAAAACTTTTTTCTCGTCTTTTTCAAATAAAACTGTAAACTTATATGGTCAATAATTCTATGCGAGTTTTGACTTGAATAGTGTTTGAAATATAGGTTATGTCATTTTTTTATTTGGTTGGTCGTTCTGTCATGCACGAGCCTTAAATAAATCATATATTTATAATAAAATAATATTAAGACCAAACTTAACCAAAAATGCATTATAATTCTGGCATATAAAAATGTTAATGGATCACGATATTTCCATATAGTAAATATTATTCTGTTTAATAATAAATATTGAATTAAATCATGTAAAAACTTTGTTGCATGACAATTTTACAAATCAAAATATTCTGATCGAAATAATATCAACAAGTCTAAATAATTTATGATAAAAATTATTCTCTCTAATTTTAAAATTTATTGTTAAAATGTCTTAAAAAGAATGAGGTTAAACTCTAACAATTATTTAAATAATTTGCTAATATTTTTTATCATAATACTTTTTTATTAGTAAAATTTTCATGCTAGAAAGTTTTTACATTATTTAATTTAATAATAATAATATGTACTTTATCCAAATATCACGATTTCAGTTTATTTGGTTTATTTTTTTGCTTTAATCACGTGCATGACAGTAAACAGAACAAGCAACCTAACCTATATTTCAATGACAACTTATTAGTGAAAACTGAAAGGAAAATTTTCATCATCATTTTATAATTTCTATTTAAAAAGTGTTTCGTTCAATATCAAGTTTATTGAATTTTTTATTTATTTTGATTTAATTTAATTTTTTTTCAGAGTAATCATCGGCTACGTAAACGAGATAGGCGAAGTTCAAATCGTTGGAAAAGACGAGAAAAAAGTTTTTACATTTTGTTTAAGGAACAGTACTGATTGGAAAGTTCAAATAAAAGCGTGGAATGATGATATTAAACGGATATTGCCCCATGTTAAATCAAATTTTGTTAGTAAACATCTTTCTTCTCTATAATCAACTCCATGAGTTTTATTGTTGGAAATAATGTATTTATAATTGTGATTTCAAACAGATCCTTCATTTGGACGAAGTTGCTTCACTACCATTTACAGCACCTTATAATGAAGAAATAACAGAAAACTTTGAATTATTAATTCAACCAAGCACGACTGTTAATTGCTTTGGAATTTACAGTTAGAAGCAATTAATTAAACCATAGGAAAAATTGGTGAGTATATATTTCAGTTTATTTATTTAATATTATTTTTATACTTTTTTTTACTTCTCTTAGATCGTAAATCTTTTATCATGTATTTCTGTCTTTCATAATATTTGTTTAAATTGTACACTTAGAAAAAGAATTAAAGTAATTAGAAAAGAGCAATAAAAAATAATTAATAGTTAAGCAGAGCAGAATATGAGCGATCTAGAAAATTTAAATTTATTATGGGATTTGTCACCTACTATTTCACTTTTTTCACTTTTCATACTTTTTAAATCAATTTAAAAAATCTTTAATTTATCCAAATTGATTCATATTTCAATAAATATTTATTTTTTTATTATTTTTTACTATTACAAATCTTTATTTTTAATACATTTTTAATACATTTTTAATATTACAATTTTAAATCAAACTCCTTAACATTTTAATAATTTTTAATTTCAACTTTTTGTCATTTAAATCGGCTCAAAATTTAATCCATTATATGAAATTTTATAATTTAACTAAATTGTACCTAATTAATGCAAATTTTTATTATCACAAATAGCAAATGGTATAAATACGCCATTGTAGATATCTATTTTTTTCTATATTTTATGACAATTACTATTTTTTTCACGTATTTTTGAAATTCTATTTTAAATTTCATTGTTATTAATAATTAAACAACAAAAAACTTATCGAAGTCAAATAGTAATTTATTTAAATGGTATCAAATAAAATTTAATACTGTGAAGCAAATAATAAATATTTTAAAATTATTTCAGGGCATTTCATTTAACAATTATTTGTTAAATCCTTTAAAATTAGTTCAATTAAAATTTATTGGATACAATTCAAATAACTTAGTATTTTATTTTAATATCACTAGATTCGTTTTATTTTTCGGTTTTATCATTTCATTTATTTATTATTTATATGATTTATATTTCTGTATAATATAAATAATTTAAAAAATTCTTTTAGGTACTACCTTCCTAAGTGTGGAAACAATCCAAGACACTATACAAAATTCCAGGAGAAACAATGTCACTAAAACAAGTTAAAAGAGAAATTAACAAATTATAATACAATCAAAAAACAATAAATTATAGTTGATGAATTCGATTCTGTTGTTCATAATTTCATTTTATAATTTAAAAATATAATTAAATGTTTTTTCAATCGATAAATGTTTGTTATTAAATAGAAAATTAGATTAATATATTATATTAATGATAAATTATTAATCTTTTCAAATAATTAAATATAATAATAAAACAAAATGAATGTTACATTAATAAGTTATTAATTTTTTTTTATAATTATTAAATTCATTTGAACTTAAAAATTTTTATTTAATATTTTAAGATTGATCGAATCTTTAAACTTTCTATAAAATCCAAAACCCTTACAACTATGTTTAATTAAAAAATTAATAATAATAATTTCATAATTTAAAAGTAATTTAGAATTTCTGATTCTCAATTTATCAATTAAATGAAAAATTTTGTTATTTTAGTTTTTAACGAATTCATGTATTTGAAATTTGAAATAAAATTGTAATTATCTTGGTTAAATATTTTCTAAAATTAGTCAGTTTAAATTAAAAATTTTAAAAGAAAATTTTTCCTTGCGAATAAAAAAGTATACGTTTAGTGATTTCAAGTTAACCGAAATAAAGGATACTGGTAAAGATTTAAATTCTTCAATAAGTATGTATTATTCTAAATCCAAATATATTAAAATATGCAAAACTTAATATAAATTCACGTTTAGAATAAATTAAAAGTTATATACCTGGTGTCCCTACATAACGTGAACATATTTTAGGGTTGATATCAGCTCAAAAAAGTAAGTAATCAAAGAGTTGCTCGTTTTTTGATTGAACTTTAATTGCTCGAGTTATTTGCAGTTCCAAATTGGCCAATCACGCATCGCCTTTACCTTAGAGGGCATGTTCTACTTCACAGTATTTATTCCCTCAAAGCTGAAAAAAAGAGTTGAAAAAAAGAGTCTCAATAAGCTTGAAGAAAACGAAAATCAAGCACAATAGGGTTCGAAGGCCACGGGGATCTTTCGGTCCAGGGGGTGATCCGCCTTCACTCTTTGTATTGCCAAAAAATGACACCTTCAACTCTTTTTTTCAGCTTTAAGGGAATAAACTGTGAAGTAAAACATGCCTTCTAAGGTAAAGGCGATGCGTGATTGGCCAATTTGGAATTGCAAATAACTCGAGCAATTAAAGTTTAATCACAAAACGAGCAACACTTTGATTACTTACCTTCACGCTTCCGGTTGCTACCCCGGGTAGCATCCAAAAATATTTGAACTCAGATAACTTTTAGAGATTTGCTTTAATGTAATTGCAATTTTAAGTCACTGAACAGATTTTTATATAATTTCGAAAATTAAAAAGAAACATTTT
The DNA here is from genome assembly GCA_037103525.1 of Ganaspis brasiliensis. Taxonomy (NCBI): domain Eukaryota; kingdom Metazoa; phylum Arthropoda; class Insecta; order Hymenoptera; family Figitidae; genus Ganaspis; species Ganaspis brasiliensis. The sequence continues at coordinate 257,697 of JAZKLR010000633.1, read as the reverse complement.
TTTTACTTTTCTTCTTGTCTATTTATAATATTTGTAAATGTATGTAAGCGAGGTCTACTAAGATAACTCAGGATATTTTAATAATAATTTGTTCAAACAGTTTTGTATTAATATTTATAACTATTTTATATCAATATCTTATATAAATTTTTGGTTTAGTACGTATTAAGGCTAAAAACTTTTCAATTTATTCATTCTGTTGGTCTCGCTTGCTTAATTTGTAAATGTTATAAATTTGCAATAATAAATTGTTTAAATATTCCCAAAATTCACCATAATATTAGTAAACAGTATTATTGATTGACACACAACAAATATAGAAAAAACTTGGAAGATTTTAAGTCTCTTTTTTTTAAAGGAGATAACGAACTTAAATTCATTTCTAGAAAGATTTCTCTGAATAGTTTTGCTTCGTTGTTTAAAGTATAGTTCAAGTATTTTAAACGGTTCTCAAATTCCGTTCTTTGTCAAGTTTTCCCCTTTTCCGGGTTTTTATAACTCTGCCAGCTCTGAATCTGGAAACCTTACGTTGACCAGAGATCATGTTGCAAGTACATGGTTGCAAATTCCTAAGTTGGGACGCTCGACCCCACGGGTCTTCGCCCGGGCGTTCAGGTCCCCTTAGGACCAACGAGCCAGTTCCTCTTTAGCCCCTAAAGAGTACATTTTAGTCTCGCGACTTTTCCAAGTCAATTTAACACGTACAGAACTCAATTCCGACAGTCTAGACAATTCACTCCGGTTCTGACGGGAGATGTTCTGATCTGCTTGCAGAGTTCGAGCACTCTGAAATACCTACATCTACTTTTGACGAACAGGAGAGTCTCGCAAGATTGCTACCTTGCGAGATTAGTCTGTGAATCAATCAGAGTGCTCCCCCTAATCGAATCTCCCCTCGATGTGTTACCATTTTCCTTGACGGATGAATTTCTAGATTAGTCCTTTTACTCGCTTTTGGGAATCCGCTTAACGATACCACCGCCTTCGCTAACCGGGATTCTTTTACTTGTGATTTACTTAACATTCCATTCATTAACTTGTGATACGAGACATTATTTTGAGATTACCATGTGAGTATGTGTTTAAGTGCTACCACTTTTATCTAGTTTCTCGAATATATCCCACAATACCTTATCATTCTATTTTCTTTTAGTGTACTGACTAATATGTTTATAATAAACTAGTTAACTGTGATCTCTGTGCTTTATTCAAAATTTTCCTAACTCCGTGTTCGTTTGTGTTTTCTAACTAAACACTTTTGTAAAATACAAATAAACAAACTCGTGTCTACCTGAGGTAGATCTCTGGTAGTCCGCGTTACAAAAAACGGTTTGGTAGCTCGAAGGTTAATGAAGATTATGAATTTGAGAAGGCTGAAAAATTGCAAATTGTTGGACTAGTTCGAAACTACAGTCAGTTATACATTTTATTAAAATTAAATTAATCAATAATTATTAAAGTGTATTTTAATACTTATTATAAATAACAAAAAACAATAAATGATAACTTTTAGATATGCTTTATAAATTAAAACTGTACATTTAATACGTAAAACATATTTTATGTTTTAATTATTACAAATTAATTTTTTGTTTGTAAGTATAGAATCCAACACATATCTGAAATGTTTTAATTTTTTTAAATAATAATGTTACCCACAGCTTTAAGATTATAATTGAATATAATAATAATAATTTTATTAAATTAGCATTACAATTGTTTCTGTTTTAGAAGACATCATTTAATTAATATTGGAAAACAACAATTATCTGAAGAAAATACAGTACCGGCCAGTAGTATGTGGCTACCTGTTTTGAGTGATTCAGATTAATCAATTTTTCTTCGATCTAATTATAAAATAAAATTTTTTCTCTGTAATTGGTTCAAAACTAACTGAATTCTGAAAAAAAGCACAGGATGAAGTTGTTTTGTCCACTCTAAAAAAATTTGTTTTAAAAAAAATGTAAATTACAACGTAATTTTCAATTTTTTAATAACTTTTAAAATAATAAAGATCTCTTTATGTTCTTGGTGTTATTTTAAAGATAATTTTCTATAAAAATTGAAAAATACATCACTATTCTTGCACATTTTTTTTCTTAGATTTTTCCAGAGTCTAAAGTAAGTACAAAAAAATGCAACAAATTTATTTAAATAATAAATAACATCAAGAACATAAAGAGATCTTTATTATTTTAATAGTTATTAAAAATTGAAGAACACGCTGTAATTTACACTTTTTTTACAATAAATTTTTTTGAAAGTGAACAAAACGACTTCATCCTAAGCTAATTTTATTCAGTATGTAGTTACTTTTGAACCAATTACAGAGAAAATATTTTATTTTAGAATTAGATCGAAGAAAAATTGATTGAATTAACTAAATCACTGAAAACAGATGGCACATACTACTGGCCGGTAATGTACAAAGCAGTGAAAAACTTTCGTTCACAAAATTATTAAATGGTTACGAAATTCTTATGATTTAATCAAATGTAATTTCAATTTTCATTGATTGATTTAATAAACATTAATATTCATGTTATTTAAAAAACTTGTGTTCTTTTAAAAAATAAAAAATTGTTTTTAAACAAAAGTTATTTGTTACTTAATTTAAGCGTTATCAAATTTCTTCAATATTTGTTATTTTATTAATTTATAACTATTTGAGCCTAAATATGTTTATGCAATTAATAATTAAAAATAAATATTAATAACTAATTAATTTACTTTTAACAATTACCTAACTGTCAATTACAAAAATATTTGTATAGGGGAGAGTGGCCATCAATGTACCGGGTTTTTTTCAAGGTCATAGTACTTATTCAACTTCACCAATTTCAAGCACTTCTTTGCATCAATATAAAACTACAACACTTCTCTAGGTAATGCAAACATATTATACACGATTTATTTTGATTAAATAATAAAATTTAGGATCTTTCTAAACTAACAAGCTATTTTCATTTTCAACAACCTGGGTACACAATGAACCACCTCTATAAAAACACTAAAAATGTTTAACAATAATAATATTGCAATTTTCATTTTGTAAAAAAACTTATTTTCTATCAAATACTATAAAAAATTATTATTTAACACTTTTTAATTGATAATGTATAACATAAATATACCTCAAATTTAAGTTAACTAGCTAAAATGGCATTTTAGTTTTGCTATGTTGAGAAAAGTACTGATAACAATCGCTGTCACATGCTGTACGCATGCCTAGTTTTATAATCAGGCATACCACTCTGGAAATCGAAAATACACTGAAATTCCAGGTGGTTCATTGTTCCCCGGTACATAGAATCAACATGACATTTTTAACAAAAATGGTTATTTATAACTTAATCCAATATTTCAAAATCTTTATCTCATTAGAATATTGTAGTTAGGGCCCAAAACAAAATAAATCGTAAGTACTTTTATTTTTAAGTTGCCTTATTTCAATTAAAAAACGTGTTTGTATTTTAGGTAAATTTTTTCTTCAGTGCATCAAAAACAGTTTTTATCAGTTTTCTCTGTAAAGAATAAATCCACACGTCTCAAATTTATGGACGTAGTGTGTTTACGCAAACTTCATTTATATTTAAAATTGGGAGAATTTTTATTTAACAGTTTCTGAGAAAATTGAAGTGGATCATTGAAAAAACTGGTACATTGATGGCCACTCTCCCCTAAATTATTATTTATTTCTTAATTTTGATCTTTTTTTAAGTTTTCAACTTTTAAATTTCTTTCATCTTGATTTTTGTATCATGTCATTCTAAAAATCTAAAAAGATTTTTAGAATTTTATTATTATAATAAATTGTATCATGTCATTCTAAAAATCTTTTTAAAATTATTATTATAATAAATAACATTTAAGAATTATTATAATATAAATAATGATATATTTAAATAGATGTAACCGATATGCTTCAATTTTTAAAATATAACAATCCATAAAAATCAGAATAATTTAAACTCTATTTAACTTTTTAATTTTAATTTTTTATCAATTATTAAGTAAAAATAACATAGCATTTGAATTTTTAATAAATTTGACTGTTCGACAGTTTGTTGAAATGCTAACCTGTGAGTAAATTTACGAACTGTTGGTAACATAATCTCTCTCACGCATAAAAAATATACCTATATTTTTAATTTTTTCTTTACATAATATTAAAACTAACTAAGAACCTTAAATAATATATAATTATTTCATTAATAAATATATTAATTTTCTTTTATTATTTATTTATTTTTTTAACCAAAAAAAAAAATTAAAGAAACCAACAACATTCTTTTCAAAACTTTCCTGAACACATTTTCGGTTACATTAGAAAATTATTGTAAATGATCATGAATAGTATATTATGCATCAAGGGAGGGAAAGCCGTGTTTTTTTGTCAAGCACAAATGTTCGAAGAACGAGTGTAGCACGAGCGTAGCGAGTGCGAAACGAGTTCGGAGAACATTGTGCGAGACAAAAAATCGGCCTCCCGAGGTGCATATGCTATTTTCTATCACAGATGTACGAAAATCTCGTGTTTCGTACGCGTTAGCGGGTCAGCACTCGCAGTTTTCAGGGTAGTGACGTTAGAGATAAAAAAGCTTCCGAACAGTGAAAAAAAACTCTCATCGCGCAGGCGCATTGCGGCGCGCCGCAATGGTTCGGAAGTTTTTTTACCTCTAACGTTCACTGACCTAAAAACTGTGAGTTCTGCCCCGCTTAAGACGAACGAAAACACGAGGTTTTCGTGCATGTGTGGTAGACAATTATATTTATATAATTTGTTCGCGAAACAACACTTCAAAAAAACATCACATAAAAAAAACTTTAACCAAGAAGTAAACAAAAAGACTCTTGTTTGTAAAAAAAACATTCAGACAATAAACTAACCAATTACAAACCGTACCTACAAAATTAAAATTACATCCCGATTGTAATTTAACATTGGTCTTTTTCACACTGTATACCGCATCTGCATATTTTATCTGTAAACTGAAACAATTTTAAATTTTCCTGATAAAGAGACAGGGACTAACTTCACTATGAATTTTAAAACGCGGACAGAAAAAGATGAATAAATATAAAAACTAACGACTAACTTCACTTTAAGTTTTAAAGCCTGGACAGAAAAAAATGATAAATACAAATAGTAACTAACTTCAGGAGTTTACGGAGATTATTTAATTCCGAAACTTGAAATGTTAGAGTCAGGTAAATTTCTGGAAATATCTTATGCTGTATGGGATATAATATTTTGTTTCGTTTCGTTTTTTTTTATTAAAATACTGAAGCTAGACAAACACGATCGTACATGAACAAATATTTGTACATGAACAAATATTTAACTCTTTGCATCACACTGGGTCTTCCAGAGACACACTTTGATTCTTGATGTTTTTTATTTTTCAATTGAATTTTTGAAAATAAATATCCAGTGTTTTTCGATCATAAGATCCTTTCGTCATTACAAAGTGTTAAAAAAAAATATTAATCATTAATTGTTAAAAACAACAGTGCTGTGTAACGAAGTGAAATTTTGCTATGCTCCGAATTTGCTCGCCGGAGCCAAGTTCTTAATTTATATTCACTTATGCTGAAAAACTAGATTATTGACCATAAATTTACTTGCTTAATTTCTACTGCCGCTTTGGGACTTTTAAGAAAAAAAGCAGTTTCTACAGACTCATTGCAAACTTTAAAAAAACAATTTTTTTTAAACTAAGTAAAGGTCGCTGATTACAAATCTGAAGTCAATACTCAAAAATTCAAAAAGGCGGATCCAATATGGCGGACGAATTTTTAAAAAATTGTTTGATTCTCATTAGACTTGGCATCTAGGAGTATTTGGGGTCGCTAATTACAAATCTGAAGTCAATTTTTCAAAATTCAAAATGGCGGATTCACTATAACGGACAAATTTTTAAAAATTGTTTGATTCTTATAAGAATTGGAATCTGAGGGTTTTTAAGGTCTATAAAAATTCGTCTGCCATTTTAAATTTCTGAAATCTAACCATAGATTCGCAATTAGCGACCCAAAAAATCCTCAACATGCCAAGTCTTGTGAGAATCAAACAGTTTTTTAAAAATTAGTCAGACCTATTGGATGATTGGATCTGACATTTTGCATTTTTAAAAACTGTCTTTAGATTCGTAATTAGTGCCTTTAAGACCTCCTAGATACACAGTTTTATGAGGATCAAAAAATGTTTTAAAAATTTGTTCGCCATATTGGAACCGCCATTTGGAATTTTAAAAAATTGACATTAGATTCGTAATTAGCGCCTTCAAAATCTGCTAAATACCAAGTTTTATAAGAATCAAACAAATCTTTAAAAATTTGTCCGCCACATTAGATCCGCCATTTTGAATTTTGATTCATTGGCTTCAGATTCGTAAATAGCGCCTCCAAAAACCTCTAGATACCAGGTTTTATGAGAATCAAACAATTTTTAAAAATTTGTCTACCATATTGGATGCACCATTTTGAATTTTGCAAAATTGGCTTCAGATTTGTAGTTACCGCCACCAAAAATCCTAAGATATTAATTTTTATAAAAATCAAACAATTTTCTAAAAATTTGTCCGCCAAATTAGTTCCGCCATTTTAAATTTGCAAAATTGATTTCAGATTTGCAATAAGCGCCCCCAAGAACTTCTAGATACCAAGTTTTATGAGAATCAAACAAATTTTACACAATTTGTTCACGATATTGGATCCGCCATTTGGAATTTTTAAAAATTGACATTAGGTTCCTAATTAACGACCCCAAAACCCCTAGCTGCTAAGTATTATGAAAATCAAAAATTTTTTAAATATTTGTCCGTCATATTGGATCCGCTATTTGGAATTTTGCATAATTGACATAGAATTCGTAATTAACGACCCCAAAAACCCCTAGATACTAAGTTTTATGAGAATAAAACAATTTTTTAAAAATTTGACCGCCATCTTGGAACCGCCATTTTGAATTTTAAAAAATTGACATTAGATTCGTATTAACGACTCCAATAATCCCTATATACTGTGTTTTATGAGAATCAAACAATTTTTAAAAAAATTTTTCGCTCTGTTGGATCCGCCATTTTGAATTTTGAAAAATTAACTTGAGATTCGTAATTAGCGCCTTCAAACACCCCTACATACCAAGTTTTAAAAGAATCAAACAATTTTTTAAAAATTTATTCGAAATATTTGGTTTTTAGGAATTAAAGCAGTTGTTTTTCTGACGTTGATCTGTTCCATCGCATTACGAACATTTAATTTTTCTTTTTTACATACCACACGGAAAGTAATATTTTTGGTTTTGTACCAAAAATTCTTAAACGTGTTAATTGAACAGCGAACGAATATAAAGTGAATATGATTGCGCGTATTAGTCATGACAAAGCCTAATTCTTGTTTTCATTGATAAATTTTAAAATTGAAAACAGCAACAATTAGTCAAGTGTCCGCTTTAAAAGGACCCTCGAATAAGATATTTTTTTATCATATAGAACAATATAATTTTTCCGTGACTTTTAAACTTCGTCTGACGAAGGAGATGTCCGCTAAGTGCTAGGAGATAAAAGAAAGAAGGATACAATAAGATACATTGAAGAGGTAGAATGGGCAATAGCAGAAGGGAGAGAATTGGAAGTAATCAATAGAGAGAGGAAAAAAAGGGCGGCATAAATAGAGAGTTAAGGATGGAAAAGTGAACAAATTATTTTAAAAACCTAAGTGGAGGGTCGAATGGTAGCTCAGCATGGAGGAGGTAGATAAAGCAATAGAAAAAATAAAGAAATGTAAAGCGGCGGATTGGGACGAATTAGAGGGAGAAAGTTTTAAGTTTGGGGTAAGGAAAGTAACAGAAGAGGTTTGTAAGATAGTAAACGCGTTGTGTCAAGAAAAGGCATGGTCGAAAGAATGGTAAACAGGACTGATAATTCCAATAAGAAAGAAAGGAAAAGCTAGAAAGATAGAGGAATATAGAGGTTTTACGCTGCTGCCGGTGGGATATAAAATATACCCAGGTATAATAAGGAACAGGTTAGAATGAAAAGTAGAGAAACTGGGATACATCTCGGATAATCAAACGGGATTTAGGAGAGAGCTGGGGAAATTTAAACTTTAATTTAATTTAAACTTGACGTAACTTTTATTTGACAGATTGATTAAAATGTCGAATTTATTTATGCAACAAAATTTTAATAAGTTTAATTTAAACTTGATAGAATTTCAATTTAGTCGAATATTCATATAGTCGAATTTATAATTGAACGAACTTTTATTTAATAGAATATTTATACAACCGAACTGTCATTTGATCGAATTTCTATATTACCGACATATTAAACTTGAGAATTGTCATTTAATCGTCATTTTATAATGGCGACGAACTCCATTAGTAAGACAAGGATGAACATATCTCTGTCCATGTCTTACTAATGGAGCTCGTCGCCATTATGAAATGTCGAATAAATAATTAAATTCGACATTTTAATCAATCTGTCAAATAAAAGTTACGTCAAGTTTAAATTTAGCTCTTCACAATTCTTTTTAATTATCAATCCTACTTATTTCAAATTCATTAAACTAAATTTCTATCAAATAAAAATTACATAACCTTAAATTTTTAAGAAATAATTATTCCTCTAATTCTGAATTATCTTGAAATAAATATCTTACATGTTTAATGTCTGCAAAATAAGATTTCATTGCATTTGCTGTTCTTTTAACAGAAGAGTCAAAAAAATGGAATTCATTCAAATAATTATTTTTATAAATAAAAATACGAATGAATTAAAATTTAATTGAATGAATATTCGATTAAATGGAAAATCTGTATGATAAAAATTCATCTACAATTTAGTTCGAATTAATGTATTTCTATGAAATAGCTGTTCTGAGCTATGGATTTAGAAATATTGAAATTTCTAAGAAAAACCGTTTATAGTATAATCATGCGCCCCAGAAAAAACGGTAGTTGAAATTTTCTGTTTAGCAAGGGGATTGAGGCAAGGCTGCCCGCTGAGCCCGATGTTGTTGAATCTATCGATAGCGGATCTCGAAGAGAGGATAGCCAAAATAGGGAAAGGATGAGTGATATTGGGTAAAAGTTGGGCATTTTCATTGTCATACGCAGATGACATAGTGGAGAGTGGATTGAAGAAAGAGAGTATGTTTGTTTGATGTTTTGGTATGGTCGGTATTAAGCTATGGTGTGGAAGTGTGGGGTTGGATGAAACTGAAAAGAATAGAGAGTTTTTATAAGAGAAATTTAAGATGGACGATGGGGGTGAGTAGGTTTTGTCCGGTTTACATGTTGAGAAAAAATTTGAGAGAGATAAAATAGTCATAAGGAAAATGAAGAGGGCGTTGGGATTCGAGGAGAAGCTGGAGAAGTGGAAAGGGGAGTTAAGTGGCGAGAACCTGTTAGGATTTAATAAAAAAAAGGAAGGAAAGGAGGGAGGAGAAAAGTTGACAAGGTGGGAAAAAGATAGGAAGAACGCGATAAAGGAGGCAGAAGAGGCGGCGGAAGCGAAAAGAAAATGGTTAGTGAAATGGAAAAGGAGAGATAAGGAGGAGATATGGGGAAAATTGTACTGTCAAACTATAATAGATAGTATAGAGGGATGAGGGATGAGGGGAAAAGGATTACCAAAGTATCTTTTGATGATAAGAAAATAGAGTAAGAGAAATAGAACTAAGGTTTAGAATGGGGAAGGGAATGAGGGAATGTAAGTAGGGAAGAATGGGGAGTTATGAAGCACGCTTTTTTTGGGGGTCAAAACTTCCACAAAAATAATTTATTTCCATACTTTTTTTAATGGAATCTCTAGAGCATCTAAAAATACACTTCCTGGTTGAAGGATTTGAATAAAAAAAAATTATCCACAATGTTTGCTTGTTGTCCCAAAAAACGGGTTATTGAAGTTTTCAAAAATCTTGGGGAGTTGTGAAGCACGACTAAAAATTGCAAAAAATGGCATTTTTTGGTGACAAATATTTATTGGGACCATAGAAAATTATATATTATTGTGTTTATTATGTACCTATTAGAGAAAAAAATTACAAAAATTTTAATTTTTTTAAAAAAACGCAAAAAATGACAAATTGCTGGATCATTCTGATTCGGAATGAATGCAAGTAGAACACACGAAAAATGTTAAATTTTGACCTAAAAAAATTAACAAGGATCGATTGTTACACAAATACACAAAATTTTTAAAAGTAAAAGTTGAAATCTGTCACATTTGCCGTTCTTCACTACTCCCCAATTATGTGCTTCACTTCTCCTTATTCGCTATTATTTCAAGATTGACACCGCATCAGTAACAGGTCGAGTGATTTCATAAAAATCCTTTTACACGTCAAAAGCCTAATCCTTGCTGATTATTTTGTGTGTAATAACCTTTTGGATTCACTTGATATTTGGAAGAAAACACTGCAAACTCGAATGCTAAAAAAAACTTTTTAACCAAAATGTTGAGCACCCTATCTAAAACGATACGACAAAAGTGTCCAAACGGGACGAGTGCTTCAAAAAAACTGAGACATTAAGTGAAAAGATGTTAACAAAACGTGGGAGCTATCTAAACTAATACTAGCGACATCTGTGGCGGTGCTTCGCAACTCCCCATGCTTCATAACTCCCCATTCTCCACAATGAAGAGGAAAGACTTTGTAGAGTGTGTGGATTTTGAAAAGGAGGACTAGGGAAGTGTATTAGAAAGTTGAGGAAGAGAGGAAGAAAGGAGTGTGGGTGAAAGGATATGCTGATTATTAATGATTGAGAATGGACAGGGGGAAAGGTGGATGAAAGGGTTGGAAGTAAGAAGGGAGGAAGCCTTAAGATGCTGAAAAATAAAAAGTTTTAAAGTTCAGTAAAGTTCAAGAGAGATAATTCTGACTAAGCAAAAATGGACAAAAGAGAACTGGAGTCGTAATCTCGGGCACTTAGCGGATTTAGATGTAGAAATTGCTTTTTAGGCTATAAGTAATTTAGAGAGTAAGGTATTGTGTAGGTTAAGGCTAAGATGTAATAGAATTAAGAACAAGTGGTTAAGGAATTTTTGTAATATGATGGTGTCTCGAACCCCGCGGCATGTGCGGAGAGAGTGTATAATAAATATATACAAACATCAAATGCTCCCAATGCAAATGAAGAAAATCTTAAAAATCGGACCGTTAAAGCGAACTCCTTTTATCCTCCAGATAAAATTTCGGAAAATGGACAAAGCAAAAAACAGACCCCAGACGAAAAAATAAAACCTGCTTCTACAAGAAAAAAATGTCAACAATTTAAAACGAGGCCTAATAAAAAAAATCTGCTTGGGGACAACCTTTACTCTTAAATCAGTCAAACAGAACATTATATGAATAATTGCTAGAAAAGAGGACTGCGTGTTATAATCTAAATATTAGGATAAGTACGAGTTACACCCTTAACAAAACGTAGGGTTCCGTACACATACGAACAAAATATATTTTGTTTACTAACAAACATAAAGCTGCAACTTAGTGCAAAAAAATTGTACCAAATTTTAACCCTCTAGCTCAAATAAAGGCAAAGTTAGAGGAACAAAACTTTCTTTTCGAAAATTTGCAGTTTCTCCTTGACAACGCTATGGACATCAATCCAGATCATGTTCTCTATATTTTTCGTGTAATCTACACGTGAAAATACATATGTATACCAAATTTCAGACCTCTAGGTCAAATAGTTTAGAAGTTAAGGGGGGGGGGGGAATTGGTCCCTTTTTAATGCATTTTTGCAAAAAAAATTTGTTATTTCCTTGACAACGCACAGTGGTCTGAAACCCGATTCTAGCCGGAGAAAACTATTTACTCAAAAACGCGTTGATGGAATTTCAAACCACTTTGTTTCTAGCAGTTTTTGTGGTCACTGATTACGAATCTAAAGTCAGATTTCAAAAATTCAAAATGGCGGATCTAATATGGCGGACGAAAATGCAAAATTCGTACTGAAATTTATGAAACTTAGTACATAGGGGTTTTCGAAGTCGCTGATTCCGAATCCGTTCACAATTTTCCAAAATTCAAACTGGCGGATTCAATATAGCGGACAAAAATTCAAAATTTCTGCCAATATTTATAAAACATGTTTTATAAATTTTTTTGGGTCGCAGATAACGAATCTATACATAATTTTTCAAAATTAAAAATGGCGGACGAAAATTCAAAATTTCTGTCGAAATTTATGAAACATGGTACATAGGGACTTGTGAACTTTAAGGTTAACTTAAAATTGTATAGATTCAGCTTAATTTTCTGTCGACTTGTCGAATTTATTAATTGATAAAAGTGTGAGGAACAGCTGTTCAGCGAAAGTGACGAAAGAATTGAAAAGTATTATTGTCGACAAAATCTGTAAGTAGACTCTTTTGAATATACCTTTTGTCGACAAATTTTTGTTTCTTTTGTTTTACTGGGTTCACCCATTTTACCCCCCTCATTTCTCTTGTTCTTTTTGAGTTAGTTATTGTTTTTATTTATTGATATTTATATAAATATGTCGACCTTTAGTCGACAGGCGCTCTAATATTAATAAGTAAAATTAAGTTAAATTTTGAACCCTCACAGCTCTGAACCCGGCCGCGTGAGGTGAAAAAATAATTCCCGTCAATTTTAAAGTATAAATTTAGTTTTCTTATTATAACAATTATTCCTGTTTCAATTGGCGCCCAACGTGGGGCCGTTGGGATTATTTATTTAAATAATTTTTTGTAAAATTTGTGAAACTTTGTTTTATGGAAAATTTTATTTTCGTGAAGTTAATATTGAGTATCGAATGGTCGATGTTTAGACTTTTGTGTTTATGTTTCTTTGTGCGTACGACCTTCGACACGTTGTTTACATGTTTGGCGACAAGGAAATAAGTTTAATATTTCTAATAAAAATTATCCGAATATTTTCCAGATTTGAAAATTGAAATTTTGTAAGTGAATTTTAGTGAATGTGTTATGTGAGTGATTTTTTGAAAATTATTTATGAAAAACATATTAAAAATTTTACTGAATTGAAAATTCTTATAAAATCATTTTGAAATTTTTATTGTTTTAAGCAATCCAGGAATCAAAAATTTTATTGTTTGACATTTATTTGTGTTGTATTATTTTTGGACGTTTTAATTATTTGTATCTTGCTACATAGTACGACGTTCCGAAAATTTTTGTTTTGACTTTGTTTGAAATTTGACGTGCTGCATCTTGTTACAGCTTGTCACTGAGTAATAAGTATTCAGTTGACAGATTTGTTTTATTATACTTTGACAGTTAATTTGTTTTATCTTGCTACAATGATTAACAATTATTTTATATTTTTGTGAAATTCTTCTGTTGACGAACATTTAAAAGGTTAAAATTTTGGTTCAAAAAAAAAAAAAAATATAATATTTTAAAAGTCGACTGGTTTAGATCTTGCTCTGACCACAAGACCTTATAGTGAATTGAATGAAAGAAAATTTTTAGAATAATTTTAATTGTCGACGACGTTTCGGTAAATGAGTAACGATCGTTGTTTGCAATTGGGATTGTAAAATTTGATTTTTTTTTCATGGTTAGGACCTTGCTCTGACCGGAAAAAGAAAACTTTAAAATTTATAGAATTTAAAACGTCGACTGGTTAAGATCTTGCTTTGACCACGAGACAAAAGATTTTTTTTTGCTGGCTCTAAGATTTCGCTCTGGTGCTGGGCGAAAATTAATAGAATTTTTTATTGTATATTGGTTATTGAATATTAATTATTTATCGAAATTGTTAAGTTGAATAATATTAATGTATTTTATAATTTATTAATTACTAGGTATTTGTGTGCTAATCTGATTTATTATTTATTGAATGCTTTATTATTATTTATTTAATTTATCTTTTTACAGAATATAGTTAATAAAAGCTAATTATTTTAAATAATTAGTAATTCTTAATTGATTTTGAAATTGTCGATAAAATTTTATGCCTGTTGCGAGATTTTATAAATTTTCTCATTAGTAATTGGCAAGGGCATTAATTTCCCTTAATTGGTCGACAACAAAGGATTCGATTCGTCTAATAGAAACGTGTGAAGAGAAAATTAAATTAAAATATTAAAATTCTATTTCAAAATTAAAAGTTACAATCTTATTAAAATTTAAATTCCGATTTATTAAAATTAAAAATAAAAATAGAGTTTAATTTAAATTTAATTTATTTATTTATTTTTAGTTTCTTTTGTTAATTAAGTTAATTCTTATTATTTATTAAAAATTTGTTTTTACACTAATAATTAAAGCTTTTTTTTCTGAAGTGCTCTTCATCACGTATCCCATTTCGGATTTATGAGTCGAACGAGAATTTGAGAATTATTTTGTTGTACAGTCGGATTTTTTTTTAAAAATTCTTCTGTATTTACCTGGATGACTGGGCTGTAAAAGGTAGCAAATATTAATTGTTGCCTGGGATAATTTGATTTCGATTGGTACTCCGTTAAAGGTATTCAAGTTGTTGTTAGAACAATTTAATCCGCGACTCGAGTTGGCACGGCGTTTCCTTGTTACGGGTAAAGGTTGTGTCGTCTGGTTAACGGTTTACTAAATATCTTTTTTATTACAAAAGGTTTCCCTCTTTTCTCTCTATCTTTTCTTCTTATATCATTAGTTAGGAATATTAAATTAAAAACAAATTAAAATGCCGGTTGGACATTCACCCCCACCACCAACAGAAAAACAAAGTCTTTCTCGCGATTCGACAGAAACTGTGATTGAACAGTCGGGTCAAACGGATGACCAGAGCGATGGAGATTTTTTGGGATTTCCCCCACCGGGAACTAGCGGTACAATGCCAAGCGGTCAAATTGGAGAGAACGAAAGAGAATCCCTAGATAGCCTCTTCTCTGGAACGGGCGCTGGAAGGGGAAGGGGTAGAACAATCCTTACCCCCACTCCTACTTATTTCCAGTACTCGTTTGCTTCAGTTACCAGGGAGGTGGGAGTATTAAGTAACGGGTTAGTCAATTCAAATAAAAAAGTCGATGACAAGGTCGATGATTTCAAAAATAAAGTCGATTTGCTTTTACAGCATTTAAAATTATCCGTTACCGGACAGCCCGAAGGGGGAGGGAATCGCGAAGCTCCGTTATTAAATAACGCTAGAAATAATGAACCCTCTCAAAAACAAACTGAACAAGCTCATCAAGATAAAAGTAACGAACAAACGTTTGTTACTCATGAACGACAAAATATCAATACCGATCGACGACCTGGATTGAGTGACCCCATGCATCACTCAAATCAGACAAATTGTCGAAATGATGAGCAGTTTTGTTCGAGACCTGAGCAGCAAAATGCTGGTTCAACACCTTCCGCGGAACCCCCTAGACTTGTACGCTTAATAGTAGGGAAATTATTACCGGACGGAAGAATAGTCGACGAACAAATTTTTATCACCGAAGATCGATATTAAAGATTAATAAATAGTGGACAAGATCCATATTTTATGAACATTCCTAATGCCGAACCGAGACGAACGAATGAACAGCGGGACTTTTCGAATTGGCAAAATAAAAATGAGAATATTGGAGAACGACACCCACGTAGTCGTCGTGATCTTGTTAACGAAAATACAGTGAGATTCAGTTCAAATCGTCGAACGGGATCATTGTTTTCATGGCATGACGACGATTCGAGTGGAGATGAACGTATTCCAACTACACGTCGTGAACATATACCAAATACACGTCGACGAGTAAATGGGCGGGATAATTTTTCATCCATGTGGATTCAATGAAAATTGGAAGGATCGTTGCGTCGTGGAAAATGTTGTTCCCAAAAACAGAACGAGATCCAGAACAATTTCTATTGATCCTGGAAGATCATCTGAACACGAGTGGTATTTTTAGAGATTACTTTGTTCCATATCTGTCGAAAGTTTTTGAGGGGCCTTATAAGGCCTGGTATTTCGTGAATAAGGAATCGTGGAATACTTGGAGAGAGTTCTCGCGAGCCTTCCGGTATCAATGGGGGGTAAAGAAAGACGACGCGGACCTACTCCTTGAGATTCGAGACCTTAAATTGGAGAAATCGGAAACTCTGGCGGAGTTTGCCTGTAGAGCGCGTCTTATATTTGAGCGAATGCAATATCCGCCCGTGTTCAGAGAACAACTTAAACAGATATTGACCAAGTTCGATCCTCGACTAACGTTCGACATATTGAATTTAAATCTGAAAAATTATGATGATTTTCTGCACTACGTTAGTGAACGGAGTTATTTATATCGTCGCGCTATTGATTCTCAGCCTAGTAGAGTTAGATTTACAAGATCGAATTTGAATGTCGTACAAAATTATGAGGATTCCGAGACTGAGTCAGATAACGTAGACTCAAATCCGGAAGAATCTTGCGATGATTCAACAGTCGACTTGAATGCAATTATCCAGAAAAGTTTAGCAAATAAAAACAATGCTACATTGTCGACAAAAGTAAAGTCCTTAACTCGAAATAGATTAGAGAACAATTTGAAAAGATTTAACGAGAAAAGGAATCAAGTAGGCTCTGGTAACGAAACTATAAATTCAATTAACGCGGACAGACCTCGAACCTTTTCGCAACCATTTGACCGTGAGCGAATGATCTGCCTAAATTGCGGCCAAAGGGGTCATGGAGCCAGAAGTTGTGACTCTGATCCTCAAATTGTTTGCTGCATCTGTAAGAAGATAGGACATTATAATAAAGATTGCCCGGAAAGGAAGGGAAACGAGAAAAGCCCTCAGTAATGGCTCCTCGTTTGACTGAAAATAAGGGCACAAAAGAGGAAGTATCTTCTTGCAGTGAAAAGAGCGCAAATAATGACAGTTATATTGAGACCACCAAAGATCTTGATTCGTCAAATGTAGCGGATAAGGTGGATCAAGATTCTTTATGTCTAGAATTGCTTGACGAAGTTTCGTCTCAATACGATAGCGAAAATGAAGAAGTAGAGAATTTGATCCGTGGGTTAAAGATAAATGAGGAAGATAATATAATTAATATGTCGACTTTTATCGATGAAGAAAGTCAGCAAAGTGTGAAATGTCCACTTGATAATGAGACAGTCTCTTATAAAACTTGGAGGCCAAGTCTTTTGCCACCTCATTTCCTTTGCCGACTTTCCCAACGGAGAATTTATTGCTCGAACGGTCCTTTAAGAGAACCGAAAACAAGGGTTAAAATTCCGGTTGAAATATCTATTTTCGGGAAAAAGGTTAAGGGAATAATAGATAGCGGTAGCGAAAGATCGTTTTTAAGAGGCTCAGTTTATGAAAGAGTAAAACACCTCCAAATTGACGAGTTAGTGGAAGATTCTTCATCAAAAAAAGGTGTGCGCTTAGGAGGTAAGTCTATTCTTAGGTCGAAGGGAGGCACGGGATTTGTCATCGATATAGGAGATGTTTATGGTCCGCAATGGTTCAGTGTGTTAAAAAATCTGTCTAGCGAATTAATTTTGGGAATGGATTTTTGGCTAAATTTTAAAGTTAAAGTTGATCCGTTTTCGGAAACTTGGACCCTTGCCGGAAGTGAACATAAATACCCGTTAGCTTACCACACTAACAATCTTAATGTTTTGCAAGCACTTTCGGTCGCGGAGAATGAAAAATTAAAGAATTTTCTAGACCACGAATTCGATAAAATTGACAAGGAGTCGACAGGTTTAACAGACCTAGTAGAACACGTGATAGAATTAGACGATAGTAAACCATATCGTCAGAAACCTTACCGTCGGAGCGAAATAGTTCGTAGATTTATCGACGAAGAAGTCGATCGGTTGCTAGAAAAAGGTTATGTCCGGTGGAGTAATAGCGAGTGGGCATTTTCGCCAGTAGTTGCGCCAAAATCCAACGGTGGCTTGAGATTTTGCATAAACTATCAGCCATTAAATAGTAAGACGAAGAATCCAGCTTATCCACTCCATAATATGAGATCAATCTTGTCTCAGCTACATCAGGCGAAATATATTTCGACACTCGACATGAGTAAAGCCATCCATCAGATTCCTATGGAAGAGAAAAGTCGAAAATATACAGCCTTTGTAGTAGAGGGAAAAGGATTGTTGGAATGGGTTAGAATGCCTTATGGCTTAACCGGGGCTCCGTCCACATTCCAACGCCTTATGGACTCCCTTAAAAGAAAAATGCAAGATTTGATCCATAACAGAGACCTACCTAGTAAATGGTCAGAACAGGTCTTTACATATTTAGATGACTGGATAGTAGTCAGCCAAGATTTTGAAGAACATCTTAAGATTCTGTCTTTGGTTTTTGAGGTATTCCGCGAAGCGAAGTTGTTAATAAATCGCGATAAAAGCAGCTTTGCTTGTAAGGAAGTAAAATTCCTTGGTTACATAGTCGATGAGTTGGGAATGAGACCAAATCCGGAAAAGGTCCAACCAATTATCGATTTTCCAGTACCTAAAGACAGATCTCAATTGCGACAGTTTAATGGAATGGTGAATTGGTATCATAGGCATTTGAAAAATATAGCTAGAATACAGGGTCCTTTAAATAAGCTGACGAGCGTAAAAGTTCCTTGGAAATGGACAGAGGTCGAGCAAAAGTCCTTTGATGACGTCAAGAAGGCACTTATTGAAACCCCTCGACTTTATGTACCTATACCGGGAGAACCATTCATGTTATATGAATGCCAGTGATGCCAGATGCCAGTGATTTTGGTCTTGGTACTATTTTGGTCCAAAAAGATCCAAACTCTGATAAGGAAATCCTTATCGAAGTTTTGAGTCGACCGTTGAGGGGTGCTGAAATGCACTATACGACGACTGAGAAAGAGAGCTTAGCAGTTGTTTGGTCCGTCGAGAAACTTAGATGTTATCTTGAAGGAATGCCATTTAAGGTGATCACAGATCACCAAGCTCTCGAATGGTTGCATGGATTGAAAAATCCTGTAGGACGGCTTGCGAGATGGGCAATTTACCTTTATCAACATAATATGTCAGTCGAGCACCGACGAGGAACCTTAAATGAAGCACCAGATGCGCTTTCTCGAATGTTTAACGTCGACGTAGACCCTCAAGGATGGGAAAAAATAGTTGAAGAAACTATGCAAGGTCGAATTCAAACAATGAGTATTTGCGACCAGAATTGGTATAAAACAAAGTACGACTTGGTAAAGGACCAACCAAATAGATTCGTCGATTGGAAAATAGAGAACGACGAACTATTTTACCATCGCCCGGATTATGAGAAGGCATTAATAGATGATATTAATCCTTGGAAAAGGGTTATTAAACCAGATAAAATAATGGAAATATTACATGATAACCACGATCTGCCTCAAGCAGGGCATTTAGGAAAAGATAAGACACTCGATAGAATTCGTCAAAATTATTATTGGCCTGGTATGTCAGCTGATGTACGAAAATATGTCGAAGAATGCGAAGTTTGCGTAAAGGTTAAATATAATCAACATCCTCTTAAAGGAAAGTTATCAACTCGGTTTTTAAATTCCCCTTGGTATCAGTTATCGGTTGATACAATGGAAATGCAGACTCGAACAAACAAGGGAAATATCGGTGTTATTGTGGTAGTCGACTTGTATACTAAATATTTGGAATTATTCCCTATTCGTAGAAAAAGTGGGAAAGCAGTAGTTAAAGTTCTTGACACAATATTCGATCGTTGGGGAACTCCTAAATCGATAGTAACGGATAACGGTAAGGAGTTCGTAAATAAAGAAGTGGGACCATACCTGATAGCTCGAGGAGTTAAGCAAGTGTTTGTGCCACTTCGACACCCTCAAGCTAATCCGGTTGAACGGTTTAATCGAACTGTTAAACCTATGATCGCCGCGTTTCTTAAACATGATCATAAAGAGTGGGACGAGAATTTGTTAAAATTCCAGTTAGCATATAATTCGGTACTGCATGCAGGAAGTAGGATATCACCTTTTTTCTTGAATCACGGTAGAGAGGTAGTTTTTAGACGTGATGAAAATTCACCTGAAAAAGATGAGTGTCAAATTCTGGACGATTCAGTTGTTTTCTGGATCGATAGAATGAGAAAAATTGACGAGTTACGACATCAAATTGAGTTAAAATTAAAGAATTATTCGGATAAACGCCTTGCCATCGCGAATGTGGGTAGATCGGAGCTAATCGAGGTTAAACCGGGTATGCAGGTTTACTATCCAAATAAAAAGTTGAGCAACAAGGCGGAAAATTATTCTGCTAAATTGGCACACAAGTATTTGGGTCCGGTTTTGATCAGTAAGGTTCTGGGTTCGTCAACAGTTGAATTAGTCGACAAATCTGGAAAGTATATAGGAAAATATTGTGTAACTGATATCAAAATACCTCGACGAAGTCTCCGTAATATGTAATTTTCAGTATTAAGACCAGCAGCTAAAGAAGATGTCGACATCAAGCCGCGTGGAAGGCCTTGTCTTTCTCATGGAGAAGATGAGGCAATAGAAGGAGGAGATAGAGCGAGCAATGTCCGAGTTACAGGCCCAGTTTGACTCAAATAAGCTGGAGTTGGAGAAAGCCTTGCAACAAGAGGAGATGGAAAGGTCGACCGAGGATGGATTTCCTGATGAGGCCTGTCCCTTGCCACCAAGAACTTCAAGCCAGGCAGTGGAGGAATTCTTGGACGACGACGATTTTAAGTCAGTGGCGTCGACTATTTATCGGGTCCTACCTAAACCAGGAGAAAGACCGGACCGCATTACAGGCGAGGTCAACTCACTTATTGAGGAATTGAGGAAGCGGAAGCCACCTCAATTGAAGTTGAAGACAGTTGTGAGGGTGACGGCGTCGGATGTCCATGAGGAAAACCTGAAACGGAGACGCATCGTCAACGTTGGACACCCAGTGGAAATAAACAAGTCGACTGGAAAGCCAACTACGATGGCCAGGGTGGACGAAACACAGCTGGCGCCATCTGTCAGGGTTGCTCCTGCACCGTTTGCCTTACCTGACTTTGACCAGGTCCTGAAGGAGATGGGAGTTCCAGGGCTGGTCAATCCGAAGGGTACAGTACAGCCGTTGTACTTCGTCGACAGCAGGATCGCGAGCCAGGATCTTCTGAAGAGTTTGATTCGGAAACGAGCAGAGCTTCTGGTCGCCGCCAAGGATGCAAAGAAGGTCGATGTCGGAACACAAACCTATGTAACTACTATGGGGAAAAGGTTCGTGACGGAATGAATCAATTGTCGAGCTCCTGGACATGGTTTTAGGATCTGTAAACTTCCTTATAGGCCAGGGTTCTGTACTGTCTGTGGTGCGGATGGATTGGATACCGTTGATTATATCCATCCACATGGAGTGAGGCATGAGCAAGCTCTTGGCAGGTGTCCTGGGTGCAGTAAGCCGGAATACTTATATTATCCGAAATGTCCGGACTGCAATATTCGACACGCAGGAATCGTCGACTGGTTGCGCCTAAATTATGCTACCTGGCCTGCATATTTGATCCCGGAGGACCATAGATACCTCGTCGATGGAGAGATTTATAATTTAAAACGCCGAATCATGGCTAAATTCGACGACTCTAAGGACTTCCCGAACCGTATTAGGAGTTTTCTGATTAGGGAAAACGCATTAATTGGAGTAGACTCAGAAGACAATGAAGCAGGTGTGAAGTTGCCACCTCAGTTGTCGGAGGAAAAGCGTCAACGAGCAATCGAGGCATTGTTAGCTCCAGTAGTTCACGACTCATTTAAGAAGATAATGAGAGACAGGCCGGAGCTCAGCGATGGACAGGAGATTAAGATTATTGTGCCGACGAAGTATAAGCATCAACGTCAAAACTGAAAATGTCGACGAAGACTGAATATAGTCTAAAAGATTTTATATTTTTGTATAAGTAGTCTTAATTTTTTGCAAAATAAATCAGAGTTTCACAAATTTGCTTTTTATATATTTGGCAAAGTACATAAGGTTGTCAAGGGATCTACATGTTTTAATTATTTGATTTCTTGTCTATATTTTCAGGATACACGACTAAAATATTCCATTTTGTTAAAGGATTTTTTGTTCTATTTTAACGTGAAATTGTCGTTATATCGTCACCTCTGAAGGGGGAGAGTGTGACAGTATTGTATTTTAGCGACTCAGCACTCCAATTTATTTTAAATTATTTGTTGTTTTGTGGAGATTCTGAGTTATTAAATTCAAATGTTGCGGTCCTAGAGGCCATGTGACGTTTGCGCTTGCGCTCTCGTTTGATCGACGAGACGCCGGTCGAAATAGCGAAAGCATGGCATTCCTGGATTTGCAACGGACTTGTGAACTTTAAGGTTAACTTAAAATTGTATAGATTCAGCTTAATTTTCTGTCGACTTGTCGAATTTATTAATTGATAAAAGTGTGAGGAACAGCTGTTCAGCGAAAGTGACGAAAGAATTGAAAAGTATTATTGTCGACAAAATCTGTAAGTAGACTCTTTTGAATATACCTTTTGTCGACAAATTTTTGTTTCTTTTGTTTTACTGGGTTCACCCATTTTACCCCCCTCATTTCTCTTGTTCTTCTTGAGTTAGTTATTGTTTTTATTTATTGATATTTATATAAATATGTCGACCTTTAGTCGACAGGCGCTCTAATATTAATAAGTAAAGTTAAGTTAAATTTTGAACCCTCACAGCTCTGAACCCGGCCGCGTGAGGTGAAGGAATAATTCCGGTCAATTTTAAAGTATAAATTTAGTTTTCTTATTATAACAATTATTCCTGTTTCAATACACTAATTTTTTAAAATTAATGTCCGTTATATTGGAGCCGCCATTTTTAATTTTTTAAATCTGACTGCAGATTTTTAATCAGCGACCCTAAGAAGTCTTAAATCGTAATTTTTATTCAAATACACAAATTTTTTATAATTAATGTCCGACATATTGAATCCGCCATTTTCAGTTTTAAAAATTACCTATGTATATATTCGTAATCTGCGACCTAAAAAAACCCCTTTTTACCATGTTTAATCAATTTTGGCAGAAATTTTGAATTTTCGTCCGCCATTTTTAATTTTGGAAAATTGTAAACGGATTCGGAATCAGCGATCTCGAAAACCCCTATCCTATATACTAAGCTTACACAAGAACACAAAGACGCAAGAATAACACAAGAATAATATACTAAGCTTAGTTGTTTTCGGCAAAAATTTCGCATTTTCGTCCGCCATATTGGATCCGCCATTTAGAATTTTTGAAATCTGACTTTAGATTCGTAATCAGCTACCACAAAAACTGCTTGAAACAATGTGGTTTGAAATTCCATCAATGTGTTTTAGAGTAAATAGTTTAGAATCGGTTTTCAGACCATTGTGCGCTACGTGTTTGCCTGAGTTTTTGCGCACTACAACGTCGCGTACCACCCGATTTGAAGACAAATATTTCCAAAAGTGGCAAAAAGTGTCAAAATCTTTTAGGTTTATCGAAAGTAAACATCTTAATGAACATTTCTCAATAAATAATTTTTCGGCAGTTGTCGGCAGCTCTAACTTATGGTATCTTGAATTTTGTAGTGTACAAATACTGTAAATAGTTACCTTCATTGCTTTTTTTTAATAACAGGACTAAAAATAGAGGAATATTTTTTAAAATATCTTACAAACAGTAAAACGAACTGCTAAATTAATGTACACATTATTTAAATATGATAATTTAAATGGTCACAAGCTGCAAATAATTGAAGATATGAGTTTTACGTCAATATAAACTATAAGCGAGGCTGACGCGGTTAAGACCATGATACATCAATAAAAAAAATGGTTAATGGCTGAAATATTCTGCATCAAACAGAATAGATATAATAGATCATAAAGTCATTACAAATTATTTATTTGAAGACATTAATTTGTTTACTTTTGACCAGCTAGATTCGGTTCTCAGACCACTGTGCAACACTATGAACACCACCTTAAATCATGTTCTCTATATTTTTCGTGCAATCTACACGTGAAAATACATAAGTGTACCAAATTTCAGCCCTCTAGGTCAAATAGTTTAGAAGTTAAGGGGGGGGGGGAATGATTACGGACGCACGAGTCTTGCTATAAGGGTTCCGCCGAACACCGAAGGTGTACGGAACCGTAAAAAGAAGTTGAAAAGATATTTAGTAATAAATTCATCCAACATTCATCTCTCCTTATATCCTTCTAAACGTATAT
This sequence comes from Ganaspis brasiliensis, assembly GCA_037103525.1. Classification (NCBI taxonomy): domain Eukaryota; kingdom Metazoa; phylum Arthropoda; class Insecta; order Hymenoptera; family Figitidae; genus Ganaspis; species Ganaspis brasiliensis. The sequence goes on along the minus strand of JAZKLR010000633.1, from coordinate 233,561 downwards.
GAGGCATCCTCTGAGCAAAAAGCCACCATAAAAAAAAAGTTGCCTAATGTTTTGGTCAATGATATGTAGTCAAAAAACAAAAATTTTAAGTGGGTTCTAAGGTCTGTGTAATGCGTGGTTGCCATGTTATCAGGGGCCCAATTTTATTGCAGCGTAATTTTCAACTGCCAATAACTTTTAACCGGATAAATGGATTTAAAAATCTTATGGGTATTTTTTGTGCAGAATTTCCTAAACTTTCAAATAAAATTACTCAGTATTTTTATAATTTTATTTTTGACAAGAAAAATGCAAAAAAATGTTTGTTTTTTAATTTTTGACCAACACTCCCCCCTAGGAACTTTTTCATAGCTACCTAGAAATGATCCTTATTTTATAAGCTTTTCAACCCCCTAAATGCCCTTTTGGGAGAGCAAGATTCGTAGAAGCTATAGGTGAATGTGTGTTACAGTACACCTTACAAATTTGCATCCAGTTTTCTTTTATATAGTCTTAAATGATTTTAATGTTACCAGCTTTCTATACTTGAACAAAAAAGTGAAAAAATGGCATTTAGGGGGTTGAAAAGCTTATAAAATAAAGATCATTTCTAGGTAGCTATGAAAAAGTTCCTAGGGGGGAGTGTTGATCAAAAATTAAAAAACAAACATTTTTTTGCATTTTTCTTGTCAAAAATAAAATTATAAAACTAATGAGTAATTTTATTTGAAAGTTTAGGAAATTCTGCACAAAAAACACCCATAAGATTTTTAAATCCATTTATCCGGTTAAAAGTTATTGGCAGTTGAAAATTACGCTGCAATAAAATTGGGCCCCTGATAACATGGTAACCACGCATTACACAAACCTAAGAACCCACTTAAAATTTTTGTTTTTTGACTACATATCATTGACCAAAACATTAGGCAACTTTTTTTTTATGGTGGCTTTTTGCTCAGAGAATGCCTCATATGTTTAAATTTACCTATCCTTTTTGCTTTAAAAATTAGATATCAGGAAAAACTGAATCAATCAAAAAATGTTTTCGGAACAAAAAAATTTCAAAAAATCTTTGAAGAGTTACGTACATCACAACTATCGATATATTCGATCCTTTCTTCCACTACCATAAAAAACAACTCTTAAGAAATTACTTCTAAAAATTAACATGGATGCTGGCATAACCTATGAAACAAAAAGTAGACTAAAGGCAGCTTAGTCTTGTGGGACGAACTAATTCTGGGAGTAGGTTTACATAATGAGGAAAATGGAGATAAAGTCATAGGTTTCGTAGATTAGGGAAACGTTCGAACAGAAAAGTTTTCCGATCACGGATTGGTTTTTATGACGCGGTTTGTTGAGAGTGGAGACATAATTCTCATTTGCTTTTATTTTTGTGATAAGTAAACGACAGCAGGCCAACTTGTGTATTACATCAAAGCAGTCGAAGCGGCAGATAAAGGTACTGGCCTAAACGTTGTGGCAACGGTATGCGACCGAGGTAATACCAAGGTGTCTGTAATTAATCATCTATAAATCCGATTTCAACCAATTTTAATAGATTATAAGCTAATAAAACCAACAAGTTAAAATTATTCTATACGCCATCTGAGTCAGGTGATGGGATGATAAATACAGATAACATAATCTTCTATATTAATGTTTTAATAATTAAAAGCAGGGAGTCTTGTTTGAGCTGGCATTGAGTACGGTCGTGTTTTGATTGCGCTCTTCGTATCTATTAATTTTAAGTTATCTATTAATCCCAAATATTAGTCTGAAGTTAACAACGGTCATTTAATGCAATTTTTGTTGGAGATTTCACTCGCAACTAAGAATTGTGGTGGTCTTTTGGTGCATTTTGTTAATCTTACATTAGTTTTTTGTGAAAGTGAGTCAACTATTGTATAAATTTTGTGAAAATGTCTGACAATACGATTCCTGATTCTGAGGAGGAGAGGTGGAAACTTTTGTTTGCCGGCATCAAGGAATTAAAATAGTCTCAAACAGTTTTGAATGAGAAAATAGATTCTTATTCTAGCTTGCAACAATCTATTTCAACAAAGTCAGCTGAACAAGAATCGAGGCTTCTTCGGATCGAAAAACATCTGAGGTTCAATGATGGTGCATTAAGGGCAAAAAATTTAATTTTATTAAAATTGGAAGATTCCGATCAAGTGAATAATGATTTATTGAATGTTTTGTTCAAAATCTTCAAAGATGTAGGGCTTGATATTCCTGAGCTAGCAGTCGATGACGCATTCAGGCTTGGTAAATTCAGAGGTAAACGGCCGGTTATTGTCAAGTTTATATCGTCGAGATTGGTTAAGCTGACCTTCAGCAAGGTAAAAGAATTCAAGTTATTAAATTTGATAATAACTAATGACCGCACGAAGGAGGAGAGAGAGGAACGCAGAGATTTGATGGGAAAGGTTCGAGACTTAAAGTCAGCTGGCTTAAATGTTTACATGAAAGGCAATCGGATTTTCCTCGATGGCAAACCTATGGACGCTAGTGATATAAATGATGTGTTAGTGTCTCTTGACAATAACAAAACTACAAATAGTAATCCTACTGAGTCAACTCCATGTCCAAAAGAATCTCCGGTTACTGCTCCTGGCCCAATTATTACTAGAAGCAGAGGTCACCCTCGTAATAATTATTCCAATAATTTGAGGAACACTTTAGCAAAAAATGCTTTGAATCCTTTCATTGTTCACGGTACTCCAAAAAGCAATAAAAAGGATTTGAAAATTCAGAACTTTACTTCATCCAGAAGGCTTTTTATCCAGGAAGAGGGTAAAAACATAGTTGAATAGCAACAAGAGTCCAGTGACCTGATGGAGGAGGGAACGAGGAGGCACCAGCGCCAGCCACCTCCTGATGCAGCACCACCTAGGATTACTTTTTGGAATTCTCGAGGATATAAAAATCTTTCTGACATTAATAGCCTGTTGTGTGATAGAGATGTGTTGTGTGTTTGTGAGTCATGGGCTCTACATGAAAATATAAATATTCAAAATCGAGATTTTAAAGTAATTTGTTCCACTGCAACGAAGGAGAATGTATATGGTAGAGCCAAGGGAGGTTTGTTGATTATTTACAATACAAAATTTTATAGCATGAACATAATTTTTATTTTAAAAAACCAGATTTTCATCAGGTTGAATTTTTGCTCAATAAATTTTATACTAGGATTAATATATATACCACTTGATGAGAATTTGGACTTATTTTTAGATAGCCTGAACTGTAATTTTATTCATGTAAGAGAGCGTTACCCTGGTTTGCCGATTATATTGGGAGGGGATTTCAATTGTAGAGTTAATAATATGAATCAACTGGATCCTGATTTATCCCAGTTTTTTTATCCCTTTTACACGGAGAGACGCTTTTATGATCTGGTTTCAAATTTGAGAGGAAAACAATTAATTGCAATTATGGAGACTAATGATTTTTTATTATTAAATGGTCGAGCTCTCAGTGACTCCCCCGAAAATTTTACTTTCATGGGTTCTCAGGGAATGAGTGTGATTGACCTTGTATTCTGCTCGAGGGATGCCCTGTCACTGCTTAATGACCTCCTAGTCTCGCTACTAGCTACTTTATCTGATCATCTACCGGTGATATTGAACTTGTCTCCACCCTTTGCAATAAATAGAAATGTGGAAGTGAATATTGCTGTTACTCCTTTTTTTAACAAGAATTTAAGTATTCCTTTTGCCAACGCTATGGAATGGAGAAGAGAAGTGGGAGGATTAGACTTAGATATCTATGATGTCAATGAGTCTTTATTATTTGCAGTAAGGGAGGTTTCGGTAGAACTGGGGATGTCTAAGGGTGCTCCAACTCACAGACATATAAGAGGCAAACCTTGGTATGATGGTTCTTGCAAAATGGCTAAGAAACAAATGGCGAATACATTAAAAACTTGTAGAAGGGAGAGTTTCTCAGTGGAATCTAAGATCCTTTATTTCAGAAGCAAAAAAAATTTCCAAAAAACTCTAAAACAGACAGAAAAAGATTATATTAATAATAGAATTAGTTTAATTGCGAATTATAAGAATTCCGGGCAATTTTGGAAAGTTATTAATGCACATCGCTCCCAAAATGAAAGACAGGGCGGAATTGTATTGAATGAATATCTATGTAAATGTTTTCCTCAGCAGTCTAGTAGTTTTGTGGATAAGTGTGCTTTCTTGAGAATATCTCACCCCATTCTGGACAGTTGTATTACAACCGATGATATTATTAAAAGTGTTTCTTTGTGTAAGAATGGAAAGGCCCCTGGTTCGGATGGGATTAATTATAATTTTTATAAAAATTTACCTTCGAATTGGGTGTTCTTTATCCAACATTTTTTTAATAAAATACTCGAAAAAGAAACGGTTTCTAAGGACTGGGGGAGATCTATAACTACCATGATTTTTAAAAAAGGCAATGCCCTGGACACGGAAAATTATAGACCCATTACACTGGTCAATTGCATAGCAAAAATTTTCACCCAGGTTCTGTGCAATCGACTTGTTTCGTGGGCTAATGAGATGGATTTTATTCCAGAGTCTCAGTCCGGGTTCAGGAGGGGCAGAAGCTGGTCGGCCAACTTGTTTACTTTTTTGGCCATTACACAAATTCATTTAAGAACACCGGGTGCTGTTTACGCTCTGTTTATAGACTTTAAGGGGTCTTTTCCATCCGTGTCACACAGTTTTTTGTGGAATAAATTACATTTGCTGGGCCTAAGTACGAAAATAATTAATTTACTAAAAAGTTTTTATGATTCTGCAACAACTTGTATTAGAACGCGAGACGGAACTACAGATTATGTTAAAATTACGCCAGAAATACTCCAGGGTGAAACCCTTAGCCCATACGAATTTTTGTTGTTTATAGCTGACATGGAGGCTCATTTTATTAATCATGGGTGCAGAGGGATCGCAGTAGATAATAAGTTGGAAATTTTGATGCTTGGATTCGCGGATGACTACGTGTATTTGTCAGATACTGCTTTGGAGTTAAGTAAAAAATTAAAGGCATTGCACTCCTACTGTAAGCTTAATAATTTAACAGTAAATGTAAACAAAACTAAAGTGGTGATTTTCACTAGGTCGGGAAACTCTTCCGCTAGGAAATTTAAATATTTTAAGTTTGGTGATGATCTTGTGGATATAGTGCATGAGTACGTGTACCTGGGTATCCCGTTTGATAGCTTGTGTACTTTTTGATCCGCGGCAAAAAAAGCATCTAGCACAGCAAATAGGGCAATTGGTTGCACATTGAGAGTTATCCAGACGGTCGGAGCTGACTCATGGAGCACTTATGAACGGTTGTTTAATAGTTTATCTCTAAGTTTCTTATTTTATGGAGTACAAGTTTGGGGCTTGAAACATTTGGACTGTTTGGAGAAAACCCAGCAATCTTTTTTAAATCAACTTTTGTTTTTCCACACATGTTCGCCAGGGTACGCTGTTCGATTGGAAACGGGAGTGAAGCATGTGTCCCTTTCGGTCCTCAAAAGAGCAATGACTTGGGTAAATAAGGTTTTAAACATGGAAATTTCTCGGTACCCCAGGCGTTGCTTTGAGAGGCTGAGAGTGATGGCTCAGACAGATGAAAGAAACAAATTTAACTGGTTTGCCCAGATTCGGTGTTTTTTCGAGGACTGTGGTCTGGTGGACGTGTGGAGAAATCTAAACGCAGACTCTATGGAACTGGACAGTGGGATAATTCTCAATAAATACGAAACGTTTTTAAAAAATAAAGATATTAACAGTAAAATTAATTCAAGAAGTCTTCTTGTATATCCTGAAATTGTACTGCAGGAGGAAACTCAGCAATACTTGCTCAAGCGATTGCCTTTATTTTTTAAGAGAATTTTTGCCCAAGCTCGTCTCCTGAATAGACACGTGTGTAGGGTGCTCTTAGGAAAGAATAAATATGCTTTTCGTACAAATGAAAGTTGTCCCTCTTGTAGATTAGATGAAGAAAGTTTGCACCATATTATATTGTATTGTCCGGCATGTGTGCATATTTGTAAAGGATTTTTTCCGTCTTGTTGTAATGAAGCTGATTGGTTGTCAGTAATGTCGTCAAGTGATTGCACTACGATTAAAAACTTTACTTGCATGATTCTACAAATCTTAAATGATCGACTCAAATATGAATCTGATAAATAGTTTATTGTTTAAAAACGAAACTTCTCTTGTATTTACTTTACGTAATAAGGCAAGTGAAATAAATATATATAGGTATAAATCAAATAATTAAAAGCACGCAAAAAGTTACTAAGAATTCGTGGAAAAAAAATACAATTTTGTGAATTTTCTAAAAAAAATTTGGTTTCTACAAAACAGCTAGATAGTAATGAAAAATTCATAAAAAATAACTTATAAAATGCAAGTATTAGAATATTAAGAATTAAATTAAAACTAGAAAAACAGATATGAAAAAGAAACTAAATATTAAAGAAACAACAGTTTACATTGAGTGAAGATTCCTGAATAGAATTATATTCTAATATTCTATTAAAAATTTTTTGGTTATAAATATTTTTTTAAAATTCAAAAATTTTAAACAGAAATAAAAAAATTAGTTTTTGAGTAATATCTATTTTTAAATTTGTATCAGCGATTCATATTTATGAATTTTAATGAAAATTATATAATTTATATAGAAAAGTATAAACTTTAAAATGAAAAAAATCTGGAACACAATAAATTTTGTTTTAATAAAAAATTGGTTATTGTTAATAAACAAATTAAAAAATCAACATGTCTGTCCTAGCTAGAATTTTTTTTAAAATTTTATCTATTATTGTTGTTTACAGCGTAATTTTTTTATTACGGTGCGTGAAGAATGTCGCGTGAATGACAACGCGTGGCGCGTCGTCGGTTATCTGCCTTTCATAGTATATTTTACATTCAGTTTAAAATAATTAAAATCAAGTTAATACAGGTATAATGTGTCTTTCTTCTTTTATTTGTTAATAATACATTTCTATTGTAAAATACAAATATAAATGAGGACTTCCGGTTGAGACTTTGTGTTGACAGTGCGTGGAAATTAAAGCGGGGATGGAAATTGATTAATTCATTAGAAGAAGTCTAGTAGAATTGCAATATTTGTTTCAGGGATTAAAGAGGGGTTCGAACTATTTGGGGAAGTATTTGTGAGGTGTGTGTTTGAGCAAAAGGTAAAAGTTTGGATGTATTAAAAGTGATATCGAAAAGTGAGGTTATGGAAAACGCTGGCGACAAAAACCAGAAAACTCGGGATAATTCATGTGTGGAACAACAGAGCACGTCACTTAATGTAGGCCTGCTTCCGGTAAACGACAACGTTGCAGCTGACACCAGTGTTGGTCTGCAAACAGTGAATGTGGGACTAACAGCAGTGGTCGCAAGGGGACTAAAAATCAAAATCAAATGAGGAAAAGTAGGGAGACCTTCTAAAAAGGAACTTGCTATAATTAAAAATAACAAAGGTGTTAAGAATTTAGAAATGTTCTTTAATAAAAAATCTGAAAAAAATATGGAAAACTTTACTGTAAATAGTGAAAAAATAGAAATAACTTCGAAACCGAATGGTCAGACAAATAATATAAATAATGGAGGAAGTAAAGATGATAAAATCAATCGATCAGGAATAATAGAAAAAATAGTAGATTAGGAAAAAAACTCGGACATTTTATTAGAGCAAATCATCGATAGTGAAGAAGTGTGTAATATTGACGAGGAAAAACTTACAGAAATTTTAAATGCATGGTGGGACAAAAAATTAAAAGGAGAATTGTCACAATTATTTACAAGTGTTGAAGAAGATACAGTTGTTCGGGAAATGGGAGAGGAAAGGATAACAAGAGAGGAAGCCGCATTGACAGCTGTGGCGAAAGCAAGAGAGAGGGAAGTGAAAATGACCACCGAAATTATCCAGCTGAAAAAAGCAATTCAAAAATTAAAAGCAACAATTCAAAATTTAGTAAATGGATACAGAAAAGAAGAGATAACAACGTTTAAGGAAAAAAGCAAATTCAATCAAGATAAGAAGAATCAGAATTGTGAACTGAGGGAAAATTCTCAACCTAGACGAGAAAATTCTCATCCTAGATGGAAAACCTCGCGAATTGGAAAGGATAACTCTGAAATTGGAAAAGGAAATTCTCAAACTGAAATGGAAAATTTACGAATTGAAAGGGAAAATAACGAAGGTTCTCAAGAAAATAATATTGTTAACGAAAGTAATGAGACAAGTGAGAATATTAAAGAAACAATTTCTGATCTCTTATCAAAAAGTGAGTTAGACTGGGAATTTGGAGAAAGAAGGAAAAGAAGATGTTGGATTAAGGTTATAGGATTCAGTGCTGCAGGAGGGTCGTACTTAAAGAACCAGATTCAGGAGGTCTTAAGTAGATTAACGGGAGTTCCAATTACAATTAAACAAGTGAGAGTTGTAGGGGGAGGAACCCTAGTTCAATTATTCTCACTGGAAGAGAAAAAGCATCATATGTGGAATAAAGGTAGATTATACGGAACGAATATCTGGTTACAGGACGATTTAACACCTAGAGAACACACTGAAAAAATTAAAGGACAGTTGCAGCACCGTAGACAATATTTAATAAATCAACTAACTTCACAATTATTATTTTGCATGTGATTTCCTTGGTGTGAAGTTAACTTTTTTTAAAAGGTTCAATAACTGCCCTTCAAAAGTGCAGCAACTGTCTTTTAATTTTTTCAGTGCAGGACATAATGAAATGGATAGGGCAAGAAGTTCTAAGCGCTAGGAACAAAGGAGCAGAAGCTAACTATTGGTATATGAAATGGTCAATAGGTAACCGCTCTTTCCACTGGAATGAAGAAAAAGGAGTAATCGAAGGCAACTGGTTTCGTCAAACAGAATAATAAAAAGGAAAAAATTATTAACGCTCTTTCTTGGAAAATTGCAGGTGCAAACAATTTATTGGCAACAAAGTATTATTGGATGAATTTTGATCTCGTTATTTTTCAAAAAACTTGGTTGAAAAAGAAAAATATAGCGGACTTTAAAAACATATTATGTAAAGATTTTCATTGGTCAACCAAATCTGCTACTAGACAGTGTAAAGAAAGGTAGAGCTAAAGGGGGCATTTTAGTTGGAATTAAAAAAGTGTAAGTGATGAAGTGCAAATTGAGGAATGGGAATTCGGGTTAAGAGTGTATGGGTAATGGAAAGCAAATGGAAAGAAAGGGGAGGATTATAAAAACGAAATGGAAAGCTTGTGAGAAGAGGGGGAAAAGAATGAAAATTGGGAGGATAGGTGGTTAAATTTTAAACAATGTATATGGCAAGCAGCAGAGAAAGTAGGATTAGTAGAAAGGAAGGTAATGGAAATTTTAACGTAACAGGAGATTTAGATAAAGAATGCATAGAAAAAAGGTCTAAAGTATGGCAGTGCCTGAAAGATTTCCGTAAAAAAGGGATGATGTGAGTAGATTTAAATTAAAGGAGAAAAGAAAATTGAAAAGACTATGTGACGAAAAAAAAAGAGTTAGGAGAGAAAAAATGAAACCAGGTAAAGGAAAGTAAAAGTATGAGTAGCTTTTGGAAGGCAAATGGGAATTTTAGACCGTAAAAGAAAAGGAAAAGAGGTATAGGAATAGGAAAAGATAGATGGTTCCAACATTTCAAAATATTATTAAATGGGAATAATAAAAAAATTACCAGGGAAACTAAAGAAAGAGTTGAGATGAAGGAATATTCAGAAAACAAAGCGGGTGCAGATTTAGAAATAGCTAATGATGAAGAAAATGATGATTTAAACGCGGATATATCTTTTGAGGAAATAATTAAATGTATAAAAAAAATGAAAACAGGGAAAGCACCAGGTGAAGATGGGATACCTATAGAGTTTATACGTGGAATTCCTAGAGTATGGGCTCTGGAACTACAAAAAATAATAAATGACCTTTGAAAAGAAGGAAAAATGGGTGAAGGTTGGGAGAAGGCGAGAATTGTTTCAATTTTTAAAAGCGGAGAAGAAGAGGACACAAATAATTACAGGGGAATTTCTTTACTTGATATGGGCTATAAAATACTAGCTTCAATTCTAGATGAAAGAATTTGTAATTGGTTGGAAAGAAACAATAAGTATAAAGAAAATCAAGCGGGTTTTCGCAAAAAAGGTCGAACAGAGATCACATTTTTGTTTTAAATTCTGTCATAAAAAACAATTTGGAAAACGAGAAAGGTAAATTACATGAAGCATTTATAGACTTTAAAAAAGCTTTCGACATAGTCGATAGGCAAATTCTTTTTGAAAAACTCGAGCAATTTGGGATAAAAGGGAAAATGCTTAGAATGATTAAAGAAATTTACAGGGTTACGTCAAATTAAATAATAACTGAAGAAGGGCTTACAAATTCTTATGAAACGAATAGAGGGGTAAGACAGGGCTGTCCCCTTAGCCCAACGTTGTTTAACATTTTTATAGAGGACATGGACGGTACATGGGAGGAAAAGAATGAGGGAGGTACGGTCATAGGTAAAGTTAAAATTTATTCGTTAAAGTTTGCAGACGATTTGGTTATTTTGTCAAATTTCCCCAGAAGAGTTAAGACAAATGTTAAAACTACGTTATTAAGAATAAATTAGAGATTAACATAAAAAAGTCGAAAGTCATGGTGTTTAGAAAGGGTGGTACACTAGAATCTCCCAAGAGCGGTCTTCTAGAGAGCGGACGAGTTATATGCGGGACGCGTTGAGGAGTAAGGGGGGAAGAAATGGGCGGAACTAGAAACAGAAAGTCAGAGCAGCTTCAGGAGCATCTACATACATCTGTTGAATTGTTCCTCCCATGCTTACGTTAAATTTGTTCTCGAGTTACTAAATACTGTCGTAAAATGAATGAAAAAAAATGAAAAACTTTCTTGGATGTAGAATATATTATATTATATAAAACAGAATGTACTAAGCCAAAAAGCACATCTTTGAAATTCATTGTGCGACCCTGAGTGTTTACAGTTCTCGACATCAAGGTGGCGTCAATAGTAAATTTCCGTAAAGCGGTCGAAGACTTTAGCCGTCCGCTCTTCGGAGGTTCTAGTGTAAGTTGAAAGAAGGAGAAAAATGGGAAATATTTGGAAAAGAACTAGAAATCGTCGCCGAATACAAATATTTAGGGTACTAGTTCTCTGTAAGTGGATCTCATGGACGATATGTTAGAAAAATGTCAGGAAAAATGAAAAAGCGACGAATGCTGCATGGGGAGTATTAAAGAGAGCTAGAATAAGAGGACTGAATACTAGACTCTATATTATGAACATTCTAGCTAAATCTGGATTCTTATACGGAGTAGAAACTTGGGGATGGGAGAAATGGGAGGTAATGGAAAGGGCACAAGGAAGGTTTATTAAAATGGCAATGGGATTAGATACCAATACCCCAGATTATGTCTGGAAAATGGAATCGGGAAAGGTTAGTATAGATATCGAAGCTAAGCGGAAAGCGTTTAAATACATAAACGACATTTTACAAATAGAAGCAAATAGACTTCCAAGAATATGCCTAAATGAAAAACTGAGAGTCATTAAAAACAATTTTCCTTCTGCTTAGAGAGCACAGGTCAAAAAAGTACTTAACGAAGTAGGAGACGGTAGAACGATACAATTATTAAGTTTAGAAGGGACGGAAAGAGAAATTTATGATAATTTAAAGAGAAATATAAAAGTCAAAGAAGATCAGGAAATTCAGGAAAATTAGATTAAGATTGACAGGTCCTCTTACTGTAAAGATTTTGGAAAATGTAAGGTAAAAGTAGGAAGAGAAGAATACTGGGAAATAAAAGAATTAGGATGTAAAGACAAAGAACCATGGGCTCGTATTAGATGTGTTAATGTAGGTTGATCTGGAAATAAAGGTTTTAAAGATGTAAGCTGTAGACTATGCGGTTCAGAAACAGAAAATATTGAGCATGATTGGGTATGTAAAAAAGCGGGAGAGTTAATTGAAAAAAGTGGGTTGAAGAAGTAGAGAAGTGGTACGATTACGGTAAAGATATTAATGTACCAAAAATTTGGAGAACCATGTCCGGTAAGCCAAGCCTCGCACTCTGCAGATAGACAAGAGCCTTTGAGAAAATAGCAAAATGTGAGGAATAATGTAGAGACGACGGTTCACAAATCATAATTTAGAATTGTTTGTAATTTAATTAAAATTTAACTTCTTATTTTAAAATAATCATATAACGTATAAAAACTACGTATGAATGTATGAATGCTTAAATTTGTAAGTGTCTTTAATTTAACTTAATTTTAATTCGTACCAATTTTATTACAAGATGTGTATATAAAGTGTTAAAAATATATATGATAAATTCTATTACTTTCGTGGTTCTTTCGTAATCCTGTTCGTTACGATTTTTGAATCCTCCCAAAATATTTTTCACAATAGTTGACCTTTAGTTGGTTGTTCACTGTTATTCCGAGTACACATCGGGGAGCTAAAGTGTTTTCATTTAAGGCATAATTGTTTCATATGTAAAAGCCGAATTTAATTTGCAGAAAAATTGAGTGGCTCATTCACACAATTTTTTAGGGTTGTAATTTTGTTTCCATGGGGATCAAAATTTATATCATGATTGATGGGAACGAAATTATAACCCCAAAAAAATTGTTTGAATGGGTTACACAATTTTTCCTCAAAATTAAATTCGCCTTTTGCATAGAAAACGACCATGTATATAGGGGGGGGGGGGGGGGGGGTGTAATTTTTCTGCAGTTGTAATTTCGTGACAATGAACTAAAGGTCAACTATTGTGCAAAATATTTTCGGAGGATTCGAAAACTGTAACGAAAAATGCATAAAATGAGCTTGGTCTACCCCCTAACAGCAAAAGTATTTGACCAAGGCAGATGAAATTTGGTATACATATCGTCGGCTTAGCGCAATATCGTATTTATTCAAAAAACAACGCAAGAACATAACAATTCAGAAATTAACCTTCTTTGTCAAATTTCAAGTTGTATTTATAATTTTAAATTTAATTAATAATTACTTTAATTTTATGCCATTTTGCAAAGCTTTTCTATATGCATGTTATTTTTATCGGACGGACGTTAATAATTTGAAATATTGATGCTGTTGACATTTAAAATTTGATAAAAAAGGTTGATTTCAGAATTGTTACTTACTTGCCTCTTTTTATGGGTAGGTACGTTCTCGCTTCTGTTTTTGATTAGGTGCGTTCTTGTTTTGTTTTTCGAATAAATACGATGTTGAGCTAAGTCGACGATATGTAGTTTGACCTGTAGATTGCACTTAAAATATAGAGAATCTGATTAAAAGCAGTGGGCAACGCGTTGTCAAGGAAACAAATTTCTTTTTAAGAAGCGTGTCCCCCACTACCCTAGCATCCAAATTTTTTAATTATAGTTCTGAAATTTGGTACACAGATGTAGTTTTGCGTGTATTATAATATTATTTAGTTTTTTCAGGTTAGGTGTAAGATTCGTTTTCTTCTTTTCAGTCTGTTTTATTTTTTATTAATTTTTACATGTTTCGGTCATCCACGAAAACTATCTTCCGAATTTCTTTGTTAAGACATATCACAGCAAATACATATATTGTTGATGTTCATTATATAAATAGACTGAAAAGAAGAAAACGAATCTTACACCTAACCTGAAGAAAATTTATAATACACAGTCGAAACAGTTATATATTATTTAGTGTACAGTAAGGTCGCGATAAGTGTCTACTCGTCGGGACCAGCGATTTCAGTAACTGTCCATTTCTTAAGCCACGCCCCAGAATCTTTTCGGGGGTTAAAGCAGGAGCGTAATCTGCGTTTGAGCAGGTGGGTTTTGAAATTGTTCAAAAGCCTCGTGCCGCAGCGAAATAGACAGCACTGATGGTAGTAGTAGAGGGACACAAAGTGTCAAATCCGGAACCCTTATGTTTTTACTCGTTCATCCGTCGCCCAAAACCATTACCCCCCCCCCCCCCCCCCACCTAGCGGCCAAACTATTTGGGATAGAGAGTTGAAATTTAGTACACTTATGTATTTTCACGTGTAGATTACAGGAAAAATATAGCGAACATGATTAAACGTGATGTTCATAGAGTTGTCAAGGAAATAACAAGATTTTTTTCAAAAAATGCATTAAAATGCCTATTTACCCCCCCCCCCCCTTATCTCCCAAACAATTTACCTAGATTATTGTAAATTGGTACACTTTTGTATTTTTGCGTGTAGAGTACAGGAAAAATATAGAGAACATGATTAGAGTTGATAGTCATAGCGTTGTCAAGGAAAAACTTTTTTAAAAAAAAAACGTGTCCCCCCCCTTATCTTCCAAACCATTTGACCTAGAGGTTTAAAATTTGGTATACCTAGGTATTTTTACGTGTAGATTACAGGAAAAATATAGCGAACATTGTTGAACTTAGTTTTCAAAAGTAATTAATGAAAAGTTGAAAAATGACAAAATATCCCTATGCTAGGGCTTAGCGTAATTATTCTGAAGGGTTGGGAATTGGCAAAAATGTGTAATGTTATGCACCATTTTTTATAAAACCATAAAAATTGTTGTTTAAATTTATTATTATATCATTTTCTTCGAAAAAATGAAATTTTACCGAAAAAAATGTTTTTCTTTCCAAACAGCTACAATGTTCCACAGTTTCAGATTATTTTTTTTGTACAAAATGTTTATTTTTATGCTTTAATTAGTTTAAAACTTTAAAAATAAAAACAAAATTTAAAAACAAAAATTTTTTTGTCTTTAAAATTTAAAATTATAGAAAAAAGCTCAGTCTATTTAATTGGAAATTTTTAATCTTATAAAAATGGTTAAGTTGATACTTAAATTTTAATAAAAGTAAAAAAATTATGATTTTAATTTATTATTTTTCAAATAATCCAAATAATAAATGTCTAATAAATAATTGAAATGAATCGTTAAAAATAAATAATTAAAAAAAAATTTCAATCCATTTTCAATCCACTCTCCCTTTGCTTCAATTTTTTTTAGAAGCAAATAGTAGTTATTCTTTTCCCTTTCCGATAAAATAATTTCTTTCTAATTTTCCTATTTCATTACATCTGGAAGGAGATCATCTTTCATTATCAACATCAGACTCTTGTAAACTTGAATTTGTATTATTAGAATTACAAAGTCATGTAGATGACATTGAAGACATTGAAATGGTTATATCAGCATAATGATGTTTATAATTTTCACATAATTTTAAAGAAGTATGCTCGTTTGTTTTATTTTTAACACTTTCAACTTTCTCTCTTTTATTGAAACTTTTATTTATATACTCCATATACATGTAAATGAATAAAACTCTAAATATAAAAAATTTACTAATTTTGCAATAACTAATTTTGTAATAAAGAATTATTTTCCATTATTAAAATATGCAATAACCAACTTTGCAATTATACAATTAGCGATTTACACATTTACCAATTCCATATTAAACAACTGTATAGTCAATAAATTATTAATAATTAATAATTTAATTTAATTATAGGGACTTACATCTAACGTTACAAATGATTATAAAGAGTAGATTATATAAGAAGGAAATAAATAACAGAAGATGCAAATAAACATATAGAAATGTATAAAAGAATTGATAAACAATTATTTACAATTTCTTAATAAATAATAAAGAAAAAAGTACACAAATTGTTCTTAATGAAGTTTCCAATGTGCTTGCAACCCAAGTTCAAATCTTAGCCAATGAAATTTTTAATGTTTCTTATTTGTAATTAAAAAAATATACATGTAACTCAAATGTAACTACTTTATGTATCTTTATTGTCAATACATGTACTGCATATGTCTTTCATATACATGTACAAATTAAATAAAACAAATGTTTTTGCAACAGTGTTTTAGACACAAAATTTAATGAATAATGGCTTTAGAAGATTCTTAACTTCATCAAGGAAAAATTAAAATTTTTTTACTTGGCATTAACAACATTAAATTTGCTTCATTGTAGCTAAGTTCCTTTTTATCAAAATGTGTCATCTATCATGCAAATCCTTTCTTGAACGTTACTACATTAACTATTTGTATTATATTTGATAAAAAATAATGAAAGTAATAGAAAATAAAATAACTTTAATCATTTATAAATTTCAATCGCTTTTAATCTAAACAAATGACTTTCTTATCATATTCACAAAACCATTTTCATGTATATTCTTATACATCTTCTTACGTAAACTTTTCTAACTGAACGTAACGTTTCAAGGTTATCTGCAACTATAAACTGCCATTAACTATATTCATCTGTACTAC
The DNA here is from genome assembly GCA_037103525.1 of Ganaspis brasiliensis. Taxonomy (NCBI): domain Eukaryota; kingdom Metazoa; phylum Arthropoda; class Insecta; order Hymenoptera; family Figitidae; genus Ganaspis; species Ganaspis brasiliensis. The sequence continues at coordinate 217,283 of JAZKLR010000633.1, read as the reverse complement.
AAAGTACCTTGTATGCTAATTGTATATTTGAATAATAGGTACATATTCCATTGTTACAATAACAATTATTCAAAAACTTCTTTGTAAACATAATTATTAATATATTTTCGACTTCGTTGATTTCCTAAATAAACTGTAACTGAACTAAATGAACGAACTCTTGATAACGCAACATACAGTTGACCATGATTAAAAACGTATTTTCTTAAATCAATTGCAATTTTATGAAGTGTCTGACCTTGAGATTTATTTATAGGCATAGCAAATGATAGTTTAATTGGAAACTGTCTTCTTTTAAATGTAAAGGGATAAACATTTTCACAATACAATAATATTCGATGTATGAATACAATATTTCCACGTTTATCTCCCGTTAATATTTTGCATTTCATAACATGATTTGATAGAGCTAAAACCAATAATCTTGTTCTATTGCATGAACCTTCATTAATGCTTAGGTTTCTTATGAGCATGACTACGGAATTTATTCTTAAATGCAAAGCATGTGGTGGTAAACCAGGTGGTGACAGAGTGTTTAAGTAATCAGGTAAAATGACTTCATGATCGTTATTATTATCACCATTATCTATTCTGTCAATAGTTCTATAAACTTTTTCTTCGTTCTTTTTTAATAACTGTACAACATTATTATTAATTTCATCTACATTAATATTTCTAGGAGCTAAAATAGCACATAATGCCAAATCTTCAAACCTTTTTTGTTTAATCAAGTCTCCATATACGTCTGTACTGATATCAATATTTCCGTCTTCAACAATGTTGTCTTGTAATTGTACACAATCTTTCACATCGTTAAGTATGCCATTCCCTATTTCAAGTAAGAAATTCACAAAAATTGTTTTTTCCGGCAAAGCTCGCATATCTTCAGATAATGTAAATTTTGAAAGATCTTCCATAATTTGCTGTTTTTAATTGACAAATTGATAATTTAATATCTTGTACCATTTCGTTTTTTAGTAATACTTGTCTGAAATCACCTCCTAAAATTATTGTTTTATTAGCAAATGGAACGTCTACTTGCATAATATCTCTTAACGTTCTGTCCATAATCTCCAACGCATACTTCGGTGACATTGGAGCTTCATCCTATATAAAGACATCAACATCTTTTAAATACAACCCCTCTTTAGACTGGACTTTATACTTAAAGATGAATCAGCATATAATGGCACGGGTAAACCCAATACTTTATGAACTTTTCGACCCATAGGAAGTAAAGTTGCAGCTATCCCTGTGAATGCCATATTACAAACAGTTTTACCTTCACTCCTTAATAAATTCCACAATGTAACATACATAAATTTTTTCCTGATCCTCCAGGACCATCGACATATACACACCAACAAGTATTTTCATTATTATCATTCACTGCGTTTAATATAAAATCAACTATATCTTTTTGTTTCACGTTTAATTGATCATACCTTTCTTTTCCTAACTTTCTTTCCTCTTTAATATTTACGGAATGAGTAATTTGAAAATTTTCAGTGTCATCTTTTACATCCATCAATCCAAGAAAATCATGTAAGTTATAACCTTCTTCAGATAACATGTTTTTTATATTCAAATTTTCCCAGAATTATGACGTCGAACATTTTTCAGTCGCAAGCAAGTTGTCCACTTCGTTTGTGTGACAAAACCTACTATACCGACTTTTATTTTGACAATTCTAGGAATATTAAATGATATTTAAATCAAGTTGAAAATTGTTCGGATTAAATTGTTAAAATTTGAAATCTGTAAAGCAGATGAGCTAGATGAGCAGTCATCTAGCAAATGAAAGACCCGAGTTCGAATCCCGGCGGAGCTAAATGTCCTCTATGAGTCCTAATGCTAAACAAGCTGATGTAAATGTGTCATGTAATACTCCATTAACTGTCTTCAATGATTCGTATGAAATTGCACCCTTAGTGGTAAGTAATACTAATCTAAGATGAAATAATTCTGTGTGGCTTGGACTAACAGAGTAAATTCTGCCTATTGCATTGTCCTTACGGACTCTCCTGTTTCATTTACATCCTTCTTTATCCCATGAACAGTATTCAGGAATCTCAGTATAAAAATACTGACGAGCTTTTGCATCACGTTGATTTAAATTAAAGTAGTATAATAATTTTGTATTTTTGTAGAAATTAAATGATAATTCTGGATTTGCATCTATTTGCCGAATAAGAATATTTTGCTCATTTCACAAATGTATTGGTAAACGATTTATACTATGACATTTTTTGGATAAATTTTTACTTAAAATTCTCCATGCTGCTTCTACTGGACCAACATATCTATTTTCTTTATAATGATTGATTTCATTATGATTAATAGTAGTTCTCCATTACTATTTGTGATGATAATTGATGCAGCATCATGACCTTTATAAATATATTTATACAAATATTTCACGGACTTAATACTCGATACAACTTCAACATTTATATGCCAATTAAATGTTTGCGAAAGTTTAGAAGAATAGAGCACAACAAAACGATTATCGACAATATATCCATTAAGTCTTGTATACGTTTTACCTGTATTTTTTCTTTTATATAATACATAACAATTGTCTTCAACAGTAGTATCAGGGTCCCCAAGCTGCAATGCATTGAGGTTGAACACTGGATAACTCTTCCGCCCAACCGGTAGCGGCGCCACGAGTCCGCAACACATGCACATTCTGTTGTGTGTACACGCACAAACTTTACATGTGTCAGTTTAAAGGTTGGTACGCAATGATTGCGAATAATCAATCAACGAAACATCAATCTCCACAAAGACCGTGTATATTGTTTGACATAATAATTTTATGTAATCTATGATTAACCATCTCATCTAGTATTTCAGCTGAAATATGACGATCAACACTTTCTAGTGTTAATAATTTTGAATTAGACGTCAATATAATCAATAAACGAATGTGTGGTAATCTCCTTCTTTAAAACTCTATAACATAAACATACGACTTGACATCTCCAAAACATTTCTTCTTAACAATACATTCTATCAAATGCTTTACTTTTAAAGAAAAGACTCTCGCAACAATGTCAGATTTATCTGCTGCTGTTTGACTCGGTAATAAATTTTCTACTATTTCTTTCCACTGTGGATTACATGTCATTGTTATAAACAAATCCGGATTACCATATTTTGCCACAATAGCCATTGAATCTTGATATAGTTCCGTCATATTACGAGGTGAACCAATGAATGTTGATAGTAACACAACCAGTTTCCCTAGAGGTGTATCATTTCTTGGCGCTGTATCTTCAATGTGATCTATTAACCCCCTGTAACTTTTACTTCTCAATTCTGTTTGATGATTTGCACAATACTGAAGTTGATCTTTTTCCATTTTAACATAAATTGTCAACCAGCCACTGTTGAAATAATCTTCCACCTTATAAAAACTGATTAAATATATCATCTCTAATTGCTATTTTATACTTTACATAACATGCCTTTGAAATTCTATGTTTTTTTAATCTCTTATCTGTATCACTTCGAACCATATCAATACAATAACCTTTTTATCCAAAAGGATAAAATAGAGGATATATGAAAGGTTCTACACAAGGATCTCATTAATTAAAATTTAATTAAAAGATTTTTCAATTTACCAACTTTGCAAATTACCAATATTCCAGTTTACAAATTAAATTACCGTACAGTTTCCCAGTTCTGTAATAAACAATTTTTAACCTGTATAAACGTGAATCAATTTACTATACTTCAATATAAAATTGTTAACAAAAACAAAAATTAGATTTTATGAACGCCTAAATGTCAACTGAAAGTTGAAAGAATACTGTGCTGTTATATCTGCTACTTCTTGTTTGGAAATAACGATAAGTATAATGACTTGAAAATTATATTTTCAAGAAAGTATCTTTGCCTACTCGAAGTTAAATTATCTCTCCCTTCATCTCTTCCTCTCTCACGCTCTCAAGGCCGTAGTCAGACAAAATTTTCGGAGGGGGGGGGGGGTTGGCAAGAAACAGTCAAGACGATGACCTTTTTTTTCTTTTTTATTGAAAACTTGAACAGCTGTCAAAAATATTTCGGGGGGGGGGGGTTCAAGCACCCCTAGCAACCCTGACACCCCCCCTGACTACGACCTTGCTCGCCCTCTTCTATTGTGTTCAGTTGAAAAATGTATAACACAGGCGAGATAAGAAAATAATATGTCATACCTATTTAGTTGTAAATGCTGAATTCATGTTTATGGATGTTAATTATCCTATTTATTTTTCTGTTTTTGAAGTAACACGCGTAATTCCAAATGTGAGCCAAACTTACCCGAGCGCCAAAATCATAATATTTATGTTGACAGATTTGATTGTTACGATATGAAAAAAATAAAAATATAATGATTGTGTTTTACATGACATGCATTTATCTAGTAAAAATGCATTCTTATAAAAGTAAAAAAACAATGGTCTAATGGATGGGGGGACGATTGCAGATAAATCTCGGTGGTCGAAGTGGAGGTTGGAGGGGTCAAAAAGTGACAAATTTCAGAATCGCTGATTGCGCATTTCAAATCGACGAGTACATTGTTTAAAACAACTTTTCATTTAATGCTCCTTCAAGCATGTCCTTTTCTCCTTTTTTCATTAAATAATTATCATGAATTTTTCCTTCAACAATTTTCAAGTTTTTTTAATGATTTAAAAAAATTATGTTTGTGTAAACAATTTATTTCTTGCATATTTTAAGGATTTACTCATTTTTCTTCACTAACGCATACAGGAATCTTCTTAAATCTCTTTAACTTTTTACTTACCCCCAACCAAGCAGATTTGTTTTTTTTTTTTCATTTATGAACATTTACCATATACTATGATATTTTTCGTATAATATTTTTATTTATTTAACAATTAAATATTATCTATCCTAAATAATAATACTGTATGATATAAATCTGTTTCTAAATGTAAACGCTATTCGTTAAAAAATAACTTTCCGGGTAAATATCAGGTAAAAAAGATTTAAAGAGCATCCTCTATGAGTTAAACAAAAATGGTAAACGTCTGAAATACGAAAAAAAAATTATTCCCAAAAATATAAATTGCTGAAACAATCAAAAGATTATCAAAATTGCAGACAAACATATTCGTGATATTGTTTTAATGAAGGAAGCCAAAACGAAATGCTTCTAGGAGAGTTTAATGAAAAGTTGTTTTATGGAAGAAGCGGCGCATCAGCTAAATGAGCGAACGATGATTTATAGAAACTAATGTTACGCACGTTATTTTTAAGGGAAAAGAAGGTAAATTTAAAAAATATGTTGCTGAAATGAATATGTTTTATTTTAATGTACTACAATTATAAAATTTTATTTATATGCGACGCGCTCTGAAGAAAGGTATCTAAGAAGCAAATCGGTTACTTTACTTTCTTCTTCAAAACAGTTTCTTTGAAACTTTAACCAAATTCAATGAACTTTCTGATCCTTCCATGCACTGCAAAAAAAGGTGCCTTAAATTGTTAAAAAATGTCTTAAATTAAGTCATTTTTCGTGACTTAGACACAAAAAGTATCTTAATTTAAGACATTTTTGTCCAATTTAAGACACCATCTTTTTGCAGTGTGAACAACTTCTTTATGATTTTTCTATGAATATGACAAAAAACCACATAAAATAGAAAGAATAACTTCTTTATGATTTTTCCATGAATATGACAAAAACAACACAACATAGAAAATATTTAAAAAATTGTTAAAAATTTTAAAATTTAAAAAAAAATTAAATAAATAAATAAATAATAATAAATGTTTAAAATTTTTTTTTAAAATTTTTTTCATTTACATTTATCTTTTCTAACAAAAGTTAATACACGGAAAAAAGTGATTTAGCTGCTGCTGCTAACCAAATGCAGCCGACACTTACTTACACCCCACAGCTAAATGTTAGCTAAGGCAGCTATCAAATTTGCTACGTCAGCTGTAGTAGCTAATAGGTGTAGATCCCAGAGGTAAACATAGTTATTTGTCCTAGGGTCATCTACACCTTTTTAGTTATGGTGTCTACAAATATTAGGAACCACAGCTAACTAATGAAAAATTGTTTTTAAAAATTTAGATTGTTAAAACAAATAGGTACAATAAATATTTAATAAACAAATTTTCTGTCAATCGTTACTAAAGAACAACAACAAATTTAGCAGACACTTATTTAGTCACCACAGCTGAATATTAGCTAAGGCAGCTAATAAATTTGCTACGTCTGTTAAAAGTACGCTGAGAGCGTGTAGATCCCATAGCTAAACATAGTTATTTGTCCTAGGGACAGCTAAACCTTTTTAGATATGGTATCTACAAATATTAGGAACCACATCAAACTTTTAGCTGTCGTAGCAAATATTTTAGCTGTCTTAGATAATATTTAGTTGTAGTGACTAAATAAATATCAACTAAATTTTTAGCTACGGTAGGTAACTCATTTTTTTCCGTGTAAGTGATAATCATCATAACCCTTTTCGATACTCTATAAACACCATTCGAATGTTTTTAAAAAGTTTAAAATTCATGTAAAGTTACAAAACATTTGCAGACGGAAAAATTCGTGATATTGTTTTAATGAAGAAAGGTAAAAGCGAAATGCTTTAAAGAGAATTTAATGATAAGTTGTCTTAAACAATTTAAATTCTTTAAACAAAGAAAATAAAAATTGTCTGCTTATTCTGTCAATTGTTAATAAAAAATCGACAGCTGTTAAAAAAAGTGTTTAAATTCGAAAATATATAAATTGTTTAAACAATCGAAAGATCTTGAAAATTGCAGACGGAAAAATTCGTAATATTTCTTTAATGAAGAAAGTCGAAAGCGAAATGCTTTTAAGAGATTTTAATGAAAAATTGTTTTAAACAATTTAAATTGTAAAAACAAATAGGTTCAATAAATTTTTAATGAACAAATTTTCTGTCAATTGTTACTAAAGAATGGACAGGTTTTAAGAAAAGTATTTAATTTCGAAAATATAAGAAATATAAATTGTTTAAACAAATTAAATGTTTTCAATTAATCTAATATACACTGAGAATTATAAATAAAAAGTTCTTTATGATTCTTTCCTAACAATGACAACAAGCCTCATCATTTTAGCTCAATTTCATCAAAATTTGATTTTTAACCATTTTAATTGTTTAAACAATCGATTCAATTAAGTCAAATAAATTACAAAAGTTGTAAGCTTTTATAATATTTCACATAGAAAATATTAAAAAAATTGTTTAAACAATTCAAAATTAATTAAGTTAAATAACAAAAAACCACATAATTTTAACTCCATTTCAATTGTTTAAACAATCGATTCAATTAAATCAAATAAATTACATTAATTACATTTTGCTAATTAAAAGCTGTAAGCTTTTAAAATATTTCACATAGAAAATATAAAAAAAAAATTGTTTAAACAATTCAAAATTAATTTTAAAATGTTCATACAAGTTCATACAAGGGTGCCTTACAATTGTTACAGCGTTTAAAATCTTTTTTCTCATTCTGCGTCTCCCAGACACATGTTATACATTTTCTCTTTCTTATTGTGCACGCTATTGTTGTCTTTATCTTTCCCAGGTAACCTTATTCTCTCTTGCTTTTAGAACCACAACTGTGAACTCCCCTTGTGTTTCGCACGCAATTGTTGTCTTTATCTATCCCAGGTAGATTCTATACCTTATTCTCTCTTACCTTTTAAAAATCCAGCATTATATTCTGAAAGCTAGCTGATTTCCTATATAGGACAAATATTTATATTTAAAAAAGTTTAAACTTTTCTAAAAATTTTAAACGGTGAATTTGCAGAGAACCTTTTTCTTAATAAAATAAGCCATTATTAATTATAATTAAAGCATTTTCAAAAAATCGCCTAGAAAAAGAGTTTTTGAAAAAATAAGGAAAGTTAAATGTTACTATATTTACCCCTTAAATCAGACAATAATAATCAGAAATGAGCTTATTGTTCAGAGAAAACACTAAAGAACACTAAATAATATGCATAAGAAATAAATACTGCATATTTATTACGTAAAACGTGTTTTTATAATAGTATCGATTTGTCCCTGTCATCCACCAGAGAAATACCTTAATACTTACATAAAAAAATATAAAATTAATTTTAACCAGAAAACTTTTTAAGCATATAAGAAATAATATGATAATATTGAATCTGAAATAAATATTCAAATTTACCGTCAAACACGAAGGGGTTGCAAACGGCAAGCATTTAATACTTTAACAAAATTAAAGTTAAAAGACTATTTTCATAAAGACGGATTTAAATTGAAAACGAATAGATACATACAATATATTTAAAAATCGTGTTAATGAACGAGAACAATTATTACGATTTTGAGTTTTTTGACACATTTGTAACCTAACCTCAATTTTTCATTTTCATGTTTATTATGAAAAACCTAATCATCTTAATTCATTAATCTTTTACTATTTATTTTTCGTTACTGGCAAACTAATTTCAGAATCTTAAATCGTCAGTTTGCTGTCTGGCAAAATAATTTGAGCACCTTAAATCGCCACGTATCTGGCGAAATAGACACAGCGTTAGTAGTTTTGATATATATTGAAAAATAATTAATTAGAGATAAATTAAATTAAAGTGACTTAAAATAAAAAATTTTATAAATGACGCTTTTTTTACAGTATCAAAATAATAGTGAAATAAAAGAAACTCACACAGAAGATTGTGTACTGGATTGTCCGAAGACCGACAAACCATGCAATCATGCAACTTGTTGTGGTCCATCAAAACAAGTAAGCCTTTCATCTTTTCAAACATTTTTTATTTTCTTAAGTCGTTTTTTCAAGCATAGTATCCTTCCTAGAGAATCGAATATACTCTCTTGTGTTCTGAATCTTCATCAAAATTTCCCAAATGGATCACCCAAAATTTAAAAATTTGTAACGCACTTCATAGAAAGGGACCTTAGAAACAAAACCTTGATTTTACAGGACAGCGAAAAGAACAGACAAGTGTGCATGGTAATCTGTACAAACCACTGATGTTTTAATTGTCATAACTTGAAAAATATTCAATAAAATCACTTTCTGACTTCAAATAAAAAAAAAAAACCTTTCATAGAATTAAAACAATCAAAATCTTAAAATTAGTTTTTCTACTTGTAAGGTCCTTTTTTTAACGCGTCGCAATTAACTCGTGAAGTAAGGTGTACATTTGTGTTGAATTATCCTGAAATATCTTCAAGCACGGCGGGTCTGAATGAAGTTCAACCCAAAGATGCTTGCGTATCAAAATTTCTTTTTGATTTGTTTTCTGGGATGTCTCCTGAAAGTTCTGAGACCAAAAAGAAAAAAATCGCTTGGGCCCTTTTTGAAAAATCTCATTTTTTCGATATTTTAAAAATAAAAATTAACATATTTTTAAGAAAATAAAGAATAATAATGTTAGTATAATTTTTAGTTATTTAAATTAACTTAAATAAAAGGTCCCTAGGTGCTGAGTTCTTTGCAATAACTAAAACCCACAAAAAAACCTGAAAAATGGTGAAAAATCTGTTAAAAGGCTGATTTATTAAAAATTACTTCCTTCCATTGCATTTTAATTGGTTAATCACCCCCATAAACATTAAAGCTTTTAAAATTATCTGTAAATTGAAAAAAATTGAACGATTTATCTTTAAAACTGTCGGAGTTATGATCTTTAAACTGCAAAAGAAAATTTTAAAGAATTAAAAAATTTTAGTTTTTGTAAAATAACTAGTTACCCTTCAATTTAGGAATACTTTGACTTCAAGATAAATTAAAGTAGACCTAATTTTGAAGAAATCCATGAAAAGCAGAGCTCTTTAGCTTAATTAGAATCAAAGTTATGGCCGTCTGAAAATTATTCTTGTTATTTTTACCTCTACAACATTAATTATTATTAAAAGTTTGTTAATCTGGGAGAATGTTAGTTGAAAAATAGTTATAAAATTAATCAAATTAGAAAGTGACAAATTCATTATTTTTATTATTCTTATGAACAAAAAACTTGAACGAACTTTACAAAAAACTTCTTACTTTTTAGAACGAATGAAGACTATTGTATTCGCATATAGCATGCAATAGTCTGTTTGCATATTCGCCGTGTTCTTTGGAAACTTTGTATTTCGTCCAAACTGTTTTAAAATCGGAGTGAACAGACTCCATTGCCTGTTCACTATAGAATCCAAGACCAGTTTGCATTTCGTTGCAGAAGTCTATTACATGATAGAAGACCGCGTGAACCTTCGGAGTAACCGAAATGCCTAAATTCAAGTAGCTTCTTTTAAAATTTTTGATTGACTCCTCATAGTTAGGATCCAGGTGATTACCGAAACATGTTTTTACTACAGTTCTGAAATCCTTGAAGGTTTTGACATAATTCAAGCATTCTTTTCGACCCGTCTCACGCAACAATACAACTTTGTCCAGGAGTTTTTTGCACGAATTTCCATTGAATCCGTGATTTCCATAAGTTATTTCTCGTTGAACGTTGCACAATTTCGCCCATCTAGTGGTATCCTCTTCGAATTCAGCTAGCAATTTATCGAATAAGGTATTTACAACACCCAACAATAAGTGTAATTCAGGCGGAGGGATAATTTGAAGAAACGTTTTATCTTCATTCGAAGTGAAAACTGGAGGATGAATGCAATTGTAAAAGTTTTTAGCTTTTACTTTCTGAGATCCTGCTTCGCACCAAAGTTTATAATTTTGCATAGTATTGCCCAAAGTCCTATAAACTCCAAGTTTATCAAGTTCTCCAGTCATCGAATAACACCAAGTACATGGGTATGAACTGCTATGTGACATTATGCCTACCAAGATATTTGCGAGTTTTAAATCAGTTGCGATGGTTCCTTGGAAGTTATTAATTTTGATGATAGACCACAACAACAAAACATTTTCGTAATTTTCTTGGGTACACTGTGCTAGTGCTAATATCATCAACTTCTTAACACCATAATCCTTAAACCTTTTAGCAGAAATGCCATCAGTATATTGTTGACGATTGCCACTTAGATCTTCAATTTTTTCAGTAGATTGGATAGACAAACATACTTTCAAAAAACCTCCACCTCCATCTATTCCAAATTTTAAATGATATTTAGATAGCTGACGTATTTTTTTAATATGATCGATAAGGCCCTCCAGATTAATGCAATAAGCAATCGTTTGCTCTTCATTCGAAACTTTATTAGAATTGACTCTGGAAAATTTAAATGTTTCACATTTAAAATACTGATCGACGATATGGCTTTTAACCGATAAGCTCTTCTTTAGACAAGGTTCAATGATCTTTCTATTTTTTGTTGCAACACGAATAGCCGCAGCGATCCCAATGATTCTGTTCTGACTTAAATGGAAACTGTTTTGAATTTTCAAAAAGTCTTCTGTAGTAAGGAGTGACTGTTTGAATGAGTTTCCAACTGCGCTTTGACCAATAGAGACTTGAAGTTGCTGACCACCTCGAGGTTGAGTCAATGAGAGCTTCGTTGTAATTTCTTGTTCATCACAAGATATTTTTTTTAGTAGCGATGACGCAACTTGCTCTTCAACTTTTGGACCAGACTCTTCTATGCATTTTGTTAGATTTTCCAGACGACTAGTTAGATTGCATTTGTGAGAAAAACCTCGACCAATTAAAGAGAAGCAGTAACTGCAACGTTTTTCAATAACAGGTGTTGCTGAACCTGGTTTATCTAAAAGAGGATTTAGATATGTATTTAAGAATAAAAACAATTTTTCAGAACACATATTTTTCGATAAAAAATTTTAATAATAGAAAATAAACTGAATGTATGAATTTTTTTAATCTTGGGATTATTATTATTATTATTATTAGATGTATAATTACCCAAGGTTTGTTTGTTCGAAATGTCGGACAGTATTCTCTTTCGCTCAGGCAGAACAATTTTTGTGAAATTTCCTGATTTTGGAGTTCTTGCTAATTCACAAATACAACAACTACACACAGTGCAACTCGTTGATCTCGTTTCCTTCATGAGTTTAATGTCAGAAAAATTTGGTAATGTAATTGTACTACTGCCAGTATCGTCTTGCGAAATTCTATATAAATCTCTTTGGCAGCCAGAGCATACAACAGAAGGTAACCTAATGTTATCGTGATCGTATTCGATAAGTTTTTTTTATCATAGCTTCTAGTTTACCTTGTCTAATCACCGAAAACATTTTCTTTGTTTTACCAAAACACAACAAGCAAATTTGTTGCCTATTTTCATCATGCGTTTTTGCGTGATTTTTTGACATTATAAATTTTTCCAAATTATTATGAAAATATGAAATGACACATAATACGCTTTTAACAAGATTTTCACTTTAAAATAATATCGATCTTCTTTTTTTATAATTTTAACTGCCAATGACTAATAAATATAACATTGTAACACTAAGGACATTAAAAATGTAATGTTATAGAAGTAAAAATAACAAGAATAATTTTCAGACGGCCATAACTTTGATTCTAATTAAGCTAAAGAGCTCTGCTTTTCATGGATTTCTTCAAAATTAGGTCTACTTTAATTTATCTTGAAGTCAAAGTATTCCTAAATTGAAGGGTAACTAGTTATTTTACAAAAACTAAAATTTTTTAATTCTTTAAAATTTTCTTTTGCAGTTTAAAGATCATAACTCCGACAGTTTTAAAGATAAATCGTTCAATTTTTTTCAATTTACAGATAATTTTAAAAGCTTTAATGTTTATGGGGGTGATTAACCAATTAAAATGCAATGGAAGGAAGTAATTTTTAATAAATCAGCCTTTTAACAGATTTTTCACCATTTTTCAGGTTTTTTTGTGGGTTTTAGTTATTGCAAAGAACTCAGCACCTAGGGACCTTTTATTTAAGTTAATTTAAATAACTAAAAATTATACTAACATTATTATTCTTTATTTTCTTAAAAATATGTTAATTTTTATTTTTAAAATATCGAAAAAATGAGATTTTTCAAAAAGGGCCCAAGCGATTTTTTTCTTTTTGGTCTCAGAACTTTCAGGAGACATCCCAGAAAACAAATCAAAAAGAAATTTTGATACGCAAGCATCTTTGGGTTGAACTTCATTCAGACCCGCCGTGCAAATACATGAAATATCCTGGATTATCTGCAGTAGGTATCTCCATTTATTCCAGGCTTCGTGTAAGAAATTCTATTTTAAAAATACCTTAGAGGGTCTAGACTTTGGAATAAATTGACAAACAAGATTATTGATACGCCAAATCGAATAACCTTTAAGAAACTATTCTTTGATTTCTTATTCAAAACTTGCAAGTCTGTGCTTGATATTACATATTGGTAATTGTTGTTATGTTTGTGAATAAATTTTAAGGAGGTTTATCCAAAAAACCAATTTCTACAGATTCTTATAAAATTTTAATGACATATTAAATGCATTACTTTACATGTACTATTACAATTTTATTGAATTTTACCGTTCCGTTTTTAAGATATAAATTTATAAAGTTGGGACTTTTACATGGAAACAGTAACAAAACGCGTAAAATGACTATATTTTAATTAATTATAAAAACACGGTTCTACAAATTTTAAAAAAAAAAAAATATTTAAAACTGTAATATAATGCAACTTTTACAACTAATATTTAATTAATTTACCGTACCGTTGTTAAGACAATGTTATTTAAGGGTAGTATTTCTTTACTTTTTTGAAACAATCAGGAAGAAAAAAATTTAAATAGCTTGAAATTTTCAACGGAAAAAATTTTTTTTAATACAATTTTTTTGTGTAATGATTTTAACTACAAAATACTATTTAGAAACTAAATTATAAGAAGAAATAAAATTAAAAAAATATTGACTATCATGGTCCGATAGAATGAGAATCGCCTGAGGGTATAAGCGTCCTTAACTATGTATTATATTTCTTTTTTATAATTTACTTTAAATTTAGAGGCAATATATTGGAGCATTTCGAAGGAAGGCGACAGGTCATGTCTCAGATTTTTCTCAATTTTTGTGTATAAGCAGTGATTGGGGAACTAAATAAGTGTACCAATTATGAATTAAAAATTATTTATATTTTTCGAGATATTTGCAATAACAATTTCAGGCTACTTTTTTTTTATCTTGAAATAACTTTCTTATTTTGAAGAATTATGAAAAAATGATAGAGACCTTTTTTACTCAAAATACATTGAATTTTAATAAAAAAGATTAAAAATTGAAAAAAAAAAAATTTTTTCAATTATTTATTTAAAAAATAAAAATTGTTTTTAATTTTTAAGTGCCAGCACCACCTCCGATCGACCTAAAAAAAATATCATTTTGAAGCTTAGAATATCCTTAAAAAAACCCTGCAATTTTCAAGATGGCTTCTGTTTTTGTTTTTGAGTAATAAATTATCAAAGTTTTCAATCTTGAACCTCCAGTACTGCGCCGGCATTACATGCTTACGTTGCGGCGCGACATAGTCGGCACATCATTCATCTAGTGAATGCAATTTTTATTTCTGACATTTTTCAACACCTTTCTACTCAGTTGGCTATTTTAATTTATTTTTAATCTTCTTTATTATTTGTTATTAATAATTTAGATACATTGTCATATTTCAAAAGGACTTTTTAATTTGTGTTTCCAGTAATTGTTTCTAAATGGCAATGACTGATTGTAGGTTGTTGTCTATTCAGTTTATAAGATTCAAATACTTTATCTTTCTAAGTAAGATACATTTCATTAATATATCAATCAAGATGTCTACAATTTTTATCTTTACGATATTTTAATGATCGTTTAATGATCAAATATTACCATAGGTTCCCATTAGGCTATTACGATTATTTTTCAATTAAGGTATGTAATTAAATATTAATTTGCTAATTGAAAAAGGCTTCATTAAATTTGAGATATCCTTTATTCCTCCTCAGTTTGTTTCAAACTTTTTTTGCGAGCACACGTAAATTTTAATTTCGATTTCGTTTAAAAATATTGAGAAAATGTCTCAAAAAAAAATTGTTTGCTGCAATCCATTTAATTTGAGTAATCATAAAAACCGCAGTACTAATGTTAGATCAACTACGAAAGATTTACGTGAAAAATTTCCTGGAATTGGAGATTTTATATGTAATTCTTGCAGATGGAAATTATGGAAAGAACGTAAAGTTAGTGAAAATTCAACAAATAGTGAATATTTTTTTATGTTAAATGCTAGTGGAACAGAAAATTGTGATGTAAATGTTTTTAATGAACGTAATTTTGACTTTGAAAATTTTGACAATTCTGAAAACGATTGCGGAGGATCATCAATTGCTTGTTTGAGTTTGCAAGGAAGTGATGAAGAATTTGTTGAAGGAGACGAAGGGATGGAAATGTTGTCTGAAGTGATAAAAGAGTTTAAGAAAGCAAGTACTTATTACGACAAAATGCATTGTTTACCTATGGTTCCTCCCTCTTGGAGTGTAAATAAAATAAGATGTACATTTGGTGTTTCTTGTCAGTTTGCAAAAAATAGTAAAGTAATTCAAGCTAATAGTGGATTTGGATCTTATCCACAAAAAAAGACGATGCATTTACTTTCTGAAACTGATTTATCAAAAGTGAAAATTTTTTATTATAGTGATGAAATTAGTAGATTGCTTCCTGGTAAAAATGATTGTGTTTCCGTAAAAAATGACAAGACTGGAAAAAGAATGTTAATACAAAAAAGGTTAGTTTTGTGTAATTTAAAAGAAGCTTTTTCATTATTCAAAGAATTGAATTCAGAATGCGCCGCAACGTAAGCATGTAATGCCAGCGCAGTACTGGAGGTTCAAGATTGAAAAATTTGATAATTTATTACTCAAAAACAAAAACAGAAGCCATCTTGAAAATTGCAGGGTTTTTTAAGGATATTCTAAGCTTCAAAATGATATTTTTTTTAGGTCGATCGGAGGTGGTGCTGGCACTTAAAAATTAAAAACAATTTTTATTTTTTAAATAAATAATTGAAAAAAATTTTTTTTTTCAATTTTTAATCTTTTTTATTAAAATTCAATGTATTTTGAGTAAAAAAGGTCTCTATCATTTTTTCATAATTCTTCAAAATAAGAAAGTTATTTCAAGATAAAAAAAAAGTAGCCTGAAATTGTTATTGCAAATATCTCGAAAAATATAAATAATTTTTAATTCATAATTGGTACACTTATTTAGTACCCCAATCACTGCTTATACACAAAAATTGAGAAAAATCTGAGACATGACCTGTCGCCTTCCTACGAAATGCTCCATTGTTGTTTTCGTTTGATGATTTCTCTTTTTTATGGTTCCGTACGCCACAGGTGTACGCACGGAACCTGATTGAAAAGACTTTGTCGAAAATCGTATTCCCCCCCCCCCATAGCCGCCAAACTATTTGTCTTAGAAAGTTCAAATTTGGTCCACATATGTATTTTCACGTGTAGATGAAAGGAAAATTTTAAAGAACATGATTTTAGGTGTTGATCATAGCGTTGTCAAGAAAATAACAAGATTTTTGAGAAATTTTGATATTTTTTGGCTGAAAACTCTTGTCATTTCTTTTACAGCGCTATCACCATCACAATCTCTATATTTTTTCTGTAATCTACACATGACAATACATTAGTGTACCAAATTTGAATTCTCTAAGTTACATATTTTGGCAGATAAGAGGGGAATACGGTCATTTTTTAGAAAAAATGCGTTTACACCCAAAAATATATTTGTGTCAAAAATTTCAGCTTTCTAAGTGAAATAGTTTGGCAGATAAAGGGGGGGGGGATACGGTCATTTTTTTTTAGCAAAAATGCATTAAAAATGTACAATTCATGCCATATATCTGCCAAACTATTGTACTTTAAGTGTTGAAATTTGGTACACATATGTAGTTTGACGTATAGATTTCAGAAATACTATAAAAAACTTTGTTGCAGGCTTTTATCATAGCATTTTCAAACAAAAAACCACGATTTAAAAAAAAATGCTAAAAAATTACCGTATCCCCCTCTCTTTAACTTCCAAATTATTTGACTTTGAGAGTTCAAATTTGGTTCACAAATGTGTTTTAATGTGTAGATTACAGGAAAATTATAGAGAACATTAATGTAGAGGTTGATCATAGCGTCGTTAAGAAAATAAAAAAAATTTTGAGCATTTTTTATGCCTAAATCTAGTAGGGGAAAAGGTTCGGTTGTGGCATAGTTTGGTTGTGGGCACCCCTGCGAAACTTTTGACAGAAAAGATATTTGTCAAATATGTCGAATGTCAAGTGTGTGGTATGACCGCACGTAGTTTTTTGCGAGAACACACAATTAAACGGATACCTGTGCTTTTTGCTGCAAAGAAATTAATTTTTTACATGTTGAAATTAAAATAAAAGTTTTTTCTAAATATTTTTAAAAGTGGCACAAATCAAAGCAAATCAATCAAAAATGTATGTCTAATGCATATTTACACAGTAAATATTAGTATATTATGCATCAAGGGAGGGAAGTCCGTGTTTTTTTGTCAAGCACAAATGTTCGGAGAACATTGTGCGAGACCAAAAATCGGCCTCCCGAGTTTCATATGCTATTTTCTATCACAGATGTACGAAAATCTCGTGTTTTGTACGCGTTAGCGGGTCAGCACTCGCAGTTTTCAGGTTAGTGACGTTAGAGATAAAAAAACTTCCGAACAGTGAAAAAAACTCTCATCATTGCGGCGCGCCGCAATGCGCCTGCGCGATGATAGTTTTTTTCACTGTTCGGAAGTTTTTTTACCTCTAACGTTCACTGACCTAAAAACTGTGAGTTCTGCCCCGCTTAAGGCGAACGAAAACACGAGGTTTTCGTGCATGTGTGGTAGAAAATATATTTTGTAATCCAATGCCGAGTATCACAACAATGTTTACCATCAAAATTTTTTTCATGATGTTTTAACATGATTGCAAAGTTCGGTTGTGGGCACTCAAATTGGTTCGGCTGTGGGCACCACTATTTTTTTTAGATAAATCGCGAAATATCGTATTGAATGAAATCAGAACTAATTTCTTACAACTATTAATAGTGTTTTACGAATTTTAAGGGTTTCTAGTGATTCCTTGGAGTGATCTATGGACAAAATTCTTATAACGAGACTTTAGCGTCTGTCGTATAATGACAATAGTTGTGCATTTTAGATTCTATGCGTGAAAGAAGAAGACAAAGAGAGACAAAGATAGTCGGTAAATCGATGTGAAGTCGAAGTGAAGTGAAAGTGAAGTGAAATGGAAATGAAGTGTAATTGATGTGGAAGTGAAGTGTAATTAAATGAACTTAAAAACGAAGTAGAAGTAAAGTGGATATACAGCGGAATTGAAGTGGATGTGAAGTGAAAGTGAAATGGAAGTGAAGTGGAAGTGAATTACATTCAAGGAGGACTGAAGTGAATGTGAAAAGTTTTATGTAATGCAGAAATTTTGCCGCTGAAAGCCTTTAAAATAAATAAGTTTTAGTTTTGAAATTAAACTTATAATTTAAATAATTTAAATAATTTTATGTATAATCATATAATTAATAATTAAATTTATATTTTTTCATATTTAAGGTGGTTTAAGTTCATTTTACTCCATTTTTAGGGGTAACAAAAAGGGTGCCCACAACCGAACCTATTCTCCTATTACAGTAATCCCTCGATAGTCGTGACACTCGATAGTCGTGACCCTCGATAGTCGTACGCTTTGTTGGCGGGCCCCAACCGCGATAGTCGTACGCTTTCCAGCGTGCGCACGTCACTATTCAGTGCAGGAGAATAATCTACATTTGTGAAAATTAAATACAATAAATATTTGTTTTCAAAAAAGTTATTTATCTGTTTACACAAATTAAAAGATACATTAAGGTATTTTTAACTCAAAAAATGAAATTAAATAAATTTAAGTGATCTTCAAAGGAACTTTACGATTTACAAATTCAATATCAATTCAATATCAATTCAATATCAATTTACTCTGAACAACCAGAAAGTATTATATATTGAATTCAGATATTTAGTAAAATGTTTGAATTTTAAGAACAAATTTTATTTAATTGAATCAGATTTCAAACTATTCGAATTTAAATTGATCCACAGTTTTTATTAAATCTAAATTTTTAAACACTTTAAAATTTTTTTAATTTTAATTGCATTCAAATTTTATACACAGAAGCTCCAATTTACTCAAATTTTTAGATCTATTTAATAATTATATTAATTATTATTAATACTATAATATCAATTCTTAAAAAATAGTTCTATAATTGTCTTCTATCTCCGGGAGAAATTTATGAAGCATACGTTCCTGAAATTGTCCAAGAGACGGGACTTCTGCGACGTACGACTATCCAGGTTGAAGGGTGGGAAAATTTCATAGGTTGTCACGACTATCGAGGGATTACTGTATTACTTTGACAGCGCTATGACCAGCCCTTTCTCTATAATTTTTCTATAATCTACACCAAAAAATACATTTGTACCTTAAATTTCATCTCTCTACGTCAAATAGTTGGTCAGATAAGAGGGGGGAGGGGGAATGTACGGAACCTTCGGTTTTAGTACGAGTGTAACTTGTACTTGCCCGATATTTTTATTTATTTTCTAGTATTAGTATTATTATTTTTTTTATTAATAGTTTAAAAATGTATTATTATTAATTTCTTAAAGCACGACTTCTGCGAAAAATTTAATAATTATCTTCATCATTATGTCATCTAGAACAGACATTTATTTAGTGGGGTTGCCCACATTTTCTCCAAAACTCTATTGTCAGAATATTCATTTGACCGAATTTTATTTATCCAAAATTGCATTTATCAGAAATCTCATTTATCCAAAAAAGTATTTATCAGAAATCTATTTTGTCCGAAATTTAAATTATCAGAAATCTAATTTCTCCGAAAATGCATTTACCAGAAATCACGTTTGTCCAAAAGGTAAATTGTCAGAAATCTAATTTATCCAAAATTGTATTTATCAGAAATTTAATTTATCCGAAATAGCATTTATCTGAAATCTCGATTGTCGAACAAATGAATTATCAAGAATTTTATTTATTAAAAATTACATTTATCAGTAATCTCAATTGTAAGGATTTTCAATTATCAAAAATCTAATTTGTTCAAAATTGAATTTATCAAAAAATCTCCCATGTCCGAAATTTCATTTATCAGAAATCTAATTTCTCCAAAATAGCATTTAATAGAAATCTCGTTCTTAAAAAAATTAAATTATTACAAATTTCATTTATCAAAAATGGTATTTATCAGAAATCTCATTAGTCCGAAATTGCATTTGTCAGAAACCTAATTTATTAGACAAAGCATTTAACAGAAATCTCATCTGTCCGAAATAGCATTTATGAGGCATTCTCTGAGCAAAAAGCCACACTAAAAAAAAAGTTACCTAATGTTTTGGTAAATGATATGTAGTCAAAAAACAAAAATTTTAAGTAGGTTCTTATGTCTGTGTAATGCGTGGTTGCCATGTTATCAGGGGCCCAATTTTATTGCAGCGTAATTTTCAACTGCCATTAACTTTTAACCGGATAAATGGATTTAAAAATCTTATTGGTATTTTTTGTGCAGAATTTCCTAAACTTTCAAATAAAATTACTCATTATTTTTATAATTTTATTTTTGACAAGAAAAATGCAAAAAAATGTTTGTTTTTTAATTTTTGACCAACACTCCCCCCTAGGAACTTTTTCATAGCTACCTAGAAATGATCCTTATTTTATAAGCTTTTCAACCCCCTAAATGCCATTTTGGGAGAGCAAGATTCGTAGAAGCTGTAGGTAAATGTGTGTTACAGTACACCTTACAAATTTGCATCCAGTTTTCTTTTATATAGTCTTAAATGATTTTAATGTTACCAACTTTCTATACTTGAACAAAAAAGTGAAAAAATAGTATTTATTGTTTTTTCTACAACAAAAAGAACGATTTGTAAGGTGTACTGTAGCACACATTCACCTATAGCTTCTACGAATCTTGCTCTCCCAAAATGGCATTTAGGGTGTTGAAAAGCTTATAAAATAAAGATCATTTCTAGGTAGCTATGAAAAAGTTCCTAGGGGGGAGTGTTGGTCAAAAATTAAAAAACAAACATTTTTCTGCATTTTTCTTGACAAAAATAAAATGATAAAAATAATAAGTAATTTTATTTGAAAGTTTAGGAAATTCTGCACAAAAAACACCCATAAGATTTTTAAATCCATTTATCCGGTTAAAAGTTATTGGCAGTTGAAAATTACGCTGCAATAAAATTTGGCCCCTGATAACATGGCAACCACGCATTACACAGACCTAAGAACCCACTTAAAATTTTTGTTTTTTGACTACATATCATTGGTGTTAGAAATTACGGAATAACGTTGTATTAATTTTGAATATCGCGCGTCTAGGGAAAAAGTGAAGAGAGATTTGGTTCTTGAGCACGCGTCAACGCTGGGACGCGAGTCACTTGTTGCTTGGCCGTCGATTTGGATGCATATCTTGTTTGTCAAAATCGAACTTCAAATGTGCTTGGAAAAGTACTTCTAAAACGTGTAAAGAGTGACCGTTGGGACGTTAATAGTGTATCACTTCGTTTTTTTGTTCTAAATAAACTTATTATTTCTTAATTCTTAAAAAAAACTCATTGAAAACTTTCTCTTTTGGTTTTTCCTGCTGTCGCATGGATAGTTGTTTATAATAATTCAGAAGTGGGATACCAGGCAAAAAGTCGCGAAAAGTAATCTGTGGTGTTGTGAAATGTGTTAAGTCACATAAGTTAAGCTGTGTAGAAAAAAAATCTGAAAACAATTTTTTTGTACCACGTGATGTGAACGCGTCCAAGATGGCGGATCCGAGATTGGTCGCTGAGGCATTGTTAAATATGTTAAATGAAAATGAACAGCAAAGGAACGGAATTGGAAACAACATGGCGGGCAATGCTCCACCTCCAAACGCGGGAGTTGCTCCGGTGGCGGCGGCGCCACCTGATCAGATGAGTCAGTTGTTGGTAGCAATGACTGCATTAATGCAACGAAATGCCGCACTTGAACAACAAATGTCAAACCAAGCTCAGCCGGAAAGAATGCAATACAACATTCTTCCTAATTTGTCTCACAATATAACGGACTTTGATGGGTTGTCTGGACCAGCAACTGCTAAGGCCTGGATACGAAAACTTGAAAGCACAGCAACTTTGCATCAATTCCCTAATAGCACCAAACGTTTCATTAACGTTGCTGCAACGTTTCCGTGTAACGTTGCAAACGTTGCATTGCAACGTTACCAGCCAAGAAAAATAACGTTGCATATGTCATGGGGATAGAAACGTTGCAGGGAAACGTTGCGGAACGTTAATTTGGAACTTTGAATGACCATTTAAAAATTAATAATGTTGATATTGTGCGCAGTAGTTTTCTATCGCAATTAGAGCTGCGCAGTTGATTTTAGTGACCATTGTTCTACAGAAGCAATCATATTATCAACATCGAATAATATTAATAAAAAAAAATTTAGCCTTTTCCGCAACATTTTTCCGCAACCCGCACTGCGATTTTCCGAATGCCTATTCAAAGTTTCAAATTAACGTTCCGCAACGTTTCCCTGCAACGTTTCTAGCCCCATGACATATGCAACGTTTGCAACGTTACACGGAAACGTTGCAGCAACGTTAATGAAACGTTTGGTGCTATTAGGGAATGGACTGAAGCGATTGCCTTTGAAACGGCTAGGAGCCATCATACGAGAGCGGCAAGGAATTGAAACCTCGCAAATTTGAATTCTTTGACAGGTTGGCAGCAGTTTAGAAGAGATTTTGCAAATACTTTTTTGATGGAGAAAACAATGACTGAAAAGTGGGAAAAAATGAAAAAGCGTTGTCAAAAACAAGACGAAAATACTGTTGAGTATTATTTTGACAAAGTCAGATGATGTAAAGCTTTAGGTCTGACTTTAACTGAAACTGTCACGCAGGTATCTATAGGACTATGATCACGAAATACGAGTAATGCCATTAGTTGTCAAAGTTTTCTTGACGAAGACGATATTTTACGAGCTATAATGAGGCAAGAAAATTTGGATAATGCCAGAAGTCAACGTGTGAGCAGAAGACCCGAAGCACAGTCAATAACGAAGTTTCAAAATAAGTCAACTACAGGGTGAAATAATTCTCTGCATCCAGGAAGAGGAATTCGACAACCGAGTTCACTACAAGGAGACAGCGCGGGATCATTTGGAAATAGTAAAACATTAAGTGATTCAGATCGTGAGTGTTATCGTTGCCGTTCGAGAGGCCACATCGCCAAGGAATGTCCTGTAAAACGTGAAATAGTGTGTTACAATTGTAAGGAAGTTGATCACATTTTACCAAAATGTGATAAACCAAGTAAGTCTGCGAATGCATCAGTAAAATTTTTAGATGGTGCTGATCAAAACCATGTCTCAAAATAATGTAAAAAAATTAAAATTGGTGAAATTTGTAACGTAGACGCCTTGGTTGATACTGGCAGTTCCGACTGCACTGTGAAAAGTTCTGTGGTTCTGGAACATGGGTTTAAGTTCATTAGGTCCCCTAGCACATTGGTGGATTTCGGGAAGATTGAAAATGAAGTAAAATCGAGTGGGATTATACGCGAAGACGTTTTAGTCGATAAAATGTGTTTTTCAGAATATCCTGTTATTAATTAACCCGACCGTGTTAATAAAAAGCCGGTTAACGTTGAGACAATTAACTTACCTCCAGGGCAAATGCGTTTTATTAGGGTTAGAACAGGAGAAAATGAATTTGAATTGCCTTTCGAAAATACTAGTAAATCGGAAGTTACTGTTAAATGAAATCAAAAACTTAACAATCTAGTTTTGTCGGTTACAGATAATGTTCCTGAAATGAGCGTACGTGTCGAATCAATTACTGAAAGTGAGCTTAATGTTTACGGAGAAAAGAGTAAAGTTACGCTTCTAATTTTGCTCAATAAATATAGGATGTGTTTTGCTAAAAATGATTTCGAATTGGAATGTACGAATAAAATTACAATGGATATCCAAGAAAAACTCGGAAGCGAACCTTTTTTTCAAAACCTTATAAAACAAGTTTAGAGCAACGGGAAATTATGAAGGGATAGTCGGTGAGTGGAAAAAGCTGTCATAGTTACGGAAACATCGTCGCCTTACGCAAGTCCGTGTCTATTAGTTCAGAAAGAGGACGGTTCCTCCCGATTAGTAGTAGATTATAGAAGGCTAAATAAAAACACAGTTGAAATGAATTTCCCTTTACCTAACATTGACGACGGGTTGGAGGAATTACACGGTTCAACAATTTTTGCGACATTGAATCTAGCACATGGATACTTACAGATGCCTCTAACCGAGGAGGCTAAAGTAAAGACTGCTTTTATCACGCCAGATGAAACAGGCCAATTTGAGCGCGCCATGTTTGGCCTGATGAACGCACCCTTTTATTTCGCGAAACTTATTAAAAAAGTTTTCAGTCCATATGGAAACAAATTAGCGTTAACATTCTTTGATGATTTTTTAATTTATGCCAAATCTTGGGAAGAATTGATGATTAAATTGGAAAACATTTTATTGTTATTAAGGGACGCAGGATTGACACTTAATCTAAAAAAAATGCAAATTTGGCCTTGAAACTGTAAAGTTCTTAGGTTTTGAGATAGGAAAGGAGGGTATTAGTCTAGGCGAGAGAAAGATTACCGCGATCGTGGATTATCCGACTCCGAGAAATGGTCATGAAGCTCGAAGATTTCAAGAAATGTCAAGTTATTTTCGTCGCTTTATTCCGAATTTTTTAATCAGAATTTCCCTGATAATAGATTCTTTTGGAGATAAAAAAAAATTAAATTTGGCAAAAAGATCAAGAGAAAGCTTTTCTAGATATCAAAAATGCGCTAGCTTCTAAACCTGTGATAGCCCACTGTAATCCTAAAGCTAAACTAACAGAAATTCAAGTAAACTCGAATTTTTAGCAATAGTTTGGGCGGTAGAAAGTTTGCCACCACTGCTTATTGGCATACCGTTTAAAATTTATACTGAATATCAAGCGTTACTTTATGTAGATTCAATAAAAACGAAAAATCCTCAATGTATAAGATGGCTTAATGTGTCAGCTGAATTCGATTTTGAATTACACCACCAAAATGGCACAAAAATGCAACACGTCGACGCTTTGTCGCGTGCTCCGGTTGAAAGCGCGGAAAATAATCTTGAACCAGCAACGATTTTAAATGTTTCGATCAGAGAAGAAGAAATTATGATGTACCAACGACATAACGATCTTTTAAATAGGAAAATTAAAATTTTGGAAAAAGCGGATAAAGATAGAACGCGTAGTGAGATAAGTGAAGTTAAAGATTATTTATTACGAAGTGGAGTGTTATATAAATTAGACACTTTAAAACAAAAAGAGCTTTACATTGTTCCGCGAATGATGAAAAAAGCGGTGGTAATTAAAAATCACGATTTAGGGAGTCATTTTGGAATAGATCGTACAGTAGCAAAGATTTCTGAGTATTATTATTTTACAAAACTAAGAAATTACGTCCGTAGGCATATCTCAAGATGTATTGAGTGTATTTTTGCAAAAAATAAGGTTGGAAGTCAAGAAGGGGAATTGCACCCTATTCCGCCAGGTAATCGTCCGTTTGAAATTGTTCATATCGACCACCTAGGTCCTCTCGTGTCGTCAAGCATGAGAAACAAATATATATTAGCTGTGATATGCAATCTTACGAAAATTGTACAGTTATTTGCGACTCGTGATGTTAAAGCATGTACGACGGTAAGAAAACTTTATATATTTGTCAACCTATTTGGCACACCTGTACGTTTTGTTACTGATAGAGGAACGGCGTTTACATCAACAAAATTTCGAGAATTTTGTGAGCAGTACGGTGTAAAACACACTCTAAACTCCAGCATGCAACCGCAAGCCAACGATCAAGTGGAGCGTCTTAATCAAACGATAATTCCAGCGTTGCAATCAAATCTAGTAGACGATGAGGGTCGTTCGTGGGATAAAAATTTAAAAAGTTAGAGCTGGATTTAAATTCGTCGATTTCAAAAAGTACAGGTAAAACACCATATGAAATATTATACGGTTACATACCTAGATTCAAGGAGGGTTTATCTCGGTAATTAACAATCTCATCTGAAACTTACCGTATCCCTGAGGAAATCCGTAAAGAAGCTATTCATAAAATTGAAATTGAACAAAAAGCGTTAAAAGAAAGATATGATAAAGCGTGTAACGTTGTGAATCGTTACTTAGTTAATTTTTAAGATATAATTTAGAGTTAGAATATTCAAGGCTGTAAAGAGAATTTCTTTTCGCTTTAGTCTTGGAATTCTTTCGTTTCTCATATTCGTTTCTGCGTGTGGTTTTGGTCGTTGGCTTGAGTGTCCAATGAAAAATGAGTTGCGTGAGGTCAGCTTCGTTTTCCGAGCGTTTTTCGTAGGTCTTCGGATTCTTGGATCAAGGGACCAATTAGAGGACTGAGGGACAAGGACGGAGATAAGAAGAAGGACGGAGGAAAGGGGAACGACCGGCTGATCGAATTCGGGACTAGGTCACGGCCATCATTATTATTGTATCTTAATCTTCCGGGAGAACCACGCGTTAAGCACAGGTGCTCGGAAAAGGTGTTGAGTAAAGTGGTGTAATATTAATTGAGATTATAGTAAAGGGGTGTTTGATTTAATAAAACTTGAGATAAGAGTAAAACGAGTGTTATTGTGAAATTTACCCTGTTGTTGGTGTCGACTTCTGATTTTTCTGCGTTGCCGAGGCCGGCAACACGTGGTGCTAATTTTCAGCGGAAAGCCGTTGGTAAGTGGAAATTTATCAATTTCGTGTCTCAATCGATTTCAACACTAAATCGTGGATTTGAAGGATCTCCCCTTTTGGTTCAGCGTTGGATTTTGTATTCTTGTTCCGGGGTGAAAGGTCAAATGGAGAAATAAGTGTTTCGAGTCTAGTGTAAGTTTTTAAATAAATGAGACTCGTTAAATTTGGCATCCCTTGTGGGGAAATTCTCCAAATCCACGAGACACGACTTTCTGCGTGAGTAATATAATAAAATAAAATATAAATGAGGAGAGAGATAGCGAACCGGTAAAATGAGCCGGTAAAATTTCAGAAAGCAAATTTTCTGAACAATTTCAAGTGAAAATTTCTTTTGTTGAAAATTTGAATTTTTTTTCGGAATATTAAATCGCAGAAAACGTGTTCGGGAAAAAGTGCGCGAAACGGAAATATGCCATTATTGGTGAATCTTCACTAAATGAAATTTCTAAAGAAATTTCGGTAAGAAGCTTTTCGATGTCCGCGCATTTTATATTATTTTAGAATCGGGAAATATATTAAATTCCGATTTTTTATAATTTTCGCGAACATGTGCTCGGAAATGACATCAAGTGGACGTTAAATTTTCGAAATTTCTGCGTGAGAAAATTATTTCAAATTGTTGAGAATTTTAATAATTTAGGAAAATCTGAGACCTAAGAAAAAGTGATTGTTGGATTTTAAGATAAAATTTAGTGCCAAGATTTCGAAAAGAAAATTTTAATAAGTGCCAATTTTAAAGTGTTAATGATCGTGAGATTTTAAAATCGGTTTGATTTAAAAATGAAAAACGTTAAAGTAGAGAAAACGTGTTAAGTTTTAATTTCGTCAGTGAAAAAAAAAAAAAAAAAAAAAAATTCAAGATTTATTTTATTTTTAGTTCGCGAAGCGTGTGAGAATAAAATAAGAAATTTAGTTTAATCGACGTGAAGATTTCGTGTGAAAAATTTTTTCTCTAAGAGAATTCAAATAGTTCTGTAAGCAGAATGATTTTTCACAAAAAAAATTTTATAAAATGTATATTGTTTTTTTAAAATTGTGGAAATTATTTATGTATGTTTAATTTGATTTTTGAATTTGGAATTTATTAATGAAAATTGTGTTTAAAATTTTCTTTCTGCGAATTTAGCGTGTGACAGGTGATCGTGGAAACCAACGGTAGTTACCCCCCCAGTTTTCGCGATATTTCGCCACCGCAACGGAAGAATTTTGGCGCGAGTGAGACCTCGTGTAACTTTCGTTTTTCTTTAAGAGTGAAATTTTTTTTTTTTCTTTCTCCTCGTTCGGACTTCTTTTGTGACCGGTCGGAAATTATTATTAACAAAGTGAATTTTCGAATTTTGTTTTCCTTTTCGGAATTATTGGAATTTATTTGATTTTTAAACCAACGCGAAAATATTTCGGAGTTGAGATTTCGGTTATTGAGGGGCGGTACTTACGATTACCTCCCCCAGTCCAGTTGACCATTGATTTCAATACTGGAATTTCTGCGTGTGAAACGATTTAAAAATCAAA
Organism: Ganaspis brasiliensis; assembly: GCA_037103525.1. Taxonomy (NCBI): domain Eukaryota; kingdom Metazoa; phylum Arthropoda; class Insecta; order Hymenoptera; family Figitidae; genus Ganaspis; species Ganaspis brasiliensis. The sequence continues at coordinate 188,940 of JAZKLR010000633.1, read as the reverse complement.
AACGGGTGTTTATTAACTTGTGTGTAATTTACAAGGATTTTAAAAGATTTTTCTTTCTTGTGGAGAAATTTAGTGTCGTGTCAGACATTTTGATTATTTTAATTTTCGAAATTTTTAATCGGTTGCAATGGAAAGGTATCGGCGAAAATTATTAGAATTTTTAACAACCGAGCAAGTAAGTCAGGTATGGACGGGAATTAGGCGAATGTCGCCGGACCAAGTGATCGCGGAATTGACAGCTCAAGAGTGCAGCACCAGAGGCTCACTCCAAGTCCTCCGCGAAAGACTTTTACGGTTGGAAATAAAATTGATTTTTCCGGAATCATTAAACGTGCCGTGGTATGACACGTATGATTCGGCCGAGTCAAAGTCAATTTTTTTGATCGAAGCGTTGAACGGAGAGGGAGTGGGGGAATTGGATTTAAATACGGCGAGTGATCTGAATGCAGGTGGTGAATCGGCTAATAGTGGACCTCAAGAGGGGGAATTAAATGATTTGTTTCGCGAGCAAATCAATATTGGCAGTGTGCCTGTGACGTCAATAGCCGCAAATGTGACACTACCGAGTACTTCTCCGGGGCCGAGTACCATGACGACGTCAACGTCTGTGATGACTAGCGTGTGTGTTACGTCATCTAACATGACAGGAACAATAAGTGCGTTCCCATTGACGTCATTTACCACAACGATTCCCGTGACGACGTCAGTGACGTCGGGAATGTGTCAAAATACCTCGGGCGCGATCACTTCGACCGTGTTCTCAGGACCAGGGGGGTCGGTAATGTCTGCTACGATGTCCCCCAACGTGAAAGATTTGCGTGAGATCAGGGCACGTTTGCAGTTGAGTACGGATTTGCAGTCACTGCTTTACCAGCAGCGGCAAGCAGGCTATAATATGGCCACTAACGAAAATCTCGGGCTCCTTAAAAACCCCATTGACAACTTGCCCCCCGGGCCCTCCAAGAAGTCATCAAAGCTTCCATCTACTAAATCTAGAGTGCGTCCACCCCCACCCTCACTTGAGCAGAAGGTGAAATTGGTGCCGCCTGAGAGAGAAGAATGGGCGAAAATGAGTGGGGAAGAGAAGGGGTCGCCCGATAAACAGAAGAATACGAAGCGAAGAGCTTCCTCAGAGAAAAGACCCAGTGCGAGGTCACCTTCGGGGAATAAAAGTGACGTAAGTGAAAAGACTACACGGAGTCGACCAAGGTCGCCACTTCAGCTCTCGTCGAGTGATTCTGACTCATATTACCAGTCAGAATCTGACCTTTTCTCTGACCGGGAAAAATCTCGGTACCAGCGTGGTCCCCTGCGAGGAATCGACTTCAGCGCAGTCAAATGTCTCAAAGAATGGGAGATAAAATTTTCTGGGAGCGAGAGAGAGGATCCGGACGATTTCCTGGAGCGTCTAAATGACTGCCAGGATTGTTATCGTTTATCGGATAGAGAAATTTTGGGGGCTTTGCCCAGTGTTTTGCGTGGTACCGCTAGCAGGTGGTATCGCGTTGTCAAAAAGGACATCTCGTCGCTGAGAAATTTTAAGCGTGTGTTTAAGCGTGAGTTCTCAGCGTCCATGAGAGATGATGAGTTGCTTGTTGAGTTAAAACAGCGCACGCAAGCAAAGGGTGAAAAAGTGTCGGGGTACATGCTGGGGCTCCGCACAATTATGGGACTTATGAAGTGTCCCATATCAGAGGAGCAATTTTTAAAAATTGCATTCGAGGGACTCACTCCTGAATATCGGCGTCAGTTCGTGTACCAAAGTGTATCCACAGTGGCTGAATTTGAGCGTGTGTTGAGACGCTTAAAGAAAATCAAGGAGGTGGACAAACGCTACGCACCACCCCCCTCCAGGGACAAGATGAAGGTTCCGTTCGCTGCTCCAAAAACGGAGCGAGTAATAAAACTGGATGCTATGATCGAGGAGACGTCCTCAGATTCAAGCCAGTCTCCGCGAGTATCGGGACAAGCGAGTGGGACAAAGTCCAAAAGTAAGAAGGGGATCAAAAACAATGCCAAAGCGTCAGGTCCACCAAAACAAGCAAGTGTTGACGCTCTCAGAACTGTGGGGACAAGTGGGATGCGTATGGGACAAACTGGGACAAGAATGGAGACACCTGGGCCGTCTCAGCCGGGACCATCCCAGCCAGCACCTATCGTGCCAGTTACCTACGATCAAGCGGTGAGTAGTGTCCCTCCAGTGGTTCCCAATATGGGACAAAATCAGCGTGTGTTTCCGCCACGGCAGCAGGTGCCACGAGCAAGTGTTCCCAGCGTGAATGTGCAAGGTCAGCGTCCATTTTTAGGCGCATGCTACCATTGCAACGTAGTGGGACACCGTGCAGCTGAGTGCAGTCTGCGAACTTGCAGACGCTGCAATCAGCAGGGACATTATGCGGCGGAGTGTCCTAGAACTCGACAGCCAAACAACCGCTATTGCCAAGTGTGTGGGACACAAGGCGCGGTTTTTAAATACTGTCCCAATTGTGTGCTGATCCGTGAGATGTTGGGAAACGAGATAGGGGGGGGGACAGAACAACCCTCTCCCCCAATCCCAGGCGGGACAGTAGATGTCCCAACCGGGGAGAGAGAAGCGTCCACTTCATTAGTAGTTATGAAATATAGCGAAAATAATGAAGATGAACCTTCTACTAGTAAACGGGGACAAATTTCTGCGAGTGTGGCCACTGAACCAGAGAGTGGGACAAGTTCACAAAATGTTGACCAGGGGATTAATGAAGAGATAACGAACGAGTTGGTCAATGATGACGTCAACGTACAGCCCACTCAAAGGATTTCATGGAGAGTGACAGGTGGGACAGATGGGACACCTGTTGAGGTTACTCAGGATAGCGTGAGCCTGCCGTTGGATACGTCAGTCGATGGAACGCTACCTGTATCAAGGGAAAACGATGAAATTTTTGAGAGTGTGAATGGGACAGTGAGTCCTGAAGCGTGTGGGACAGTCAGTGCTGATGGTGCATCAGCACGTGAAGTCCAGGGGAGGAGAGAAACTGCATCTAATGCAGTTGATCAAAATGTAGAGAGTGAGATGCTAGATGGGACATCCAACGAAAATAGACGCTATATGAGAATATCAAACGGCGGTTGTTCTTATTGAGCGATGGTGGATACGGGTGCCACAGTTTCCATTATCGGAAGAAAATTATTCGAACTATATAAAGATCGTATGAAACCAGCGAACTCCGCCATTGAGAGTGTACTTGGTGGTGTAAGTGGTGCTCTTGGGAAATTACGTTTGTGGGTCAATGTTGATGGCATTCCGAGCTCCTTGGAACTAAAAGCAGTCGACACTACAAAACAGGACATTATCCTGGGTAATGATTTCTTCCGTGAAATTGATATTCAATTGTGGCCTAAAAGAGGTTTGTGGAGAATAGACGGACAAGAATGGCACAAGTTTGCAGACATTGATCAGAGCAACGATGGGGAGATCCTAGCCGAGTGTGCAGGAATTTCGGAGTTGACCGGAGATCAGCGTTCCGAAATTCAGCGTATGACTGATCAGTTAATTCTACCACAAACCGAAGAGCATGGACTGACATCTATGACCGAACACAATATCTGCGTTACGGAGCACAGGCCGATCAAACATCGACCAAGAAGGATGTCACCTGCAATTCTTGACTGGGCAAAACAAGAAGTCCAGACAATGCACGAGAAGGGGATTATAGAGCGTTCAGCAAGTGATTGGAGCAGTGCTCCAGTTATTGTGAAAAAGGCGGACGGATCATTAAGATTTTGCGTGGATTACCGAGATCTTAACAAAGTGACCGTCCGGGACGCTTATCCAATCCCGAGCATGGATTCAATTTTGGACAAGCTCAGGAAAGCGCGGTTTATCTCAAAAATAGACTTGAAGCAGGCGTATCATCAAGTACCAATGGCCGAACAGAGTAAAAAGTACACAGCGTTTGGTAGATGCCCTGTTTGGTCCAGAATTTGAGCCGGTAGTGTTCGGATATCTTGATGATATCATCATTGTCACTGACGATTTTGAGGAACACAAAAAGTGGCTCAAACTCGTATTAGAGAGATTAGCGTCAGCCGGATTAGTGGCCAATCCTAAGAAGTGTGAGTTCGGATGTTCCAGAGTAGCGTATTTGGGGTATGTTCTCGATAGTGAAGGTCTCAGACCAGATCCAGAGAAAGTAGCGCCAGTTCTAGATTATCCTGCACCTCAAAATCTAAAAGAACTAAGACGCTTTCTGGGAATGGTCGGTTGGTACTCACGTTTCATTGAAAATGATAGTGAGTTAATTACTTCAGCTCCAGTGTTGGCTCGACCAGATTTTACGAAGCCGTTTACCATTCAGTGTGATGCCAGTGGGTTTGCTATGGGCGCGGTGTTAACGCAAGAGTCAGAGGATGGAGAACATCCTATTGTCTTTATCAGTAAAGCATTATCTGCGCCAGAGAAAAATTATAGCGTGACCGAAAAAGAATGTTTAGCGTTGTTATGGTCGATCAAAAAGCTAAGACCTTATGTAGAGGGATACAAGTTTAAAGTAATCACTGATCACAGTGCGTTAAAATGGCTTAGAAACTTGAAAGAACCCTCTGGTCGATTAGCGCGTTGGGCCCTGGAAATGCAGCAGTGGGACTTCGATATTATCCACAGAGCTGGAGCACAACATCATGTCCCTGATGCATTGTCCAGGATGTTCGAGGAAACGACTGATGACGTAGCAGCGTTTGAGGACATCACTGACGGATGGTATATAAAAAGGCGTGAGTTAGTCGAGAAATTTCCGCAACGATTTCCAGGCTGGAAAGTGGAAGATGGTCGACTGTACCATTTTCGAAGTGATCCATTATTAATTCCATTCATCGGAGACGAAGATGGGTGGAAACTAGTGGTACCAGCCGAATATCGTGAGAGAATTATGAATGATGCACATTCTGAAAAATCAGCGGGACATCTTGGGATAGAGAAGACCTATTACCGAGTTGCGAGAGAGTACTATTGGCAAGGAGTCTGGAACGATGTACACCATTTTGTGAGAACGTGTCCAAACTGTCAGCTCCACAAAGTGTCACAAGAGGGCGCGCAAGGATTAATGGGTCAGAGAATCGTAGAGAGACCGTGGGTAGTAGTGGCAGCGGATTGTATGGAGTTTCCACCGAGTAAGAGTCAGTGTAAGTATCTGGTGGTATTTCAAGACTTGTTCTCCAGATGGATCGAAGTCAAACCACTCAGAAGGGCTGACGGCAAATCAATTGCACGAGCGTTCGAAGAATTGATTTTGTTTAGGTGGGAAACTCCAAATTTCCTGCTCACTGATAATGGGAAGGAGTTCGATAATCAGTTTCTTAAAAAGACTCTGGAAGAGTATGGCGTGCGTCATCTAACAACTCCTCCCTATCATCCGCAAGCCAATCCGGTCGAGAGAAGCAATCGGATTCTCAAGACTATGATTGCGACTTATGTGGGCGCTGACCACAGAGAGTGGGACAAAAATGTGCACGAGTTTAGGCACGCTGTCAATACAGCAACTCAGGCTACCACGAAAATGTCTCCGGCATTTTTAAATTATGGTAGACAACCTAAGCCTGTAAAGAGTTTGCGCCGTGAGATCGAGAACAAATCATCGGTAACTAAAATCGATCCGGAAGTGTGGGCGGATCGACTTAAAAGACTGGATGCGTTACGAGATTTAGTTGCGCGATTTATCGATGAGGAGCGCGAGAAACAAACGAGGTGTTATAATAAAAACAAGCGTGAGGCGAATTTTAGCGTTGGCGATTTAGTTCTATGGAAATCTCATAAACTATCAAACGCGAGTCAGAAATTTTCAGCGAAGTTAGCACCGAAATTTGAAGGTCCTTTCGAGATAATTGAAAAACTTTCACAATCAGTATATATGCTTCGAGCCGAAAATACGCGTAGAGTCGCTAAAGTTCACGTATCAGATTTAAAACGCTATCTGCCTCCTCGCAATGTTTAAGTGTAATTGGTTGATGTAATTATTTAGTGATTATGATTTTTCTATTTTAGAGTCGAGTATCTGCGTGAGAATGTCGGACGACGAGAAGAGGTCAGAAGAGGTGATGTCAGGAGATGAGGATTTTTCCGCAGATAGGGTGACGCCCTCTCCTGTCGTCTCGGAAGACGAGGACCTGAAGGTCACACGAGGCCACTCTTCAAGGGGAGCTATCCAAAAAAGAGTTTCCTTTGGGGCGAACCAGGAAGGAAGGTCAAGGAAGAAGCGTCATGATTCTCCTTCGCCTCAACGGCCGGGGGAGTCGAATGAAGAATGGCAAAGCCGTCTAGCCGTGGAGGAGTTAGAGCGAACGGTGAGCAGGTCAGAGAGACGAGCTAGGAGAGAGCTGAGGCATTTGCGTGAGAGGCAGGCCAGGGAATCTAACCGCCGTCGGGGACCGGCATTGGAATTGGTCAGTCCTAGGGACCAGTCACCAGTTCCACCAACAAGGCCAGTGACTCCTCCAGGGATTCCAGAATCCCAGAATACAGTTTCTGCGTGCGAGATGGCGGTGGTCAAGAAGCCTCGCCATCTACAGGTGATAAGGCATGGGGTGATGTTTGGGAATCTTCGTATAATTCCCACGGATCCGGAGCTAGATCCTCCTTTTGGCGCTTGCCAAAACTGTTGGCGCCGAGGCCACAATAGGAAGCAATGCCCTGATCCAGTCAGTGGCATTTACTGATGGAACTGTGGGAGGCGTGGTGCAACCTTGCAGCAGTGCATCCGATGCTCCGAGCGCCATCGTCTGGATATGGAGGCTCGGTACGGTGCACAACGCATGATCCAGCACCGGGAGAGGCGATCCAGGTTTTATAAAGCGAAGCGAGACCAGGAAACAAGTAGTAGAGTGGATCGTTTCGAGGGTCAGCCATTTGTGCAATCTCCTTGTAGATCAGATCAACAAGATCATGAAGAGAGGAAGGAGGAAGCTGTTGTGGAACAGATCCCTGAGGCATCACCCGAGCCTGTGGTAGAAGAGGAAGAGGCGATGGGATGTGCGGAGGAGTTCGTGCCCATCATTCCGGATGCTGGGGAAATTAACGAGTTTTCTCTTCCTGAGAGACTTCCAGAGGTTTTCGCAGATTTTGCGCAATTTGTCGAGGCAAACAACATCCCTCGCCTACAATCCGTGGAGCTTCCGCCTCAATTGGAAGAAGTGAACGCGGAGTTGGCGGTGCCACTTCAGGAGGAGACCAACCAGGGGGAACGCGGAGAGTTTTTGGTTCAACTCCGTGAGTTAACGGAGCTCCTGAGGGGGTATCCGCCGGAAATCGCCCAGGAAGCGATGGCCCAATTTCTGCGAGAGAGGAAGAGAGAAGACAAGTAAACCAGTGGTGAAAGAGATTATCTGCGTGTGAAGGAAGAATTTTTATTTTTGTGTATTATAGACATTTATTTTCTTTTATTCTCAGATTTGAGTTTCTTTTGTTTTGTTATTTCCCGGGAAGCGGGTTGTGATTCCGTTTTTTATTTTTTTTGTTCCCGGGAAAAACATAAGTTTTCTTTTTGAGAGAGAAAAATAAAGTTATTTTCGATCATAATGATCAGAGTATATTGTTTTGTTTTACTAGAGTTTATATTTCCCTTATTGAATAAGGGGTATTAAATGTTTCGGCGATCTTGATTTATTTTCAAATCATTATCGGCCTAGGGGGGGGGGGGAATTGTAACGTTGTGAATCGTTACTTAGTTAATTTTTAAGATATAATTTAGAGTTAGAATATTCAAGGCTGTAAAGAGTATTTCTTTTCGCTTTAGTCTTGGAATTCTTTCGTTTCTCATATTCGTTTCTGCGTGTGGTTTTGGTCGTTGGCTTGAGTGTCCAATGAAAAATGAGTTGCGTGAGGTCAGCTTCGTTTTCCGAGCGTTTTTCGTAGGTCTTCGGATTCTTGGATCAAGGGACCAATTAGAGGACTGAGGGACAAGGACGGAGATAAGAAGAAGGACGGAGGAAAGGGGAACGACCGGCTGATCGAATTCGGGACTAGGTCACGGCCATCATTATTATTGTATCTTAATCTTCCGGGAGAACCACGCGTTAAGCACAGGTGCTCGGAAAAGGTGTTGAGTAAAGTGGTGTAATATTAATTGAGATTATAGTAAAGGGGTGTTTGATTTAATAAAACTTGAGATAAGAGTAAAACGAGTGTTATTGTGAAATTTACCCTGTTGTTGGTGTCGACTTCTGATTTTTCTGCGTTGCCGAGGCCGGCAACACGTGGTGCTAATTTTCAGCGGAAAGCCGTTGGTAAGTGGAAATTTATCAATTTCGTGTCTCAATCGATTTCAACACTAAATCGTGGATTTGAAGGATCTCCCCTTTTGGTTCAGCGTTGGATTTTGTATTCTTGTTCCGGGGTGAAAGGTCAAATGGAGAAATAAGTGTTTCGAGTCTAGTGTAAGTTTTTAAATAAATGAGACTCGTTACAAGCGCGTATAAAAAATGTAAGTTACAAAGTAGGAGATATTGTTTTTATGAAAAGTTTACCGATTTCCACAGGCGATTCAACAAAATTACAATCGCGTTTCAAGGGACCCCTTGTAATTACTGCTGTTTTACCTTCAGATACTTATAGAGATCAAGGGTTAGGAAAAGAATCTGCGAAACTGTCTACAACGGCTCATTTAAGCCAACTTAAAATTTGGCGAGGAGTCAACGACGAAGATACTGAATCTGATAGCGATACTGACGATCCAGAAACCTCTGTACCTGAGGAGACTGAAAATGTAAGGAAATCGTTAGCAAAATCTAATGTAATTGACACTGTAACAAAAATAAATAATATTGATTCTTTGCGAAGGAGTAAGCAAAATCAAAAGAAGCAGTAAAAAAAGCGATAAGTATTGTAAAAGAGAGATTAATCTTTGTATATGTGTTTTCTTCGTTTGTATTTTTGTTTAAATTATAGTTTATAAAAAAGACCAACAAACAAGTTTAGATGCGTTTAAATTGTTTTAGAATTGCTAGTGCTCTTTTGAGTTGTCACAATTTTAACGTGGCTTGGAGGGCCAAGCCAAGGTAGGATGGCCGATTGTTAGAAATTACGGAATAATGTTGTATTAACTTTAAATATCGCGCGTCTAGGGAAAAAGTGGGGAGAGATTTGGTTCTTGAGCATGCATCAACGCTGGGACGCGAGTCACTTGTTGCTTGGCCGTCGATTCGGAAGCATATTTTGTTTGTCAAAATCGAACTTCAAATGTGCTTGGAAAAGTACTTCTAAAACGTGTAAAGAGTGACCGTTGGGGCGTTAATAGTATATCACTTCGTTTTTTTGTTTTAAATAAACTTATTATTTCTTAATTCTTAAAAAAAACTCATTGAAAACTTTCTCTTTTGGTTTTTCCTGCCCTCGCATGGATAGTTGTTTATAATACAGGGATTTTGAAAATATCCAATCAAATTTTTTTGACCACCTTTTTTCATCGAAAAAATTGTTTTTTGATAAAATTTTTTTCCATGTTAAAAATACAACTTAGGCAATACAAAAAATCATATCTCTCATCTCAAAACGAATCGATTGATCTATATAACTTTGATATTTTATCAAAAATTCGTAAAATAATTCATGTTTTTTCATTTTTTTGCATTTAAAATTCTTTTTTTTTTTTAATAATAATTTCTCAAATTAACTTTTATACTATTAATTTATTGCTTCCTCTATGAGGAAGAAAATTATGTTGCTTACTTGGGAGCGAAATGTTCATGAAATGGACATAATTTTCACCTAGTTTTCTTAATTTTTGCCCCTAAGGGGAACCTTTTTTTAATTTAATATTTAAGTGCACCCTGGATATGAAGTGATTTAGATAGTTCAGGATATTGGAAGGACAAATTCCTAAATTTTTCAAATTTTACTTGCATAATTCTGAAAGAATGAAACAAAAAATTAAGACAAATAGCTTAATTTCTTTATCTTATATTTTCAGAAACTATTTTCTCGTCAAACTAGCACTTTTATCAGAATTGTAGTTACCCAATTACACTACCATCCATAATTAAAGGAATACCTGTTTTAAGTATTTCAAAATAATTAATTTGTTGTCTTTAATTTTAAACTAAAATCCCGAGAAAAAGAGTTTAGATATAATCAGATATATTTCAGATATCATCAGATATATTGTAGATATAATCAGATATATTTCAGATCTAATGATATATGATTTGATCTATTCAGATATAATCAGATATAATCAGATCTAACTAGATATATTTAGATATAATCAGATCTGATATTATATGTGTTTATATCTAGATAGATATCGCCTGATGTGAGGTCATATCTAACTAGATATATTTTAACATAGTCAAATCTGATATTATACCTTTCTATATCTAATTAGATATTGTCAGATATGAAGTCAGATATAATCATTTTGTTAACAGATTTAATCATACATAATATCAGATCAAACTATATCTAATAAAAAAATAATTTATTTATAATATGTGTCGATTCAGGGTGAAAGGGACCTTAGCTGCAGAACTGAGTTTTACGCGTACTCCCTATGTTGCTGTTAGGTTTTCCCAAGGTTTACCTCTAATAACACAAAAACTAATAGACATAAACAAGTTTTGATTTATGTATGTTAAAAAGCAACTCAAATTCTATCGATTCATAATAACAATTAAAAATCAAATGTTTTAATTTCACAGGACGGGAGTTTGAACTTGTGCCTGCCTATGTTATTGTTAGGTTATGTCTATGTTTCGTCGCGAATAACAGAAAAACTAATAAACATAAACAAGTTTTGATTACTGTATGTGAAAGAGCAACTCAAATTCTATCGATTCATAATAAAAATTAGAAATCGAATGTTTTGCAGCTAAGGTCCCTTTCACCCTGAATCGACACATATATATAAATAATATAGTTTGGACTTTTTCAAATTTGCATTAAATTGACATTGCCGCTTACATAATTTCAGTTTATAAATAAATTATCAAATTAATTTATAATTTAAAATTGAACAATAATATACCTAAAATATACATATAGATATATATAAGATGTGTATATAAAGTAAAATATTTGTTGAAATCTAATAATTTTAAAGCACAGAAGAAAGTTTAGATATGATTAGATGTAGTTTTATTTATATTTAATCTCGCTCATACTGTTTCATATACATTCTAACAAGAAATATTTCTAAGTACCATGTGTGGAGCAGTGGTTAGAGCTCTTGACTAGAAGTCGTGGGAGTGCGGGATCGAGTCTCGGGTCAGTCGATTTTTTTTTTATTATTATTATTTATTACAAATGTTTATTAATTATATCACCCAACTTCATATTTTTTAATAATATTTGTAATTTTCAATAAATTTATTTATTTATTTAAAATTTTTTAATTTGGTTAGATCTAATTATATCTGGTCAGATAGAGACAAAATCGAGATATGATTATATATAATCAATTATATCTGATTATATCTAAACCTTTTTTCCCGGGATCTTTTCGCTGTAAGTGCTTTGAATCTGCAGTAATACGCAAATATATCGGATCTAAAGAGACCGGGAAAAATATCCTATGAAAGCAAGAATCCGATATATCTGGGAAAACGTTAAAACCAAGAATTGTTTATTAAAAGTATTTCCTTTTATAAAATTACTACTTAAAGACATTAAAAGTTAATATTATCATATGTGTATATTTAATATTTTAATAAAAGTTTTTATTTTTTGTTAATTCTATTATTAGCACTAACATAATTCGGATATTGTCCTTTTGTTGAATGATATCAGATATCACTATTAACCAGTGATTGTTGTGCCCTGACCTGAGGGTAAAAATATTCTATATTTATTTTGACATTAGTTCTTAGAATCTGAGAGTTTAAAAGTTTTATTTTTGAATTAATTTGAACTTCAATGTCAGTAATTGGATTCTTTGTTTGTCGACTCTATGAAGATGGGTAGAAACAGGAATAAATAGAGAAACAAAAAAATAGAAAAAAAAAGAAAATACTCATACTTATAACCTTATTAGTAATAAATTTCTACAAACTGTATTATAAATTTTAATTCAAATTTCTACCGAAATTTTAAAATCCGATATATATGGGAATAATTTTGCTGAAGTGTCTTTAAAATTTATCCGACATAAGCGAGTGATTTGATTTGATTAGTTTGATTCAATAATGTAAATTAAGTAATTAAGAATTATAAAAAGATATTTCTAAAAGATTTGCAATAATTTATTTAATGTATTTTATAAAAATATTTTTCTCAGTATCTATGATATTTGGATTTTTTGCTTTTCTTCAAATCAAGTTTAACTTCTTTCTTAATGTAAAAAAAAAATTGTGCAACAATACCAATGAATTTTTATTTATTTATTTATTTATTCAATACACGGGCTTACAAAATTTACGCCCTTTATAATTGTAAAAAACTAAAACTACCTAAAAACAAAATAAATGCGTAGTGTGATACAGCGTTACTCTCTTACATGAGCTGACAAACCCTGCATAAATTTAGGTTTGTCTCCAAAAAAATCGATATTAATCGCATGATTTGCCTCGCGACAAAGGCGTGTAAGAGGTGAATTCACCTAAATTGGTTCGGTGAAGAGGCACCCTGCATGTTGAACTTGTTCTCAGTGAGATGTATGGGGACGATAATATCACTCCAGATCGTAATGCCGGACAGTCAATAATTCCGTTCAATACGTTGTAAAAGAACTACAAGTCAAGTTTTAAAAAACGATTCTGAACTGAGGGTACTTTCATAATGGACCTCAGCTCAGAGTAGTCATGACTAAAATAGTTATATGGAATTGAAAGTTGCCTAGCAGCAAATCTCAAGAACCTATTCTGGACCCTCTCTAGTTTCAATATCTGGTATTCATATTGTGGAAAATAAATATTCGAAAGGAAGTCAAGATGAGGTCTGACAAGAGTAAAGTATAATACCTTAAGAACACGAAGATTGAAAAAATTTGAACATGACCTCACAATTTGACCAAGTACCTTTAAGGATTTATTTATTGCTTGTGTGATATGATCGCTATAAGTAAGTGCAGGGTCCAGTATAAGTCCCAGATCCCGCTGACGACTAACCTTTATAAGTGGTATCCCACAGATATTATAGCAGAAGTTGATTATTTTAGATTTATGACGGAATAACATGGCCGTACATTTAGAAATATTTAAAGGCAAAGAATTCTTTGTGGACCACAGGTAAACTCTATCTAGGTCCTCCTGTAAATCAAGGGCACAAAATTTAGTTTTAATGATTTTGAAAAATTTGAGGTCATCCGCAAAAGAAAGAAACTTCGTATTTAAAAAACAGCTTTTAATGTCATTAATGTAAATCAAAAAAAGTAAAGGACCCAGATGAGATCCCTGCGGCACACCTGAGGTAGAAAATTGTTTAGATTTTATGGAAAATTATCTATTAAATGGGACCAAGTACATAAAAAGATATTTATATAACACCTTGCGTCAAGAACGCAACTAAAAACTTTACGTTTAGAGTTATAGAGCTTAAAAGAAGAAGAATTTTACTTTTAATCACAGATTACCTCACCACTAATACTATACAAGCACGCTTACCAACTCAAACATCAGCTGTCGCGTCACATATTTGAATGGAAAGCATGATTGAATAGCATTGGTGGGGAGATTTAACTGTGATAAAAAATGGATTTCTCTTTTTTCTTATCTCCAGAACTCTAAAATTAGTGTTTTCAGTAGAGTACCTGACTCAAGATATATAAAATTATGCGTGGAACAAGGGCGCATCTAGGAGAATCTCAAAGAGTGATTTCACACCCCTATAAATTCCCCCTTGTTATTACATAAATAACTACAGTAAAACTCGGTTAATACGATTCTGTAGGGACCGGGTCGAAAATGCGTCTTATGCGGGAAAACGTATTAGACGGGTAAGCAAAATAAATAAATAAATTATACATATACATTTATTATACATACATACGTAGTTATTTAGTTAAGAAAATTTACATCTTCGTAAGTTACAATATAATTAGGTACAAAATATTAAGAAATTATTTAAAATTATCATTTTTTTTCTGTCAACGACTTTGATGAATAAGAAATAATAATATTTTTAATATGATTTAATTTTTAAATATCTTTTGCACTGTCACTTAAGGGGTTAAACCACTGTGAACTTTCCAGAAAATCGAAACAAAATTTTAGTACAATTTTTAATCGATTAACTTAAAAATTGGTATATAGCTACATGATAACATTTTTCATAGAAGTACGTAGGGATTTTTCTCTGGTAAAAAAGGAAAAAAAATTATTTACAATTTTCTATCTATTTTTTACCGAAAAACTTAAAATTTTTATTCAAATGTGTGTCATTTTCACAAAAACCGTTTTTTTTAAAATTCCCTACGTACTTCTCTAGCTTTTGAGTTGCAAATTCATAAAAATGTTGGGTTTCGGTTCTAGATAAAAAAATTGAAAAAGGTTTTCTACCGGCCGTAGACCTGCGATGGCGTAATATGCGGGAAAACAAATCGTACTAAACGTGATAAAATGTAGGGGAGTGGGCCCCAAGATGGACAGGGTCCCAAGATGGACATTTCGAATAAAATTTTTGTTTAAGGTGGCAGCGCCTTATGCTTTTTGTCATTTTTGTTATTTGTCTAGACGAAGATTTTGATGCACATTTGAAGAAAAATAACCAGTTGGTTTTTCTTCCACACATGCCACGTAATTTTGGGTCTAAAAAAGTTTTGTAACAGTTTTTTCTCAAGTTGGTAAAGTTACTTAAATTTATGATTTAGAATGAGTACTTAACGTTAAAATATTCTTTATTTATCGTATAATAATATCCTAAAATGATTTTACTAATTCAGTGTTCGTATATATATTTTTACTGGGGATTAAAAAATGGTATCATGTACCCTAAGATGGACATGCCTTAAATCTCAATGTATTTATTTGCATATTTCGGATTTTACACTTTTTTAAATAATTTTTTGAGTTAATTAATTAAAATTTTTTATTTTCCACCATAAAATGTGATGTTATCGTTAGAGAATTTGATATATCGATATTTTTCGATATTTTATTACTTTTTACTGTTAAGCTATTAGATTGAAGTTTTAAGAAATGTTATTTCCTGATAAATTCCGTAAAATGATTAAAATTATTTTAAGAATTGTTACACGATGTTAATTTTTTATTTACTACAATTTTCAGAGACTTTTAAGAAGGTGTCCATCTTGGGGCCACTTTTTTTTAGACCGAAAATTTTAACTATTAGAAAAAACGCATTAAAAAATGTTTATGTTCAAAATAAAATTTTATCTTTGTGGCCATAAGTTACCTTATAAATTGTACTTTCATACGGTATAAAACATTTTAATATATTTTATTTGATTTGGATTCTACAGCAATAAGACCACCATATATGAGAGTCTTAAGCGGAAAAACGTATTAAACAAAATCGTATTAAGCGGTATTAAGTAGACACCAGTTTTAAGTACAGTATAATATACTGTACTTAAAACTGGTGTTATGGCCAGTAATTATGGCCGTTAGTGTAGATTTGGATTATATGCAGATGTTATTATGGTAGATCTTGAGACTATTTGTATTAATAAATTATTTTTTTAACCACGTTAGGGGCCGTTAAAAAAATACGTAACGCTTTTTTGGATCTATTTTGACTCCCTCCCTCCCCCTGTAAGTGATACGTATTTTTTGAACGGCCCCTTATTACTTTATAAGTATTTTGATGATATAATCACATGCATACCAAAACCAAAATTCAAGAAATCTGGGACACCTTCAACATTTATAACGAAAGATTACAAAATTTACACATGAAATTGAAATTAATTGTACGACTACCCGTGTGGAAAAGCCAAGTGGGCCCTAACTAGCGCCCACTTGGTCCACCTGGCCCAGGTGGGCTCTAACTGGCGCCCATTTACAAACTGGGAAATACTGGGAACTTTTCCACACGGGTAGTCTTTTAGATGTTTTTTTATCATAAATCCTTTACTATATTAAAATGTTACCAGTTTTTCGTTCATTTTTTAGTTAGTTTGTCCTTTTTATTAAGTAAACCTACTTTTCCCTATTGGTATATTAAAAAATAGTTAGTTCTTGATGTACTGAAGCATTTTTAAATGCAGTTGCATATGCAAAACAGTGCATTAATACATAAAAACGATGTATAGTTTTGAAAAATAGAAAAATTTTTCGTTCGTTCGTTTGTTTGTTCGTTTATCACTTCAATTAAGTCGATTTGCTTTGAAAAAATGCATATTGTATGCATTGTGTCTGAAATTGCTGTTTACATGTTTTTTGAGCTTTACATGCATGAAAATATTTCTTAACAAACTTCTTTTGTAAATTTTTATTACTGCGCATATTTAACTATACGAGGATCCTTCTGCGCATGAGTTTTGATTTTAACTTTTAAATGTTGTTAGTGATTTTGGTTTCCAAATGTTTCGTATGGTTTGAGAAACTTTGCTAATAAATTTTAGTTACACCAAATGCATTATATTGATTTATTTGCTTTATATAATTTTTTTATAAGTAAATTTTTTTATGAAACATAGTTTTTTTAATATTTTTATATAGCAAGAAAAAGTTGTATATAATCTTTATATTTTATCTTTATTTATTTAAATTATTTTAAGAAACAACACTAACTTTTAAAAATTATTATTGAAATTAATCATTTGTATATAATTTTAACCCTTCAATGTTAGCCGTTATTGTTCATTGTACAATAAATTTTATCTATTTGACAACGTTGCCCGACTACCACGACGTGGACGTCTTGGATGTGTTTATGGTTTTAAAAAAAACCTTAGGGAGTCTTATAATTAGCGCAGCCTCTACTATTCTTATTATTAAATGACTATTTTTTTTATATTTAAAACATAATATAATAAATTAAAATATGTATATGAAAAATGAATATTATAATAAATATATGTACGCATATAATAAATTAACATTTTCAAATTAATAAGTCTCTACCTTTTGATGGATACAGCTAAGGTTTTTGGAGGGGTAATACATGATAAAGAAAGAAATGTTATTAAGAAACGTTAGTTATTAGCATATATTAAATTCAAAATAGATTGAAAAGAATTACCATGTCGTTCATAATCACTAACTTTTTAAAATTTTTATATTGATAAAATATGACAATATAAATTATTAAAATATAAAAACTTGGTAAGAAAATATTACAAGTTCAATGAAAAATAAGTTCACTAACATTTTATAATATGTTCACATTAATAAACAATTAAAAAATAATAATCATAACTTACTTAATAGATCAATAAACCTCTTACATGATAAATTCCCTTCTAAAAACATTCGTAATGTCAAAAAAATTCTTTTATGAAATATTTATCTAATTAATTTTATTGAACATTACACAAAAAAGTATATGTTTTATAAAATGAAAGTCTAAAAAAAATACAAATTGATTTTTATATAAAAGATTACAAACAGTTTTTATACCGTATCTACAAAATCTATATGAGAGAACTTCCTTAACGCATTAAAAATATAATATTTTGACTGTTCTTACTAATAATCATGTATTAAATCATAATTTAATTAGAAAAGGTATAGACAAAAATAAAAAATTAGAAACTGTCAATGTCGTCTACAGTATAAACTGTAAAAATTTCCCTCCATCATATGTTAGTAAAACGAAGAGAAATGCGGGGGTACGTCTTGGTGAGGATAAAAGTTTAAACGTAAATGTTACTGCTATTCATAAAATATGGCTAAAATATGATTTTGATTGGGATAATTTTTCCATTTTTGACAAGGAATAAAAAATGATTAATATTAATTTGCAAAAATATTAAATTCACTAAAAATTGACCCAAGTAGCACGTAATATTAAGTAAATATCACAGTGATATCATATTGTAATATTAGTAGCATTAGGGGGTATTATCACAGTAATATTAACGTGATATTGAAATATTCGCCTCAAGGTGATATCAAGGTAATAATACAGTGAAATTGATGTAATATTACATTGATTTTGAGGTAATATTATAAAATTATTTTACATTAAATATAATATTTAAAAAAATTTAGGCTCACATGGGGTTCGAACTTATGTGAGCCAATTTTTTTTTAAATATTATATTTAATGTAAAATAATTTTGTAATATTATTTCAATATCATCATAATATTACCTGAATATCACTGTAATATTACATTAATATCACTGTAATATTACCTTGATATCAACTTGAGGCGGACTTTTCAATATAACGTCAATATCACTGTGATATATTACCCCGTAATATTACTAATACAGTATAACCCGCTGAATACGATCCCGTTTAATACGTTTTCCCTCTTAAGACGTTCATATATGGTGGTCCCTGCAATTATAGACATTTTTTCATACATTTTATCACGTTTAATACGATTTGTTTCCCCGCATATTACGTCATCGCAGGTCTACGGCCGGTAGAAAACCTTTTTCAATTTTTTATCTAGAACCGAAACCCAACATTTTTATGAATTTGCAACTCAAAAGCTAGAGAAGTAAGTAGGGAATTTAAAAAAAAACGGTTTTTGTGAAAATGACACACATTTGAATCAAAATTTTAAGTTTTTGGTAAAAAATCGATAGAAAATTGTAAATAATTTTTTTTCTTTTTTACCAGAGAAAAATCCCTACGTACTTCTATGAAAAATTTTATCATGTAGCTACATACCAATTTTTAAGTTAATCGATTAAAATTTGTACTAAATTTTTTTTTTCGATTTTCTGAAAGGTTCACAGTGGTCTAACCTCTGAAGTGACAGTGCAGATGGTATTTAAAAATTAAATCACATTGAAAATATTATTATTTCTAATTCATCAAAGTCGTTGACAGAAAACAAATGATAATTTTAAATAATTTCTTAATATTTTGTAATTATATTGTAACTTACAAAGATGTAAATATTCTTAACTAAATAACTACGTATGTTTGTATAATGTACATGTATAATTTATTTATTTAATTTGCTTTCCCGTCTAATACGTTTTCCCGCATAAGACGTATTTTTGACCCGGTCTCTACCGAATCGTATTAACCGAGTTTTACTGAATTACAATATGATATCACTGTAATATTCACATAATATTACCTGCTGCTTAGGGACACTTCTTATTTAAGCAATTATTATTTACATTCTCTAAATGATAGAAAATATTTATAGTTCTCATTATTGTTCAATTATACTTTGACAACTCTTTTTATTTAACTATTTAACTTATATTTCTTGAAAACGAATTAACCATTTTTGATGAAATAAATATTTGCTATTCAAGATTATGTATGTTAAAAATTCCTGTGTAAAAATTTAGATATTTATGAGCTTAATAAGCTATCCAAATTTTATTGAAATCTGTTAAAGTGTTCTCGACGTATCCTGGCGACAAAAAAAATTATATATATACACACATACATATATATATATACATATATATATATTATATAATATAATATATATGTACAATGTAGGTTTCGAGGACTTTTCTTTCATCCAAAGTATATTTCGGGGACATTTTGCTATTTTGAGGACGTCCTCAAAAGAGCAATTGTGTACAACGCATAGTTTGGGAACATTTTGCCGATTTTGAAGAAAAAAAGATGTTTTGAGGACCTCGAAGTTCTCCGGTAGATCAGAGATGGCGGGTCGATGTCAATTTCCGAGTTAATTTAGATTTTCATGGGAAGGCCTCAAAATATGCTGTACATAAAATATAATTATATAAAACGGATTATTACAAATAATTGAGTCTGACGATACCACAGGGCATTCCAGTACCCACAATTAGAACTTGCGCAGTAGAACTGTGTTTAACGAAAACATGCGCACTAGGGTTATAGCGGACAAATACATGCGCAGTAGTGACCTAATGATCAAACACATGCGCACTTGTGTTCTGGTGCACAAATACATGCGCAGTAGTAACCTAATAATCAAAAACATGCGCACTAGTGTTCTGGTGCACAAATACATGCGCACTAATGACCTAATAATCGAAAACATGCGCATTAATGTTCTAGTGAACAAACATATGCGCAGTCGTGACCCAATTATCAAAAACATGCGCACTAGTGTTCCAGTACACAAATACATGCGCAGTAGTAACCTAATAATTAAAAACATGCGCACTAGTGTTCTGGTGCACAAATACATGCGCACTAATGACCTAATAATCGAAAACATGCGCATTAATGTTCTAGTGAACAAACATATGCGCAGTCGTGACCCAATTATCAAAAACATGCGCACTAGTGTTCCAGTACACAAATACATGCGCAGTAGTAACCTAATAATTAAAAGCATGCGCACTAATGTTCTAGTGCACAAATACATGCGCAGTCGTGACCCAATTATCAAAAACATGCGCACTTGTGTTCTAGTGCACAAATATATGCGCAGTAGTGTCGTAATGATCAAATACATGAAAACTAGTGTTCCAGAGCACAAACACATGCGCATTAGTGTTCTAATGCTCAAATACGTGCGCACTAGTGTTCTAATGCTCGAATATATGCTCACTCGTGTTTTAACGCAAATGTACATGCGCAGTAGTTACATACGTGCAAGAACAAATACAAATGCACTAATGTCGAGGCACACAACTGTACTCCTAACAAATTTGAAAGCAAGCGGCCGTTGGATGTTTGATTCTATGCCTTAAGAATGAAATTCGATGTGAGCAGAAAGCGTAAATGGTGAAGTCCCATGATTGATCTTTAATCACGTTTGTAACTAAACCATGAAAGCAAGGACTGTACACATACATGTGTGTCAACAACCCTCAAAAACGTAATCTTTAGAAATTATGTACAAAAATAAAAAAATCAGACCAAATGCATAGTCCAAGCACATAGTCCCAGTTATTTCTTACAACGAGTAAACAAAATAAGTATAGCTTCATTAAAATACTTGACATTTATTAAACCCAATTTCAAACAAAATTCCAAAATATAAGGCTTGTTCACAAAAAACTAAGTCAACTTTCCTCGAAAACGTTACCTGAAAATTAATGAATTTGAACGATTTTGATCATACCAATGCTGCCTAACAGCAATTACAAGAAGTTGTTTCTCTTACATTAAGTTCATTGCCATGTACTGGACCCAAATTTAAAGTAATTTGCTGGCTAGTAAGCATGTACACAAAAAACTAAGACTCCTGTCCTTGAAAACATTTAGTAACAAACGAAGAACTTAATCGATTCTCATCATCACATTCATGTCTAAAATTAAATAGAAAAAAATAACTCTTGCAACATTAAGTGCATTGCCATGTTCTAGACCAACATTCAAAGTAACTTGTACAACATGTCATAAAACCTTAGGTAATAAAAGCAATATTTTACTTTTCCCTTTTTAGGCATCACTGGGATGATCAGCATCGTCTAAATTCACGATTTATCAGGACACGTTTTCGAGGTCAGGGGCGTAGATTTTTTTGTACAAGTCTAATAATTTTAAATTGGTTTAAAATGGGGTCTAATAGCTATCGAAGATGTTAATGTAGGTAGAGAAATTCTTTTACTACATATTGTTAGAGGTATCTGGGATGATGTTTCCGAAATATACATTGATTCTTTAATTTTAATATTTATAAAGAATTTCTAAAATCAACATTTTCAAAGGTTGTTGACTCACATGTTTGTGTATGGGGCTACAAATCCGAGAATTAGTCTTTATTTGGATGTAGAACATGGCAAAGAACCTTACGTAGTAAAAGTAATTTTTTTCTTTTTCCTGCTAGGCATCAATGGGATAAACAGCATCGCCTAAATTCATTATTTCGCAAGAAACGTTTTCGAGGCCAGGTGGCGTAGATTTTTGTGTACAAGTCTAATAATTTGTAAATTGGTTAAAAATGGGGTCTTATAGCTAGCGAAGATGTTAATGTAGCTAGAGAAATTCTTTTACTACTTGTTGTTAGAGGTATCTTAGGTGATGTCGCCGAAATGTACATTTAGTCTCTAATTTTAATATTTATAGAGAATTTCTAAAATAGACATTTTCGAGGGTTGTTGACACACTTGGTTGTGTATAGGGCTACAATTCTTAAAATAATTCTAAATTTGGAGCCAGAACATGGCAACGAAACTTAGGTAGCAAGACTATATTCTTTTTTTTTCCTGTTAGGCATCACTAGAATGATTGGAAACGCCTAAACACACTATTTGTCAGAAAACAATTTCGAGGCCAGGCGGCGTAGATGTTTGGGTACAATTTTAATAATTTGTAAATTGGTTTAAAATGGGTTCTAATAGCTAGCGAAGATGTTAATGTAGCTAAGGAAATTCTTTTACTACTTGTTGCTAGAGATATCTGGGATAATGTCCCCGAAATATACATTGAGTCTTTAAATTAAATATTTATAAAGGATTTCTAAAATCGACATTTTCTAGGGTATTTGACTCACATGTTTGTGTATCGGGCTACAAATCCGAAACTAAGTCCAACTTTGGAGCCTGAACATGGCAATGAAACTTGGGTAGCAGGATTATATTATATCTTTTTCCTGTTAGGCATCACTAGAATGATCAGAATCGCCTAATCACTCTATTCGTCAAGAAACAATTTCGAGAACAGGTGGCGTAGGTTTTTGTGTAAAAGTCTAATAAATTGTAAATTGGTTTAAAATGAGGTCTAATAGCCAGCCAAGATGTTAATGTAGCTAGAGAAATTCTTTTACTACTTGTTGTCAGATGTATCTGGGATGATGTCCTCGAAATATGCCTTGATACTTTAATTTTAATATTAATAAAGAATTTCTAAAATCGACATTTTCAAGGGTTGTTGACTCACATGTTTGTGTATGGGGCTACAAATCCGAAAATTAGTCTTTAGTTGGATACAGAACAGGACAAAGAACCTTAGGTAGTAAAAGCAATTTTGTTCTTTTTCCTGTTAGGCATCACTGGAATGATCAGAAACGCCTAAACACTCTATTTGTCAAGAAACGTTTTCGAGTCCAAGGGGCGTAGACTTTTGTGTATAAGTCTAATAATTTGTAAATTTGTTTAAAATGGGGTCTAATAGCTAGAGAAGATGTTAATTTGGCTAGAGAAATTCTTTTACTACTTGTTGTTAGAGTTATTTGGGATGATGTCTTCGAAAAATACATTTAGTCTCTAATTTCAATATTTATAAAGAATTTTTAAAATCGACATTTTCGAGGGTTGTTGACACACTTGCTTGTGTATAGGGCTACAATTCCAAAAATAAGTCTAAATTTGGAGCCAGAACATGGCAGAGAAACTTAAGTAACAAGACTATATTCTTTCTTTTTGCTGTTAGGCATCACTAGAATGATCAGAAACGCCTAAACACTCTATTTGTCAAGAATCGTTTTCGAGGCCAGGTGGCGTAAACTTTTGTGTGCAAGTCTAATAATTTGTAAATTGGTTTAAAATGGGGTCTAATATATAGCCAAGATGTTAATGTAGCTAGAGAAATTCTTTTACTACTTTTTGTTAGATGTATCTGGGATGATGTCCTCGAAATATGCCTTGATACTTTAATTTTAATATTAATAAAGAATTTCCTAAATCGACATTTTCGAGGGTTGTTGACACACTTGCTTGTGTATAGGGCTACAATTCCAAAAATAAGTCTAAATTTGGAGCCAGAACATGGCAGAGAAACTTAGGTAACAAGACTATATTCTTTCTTTTTGCTGTTAGGCATCACTAGAATGATCAGAAACGCCTAAACACTCTATTTGTCAAGAATCGTTTTCGAGGCCAGGTGGCGTAAACTTTTGTGTGCAAGTCTAATAATTTGTAAATTGGTTTAAAATGGGGTCTAATATCTAGCCAAGATGTTAATGTAGCTAGAGAAATTCTTTTACTACTTTTTGTTAGATGTATCTGGGATGATGTCCTCGAAATATGCCTTGATACTTTAATTTTAATATTAATAAAGAATTTCCTAAATCGACATTTTCGAGGGTTGTTGACACACTTGCTTGTGTATAGGGCTACAATTCCAAAAATAAGTCTAAATTTGGAGCCAGAACATGGCAGAGAAACTTAGGTAACAAGACTATATTCTTTCTTTTTCCTGTTAGGCATCACTGGAATGATCAGAAACGCCTAAACACTCTATTTGTCAAGAAACGTTTTCGAGTCCTGGGGGCGTAGACTTTTGTGTATAAGTCTAATAATTTGTAAATTTGTTTAAAATGGGGTCTAATAGCTAGAGAAGATGTTAATTTGGCTAGAGAAATTCTTTTACTACTTGTTGTTAGAGTAATCTGGGATGATGTCTTCGAAAACTACATTTAGTCTCTAATTTCAATATTTATAAAGAATTTCTAAAATCGACATTTTCGAGGGTTGTTGACACACTTGTTTGTGTATTGGGCTACAATTCCGAAAATTAGTCTTTATTTGCATCCAGAACAACGAACCTTAGGCAGTAAAAGTAATTTTGTTCTTTTTCCTGTTAGGCATCAATAGAATGATCAGAAACGCCTAAACACTTTATTTGTCAAGAAACTTTTTCGAGGCCAGGGGGCGTAGACTTTTGTGTATAAGTCTAATAATTTGTAAATTTGTTTAAAATGGGGTCTAATAGCTAGAGAAGATGTTAATTTGGCTAGAGAAATTCTTTTACTACTTGTTGTTAGAGTAATCTGGGATGATGTCTTCGAAAAATACATTTAGTCTCTAATTTCAATATTTATTAAGAATTTCTAAAATCGACATTTTCGAGGGTTGTTGACACACTTGCTTGTGTATAGGACTACAATTCCGAAAATTAGTCTTTATTTGGATCCAGAACAAAGAACCTTAGGCAGTAAAAGTAATTTTGTTCTTTTTCCTGTTAGGCATCACTAGAATGATCAGAAACGCCTATACACTCTATTTGTCAAGAAACTTTTTCGAGGCCAGGGGGCGTAGACTTTTGTGTATAAGTCTAATAATTTGTAAATTTGTTTAAAATGGGGTCTAATAGCTAGAGAAGATGTTAATTTGGCTAGAGAAATTCTTTTACTACTTGTTGTTAGAGTAATCTGGGATGATGTCTTCGAAAAATACATTTAGTCTCTAATTTCAATATTTATAAAGAATTTCTAAAATCGACATTTTCGAGGGTTGTTGACACACTTGCTTGTGTATAGGGCTACAATTCCAAAAATAAGTCTAAATTTGGAGCCAGAACATGGCAGAGAAACTTAGGTAACAAGACTATATTCTTTCTTTTTGCTGTTAGGCATCACTAAAATGATCAGAAACGCCTAAACACTCTATTTGTCAAGAATCGTTTTCGAGGCCAGGTGGCGTAAACTTTTGTGTGCAAGTCTAATAATTTGTAAATTGGTTTAAAATGGGGTCTAATATCTAGCCAAGATGTTAATGTAGCTAGAGAAATTCTTTTACTACTTTTTGTTAGATGTATCTGGGATGATGTCCTCGAAATATGCCTTGATACTTTAATTTTAATATTAATAAAGAATTTCCTAAATCGACATTTTCAAGGGTTGTTGACTCACATGTTTGTGTATAGGGCTACAAATCCGAAAATTATTCTTTATTTGGATACAGAACAGGACAAAGAACTTTAGGTAGTAAAAGCAATTTTGTTCTTTTTCCTGTTAGGCATCACTGGAATGATCGGAAACGCCTAAACACTCTATTTGTCAAGAAACGTTTTCGAGTCCAGGGGGCGTAGACTTTTGTGTATAAATCTAATAATTAGTAAATTTGTTTAAAATGGGGTCTAATAGCTAGAGAAGATGTTAATGTAGCTAGAGAAATTCTTTTACTACTTGTTGTCAGATGTATCTGGGATGATGTCCTCGAAATATGCCTTGATACTTTAATTTTAATATTAATAAAGAATTTCTAAAATCGACATTTTCAAGGGTTGTTGACTCACATGTTTGTGTATCGGGCTACAAATCCGAAACTAAGTCCAACTTTGGAGCCTGAACATGGCAATGAAACTTGGGTAGCAGGATTATATTATATCTTTTTCCTGTTAGGCATCACTAGAATGATCAGAATCGCCTAATCACTCTATTCGTCAAGAAACAATTTCGAGAACAGGTGGCGTAGGTTTTTGTGTAAAAGTCTAATAAATTGTAAATTGGTTTAAAATGAGGTCTAATAGCCAGCCAAGATGTTAATGTAGCTAGAGAAATTCTTTTACTACTTGTTGTCAGATGTATCTGGGATGATGTCCTCGAAATATGCCTTGATACTTTAATTTTAATATTAATAAAGAATTTCTAAAATCGACATTTTCAAGGGTTGTTGACTCACATGTTTGTGTATGGGGCTACAAATCCGAAAATTAGTCTTTAGTTGGATACAGAACAGGACAAAGAACCTTAGGTAGTAAAAGCAATTTTGTTCTTTTTCCTGTTAGGCATCACTGGAATGATCAGAAACGCCTAAACACTCTATTTGTCAAGAAACGTTTTCGAGTCCAAGGGGCGTAGACTTTTGTGTATAAGTCTAATAATTTGTAAATTTGTTTAAAATGGGGTCTAATAGCTAGAGAAGATGTTAATTTGGCTAGAGAAATTCTTTTACTACTTGTTGTTAGAGTTATTTGGGATGATGTCTTCGAAAAATACATTTAGTCTCTAATTTCAATATTTATAAAGAATTTTTAAAATCGACATTTTCGAGGGTTGTTGACACACTTGCTTGTGTATAGGGCTACAATTCCAAAAATAAGTCTAAATTTGGAGCCAGAACATGGCAGAGAAACTTAAGTAACAAGACTATATTCTTTCTTTTTGCTGTTAGGCATCACTAGAATGATCAGAAACGCCTAAACACTCTATTTGTCAAGAATCGTTTTCGAGGCCAGGTGGCGTAAACTTTTGTGTGCAAGTCTAATAATTTGTAAATTGGTTTAAAATGGGGTCTAATATATAGCCAAGATGTTAATGTAGCTAGAGAAATTCTTTTACTACTTTTTGTTAGATGTATCTGGGATGATGTCCTCGAAATATGCCTTGATACTTTAATTTTAATATTAATAAAGAATTTCCTAAATCGACATTTTCGAGGGTTGTTGACACACTTGCTTGTGTATAGGGCTACAATTCCAAAAATAAGTCTAAATTTGGAGCCAGAACATGGCAGAGAAACTTAGGTAACAAGACTATATTCTTTCTTTTTGCTGTTAGGCATCACTAGAATGATCAGAAACGCCTAAACACTCTATTTGTCAAGAATCGTTTTCGAGGCCAGGTGGCGTAAACTTTTGTGTGCAAGTCTAATAATTTGTAAATTGGTTTAAAATGGGGTCTAATATCTAGCCAAGATGTTAATGTAGCTAGAGAAATTCTTTTACTACTTTTTGTTAGATGTATCTGGGATGATGTCCTCGAAATATGCCTTGATACTTTAATTTTAATATTAATAAAGAATTTCCTAAATCGACATTTTCGAGGGTTGTTGACACACTTGCTTGTGTATAGGGCTACAATTCCAAAAATAAGTCTAAATTTGGAGCCAGAACATGGCAGAGAAACTTAGGTAACAAGACTATATTCTTTCTTTTTCCTGTTAGGCATCACTGGAATGATCAGAAACGCCTAAACACTCTATTTGTCAAGAAACGTTTTCGAGTCCTGGGGGCGTAGACTTTTGTGTATAAGTCTAATAATTTGTAAATTTGTTTAAAATGGGGTCTAATAGCTAGAGAAGATGTTAATTTGGCTAGAGAAATTCTTTTACTACTTGTTGTTAGAGTAATCTGGGATGATGTCTTCGAAAACTACATTTAGTCTCTAATTTCAATATTTATAAAGAATTTCTAAAATCGACATTTTCGAGGGTTGTTGACACACTTGTTTGTGTATTGGGCTACAATTCCGAAAATTAGTCTTTATTTGCATCCAGAACAAAGAACCTTAGGCAGTAAAAGTAATTTTGTTCTTTTTCCTGTTAGGCATCAATAGAATGATCAGAAACGCCTAAACACTTTATTTGTCAAGAAACTTTTTCGAGGCCAGGGGGCGTAGACTTTTGTGTATAAGTCTAATAATTTGTAAATTTGTTTAAAATGGGGTCTAATAGCTAGAGAAGATGTTAATTTGGCTAGAGAAATTCTTTTACTACTTGTTGTTAGAGTAATCTGGGATGATGTCTTCGAAAAATACATTTAGTCTCTAATTTCAATATTTATTAAGAATTTCTAAAATCGACATTTTCGAGGGTTGTTGACACACTTGCTTGTGTATAGGGCTACAATTCCGAAAATTAGTCTTTATTTGGATCCAGAACAAAGAACCTTAGGCAGTAAAAGTAATTTTGTTCTTTTTCCTGTTAGGCATCACTAGAATGATCAGAAACGCCTATACACTCTATTTGTCAAGAAACTTTTTCGAGGCCAGGGGGCGTAGACTTTTGTGTATAAGTCTAATAATTTGTAAATTTGTTTAAAATGGGGTCTAATAGCTAGAGAAGATGTTAATTTGGCTAGAGAAATTCTTTTACTACTTGTTGTTAGAGTAATCTGGGATGATGTCTTCGAAAAATACATTTAGTCTCTAATTTCAATATTTATAAAGAATTTCTAAAATCGACATTTTCGAGGGTTGTTGACACACTTGCTTGTGTATAGGGCTACAATTCCAAAAATAAGTCTAAATTTGGAGCCAGAACATGGCAGAGAAACTTAGGTAACAAGACTATATTCTTACTTTTTGCTGTTAGGCATCACTAAAATGATCAGAAACGCCTAAACACTCTATTTGTCAAGAATCGTTTTCGAGGCCAGGTGGCGTAAACTTTTGTGTGCAAGTCTAATAATTTGTAAATTGGTTTAAAATGGGGTCTAATATCTAGCCAAGATGTTAATGTAGCTAGAGAAATTCTTTTACTACTTTTTGTTAGATGTATCTGGGATGATGTCCTCGAAATATGCCTTGATACTTTAATTTTAATATTAATAAAGAATTTCCTAAATCGACATTTTCAAGGGTTGTTGACTCACATGTTTGTGTATAGGGCTACAAATCCGAAAATTATTCTTTATTTGGATACAGAACAGGACAAAGAACTTTAGGTAGTAAAAGCAATTTTGTTCTTTTTCCTGTTAGGCATCACTGGAATGATCGGAAACGCCTAAACACTCTATTTGTCAAGAAACGTTTTCGAGTCCAGGGGGCGTAGACTTTTGTGTATAAATCTAATAATTAGTAAATTTGTTTAAAATGGGGTCTAATAGCTAGAGAAGATGTTAATGTAGCTAGAGAAATTCTTTTACTACTTGTTGTCAGATGTATCTGGGATGATGTCCTCGAAATATGCCTTGATACTTTAATTTTAATATTAATAAAGAATTTCTAAAATCGACATTTTCAAGGGTTGTTGACTCACATGTTTGTGTATGGGGCTACAAATCCGAAAATTAGTCTTTAGTTGGATACAGAACAGGACAAAGAACCTTAGGTAGTAAAAGCAATTTTGTTCTTTTTCCTGTTAGGCATCACTGGAATGATCAGAAACGCCTAAACACTCTATTTGTCAAGAAACGTTTTCGAGTCCAAGGGGCGTAGACTTTTGTGTATAAGTCTAATAATTTGTAAATTTGTTTAAAATGGGGTCTAATAGCTAGAGAAGATGTTAATTTGGCTAGAGAAATTCTTTTACTACTTGTTGTTAGAGTTATTTGGGATGATGTCTTCGAAAAATACATTTAGTCTCTAATTTCAATATTTATAAAGAATTTTTAAAATCGACATTTTCGAGGGTTGTTGACACACTTGTTTGTGTATAGGGCTACAATTCCAAAAATAAGTCTAAATTTGGAGCCAGAACATGGCAGAGAAACTTAAGTAACAAGACTATATTCTTTCTTTTTGCTGTTAGGCATCACTAGAATGATCAGAAACGCTTAAACACTCTATTTGTCAAGAATCGTTTTCGAGGCCAGGTGGCGTAAACTTTTGTGTGCAAGTCTAATAATTTGTAAATTGGTTTAAAATGGGGTCTAATATATAGCCAAGATGTTAATGTAGCTAGAGAAATTCTTTTACTACTTTTTGTTAGATGTATCTGGGATAATGTCCTCGAAATATGCCTTGATACTTTAATTTTAATATTAATAAAGAATTTCCTAAATCGACATTTTCGAGGGTTGTTGACACACTTGCTTGTGTATAGGGCTACAATTCCAAAAATAAGTCTAAATTTGGAGCCAGAACATGGCAGAGAAACTTAGGTAACAAGACTATATTCTTTCTTTTTGCTGTTAGGCATCACTAGAATAATCAGAAACGCCTAAACACTCTATTTGTCAAGAATCGTTTTCGAGGCCAGGTGGCGTAATCTTTTGTGTGCAAGTCTAATAATTTGTAAATTGGTTTAAAATGGGGTCTAATATCTAGCCAAGATGTAAATGTAGCTAGAGAAATTCTTTTACTACTTTTTGTTAGATGTATCTGGGATGATGTCCTCGAAATATGCCTTGATACTTTAATTTTAATATTAATAAAGAATTTCCTAAATCGACATTTTCGAGGGTTGTTGACACACTTGCTTGTGTATAGGGCTACAATTCCAAAAATAAGTCTAAATTTGGAGCCAGAACATGGCAGAGAAACTTAGGTAACAAGACTATATTCTTTCTTTTTCCTGTTAGGCATCACTGGAATGATCAGAAACGCCTAAACACTCTATTTGTCAAGAAACGTTTTCGAGTCCTGGGGGCGTAGTCTTTTGTGTATAAGTCTAATAATTTGTAAATTTGTTTAAAATGGGGTCTAATAGCTAGAGAAGATGTTAATTTGGCTAGAGAAATTCTTTTACTACTTGTTGTTAGAGTAATCTGGGATGATGTCTTCGAAAACTACATTTAGTCTCTAATTTCAATATTTATAAAGAATTTCTAAAATCGACATTTTCGAGGGTTGTTGACACACTTGCTTGTGTATAGGGCTACAATTCCAAAAATAAGTCTAAATTTGGAGCCAGAACATGGCAGAGAAACTTAGGTAACAAGACTATATTCTTTCTTTTTGCTGTTAGGCATCACTAGAATGATCAGAAACGCCTAAACACTCTATTTGTCAAGAATCGTTTTCGAGGCCAGGTGGCGTAAACTTTTGTGTGCAAGTCTAATAATTTGAAAATTGGTTTAAAATGGGGTCTAATATCTAGCCAAGATGTTAATGTAGCTAGAGAAATTCTTTTACTACTTTTTGTTAGATGTATCTGGGATGATGTCCTCGAAATATGCCTTGATACTTTAATTTTAATATTAATAAAGAATTTCCTAAATCGACATTTTCAAGGGTTGTTGACTCACATGTTTGTGTATAGGGCTACAAATCCGAAAATTATTCTTTATTTGGATACAGAACAGGACAAAGAACTTTAGGTAGTAAAAGCAATTTTGTTCTTTTTCCTGTTAGGCATCACTGGAATGATCGGAAACGCCTAAACACTCTATTTGTCAAGAAACGTTTTCGAGTCCAGGGGGCGTAGACTTTTGTGTATAAATCTAATAATTAGTAAATTTGTTTAAAATGGGGTCTAATAGCTAGAGAAGATGTTAATTTGGCTAGAGAAATTCTTTTACTACTTGTTGTTAGAGTAATCTGGGATAATGTCTTCGAAAAATACATTTAGTCTCTAATTTCAATATTTATAAAGAATTTCCTAAATCGACATTTTCGAGGGTTGTTGACACACTTGCTTGTGTATAGGGCTACAATTCCAAAAATAAGTCTAAATTTGGAGCCAGAACATGGCAGAGAAACTTAGGTAACAAGACTATATTCTTTCTTTTTGCTGTTAGGCATCACTAGAATGATCAGAAACGCCTAAACACTCTATTTGTCAAGAATCGTTTTCGAGGCCAGGTGGCGTAAATTTTTGTGTATAAGTCTAATAATTTGTAAATTTGTTTAAAATGGGGTCTAATAGCTAGAGAAGATGTTACTTTGGCTAGAGAAATTCTTTTACTACTTGTTGTTAGAGTTATCTGGGATGATGTATTCGAAAAATACATTTAGTCTCTAATTTCAATATTTATAAAGAATTTCTAAAATCGACATTTTCGAGGGTTGTTGACCCACTTGCTTGTGTATAGGGCTACAATTCCGAAAATAAGTCTAAATTTGAAGCCAGGACATAGCAGAGAAACTTATGTAACAAGACTATATTCTTTCTTTTTCCTGTTAGGCATCACTAGAATGATCAGAATCGCCTAATCACTCTATTCGTCAAGAAACGTTTTCGAGGCCAGGTGGCGTAAATTTTTGTGTACAAGTCTAATAATTTGTAAACTGGTTTCAAATGGGGTCTAACGGCTAGCGAAGATGTTAATATAGCTAGAGAAATTCTTTTACTACTTGTTGTCAGAGGTATCTAGGATGCTGTCCCCGAAATATACATTGAGTCTCGAATTTAAATATTTATAAAGAATTTCTAAAATCGACGTTTTCGAGGGTTGTTGACACACTTGTTTGTGTATACGACAACAATTCCGAAAATAAGTCTAAATTTGGAGCCAGAACATGGCACAGAAACTTAGGTAGCATGACTATATTCTTTCTTTTTCCTGTTAGGCATTACTGAAATGATCAGAAACGCCTAAACACACTATTTGACAAAAAACAATTACGAGGACAGGTGGCGTAGATTTTTGTGTAAAAGACTAATAAATTGTAAATTGGTTTAAAATGAGGTCTAATAGCCAGCCAAGATGTTAATGTAGCAAGAGAAATTCTTTTACTACTTGTTGTTAAAGTTATCTGGGATGATGTCTTCGAAAAATACATTTAGTCTCTAATTTCAATATTTATAAAGAATTTCTAAAATCGACATTTTCGAGGGTTGCTGACACACTTGTTTGTGTATAGGGCTACAATTCCAAAAAAAAGTCTTAATTTGGAGCCAGAACATGGCAGAGAAACTTAGGTAACAAGACTATATTCTTTCTTTTTGCTGTTAGGCATCACTGGAATGATCAGAAACGCCTAAACACTCTATTTGTCAAGAAACGTTTTCGAGTCCAGGGGGCGTAGACTTTTGTGTATAAGTCTAATAATTTGTAAATTTGTTTAAAATGGGGTCTAATAGCTAGAGAAGATGTTAATTTGGCTAGAGAAATTCTTTTACTACTTGTTGTTAGAGTTATCTGGGATGATGTCTTCGAAAAATACATTTAGTCTCTACTTTCAATATTTATAAAGATTTTCTAAAATCGACATTTTCGAGGGTTGTTGTCTTACATGTTTGTGTATGGGGCTACAAATCCGAAACTAAGTCCAACTTTGGAGCCTGAACATAGCAATGAAACTTAGGTGGCAGGATTATGTTATATCTTTTTCCTGTTAGGCATCACTAAAATGATCAGAAACGCCTATACACTCTATTTGTCAAGAAACGTTTTCGAGGCTAGGTGGCGTAAATTTCTGTGTACAAGTCTAATAAATTGTAAACTGATTCAAATGGAGTCTAATAGCTAGCGAAGATGTTAATGTAGCTAGAGAAATTTTTTTACTACTTGTTGTTAGAAGTATCTGGGATGATGTCTCCAAAATATACATTGAGTCTCGAATTTAAATATTTATAAATAATATCTAAAATCGACATTTTCGAGGGTTGTTGACATACTTGTTTGTGTATACGACAACAATTCCGAAAATAAGTCTAAATTTAGAGCCAGAACATGGCAAAGAAACTTAGGTAGCATGACTATATTCTTTCTTTTTCCTGTTAGGCATTACTGAAATGATCAGAAACGCCTAAACACTCTATTTGTCAAGAAACGTTTTCGAGGCTAGGTGGCGTAAATTTCTGTGTACAAGTCTAATAATTTGTAAACTGGTTTCAAATGGGGTCTAATAGCTATCGAAGATGTTAATGTAGCTAGAGAAATTTTTTTACTACTTGTTGTTAGAAGTATCTGGGATAATGTCTCTAAAATATACATTGAGTCTCTAATTTTAATATTTATAAAGAATTTCTAAAATCGACATTTTCGAGGGTTGTTGATATATTTGTTTGTGTATACGACAATAATTCCGAAAATAAGTCTTAATTTGGAGCCAGAACATGGCAATGAAACTTAGGTAGCATGACTATATTCTTTCTTTTTCCTGTTAGGCATCACTGGAATGATCAGAAACGCCTAAACACTCTATTTGTCAAGAAACGTTTTTGAGGCTAGGAGGCGTAGATTTTTGTGTACAAATCTAATAATTTGTAAATTGGTTTAAAATGAGTTGTAATAGCTAGCGAAGCTGTTTATGTAGCTAGAGAAATTCTTTTACTATGTAGAGGTAAACTGTGTTAGAGGTATCTGGGATAATGTCACCGAAATATGCATTGAGTCTTTAATTTTAATATTTATAAAGAATTTTAAAAATTGACATTTTCAAGGGTTGTTGACTCACATGTTTGTGTATGGGGCTACAAATCCGAAAATTATTCTTTATTTGGATCCAGAACATGACAAAGAACCTTAGGTAGTAAAAGTAATTTTGTTTTTATTCTTGTTAGACATCACTGGAATGATCAGAAACGCTTAAACACACTATTTGTCAGAAAACAATTTCGAGGCCAGTTGGCGCAGATTTTTGTGTACAAGTCTAATAATTTGTAAATTGGTTTAAAATGGGGTCAAGAAGCTAACAAATGACTATTATAGTATTGAAATGTGTTGATTTCTTCGAAAATGGTATCAATTTTAAATTTAAAGAAAAAAGTGAAATATTTATTTTTTTTATTTTAAGTAATTAAATAATAATAAAAATTTGTTTAAATTTTTTTTACGTATCGCCTCAAGTCAAATACTGAAGCTTCAAAATAAATATTTGATGAAGGTTTTATTTTTATTATTATTGAAGATACAAAACTTTTTGTAATGCCTTTGCATGCGGTAGGGTGGGCAAATGCTTTTGACCGGCACTGTATGATTTACCGAGGTAGCACGTAATATTACGTGAGTATCGCAGTCATATTACATTTAATATTAGAAATATTACGTGTTGATGTTACAGTAATATTTCCGAGACATTAAAATGTCCGCGTCTAGGTAACATTACTGGGTAATGTTGAGGTGATATTACATAGTAATATTACAAAGTAATATTGAGTTATTATTTCAGTAATATTACAAATATGTAGTAAAATATGAAGAAGACTTTCTAAAATATATTCTAAGAGCTGAGTGGACGAGTGGTTTAAGACGTTTACCTACTTGGTCAGCTTACAAGGGTTGAAGACTCGGTGCCCCAAATTTTTTCTACATTACATTTAATTGTAATATTACTATAATGTCACTGTAATATTACTGTAATATTATACTCACGTAACAATTTCACGTAATATTACGTGTTACTTGGGTAGTCTGAAATGTGTGCGTTGTGCCCCATACGGCACTTGTTGGTATACACTCTACGGCATTCTATGTGGCAAAGTGCGTAGGATTCCACACGGGATTCCTTATGAAAAACTATCTGTCTTTCTATCTGGTATTCAATGTATTCTCTCCATATAGGTTTCATTATTTTCATTACACTTCACCATATTGGGTGTCACGTAGGATACAATGTAATTTTCTTACATGGCATGCCATGTACACTAAGAAAAAAATACTATCCCCCACAGCACCTAAATTTTTTCCTCAACTTTGCCAACGTTTCCTCAAGTTTTTAAACTTGCAGCAAAATTTCTGAAAGTTGTCAAGACTTGAGAAAAGATTGGCAAAGTTGAGGCAAGTTTAGGTGCTGTGGGGGATTGAATCAAATACCTTTATCCTATTGAATTCCATGTCATTACTTTAATGACAGATTTATTGGCTCATAATCATAGACCTTTACAACAAAAGTCTGAAGTTTTTGAAATAATAGCATGGTGCTATCAAATCGCTGTTATCTACTCAATTGTTTCTTTACATAAATCAATAGCATATTTTAATATTCGTTTAACATAGTTCTCTTAAAATGTTTCCATGGTGTTTTTGAAAGAAATATTTTAAGTATTTGATTCATACAAGAAACCGTAGAGCTTTCGTTTCGATTAAACGGCGAATTTGCGGACTGCCAATAGCAAATGTTATTAAATCCTTAGGCATTGTGTTTGGCCCATTAGCGCGAAGGTCTTTGTCAATGTTCTTCCCCCACCTCTTGTTGTAGCTTATGTAGGCAGTTCGTTAAACGTCTACCAGTGAGCGCATAGCACAGTGGTTAGAGCGTTGGGCTTTAGGCCCAGGGGTCGCGCGTTCGAGACCTCTTAGCGTCAAATATTTTAATTTATAAGTTTTGTGTTTATATTACAACAAATATTATAAATAGTATAAATAAAAAATATCAAATATAATAAATAAATACAAAAATTCAGTACAACTAATAGGATGCTACCAGTTAATAAGAATTAATATTTATTTTGATTCATTATTTTCATCTCCCAAAAGTAAGGTGTTATTGCTTCAAAGCCAGATACAGATAGCATAGTGCTATCAAATTGAAAGTATCTGTATATTATGTAACAAACTGATACTTTAGGGGTAACATTCTATACTATTTTTCAGTAGGAATGACTTATTGATACAATAGGATTTATTTTATTAAATTTACAGAATATACATATGTTTCAAAACAATTTGCTGATAATGCAACTAATCATTGTTTGATTTAATAAAACCGACACTATAGAGTTATTAAAAGCAGCGCTTTAGATTTAATAGCATATGCGAACGGCAGCCCGCAATGACGCTATTTAATAAATCAAAGACAGATGTCATTGATTCAATAGCATTTTTTTCTCAGTGTAGTATTCCATGTAGAATTTCATATAGAAACTGATTTAGTTTCCCGTAATAATATTTTCATATTATATTCCATTTTCTCAAAATATTGATTTTGACACATTTTCATGAAATTGTAAACATACATACTAAATTGATTCTTCCTTCTCGTGATGAGTAATCTTCAGACATATAATTCTAGAACAAGTTCAAAAATTGTTTTCAAAATATATATTGTATATAAAAAATTGTCCTTAAAATATGCGTTGTATATATAAAATTGTCCTTCAAATGTACGTTTTATACATAAGAAAGTACTAAAAATATGCGTTGTATAAAATAATTGTCTTCAAAATGTGCATTGTGCATAAAAATTGTCCTCAAAATATGCGTTGTATATAAAAAAAGTCCTTAATGTATGCATTGTATACATGATTCAGTCCTCAAACTATGCTTTGTACATAAGAACACGTCCATGTACAACGCATGTTTTGAGGACTCTAGCGATTTACATGTTTTTATTATGGAATGCATATACGGAAAAAAATTATTCATGAATAAGTACGGAATTTATTCATAAGTTTGGGGCAATAGAGAAAATTTGACGATTCTTGATAAACTTTCATTACCATTCACGAAAATTCAGAGGAAATCGCGGAACTGTAAAGTAGAAACTAAAATTTGGTTCAGCCCTTTATATTTCAGTAAATACTACTGAAACGGTTCCTGACTTTTATACATTAGGAGGCGGGGCCTCAAGCCCACTGTCTTGTAGCGCACTGCAAGCCGTTGCTCGTATA
The DNA here is from genome assembly GCA_037103525.1 of Ganaspis brasiliensis. NCBI lineage: Eukaryota > Metazoa > Arthropoda > Insecta > Hymenoptera > Figitidae > Ganaspis > Ganaspis brasiliensis. Next base: position 151,390 of record JAZKLR010000633.1, on the reverse strand, counting down.
TAACGTACATGTAAAGACTTGCAACTGCGCCAGTGGCCTGGTGGATACAGCGTTCGGCTTTAGAGTGAGGGATCGCGAGTTCGAGTCTTCCAGCTTCGGATTTTTCGGTTTCAGATTTTTTAAATAGTTTAACATTTACCTAAAATGTTTAGATTTGAATTAGTACTGAATTTCCATCCTTGCCCCAAACTCAAGTACAAAGTTCCTTAATATTTCAAGAATTATTTCTTTCCGTGTACTTTTGGACAGTCCCCAAAATATATGTTAGAACAAATGTCCCCAAATTAAATTTAAGAGTATATCACAAATTTTTGTTGTGGCATGTGCGTTAGGTTATAAGGTAGCTATGTATGATTGATTTGAAGCACGTCCCCAAAACATGCATTGTACATATATATACCCCGGGAGACCGGGGTAAAAAAAATTTTTCTACCACACATGCACGAAAACCTCGTGTTTCAGTATCGACATCTCCTTCTTAAGTTGAGTTCATAGCGTTAAATCACTAGTGACCGGATTTACCCCGTGACCGAATTTACCTTTACTTGGTCTCGCCTATAAACAGAAGAAAATGTGTTCTCTTTTTAATTGTGACCATTCCTGCATCTTTTAAATAAATTAACCATAAAATCGTTATATATATTAATATTCCCATACAATTCAATGCAAATTTTGCTCTAGCCCTAATCTTTCTAGGAAAATAATCCAACTTTATAGACTTGTGATGTCACATTAAAATAATATCGTTCATCTTAAGTGGAATGTACGCAAATGTTGGTCTCAATTTGGAAAACGCGTAACTTTTAAGAACAAAGCAGAAAGTACGTATCTTTGTGAAAAGGCTTGGAAACAGCTTATACCCAAGAGGAAATTAAGCATCGGCTGAGTACTGCGCCAATACTGGCAATGTCGGCGCGGTACTGGCAGCCTGATCGGGCGTGGTACTGGCATAACTCTGGGATGATAACCATGTTCGGTACTGTCTGACGTTTCTAAGGCTGCACCGACTGCCAATACTGGCGCAATATTGGCTGCATAGAAAATCTGAATTGTGCCGAAGTCAATTTTTTTTTTTGCGATATCCTGTGTGGCTGACAAATCTACCGATATAAGCTATAGGAACAAGCTTTACGAACATTGATTGATATAATACAATTTATAATAATAGTAATATAAAAATAATAATAATAAGTTATAATAATAATTCTAAAAGAATTTGAATAAAGAATAATCATAATAATAATAATAAGTATCAAGAGCTCATGTTCGAATTGAGTAGAATGCACCCAGGTTATAAGATCCTATTGAATGTTCTTTTAATCGGTTGTTTAGGAGGGACTAAAGCTTCATTTGTGAGCCAATTAAAAAAGATTCCTGGCTGCGAGCGCCAGGCTGATGCGTTGGCGGTTCGCATGCAGAAGTAAGTCCTTCTGAATTCTCTCAATCTGGTTCGGCAGCACTGTTCACTTTAACATCTTATTCGGAAGCTCTAAAAAAGCATCCAACAACGTTCTCGACCACCGCTTAAGAACATCGGCGGCAATGGGCGAGGACTACAGTGCAATAAACATGGAAAACGTCTCGAGTAAGTGGATCACGTACTTGCTAATCTTCCAGGATGGAGGGAGCAGGAACGGATGGAGTAAGTAAAGCAAGAATAAGAAAGGTTGTTTTAGTGCGGTATTACCAAAGCACTTGGTTGAGTCCCACACTAACAAGTGCGTAAAGGCATTTTTTCCTCTCCTAAACTTGTTTTGTAAAAAAAAAAATACTAATAATAACCCAAAATGGGTTGCTTGGTGACTCCATTGCCAAGCAGCTCAAAGATACTGGTCCTCCTTGGCTTAGTATTTGGATGACCATTGCAGAACATCGTATAGGTATTTGATCGGGTTGGTAAGGGACTTTACGGGATATCACAGAATTTCTGAGCCAACTGGGTCAAGTACTTGAATGGAATTTAAGATAGGGTTTCTGAAACCCCAATCGGGAGCCTCCCCAGGTGGCGGATTGGGGAAGGCCTCTTAGATATGGGAGCTACCGAGAAAATTAAAATACCCGGGGCGGACCAAAAGTCAGATAAGGATAAGCACCCGATATAATTGTCCACTCTGTGTTGGGATAACCTCCCACACAGAGTTTTTGCGGTTACGACGACTGCAACGCGCAGTGCCACCCACCATAGATCTCTCTCGGATGGAGATCAGGGTTCATTTGGGCGTGGCAATAGGATAGAACCCAGGCGACGACTAAGGACAAGCTCGATTAAGGTTAAAATGGACGGACCAACTTCGGAGGGACATTTTGTTGTGTTGGCAGAATAGTTCTCCTAACAGAAGAGAATACATGCAGAGGTTACATGCGCGATGGGTCAATATGCACCCCCAATACGCGGAAATGACACCTCAGTACTTAAGAGATCAGGTATCCTCTCTGAGAAAAAGGGGATATGAAGCTCTTTTTCAAGAACAGGAAGACCCCTCAGAGAACATACAAATTCTGTGTGAAACACCAACGCCAGCGGCTGAAGATGGAAACATGAGATCGAGGGAAACCAAAATTCGTCTTAAGGTTTCCATTAAAATGGATAAAATATCTGAAGGGAGCAATGAACTCTCATTACTCTCAGAATGTGTCTCTGGACATTGAACTGTGCTGTGTATGACGACATGCTTCTCAATTGCAGAGTGTGATTGCATATCTCGAATCAAAAAGAAGGTTCACGCCAAGAGTTTTGGAAATAGCCCAAACTCTTAAAAGATTGCATCACACTCTAAAAAAGTCAAAGTTGCAGACCATCAAGCAACACTGGATTGAGAAGATACGTTCTCTTGTAGTCATAAGGGAACGTTTAGAACAAAGGATGAAATGGATAAAGCAAAATAATATCTTTGCTACTAATCCTTTCCGCCTGTTCAGTGTACCATCACCAACCGTTCAAAGGCCTACATGTCGCGAAGAGATTGAAACTTTCTGGAGCAACATCTTTGGGACATCCCATTCAGTAAACGATGAAGGGCTACCTTTGTCACTCTTTCGCAGCTTCTGTGTCAGACAGGGGCTTGACCAATTTGCAGAGACATGTCCACCAATTACTGAAGAGGAGGTAAGAAATGCAGTTTCTAAAACTAAGAACTTTTCAGCACCCGGGCCAGATAAGATTAATAATCTATGGTGGAAGAAGTTTACTTCAAAACACCAACATTTGGCCCGTACTTTCTCTACCTATCTCAACAGGGAACATCCAATACCACAGTGGTTGGTGGATGGACGAACACTACTCTTACCAAAATCAGGAGATTTGTCTAATCCAAAAAATTATAGACCGATAGCTTGTCTTAATACCTGTTACAAGCTATTTACTGGCATCCTAAAAGAAAGGATATATCTATCTATAGATAGATCTATAGAGCCAGTTTGGAGTACAATAAGTGAACAACGTGGGCGCGAAAGAGGCCTGGCAGGTTGTAGGGAAAACCTATTAATAGATAGGTGTGTGACCCAAGACTCGATAGTTTATCGACGCTACTTGTCAATGGCTTGGATTGATTACCGTAAAGCATTCGACTCTACGAGTCATAAGCTGATCATCAAGCTCCTTGAATGTTTAAAGGTACATCCGAACGTCGTGAGATGCTTAATAGATCTAATGCTTAAGTGGAGGACAAGGTTTGCTATAACATCCAGCAAACAGCAGATGATGACTAATATCATCTCGTTTAGAAAAGGAGTTTTCCAAGGCTATTCCCTGAGTCCTCTACTTTTTTGTATCTCCTTCTTACCTCTGTCTATTGCACTTCGAGAAAAACACTCTGGGTACATGTGTGGCAAACCAAGAAATGGAGTCTATAAGATCAACCATCTTTTCTATATGGACGATCTTAAGCTCTATGCATCCAGTAAGGATGCGCTTAGAATTTTGGTGTTTGCAGTGGCCAAGTATTCCAGAGCCATAGGAATGGATTTTAGATTCGATAAATGTGCCGTCATCCATCTGATTAAAGGAAGCCATGAAACATCTGAAATTCCGAGGGACTCTGAGGACATTCAACTCATTGATGGCAACACCATTCAACATCTTAGTGGTTAAGAGACTTACACATATCTTGAAATTTCACAGTCGGAGACTCAAGATTTGTTTGGGCTTAAAAATTGTCTCCAAACAAAGTATCGTGGGCTTCTCAGGAAAATTTGGTCTTCTGACTTATCTAGGAAGAACAAAATACAGGCCACAAATACATTAGCCATTCCTTTACTTCTCTATACCTTTGGAGCTGTTAAGTGGAATGTGAATAAGTTGAAAATACTAGATAGAGAAACCCGCAAGATGATGTCAATCCATCGTAGTCATCATCCAAGATATTCGGGAATAAAATTTACCTTCCAGGGGACCGGGAGGAAGAGGTCTATTAAGTTTAGAGTGTCTTCATCGAAGAATTGTACTGGGTGCAGCATGTTCAGTGATGAACAGTAGAGATTCTCTTATGCAATTTGTCCACCATAATGAAATTGCAAATGTTGGGGAGTTCTTATATCGTGCAACAGAAAGAGCTGCATATGAATTTCGTCTCCCATTTGAAATCAGTGATATGGAGCACGGGTTAGCATCGTTAACACTATTGATACTTAAAAAGTGTGTCAAGGAGACAGAACAAGCGCTTTTGTTACAGGAACATAAAAGCAAATCTGTTCACGGTCAATTCTATAATCTCACAAGTGAAATAAGATTGTCTCAAGGCTTGACATTTGCTTTCCTTAAATCTGCTGGTTTGAGATCGGAGAATGAGGGATTTTTGTTGGCTTGTCAGGATTGTGTATTAATACTCTGGTGTACCGCAGTCGCGTACTGCATGTACCTGTCGATAATAACAACTGTCGAGCATGTAAGCAATATCCGGAAACACTTGGTCAGATTCTAAGTGCGTGTCCAAAGTATGCATGTTACAGGTATGTAGAAAGACACAATGCTGCTCTTTAGGTGCTGTATTATCACCTTCGACATCAGTATGCTATTTATAAGGAACCCATTTTGCCGTATGCCCAAGGGGATGAGGAGTCCGTTGTGGAAAATGAACAGTGTAAGATCTACTGGAATTTTTCTTTTTCTACAACTCATCGTATCAGTGCTGATATTGTACTCCAGGATCATAAAAGTAAGATCATTCGTGTGATAGAGTTTTCGGCTCCTGCTGAGGTCAACATCATTCAAAAGGAGGATGAGAAACGGACGAAATATCAAGATCTTATGTTTGAACTGAGTCGAATGTATCTAGGTTATAAAATCCGATTAATTGTTCTCATACTAGGCTGTTTGGGAGGGATTAAAGCTTCATTTTTAAGCCAATTGAAAATGATACCGAATTGCTAAAGTCACGCTGAAGCATTGACGGTTCGTATGCAAAAGGCTGTCCTTCTAAGTTCACTCCATCTGGTCCGACAGCACTGTTCTTCATAATATAATATCACGTAGGTAGCTCTAAAAAAGCATTCAATAGCGTTTCTGGCCACCGCGTAAGAACAGCGACAAGGGACAGTAACACCTACAGAACAGTAAACTGATAACATCTCGAGCAAAAGAATCGCGCTCTTCTTACCTTTCAGGACGGAAGGAGCAAAAGCGGATAAGAATATGTAAGGCAAGAATGGGAGAGGTTGTTATAGTGAGATATTACCACAGCACACACGAACAAGTGCGTAAATGCATTTTTCCCTCTCCTAAACTTGTTTTGAAAAAAAAAAATAATAATAATAATATTACATTGCTGTAATTTTTCCGTACGATTGTAAGGAAAAAAAACATACGTTATATGGCCAAGCCTGTTTTCAGATTGTTATTTTTATAATTTAAGATTAATTGTACATTTAAACACCTTATTATTATAGACCTAAGACTAATTAACAATTTTAATACATATTAACACTTAACCTATGAATTAAAATTTCGCACGTTCAAGGGGGGATCGAACCCACGGCCCTATAGACGAATTCTCTCGCGGTAATCGCACGCTATTACTACCACTCGGCTTCGACGGGTAGTTGAGAGTCGATAGAAATAACTTTGGGAGGTTCAGACCTGGATTATGTGTTATTTACATTTAAATAGTTTTGGAACATATTCATTATCAAAAATAAATAAATACACGGAACGGTTTTCGGGCGAGTTGCTATCTCCGTAGGTAGAGCGGCTGTACAAAACGAGTGACAGCGAGCGTCTTATAGGTTAAGTGAACTGCTCTCTCTCTCTCTCTCTCTCTCTCTCTCTCTCTCTCTCTCTCTGTGTGAGAGCTCTGCTATCCCACAACAAGTAGAGCCGCGAAACCACATGAGTGAGAGAGAGGATATAGGACAGCTGCTACCCCTCTGTGACAGAGCTGCTGCACCACACAGGTAGTACCGCGCAACCAAGTTATCGTCGAGCGAAGCTACTAGACGTAATACAGCTGTTCACCCGTAAACCGTTCCGTGTAGAATAGAATTTATTTATCCTTTGTATGTACTGATATACAGTTAATACAATCCAATCTTCTAACATTCATAAATAAATATTCTTATACAATATTTGCAAAATATGTAAACAAAAATAACTAATAATTATTAATTATTATTTATAACTTTAATTTAATATTATTATTAAAAAATAAAATATTATTTAAATATTTAATTTCAATAATATTTAATACAAAAGTAAATTATACAAATTCTTTATATATAATGTATTGAAGGGCATTTTTATTTAAATAAAAGAATTTATTCAATTTCTGTAATTCAAGTTTTTTAGAAATAAATGTTTTTACAAAATTACGCAATCTTCAAACAATTCTTTATAATATTAAACGTCATACAACTCAATGAACGATAAGAAAGAAAGAAAGAAATATATAAAATGTTCACAGAATATTAAGGGGTTAGTGCCACATCTTTTTTCAAAAAAATCGATTTTCTAAAAACTAAAGATTTTTCTAGTATATATATGTATAAATGGTGTAAAAGCTATTATTTTGGTTGGAATCTTGTATACGTATAGAAAAACGGGATACAAAATGTAAGAGTTTCGCGACCCACAGTGGTTTCAAGTACCGAAATCGTGGCCAAAAATCGAAAATGTAATTAATCCTGAGTATTTCAGAACCAGAGTCAACAAATTTCGTCAAAACTTGTGAACTGTAGACATTTTTAAACAGTAAATTGCATATTCCGACGCGTAAGGGGTATTTTCTTGAAAGAGAAAGTGTTTTTTTAAATTCGCTTTTTCTAAAAAAAAACGTTACTTGACCTGGCGGACATCCTAGAAAAAAAAACTATTTCACCGATCGGGCTAAAATTTAGATGTCCATAAAAAACCCATTTTGGTTTTTTTCATCGAAAACATTTTATTTTTTTTATCGCGAAAAAGCAAAAAAAAAATTTTGTCTATCTGTCCAGGATTTTTTGTCCGGGTATCACCTTAAAACGGCTCAGCCGATTCATGTGAAATTTGGCAGAGTATTAAAGTGTCACTCAACTTAGATTTATAAAAAAAAAAAATGCAGAAAATATTATTAGAAGCTGAGATATACAACTACGTCACATTTTCACATATACGTACATACATACACAAAAACACTCATATATACATATATACATACACACACATATTCACACAAACACATACTGACATATACATACACTCACATACACACACACATATAACTTTACATTCAAGTAAAAGAATAATGTTTATACCGCATGCATACACACACACATATCTATATATCTATCTATCTATCTATCTATCTATCTATCTATTTATCTATCTATCTATCTATCTATCTTTTTATCTATCTATGTAAATAAAATTAACATTTTGCGCCAAATTAACATAGCGCCAAATTCAAAAATTTTTACATACTTTTTCGTTTTGAGTGATAAGGATCGCAAAAATGCAACAACAAAATTCTGTCTGTCTGTCCAGGATTTTTTGTCCGGGCATGCAGTACATGCATATGTGTTATAGAACCTTATCTATTTTTTTCCAAGAATATTTATTTTGATAAAAAACTCATAGCGCATAAAATGCGTATTTTTATCAGATCTACAATTTTTGTTTAAAATATTTTTTAAAATTAAGAGTATTTTATTAGATAACAGCAAAAAACTGTGAATTATGGTAGATTTTTGTTTTTTTACATTTTAATAAAATTGGCGCCAATTTTCATTATGATATTTGTAATCAACACATCAAAATACGTGAGTAACGAATTTTCAAATAAGTTGAAAATTTGTGCTAATCGGAAGTATATCAAATAAAGGATATTCGAATTTAATAATTTTTGGAAGAGAATTATGTTGCTTAGAAAAGTTTGTGGATACACTTCCGAAAAGCTCGAACTTTAAATCTTTGTGATACTTTGTAAGTTTATAAAGTTTAATGCCCTGATTACGAAAATTGTAGTAAAAATTGGCGACTAGCTCATCTTTAAGGTAAAAACCATAAAAAACCATAAAAATAATGGTTGTTTTGCATTTTTTCAGTAAATTAAAAAAATATATAAAAATGTTTTAGCTAAAAGTTGTAGGTCTCATTAAAATATCTACACATTTTATATTTTTACATTTTTTTCTAAATGTGCATAGTTTTAAAGCAAAATGCAAAAAACTAGAAATCATCATAAATACGTTATTTATAACGTAATTGACGTATTTTTGTGTAATCGTTTGAGTTGGTTTGTTGTTTAAGGGCTAGCTCCTAACCGCCCCGTGTCTTGGACAAAATACTGGGGGGTTGGGGAGCCATACTGGAAGTGTATTGTAGACAACGGTAGGAAAACCTAAAGTTATATTGGTTTTTAAAGTATTTATCATAAAAATGATCAAGTTTACAATTTTTTAATTATTATTTTCATAATTACATTACATTCGAAATTACGTAAATTACATAATTTTACGTTATTACGTAATAAATGTAATGTTACGTAATAAACGTAATGTTACGTAATGAACGTAATGTTACGTAATTTAATAACGTAATTACGACTGTAGGTAATTTAATATTGATATAATGTGGGTATTTGGTCACATTTATGGTGATTTATGTTTTTTGCAATTATTTCGTAAACTAATTGGTTTCAGTAAAAAATGCATCAAACATAAAATGTGTATTTTAATGAGATCTACATCTTTTGTATAAATTTGTTTTTTATATTTGCAATATTTAAAGAGATATATGCAAACAACCAAAATTATTATGATTCTATATACATCTTTTATACCATGAAATTCAAATTTGCGCCAATTTTCACTATGATATTTGTAAACAGCGCATCATATTACGTAAGCATACGAAGTATCGAAAAGAGTTAAGGTTCAAGCTTTTCGGAAGTATACCCAAGTTTGTTTTAAACACCTGCATGAAAATAATTTTTGTCAAAAAATACTTTCTGTCGGAAACTGCATGCTTTTAAAAAATACTTCCTGTCAGAAAATACTTTTGGTCAAAAAATACTGTTGATGGCACGCTACTAGATTTCGATGCCCGCCGAAGGCGGGCTTGAAAGCTAGTCGTTAATAAACAAGGAATAAGAAATTTTTTTTTTAATAGCTTAAAACCTTTTCTTTAAAGTAAAAAAAGTTTAAATTAAATAAAATAAATTTTGTAATAAAAAAAATGTTTAGTAAAAGTCACTGAGATGTGGTACTAACCCCTTAAATATTTTTAAAAAAATAGATAGATAGATAGATAGATAGATAGATAGATAATTCTTTATTTTTATAAGTAAAACTATTACAATTAATTAATACATTAAATACAATTCATAAGATCCGTAAAATTATTATTCGTTAATTATAAATAGTCTGATTTGTAGCGCATTTACCGTATAATAGTATAAGTTGTTAATTTGTTCCGCACTTTCTACTGCTAGGAGCACTTCAGTAATTTTAAAATTATTATGAACAATATCGCCGGCATATTTTAAATATCGGTTCCTAAGAGGTGCGTAAATTGGGCACTCCAACAAAAAGTGTTGCAGATCCTCGTGAGCTTCTAGATTGCAAAGGGTGCAAAATTGTTTTGAATCGATTTTATAGATTATTTTGTTATGACTAATTTTTATTCTCGAATGATATGACAATCATAGTTGGCTTATTACTCTTAGTTTGTTTAGTGTTAAATTGGTTTTTAAATATTTTTCGGTTTCAAATTGCAAATTACTAATGTGTTTATATATATTACTGTACTTTGAGTTAGTGATAAGAAGAATGGTTTCACTTTTTATCTTGTTTTCCCATTTTACTACAATACTTTTAAACATTTTGTCAATTTCTTTATCGCTCAGGATACACTGTTGGAGCCAAACTTCGTTACTATCAACCGTTTCTATAATTTCCTTAATTTGAGTGGCCCAATTGTAGCACGACTTAAGTTTGTTTTGTTGATCCAGCTCCAATAATCTTTTATAACAGATTTTTGGAAGCCTATCATTCGACATTTTTAATACATTTTTCCACCAATTCAATGCGCGTTTTATAATCGATAATTTAATCGGCGTCACCCCTGTTTCTAGCCATATATAATGATTCGGCGTATTTCTCGGCCAGTGAAAATGGCTTTTAAAAAGGTTTGTTTGCATACGCTCCATTAAATCCGAATATCTTAAGGCCCAAATTTCTTAGGCATATAAGGAAGTTGCATTGATAACAGAATTAAGTAATTTAATTATGGCGTCCCATAATAAATTTTTTGTACTCTAGACACAGATGTCAGCCCTTTTGATACAAAAAATTCCGAAGCTACATAAAATTTACCTGAGCAGGTAAATGGAACACCCAGATAGTGGTAGGTATTTTGATACTCTAACTTTTCTTCACCCCAGTACAATGTCTTTAAACGTTTACATTTTCCCGTTTTTCGTATAGGAAGTATTTTTGTTTTTTCCACATTTACTTGAAGACTATTTATGTCGCAGTACTCTTTTAATGTTTTTAATTTCTTTTGAGCATCATGCCAAGATTTTGCGAAAATAACTAAATCATCCGCGAACAAAAGTAGTAAAATATCTTTTATGTGCGTTACAAAAATACCCTCCATACCTTTTTTCTTAAAGTAATCAACCATATCACTCAGAAATAAAATGAACAGTAGCGGACTCAAACTATCGCCTTGCAAGACGCCCTCGGTAATATCTATTGGTGACGAATAACTCTCACATTTTACCTTGACTTTGGCTTTATCATAGAATTGGCGCAGAATTCTTATCAGTTTACCACTGATTCCCATACTGTAGAGCTTATCCCACAAAAGATTGTGTTTTACCGAGTCGAAAGCCCTTCTGAAGTCGACAAAGATCACGAATGCAGGTTCTTTATTTAACCCTATGTGCAGGTTTATTACCGATGCTAAAGTAAAAATATGGTCAAGTGTGCCCCTTTTTTCCCTAAAACCTGCTTGTTCTTCCGGGATAATAAAATTACTTTCTGCCCACTTCATAATTCTGTTAGCAACCATAGAAGTAAATATCTTAGTAACTGAGTTTAAAATAGCTATCCCTCTATAGTTGTTTGGGTTAAGTTTATCTCCCTTTTTGAATAGCATACGCATTATGGCAAGTGACCAATCTTCCGGAACCTTTTCTGAATTTAACACGACATTGTAAAGATTTAAAAGATAATGTTCCTAAGCCGGTGGTAGATTCCGCAAGATTTCATTCGTGATCCCGTCAACTCCGGGCGCTTTGTTTAATTTGCATTTTCTTAAATGTTTATTTAATTCATCTACTGAAAAGTCTCTGTCAAAAAAAGGGTGAGTAACAGAAAAGAACTCTGTATCCGACAATACCCTAGGCGGGATAAACTCTACTGTAGAATTTTTCCCAGTCCTGGACATCAAGGTCGTTACAATACGGCGATTTTTTATTGAATTTATTAATTATCTTCCAAAAGTCTTGGTTATTTTTGACATTAGCTAGAGTATTCAAGATCGTATGATCATATTGCTCTCTCGCCGTTCCAATGGCTGCTCTATACTTATCACGAATGTTTAAGTATCGAAGAAGCAAGAACCTGTTGTTATTGCTTCTTTTATACTGCCTATATGCTTTTCTTGACTCTGATTTTAAATTGAGGCACTCTTCATTGAACCAGGGTTTAGATTTAAAATTAAAATCATATTTTCCTATGCAAATATGTTTTTTAATTAAATAGTTAGTTGCTTGCGCAGAATTTTGGACTGATACATTAAAATTATGATATAGCTCGTTACTGATTAAGGAGTTAAAATATAAATCATTTGATAAGGAGAAATGCATATAAAATTCATTGAATTTAAGTTCATCCCACTTCTGGATTTCCGTAGAACTCTTTCTTCCAGATAATATCAGAGATTGCCTCACATCTTTTAATTTTATTTCAAGAGCAGCCATTAGATGGCCAGAGCATTCTGCAATTACATTCGTTTGCAAGTCATAGGTTATATTCAAAACATTTTCGTTAATCCATATAAGGTCTATAACACTACTACCTTGTTTAGAAATATACGTGTAGTTAGCTGGCGAGTCGGAGTGCGCGCGCCCGTTACACAAAATAAAATTGTTTTGTTCCATTGCTTCTACCAGTAGTCTACCCCGTTTTGTAATTATATTATCATATGAGGTTCTATTATGATTAAAATTAGTGATACAAAATATGTTCTTATCAAGACAATTATGATCATATACGCGCGCATTGAAATCGCCCGCTATTATAAAACAAACATTATTTGAATAACTTTCAGTCAAATTTGTCAAAAGGTCCTGTAAACTCTCTATACAATAGTCATCATCTACTGAGGGTGGCCAATATATGTTTCCCACTATAATTATCTTATTTGAAAGTTTCAATTCAACAAACAACCATAGATTTGAAGCATCTATTACTGAACATGACAAAAACACTCCCCTCTTTATCAAAGTTATTAAACCACCGCTCCCCCTCCCATAGCTTTTCTCCTTAACAGCTGGCCTCGAGAAAACTTCGTATTCTCGAAGGAAGCTCGGAAGACTGACGACATCTGACAACATCCAAGTTTCGACCAAACATATTATTTCGTTACTAATAAAATTTTTAATCTCTTTTTCGTCTAATTTATAAATATTACCAATGCCGCCAATATTCCAGAAGGTGAAGCGTTGAATTCCCTGCGTTGCTGTAGAAGGTTCTTCCTGCGGTTGAAGGTTCCCAGGACTGTTGGTGTAGACTGAATTTACTATTTCGGTAGGTAACGGAACTCCTGGTTGTTGTCATTCTTCTGCCACTCGTTCCTCATTTGATTTTGATGCCTCATGTTGATTTTTATTGACATATAAGTCCATAGATCCATTATCTTGTTTTCTAATTTTCAAAGATTTGTTAGAAGATGTAGATCCTGGAGGACGGCCGCCACTGTGGGATGAATCTGGAATTTACTGTTCAAAACTTTAACTTTAACTTTTATTATTGTTTAAATGTAATAAAAGAGCTAATTATCAACATTCCACACGTTTAATCTACGTCAGTAATACTTAAGCAAAAAAAAATTAATAACTTTACTTTCAGGAAAGTAAAATTTTATTTAATACTATGTGATCAGATAGAAAAAAAAACCTTACTCATTACCTTTAATCTTAATAAATACTGAATATATGCCTCTTCTGCAATACTTTGTTTGTAACAATCAGGAAAATTGTGAAATTTTATTTATTAAGTAAAATTTAACTTTCCTGAAAGTAAAGTTATTAATTTTTTTTTGCTTAAGTATTACTAAGTGACGTAGATTAAACGTGTGGAATGTTGATAATTAGCTCTTTTATTACATTTAAACAATAATAAAAAAGTTAAAAAAATTTTTTTTCAAAAATCGGCTCCGACAATGTTTTTAGAAATTTATTAAGCTTTAATTTAAAAAAAAGAACTTTAAATTTGGTTAAGAATTAGAGGCTCTGGACATTTTTGAACAGTAAATTCCAGATTCATCCCACTGTGGGCCGGGGCCTCTTTTACGTTTTTTATCTTTATTTAACTGTGAGTTAAGTGGGTCATTAGATATAGTTGTTAAAAATTCTTCTAGATTACAATTCTCGATAGTATTTAGAGAGTATTCTTTATTATTAATCCAGATTGATCCATTCTTTACTTGAACTCTAGCTCCTGCATCTTTAATTTTTTTAATAGTTTGACGATGCTTACTGAATATAAGTTGAGTATCCTTGTCTAAGTCATGGTTAATATATATATTAGTCCCTTTGAGCTTACCGCGATTATTGAAAATAGCGCGTTTTGCCATTCCGGAAGTCAAGCTAAGAAGAACATTCCTGCTGTATTCAACTTTTGGCTCTCCCAGTCTCCTCCGTTGGTTTATGAAGTTCATTTCCAACTTGTACCCCATCTTTTTCAGCAAAACGGATTGAATATTGTTGAACAGAGAGAATTCCGTTTCTTCAACAGATTCTGGTATGCCACAGATGATCAAGTTATTTCTTCGTCTGAGATTTTCTATTATTTTCTTTTGTTTGGATGCATTTGCTTTCAGCTGAGCACATTCAGATTTGATGGTTTCTTGAAAGTACTTTCATCCATATTTTGAGACATAATTGTAATATTTTAAAACAATAGAATCTCTTTGAAATTTGATTAGTCACTGTTATTGTTACACACGACAGGGTCACCAAATAACCGTACACTGTACAGGAACCATGCAAACTTGTAGAATTACCAGAACGAGAAAAAGGGTGATCACAATTAAGCACAAAAACTGTTAATGCACTTTAGATATTTCTTCACAGATATTAAACACAGATGCCAGTAAATAGCTTGTAACAGGTATTAAGATAGGTATCGGTCTATAATTTTTTGTATTAGACAAATCTTCTGATTTTGGTAAGAGTGCCGCTCGACCTTCCACTAACCACTGTGGTACGGGATGTTCTCCGTAAAGAAAGGTTGAGAATATGCTGGCCAAATGTCGGTGAATTAAAGTAAACTTCTTCCACCATAGATATTATTGATTGATTGATTGATTGATTTTTTTTTTTTTTACAAAACAAGTTTAGGAGAGGAAAAAATGCATTTACGCACTTGTTCGTGTGGGACTCGACCACGTGCTGTGGTAATACCTCACTAAAACAACCTCTCCCATTCTTGCGTTACATATTCTAATCCACTATTGCTCCATCCGTTCTGGAGGGTAAGCAAAAGCGTGATTCATTTGCTAGAGTTGTTATTCTCGTTTCTTACACTGTTGTTCTCACCCATTGCCGCTGATGTTCTCAAGCGGTGGTCAAGAACGTTGTTAGATGCTTTTATAGAGCTACCGAATAGGATCTTATAATGAACAGTGCTGCCGAACCAGATTGAGTATAAGAACAATGAATCCGACCCTGTAGCCTGGATATATTTTACTCAATTCAAACAGAAGGTCTTGATACTTTGTCCGTTTCTCATCCTCCTTCTGAGTGATATTGCTCTCAGCAGGTGCCGAAAACTGTATCACACAAATGACGTTACTTTTATGATCCTGGAGCACTATATCAGGCTTATTGGCACTGATACGATGAGTGGTGGAAAAAGAAAAATTCCAGTAGATCTTACACTGATCATTTTCCACAACGGACTCCTGATCCCCCTGGGCATACGGCAAGATGGGTTCTTTATCTATACCATATTAATGTCGAAGGTGATAATATAACACCTTAAGCGCAGCATTGTGTCTTTCTACATATCTGTAACATGCATACTTCGGGCACGCACTTAGAATATGACTAAGTGTCTGCGGGTATTGCCTGCATGCTCGACAGTTGGTATTGTCGACAGATATATGCATCACTCGACTGCGATACACCAAAGTATTTATCACTCCATCCAGGCAAGCAAATAAAAATCCTTCAGTCTCCGATTTCAAACTAGCAGATTTGAGGACTGCAAATGACAAAACCTCTGACAATCCCAACTCTTTTATGAGACTGAAGAACCGTCCATGCACAGGTTTGTCAATATGTTCCTGTAACAGAAGCGCATGTTCTGCTTTCTTGACACGTTTTTTAAGCATCAATGGTGTTAAAGATGCTAAACCGTGTTCCATTTCAAATGGGAGACTAAGTTCACTTGCAGCTCTTTCTGCCGCTCGATATAAAAACGCCCCAACATTTGCAATTACATGATGGTGAACAAATTGCATAAGAGGATCTCTACTGTTTATGACTGAGCATGCCGCAGATAAAACAATTCTACGATGAAGACACTCTAAATTTAAAAGACCTCTTCCTCCCCGATATCGTGGAAGATAAATACGAGGTACGGAAGACCTAGGATGATGCCTTCGATGTATAGTCATCATCTTGCGAGTTTCTCTATCTTGTTCCTTCAACTCATTCACATTCCACTTAACTGCTCCAAATGTATGATTGATTTTATTATTTTTATTATTATTATTATCGCCTTTTTTCTATTATTATTTCGATTATCATTAAGTTTCTTTCATTTTAAATTTTATTGTTTAATTATTTTCTTTAATTTTTAATTCCATTCTTCAGTTTTTATTTTCGTTCTTCAATTTTTAAGTATATTCCACAAATTTAAATTCAATCCTATAATTTTTAATTGCTTTCTTTAATTTTTAATTTTTTTTTTTAATTTAAACAATTTTTTTTATTTTTAATCCAGTTGTTCAATGTGCAATTATTTCCAATAATTATTCCTTCAAATTTCTTAATTTTGCTTCCTCATAGAGGAAGCTTTGTGATCGTTAAAATTTTCGATTTTCCAAAAATAGTCTAAATCGACTCATTTTTATCTAAAAAGCGAAAATTTTCATTCCTAAGCAAATGTCCAGATGTATGTGTGTGTGTGTGTGTGTATAGCGTTTTTTGTGTACAAGATATCTTGAGAACGCTTAAACGGATTCAATTAAAATTTGGATGACTTATAAGGTCATGAATATCTAAATTTTGACACAAGGATTTTTAAAAATACCCAACCAAACTTTTTTAAGCACCTTTTTTCATCGAAAAAAATCGTTTTTTGCCAAAAATTTTTTTTATGCTAAAAATACTACTTAATGAATACAAAAATCATATTTCATATCCCAAAACGAATCGATTGACCTATATAACTTTTATAATTGATCAAGAATTCGTAAAATAATTCATATTTTTACATTTCTTTGCGTTTAAAATTCTTTATTTTTAAATAACTTTCACAATTAACTTATATATTGTGTTGTGCCTAATTATTTAATAAAACATTATTGTACACTTACTATCTACCGCATAATTAGTCAGTGATGTGTGAAATTAATTCCAAAAAAAAAAATTTATATTCTTAATGTATTGTTTGATTTCACTATTTTATCGATACAAATTAATAAATTTATTTTAATTAAATTTTTGACACGTCGTTTACTCCAGCCACAATGAGGATTTCAAATATTTCGACTCGAAGAACAAAATAAAATCTCGTTAAAAATCTAAAACTTAACTTAACTACACCAAGACCTAACAAAGAAACCAAAGAATAGGGCGCCAGACTTCTTTCGAGGTCGCTTAACGACTTCACCACAAAGACAATCTGACTTTATCAAAAAAAAAATACATTTAGATCCAACAACAACCTAATAAAATCTTTAGTTTGATTAATCCGATCTGAGATTTTATTCAATTAAGTCCGAGTCGTCAAGTCATAACTATTATATTTAACCTAGCTAGCAAGGAAATACTTAGGTGTGGGTGTTTGGGAAAATAATTCTTAGCAAAAAAAATTAAATTTGCACAAGTTAACTACAAAATAATTTAATAATAGTTTTATCGAATCATAATACACTCAAATCTCGTTATAACGAATCTCGATACAACGTTCGCTTGTTACTACGAACTGTCAAACTCTCGATACAACGAAAAAAAAATTTCCCCTTTACCCCTACCAATTTTCTGTTTAAAAAAAAAACACAATCAATTAGTATTAATTTCTCGTTTTTTTCAAGATAACCGTTTAAAAGTAACCTTATGAGTTCTTTTTACAATATATCTTAAATATTCTATTTTTTATAAAATTATATTAAATTTTATAAAATAATTTGTAATATTTTCAAATTTTCTACACTGCAAAATTTAATTTAATTTAAATATAGGACATAATGCCTTTAATCATTTAAAAATATTTCGATGTAAAAACTATTGGTTATATTATTAATTTTGCAGTAGTAAAATTTAATCAAGAAATAGTCTAAACATTGAAATTTTGGATAATTGCACAAAGAAATTTATCAAATTAATCAATTTTTTACTTGGTAAATTTTTCATTTACCAGAAGTAAATTAAAATAAAAATTTATTAAAGATAAATTTTTTGATAAGGTTTTATATAACCTAAACATATGGTAATCCATTAATTCAACTCTAGTTAAAAAATTTGAAAAAGTAAGTATGTGTAATGACTCTATAAGTGAGTATTAAACTATAAAGTTTTAGAAAATAATTAACTGTTTGTAATTACTGAAAAGTAAGTAAAATTTAAGAGCGAAATATATTTCACATTGTAATAACCTTAAATAAAAATTTAGATGGTAAATACCTCTTAAATTTTACCAACTTTTCAATAATTACAAACAGTTAAATATTTTCGTAAACTTTATAATTTAATACTCACTTATGAAGTTATGACAAATACTTACTTTTTTCTGATCTGATTCCATAATTGAAAACTATCATGCACTTAAATAACTTTTAAAAATAGTTTATTCAAAATGTCATACGAGTTTGACACTTTGTAATGTCGATCACAGACAAATTCACGCATTTCAAATTTCAATAGGACGCGAAGTGGGAACCCCTCCCGTCGTCGTAATATCGAGATTTTTAAGTCCCGACATCTTCGTTATAACGAGATTCGAGTGTACAGGCAAAGTTGACTGATGATATTAGGTATTTGACATAAGAAATATTTCGCAATCAATTAACAACTTTATAATCATAGTAAACTAAGATTTGGACATGTTAAAGAATTCTCTGATATTTCTTTTAATTTATCACTTATTTAATAAATAGAATTTTGTTTTACTTAATCGGCCTTCTAACAACTCTGATTAAATCACACTCAAGTTTCAGATAACTCCGTGGGATAATAATAGCTAATTTGTTAGTAATATAATCAACTTTATCCGATTACAATACTAATATTCAACATTGGCGTTAAATCGTGACTGGTTATCAATGAGAGTCTGAAAAACTAAACTAACCAACTTATTATTCTAGAATATATGCGTTCTTACTTTAAACGAAGTTAATAAATAAGGTAAATTATCCAATCTGTCGTCCAGTTTAAAACACATGGTGAACATAACCTATAATTTCGAAACTTACTTCTTGTGAAGTTAGTCGAGACTACAGCAAGTGAAAACTTCCGCATTCAAAACAGAACAGATTAATAAAATTATCTTTTGTATTTTAAATTTAGATCCCATTAACAATTTATTCATACCTATTCAACAAAACTTGAGTGTGTAAATTAATCATATGCGGCAAACTTAACCCCCAAACTCGCAACCACTCCACTCGACAAAATTTTAGTTATACGTTTTCTTAGTCATATATCTTTAAATTATATTATCAAATGAATGTAACCCTTTTATTATTATTTTTAGATATTATGGATGGAGTTAACCTGAACAATAATCATTCAATTTTCTGATTGAAATTATATAAAACTGAACACAAAGGGAAATTCTCCTTCACTGAGGGTCAATTTACTCTTTATCCATTTAATAATTCTTTTCTTTTACTTGATTACTGGCCGATGGAGATCTTGGTAGAAATTGGATCTCAATGTTTACGGTTATGTTATAATGTACATCGAATTACTTAAAATTTCCGAAGCAAGATTCAAGTTCTGCCATGTGGTCGGGAATCGGAAAATGGCGACAATTCAACATATCTTAAATTTTGTTTCTTTTAAATTTGACGTATCTCTAATATTTCTATCTGAATCTATTCGTTTGTTATTTCTCTATCAATTTCAAAACTTTTACTTCCAATATTAATATTATTTCAGCCTTTTCAACTTAATTATACGTCTTAAATTTATACAAAATAATTTTCGTTGTTTTCCGTAACACTCAGCTAAACGAAGTGAAGTACCTGTCGCCGCTTCGTCCCGACGCCGCCTCTCCTTCCCTTCCCTGATTGGTCCATTTTCTGCGGCTACCCTACGATACCTATTGGTTGTCGACTCTGGACGTCAATCCTGGCGCGTGAACTGTTCAAATTCAAATAATTTGAACGAGAATAGAATTGTTTTAACCAATCTTTGTTCCTTGAAAATAATCTGCTCGACACCAGTTAACCCACCTTAAAAGAATTTGCGTTTGTGGGTAAGTTATTGTCAAATTGGACCTTCTTGCAGCTACTTGAGTTCTTCTTAAATTTTATTTTATTTTATTTTTTTTAAATTAACGACATTAATAAATTAGAATAGAGCTTGTGTTCTTTAGAATAAACACAAGATAACAATTTCAATAAAATTAGAATAGTTTGGGTCAAAATTGTTAACCGAAACCTGTTCAACCTCGGGCTGAAATCTTTACAACCTCAATAAGATCGTCGAACGAATAAAATTATTATTGTTGTTTACTTAGCTGATTAGAAGATAATAGATCCTGGATTCTGGGTAAAGAGACTAAACCAGTTTGACCTCTTCCGATTCTGGATTTCCGCTGGAATCTTCTCGTAATACGTAGCTCATACCACGTGATTTCCTTTATTTTATTTTAAATATTTTTTTTTTGTTTATCCAAAGTTAAAACCAAATCAGGTTAATCGTCAGGGCAACAGGTAGTAGCCTCGGCAACTCTTCTTAAGGAACTTGTTACTCGCATGAAATATAGAAGAATTCGGCATGAGTTACTTTAATAGAATTTACAGAACTATGCTAGCCGGTCGAGGAGTAGTTGCTTAACGTAGGATATTATTGTTTTTCAAAATTTGCCGATCAGTAAAATAGCTACGCTACTATTTGTGGGTTACAAAATTACTTATAAATTTTGTAACATCACAATATTAATAATTTCTTGCTTCCTCTATGAGGAAGCAAATTTTTTTGCTTACTTGGAAGCAAAATGTTCATGAAATGGACATAATTCTCACCTAGTTTTATCTGCAATTATTTTCATTTTTAGTTAATATTTCTTGTTTACATTTTTCAATTATTTTTATCAGTTATTAATTTAGTCATTTTTCAAATTTTTATTTAATTGACATTTATTGTCGTTATTTTTCACATATTTTCATCAATTTTTTTATTATTCTCGTCATTTTTTAACTATTTCTTTCAGTTATTAATTGTTTTCCGCAATTTTCAATTATTTTCTACAATTTTTTCAATGTTCAATTATTGTCTTAAAATTTTATAATTATTCTTTGATCTTTTAAATTATTTTGTTAGGTTGTGTATCAATCTGGACATGTTTTTATTTTGTTTTCAATTGGCGAATATGTTCGTTTTTTTGTAATTTTTGTTCCAGTTATCAATTATTTTTTCTAATTTAATTTAATTCTTTAATTTTAATTTATTCACTCAACTTTTTATTATTTTTTTCAATTTCAATTATTTTCTTCGATTTCCAATTGTTCAGACTTTAGTGTATTGAAATCACAGAATTCGGGTTGGCTCGAATTTACGACTCGAGGCCAGTTGCCAGTTCAAATATTACCGGTAAAAATAAAGTGACGTGTTTGGGAAGCGTGTGGCGGCAGCAGCTCTCGGTGGCCAATTTCTCAGCTGCTCGCCGGTCGCGTCTATCAACACGTGTTCTCAGTGTTAAAATTTCTCTGTGAATGTAAGGTCATTGTCTCACGCAGTTTCGCGTTTTCGTAAGGTTTTGTTCTCAAGGTTCGTCTCATTTGTACTTCTCAAAAGTACTATTCAATATTTTATTGTGTGTGTTGTGTGGTGTCAGATCACCAGAAATTACAAGTGTAATTTCTACGGAAAGAACTCAAATACAAAGGACATAATTTGCTGTGTGTGTTTGTGCTTTTTAATTGCTTGACCACGGAATTTACTCAATAAAACAAGGTATTTCTCATAATTAAAGGTGTTCTCATTTTATTGAATTTTATTTTATTCTCTGAAAAATTATTCTCCGTAAAGTGAAATTCTCAAACCTTTTCCTCACTTCCCGGTATTGCTCAAAACACCAATCCTTGTTCAAAAAACACCTTTTTGGACAATTTTTTTTAGAAATATGGATAAAACAAATTTACTCAAACCTTTTATACGTTATTTAGTATCTTTTCAAGAACATTCTATAATTTTTTATGTTGAAATATTGATAAACAAGCCGCTCAGAAAGATTTTTCAAGAACGTCCTTGGAAAAAGAGGATTTGCGGTGTTCACTGTATCTCAGCTAAAAATGATCTAAAATTAAAAACCTTTAAAATTTTGTCAAAGTATCATCAAATTTTCTCCCCAACGTTTCCTGATTATACTTTTTTTCATTTTTAAATTTTTGGTGGTCATTTGAAGTGAAAATTGTTATTTTTCACGAAAAATTCCGCCATTTTGTAAGTGGAAAACCCCCTTAATGTAAAAAAAAATTCTAAAACTCAACGTTGGGGGGAGGTATTTTATATATAGAAAGTGTGTACCAAGTTTAAAATAAATTGGTAATGTAGTTTTTAAATGTCAGTGAACACCGACTTTTAAAAAGTGTTTTTGAGAAAAACGTATTTAAAGACCAGATGTACAAAAATTGTAGGCCTGTAACCGGTATACCGGTTTTTTTTCGGTATTTCTGGAAACCGGTTTCCGGTTATGAGTTTCCGGTTTCCAGTTTTTTGGTAAACACCGATTTTCTTTTTTAAACCGGTTTTCCTTTGTAAACTGGATTTTTGGTAAATACCGGTTATTCGAACGCAATACCAAATCTAACCTACTTACCATGATGCAGGTATGCAGGAAAAGCCATTGATTTGAAGCAGTTTTACCCCATAAATTTTGCTAAGATGTCGGCGGTTCTTTACTGTAAAAACAGGTATCTTACGAGTATCTTATTTTAAGACACAGGACATTTAGAAAGCGTTTTACAGTTATTTTTAAGACACTTTCTCAATGGTTTAAAATTAATACACCCTAAAATGTCTTAAAAGTGAGCACAAAATAAAACACTTGTTTTTAGAGTGTTGAACCAGTTTTCTTCTTAAATAAAATAATATTTTAAAACCGGTATTTTAAAAAATACCGGTATTTTTTTAAAAATCCGGTATTTTAAAAACAACCGGTTTTTTTAAATACCGTTTTTTTAAAAAAAATACCAGTTTTTTAAAATACCGGTTTTTTAAAGAAAAACCGAAAACTTATGTCTCAGAAATCGCTCTTTCAAGTAGTGTATTGAGAAATATTGCAAAGTTAAAAATAAACCAATTACAGCTAATTATTTAATAAAAAAACATGAATTTTAAAGCCTAGACCAACTAACGTTCAAATATTCATAACTTTGTCAATTTTGCTTGGATTGACTCGAAATTTTAATAGAATATTCTAGGGATATTATGCATTCAAATAATATAATAACTGGCCAAATTACTATATTACTGAAATTTTACTTGAACGAACGATGACAACGACACAACAAATCTCACAAGAAAACCTCAGGGGAGATTCCGCAAGAATCACACCCTCGATGGTGTGATCACACACGAAGATGCTGACGAACGAATCACGCAAAATTATTCGACACAACGACAGGATTTACGACTCACCAACGATGATTCGAACTTATAAAATCAAAGACCAAGAAATCAACCAAAATTTAAGAGCGAAATTACTTATTAGCAGAAAAACGTCAGTCAGGCTCGTCTGAAGAAAAGTCGAACCCAGGCGCAGATGTTTAACTAATTAATTTTTGCTTATTTAACTTATTAAAAATAGAACTAATAATACTCAAACTCTTAAGGGAAGATTCCAGTGATTTTAAGATTTTTTTCAAAGATTTTTTTTATAATAAAAAAATATTTATTACATAATTTTTTTTACAATAAAATACAACTCTTAAAGTAATTAAAAACATTGTTTTTTTTTTAATGGGGTCTTAGAAATGGCTGCCGAAAGTGGTCCTCTCTAAAAGTTGTTTACATTTTTTCTCTGCAACGGTTAATGTGAAATAAAAATATAAATAGTTTCTTAATCTGTACCATTATGGCTATCATGTAAACTAGGATCAAAAAAATTTTTGGAAAAATAACCGAATGACAGACTTTTGAATTTTTCAGCCCTAATTTTGCAACTTAAATTGTTAATAACATTTTTAAATATTAATGGATCTTAAAAATCCTAGTTTATACGAAAACTACACATTCAAGGAACATCCTGTCCAAATTTCAAGTTATTTCGTTGAATAGTGTCAAAATAAGAGTGTAAACAAGTTGAAAATATGCCGTTTTGAGAAAAACGCGTTTAAAGTTTGAAGGACCAAATGTACAAAAATTTAACTTAAAGTTCAGCAATATTTTTAAATAGTAAAGCACAATAAGAAAAATGTATATTAATAGCTATATACATATAACCCTTCTTATGTAACAGTATACATTTCTTATAGTTTAAGAACTGCTCTTTCAAGCGGTGCACCAGAAAAACTGTAAATTTAAAAATAAACATATTACAGATAGTTAATTAATAAAAAAAAAAATTTCGAGGTTTTTTTTTACTTCAGACTATTTTTCTCGTCTTTTTAGATAATTATACTAACCAAAAATGAAAAAAAAAAGAATTTCGATTTTTGGAAAAAAAATCACTGTAATCTCCCCTTAAGTTACGAAACACTTTGTTACAAGTAATATTATATATATCGCTGGAGTAGCTCTTGTTATACGCCCATGCGCTACTCTTGCTAGCAGAAAAAATCAATAATCAGTTATTCAATAAAATAGATCGAATTTCCGGGCTTCCGCGTCGATAACAACTGCTTTTAAAAAAAAAACAAACGCAGAGTGAACATTGAAATGCTAATCAAGGCAAATTTTGTATTTCTATTAATTTTACGGGTTTTAGGTGCAGACCCAGCACGACAGCTTAAGCCCGAGTGGGTAGCAACTTTCGATATATATAATATATATATATATGTACTCTCTAAATTTCGTGGAGTGAGATATCACTCCACTAACAGGGAAAATTGAGCCACTCTTTTTAGAGTTCACTGTTTAAGAGAGAGATCTCACTCTTTTAGAGAGGGTCTTTCACTCTGATTGGAGTGGCTCAATTTCCACTCTTAGTGGACTGAAAACTCACTCCAAGAAATTTAGAGAGTATATATATTGTATATATGGGGCATTCCATGCCAACACGACATACCATCGAAGTTGAAATTTTTGATTTGGCTCATTTTTTTATATGTGTATCCTACGAAAAAGAGCTTCATGAACTTTTTCAATTTTTTTTATAAAACCGTTCACAAGATATGAGTTTTTCAAAATTTTGGATGTTTTTTTTAAATGCTCATAACTTCTTCGAAAATGAATCAAATTTAATCGTTTTTCTCTAAATTGTGCATTTTTGAATAAACGTTTAAAAAATTAGTGCAAAAAATTATCAAAAAATTATTTTGTAGATTTTTTGTAATTTATTAATTAAAATCTTGTTTTTAAACATGTTTATGTCCTTTGATTTTTTTTGAAAATTTTTCAAAAAAACTAGTTTCCTTTTACATAAATTTTGAGCTAGGTCCCATCGTAGGGAACCGATTTTTAATATATTTTCTAATTTTTTTTAATTTGACAAAATTTAGCACGAGCTTTCTTTGACACTGTATGGCGCTCCGTTGGATGTACTGATGGACTACTAAATAAAATATATATTAGTCAAAAGTTACATATAAGAGTGATAATGAAAATACTGAATCTATATTTGGAAAAATATTTTTGAGTCCCTGATATACCTTTAGCTTTTAGGTGTCGAACATTAAGATCTCTGGATGCTTTCTGATAATCTTTGGTTGTTGAGATCCTCACTTTAATGTTGGGTAAATTAGTTGGATTTTTAACCTAAACGTACAACTTTTCATCGGGTTATCGGTTTTTGTAGAATCGGTCTTTGTATAATCGGTTATTGAAGAAACGGGAATTTGTCAAACCTACTGTAAAAATGTGCATGTGATCTGTCGTAAGAAGGTAGGTATGCACTTACATGTGTACGCATATAAGATCTCAGGGTCCACAGACGAGATCTCGCATAAGATCTTATGTAAGAACGTAGGTACGAACGCATGTAAGTTCTTATATTAAGTTCCGTCATGCGCCGCGTATAACATTACTCAATATGAAATTGAAGCAGCGTTCTTATATGAGTTCTTATCTGCGTACGTATGTAAGAACACAGGTGCGAACACACTTACGAACTCATGTGCGAACACACCTAAGTATTAAATTAAAAAATAAAAATTTATTAAAAAAAAATTCTCGCCAACGGGATTCGAGCCCATCTAACCTGAGTCTAAGTACGCCTTAAACCCCTCGGCCACCGTAGTTATAGAAACAACTTTACAAAATCTTAGTCATGTTTAATACTTAAATTTCTCCGGAAAGACATGACTAAGATTTTGTAAAGTTGTTTCTATAATTACGAGGGGTTTAAGGCGTACTTAGGCTCAGGTTAGATGGGCTCGAATCCCGTTGGCGAGAATTTTTTTTAATAATATATTTAATTTAAAATATTTAATTTAATACTTAGGTGTGTTCGCACATGAGTTCGTAAGTGTGTTCGCACCTGTGTTCTTACATACGTACGCAGATAAGAACTCATATAAGAACGCTGTTTCAATTTCATATTGAGTAACGTTATACGCGGCGCATGACGGAACTTAATATAAGAACTTACATGCGTTCGTTCCTACGTTTTTACATAAGATCTTATGCGAGATCTCGTCTGTGGACCCTAAGATCTTATATGCGTACACATGTAAGTACACCCCTGCACATAAATGCTGTCCTTCCGGTTTATTGTTTGAACAATAGACGAACAATAAACCGGAAGTTCAGCATTTATGTGCAGGGGTGTACATACCTACCTTCTTACGACAGATCACACGCACGTTTTTACAGTAGGGGATAATTTCTAGAATCGGTTATTGAAGAAACGGCAAAGCAATTTATCGAATCGGTCTTTGTACAATCGGTTATTGAAGAAATGGTAATTTGTAGAATCGGTCTTTGCGGAATCGGTCTTTGTGTATAATCGGTTATTGAAGAAACGGTAATTTGTAGAATTGGTCTTTGTAGAATTGGTATTTGTATAATCGATTATTGAAGAAACGTCAATTTGTATACTCGGTCTTTGCATAATCGGTTTTTTGTAGAATAGGAAATGTACAATCGGAAAAGGTACAATTGCATCTATATCCCCATATGATTTCACCCCTACGGGAGCAGGGCATGAGATAAAACAAGACGGAGACTGCTTCTGTCCTTTTCTGTCTCATGCTTTGTTCCCGTAGCCGTACAGTCGAAACTACCAAGGATGGAACCCCTATAAATAAAATTTCCCCTATCGCAGCCTCCTTCCATTAAATTTTTTAGTCATGCGTCTGCGCAATAGGGCCAAGATGGCTGCAAATGCGTTACAGAGTTTGTAAAACTCTCTTAATGAAATGCCCAGCAAAATTCATCCATGGGAGTTTCGACTGTATTCAATCTGCTTAGGACCTTAGGGTGAAATTACATGGATGCGTTAAACATTGTGTCGCAATGAGAGAGGAAGACCAAGATATATTTACGTCTTTCTCTTTCTCATTACGACGCAACGTTTGACGGTCCATACATGGAATCGTACTTTAACGCTGGCGTCCGATTTCTCCGTCTTGCGTTTCTTCAGAATGAGATAAAAAAGGAAACATACATACTTTGTCCTTTTTAATCTCATTACAACGCAACGCAGAACGGAGGCATGGGACGCCGGCCTAAAGGTGCATTCATTCAAAAAAGTTGTAGCGACCGCATCCACAAAAAAGGGGTGGATGCCGGTATTTCTCACTAGAGATTCAATGTCTATTTGCAAAGTGCATGTCTAGACGTCTGAGTTCGATTGGTTGAAAGAAGGCGTGCTTATTTAAATATATAATTTCGAGAAATAACCAATAACTAAGAGAAAAAGTATTTTAATTATATTATCAGCAAAATATAAACTAAATTTATGTTTTTTGTTAAACATAGGAGTGCACTTTTAATTAAGTGCTCTGAAATTTCGAGTGGGTCATGCTACCCACCTGACCCATATATCCTGTTGGCCCTGCCCATTACTTTAATTTCTGTCAAATTAATTATCACCTTCTCTAAACAGTGAATTGTTTTTATTAAGATACATGATTTTTGGACAGTAATGAGGTTTTTTGGGATGGTGGTGCCAATGTGATAGTTACAAACTGTCAATTCTATAAAAATTCGATAATTAAAAACAAGAATTTAAGTAGAAAAATATTTAATATTTAATTTTATTATTACTATTTTTGTTCCGTTATTCCATTATAGAAGTTGCAAAATACAAAAAAGTAAGTTTATAGCTTCACTTGATAAAAAATCGATAAATAACTAAATTAATTCGTCAGACAATTGTTTTTATACATTTTATGATTAATCCCTACTGAGTCGGGAATTACGACTGTTTCAACAACATTGTTTAAAATGAAGTAATTATTTTTTCTAATACTATTGAGCATTTCCATGGTAAGTGATCATGGGAATTTCCTTCTGTTATAAGATTTAGATAAAAATAAACGTATTTATAGTCCCTGATGTAACTAAAAAAATTGTAAACCTTCTTTTAAAAAATATTAATAAATGTAGGAGGTATTCAACTTTAAAATTTTTTAACTTTTGGTTTTTGAAACCACATAACTTTTGATTGATAAAAGATATAGGGGTTAACTTTTTTTTAAATTTTTCGTGTAAAGACAAACTTTTTACTAAATTAAGTTAAGAACAATATTTAATCAAAGTTTTGTTGATATTAAAAGAAAAAGTTTCATTTTCTGTTTTTTGAAAAATCTTCAGTTTCTATTTAAAGACTATCTGAGAAAAACTAACGGAGATATGGAATTTTATGTGTCTGAACACAAATAACCTGAGCCGAGCAAGATCTGTAAAGTAAAGTAGACAAGGTCGAATTTCAGTCAGACAAGAACAAAAAGATGATCTAGATAATGTATCTGAAAGTTCTTAACTGTCCTGGCGTTTATAACTCTATGTAAGTGTAGATAAAACACTCTTGTTGTTTCTAGTATACAAAGCTTCAAAACGATTTTCTCACACTTCGCAAGTTTGAAGTCGGTGCACCCTCTCACTAAAAAGATACTTCACCAATCGTTTTAAAATTTGGTACACTCTTTCTACACATAGGTACCGAGGTAACGCTGTCGAGTTTTTGTTTTGTTTTTTAATTAATTATTATTAATTTTACAATAACAAATGAACCGTCTTTTCTTAGCAAAAATAGATTTTTTTACATGTGTTCCCAAAAATTCAAAAATTGATTTAAAAAAAACTTGTCAGCGTTATGTTAAGAAACTTATCAACTAAAAACAACGTTTTGGTCTTTTTATTTGAGATGACCCAGTAATGCGCTATGTTAAAGCCTACGCCGTTGCATTGTTTTGTTTGCTTTTAAACAATTGAATATTATACCAATATTCTTAATTATTTGTGGTCTTCAAAGGTACGGTTTCCCCTTTGATTTCTTGATTTCATGGTCTACTTTGCACCCACCTGAGACCACGTGCTCTTCACTAAATACAAAAAGAAGGGACAGAGGGGAATTACTAGTGGTGGAACTCATTCTTCCTTGGAAGATTAGTTTCTATTTAAGTTTCAAAGTGTCAACACCTAAAATTTGTTAAATAAAATATTTTATTTGAATACTATAACAAACGATTAATATATAATAAAATTCACAAAGAATTAAAATATTTTTATTTATTTAAATAGAACCGTCAAGTGGGGCTAATTTGTGCGCCGTGGGGCTATTTTGTGCACGCGAGGTTTTTAATTAATAGAATCTTTTTAATCAGTTGTTTAAGTTTGCTACTTCGTATAAATATTTTCTGATATCTAAACTGCAGAGAGTACTAAATGAAATTACTTAATTCTTTATCAGTAATCAAAAAAAAAACATAAAGTCGTAAAAATCAGGCTGATAATTTTCAAAGTTTTCTAAAATTTTGTTCAGATCTCCGGAAGTTTAAAAGTATATCTAAAGGTATTTATAACACTTGTTGATAATTTGGTTGTGATGATGTATACGTGATGTGCTAACTTTTTAAATGCATATTTTGAGAAAAAAATTTAAAAAACTGAAAAACCAGGATTTGGTGGGTTATTTTGTGCATTCTTTAAAATCAAGATTTTTTTAATAATTTGTTTAGTAGTTAGTAAAAAATACTTTTTTTTGTGCGTAGGATGTGAAAACCAGCTTTCAGGTACCCTGTAGCCCGTACTACAGGGTTATGCGGATGTGACGATGTTCTGCCGACCCACTAAAAACACACTCTTATTTGGGGCCTGAAGACCATTCATGGCTAGCCCGTGTCTTGGCATATCGCCTTCGTGAAGTGGCCTTATACCCCATCACTGTCGCCGAAGCGACTTTCTCCGGTCAACGGGACCTACTACTATTGCCGGTTATGGAGACCCTTAACGCACACAAGTTGAGTCAAGGGACTCGATGGACCGTCAATCCGTTTAAAAAACGCTTCAAGAGAAAGAAAACTTCTTCTATCTGCGTTTTTCTGCGACCTATGTGGCCCTTGGGCGACTTCGTTTAAAGGCCTCCTCTTTTTTCGCCCGGTCCAGGACTGTCCTAAAACAGGCGCACTTCCCTGAGCCTGTAAAATGAGACGTTTCCGCCTCATTTCCAGGTTCGTTCGCACAGAGGAAGCAGAACGCTTCCTTCCCACATTCTGCAAGAGTGTCCCGCGTCCCCACCCTTAAAGCAAGCGGAGGATCGATCCACACCCCTGCAGTCAACTTTCTTATGTCCAAAACCAAGGCACCTATGGTACCTTGTGACCATAAGTCTCCTTCTGATTGGGCAACTGAGGAAACCCAATTTTACTCTTCTTAATCTTTCTAAGCGTTCTGCTCCCTCCTGATCCGTGACCAGTATTGCGATTTTATCGCCTCTCCGGTTCGGCCCAAGGACTGTAACTTGCCTTCTCTCTCGAGGAGTATTAAGAACCTCCTCGAATGCAGAGACCACTTCTTCCTTTTCAGTTAAACCATCAAGGTGACGGATTTCCAGAGTCACCCTCTGGTCCTCCGGTCAACTGACGGTGCCCATTACACTTACTGCCTCGGAGACCTTGACAGTAAATTTCTTTTGGTCTGAACCTCCTCCTAGTTTCAAGAGGAGGTTCCCTGCCTTCGTGGGCCTTGCGCTCACGACGGTCGTCTGACAGTCGTTAGGATCTACTTCCTTCTTTAGTTTGTTAAGAACAGACGCGAACGTCTATCCTTGGCAAACTCGGAAAAACACTGTCTTCCTTCTGGGGCTGCTTAGTTCCACAACGATCCTGGGCGGTCCTTGTCTCGCCTCAGTTTTCTCTCCAACCTTTTTTCCCTTTTCCTTGTCGGCAAAAAGCTCACCTTTTTTTTTCTTTTTGAGAAGCTGGCTTTTTGGAGAAGATCGATCCTCCTCTTCTCTTTTCCTTTTACATTTCAGGACTAAATTTCTCATCGAAATAGCCTGGAACTTGTCCCTTATCCTTCTTCTCTCTTGTCTGGCCACATTGGTCAAATTGAGGTCTTCGTAATAGTCGAGGTCTGCTCGTGCAGCCTCTTCATGCTTACCTCTGAGGTCGGAGATCCATTGTTTCAAATTCTTCAAACCATTTTGGATCTCCGACGCTACATTCTTTTGGACGATTAGTTTGTCCAACATGACCTTGAGTTCTGCCTCCATCAAGGCGACAATCCCTTCCTGCTCTGAGAGCAACCTTTCGCACTTTTCACGATCCTTTTCGCAGGACTCGAGGTCTTCAGCTGTAGCATGGCTGAATGCACTAGCACAGCTGCTGACGCTCGTTGCGCTTACTTGCCAGAACCTGCGGCCTTCATCCACCATTAGATGCGATGGACCTAACATTTCTTCGTCCTGGATAGCAGCATTCGATGGTGACGAAACTGCTACACTCCCACCTGGGCGCATATCATCGTTTTTGTTTTTTTCAAAATTGGAATCTGCCATATGAGTCCCACGAGTCTAGGAGAGAAAACGGTCCACCCACACAGAGCTCGGATGTGTAGGTAAGGCATTTGTACACTAGGAGGGCGCCCGGTATCCTAGCACCGCTCGCGACACCTCCGAACGTGTCATTGGTGACGACAGTGCGACCGCCATCCAGGCCCCCGGCATCAACAATCGACGTCTGCGCTTTACAGACGCCAAATTGAAGAGCACGTAGGTTGGGCGACGTTCGCACCATCCCCGGCAGCTTCACAGCGGATTTTGTAACCCTGGTGCCATCCATCTCTCGGCACAGTATGGAACCTTAGATTGGGTTAAGTGTCGTTGGTCAGATCGAACAGACAACCGGTCCATCGGGCACCAACCCTAGATTCAGACTACTCCACACCAACTTAGAAAAACCAAGGAGGCGGGAGTGTCCTATTCTTCCCAGAACCCATGTCTTCCACAGCTGACGAGGATGGTTAGCCCCCATTTGGGATCCGAATTAACATCATCCGCACAGGTTAGCTAGTGCACAGGTTCGAAAAACGGCGGCTACTCGAATAAACAGGGTCCCGTCCATTCCTCTGTGCCCAAACTCTCCAGACATCGAGAGTCGATGAGTTCTGGGAAGAGTCGAACAGCTCCTGTTCGACTGTTCGTCCTTTGGACGCCATCACTAGACGCCATCACTAATATTTTAAAAATATTTTTGTTGTATTTTTGTTATAAAAGACGAGAAATAAGCATAAAATTTTAATTTTAAACGTGGTGTCATAAAAACCACAAAAAAGTAACATTAATAATTACATGCTTTTCAAGTTAATTTTAAAAATTTTTTTCTTAAAATAACTCAAGAAGTATAATATAAGTTATATTAAGTACAATTTTCTTTAAAAAATAACTTTTTTTCTAATCTACATTTTTGTGAAATTATAGTGTTTTACTTTCAAATTAGTTAAACAATTCCCACAAAAAAATATTTCTGGCTTTGTTTTTCTTTATTGTACTCTAAAATATCTAGAAGTAATACTTTATACAGCAAGAATGTTCAAAAAAAATTTTTACACAACTTTATAAATAAGCAAACTTTGATGCACAAAATAGCCCCATCATGGGGTGTATTTCTTGCACAACTTTGAGTTTCTATAACTCAGACAAAAATTTTTTTTCTTGTCGGCTAACTTATAGGACATCTTTAGAAAAATGTCGACAACATAACTAAATAGATAAATTCTTTATTTTTTTAAATTTTGAATTTTAATAAAGCCTAGAGTAGAAAAAGAGCGGTTTTGTGCACAAAATAGCCCGACTTGACGGTATATAATTATATAAACTTTTTACATATTCATATTAAAAAAAAACAATTAAAAATTGTCGCTGTAGCTTAACTTATAGAACACCCTGCGCGCCGTATTTTTTTGCGCACCGTACGTTCCATAGCCTCGCCAGGTTATCTGAAACAAAAATTCCTGAAAAATTATTTCACTAGGATAAATTTAATGGGCCTTATCGTTTTCCTTTTTTTTTCTTATTGATAAGTGTGACATGAAAATAATGACACGGATGGGTGTCATTACTTTCATGTCATTTGCGTGTCATTATTTCGCAACCACACAAGAAAAATGACACGGAAGAAAATGACATGGCAAAGAATGCACCGAAAATTTTTTTATTATTATTAATCTTATAATAATTTCATATAAACATGCTTTGTGCACCATTTTGAGAAGGACAAAAATTTACTGAGCAGCCGTAGGTACTCTAGAATACGTAGAATACGTAGAATACGACTGCGCATCGTGGCATTTTTATGTATCCTTTGCCATGTCATTTTCTTTCTTGTCATTTTTCTCGTGTGATCGCGAAAAAATGACATGCATTCGTGTCATTATATTCATGTCACATTTTTCCATAAGGGTTAAATAAAAAAAACCGCAATTCCAAAAATATTTCTGCTATGAAAAAAAAATTCCCAAGCTTCAGGCATTTTTCACCATTGAGAACGGCAACCTCCCCTTAAGTCGGAAATTACATACTTTTATACAAAGTTACCAACAATGCGCTGCTCTAGTTAACGATACGACTTTCAAATTACAAATTGGGCGAAATGGTAAAATAGAATACAAAATTAAGTAAAAATCAGGTGATAATAATTAACACATATACAACATTAACATTCAATAATAAAATGATAAGATATCCATCTTGAAGAAATATGATGTCAATACATTAAGTATAGAAAAACTTTAACACAAAATTACACGTTGAGCTTTCATTAAACAAAAACGACAATAAAAAAGATCAGACTTATCAGATTTATCTTCGACGAAGCTTGATGAGGCATGAAAATGGTCCGGACTCCGGGCTAGACTGCGTGGTCTGGAGAATTACTAAAAATGGATGATTTTCAGTCTTAGAAAAACCTCTGGTGATTTTATATTTTAGGTATTAATAATTATGCAGGTTTGAATAATTTAGGAAATCCAAAACATGCACCCGTGTTCGTCCAACAATTCTTAACCTTGTGCTTGCAGCTTCGTCTCGTCTTTTAGATTCCGGTCATCAATTGCCATTAAACGACACACTTTTAGGCCATTGGGGTCTGGCGTAAAAGTATGTCATGGATCTTAATAATTTTAAATAAATTTGGTGAAAAAATGAGACAGAGAATTGTCGGTTGAGACTTTTATTAATTAAAATCACCCTACCTCCAATTGACCCTTTCCAGACCATTTCCACTTTTCTTGTATCTTATGAGGTAATTTGCCGAACTCACATGATTCTAAACTAGTGTGATCGGATCCATAACGTGTAATTCACTTCGTTCAGATTTGAAATGAAATTCGATTTCTTGAATTCCCTTTAATACAGTCCTTCGTTTTAATGTTAATAAAAAAAATTATAGAAGCTACAGTGTACAAGGAAAAATTTCTAAAATTTTAATGCATTTTATGATAATGTATTCTGGAAAATACTAAAAAAAATGCAATTATTTACACGGTTTAAATTTGATTTAAACAATAAATAGAAATTAAAAAATCGACCTTAACAGACCATTTTGAAATTAAGTGTAGAGTATTTGAAAAAAATTTTAATTCAATGAAAATTGAAGGCTTTAGGCTTTTTAAGGCCTCATTTTTAACATGTTTCAGTTTTCCTCACAGTATAGCGGACCTTCATTATCAGTAACTAAATATTTATTTAAACGATGAGAATTCAGACACGGATAGACACTATTATCTTTTTTAGGATCAACGTGAATAAAGGGTTACAAGAAGGTCGTACGAATGGCAGGGTGTCAATCTATCATTTTTAAGTCAAGTTCGAGTTCACGCAATAATCCTGACTAATCAGAAAATACGTTTCCAAACTCACAAACTAAATTCTTCAGTTTTCCTCGCTCAAAATCATTTAAACTTGTATTTTGATCCTCTTGATGCTCTGTTAATCCTTGTTTTGCTCTTTTAATCCTCATTTTATTCTCTTGGTCCTCTCTTGGTCCTCTGTGTATTTTTCCTTAATATGTCTAATCCTCCGGTGGTTCTCTTTTTTCTCTTTTGATCCTCTGTGTACTTTTTTTTAATATTTTTTATCCTCTGTTGGTCCTCTTTTATCTCTTTTGATCTTCTTAATAATTTTCTTGATATTTTCCATGCTCTTTTAATCCTCTTGATGCTCTTTTGATCCTCTCTGCAATTCTCTAATATCTTTGACCCTCTTTATTCTTTCTTGATCCTCTTTTGATTCTCTTGATACATTTTTAAACTAGGTGAGAATTATGTCCATTTCATGGACATTTCGCTTCCAAGTAAGCAAAATAATTTGCTTCCTCATAGAGGAAGCAAGAAATTAATAATATATAAGTTAATTGGGAAAGTTGTTAAAAAAAAACTTTTTAATGCAAAAATACTTATGTAAAAATATGAATTATTTTACGAATTCTTGATCAATTATAAAAGTAATATAGGTCAATCGATTCGTTTTGAGATGAGGAACATGATTTTTGTATTCTTTAAGTTGTATTTTTAGCATGAAAAAAATTTTTGTCAAAAAACGATTTTTTTCGATGAAAAAAGGTGCCCAAAAAAATTTGGTGGGGTATTTTCAAAAATCCCTGTGTCCAAATTTAGACATTCATAAGCTTAATATGTCATCCAAATTTTATTGGAATCCATTAAAGCGTTCTCGAGATATCTTGTACACAAAAAACGCTATACACACACACACACACTCACATACATACACACACACACACACACACACACACATCTGGACATTTGCTAAGGAATGAAAATTTACGCTTTTTAGATGAAAATAAGTCGATTTAGACTATTTTTGGAAAATCGAAAATCTTAACGATCACAAAGCTTCCTCTATGAGGAAGCAAAATGTATATATTACTTTTATTGCTTCCTCATTGAGGAAGCTTTGTGATCGTTAAGATTTTCGATTTTCCAAAAATAGTCTAAATCGACTTATTTTCATCTAAAAAGCGTAAATTTTCATACCTAAGCAAATGTCCAGATGTATGTGTGTGTATGTGTGTATAGCGTTTTTTGTGTACAAGATATCTCGAGAATGCTTTAACGGATTCCAATAAAATTTGGATGACTTATTAAGCTCATGAATATCTAAATTTGGATACTGGGATTTTTGAAAATACCCAACCAAATTGACCTATATAACTTTTATAATTGATCAAGAATTCGTAAAATAATTCATATTTTTACATTTTTTTGCATTAAAAAAAATTTTTTTTAACAACTTCCTCAATTAACTTATATATTATTTATTTCTTGCTTCCTCTATGAGGAAGCAAATCATTTTGCTTACATGGAAGCGAAATGTCCATGAAATGGAGATAATTCTCACCTAGTTTTATATTATTTTTGTTAACTAAGGGCAGATATAAAACAATTCCAAATTAACATTTATTTTTGTGTTAAAATAAAAATAGAAAATGTAAAGAAAACCAAACATTATTAATTTAAGGTATATAAATATAGAACTCTAATTAATTATAATTAAAACTTAACTTTAGCTCTTTGATTTTCTAAATAAATAATAAATAAATAATTTTGTGATCGTTAAGATTTTCGATTTTCCAAAAATAGTCTAAATCGACTTATTTTCATCTAAAAAGCATAAATTTTCATTCACAAGCAAATGTCTAGATGTATGTGTGTGTGTGTGTGTATGTATGTGTGTGTGTATGTATGTGTGTGTGTGTGTATGTATGTATGTATGTGTGTGTGTGTGTATAGCGTTTTTTGTGTACAAGATATCTCGAGAATGCTTTAACGGATTCCAATAAAATTTGGATGACTTATTAAGCTCATGAATATCTAAATTTGGATACAGGGATTTTTGAAAATACCCAACCAAATTTTGTTGAGCACTTTTTTTCATCGAGTAAAATCGTTTTTTGCCAAAAAATTTTTTCATGCTAAAAATACAACTTAAAGAATACAAAAATCATATTCCTTATTTCAAAACGAATCGATAGACCTATATAACTTTTATAATTGATCAAGAATTCGTAAAATAATTCATATTTTTACATTTTTTTGCATTAAAAAAAATTTTTTTAACAACTTCGCCAATTAACTTCTATATTACTAATTTCTTGCTTTCTCTATGAGGAAGCAAATTATTTTGCTTCCTTGGAAGCGAAATGTCCATGTAATGGACATAATTCTCACCTAGTTTAAATATATACCTATAAATGTATAAAAACATAAAATTGTAGGTTATTTGAATTTACCTCTTTGCTCTCTAAATCAGAATCAGTTTTAGTAGTTAGTAGTAGTTTTAGTAAAATTGTCGGCACTTTATTTTTACCTTGGTATTTTCAATTTTTATAGCAAGTTACTTTACATCGAATATTTTTCTCCTTTGTAGGGAACTTTTTAATCACGATTCTTTTGACTTTTGAAATTCCTTTATCTTTTTTGTAGATAGTCTCTAGCGATTTTATATCCTGAATTTTCCACTTAACTCCAAGAGGTTTTACGCAACCAACGTCCTCATATAAATTTTCAGATTCGCTTGGAAGGGTTATCGTTGGATACTTGCGTATAATTTTTTCGATTCTGCCAAAAACTCTATCCGCAGGCAAGAAGCTGTGTCCTCTTACTAAGAATATAATTGTAATATCAGATAAATGAGCAGGTGAATAGTTCTGAAGCCAGTTCAACAAAGCGTGCACTATATGAGAGTTTTTGTTTTGGCCACCACAACCATCACAGAAAAGGCGAAGATGAGTGAATTTTTCTAAATCAAGGGACTGTAAGCAATTTAATAAATCTGATCCTACTTCAACAGAACCTCTCCCTGCCTGACTTTCGTTCCAAGTGTAAAAAGTCGGATCTCTACCATTCGTAGATCCGCAACAGAAATTATAGAAGCTAATTTGACGAGCATAAGAAGCTTATTGGATAGGAGTTTTTGGTAAGGGTTGCACTTGCTGCAAGTCGAAATAAAATGAGTATGTATTTTTTGGTTCTAATATCGCTAATTCGTAAAAGGCTGCTGCTCTTTTCTTATGAATTCTTTGATTAACCATTAAATCGAGTTTCTTTGCTTGATTTTTTTCGACTTTGATGCGATTTTTAAATTGAGTACATGTAGTACAACAATCTGTTGCCGGATAGGAAAATCCAATATTAAACTTGGTGACTAATATTCTTCTAAACATATCATATTTCACGCGAAAATCTGGATTACTTTGACTGTAAGCAGAAAGTAGCTTATTACCGCTTCATTTTGATTTACAAATTTGTGACCCCTATGGTCACCTCCTCTATACTCTTTAAGAATATTTCATTTGTCAATAGCCTTAGCTATATTAAGAATACGAGTCCTTCTTAAGCTAAGAGCATGCAGAAAATTTTTTTGACATGCTTGTCTTGCTCTTCCTTTTCGATTTGTTAAAAACAAACTTGTTGAAATCATTCTATTTTTCTCAGATGTTTTTCCGGATTTATTTCTTCTTCGAACTGGTTTATTTGCTTCTATCATAGAACACAGTTTTACGTCCTGGCTGTTTTTTTCTGATCTTCATCAAATTTCTTTCGTATTATTTTAATATCTGAGAGTTTGATTCTTTAACATTGATACGTTTTAGTGTCATGTTTACAGGGTCGCTTCGAATTTTTTAGTTTTGGATCAGGGTCGGAATATCTAAAGTAAACAATGTATCTTTCAATCGTTAATCTTTAAATGTAAAAACTGAACATCGTAACATATTTTCAATTAAAAATATAAATAATTTAATACTTTCATTTTTATAGAAATTGGTATTAAATCTATATCTCCAAAGAAAAAAGAAATTTAACACTGTTTCAAAGTGTAGGTTATACAAAAATCAAAAGTATTTATTAATTGCATTAAATGTTTTTGAATGTCTACCTAGCTTTCTGTTCATCATCTCTTTTACGATGAGCAGTTTTACGCTTTCTAGCGCCTTGATTAGATAACCAATAAAGTCGGTAACAATTGAATATTTACTTTAGAGAAACCTGACTTCACAGTGCCATAAACATTTTTTCACATAATTTTTAATCACTGAATTAAAGGAATCAAACGAATAAAACGTTGAAATTTTCAAAAAACATTAAAATCTGTACTATGATCTTTTATTTTTATGTATACAACTTCTTAGATTTATAAATCTAATAATTATAAATGAGCTTTAAAAAAATACAGAATTAGGGATTTATCACGTTTTGTTTCAATATGGTCTAATTGTCGAAGCTAGAAGCCTGTATTTATCCAGTTTGGATAGCAAATTGAATACTTTTATGTGAAATATAAAAATCTGTTTTCTATAAAATACAGCGTTATTGAACCAAAATTTTTATAGAATGGGATTTTTTTTCGTGAATCAGAGGTGAATAATTATATTCCTTGAGTCCCAAATATATATAGAAACTATATGTATCTCATTTTTTCAAAAAATGGATTTATCAGGTTTTGTTCGCTTACTCATCATTTATTTATTTAATAATCTTCCCCGCAGTCATAGGTACAGGCTTTACATGCGTCCCCTATTTTACCCACAAGTCTCTTATTTTTCATAAAAATCATTTTGAACTCAGGGTATCTAGTGATTCAAGAAATTGCTGGTAATTTAGTACATTAAATATAAAAACTGGACATTTATAAAAAGATTAAAAATTTTTTAATGTGATTCAGAAATTTTTAAGAAATTCCAGAAATTCGTAGGTTAATAAAGAAAAAAGAATTTTTTAATATTTTTTGAAGAGGAATTACCAAAATTTGGCACTAATTAAATTCTTATGGAAAATAATCTTTATTATGAAGATAATTTTCAAAAAAAATTTAACCAAAAAGACAGTGGAGTTTTCGAGTAATTTCAATTCAAAGATTTTTAGTAAAACGGACGCCATTTTGTTATTTTAAAACATTTTAAAATTTTTTCGATTTTTTTTAAAGAGGACTAAAAACTCTTTCAGGCCATCAGAAAAGAATAAGTTTTCCTAATTACTTGAAAAGTTATTACACTTATAAGGTTTTTTTTGGAGTTCCGACCTTAAAAATTACAATCTTATAACTCTATGAAGAAATATTTTTCAGTTAAACAAAAAAATACGTGTCGTCTAAAATTCTTAAAAAAACAATGTGGTCGGTACTGAAAATCGATCGATTTTCAGTTCTTATACACGTAAACCGATGTATAACCGATTTTCTGTTCTCAGCCAAAAGTGCATAAAAGTTGTCCACTTTAAAGATATGGAAGCAGAATTAAAAAATTCAAGATGGCGGACCTAATATGATGTCAAATCCATTGCAAAATAAGTTCGAGCACATATTTTACTAATCGACAAAATGTAGTCGGATTCGCCTAAGTTTTCTTACTTGAGGGTTTTTGA
Organism: Ganaspis brasiliensis; assembly: GCA_037103525.1. Classification (NCBI taxonomy): domain Eukaryota; kingdom Metazoa; phylum Arthropoda; class Insecta; order Hymenoptera; family Figitidae; genus Ganaspis; species Ganaspis brasiliensis. The sequence goes on along the minus strand of JAZKLR010000633.1, from coordinate 110,312 downwards.
GGATGCTGATTACAAATCTAAAGTTAGATTTTCAAAATTCAAAATGGCGGATCCAATATGGCGGATGACAAATTTAAATTTTCGTCCGATTCAATTCAAATTCGTTATTTGGGGGTGTTTGGGGTCGCTGATTACGAATCTAAAGTTAGATTTTCAACACTTTTATGCACTTTTGGTTGAAAACAGAATTATATGGTCCCACTTTCTCTGGGTGAAAAAAAATATCAAAATTAAATTTTTTTTGTTACTTGACATTAAAAGCGCCATTTTTAATTTTGGTTTACAAAAAAATTAATTTTTGATTTTTAGATTTTGGGCGTTAATGGGTTAAATGTTCCAAATTTGAAAATGTAACATTATAGAAGAATTTTAAATCTTTATTTTATGTATTTTTTTTTGTAATTTTAGTCATACTAATTTTAGTTTTACCCATCAAAACAGATTCTTTCTTTCTGTGTCCTCTGTTGGTCCGCTTTTGATTCCCTGTTAATCCTCGTTGAGTTTTTAAAATTGCAGATTTGGATATAACCGCTTGTTTTCGGGGATCAACAGAGGATCAAAATACAATGCGTTTGTTTCTATCTTGATCTTCTTTTGATTCTCTGCGCGGTAAAAAGAGGTTGATTAAAACACATTAAAACGTCTCAATGCGCTTTGATTCTGTTTTTGTATGAATGCCTTTAAATGCCTAAAAACAAACCAGTAGCCATATTGCAAGGGAAAATTAAACATGTGATTGTTATGTTTTACTCTGATTATTGTCTTTATCAATATTTTACTTTTTAAGTTCAAATATGTTAATAGGTTAACTTCAGCTAAGTAGTAGACCAAAATAGAATAAAATATAAGCACTAAATTTAACACTTAACGACGACACGCTGCAAAGAATGAACAAGTTAACGATAGCAGAATGGCGTCTTTTTAATCTGCTGACATAGGCATAGAACGGCATTAAACTTCTTGAGGCATTGACAGCGTTCAAAATTGTTTTCTTGAAGGCATTGAATGGCATTTCATTTGATACATTATCAGAAAGCATTTAATGGCATTTGGATCTAATTCGTGGTGTTTCGCTTGACGGTAAAGAAACGCATTCAATTTTTTCATAAAATTTGTGAGCATTCAAAATGATTAAAATGAAACAAATATCATTCAAAAAAACGCGTTAAATGGCATTGAGGACAAAAACGGAATTAGTAGGCATCTGGCAGCATTCAAATGACTGTTTTTTAAATGCCAATTTATGAGTTTTAATCAACCTCTTTTTACCGGGTGTCCAGGAGGATTAAAAGAGGAACAGAATTTCGACTCGGGCATCCTATCTATTTTTTCTACAGATTCAATCTGAATGCTTGAAACTGACACAGAATCAAAATTATTGCAAACTCCACTTGATAAAATTGTATCAAAGGCATTTTCTAAATCATCCGAATTTAACTCATGAAGCATTTCATGGGAAAGCTACTGGTCATGTCTCAGATTTTTGTGAGTTTTCGTTTATAAATATTGATTGGGGTACTAAATAAGTGTACTGACTATTACTTAAAAATTATTTAAACTTTTCGAGATACTTACATTGAAAATTTAGGGCTACTTTTTTTCCTTTTTAATATAACTTTGTTATTTTTAAGAATTATGAAAAAAAACTTTTTGCGAAAACACATTTAATTTTAATAAAAAAATAAAAAAATAAAAATTTTTTCATTTGTTTATTTAAAGAAAAATATTTGTTTTCAATTTAAAAGTACTAGCTTCACATCATTTTGGCTTAAAAATCCTATATTAAAGCTTAACTTAAAAAAACCTTCAATCTAAAAGATGGCTTCTGTTTTTGCTTTTGAGTAATAAAAGGTCAAAGTTTTGAATCATGAACCCCCAGTACTGCGCCACCACACAGTGAGACGTAATGTTATTGAAGTATTAAAAATTTATTTTTTGTAATGAAAGGTTATAAAATTCTCTAGAGGACCACCCGATATTGGGTTTGCTTCTCAGTGGAGAGAAAAAACTGTAGAAATACCTCTTCTGAGTACAACCGGTTTATCCACAATTCAGTTCTAATTGTGTGTACAGGTTAGTTACTGACAGTACACATCATTATACCTCGACGTCAAACCTTCCACTGAAATTATCTCACAAGTCAGAAAAATCCTCAGGCTATCGGGAGCAAACCAAACAAGCTTGACTGGCGTTACCGTAGAGTCTAGTACTCAACCAACTGAGCTAACCCCGTGGTTATAATTATTATTACTGTTTATTTATTTTGCAATAAAGTTCAAAATAATGAAATAAAAAAATATCTAATTTTATATTTCGTATAAATGATTGGTAAGTGATGCAAAATGCTTTCAATCATAGAAGATACTCTTCTACATTAAAAATAAATAGTTTTTACTTGTTTTTTATAATTATATAAATAATTGTTATAAACAATTTAGCACAAATCATGGGGTACAGTAGTTCTTTGCTTCCATTTTGCGTAAAACTTGTTCCTTAAATGTTTTCGGGGTCCGTGATTACGAGTACAAAAATTATTTTTAAAATTTTCAAATAGCGGATCCAAGATGTCAGATGAAAAAACAAAGTACATTTAGATTTCCTTAATACTTGTTACTAATACTGAAAAATGAAAGGACTGCTACAATTCCAACGATATCAAAAAACATACAACTTATAGTTTACACAGTAGATTGTCGAAAAAAAGAAAAGACAGTTGAATTCTGACATCCCGCAAATCTACCGGTCTTTTCCTTGAAATTAAACAAATATCACTGTAATATTAAAAACAGTATGCATAAAAAACTTTACAATTAGTACAAAAAATGAAACGATTCTTATATTTAAATAGGAATTTTAAAAAATATGCTACATACAGTCAATAAAGAAGCTGATTGAAATTAATACACATACAAACGTGGCACTGGCACATAAACTGCCAACAAGTTCAAATCCGTACCTACAACAGACGTTATTTAAAAATCACTTGAAATCTGATAAAAACAATAAACAACTGTCTCATAGTAATAATTTTAACACATTCCTAAGATATTTTAAAGTTTTCATGCATCAAAAGTCCAAGCACTACAATTAAATATTTGTTTCAAAAATCCGATTGATTTTTGATTTTGTGTCCCCTGTATTAGATCCTCCATTTTTATTTTTTAAAAACTGTCTTCGGTTTCATAATCAGCGACACCGAAAACCCCCAAGTAACAAGTTTCAAGGAAATCTAATTCTTCCGTTTTTTCATCAGCCATATTAAAACAACCATTTTGAATTTTTAAAAATTTATTTCTGATTCGTAATCAAAGATCCCGAAAACTCCCGAGGAACAAGTTTTAGGCAAAATGAGAACAAAGAACTGCTGTACCCTATAACTTTTTCTAAATTAGTTGTACCAATTATTTATAATTATTAAAAACGATTAAAAACTATTTATTTTTTGATATAGAAGAGTATCTTTATTTATTTAAAATATTTTGCATCACTTATCAATTATTTATACGAAATACAAAATTAGATAATTTTTTAAAAAATTTTTAAGTTGAAATGATGTGGAGCTGAAAGTTAAAAATTAAAAACAAATTTTTTATTTAGATAAACAATTGAAAAAATTTATATTTTTTAATTTTTTTCATTAAAGTTCAGTGTCTTTTGCGAGAAAAAGATATTTATCATTTCTTCATAATTCTAAAAAATAACAAAGCCATATTAAGGAGAAAAAAAGTAGCTTCAAATTTGCAATGCAAATATCTTGAAAAGTTTAAATAATTTCTATTTAATACTTAGTATACTTGGGTAGTGCCCCAAATCTGTAGCGGAATCCCCATCAAGTCAAATGAAATTCCAAAACTTTGTGATCCTTCTTTTTGAATAATAGGAATATCTACTTCACCTAACGCGGCAAAAATTAAATCCTTATATGTCATTGGTTTAATATGACTCAGAGCAGGATCTAATCCTTGTTTGTCACTTTCTTGTTTTTCTGATTTTCGCATTCATTATTAAATGGATTGAATGCTTCCATAGAGGCAACATTATAACCATAGAAAACTATTTGCATCAGATTTATTCTGAGATCGATTTCCTGTATCATAATTTTAATTACCTTTTGATTGCCCTGACCTTTGAAAATAATTATTTCAATCCATAGTTTCCCATCCAATTCCCATAACCTAACACCCCATCCCCTTTGCGTTCCGTAGGCGTCTTTTATTAGAAGTACTTGCATTTGCCTGACCCTATCTGATCGGAGTAGAGAGAAACTACGGAAAAGACTATACTGAGTACAGCCGATTAATTGACAGTCGAGTCGAGATGTATACCTTCGAAGTCTCGAATGGTACACAACCAGTTGTTCTCCCGCTTGATATGACTCAATCGTAGAGAAAATCACCAGGCTAGCGGATCACAGAACTGGTCACCTATTCAGGTACTAACCGTACCGGAGGTTGCTTAACTTCCATGACCGCGAAGCCAGATGCAACTGCACTTTTTTTTCATTCCATTTATTTATTTAACAGTATAAAATTACACATCTTTAACAATGTGGCGCAATAAACAAGGAAAGAACGCCATTATCACACACATATCCATATCAAACTGTATCAATATTTCCGAACGGACAAATTGTCAACTCGTCGAATTCATTAACTTTTTACAATACAAATTTTTTTTTCGACTTATTATCATCAATTATACCTACCTGTTTCAAAACTACCGTTTTACACATTTTTTTACTTATCTAGAAAACTTTTCCTTTATGGAAACCAAAAACTAGACCTAACCCGTCAAAAAAAAAAAAAAAATGAACCATCCCCCTTAAAATGAATCAAAAGGAGAATAAACGCAACAAATTTATTTTCTGTTAGAGATCTACTTTTATCTGACGTGAATTTTGAGATGGCATGAGTTGTAGAGCTTTTTGCTCTAAATCTAAACTGCTCATCTGGAATTACTTTTTTACCAAAAACTACACTCGATAACCAACTATTTATTATTATTTCAAACAACTTGCCCAGATTTGGCAGCAAACTAATTGGCTTATAACTCGTAGCCAAACCCGGGTTTTTTTCCTTCTTAAGCAGAGGGATTACCCTCGTCACTTTCCAGCTGTCTGGAAAAAATGAATTATTCAGGAGATTATTATATACAATTATAAATTGGTTTAATGCTTTATCTAGTAACTTTTTTATTGCTAAATTAGGGATTTTATCGTGTCCAGACGATTTCTTATTATTTAATTTTTTCAAAATAATTTTCATGGAGGACAAATTGCAAAGAAAACTCAAGTCAACCTCAAATTTCGGCGGTAGTGCCGAATTTTCCATGCTAAAACTCATCAACGGTACAGCCTGATTCTTATTCAAATTATGTTTTTCTATAAAATCTTCCGCCGTTTTTGAGACTATTCTAACTAGCGCAGGACTGTTCGAAACCCTTTCTTCATTATTTATGTCCGCAAAATATTTTGCGAAAATATTTGCTTTGTCTATTTTTTAAGTTATATTACTTACTTTGTTAATTATCGAGTATTTATTAAAGTTTACATGTATGTTACCACGGGCTTTAACATCATTCTCAGCGGCTTGTTAATTGGGCATTTCTAGACTATTGTTTTTTCTAAATATTGAGTTCAACTGCGGAAATAAGTTTTCGCTATCGTGCGGATTTATTTTCCCTAGACAATTTATCCAATAAGTGTTTACAGACTTATTAAGTTCCCTACTCAATTCTTTTTTTAGACTAGTCAATAATTCTTTTAGCACCTACAAGTTCTCGCGATTTCCCCCCTTTCTGTTTTTTTCCCTATGGATTTGCGTTAAAACTCTATTTTTAGTTTTTTGTAAATTTCTTATTTTTTCATTAATGTAATTTGCTATAGTATCATACGGCTTTACTCTTCGTGTCGTGTCGTACAGCGCCTCTGCTATTTCCTTACTTTTTTTCAATAAACTCTACTAACGTGTCATTAGAAATATTCTAATCATCTTTTAAACTAAGATTAGATTTTTGCAATTTTTTTCTAAATTTTTTCCAGTTTGTTTTTTCAAAATTAATCATACCTTTATGTTCTTCATGAATTATTAACAATTCATCATAGTTTGATAATTTTATTCTTGTAAATATAGCATTATGGTTGTTGTCGAACGGAACGACTTCGAGTCTGCCACCAACTTTATTAATTATTTCAATTCTTACATTACAAATTAATAAGTCTAAGTATGAACCACTAGATGGAAATTTCGGGGACACCGGACCCCATAACACGGTTCTGAATTGTGACGCGTTTAATTCGTACCAGCTTAGCAGGCTGTTGCCCTTTGGATTATTTTTCTGATCCCCCACTCCCTATTTCTCGCATTAAGGTCACCTGTCAGTATATAATAGTTCGCTGAAGCCTGTAAATTCAATTCACAAAAAACAGAGTCCAAATCATTTTCAACCCCTATTCTATTATTACCGGGAGAATAAACACTTATTACATACAATTTTTTTCCACCTTGTAACTCAATTTTTAACACTGTAATTTCTAAAGCATTTAATTTATTTTTACAACTGAGAATGATGTGTCCCGCCGATAATTTTTTACTCAAAACTATCGCCGTACCTCCTCCTTTACCCGCTTTCCTATCGTTTCTAAAGATCCAATAATCCCTCGAACTCATCTTGTGAGCCGCTTTTAATTTAGATTCATTTACCAAAGTTATATCCAATTTAAATTCTCTAATAAATTCAAACAAATTATACCTCCTCTCATTTGAAACAATTGAGTTCACATTGATCGAAGCGATTCTCAACTCTTTAAATTTGTTGTTCCTGCCCGTTTTCAAAATTTAATTAATTAAATATTAATTCAATTCTCTTCGTATTCTCTTTAACCGTGTCTCTGATTTCGACCAGCTGGGAGGCACTGTAACCCCTAATTTGAGTCATAAAAGTATGAAATATTTTCTCTAAATTGACATTCAGATTCCCGTTTAAAATATTACTATCGACTGTTTCAGTGCCTGATTTTTCACTCTCTTATGATTCTTTGATTTTATTCTCCATAAAACTATCTCTCTCATTTTTCTAAGATTTCAATTATTTTCACTATTACTAATTTTATTTAATAGTCCACTTACTTCGCCTAAATGATCTGCGCTGTTTGCAACAACATTCACATTTTTATATGGGTTTACCATTTCGCCAGCAATTTTAGGGATATCCGAATTTCTAGGAATTACGACTGCCCCTATTTCATTACTACTTTTTATTATTTCGTTTCTTCGTTTTAACTGTTTCTGCAAACGATGTACCCGGATTTACTAACTTTTCATAAAATCTTAACTTTGTTTCTTTTAATATTTTTAGATGAATTTTGCCTTGCGACAATTGTTGCGTAATTTTCAATTAATTTGGGGCAGCCCCTGTAAGAAGCCGGATGCCCGTGTTGCTTACAATTTACACAATATACTGGGCTATTTTCAACCTCGTTTTCCCCTGACATCTGACATTCCCCAGGGGGGTGATTTTCCGCGCATTTTGAGCATCCAAAAATACGATTACAATAGGCCACAATGTGCCCCACCCTTTGGCGATTAAAACATTGAGACTCATTCTTGTGGAATATTTTGTCCCACCATATATACTGAAATAACAATCTCGAAATCGCTCACGGTGCTCTAGAAGCTGAGATAGGTTTGACAAAAATGCCGACAGAAACGGCCCACGGAGTTTGATTTGTAATTATTTATAGCTTCAAAATCCGTTTTGAATGAAATCTTAACTGTTCCCTTTCTCAAGATATGCGTAAACATTTTTTCATTTTTGTAAAAAGTAAAGTTCCAAAGGCACGTATTTACGTATTTCAGTTCGCTGTCTACGAAATTGATAGAAAAAATTGGCGGCTAGTTAATTTTCACGGTAAGAACAATAAAAAACCCAAAAAAATTAACTTTTTTTACATTTATCACAATAAATATTGAAAATTTTTAAAAATATTTTAAACAAAAGTCTTACTTTATAAAAATAAATACTATACTTACTTATATTAATGCGCTAATTACAAAATTAGTAAAGAAAATTGAAAATAAGCATATTTTTAGAGCAAAAACCATTAAAATTAATAAAAATAAGGTTTTTATGGTTTTTTATTACATATTATTCTTTTTGACCCGTTCTCATTCTCAGAATAAAAATTGAAATCTATTTATATTTGTTATTAATTAAATTTGTTTAAAGAAAAGGCAAAGGGCTTTAATTTATATTTATTTACAGGATTTAAAGTCCATTTTTAATTTAATAAAATGTGTTTCCGTTCAAAATAAATTTGTTAAAATAAATTATTTTTAATTTCAACTAGTTAGCTTAAATAAATGAAAGACACTGTATGCTTAATTACTTTGGAAAAGTTTTTTTTTATAAAAATAATGTGAAGATATAGTAGGGGAGGGTGGTCCCAAACCGACCCCCTAAAAGGCAAAAGCCAAAAAGGTGACAAAAATTTGTTTGATTGCTGAGGTCAAATTTTTTTTCAGTGAAGGAATCATTTTTCTATGTTTCCACTGGTTGCCGAGGCTCTAGATCTCATTAAGTGAAAGATACAGAGAGACAATCGAAATCTGACGTTTTTGATAATCTCAAAAAGGGTGGTATGAAACCGACCTCCTATTTTTATTTCAGAAAATAGCGAAAAGAAACAAAATTTTGAACTTGTATTGTAATTTGAATTAAAAAACAACAAAATAGAATAAACTTTAATTACTTTTACTTTATTTAAATACATTATTTAAGGCCTTTTTCAGAATAAGAGTAAAAGAATTATCATTACAATAAAAAATGAGTGTTTTTAGTTTGATCTTAATTACAAGCTATATTATCTTAGCTTAATTATTGTTATTTTATTAAAATACATTTGTAGGTATTATTTGGTAATTAAAAATAATTTAGTTACTATTACAATGCAAGAAAAAGGGGGGGGGGGGTCGGTTTCGGACCACCCTCACTATTTTCACATAATATCTTGCCGATCATTCATGTCAATGAAAGCGTTTGCTTTTAAATATCACAATATTTAAAAGTTGAGGTCATAAGCAATCAGAAAAACTTATACTTAAATTTTTCTAAACTCAATTCAACTCTTTTAACTTAAATTCAAGATAGGTCAAAAACAAAAAATATTATTGCAAAAAACTAATTTTACGTGAAATTTCGAGGTTCAATATTACCAAAAGATTATTACCTGTGGTCAAAATGTCAGAGTTATGAAAGTGTTCTTTTGATGGTATTCACGATTTGTCTAGTAACACGATCTCTGAGAAACAGAGGGGGGTCGGTATGGTACGAGGGGTCGGTATGTTACCACCCTCCCCTATTAAATTGATAGCAAAAGATTTTCATTCTTTATAAGATTTTAGATTACCTTTTTAATTCCTGCACAAAATCGTTTTTTTTTTTGATTGAGCAAAGGAAAACGAATTTTTCACCTAACCAGAAAAATAAATAATACATTGTAACTCCTAAAGTTAAATGTTTATAAAAAATTTGTAACATGCAATTTAGAGATGCTGAGAAGAGAACTCAACTACAGGGCCATCTTCTATCTTTTTGAGAAGGATTCGTCATCAATTAACTTTATTTTATATTTGTTCAATAATTTAAAACATATCTATGTATTGTTTTTCCAGATGTTCTGACCACCTACCTTCGTCCAAAAAGATCAAACAATGTGACATGTGTTCTAAAATAACATGAACTTTTAAAGTTTCTGAGATACAGGAATGTATTTATGACATGCGCAAAGCATATGAATCTTCTGATATTTCAAACAATTTAAAAATTCACCTTATTTTAGAACACATGTCACATTTTTTAACTTTCTGGACGAAGGAGGACTAGTAGTTGAGTTCTTTTCTCATCATTTATGAATTACAAGTTACAAATTTTTTATATACATTTAAGTTTAGGTGTTACATTGTATTAGTTAAAAAATTATTTTACGTTGAAATAAAAGTGTAATTGAAAATCTTAAAAATAATTAAAGTCTTCTACTTTTAATTTAACACAATAACTTCACTTTATTTGGATAAAAAAGACCTTATCTAAAATAATCAGGCATACAGTGTCTTCCATTTATTTGAACTTATAATAAAGTAATTATTATTAGATTTAAAAATACTTTAAAATCCAATAAGTGGCCAAATTACAATATTATGGAAATCTTACACGAACGAACGACACAAACGAATTTTGCTAACCTCAGGAGAGATTCCACGAGAATTACACCCTCGATGGCCACAAAGATGCGACGATTCACACAAATTTGACACCAGGACACAAAACCTGACATACGACTCACCAACGACGAATAACTCGACGATACCCTGGACGAAATCCTCCGGTCAGTACTCCAGGAAAACTCACTAGACCTCCAAATTGCTCGATGAAGGAAGGGAAAGGGTCTTCACTCACAACCAATAGTCAGCAAATAACTATACCGTTTTTCACTAGCAAATTAATAGTATTTAATCAATAATAATTCGGTTCCTTGAACACCAGTTCTGTCTTAATACAACACACAATTTACACGCTAATCTATTAATCGAACCACGTTCAACCACTAATTATTTTTTTAAAGTTTTTAATCCGACCGAATTTACACTTTGAAAAATCGTTATTAGCGATTTTTCACATCACACGACACTTTAAGAATTTCTGAACAACACTTAAAAACGACTTTTAATCGAGCGACTTTCTCAAAATTTTCAATCTGAAAAATATCATTAATTTTTCTCAAAAATAATTTTAAATTTGTACAATTTTGCGTGAGGGCGCAGATGGTGAATTTTTCGCGCACTTTCGTCGTTAATTTCCCGCGAAACAGCCCTACGTTGGGCGCCATTATAATAAAGTAATTATTATTTAATTTTAAACTGAATTCAATCTAAATAATTGGCCAATTTACTTCATTATTGAAATTTACCTTCACGGCGAACGACAATTTATAAAACACAACCTCAGGGAAGATTCCACGGGAATCACACCCTCGATGGCCACGAAGATCGCCTTTTTCGGGGAAAGAATTCGGTAGGTTTTCACACAACAGAGAACAACTCGAATAGTACTAATTAATAGTCTTTAATTAAATCAACTGACTTCACACACACAAAGTCCACCACAGAGTTCACTCTCTAACCACCAGTTCTCTAACAAATTATTTTACACTCCAACTCAATTGCAATAACAAAAATCTCGCGACGATTTTAGACGTCTCACACGTTATACCACCCGATTACAAGTGAAGAAGCACGTGTCGACTTCGTTCTCGTCCCGCTCTGCGTTGCCCGCCGAAAATTAGTTCCTCTCCTTTGACTTCCTATTCACCCTCCGCCCTCTTGTCTGTCCTTCGTCTAGGATTGGCTGTCACGCTGCTCGCGGATTTGAACCTGTAACGCGAAAACTGACGACTGGCGCAGATGGGAAAGGGGAGAGGTGACTGCTGAATTCAAAATATTTAACGACCAAGAAATAAACCAAAATTTACGAGGGAAATTACTTATTAGCGGAAAAACGTCAGGCAGGCTCGTCTCAAGAAAAGTCGAACCCAGGCGCAGATGTTTAAAACTACTAATTTTCTCTTATTTAACTTATTCAAAATAATACTTCAACTCTTAAGTAACGAAACACTTTGTTACAATTCCTCCCCCCCCCCTAGGCCGATACTGGCCAGTATCGCCGATCCACCACTACTTATAAAACAAAGTACTGGCATTCCTTCGCCTCCTTTCCTCAAGAATTGTCAAGGAACTCTAACAACAAAGCAAGTCAGGTGTTTGTTCTGACCTTTACTGGATGGAAATTCCATACAGTCAGCAGCCACCACAACCCAAGGACGCTCCACTATACGTTGTCCCATCAAACCTTTAGCTCCCTCTTGCCAGACTTTATAACACTGACACTCTAAGCACTCTCTTACATAATTGTGAACATCCATGCACATTCCTAGCCAGTAATACTCCCGTGCAACTCTGTAATACGTCTTTTCGACACCTAGGTGTCCCGAAGATGTCTCCGCATGCGCTTTACTCAAAACTCTTTCACGATGTTCCTGTAGTACAACTAATTTCCAACCGTCCTCATCATCGATAATTGGTGTCAAGAGTGGATCATACCGGCGACGGTATAGTCTCTTATCTTCCACCATCCAATCAGGAAAACGTTCTGGAAATTTTTCAACCAATTCCAATCTTTTGATGTACCACTGATCACAGATGGTTTCGAACGCGTCTACTTTCAAAACTCGAAGATCCTGGAAAGAGCGTCTGGAACATGGTGATAAGCTCTTTTCCGATGGACAATATCGAAATCCCATTGTTGCATTTCGAGAGCCCATCGAGCCAATCGTCCTGATGGCTCTTTTAAGTTTCTTAACCATTTCAATGCGATATGATCGGTAATAGCCTTGAACTTGTACCCTTCGATGTACGGTCTCAGCTTTTTAATCGACCACAATAACGCAAGACACTCCTTCCCAGTTACACTATAATTTCTCTCTGGCGCAGATAACACTTTACTAATATACACGGTTGGATGTTCTCCATCATCCGATTCCTGTGTAAGCACTGCTTCCATAGCATAATCACTCGCATCACACTGAATTGACAAAGGTTTGGTGAAATCGGGACGGGCAAGAACTGGTGCGGAAACAAGCTTCTGCTTCAAAGCTTGAAAAGCTTCCTCTTGATCTTCTCCCCACTCCCACTTTTGACCTTTTTGCAGCAGCTTTAACAATGGAAGTTTAAGCTCGCTATCCTTTTCAATAAATCTCGCATACCAGCCTACCATTCCTAAGAATCGTCGAAGTTGTTTCAAATTAACCGGTGCTGGATAATTTAAAACTGGCTCGACCTTGGCAGTATCTGGACGTAAACCATCTCTATCCAAAACATAACCCAAATACGAAACATTGGAGCAGCCAAACTCACACTTTTTCGGATTCACAATCAATCCCGCAGATGCTAGCTTCTTCAAAACAATTTCGAGCCACTTCACGTGCTCCTCAAAGCTATCAGTGACGATAATAATATCGTCCAAGTATCCAAACACCACGGGCTCAAAGTCCGGCCCAAACAAGTATTCCATACTTGGGATGGGATAAGCATCCCGTACTGTCACCTTATTCAAATCTCTATAATCCATGCAGAATCTCAGCGATCCGTCTGCCTTCTTCACAATCACCGGCGCGCTGCTCCACTCACTTGCTGACCTCTCAATTATCCCTTTTTCACACATTTTTCTGACCTCCTGATTGGCCCATTCAAGAATCTTCGGAGACATTCGTCTCGAACGATGCTTAACTGGTGTTGGATCCGTTACGCAGATGTTATGTTCCGTCATCGTCGTCATGCCGTGTTCTACCGATTCTGGTAGTACTAGCTTCTCGACTAATTCTTGAACTCGTCCGCGTTGGACACTCAGCAACAATATTATTTTCATTTCTCTCGATGGTACTCCCATCATACTCATGCCACTCACGCTGATTCACTCTCCACAGTCCCTTGCCAAATTGGGTATCCATGTTCCATTTCTTACAGAAATTCATACCCAATATGAGGTCATGTGACAGCGTATTAATAGCTTTCACCTCAAATGGGTGTGATACACCATCAACAGTCAACCACAGTTTCAATTTCCCCAGTATAGCAGTTGAACCTTCTAAGGTGCTGTGTATTGCTGCCCTAGCTGATATCAACTTCTGTTTAAAACGTTCCGCCAACTGAGGACCAACAACCGATGTCGTAGCACCTGGATCCCACAATGCAAGATATGGCTGACCACAAAGAACAATTTTCAGGAAGAAACGATTCTCCTCACTGGTGCTATCAACACTCTTATATTCGAACCAAGGTTCAGCTGCACACAGTGCAGCTTTCCCCCTCCCCTGGACAACACGTGCTGGATCATCAACAGCACTGACTCCTTCATGACGGGGGCTTGTAGAAGTTCTGCTCTCTGTCACAAAGGTGCAGGAATCATTGGAGACTGTTGGAGGTGTACTTCCTGTCCCCTTTTGTACTCCTGTCCTCCTGCCACACTCACACACTATACAGTCAACTCTACTGTCCCACTTTCCGTCGGGGGCAGATTTATCTCATCAATCAACTCAGAAATGCAGGAGCTGTTGGAGGTCAAGGAAGGTGAATCCTCTTCACTCGTCCGTTTCTCCGACTGCTCGCTGCTACTCTCTCTCACAATAACTGGTAACTCGACTGTTCTACTTTCCGTCGTGGGCAGTTGAGTACCATACACATCAGCAGCACTTCTGGAGCTGTTAGAGGTTAAGGGAGGTGAATCCTCTTTACTGATCCGTTCCTCTGGTTGCTCGCTGCTACACTCTCTCACAATCACGGGTGAACCGCCTGTTCCGCCCGGGACATCCCACTTGATATGCCCGCCGGAACCAGACTTAACCGTCACCCCAGATTTTAAAATACTTCTCAATGGTTGAGTAGACTGCTCACATCGGCTCTTAAGAGGACCTGAGTTCCGTCTACTCCTCGTGCTGTCCAGGTTCGTTACTTCGTTCTCATCTAAGTTTACCCACTGGTGTCTCAGGAACATCCTCACTATACACCATGGGTATTACTTCCATTAAAACATCATCTGGTCCAGATGGTGGGGGCACTATTGTCTCCTTTCGTTTGGCGACTGGGAGGGAAGATTGGTCTGTCCCGGAGCTTGACATCGATTACAAGTGCGTTGTGGGCACTCTGAAGCTCGATGTCCCACCACTTGACAACGAAAACACACTCCATAAAATTGTCCCGGACTACTTGGCGCAGATGGTGAAGCCGGACGTTGAACTCTCGTCGGTCTAAAAGATGGAACAGTCCTTGGGACAGCACCAAAACTCGTGGAAGGTGCAGCTACCTGAGCATAAGTCGTCTTTGGGACTGCAGGAGGTGGCATCGTTTTCACCGCAGACGTGGATTTTTTTGATTGAGTTCCACCCGAAGAACTAATTGCATCCACATCGAAGCTTTCCTCCTGTTTCCCCATATTCGATTTCTGCTTTGGCTTGCTTTTCTTCTTCGCTGTTTGGCTTCCCTTCTTCTTCGGTGTTGCACTGTCCGATTCACCAGACGATGACCTCGATTCCTCTATTAACGCATCCATCTTTGAACTTCGTCCCGTTCCTCTCGGTATCGCAGATTGAATCCTTATCTTGTCCTTGGTGGGGGGTGGGACATAACGTTTGTGCAGGTCTTTTACCCGCTCGTAGCGGCAAAGTATGGTCTCCAGATCCTCCATATTCTCAAAACCGGAATAAGTGAGCTGTCGTCGGTATTCCGGAGTTAATCCTTTGTAAACGATCTTCAAAAATTGCTCCGACATCAGAGGGCGCTTTAAATGTCCCATGATGAGTTTTAGGCTCAGAAGATACGAAGATATCTTCTCTCTTTTCGCCTGAGTTCGGCTTCTCAACTCATCTAACACATCATCTTCCTCAACTGATGTCGCAAATTCTCATTTAAAAAGTTTCTTAAAAGCTCTCCAAGAATCAATCTCCATCCTCACGACTTGAAACCAACGACTTGCGGATCGTTGGAAACAAAACACTTGGAATTGCTTCCAACATGTCTTGATCGCAGATGGCGTTGCATTTCCTACACTCTTCCGCTCTTTCCAAAAAATCCTCTGGATCTTCTTTTTCACCACCTTAAAATTTAATATCCCACTCCTTTAACAGTTTAACCACCCGATCGCGTCCCTGCCAACGCCCATTTTCGGCCCCATCCCGCTCAAACTCGTCCTCAGATTCAGAGTCACTTGATAAAAATGGCAAAGTGTGACTCGAACCTCCAGTTGACCGCCTATCTTCTCGATGGCGATTTCTTCGGTCTTCACCCCCTCTATTGCTTTTAAAAGTTGGCTCTTTCCTATAAAAATTTTCCCTACTCCTTTCATAACGCGATTGACTTCGCGTGAACTTCGGTGCTTCTTCATAAGACGGTTGTTCTTTATTTGTTCCTCCGGTTGTGTTTCTTCTGAAACTCGGTCCCTGTCTTGCGAAGTCTGGTCCTCGCCTACCGAAATTTGGAACTTCTGCGGCTTCCGGTCTACTTCCGTCATTGGGCCGGTTATTAAGGGGGGTTTCTCATGGAAAAATCGATTTTTTTTTTGCATAAATTTACTCCTTGACATGTCAAAAATGCCTTTATAAAAGATTAAGTCGATTCGAGTACTAGTTTTTGAAATAAATCCGTGACATTTGGTGACTATCGTGGCGCGCATCGATTCAGTTTCGCGTCGATTGTGTGTTTTTAGAAGATGTCCGATCAAAACGAGAGTTACAAGGAACGTGCAAAAGGTTCCAGAAACGCCCTAAATAGATGCCATTAAAAAAAAAAAAAAAAAAAAATCGCATTACTTCTTCTTTTACAAAAAATGTTACCCTTAATTTTAAACGCGTTTTTTTCAAAATCATGGTTTTTTTCGGTAGACGTAGTTCAGAGAAAACGAAAGTAATTGATTTAAATCCATTTGCATTTTTTTAGACACACCTGTCTGCAGTCCGTATACCAGGATAAACTGCCTTAGTAACCCCCTCCCCCTCCTAGCCATCCTTAAGTACTAAAAAAATGTCCTTTTTTTGAATTTTTGATTAAAAAACCCGCCAATTTTTTATTTTTTGGTTTTAAGTAAAAATCCTGGTATACGGACTGCCCACATATGTATATTTTAAGATTCTTTTGGATTTTTAGGTTTCCGGTGATTCAAAATAGCGGAATCGTGTCTACCGCAAAACTCCTTCTTTTTTTAGAGTCAACTTCATGGCACTAAGATGTACTTCTGATCTAATATTTTAGGTGTGAAAATAATTTTTTTCTCTTTCAAAATACTTCAATTTTAATAGGTTAACAGGTTTAGATAGATATTTATAAAAATAAATAAATAATTAAATAAAATCAAAAATGTTCATTTTCCGACATTTCCATGAGAAACCCCCCTTAACGAAATTTCTATTGTCCCGGTTGTCCTGCTCTCGAAATGGGCTTGGCATTCCAGCACTTCGTCTCGTCCACTCTTCCCCTTCCACCGGACTTATTACTCTTCTAACAGTCTCTGGTGATGGGGGTAAGTTGGGTCTAGTTCCGAAAACTCCCATTGGTGGAATGATTGATTGGAATGATTGGTTGATTGATTGGTCTCGGTCCTACTAAAAATTGACGACCAATTCGTCTGTGCCGCCTTATTTATACTGAGAAACTCTCTCAGTTCAGGACACAATTGCGCACGCGCGGTCCACTCACTGTACCCCAAGAGGTTAGGGCTCATGGTCGCAGATGGAATTGATACGTGTGACCCGGCCCAGGTCGAGTAAGTTAGAGCACCACTTCCAGCTCCCGAAGTAGTTGTCAACAATGAAGTGGTAGTAGCACTCGTTGTTGTCAATAATGGGGCTGGAGCAGCAGTGGTAGTAACCGGTACACTACAAATCGGAACTTCTACTCGTTCTGTAAGACTATGTGTTCCAGCTACGTTCTCCACGTCATTGCCTAAGTTGCTTGGTTGCTCCTCTACTGCATCCACCAATGCTTCCGCGAGAAAAACCGATTGCGAACCACCATTATCATATTTATCGTACCACAGCACTAAATGTGAGTCCTGATAAAACAATTTAATCTCGAGTCGCAAAAGTCTTTCCCGAAGCACCTGCAGCGACCCCAAAGTACTACAATCTTGTAGCTCCAATTGCTCGATTACCCTCTCGAGATGCATTTTTAAAATTCCCTGCCATAATGTTCGCACTTGTTGACTCTCCAAATATCTCAATACTTTTGCCCGGTAAATCTCCATTTTTTAAGAATAAAAAAAAATTAAAAAGAGTAAAATAAAATTTCGAAGTCAATTACTAAAAAGTAACAAAATCCCAATTAATCACTTTCCCAAAAAATCACAAATAATCCCACTCTTAAACTTTAAAAATTCCCAAAAATAACTCAAAACACGCGAACCGATCTTCCCCCTCTCCTGTTGTTACTCAGGTATCCGGGTTTCTTGGTTGAGGTTTCTCCACGCTGAAGACCGATTGCGTTAACATTTTAAATACTCCTTTAATGACGTTACCGGGATCCAATGCTTGATTTGTCGGATGACAAGCGAAGATGCAGGGAATTAAAAAAAAATGAAAATTGTTAACAATAATTGTTAACTTGGCACAGATGAGCACAAATAATATAAACAAATAAATTAGCATAAAACCATAAATCAAATTAAAATCACAAAATATCAGTAACCAAAATCAATAACTTCTGATAAAAATCAATAAAAATAATGTTAACAGTTTGTTAACACATAAGCAAAAACAAAAAAAATTGATCAAAACCACCACAAACAATAAATAAATAATCAACAGTAATAAATAATAATTAAAATAAATTGTCGTGTTAACACTTTGTTAACACGGGCACAAATGATAATAAATGATCAATAACTTAATTAAAAAAAAAAGTAAAATCAGGATAAAATAAAATAATCACATTACTAAACCAAAAAAAATTAATTAATTTAAATAAATTAACTCAATTTTCAAAAACAAGAAAAAAACAATTACTAAATCACAGTGTTAACAGTTTGTTAACACCTGCACCAATAAATCTCAAATTTTCTTAACCCCAGTCAAAAATTACCACTTACTAAAATCCCACAATTTGAAACCATCATTTATTTAAAAATAAATTTTTAATTTATACTCAAAAATTAATTTTCAAAAATTCTTCAAAATTTCACCAAATTCAAAATAATCACAATCATCAAAACAATCAGAATAATTTTAAAATTAGAGAATTCCAGGCGCAAATGAAAAATCAGAGACAAGAAAAAAAAATTAATAATTTTTACTTAGCCATAAATTTTCCAATGGCTATTTCCGATTAATTTATCGGAAAAGATGGCACTCGAATTACACCATATGCGAACACAAGGTGTTTAACGAATATTCCACGAAAAATTAACTTAAAGATTTTTCAAATAATTGACGCGCCGGCGCAGATGGTATGCGAAATTTTACTCATTAAATAAAATCAGAATTTTCTCTAATTTAAATAAAATCACTCTTATTTAAAATAAGCACTTTAATTTAAAAAATTGGTTTGCTAAATTTTTTTTTTTAATTTATACACTCTATCCAATTTCGCGAAAATTTCACCAAGTTAATTTTGCACTTGCAAAATTTTCTCAACTTCCGGTGAAATTGAGGATTTAATTAATTTCTTACAAATCACTTACAATTCACAAAATTATTTGATCCATCTGATCAAATAATAAAATCAAAAATTCACTACAATCACTTTAAATATTTTGAACAATTAATTTTGTTCAAAATTTTTGGAAAACTATTTTCAAATTAATTAAATTTTCCTCAGCACGTGCTCAACGCTTCCGGTTACCGGTCACCGACCACGTTTTCGCGAAAACGAACAAAATCAAAATTTCACGCGTTAGAAATTGAAATATCAATTCCTTGGCGCCGATGATTGTTTTAAAATTACTCTCAACATTAAATAAAACTTCTTTAAAAATTAAAACTACCGACTTTTCATCAATCTAAAACACAAAAAATATACCGATTCAAACCGACTTTTCCATTTTCACACTTTTAAAGTTTTTAATCCGACCGAATTTACACTTTGAAAAATCGTTATTAGCGATTTTTCACATCACACGACACTTTAAAAATTTCTGAACAACACTTAAAAACGACTTTTAATCGAGCGACTTTCTCAAAATTTTCAATCTGAAAAATATCATTAATTTTTCTCAAAAATAATTTTAAATTTGTACAATTTTGCGTGAGGGCGCAGATGGTGAATTTTTCGCGCACTTTCGTCGTTAATTTCCCGCGAAACAGCCCTACGTTGGGCGCCATTATAATAAAGTAATTATTATTTAATTTTAAACTGAATTCAATCCAAATAATTGGCCAATTTACTTCATTATTGAAATTTACCTTCACGGCGAACGACAATTTATAAAACAAAAACCTCAGGGAAGATTCCACGGGAATCACACCCTCGATGGCCACGAAGATCGCCTTTTTCGGGGAAAGAATTCGGTAGGTTTTCACACAACAGAGAACAACTCGAATAGTACTAATTAATAGTCTTTAATTAAATCAACTGACTTCACACACACAAAGTCCACCACAGAGTTCACTCTCTAACCACCAGTTCTCTAACAAATTATTTTACACTCCAACTCAATTGCAATAACAAAAATCTCGCGACGATTTTAGACGTCTCACACGTTATACCACCCGATTACAAGTGAAGAAGCACGTGTCGACTTCGTTCTCGTCCCGCTCTGCGTTGCCCGCCGAAAATGAGTTCCTCTCCTTCGACTTCCTATTCACCCTCCGCCCTCTTGTCCGTCCTTCGTCTAGGATTGGCTGTCACGCTGCTCGCGGATTTGAACCTGTAACGCGAAAACTGACGACTGGCGCAGATGGGAAAGGGGAGAGGTGACTGCTGAATTCAGAATATTCAACGACCAAGAAATCAACCAAAATTTACGAGGGAAATTACTTATTAGCGGAAAAACGTCAGGCAGGCTCGTCTCAAGAAAAGTCGAACCCAGGCGCAGATGTTTAAAACTACTAATTTTCTCTTATTTAACTTATTCAAAATAATACTTCAACTCTTAAGAAAAGAAACACTTCGTTACAAACTAATTAGTTGAAATTAAAAATAATGTATTTTAATAAATTTATTTTGAACGGAAACCCGTTTTATTAAATTAAAAATGAATTTAAAATGCTGTAAATAAATATAAATTAAAGCCCTTTCCCTTTTCTTTAAATAAATTTAAATATTAACGAAAATAAATAGATTTCATTCTTTATTCTGAGAATAAGAACAAGTTGAATAAAATAATATGTAGTGAAAAAATCATAAAAACCTCATTTTTATGAATTTTAATGGTTTTTGGTCTGAAAATATGCCAATTCTCAAGTTTTTTACTATTTTCGTAATTAGCAAATCAATATACGTAAGTATAGTATTTATTTTTTATTAACTAAGACTTTTGTTTAAATATTAAGTTTTTTTTTAATATGCATTGTGATAAATGTAAAAAAAGTTAATTTTTTATTGTTCTTATCGTGAAAATTAACTAGCCGCCAATTTTTTCTATCAATTTCGTAGTCAGCGAACTGAAATACGTAAGTCCACGCAGTTTAAAGAAGATTGATGCTCTTGTGCCTTTGGAACTTTACTTTTTACAAAAATGAGAAAAATTTTACGCATATCTTGAGGAAGGGAACAGGTATGATTTCATTTAAGGTAGTACTATACTTTGTAAGTTGTCAAAGATGACTTTAAAAAACAATTTTTTTCTCGGTGATAATTTTATTTGAAGCAATGTAAGTTTTTGCATCATATTTTTGACATTTTTGTCTGTCAAAAATGAAAAAATAAAAAATTTTTACTGTGCCTGTTTCATCACTAGAGGGCGCCAAAGTCAAGATAAAAAAAATAAACTATAAATCGGCGGACAAGCTACAGCCTCACAGAAACATCCGATCTGAAAAATTCAAATTTGGTCTTAAAGCTGATACATGTGGTTAGGCATCCTTCCTGACCCAAATAAAAAATATTAAAAAATAAAAAATGGCGCCAATTTAAAAAAAAATCACAAGAAATGAGTATTTTTTTTGTCATTTTTGAGTTGTTAAAAACAAAAAAAAATGAATTAGACAATTGAATTTAGGGGGGATGCCTGAAGGATTTCATAACGAAGAAATTGATCTAAAGTTTTTTAAAATCGATTAAAAAGAACTCGAGATATGCTGTCCGCCAGTTTAGAAAACATGGTTTTGAGAAAAACGCGTTTAAAGTTTTGTGTGTAATGAGCCGATGTGCATATGTATAACTTTTACATGCGTATAACTTTTTTACTTCTCTGAATTTTAATCTGCAATTTGGGAATTATAATCTTGAGGTAATATAGATTACAAAATAAAATAAAAAAAAGTCGATTTTTTAAACGATGCAAAGTATAATACTACCTTAAAACAGATTTTGAAGCTATAAATAAGGACAAATCAAACCCTGTGGGCCGTTTCTGTCTGCATTTTTGTCAAACCTATCTCAGCTTCTAGAGCACCGTGCGCTGTCAATTCGTTGTTATCACTGTCGCTGGATATTTTGACGAGGAAGTCACGAACCCCTCGTTTTTGCTCTAAAAAATTCGTTCAAATTTATTTTTTTACGCTCAACACTTTAACTTTTTTTAAATTTAACTTATTTATTTGTTTAAAAATTTCTTCCTCCTCAAAATCCATCGACAGTCTCCTCAGCGGTCACGAAAACACTCTGTCTTGCTTTGGGGTTTTAGAATGGAATTCCACCTTATTATCCTTTAAAACTTTTGTAATACTTTAAAAATTTTCATAACTTTGCGTATATAAAGCTATTTTTTATTATCTAGATTCTTTAAAACAAATTCATGATTTTTTAACACACTAAGAATTACATTAATTAAAACTGATATTTTTATATTTTGTAAAATTATAGGTGACAATTCTGATTTAAAATTTTTTTTCGCATTAAGATTAATATTTTTATTACCAATATCAACTCTAATATTAACGTCACCTGGGTCTTCATTCTTCTGCTGAGATTCTTTTCTCTTTTTTCTGCAGCTTGCAGTTCGCTTGATGTTGTCCCTGCTCCTCTTTTTACTCCTTTCTTTTTAACGTATTCAGTGGAAACTTTTAAAACTGCTCCCGCCTCCTGGGGAATTGTCGTTGTCATCGTTTTCTCACTCGAAAACTACTAAACCGATTGTCTTGAAAATTGGCACACGTTTTCTTTATGAAAAATACCTCCCCCCCCCCCGTTGTTTTTTTTTACATTAAGGTAGTTTTCCACTAAGAAAATGGCGGATTTGTCCGGCCAAAAATGCTGTTTTTACGTTTTTTTGCCGCCAAAACTACAAAAATGAAAAAAAAATTATACTGCTCCGGGGGGGGGGGGGGGGCGAGTTTACGATATACTTTAACTAAAAAACTAGACTTTTCTTATTTTAGACGTTCCTGCGCCAAATGAGCGTCTTGAAAAATTCTTTCTCAGCGGCTGAGTTTATAATATTTAATGATGAAAATTTTTTCAAACATAATTTAAACAATGTAAAACAATATGCAATTAATTTTATTAAAGTCGCTTTAGCCGTTTTTCTGAAAAAAATTAAAAAAAAAGGTTTTTTTTTTGGCATTATCCCTTACCCCCCCCCCCCCTTAATGTTGTTAGTTTATATAAATTTTTATAAATATATAAATTTATGAATAAACTTATTAAATATCGTAAATCAATTATGCTCCCTACTAAAAAATCCGGACGAAATCCGGATGAATTCCTGACTAATTCCAGACAAAATTCCGGACAAGTCCGGATTAATTCCAGATCTGGAATTAGTCCGAAAGTGTCCGATTTAACGTAGGCTTTTGGCACGGAATTTAGTCCGGTCTTATCCGAAATAAATCCGGCCGTATACAATCCGGATATAGTCCGGTACAGTCTGGAACAAATCTGGTCCGAAGTGTTGTTTAAATCCGAAAGTAGTCCGGTACAGTCCGGAACAAATCTGGTCCGGAGCGTTGTTTAAATCCGAATGTAGTCCGGTACAGTCCGGAACAAATACGGTCCTAATCGTTGGTTAAATCCGGATGCAGTCCGGTATAGTCCGGAACTAATCTGGTTAAACTTTTTTTGTAATCCGGATTTAGTCCGGATTTATCCGGAATTTGTCGGAAAAGCAAAAAAAAAGTTTTTTTAATTGTTTAAGTCATTTTTAAACAATGTTTGGACCTTAACATTACACAAATATTCATACATTTATTACAACGATTATATACAACATTTATATTAAAGAAGAAAAATCGCACGCATGAGGGGAATCGAACACGGGATGTTACGCATGCAACGCAGAACCTAAACCGACTGAGCTATACGAGCTCTGAGGTTCAACTTTTTAAATCAAACATACATGTAATCTGTGGATTAAATCCGGAAAGAGTCCGGTAAAGTACGGATATAACCCGTCACTAATTCTTAATTCCAAATAGAACCCGAAGGATGTACGAAAATAATCCGACATTCGTTTTACAATCCGGAAAGAGTCCGGCACAGTACGGATATAATCCGGCAATCGCTTTCACATTCGGATAGCGTCTGATTTAGTATGAAAATAATCCAGCATTCTTTTTATAATTCTAAAAGAGTACGGCAAAGTACGGACATAGTCGGGCACTCGTTTTTAAATCCAGATAGAGTTCACTTTATTACACGGTAACAAGGGAGATATAGAAAATACAGTAGGACCCACGTATATCGGACCCTATATATCGGATTCCTGCTTATATCAGATATTTTTGCCGGTCCCTTGAATTTAAATATAATGAATTTTTACCCGAATAAATCGAATTCCTGCTTATATCGAAAAAAATTCTCAGACCCTTGGAATCCGATATGTGAGAGTTTTACTGCAATTAAAAAATTGATTCGGAATCTATTTATAGTCCAGGTGAAATCCGTTTTTAGACCGGTCAAGTTCGGCAACTATCCGGCACAAACTTTACAATCCATTTTAGGTCGGGTTTTATCTGGAATTAGTCCGACAATCCATTTAGATATTATTTTTAGTTATAAAGTGAAGTCCGTTTTTAGTCCGGTCACGTCCAGAAACTGTCAGGTACAAATTTCACAATCCGCTTTAAGTCTGGTTTAGTCTGGAATTTATCCGGCTCTTAATTCCGAATTTACTTATAGTCTAACTAAAATCCGTTTTTCGTCCGTTCACATCCGAAAATTGTACGGCAGTCAATTCCGAAATTATTAATAGTCAAACTGAAATCCTTTTTTTGTAATCTGTTTTTTTTTGTCCAAATGTTACTTTTATTTATTATCATTTTCATTAAAACGACACATCACGACATGACTAAATGTCCTCAAGAAAAAATTGTTTTAAAAAATGTGTTTCTTATTTTCTTAATAAATCGTACTATAATCTAGATTTAAAAACATGTGACGGATAAAAACAGTATTTGTCTGGCTTCTTTCCGGATCGCAAAAAGAATGCAGGAATATTTTTGCACTAAACAGGACTCTTTCTGGATTTAAAAACGAGTACTGGATTATACCCAAACTTCACCAGACTCCTTGCCATTTACTTGACTCTTTCTGAATTGTAAAAGATATGCCAGACTTTTTCCGTATTCCGGTAAAAAGGGAGAAATGGAAAATAGTTTAAAAAAATGGAGAAATTGAATTATTTTTAATGCAACTATTTTCCGACTTCCTATAATTAAAAGCAATAAAATTTTCTATTTTTCTAAGATCCATTGCAAATCTTTTTAGATGTCACCATCCAATAAACATTAGCGAATTATAAAAACCATTCAGATTTCTAATTTCCTTTATTTAGATCAACTTGCTACTAATAGAAAATAAATGCTTTTGCAGATATTTAATTACTGCTTTCAGTCGGAATTAAAAAACAGAAAAATCGCATATAAAATATATTTGAATGTTCTAAGAAAATGTCCAAATCAATGAATCTCCAAAATCACCGGAATCCGGAGGTGAGCGAACGGGGAAGGGAAAACAGGATGACTATAAATAATTTCGGAATTGACAGCCGGACTAATTACAGATAAAACCAGACTTAAAACGGATTTAAAATTTATGCCGGACAACTGCCGGATGTAAACGGACTAGAATCGGATTTCACTTAGACCATAAATAATTTCGGAATTGACTGCTGGACTAATTCCAAATAAAACCAGACTTAAAACGGATTTAAAATTTTTGCCGGTCAACTGCCGGATGTACACTAACTAAAATCGGATTACACTTAGACTATAAATAATTTCAGAATTGATTGCCGGACTAATTCCAGATAAAACCAGACTTAAAACGGCTTTAAAATTATGCCAGACAACTACCGGATGTGAACGGACTAGAATTGGTTTTTACTTTGATTATACATAATTTCGGAATTGACTGCCGGACCTATTCCAGATAAAATCAGACTAAAAACGGATTGAAAATTTATGCCGGACAACTGCCAAATGTAAACGAACTAGAATCCGATTTCACTTAAACTATAAATAATTTCGGTATTGCCTGCTGGACTTATTCCAGATAAAATCAGGCTTAAATCTGATTGTGAATTTTGTGCCGGACAGTTGCGGGACTTGACCTGTCTAAAAACGGACTTCACTTTTACTAAAAATAATTTCTAAATGGACGATCGGACTAATTCCAGATAAAATCAGACTTAAAACGGATTTAAAATTTATGCCGGACAACTGCCGGATGTAAACGGACTAGAATCGGATTTCACTTAAACTATAGATAATTTCGGAATTGAATGCTGGACTAATTCCAGATAAAACCAGACTTAAATCTGATTGTGAATTTTGTGCCGGACAGTTACCGGAATTGACCTGTCTAAAAACGGACTTCACTTTTACTAAAAATAATTTCTAAATGGTCTTTCGGACTAATTCCAGATAAAACCAGACTTAAAACGGATTTAAAATTTATGCCGGACAACTGCCGGATGTTAACGTACTAGAATCTAATTTCACTTAGGCTATAAATAATTTCGGAATTGACTGCCGGGCTAATTCAAGATAAAACCAGACTTAAATTTGATAGTGAATTTTGTGCCAGACAGTTACCGGACTTGACCTGTCTAAAATCGGATTTCACTTAGACTATAAATAATTTCAGAATTGATTGCCGGACTAATTCCAGATAAAACCAGACTTAAAACGGATTTAAAATTTATGCCGGACAACTGCCGGATGTGAACGGACTAGAATCGGATTTCACTTAGACTAAAAATAATTTCTAAATGGACGTTCGGACTAATTCCAGATAAAATCAGACATAAAACGGATTTAAAATTTATGCCGGACAACTGCCGGAAGTGAACGGACTAGAATCGGATTTCACTTAGACTATAAATAATTTCTAAATGGACGTTCGGACTAATTCCAGATAAAATCAGACTTAAAACGGATTTAAAATTTATGCCGGACAACTGCCGGATGTAAACGGACTAGAATCGGATTTCACTTAAACTATAAATAATTTCGGAATTGAATGCTGGACTAATTCCAGATTTAACCAGACTTAAATCTGATTGTGAATTTTGTGCCGGACAGTTACCGGACTTGACCTGTCTAAAAACGGACTTCACTTTTACTAAAAATAATTTCTAAATGGTCTTTCGGACTAATTCCAGATAAAACCAGACTTAAAACGGATTTAAAATTTAGGCCGGACAATTGCCGGATGTGAACTGACTTGAATCGGATTTCACTTAGACCATAAATAATTTCGGAATTGACTGCCGGACTAATTCTAGGTAAAACCAGACTTAAAACGGATTTAAAATTTAGGCCGGACAATTGCCGGATGTGAACTGACTTGAATCTGATTTCACTTAGGCTATAAATAATTTCGGAATTGACTGCCGGGCTAATTCAAGATAAAACCGGACTTAAAGCAGATTGTGAATTTTGTGCCGGACAGTTGCCGGACTTGACCAGTCTAAAAACGGACTTCACTTTTACTAACAATAATTTCTAAATGGACTGCTAGACTAATTCCAGAGAAAACCAGAGTTAAAACGGATTGTGATTTTTGTGCCAGACAGTTTCCGGACGTGTCCGTACTAAAAACGGACTTCTCTCTAACTAAAAATAATTTCTGAATCGACTGCCGGACTAATTCTAGTTAAAACCAGACTTAAAGCGGATTTTAAATTTTGTGTCGGACAGTTTCCGGACGTGATCGGACAAAAAACGGAGTTCACTTTGATTATAAATAATTTCGAAATCAATTGCCGGACAAGATTCGGACTTTTCCGAATTAATTTCAGATCAAATTTTTTGTGTCAGACAAATGTCGGACTAATTCGGATCATTTCCGGACACATTTCGGATTAATTCCAGATAAGACCGTACTGTTTTGTCTGGAATTCGTCCGGAATTTGTACGGAATTAGTCCGGATTTTTTAGTAGGGCTGTTTCGCTGATTTTATTAAACGTGTAGTTCTGTTGAAACCGAGCAGCTAGAATTTCGTTCTAAACGTATTTTGAGAGTGTAAATGAGTACAAATTACACCCCAGTTGCCGATTTTGCATTCATTTTTGTAAAACCTATTCACCTCAAGAGTCTGGTGTGCACTCTCTACGGCACCTGAGCCATATCAGCGGTACCATTTTTAGTATTTTGAGCACTATTCTTTTCTTCACCTCTATTTTCAAATACTGGACAATTTTCATTTGCTCTTTTGTTATAAAATTTAGGATTGGGTAGTGCTCGATAGGAACTTGAACTATTATTACAAGATCCCCCATATATCTACTATTGGGTCAATATTTCTCAAAAAAATCAAAGTTGTTTTCGGGTCTTTCAATTTTTATGCACCTTGGTGTAAATGTAAATTAATTATATGACAGAAGTCTTGGCAAAAAATATTTTTTGAAAATATTTAAAATTGTGGATTTTACAATGTATCAAAATACATGTACCGTACAAAATGTACCGTTTTTTTCAAAAACGAATATCTTTGTATCATTTTAATACATTTTTTTATATTAATGGTGTTTATAAATAATATACCAAAATTTTAAAAGTAATATAAGGCAAAATAAGAATTTTCCAAATTTGCCCCGTAAGAAGTCAAAAAAATATTGATTTTATTTTTTCGATCAAAAGCAACACTACAATTTATTTTTAATAACGATATTTCGCTTCCTTATTTTTTCCTGAGTTTATTAAAAAAAAAGAAAAAAATGATGGGGACTTTAAAAAAACCGAGATGTTGGACTTTTTGTATCGCGGCCTACGATCTATGAATTCAGGCAATCACGTTAGCTCAGTTATGCGTGGCGTTTTTTTACTCTACCTTTCTTAGTTAAGTCTTAATTTTTATCAAATTCAACTATAGGTGCATTTGTTTATAGTATTTCTCAATATCCAAATAATTAAAATAAGTGGAAGAATAAATTGACTAAAAAAAAAATACATAACGGCCTGGCGCAAAATTTCCAATTTAGTAGACATTTTACTGATTATTTATCAACTGAATAAGAAGAAGATCAAAAAATTCCTAGTAAAAAGTTACGTAAATAATATTTAAGTGTCGAAAATACTCATTGAAAAAGTCTATTACTTTGGTATTTATTAGCCTCCCTGCATTTTCGTAACAAAGATTCAGCAGCTAGAAAAACATTGAGTGAGTTTAAGAGCACAATATTCAAAAGAGAGCCGTGATCGTTTATAATATGATTTTTTTTTGTCTGAGATTTAGAAAACTAAGAGAGTCAGATAATACAGACGCAATTTCAGTTTGAATAAATGTGGACGAGGTCTTTGCAATACAAGAAAAACATTCAAATCTAAAGATAACTATCGAACAAAAAGAATGTTGAGATCCCCAAATAAAATAAAAATTAGTGTTCAATAAATTTTGCACGGCCCCTCAACACCAACACAAAATTCTCTAAATTTACTGATATCAGAGTTACGTGAAATATAAGCAGAACAAAATGAATGTTCATTATTAAGAATGCTAACTTAGACAAATAAAATTGCAACTGAAATAATAGAAGAAAATACCTTAAAGCTCGGAAAAACTTTTGTTTAATAAACCCCCACCCCGAGAATGGTCACTCGTTAAACTGTTTCTGTCGCATCTATAATTAGTATAATTTTCAAATCCCAACTCAGAGTTTTTAATATTATTACTTAACCAAGTTTCTGAAAAAATAATAACATCCGCCGTAATTGATGGAATTATTTTTCTTAAATCTAACAATTTAATAACCTTGGTTCGCATAACATTAACGAATAATAAAAAAAATAATCCATAAAGTGATATATCGTCTTTTTCTATTATAAAATAATATTTTACATTCCCATGTACCCTTACATTTGGAAACCATTTCCATAATCGGGCAGCGGACTTTGATGGGTCTTGGTTTTGATCTGGCCTCCGAAAAAGCACTTAAACGAGTAGTCACAATACTGTCAAAACAATTTGATGATTCAGACTGCCCGATTTTCGTCAAGTAAGAAACAATAAAAACTTTGTCAAGAGTTGACTCAGTCAACTTTATCTAAGTTTGAATCAGATTGTTCTTTCAAGTCAAAAATTAGAAAATTAAACTTTCTATCTTCAAATGTGCAAAGCATATTGGCAGGTGATTCAGTCGAGTGTGTGGGTGCAGTTTCTAAAGCAGATAATCTAATGTTTACATCTTCAAGATTTTTCTCCACTGACTGTACTTTTCTCTGTGTAGTAGTGAGACGTTTATTATAACTCTGGAAACCATTTTGTAACAAGGTAACTGGTGATTCCAATTTACTGAATCCAGTGTTCATATTCGTAATCTTAGTAGATAAATTTTGAATTTCCTTGGTTAGATTCATAAGCAAAGAGGTCTGGTTCAAATATGGTTTAAGAGAAGTGGGAGAATGGGTTGTTGATCCTCAACAACGTTGATATCGAACACCGTAAAGCAATGTAGTTTTTTTCGAGCAGCTAGGACAAAAACTGCATCATCCACTTTCTTTTTACACACACGACAGATATTTTCAACTGTTAGAGTTATTGAGGGCCTCGTATTCCCAGTATTATCCGTCGTCATAGATAAAGTACGTAGTACGATGTTACAACGGACTAAGTGTTCACGTGTGTGTGAATGCTCCCAAACTCACCAATAACACAGATGAGAAAAAGTTGATTAAATAAAGTACAACACCACGCAAAGTTCGGAGAAAAACAGTCAAAAAATAATGTCAGTCTGTGTTGTAAAGAATTATCTCCAATGAAGTCATACAATTTGAATAAATTAAACTACGAAATGAACTATCCAGATACACGTGGTAGGCACTTTTAACTTGGTAAAACGGTGAAATCTAAGAGAAAAAACTCAGTCACAATTATTGCAAACCCTCACTACACATTTTTAAACTGCAACCACCGCAATTCAAACAAATTTAACATCAAAAATACATAATAATTGATACAAAATAGAAGAGTCCATGTAAGAGTTGACTATACTAGGCCAGGGCTGTACTTAACAATAATACCGTAAAATTGGGTAACGTCGGCCTTGTGGAAAAATTTCGGCCAGCGTTTTAAATACAGAAATATTATATTTTAAATATTGTTTAATATTTATTCTATCCAAAAAAATTATAAAACTTGAATTTTCACTTGGAAAAAGTAATAACCAATCTTTAAAGTGTTTAAAAGTGCTGGCCGACTTTACCCCATTTAACGGTAATCATTTGCTTAGGAATAGTTTAAAAAAATATTGTTAATTATTAATGCTTTAGGATTAGTATTTTCCGAATTTTAAAACATTTTTGCTTCCTCATAGAGGAAGCTTTGAGATCGTTAAGATTTTTGATTTTCTAAAAATAGTCTAAATCGACTTGTTTTCATCTAAAAAGTGATAGTACTATAGTTTTATTATATTATTAACTAGCTTTCGAGCTCGTTTTCGGCGGGCATCGAAATCTAGTAGCGTGCCATCAACAGTATTTTTTTGACCAAAAGTATTTTCTGACAGAAAGTATTTTTTAATACTTATAATACTTGCTATGATAGATTTTAAAAAATACAAAATCGTGTATTACAAAAATTATTTATTATTCAAATTAAAAAAACAATAACTGCAAAGTTTTAACGCAAGTTTCCAAGGGAATTATCCGAGGGAAGTTTCCGGGAAGGTTCCAGAAAGTTTCCAGGGGAATTTTTCAAGGGAATCTTCCCCGAAGTTTCTGAGAAGTTTCCAATTGAAGTTTTTGGAAGTTCTCAAGGGAAACTTACTATGAGAAACTTCCCGAAAATTAAGGTGCTATTACCAAAAAGAATATTCTCACATGTAAAAGAATATTCAACTTTTCTATGACTCAATATTATTCAATAAATAATAGGATACTGTGGAAAGAAAATGGTTTTTAAAATTACATGTTTACTCTTTTTTTAACTTAACCTTAATTTAAACGAATAAAGGATGGGTTAGAGTGTCATAATAAGTTCAATTTTTAATAGGGGTACCAGGGGACTGGGGTGCTATAATAAACTGAATTCTTTTTAAACTGATACAGGGTTAGGATGTCATAAAAAGTAGAAACTGTTTTTAAATCAAAATACATAGGGTGGATTTCACGGAAAATTGCCTGCCCCAAAAATAAAATATGTCCAATCTATTGCAAATTTTTTTGATTAGTTGTCCTATTGGATAGTAATTTATCCTATAAATATTTTAAAATTTTTTAAAAAATTGGGACAGTGGGAGGGGGAAAAAGTTTGTAGTGTTTTGGTAATTTTACTCTTCTTTTCCTATTTCCACTGTTTTAATGAATAGATAAAAAAATTTTATCTGACATTATTTGTGTAGATTTTTGCATAATCTTTCGATTGAAAAGATCCATTTTATATTTTTTAAATAATTTGACCTTGATTTTTCAAAATTAAAAACAAATTTGAGTTTTTCTCAAAGATGGGCTTTTATTTTTAAAAAAAAATATTTTTATACGAAAGCTGAGGTTTTTTCCTGTAAGAACCCAAAATTTTAAAAATTTCTTTTTTTTTCGTTTTCGAGAAATTAAATGATTAATACCGCGTGACGCCGGATCGACTGTAATGGCTCGCGTCGACGCAACGATCCGGTATCGACCCGGCGTCGCGCGGTATTAATCATTTAATTTCTCGAAAACGAAAAAAAAGGAATTTTTGAAATTTTGGGTTCTTACAGGAAAAAACCTCAGCTTTCGTTTAATAATATTTTTAGAAAAATAAAAAGGCCCATCTTTGCGAAAAACTCAAATTTGTTTTTAATTTTGAAAAATCATGGTCAAATTATTTAAAAAATATAAAATGGACCTTCTCAATCGAAAGGTTATGCCAAAATCGACCCAAATCATGTCACATAATTTTTTTTAATTATTCATTAGAACAGTGGAAATAGGAAAAGAAGAGTGAATTACCAAAACACTCCAAACTTTTTCCCCCTTCCACTGCCCCAATTTTTTAAAAAATTTTAAAATTTTTATAGGATAAATTACTATCTAATAGGACAACTCATAAAAAAACTTTGCAATAGATTGGACATATTTTATTTTTGGGGCAGGACAATTTCTGTGAAATCCACTATAAATGATGATATAATAATGAAACTTGGCACAATGTTGCATCTCACTATGTGAAATAATTTTTATGTAGAGAGGAATTGATTCGACTAATAACATTTGAGTAAACCGCAATGACCCAATTTACCCCTGACCCAACTAGCCCCGGTCTCCCCTATTGAGCTATTGATAGTTCGGAGTATGTCAAAGAATACAAAGTTAAAAAATTATTACCTAATTCCTGTCTTTCAACATTTGTACTTTTTTTTATGTTCATAATCAATTTTCATTAATAGAAAATGCAAGAAAATCTGTATGTAATTTAATGAAATTCTGTTGTGTTTTTAGGGTCGTGAAACACCTTCTCCAGTAGAGACTCCATACTTGTGTAGACAGCGAAATAGTTTAGCACGCACAACAACTTGTATGGATGAAACGGAGCAGCAAGAAGTCAATGAAATGGAGCGTGGACATTTGTTATCTCCAGCGATTCATCATTCCGTCCAACTGCCTCATATGCCTGTCCCGTCTGCATCTCCATTAACTTAATATTACCTTATTGAAACTCTACCTCTAGTACCGAAATCTCGAGGACCAAATCCGTTTGAATTTTTTTTACTTTTCAGATTAATAAGTGTTTTATTTTAAATACTTTTTTAATTAAATGGTTAAAATTTTAAACCTACTTGCGCAAAATATTATTAATATGATAAAAAATTATACTTTTTGTTACTTTACTTTCTAATCATGTGTTTTAATACATGATTGGACATAACCATACTAGACATAACCACCATACGGAAAAATTTTCGGACATATTACACATAATTTGCTCTATGAAATAAGAAAATGCTTATATTTTTTAGTTTGTACGAACACCACTCTTTTTTTGGTATCGATAAAGTTGTGCATGAGATAAACTGGTGGGAAAACATAACTTTTATGTATAAGAGAAAAAGTATCAGTACATGCGTTTGAGAAAACACATTACCTGTTCTGCTACGCTACGATAAATCAACTTACGTAACGCTACTATGTAAGTACTAGGTAATATATAACGGTCGAAAACTTTTCCGTGTATGTTTAAAAATTTGGACGCTGCTATTTTACTTTTACCGCTATAATTCATTATAATAATCAATATATTTTCATATTATATTTTTTTACTTGAAATTAAATCAAAAATCAAAATGCTTCCAAAATCAAACTCACAATTTTTAAAGGAATTTTTGTCTGCGTTTTACAACTTACAATAAACTTAGTAACTAAATTTACAATTTTTTTGTAGAACGTGTTGTTTTTGCATTTAAATGTGAATAGTAAAGAAAAAAAACTCGACTGAAAGTTTAAATTCATTATTGTATGAAACTGCGTAGACATATAATAAAAAAAATGTTTAACCAGTTTGGATTACTTAATTCCTGAAGATTCTACTTAACTTATCTGCTAAGAACTTTTTGCTGATTTGATTTAATATGAAATATTTTTTACTTTTTAAAAGTTAATCTTTTTCTATAGTCTTTTAACTACATTTGTTCAATTGATTGAAACTTTCTCTTGCGACTTTAACAAGCATAAAATCATAAATTTACAAATAAATTCAATAGCTTTTTAAATTAAAGAAGATAATAAATGTACATTAATTTATTACATAAAGAGCAAAGAGTAATAGAAACGACTGTTTAAAGAGAAATAAATATTTATCTGCGCAAGAGGTACAGTTTTAAATTATAATAATATTGTGAATTTAATGAAAAATCATAGCAGGATTTCTTAAGATTTAAGGTTTTGTTACTAATTGGTTTATATAATACAATTACAGAGAAAACATAATATCAGAAAACAAAAAAGAATTAGTGCGAATAAAATCTTATACACAAAGAGCTTCAGCGTATCTTGCTTATTGACAAATACAAATTAAACCTATATTGCATTTCGAATAAATTCGGGATAACTATATTGAAGTTCCAAACCTTCTATTCGTTTCAATTCAATGACCACATTTATTGTCTTCAATATTTTTCAATTCGTCATCCCGAATTCAATTAGTCAATTCGTTCCAATTCTAAGCTCAATCATGTTAATCAAATTCCAATGATTTTTTAAAATGTAAAAACTTTCATGAAAATTTGTAGTTCATAACAAAACAAAAAATAACCGTTTTTTGAAATTTCATATCCTTGTTAATTTTTTTGAATTAACAAAATTTGGCACCATTTTCATGAAAAATTAATAATTTAACAGTCATTTGCAATAAATTTATTAAACTCATTTGGATTGTCCAAAAATGTTCACTCTTTTTAATTCATTATAATTGCAAAAATGTAATTTAAAAAAATCCATATTTTTTAAAGCAATTTTATAAATAATTTAAATTATTTATGTGTTCTACCCCTCTAACAGCATTGAAACTCATATGAAGTATACACAGCAGTTTTTTCTTTCATTTCCTAAAAAAAAATTTGTATTTTCTATTAGAAGTGTAAATAATGCACTTCGATATGCACGGACGCCTGACTTTCCGAGCATTTAAATCCATTAATTATGTTTGTTCGAAATAGGGACGGGTGGGGCCTGGCTAAATCTTACTAAGGGTGGGAGGGAGTTTCAATAAAAATCTCACGTTAACTTTTTAATTTTAGACAAAATACATTTTTTTATATAAAAAATAATATTTAGCATATTTCCGAAAAAAAAATGAAAAATCTCACTTAAGGGCGGGGACACAGATTTCAAAAAAACACTAAAAGTAATTAATGGACGTCCCATAAATATATTCGCTAACATATATCCTAGCGAAAACAGGTGATCCAGGTTTTCTGTCTTCATACTTACATTTTTGATATTTCATTATTAATTATTTTATTAATTATAAATAAAGATTATAAACGAATTCTCGTTTGTGATATTGAAACCAAAAAGAATTTTTCTTTAGTAGAGCGACCGTTAAAAGTTGTATTTTAATCCATAAATAATTTTAAAACGCTTATTTAAGTTAACAATAACTATTGTTATTAACTTCTATTGTATAATAATGTGTATAATAATGACTCTTTGTTTTGACCCTTTATTATAAATTAGTGAGGTGTTTTATTGGCTTTAGGGTCCATGAAAAAAGACACTTTAAATCTTTATTCCAAACGTTTCGGCATCAAGTGTGTGCCTTCATCAGTGAAATATATTTAATCTGTGAAAGAATTACAAAGAAGGTTTACACTATGATTTAGGTAAAATGTGACATATATGTAAAAAAGAAAAAAATTAAAAAATAACGGAAAAACAGTTGGTTTTTTTGAAAATGTTAAGTGTAAAGAATATAATAAACGTAATAATCTTTGAAATTGAAGATGGTACTATTTTAACAATTAATTCAAAGATTATTACGTTTATTATATTCTTTACACTTAACATTTTTAAAAAAACCAACTGTTTTTCCGTTATTTTTTAATTTTTTTCTTTTTTTACATATATGTCACATTTTACCTAAATCATAGTGTAAACCTTCTTTGTAATTCTTTCACAGATTAAATAAATTTCACTGATGAAGGCACACACTTGATGCTGAAACGTTTGGAATAAAGATTTAAAGTGTCTTTTTTCATGGACCCTAAAGCCAATAAAACACCTCACTAAATTAACTTCTATATTTATGAACAAATTTTAATTCTTTATACTTCATCTTAGGTGGAAGTATTTCTTTTTTCTAAGATTGGTTTTCGTTTTTCTAAAAGATACGTAGGTTCAATACATATTGTATTTTAAACAATTTATATTCTTAATAATAATTATAATAAATAAATTCTTCTCTGTCTTATTTTTCCTCAAATAAATATATTTTTCATCCCACATGCACGAACATGACGCTAAGTTATTCCTCGAAGTCGGGTCGGAAGGAGCTCATTTCTTCTGAGCGATCAACAATAATTTCATCTTGACTCTACACGGAGAGAAAATTTGACAAGATTTACGTCGATTATTTTCAGGGTAAATAGCCTCGATATATATTCATTCCGTATCCCCTCCCTTCTGAGGCGCTTACAAATTCCCATGCTTCGAAATTTGGTGGATTTTCCCCTGATCGTCGAGGCAATAGGAGTTGATCGTTAAGGCCATACGCCCCGATAGACTATCGACATAGCGGTCCTCGAATATTAACCTTCTTTTCGTCGTTCTTCAACTGATATTGCCTCGATGGTATATCGAAGCTAGTTGACGTAAATTGTGTCAAATTTTCTCTCCGTTTAGGGCCAAAAAGAAAATCATTTTAGCCCGCTCAGAAGGAATGAGCTCCTCTCGCCCCTCCTTCTTGGTCCAAAGGTGGAGACACACTATGCGCACCGAGCCTGTAATGTAATGCTCGGCGAACATTCGTGGCGAACAGGCGACGAACGTTCTGGACAATGGGAAAACGAAGGCTGATTTCAAATACTTCAATGTATCCTGTCAGCGAAAGTGCCATAAAATTTTGAAGGATTAGAAAACATTTTTAATTTAAGCAGAAAATGGGTTTGAAGGTTTAAATACTCTAAAATTTTATGACACTCTCTCATAAAAATATAATAGAACACAATTTATGACTGGTTTAGTTGAAGGGTGACTAGGGACCCAGAGCAGATTGGACCCCAAATCCATTTGAGCGCGCAGGAAAAACCGACAATCGGCGGATCGGCTGCGAACAGCTCGCGAGCATTTCACGAGCCGCGCGTAACACGGACAAATCTAGCGAGCATTCGGCAGTAATGCTCGTTGAGCATTACATTACAGGCTCGGCGCGCCTAGTGTGTCTCCACCTTAACATGCGCCTTGTTCGTGCATTAGAAGGAACGTAAGCCACACGAGTTGAAGGTCATCTCAGCTCAGACGCGCAGCTGAGATGACGAGCTTTTAACCCTTGTAGCTTAATATACTATTTTTTTGCACAAATAGTGCAGGATGTAGAAAACAATATAGAGAAGAATAATACAAGAATATAATAATGTATTATAATACTTATAATAAATAATTTCACAGAATTTCAAATTTTAAACATAATTTATACTATTAACAGCATTACTTATAAACAAATTTAACAAATTTTTTGTACCTATATCTTTATGCTGGTATGTATTTAATCTACCTACTTGTCGAGATTTGAATTTTACTATGAATTTTAAAATTTTTAGGTCAAATCCAACTTCAATTTTATTCCTTTCTGGTCTTCACCCCGAAATTGTAGAATAGATAGTAAACATGAATCAGGACTATGCTAAACCCCTACATACGTAAATTTGTTTATTATAAATGCTATTAACAATATAAATTACTTAAAAAAGCGCTTTAAGTTATTTATTGTTTTGAATAAACACATGCATTATATACACTTCTAATAGAAAATAAAAACTTTTTTTTTAGGAAAATAAAGAACACATAAATAATTTAAATGTTTACAAAACTGTTAAAATTAAATTATGGCAAATGACTTTTAAGTTATTAATTTTTCATAAAAATGATGCCAAATTTTGTTAATGCAATCAAAATTAACAAAGATATGAAATTACAAAAAAAAGTTTAAAAATGTTTGTTTTGTTTTGTTATGAACTACAGATTTTCATGAAAGATTTTAAACTTTAAAAAATCAATGAAAATTGATTGACACAGTTGAGTTGGACTGAGCCAATTCGTTTGCACAAATTGAATCAATTAAAATTAAATTAAAACGATTATACAAAAAGGTTCAATGAATCTCGCTTAGCGACAAAAATTTTCATTTGTTTCAATTCTCCTGAATTAGTTTCTTTCTTGCTGGGATAAAAATTCTTTTTAATTTCAACGATGGAAAATATTCAAGGCATTAATTGTTTGACCTTACTATTTCTTCGAAAATCTGTAATATTAGTTTGTAATGTTCGATTTATAATTTTAAGATGTAAATAATTTGTTCTGAAACATAGTTTGTAATAAATTGAAAACATTAGTTTAAACATTTCTCAGAAAAAATATTTACCTATATATTTTAATTTGCATTATTTTTTGTAATAATTCTTGACAGACGACTTTCTAATATTTATTTTCTGTTCTGCTTTGTTTAAGTATTAAAAAACATATTTAAGTGTAAGCATAGAGATATTCTAATATTCTGGAAGTTACTGCTGAGTAGTGCTGCCCACGAGACGAGAAGAGACGAGATTTCATACAGTCTCGTCTCGGTCTCGGTAAATATCAAAATTGCAAATCTCGGT
This sequence comes from Ganaspis brasiliensis, assembly GCA_037103525.1. NCBI lineage: Eukaryota > Metazoa > Arthropoda > Insecta > Hymenoptera > Figitidae > Ganaspis > Ganaspis brasiliensis. Next base: position 70,888 of record JAZKLR010000633.1, on the reverse strand, counting down.
CTCGGTCTCGTTAGGTATTAAAATTTCAGGTCTCGGTCTCGACAAATATGGCCTTCATCTCGATCTCGGTCTGGCAGTCTCGATCAATCTACTTGCTTTAATGAGAGTAATTAAGAATTAAGTTAAAGAAAGTGATACACAAAATATAAGAAGTTAACTATAGCTTTAAATAAAAGTTGAAAATTGAGTGCAAGTTTTATTAAATTTTATTTTTTACTTGTAGTACATAACATTCATAAAAATAACTCGTAAAATAAGATGGTATTATACTTAATTTTCATCGACCTTAGAAATCTTTTGTTATCAAGTTTAAGTTAAATCCCTTAATATTTCTTCAAGTTATTTAATTTTTTACATTGCTACGAAAGGCATGGTTGATTTTTGAACTTATATGTTACATTATCATTCAACTAATTGAAGTATCATATACCTACTACGATTTTTTTCAAGCTATTTCATCCCTTTACAGTAATATACTTTAGATAACTTTCTTCTTAGACTTTCTTAAAAAAAATTCTGTTCGCTATTACCCCAAAATTTTGCAATTTTGGCAAAATTGTCGAGGTAATAACGAACAGCAGTTTTTCGCTATTAAAGGTCACCTATAAATTCTACTAACTCTTGTAATTATTCTAGGGAAGTGACGTAACAAGTAAATGCAAAAGTAAATCGACAGAATTGTCTTTTAAAATACAAAACTTACGCTATTCTAGAAAATTAAAAATTCTGTTCGGAATTACCCCGACTGACCCTAAATAATATCATATATAATTGAATAATAATAATTAAATTTAATTAACTTTTTACTTTATTAATTATTTATAAAAATATAACAAAAATGTTTAGTTAAAAAATATTTGTCTGTTAATTAATTATATAAATTATTTATAGAAATTAATAGCTGAACTTAAAAATAATAAATAAATTCTGGTAATAATATTTTATTTTTTGTTTTAAATTTTCATCGAGAGTCTTGGTCTCGAGAAACTTTGTATCGGTCTCGTCTCGGTCTCGTCTCGGAAAACCGAGATGAGATGAGACGAGACCGAGACTAGTCTCGGTTTCGTGGGCAGCACTACTGCTGAGTTAAATCATGCCTAAAATATCAAAGTTGTGCCTTAGTTCTTTGACTTTAATAAAACTTAGTAAATGTGTATGGGGTTAAATGTAGAACGAAACTTTGAACAAACTATGTTTCTCTTCAGAAGACTTCAAAGAATAATGCTAAATTGTTTATTTAATCATTTTTTAACATTAACTATTTTTTAAAGTGTCCTAAGAAACACCATAAATTAGAAAATTATAAAAAAATCGTTAAAAATATTTATTACTATTTTTATGAAAGATTTTTTTTTAATTTTAAATGAATAACATAAAGATTAATTTTTAATTATTATTCCATGTAGTTGCTAATTTGTTTAAACAAATTATTATTGTTTATTTACAACTTTTTATCAAATTAAGCTACAGAGTTGTAATTTTTTCTTAATTTTGCAACTTTCCAGGACGAATGTAACCAGTTACTGACAACAAACTAAAACTAACAATTTACCTAATTGTTTAAACAAACTACTATTGTTTAACTTCAACTTTTTATCAAATTAAGCTACAGAGTTGTAACTTTTTCTCAATTGTGCAACTTTGCAGGCCGAATGTAACCAGTTACTAACAGCATACTGAAAATAACAATTTACCTAATTGTTTAAACAAATTGCTATTGTTTTACTTCTACTCTTCATCAAATTGAGCTACATAGTTTCATTTTTTTCTCAATTGTACATTTTGTTTTCTTTTTGGAGAGGTAAGATTTAATTTAAGACGTTATTATCGAGTAAAAGTTGTTAACAATTTATTATTATAAAAATGTTAAATACAAATATTTTTATTTACATAGCTCCTTTTGATAATGTCTGTTTATCACAAACTGGGAACTGCTTACGCTATTCTTTAATAATTTGCAGTAAATACTGCTTCTGTTCCTCGTCTCTGCTAATTCGTTTATCAAAATCGGAAATTAATTTGACACCTCTCTCCATGACATTATTCGTTACTGTCAAATTTTTTACAATATCCTTGCAATTTATATAATCATCATTTTTAGACCAGTCTGATGAATCTTGATTAAGAAAAGAAGTTTGCATTTTGAAACGCGAAAAAAAATTATAGATTCCTTATTTATAAAATGGTAAATACTTTTCTTTTCAATACCTTTTACAATGGTTGCAGGTAGAGGTTTAATGATACTTGACGATTTGTTTTTTTAGACAGAGCATTTTTCATTTTGTTCTTGTCCTGTAAAGACAAATCATCATCAGAAAACGCCATTGCTGCAACTTCTGGAGTAAGATACCATAAATGGTTCTGAATTTTGTTTAAAGCTGCTTTTGAAATATCAGAATCTACTTTCGAGTACTTTTGCAGTCCCTTCATTAGCAAAAGGTCTTGATTAGGAGCTTTATCTGCTCTTGCAGCGTTAAACCAATATTCAACATAAATTGAAACTAAAAAAATACAAATTTCTTTGCATGATTTTTCATCATTTCAAGTCATTGAAAATTCTTTGCGTAAAAGGAATATCTTTAGGCAATAGATTGCTTTAGCCACCTACCTTGCTTGGTGCATAGCTCCAGGTTTGCGATTAAATATTCCCGATTTTGGAGTTCCACCGCAATGGATGTCAACTATAGCAATTCCCTATAGTCTTCTCGATAATGAGATTCTTCTAATTTTTAAGATGTGAAAGCTAAAATGTCTGCAATTTTATTTTCGAGTACGTTGAAAACTTCAGGATCAGTAATTCAGGAATCAAAATTCGTAGTATCTAAATTATTCCAATCATTTTGAAACCTTTTAGTAAAAGGTATAGTAGGACCTGTTGTAGCACCCAATTTACTTTCAAAAGCACATTTTAATAACAGCTTAGCAATATGATGCCTGCATAGAAAATATAACAAAGTTTTACCTAGCTTATCTTCAAGTAAAACACAAGTACCGTTTTTAGATCCAGTACTAACGGCTTCTGTATCACAACAGACAGCCTCTATTATTGCCTTCTACTTTCCATTCAGTAAGACATTCGAAAACAGCTTCCGATTCCTTAACTCCAGTGCCAGAATCGAGGTAGGGAACGCCGAGAAGAATCTCACTGTCTTTTGAAGTAAATATAATTGGCAATCTATCTACTCTTTCATTTGTTGTCAGTGAGGGTAGTAGTTTCCCATCCCAATGAACAGTGTGTTCAGTCTTCAGTGTTTGAAATCACAGAATTGAGACTAGCTCGAATTTACGACTCGAGACCAGTTGTCAATTCAAATCTCACTCAAAATCTCACTCACATGTGCTCAGTTTATGTATAAAGTTGTTCTCGCCGCGACACTTTTGTTTGCATCTCACGCATATTGCGTTAAATCTCTCCAGGTTTTTCTCAAAGTTTTACTCAAGAAGACTAGAATAAGGAGGCGAAATGAGTGTGCCCAAGCAGCACGTAATATTACATGAATATCACAGTGACATCATATTGTGAGATTCGTAATATTACGGGGTGATATTACAGTGATATTGACGTGATATTGAAATGTCCGCCTCAAGGTAATATTACAAGTAATATTACAGTGATATTGATGTAATATTACAAGTAATATTACGGTAATATTACAAGTAATATTACGGTAATATTACAAAGATTTATTTATTTCAATATTTATTTAACATTAAATAAAATATTTAAAAAAATTTGGCTCACACGGGGTTTGAACACGCAACGTTCGACACAACGTGAATACGCCTTGTACCTCTCGGCTATCTAGCTCTTGGAATATAGTTCAGAAAGTGTTCTTCATATTGTACCAAAGAGAATTTAAGGTACTATATGAAGAACACTTTCTGAACTATATTCCAAGAGCTAGATGGCCGAGAGGTACAATGCGTATTCACGTCGTGTCGAACCTTGCGTGTTCGAACCCCGTGTGAGCCAAATTTTTTTTAAATATTTTATTTAATGTTAAATAAATATTGAAATAAATAATTGTAATATTACCTTAATATCATCGTAATATTATCTTAATATCACTGTTATATTACCGTAATATTACTTGTAATATTACCTTGAGGCGGACATTTCAATATCACGTCAATATCACTGTAATATCACCCCTTAATATTACGAATCTCACAATATGATGTCACTGTGATATTCATGTAATATTACGTGCTGCTTGGGTGGAGGGGATATCCATGGCAATAGGCCACCAGTGGGCGCATCTTTTCGTTTGGGGCTTTCCTCAGATACGAATTCGAGTATTCTGCGAACACTTACCCATAAACAAAATATATATAATATATTTGAATTTAAGCGGATGTTTTTCTAGGTTAGGAACGTTATGTTGATTTTGTTTTGCCGGTTTCTTTTCTTGCTTTTGTCCTACAGATATATAAGTATGTATGGAAAATAAATAAATTAATGTAATTTGTTTTTTGAGAACTGAAGCTTAAAAATGGTTCAAGTTTGTTGCGTAAAAAGTTGTTCGATAAATGAAAGAAATGCTACGGAAAATAAATTAAGTGAAAAGCTTCGTGTCCAGTGCATTCTCCTGACTGAAGTACAGACTCATAGTGAAGGAAATTATCAAATAGTGTCGTCGGCCACCACGCCTTGCAGTTGTCAACAGTGCTCGCCATCTTTTCTCGGCGTCTTCTCTCTCACCGCCTTCGCTCATAATCGGCAGTGCTCGGCAGTGTTCGCGACTTCTCTCTCTCGGACTCTCTCTTTCTCGCGTCGCCAGTCAGACGCGGCGTGCAAAACGGTAGTTCTTTGTTCGCACCATACAAATACCTCTTTCTCCGAGCCTCTTCGTCACGACTCGAGTCTCCAAGCGACCTGCAATTTTCTCTCTCGCGTTTCACGCGCCGCTCTCACTCTTCTATCCGCGTGAAAATTAACAGCTGAAGGATGTCTGACGCGGACAATTAATCGGGAAGCGACGATGCAAAATTCTAGGATCTTCTCTCAATCAAGAACTCTCTCACCCTCAAGGACCCTCTCTCCCTGAAGGACCTTTAGCACCCCAAGAAGCTTCTCTATCTACTGCTCACTCATCCAATGCTGAGTGACAACTAGGCTTTTCTCACCACAAAGCCCAAATCACTCAAGGTCCGAGGTCTTATTGGCTACTTCTCGGGCTTTACTCATCTCGACTTAAGGAAATTCTCACACGGTACACATGCTTATTAACTCTGGATATGAGCTCCCATTTATTTCTGAGAGCATGGTGCACCAATTCAACCTCCAACCTTCTTAATCATTGGGACAGGTGCCACTCAGGTAACACGCGAGGAGTAGTTTTTTATTACGCTTCAATCTATCCACTCCTCATTTTCCATCTTTATCAATGCTCATGCCCTCTCCAGTTTATCTCCCTGACAGAGGCGCTGGATGCCGCCGGCGCGTAAAAACATCCAAACTGGATGCGGGCAAATAAACGATTAAAAAAACAATAAATGTTATAAAAAATGATTGGGGATGATAAAGTGGGCCTCACTGAACATATAAAAAAAAATTTCATGACAAAATTCATTGTTATTAATTATGGAAATATGTAAAAATGTGTGATAGTTTGGTTGTGCAAAAAAACACTGACAATAAAGTTTGTCTAATTGAAAATAAACATTGGATTCATAGGCAAATTAAAAAAATATATTACCCCTACTGTTTGTTTATAATTTCCAATTGTTTAAACAAATTGTTTAACTAAATTATTTAAAAGAAATATTTTTTAAAACATTGATAGGAATCAATTGTATGAGAAAATTTTATAACAGTGTGTAAAAAATCTATTTTTTAAACGCTGTACTTTGTAAAATTGTTATAAACAAATAACAGTTATTTATTTATAACGATTTTATGAACAAAATACAACTTATACAAAAAAATGATACATACAAAATCTTTATAATTTTTCTCGCAGAATTGATTGACAAACAAATTTTTAAAAAAAAAAGAATTTTTAATTTTATTAATATTACCCTGGCAAAAATGTGGGCCATAGCGTGGACTCAATTGAGTCCGCCTTAGGTCCACGTTAGGTCCACTTTATGGAATTTGCTAGAAAACAAGTGGAAAATAAAAAAAATGATTTCCCAAATGAATTATTATGATAAAACACATCTTTTTAAAGCGATTTAGTAAGATATGGGAAGGAAAATAATTAATTTGCGGCTAAAAACATTAGAAAAATCAAAAGTTTAAATAAAAATGATTTTTATTAACTACCACAAAATTAACAATTAAAAAATTAAACTTTAATTACACAAAAAATAAAATTGAGATATTAGAATAACAAAAATTAAAATGTACGACAGGTAGTAGCAGACAGGGGCACAAAAATAAATTTGCACACAAAAATCCAATAAAAATCTAAAATAGTTGATCATTCATAGAAATATAGAATTTAATTATTTAAATTAATAACAAAAATTATCAAACGCTAAAAACAACCCTAAATGAAAACACTCGGAAAAAATTTAAAAAAAAATATCAATTTGCGCAAAAAATTCTAAAAAATATCTAAAATGGTAAAACATACTCTGAAACATTCATTTTGTCCGTTTATTATACATATGGGTACTTTCTTGCATAATTATGCCTCGCCAGAAAAAATTAGCAAAATACACTAAAAAATTTTCAGCCAAAAATCACTTCTTTTTCATGTTTCTAGATCTAATTTCAAACTTTTTCATCTATTAACGAACAAAATTGAACAAAAATTGAAGGACTGTGCGTTACTTTCAACTTGTCAAAAAATGAAAATTCAATCAATTTTTGCCTCGCCAAAAAATTTGGCAAAATACACCAAAAAAATTTCAAACAAATATCAATTATTTACCATATTTCTAGATCTAATTTTAAACTATTTTATCTAGTAACGAACAAAATTGAACAAAAAATAAAGAACTGCGCGTTACTTTCAACTTGTCAAAAAATGAAAATTCAATCAATTTTTGCCTCGACAGAAAAATTTGGCAAAATAAAGAAAAAAATTTTACACACAAATATTACCTATTTTCCATACTTCTAGATCTAATTTCAAACTTTTTCATCTACTAACGAACAAAATTGAACAAAAATTGACGAACTGCGCGTTACTTTCAACTTGTCAAAAAATGAAAATTCAATCAATTTTTGCCTCGCCAGAAAAATTTAGCAAAATACACAAAAAAATTTTCAGACAAATATCAATTATTTTCCATATTTCTAGATCTAATTTCAAACTTTTTGATCTATTAACGAACAAAATTAAACAAAAATTAATGGATTTCGCGTTACTTTCAACTTGTCAAAAAATGAAAATTCAATCAATTTTTGCCTCGCCAGAAAAATTTGGCAAAATAAACCAAAAAATTTTCAGACAAATATTAAGTATTTTTTATATTTCTAGATCTAATTTCAAACATGTTCATCTATTAACGAAAGATGAAAGTAACGCGCAGTCCTTTAATTTTTGTTCAATTTTGTTCGTTAATATATGAAATAGTTTAAAATTAGATCTACAAATATGAAAAATACATTGATATTTGTCTGAAATTTTTTTTGTGTATTTTGCCAAATTTTTCTGGCGAGGCAAAATTTATTTATTTATTTATTTACTTACATCAAATGAACGGGTATAAACCCAATACATAAACATAAGATAAGATAAGAAAAGCCATATAAAATTAAATTAACAATTAAGAGGCCTAGTTCCAAAAGTTACTTTTTTCAGCGATGAAATGTATAATTGTAAATTTTTATTAAAAAAATCCACCTCGTCACTAAAGAGATTTTCCCGATTTAATAATCTGCTAAAAGTCGCATTTCTACTAAAATTAGTCTTATTGCACGATTCGTAGAAATTGCAAAATTGATTGCATTTTCATTTTTTGACAAGTTGAAAGGTACGCGCAGTTCTTTAAAAAAAAAAAAAAGTTTAAAATTAGATCTACAAATATAAAAAATACTTGATACTTGTATGAAAATTTTTTTGTTAATTTGCCAAATTTTTCTGTCGAGGCAAAAATTGATTGAATTTTCATTTTTTGACAAGTTGAAAGTAACGCGCAGTCCTTCAATTTTTGTTAAATTTTGTTCGTTAGTAGATGAACAAGTTTGAAATTAGATGTAGAAATATGGAAAATAATTGATATTTGTTTGAAAATTTTTTGTGTATTTTGTCAAATTTTTCTGTCGGGGAAAAATTGATTGAATTTTCATTTTTTGACAAGTTGAAAGTAACGCGCAGTCCTTCAATTTTTGTTTAATTTTGTTCGTTAGTAGATGAACATGTTTGAAATTAGATCTAGAAATATGGAAAATAGTTAATGTTTGTCTGAAAATTTTTTTGTGTATTTTGCCAAATTTTTCTGGCGAGGCAAAAATTGATTGAATTTTCATTTTTTGACAAGTTAAAAGTAACGCGCAGTCCTTCAATTTTTGTTTAATTTTGTTCGTTAGTAGATGAACATGTTTGAATTAAGATCTAGAAATATGGAAAATAAATGATATTTGTTTGAAAATTTTTTTGTGTATTTTGTCAAATTTTTCTGGCGAGGAAAAATTGATTGAATTTTCATTTTTTACAAGTTCATAGTAACGCGCAGTCCTTCAATTTTTGTTCAAATTTGTTCGTTAATAGATGAACATGTTTGAAATTAGATTTAGAAATATGCAAAATAAATGATATTTGTTTGAAATTTTTTTTGTGTATTTTGTTAAATTTTTCTGGCGAGGAAAAATTGATTGAATTTTTATTTTTTGACAAGTTGAAAGTAACGCGCAGTTCTTTATTTTTTGTTCAATTTTGTTCGTTACTAGATAAAATAGTTTAAAATTAGATCTAGAAATATGGTAAATAATTGATATTTGTTTGAAATTTTTTTGGTGTATTTTGCCAAATTTTTTGGCGAGGCAAAAATTGATTGAATTTTCATTTTTTGACAAGTTGAAAGTAACGCACAGTCCTTCAATTTTTGTTCAATTTTGTTCGTTAATAGATGAAAAAGTTTGAAATTAGATCTAGAAACATGAAAAAGAAGTGATTTTTGGCTGAAAATTTTTTAGTGTATTTTGCTAATTTTTTCTGGCGAGGCATAATTATGCAAGAAAGTACCCATATGTATAATAAACGGACAAAATGAATATTTCAGAGTATGTTTTACCATTTTAGATATTTTTTAGAATTTTTTGCGCAAATTGATATTTTTCTTTTTAATTTTTTCCGAGTGTTTTCATTTAGGGTTGTTTTTAGCGTTTGATAATTTTTGTTATTAATTTAAATAATTAAATTCTATATTTCTATGAATGATCAACTATTTTAGATTTTTATTGGATTTTTGTGTGCAAATTTATTTTTGTGCCCCTGTCTGCTACTACCTGTCGTACATTTTAATTTTTGTTATCCTAATATCTCAATTTTATTTTTTGTGTTATTGAAGCTTTATTTTTTTAATTGTTAATTTTGTGGTAGTTAAATATTTTTATTTTATTTTTTTTTTTATTTAATTAGATTACTTTTAAATTTAATTTAATTAATTGTAACATTTTGTTCTTAAGAAATCTTCATTTTTTTAGGACCTCATTTTTCGAATAACTTGTGTCAAATTATGGCCTTTGGTCCGTACCAAAGGCCGTAATTTGACACAAGTTGTTCTTAAGAAATGAAATAATTATTCTTTCAATAATGATAAGAAATAAATAATTGATCATTTTTATTTAAACTTTTGATTTTTCTAATGTTTTTAGCCGCAAATTAATTATTTTCCTTCCCATATCTTACTAAATCGCTTTAAAAAGATGAGTTTTATCATAATAATTCATTTGGGAAATCATTTTTTTTTATTTTCCACTTGTTTTCTAGCAAATTCCATAAAGTGGACCTAACGTGGACCTAAGGCGGACTCAATTGAGTCCACGCTATGGCCCACATTTTTGCCAGGGTAATATTAATAAAATTAAAAATTCTTTTTTTTTTTTTAAATTTATTTGCCAATCAATTCTGCGAGAAAAATTATAAAGATTTTGTATGTATCATTTTTTTGTATAAGTTGTATTTTGTTCATAAAATCGTTATAAATAAATAACTGTTATTTGTTTATAACAATTTTACAAACAAAGTACAGCGTTTAAAAAATATATTTTCTACACACTGTTCTCAAATTTTCTCATACAATTGATTCCTATCAATATGTTTTAAAAAATATTTCTTTTAAATAATTTGGTTAAACAATTTGTTTAAACAATTGGAAATTATAAACAAACAGTAGGGGTAATATATTTTTTGAATTTGCCTATGAATCCAATGTTTATTTTCAATCAGACAAACTTTATTTTAGTGTTTTTTGCACAACCAAACTATCACACATTTTTACATATTTCCATAATTAATAACAATTAATTTTGTCATGAAATTGTTTTTTATATGTTCAGTGAGGCCCACTTCATCATCCTCAATCATTTGTTATAACATTTATTGTTTTTTTAATCGTTTATTTGCCCGCATCCAACTTGGATGTTTTTGGACGTTTTACGCGCCGGCGGCATCCAGCGCATCTGTCAGGGCTCCTACACTTTCTTCTATTCCTTTCCCGCCTCATCGTTGGCCTCACCTCCAAGGTATCCAATTTGCTGATCCTAACTACTCTTCTTCAAGTAAGGTTGATCTCATCATTGGAGCTGATCACTACGGACAGATCATTCAGCCAAAGCTGGTCAAAGGACCCCTCTCCTCACCAATAGCTCAGCTCACCATCCTTGGTTGAATAATTTTGGGACCAGCCAATAAATCCTCATCTCATCTTAGCATTTGGTTGTCACATCTTCTCCGAGTCAACTTGGCGACTCGTACATCACTACTCATCGGTGCCTTCAGAGCCTGATCAAATGGCTCTCTACTCACGATTCTTACAAGGAATTGTACTCTGCTTTTCTCACGGAGTATGAGGCCATCAGGGCACATGGTCCCAGCTCCGCCAAAGGATAGTAGATTTACGACCTACTATCTTCCCCACCATGGAGTACTCAAGGAGCAGAGTACCACAACCAAGCTCAGAGTTGTGTTCAAATGTTTCAGTTCAACATCATCAGGTACATCTCTTAACCACTTGCTGCACAACAGAGAAAAGCTTCAGAAGATCATCGCAAATGTATTACTCTAAGTAAGACGTCATCGGTTTATTTTCTCAAGGGTATTTTCAAAACGCTTGTCGGTAATCGCGCTTTTGCTCAAAATAATTTGACTTCTTGCACAGTCAGTAAAGCACTTACATTAATGGTTAGTTTTACAACATAATATTTGTAAAAGAAAAACCGTAACGTTTGTAAAGCCGTTGGCAATTTGTTTGTAATAATTTGCCTGTCACAGTGATCAATTAAAAAAAACTTATCACATAAATCATAAGTCTTTTCCATTGTAACAAAAATGTCGGAAACTGCAAGTTTTACAATTATCACCACACGGAAAAAATGTTGAGTTACGTATATCACAGCATCTAAAATATGATTAAAAAATACTTTGTATGACACAAACTAAACTTTTCTTTGGAATTCTGGTTATGGTTACTACAGTGCCTTCTGCCTGTCGAAAGTATAACGTGAACCGCTACTAGAGTAGCAGAAGTTTAATTTTTGAAATTCCTACTGCGATATCTTCAATTTTAACAATAATAATTTATTTAAACAATTGGTAAATTTTTTATTCTTGGATTGTTGTTAGTGACTGGTTACATTCGTCCTGAAAAGTTGCAAAATTGAGAAAAAATTACAACTCAGTAACTTAATTTAATAAAAAGTTGAAGTTAAACCATAGTAATTTCTTTAAACAATTAGTAAAATTGTTATCTTTAGTATGTTGTTAGTAACTGGTTACATTCAGCGTGAAGAATTGGAAAATTAAGAGAAAATCGCAACTCTGTAGCTCAATTTGATAAAAAGTAGAAATTATACAATAGTAATTTGTTTAAACAGTTAGTAAAATTGTTATTTTTAGTTTGTTGTTAGCAAATGTTTATATTTGGCCTAAAATGTTGCAAATTTGAGAAAAAGTTACAACTTTGTAGCTTAATTTGATAAAAAGTTGTAAATAAACAATAATAATTTGTTTACACAAATAAGCAATTACATGGAATAATGATTAAAAATCAATATTTATGTTATTCATTTAAAATTAAAAAAAAACTTTCATAAAAATAGTAATAAATATTTTTAACGCGTTTTTTATAATTTTCTAATTTATGGTGTTTTTTAGGACCTTTTAAAAATTAGTTAATATTAAAAAATCATTAAATAAACAGTTTAGCATTATTCTTTGAAGTCTTCTGAAGAGAAACAGAGTTTGCTGATTAAAAAATATTTATTTTGAAGGATTCTATTCCAATTCTACGAAAAAGTGTTTTTTCCCCAAGCATTTTGCATCCTCGGAAACTTTAAGCGCTTTAAGCAACCTCTAAATATTTTTTCATTCCCAAAAAAATTGGGGTATTTTTTTCGATATAAAACAATCCTAGGTGGTAAGAGCATTAAAATTCCTACTAGACTTTTTTCCCATGCATTTTTGGACCACCCTAATCAGTACCTTTTAGGTTGATCCCGCAATCGCTAGATGAGGTTTGGCAGATTTCTTGACGGGAGATAAAGCGGTGACAGGCAGCTAGATTCCAGAGTTAACGAATGGACGAGGCACAACACGAGTAAACAGGAGTTGACTTATGAGCTGCTAAGCATTTTCCTTTCGTAATCAAGCACATTTCGAGCACAGTAATATAAATGACCGGCTCCACCACCTAAAATCCAACAAGTAGTTTTTATAAAGGATAGGGTTTTTTGTGTAGACTAGGGTGGCCCAAAAATGCATTGTAAAATTTTGTTTCGTGGAAAAGGGCATAACACCCCCGGAATTTGTTCCAATGCGAACTAAAGTAAATACGTATTTTTGGATTTTTCAAAATTTTGATATTAACTGGTGCCGCCGGGCACGTTGATTTTCCCATGTAAAATGCATGGGAAAATTTTCAATTTTCGAAAAATCAAAATCATTTGCAAGGGTTTGACAAAAGATAATATTAAGTTACTGGATCTTATAGTAGACTCCCTGACGATTAATTTGACCTATATAACTTTCAATTTTGATAACCCTAACCCAGTATAAAACTACCCCAAAGTTTCCCCCTTTTTAAATTTTTGCACCTACACGCACTTTTCTCAAGTAAAATCCATGTCTGACATCTTTATCAATAGAAATAGTTCTTATTATTTATCTCAAGTTTTAATTAATGTTTAATTAATTATTTTACGAATATTTTTAACTATTTGACAATTGTTTAAACAAATTAATTTGTTTAAACAATTAATTTTTTCTAAAAAACCATTCAAATGACTTTTGTATGTGTACATTTTTATGTTTTTTATGTTCAAACAAATTAATTGGTTTAAACAACTAATTTTTTCTAAAAAATCTTATGTTTTTTCGTAATGTTTTCGTTACAATTTTCTATCAAAAATTTTGAAATTTAAGTTTACATGAATTTAAAACGTTATAAAAAAATAAAAAAGTCATTTGTATGATTTTTTAGAAAAAAATAATTGTTTAAACTACCCTGTAATAAGAGGGTTATTGAGCAAGCGTTTTGGCTAGTTGAGCAAGCCCTCTGCTCAATTGTCCTAACGAAATATGGACAATTGGGCTGGTTGCTCATTCACCCAATGCATTGAGTCCGATAATCCACAAGGTATTTCGAGCTTAAAACTGGAGAAAAAGTGACTTAATATTGATAAAACAATAAGAAACGTTAAATTAAGCATAAATACACAAAATTAGATAATAAAAATAAGTATATTAAGAATAAATAACATTTCAGAAAAGTCGTGATTTATTGACTCACCAGGGAGCAGAACACCTGACTAGCAGAATAGACGTAGCCAATCACAATTTAGTCTCTCGCGGTAGAAAGATTTTGATTGGCTACGTCTATTCTGCTAGTCAGGTGTTCTGCTCTCTGAGTGTCAATAAATCACGTCTTTTCGAAAATGTTATTTATTCTTAATATACGTATTTTTATTATCTAATTTTGTGTATTTATGCTTAATTTAACGTTTCTTAGTGTTTTATCAATATTAAGTCGCTTTTTCTCCAGTCTTAAGCTCGAAATACCTTGTGGATTATTGGACTCAATGCATTGGGTAAATGAGCAACCAGCCCAATTGTCCATATTTCGTTAGGACAATTGAGCAGAGGGCTTGCTCAACTAGCCAAAACGCTTACTCAATAACCCTCTTATTACAGGGTAATTAATTCGTTTAAACATTAAAAAAATAAAAATATATACATAAAAAAGTCATTTGTATGGTTTTTTAGAAAAAATTATTGTTTAAACAAATTAATTTGTCTAAACAATAATCAAATAGTTAAAAATATTCGTAAAAAATTAATTAAACAGTGATTAACACCTGCGATAAATAATAATAACTATTTTTTTTTTTTTTTTTAGTTATTATACATTCGTTTCAACGACCTTACTGGCCCAATGAGTGCCCCCGTAGGGAGTTCCTAGAATTGTACTTTTGTATAGATTCCTTAAGTGTTTTTGCGTCTACAGAACGGCTTGAAATTAGGAGTACTCGCATTAGCCTGGACCACCCGGTATATTGGGTTTTCTCGCCAGTGGAGGGGAAAAACTGTAGAAAAACCTTTCCATAGTACAACCGGTTTATCGACAGTCAAGTTCCAGTGATCTGCACAGGTCAATTACCGACAGTGCATATCATTATACCTCGACGTCTTTACCTTCCACTGAAGTTATCTCACAGCCGGGAAAAATCCCAGGCTCTCCGGGGCGCGAACCAAGCAAGCTTGACGCTTGACTTGGGGCGACCGTAGAGTCCAGGACCCTTACCAACTGAGCTAACACTGTGGTTCAAATAATAATAACTATTTCTATCGATAAAGATGTTAAACATGGATTTTACTTAAACAAAGTGCGTATAGGTGCAAAAGTTTAAAAAGGGGGCCAGTTTGGAGTAGTTTTATGCCGAGTTGGGTTATCAAAATTGAAAGTTATATAGGTCAAATTATTCGTCAGGGAGTCTACTATAAGATCCAGTAACTTAATGTTAACTTTTTTCAAACCCTTGAAAATGATTTTGATTTTTCAAAAATTGAAAATTTTCCCATGCATTTTACATGGGAAAATCAACGTGCCCGGCGGCACCAGTTAATATCAAAATTTTGAAAAATCCAAAAATACGTATTCACTTTTTTTTGCATTGGAACAAATTCCGGGGGTGTCATGCCCTTTTCCACGAAAAAAGTTATTTGGGCCACCCTAGTGTAGAGCCATGAAATGTTCTGTCATGAGCATAAGAAATGATTAAATTTGAGAAAAACACTGTCGGGATGAATGACTGCTTGTTTTCATAACTGAGCAGTGAGCTTTGCAACCGATCTCTAACCCGAAGCACAAACGACTGGTCTATGAATGGTATTAGACGATTTAAAGGATGTTGATATGTTATTTACTGGTTATCAATGTTTCCATTTCAGGTTTCAAATCTGCTAATTGGGACTGATGAACGAAGAAGTATTTTGCTTCTTGTAGCTCCTCTGGCGTTATTCTAAAATTAATTTAAAATTGATCCATCAAAACGATGACAAAATTTTTTCATCACACTTTGAAATTCACAGTAAACTGCAAAAAGCCCGAAATTTCGAGTCGAGTCGGGTTGGTTTTTTTCAAGTCGAGTTGAGTCGGATTCGAGTTTTTAAAATTTCGAGAAAACCCATAAAGTTTCGAGTTCTCGAACAACTTCAGATTCTCGAAATTTCTGAACATATTTTCAAGTTTCGCATATTTTTAAGTTCTTGTACAATTTTGGGTACTCGAATGGTTTTTTTACTCGATTTTAAAAATTTTTTGATGATTTTAGTAAGAACATACAAGTCGTATAGTGTTATTTTGATCAGAGACAAGGTGATAATTAAAATAATAATTTTCTCTTATTGTATAGAAATATCGACCTTTCATTATGACTCTCGTCTTTTGCTTTTAATTATAGTTTAAAATTTTTATAGGACTTCTACATTTCAATACTCTTAAAAATGTATGTAAGGTTTTAAAAAACTGCAACCGGAATTCTGGTTATTTTAATTTGCAAACAATGTTAAACATAGCCTTACTATAAATTTGGGTATTAATAAATTTTATGTTCCGGCAAATTAAAATGAAATTTCCAGCAATTCGAGTAGAAAAAATACTCACCTAATTAACAAGAATATTTCAACTAGAAATTATAACCAGATTCTCCAGTGAATTTAAACTAACTAACTAACTAACTAAAAATTATTAACTAAATAGCTTTAGGATTTTTAACAGGAACATTTTTTTAGTGTACAGTCGGGCGGGGCTATTTTGTGCACAAAATCGCTTTTTTACACTGTGCTTTATTAAAATTTAGAATTTAAAATAGTAAAAAATAATAATTTAACTATTCAGTTATGTTGTGAACATTGTTCTAAAGGTGTCCTATGATTTAGCAGACAAGAAAAAATTTTTTGTTTGACTTAAAGAAACTTCAAGTCATGCAAAAAATAGACCCACTAATGGGGCTATTTTGTGCATCTAAGTTTGTTTATTTATAAAGTTGTGTAGGAATTGTTTAACTAATTTGAAAGTAAAACACTGAAATTTCATAAAAATGTAGATTTACAAAAAAAAGTTATTTTTTTAAGATAATGGGCATAGCAGGATAAGCATGTATGTGCTGCCCCTGCACGGATCTTCCTGAAATTTTTACAGTAAGTTAGTATTAGGGTGCACTTAAATTTTCCTAAGTATTATAACCAGGAACCCATTTTTGGGGGAGATATTGAGGAGAAAAGAAAAATCAAAAAAATTTAATTTTTTGAAAACGGATAAACAGATTTTAATAAAATTTATAGACGGTATGGTATTCAATAGGACAGTTTTAAAAAAAAAATACGAAATTTTTTTTCAAAAAGAGGGTCAAAAAAAAATTTTCAAAAATTTTTTTAATTTTTTTGAAGGGGTTAAATTTGAGGCACTATCGCTATTTTTTTTCTAAAACATCCTTATATATCCTAGAAAAATTGTACAAAGTTGCGAGGAAATCGAAGCGGTAGTAGACAGTTAAAATAAGCGATGTTCATGGGCCTGTCATATAAAGCTTTTTCCTTGCTTTGTATGGTGACTCGTAGTTCATGCAAAAGTTTTTTCGTTGCATTAGCTTTGTCAAAATAAAAAATAAAATAAAAAAAAGACAAGAAAAAATGTAGAGGAACAATAAAACAAATGTTTTTATTAATTTTCTTAACTACGATCGACACAATTATAACGAAACATGACAATAGTTTTCTTGCCTGTATTGAAATGACTTATTATAAAGACAATTCGACCTGATACATTTATGAAATTAAAATCGTTTACAGAATTTAAATTATAGATATTTTTTCAATTTGAACGTCTGTTATTCGTCTCTTATAGTCATACTTTCCAAAGTCTACTATGTGGAGGTTGCATTACGATTTCAGTCCTCTTATTTAGGGTTTTTTTTAATCCTCTTGCCTCTCCTGCAAAGAGGTGCTTTTTTCTTGTGAGTCCCCTATCCTCTCACACAACAGGGTGCTTTATTCTTGTGAGTACACTATCCTCTCACACAAAAGAGTGCTTTATTGTTGTGAGTCCCCTTGCCTTTCACGCAACGAGGTGCTTTATTATTGTGAGTCCTCTATCCTCTCACACAACGGGGTGCTTTTTTCTTGTGAGTCCCCTATCCTCTCACACAACAGGGTGCTTTATTCTTGTGAGTACACTATCCTCTCACACAAAAGAGTGCTTTATTGTTGTGAGTCCCCTTGCCTTTCACGCAACGAGGTGCTTTATTATTGTGAGTCCCCTATCCTCTCACACAACGGGGTGCTTGGTTATTGTGAGTCTAATGACATTTACTGCACAATTAAGTATAGTATTGGCTACTCAATATGAAAAATAAAAGAAGATCGTAAAAGTACTTAAACAGCAAAATAATTGCATTCAATCTAGTTTGTAATTTCTTAAAGAGAAAACAAGTAAACTTTCGAATGGAATAATGACAACAACTTCAACAGCATGACAATTTAATAGTAAGGGTTTCTCAATGTAAAAAACAAGTAATGATTGTAGATGTAGTTACACGAAAAAAGAATTGCATGCAACGCAGCTACTAATCTTTTAAAGAAAAAAAATAAACCTTCGAAAAGGCTCAGCACAACCAGACTCAAAATAAAAAACTAAAGAACATCGTAGAAGTACTAGAACAACGAAATAATTGTGTTCAATGTAACTAGTAATATTTTAAAGAAATAACAAGTACACATTTGAATGGAATAATTACTACCAGGTCAATAGCATTACAATTTTATAGTAAGGATTACACTATGTGAAAAACAAATGATGATCGTAATTGTATTTACACGAAAAAAGAATTGCATTTAACGCAGCTACTAATCTTTTAAAGAAAAAAAAGTAAATCTTCGAAAAGACTCAGCACAACCAGACTTAAAATGAAAAACAAAAGAACGTCGTAGAAGTACTAGAACAACGAAATAATTGTATTCAATGTAACTAGTAATATTTTAAAGAAATAACAAGTACACATTCGAATAAAACTATTACCACCAGGTCAATAGCCTTACAATTTAATAGTAATAAATAGTTGATAAGAAAAGCATGTGATGATTGTAAAAGTACTTAAAGAAAATAATTTGTATTTAACGCAGCTACTAATCTTTTAAAATTTAATGGGTTAAAATGGATGACAGTGTGATTATAATTCAAGGTTTTATTGATAAGACTTCAAAAATATTGCTTTAAACAAATATTGTTAAATTTTAATTTCCAAACAATTATACTTTTCTAGAACAGTTAGGGAAGGAATAACTATTTTTTTTAAGTATTGCCAAATAATTTTATTAATAAGTTTGAAGATATTGGTAAAAAAAACAACAACTGACAGGACACATAAGCGACGCCTATAAATTAATGTAGTGATTCTCATCAACTAGTTCTGCAGTGGTAGAAACACCTTATATGACCCGCTGAAGAACATCGCTTATTTTAACTGTCTACTACCGCTTCGATTTCCTCGCAACTTTGTACAATTTTTCTAGGATATATAGGGATGTTTTAGAAAAAAATGGCGATAGTGCCTTAAATTTAACCCCTTCAAAAAAATTAAAAAAATTTTTGAAAATTTTTTTTTGACTCTTTTTTTTGAAAAAAAAATTTCGTAATTTTTTTCAAAACTGTCCTTCCCTAATAGCACCGACCGTTCCGCTAAACGTGGCGGGAACGGTCTAGTGGACCCTTCGGTACGTTCCACTGGACTGTTCCCAGAAGGGGACAAGACTGTTCCGGATTTCACTAGGCCAGGAACGTTCCCTCGGAACGTTCCAGAACGTTATTTTAGGAACGTTCATACTGAAGCATATATCGTTCTCTCTCTTATTTTCCTTAACCGGGGAATCGGCAATCTGTACTTAAACAGAAGAAAGACAAGGCATCTTAGAGAGAAAAGGACATAAGTTCAAATAATGGACATTTAAATCCATAAATTAGATAAGAAATTACACCTGAAATTAGCCACCTGTTTTCATCTATTCTGATTTCTCAAATTTCATTTTAATTTTATTCTGATTTTAATATTTCTAATTCTCACAATTTCTTTTATCGTTCAAATAAATTGATTTTATTAGGAATCTCAGATTTGATTTTATTAATATTTATAAATTTATATCAAGCTTCATCACAGATTCCTCAACTCACCTGAACAACAAACATTTAATTAAACAAATAAAAAAATAATTTTAATTTCAAATCTTTTTAAATAAATAATAAATTTTGAATAATTAATGACTTTAAATATATTATCCCAAATTAATAATTTAAGAAATCAGAAATCTTTATCTTTATTTCAAATTAGAAAATTCAAATGTCTTTTAGAAGCAAAACAAACAAATTGAACTATATCTATTTATATTTCAACTCACTTTATCAAAAATAAAAACAACGATTAGCCAAACAGTATCAATTCTAAATGATCTTTCTAAATCCAATCTAGAACAAAATTTCATTTATTAGTTAATTTCTCAATTTTCAAATTTCTTTTTTTTTTATTCAATCCTACCTACAGTCCCTAATTTTTGGGGATAATTCTATGCCCTACGCTATTTTTTCTTTATATATATAATTTTTTATATGGTTTATTGACAACCTACTTTTATTATTTTAGCTCAGAAAGATGGTTGTCGCCAAACCTACAGCAAATCCTAACATTACACGGAGGACTGGGAATCATTAATTTAACAAACTTTTGGTACATGTCATGAGCATGGCTCGGCCATTCCCCACAACACTCCACTTTTTGTTAAATTGTTTATTGAAACTATATCATTCAACAAGGAATCTTTTAAAATTAAACAATCCTGGATGGTTACCCGGTATGTTAACTAAGAACATACAAAGCTCCAAAACAGGGGATATTCAATTTGTGTCTTTATTAAATATTAATCGAAATTAATATTTAATAAATATAAAAGATACACATTGTCAAGAGACAGTGAGATCCAATAATGTATGTTTGAACTACGTTGAATGTTTGAATAGTAATTTCTTCGTAATTTGAAAAATATTTCTAATCGAAATATTTTTCTGCAGCACCTCACCTTCAGATAATATCAGAAGAAGAAGAGAGACCCCCCTTGTAAAATCGCCTGTTTATATACTATTGACCCCGGAAATGCTAAAAGTCAAATAACTCCCGCGTCTAAGATATTTTTGGCGCAAACTGTTTCTATTACTTTAATTTGCTCTTATTTATTTTGGACAATCCCTTTTACCAATAATTATTCTTCCCTCCAAAATGAAACCGGAAAGTAAACAATTTTAAAAGCTTCTAGAACTTTCTAGAACATTCTGCAACGAATTTTTACTTATTTATTTATTTTCTCAAAGAATAATTAATTTATTAAATTTCTGATTTTAGATTATTTTACTTTATTTTATTTCCCATCATTTGACTATATTTTTATTAAAATTCAAACAATATTTCTTGTCTTAATTAACTATTTTTTAATAAACAAATTAATATTTATTGTTTATTGTTAAATTTTTACAATACTTATTTAACTAGTTATTTTTTTGGATTTTATTATTTTTATTTGATTAAAAACAACTTATTTTCTGATTTATTATTAATTTTCTAATAATTTACACAAAACTCTTATTATTTAGACTTAAACTAACTTAAATTACTCTTATAATTCTTTCTATTTAACAATTCTACTACAATTTCACGTTTTCCTTTCTATAACTTTATTATTTATTTTATTTAAATTGTTAATTTTTCATCATTTACTCATTTTTCTCTTAATTCTTCTTTCAAATCGACCCATTCAATCTCCCTTGGCTCAGCGATCAAGACCAACGACCACAAACCCACACGTCGAGAGATCGATCCCCATCACATGTCACATCTTTTTATTTCTATATTTATATTTTATTATTTATTTTTAGTCAAATTCTTTATTTTTATTGATTTTATTTATTAATTTATATTTATTTCTACGGTAATATTACTTGAAATGGTCTTGACCATTGAATACCATTTCAATACGCATTTGAAAAATCGCAGTGCGGATTGCGGAAAAATTATGCGGAAAAAACTGAAATTTTTTTTATTATTATTATTCATTGTTGCTAATATGATTGCTTCTATAGAACAGTGATCACTAAAATCAACTGCGCAGCTCTAAATGCGATAGAAAACTACTGCGCACGATATTAACATTATTAATTTTTTGAATGTGTATTAAGGTTCCTAAAATAACGTTCTGGAACGTTCCTGGCCTAGTGAAATCCGGAACGGTCTGGTCCCCTTTTGGGAACAGTCCGGTGGAACGTACCAAAGGACCCACTGGACCGTTCCCGTCACGTTGATGGAACGGTCGGTGCTATTAGGGTTTTGAATACCATAACATATATAAATTTTATTAAAATCGGTTCATCCGTTTTCGAGAAAATCAATTTTTTTGATTTTTCTTTTCTCCCCCATATCTTCCCCAAAAATGGGTTCCTGGTTATAATACTTAGGAAAATTTAAGTGCACCCTAATACTAACTTACTGTAAAAATTTCAGGAAGATCCGTGCAGGGGCAGCACATACATGCTTATCCTGCTATGCCCTTTACTTAATATAACTTCTATTACACTTTTTGAGTTATTTTAAGGGAAAAGTTTTAAAATCAACTTCAAAGGCATGTAATTAATAATATTACTTCCCAAGCAGCACGTGATATTACATGAACATCACAGCGATATCATATTGTAATATTGGTAATATTACAGGGTGATATTACTGTGATATTGACGTGATACACTGAGAGACTTTTCGTTCCACTAAATTATAACATTCGGTCAAAGTTTGGTATAGAACCGTTCGAAAATAGAGAAATCAAGGGAAAATTTAACTACTGGAATATATTTAAATTGAAATTTGGGGTTTTCTTACCGATATTTGAAATTATAACATTGAAAATTAATATGATGTGTGTGAAAGACTAAAACAAATTGTCTAACACAGGACTGTGACAACTTTTCACACGGTGTGTGTCAAACGCAAGTCTATGGAACGATGCGAGCCGAAAACATCCGAGTGCTTCCGAGTGGCAGTGCGTATCAAGTGAGCTCGAGAACCTGGGACAAAAAATGCATGGGAAACCCTTCGGAAGTGCATTAATTTTAATTCTACCAGCTAACACTTACACCAGGTGCTCCATGGCTAATCGTCTTTTGTTTTACGCTTAGATTTACAGTTTTTGTACCCTTGCTTCATAATTTTGAGGACAGAAAGAATAATATGAGAAGCAAAGGTCATTTCAAGTATTTAACAAAAAATTACGTTGAAACTTTAAATGCGTTTTTCTCAAAATGACATTTTCTAAGTCGGTGATCACTATTACTCGAAAACCATTAAACCGATTGAATTGAAATTTGGTATGCTTAATTTACACATTTAAGTCGAGTAAGTGATCGAAGGATTTTTTTTATGCAAAACTTTTTTTTATATAGCTGGAAATCGACCCTTTATTTTAACGAAAATCATACTGTTGACTTTGACAGGTCACCAGTTTGTCGATTTTTTTTTCTTCAAATCCTTCGATCAATAACAGGATAATCTTATAATAAATGTAAATCAATTTCATTTTTTCATTTCATACGAAGCAAACTTGCAGAATCCTGATCACAGCGAAACACCTTTTTTTGGAAGGCATCGCTTCAATGGCTCATATCTTCAAAAGTTTTGGTTGAAAAACACTTTTATTTTTTTTTAATTACAGTTTTTAACATGTACTTTTAACTAATAAATAGTATTCTTCAAAAAGTTTTATGGTTTTCTAGGAGAAAATTCTTGAAAAAAGCACTTTTTTAGTTACAACTGGTGTTCCCCCCTTAAGAAATAATCAAATTTGGCGTGCGCTTTAGCGCGCGCTTTTTTTTCTAGTGAAGATTAAAAATGGTGAAACATACCCAGAGAAATATATTCCCTACTTTTTTAAATTAATAACAAGAATCATCAACCCCTAAAAAAAATATGATTTGTGTGAAAAAATTGTAAAAAAGTTCCATAATAGTAAAGCATACCTGAAAATATATTTCCTAATGTTTTAAATTAATAACAAGAATTATCAACTCCTAAAAACCACCCAGAAGGAAATTATTTAGAAAAAAGTTTCCAAAAGATTATAAGGTTGCATACAAAAGTTTTAATGAATATCTAGAACAGTAAAACACACCCACAAATATACTCCCTAATTTTCCAAACAGATAACACGAATTGTCAACCACTAAAAACCAGTCTTAAGAAAGATCATCGGAAAAGATTTTAAATAAATTTACAAGTTTGCCCAAAAAAATTTTAATGAAGATCTAAGACAGTAAATCATACCCAAAAATATACCCTATACTTTTTTAAATTAATAACAAGAATCTTCTACCCTAAAAACCACCCCTCTGCAAAACAATCATAAAAATTTTGAAAAAAACAAATCAATTTGAATGAAAAAATTGTAAAGAAGATCTAAAATGGTAAAGCATAATCTGAAATATAGCCCCTAATTATTGAAATTGATAACAAGAATCATTGATCCTTTAAAACCAACCCTAAAGAAATTAACCAGAAAAAATTTATAGAAAATTTATCAGTTCCCAGGAAACGAAACTAATGGAGTTCTAACATGGTCAAGCATACCAGGAAATATATCCTTTGATTTTTTAAATTGATAACAAGTGTCATTAAACAGTAAAAACCACCCCTCAGAGAAATAATCAGAAAAAATTATGAACAAAATTATTATTTTCCGAAAAAAATTCAAATTAGGATTTGAAATGGTAAACGATACTTAAAACTATACCTTCTACTTTTTTTTAAATTTATGACAACAATCATCGAGCACTAAAAACCACCCCTCAGTAAAATATTCAGAAAAAAGAAATTATCAGTTCGCAGAAAAAAAGCCTAATGCAGTTCAAAATTGGTGATGGATACCCAGAAATACACGCTTTAATTTTTAAAATTTAATTAATTTTTTAAATTCAAAACAAGAATCATCAATTTGGAATTAATTATGAAAAAAATTTTGAACTTGCACACAAAGATTCTTAATGGAATTCTCAAATAGTAAAAGATATTTAGAAAAATACTCTAATTTTTGAAATTAATAAAAAGAATTCGCAAATCTGAAAAACCACGCTCAGTAAATTAAATAGAAAACATTTTAAAAAAAATTGTCAGTTTTAACATTAAAATTCTAATGAAGATCTAAAATGGTGAAACATACCAAGAAATATACCCCGTTAGTTTGTAAATTGATAACAAGAATCATCGACCAATAAAAGCTACCCATTAGGGTAATTATCGGAAAAAATTATGATAAAGAATTTCCATTTCCACAAAAAAATCTAATGAAGATATAAACAAGTGAACCATACCCAGAAACATACCCTTTAAATTTTACAATTAGTAAGAAGCATCATCTATCTTAAAAAACGACACCACAAGAAATTAATCGGCAAAAGTTATCAAAAAAATTATCAATTTCAACGAACAAATTTTAATGAATATCTAAAATGATGAAAGATACCCAGAAATATACCATCTACTTTTTTAAATTTATAACAAGGTTCATCGACTTCTAAGAACCTGCCTTCTGGAAAACAATCGATAAAATTTTTTAAAAAAATTGTCAATTTGCATCAAAAAATTCTAATAAAGATCTAAAATGGTGAATCATATCCAAAAATATACCCTCTACTTTTTTAAATTAATACCAAGAATTATCGACCCCTAAAAACCCACCCCTCTGGAAAGCAATCAAAAAAATTTTGAAATAAAATTACAAATTGCACGTAAAAATTCTAATGCAGATCTAAAATAATAAAGCACATTCCGACATATACCCCCTAATTATTTAAATTGATAACAAGAATCATTGATCTTTAAAAACCAACCCTAAGAAAATTAAACAGAAAAAATTTAAAGAAAATTTATCAGTTCCCACAAAAATATCCTAATGAAGTTTTAACATGGTCAAGCATACCGGAAAATATACCCCTTAATTTTTTTAATGATAACAAGAATCATCAAACAATAAAAACCACCCCTCAGAGGAATAATCGAAAAAAATTATGAACAAAATTATCAATTTCCGCAAAAAAAATGAAATTAAGATTTGAAATGGTAAACGATACCCAGAAATACACACTTTAATTTATAAAATGAATAACAACATACTTAAAAACCACTCCACAGAAAAATAATTGGAAAAATTACAAAAAAAAGTATCAATTTCAACAAGAAAATTCTAATGCAGATCTAACATCGTAAAACATACCCAGAAATATTCTTCTACTTTTTTAAATTAATGACAACAATCATCGAGCACTAAAAACCACCCCTCAGTAAAATAATCAGAAAAAATTTTGAAAAAAATTATCAGTTCGCACCAAAAAAGTCTAATGAAGATATAAAATAGTAAACCATACCCAGAAGTAGACGCTTTATTTTTAAAATTGATAACTAGATCCTTAAAAACCACTCTACAGAAAAATAGTCGCAAATATTTTTGTAAAAAAATTATCAATTTCAAAAAAAACATTCTTATGAAGACCTAAATTGGTGATACATACCCGGAAATAAACCTTCTAATCTTTTAAATTGATAAGAAGAATCATCGATCCTTAAAAACCACCCATCATAAAATAATCTGAAATAATTTGTATGGAAAAAATTTTAATTTGTATAAAAAAGTCTTAATGGGGTCTTAAAATGGAAAAAAATGCTCAGAAATAAACTCCCGAATTGTTGAAATTTATAAAAGGAATCCGCAACACTTAAAAACCACCCTCAGGAAAATAAACAGATAAAATATTAAAAAGAATTATCAGTTTGCACAAAAATTTTTTAATAAAGATCTACCTAACTTTTCAAACAGAAAACAAGAATTATCAACCTTAAAAAACCAACCTTAAGAAAGATAATCGGAAAAGATAAAAGACCCCCTAATTTTCTTTAAATATGTCTAGCTCTGTGTTTTTTAATCTTCTTCTCTCTTGCGCGCAATCACAAATGTGCTGCTATTGTCTGGAAACGACGGACGGTCGCCAAATTCTCTTTATAAGTGTTTCGCACCTGGCCACGAAACTCTAAAAACAGAAAAAACAATTCATCTCTCCTCGACTTTTTTTTATGATAATTATAAAAACAAAATTACTTACGTAATTTATTATTTTTATATAAAAAAATAGCAATAATTAAAAATTTAGATTATGTAATAATATATTTAATATAAAAGAATCAATCTTTATTACATGAGATGTCAATACATTGAGTGTTTATCAAAGACTGATTAAATATCATCTGACAATCGACAATCTATCAATAACATTCGATTATAAATTATTAAACCTTACAATTCGGCCATCCTAACAAAAGTTCGGCTCGAACTTAATTGTTACTTTTTTTTTAAACATGTGAATCGTATTCAACAAAAATACAACTATTATCTAAAACGAATTCAAATAGATAACATCATTATTATTTTTCTTTTTAATAATATAAATATCTAATTAATTTTATTCTCAATAGGACGCCAGGGTCTCATATTACTGGCTATTCTGGGGTGAATATCTTTTTTATCTAGAGTAAGTTTTAAGGAATTACAATCTGTTAGGATTTTAAATTTAATACCTTGAAGATAAACTCTAAAACGTCTAAGCGCGTAAATTATAGCAAGTGTCTCGAGTATCTCGAACTATGATATCTGCTTTCAACTTCAGATGTTCTTTTAGAAAAATAGAAAATAGGATGTAAATTTTTGTCAGCTTTTCGTTAAAGTAAAACTGCTCCAAAGCCAAATTTACTAGCATCGCAGTGAGGTTCTGTTTCATCATTTGGATTATAGATACTTAAAACGGGTGCCGATAATAGTTTTTTCTTAAGGGGTTCAAAAGTTTTGAATTCTAATTGCGTAAATTTAAATACAATATTTTTTTTTAACAAGTCATAAAGAGGTTTTGCAATGGTAGAAAATTGTTCAATAAATTTACGGAAATAAGAACAAAGCCCCAAAAAATTTTGAACATCGTGTGCATTTTGAGGTATCGGAAAATCAATCACTGCTTCTACACCTCGTGTTGTAGGTGATACACCATTTTCAGAAATTTTGTAACCTAAATATTCAATTTCTGTTTGAAAAAATTTACATTTTGCAATCCTCAACTCAAGTTTATTGTCAATTAATAATTGAAATACTAGTTCAAGAATTTTAAAATGTTCTTCAATAGTTTCAGATGCAATCAGAAAGTCATCAAGATAAGCTACCATTTTACCTGATCGTATTAATTCAGCAAAGATTGTATTTATGAACCGTTGGAATTTTGAAGGGGCAGTTTTTAAGCCAAAAGGCATTTTAAGATATTCAAATTGACCGAATGGGGTTATAAAAGCCGTGTATTTTACCGAATCTTTAGACATTGCAATATGATGAAATCCATCCTTAAGGTCAAGAAGAGTGAAATATTTTTTATCCCGAAGTTTATCAATTTGATCTTCAATTAGTGGAAGTGGATAGTTATCGCGTAAAGTAATTTTATTAGGGAATCGGTAATCTACGCACAATCTGGTTTCCCCATTTTTTTTGTTCGTTAATACTATAGGTGAAGCATAAGGTGATTCACTTGGTTGAATAGTACCATTTTCTAATAATGAATCTATAATGCCATGTAATTTTTCTTTTTCTGAAAAAGATAATCGTCTCGGATTAAAGTTAAATGGTTTATTGTCAGTTAAATTTAAAGTCAATTCTGTTTTACATTTTGGTAAATTAGGTCTTTCTGGTAATAAATATTTAGATAAGAATATATTGTCAAGTTTAGATCGTATATTATAATCTAAATTTGGGTTTATTTCGATTGAAGGAATAAGGTTATTGCTGGGTTCGGAAATATCTATTGAAAAAATTTCAGGAATTTCTTTTTCACTAGGCATTTTAGCTTTTGTTAGGGTTATTCCAAAACTTTTTAAGATATCTCTGCCCAGAATAACCGATGATCTCATTGTTGAGTTCGGAACAACTAATATTTCTAAATTATTACGCGTTACATTATCGAGACAAATATTTACATAAACTTTGCCTAATGTTGTTAATTCGCTATTATTAATTCCATTGTACTTACAATTTTTTGAAGAAACAGTTTCTATATTTCCTTTGGGTAACAAAGATCTTTTAATAAAGCTTACTGGACTACCTGTGTCGAGAAGTGTATCAAGATGAAATTTTTTACATTCTTCTAAACAATTGAAAGTATATTCCACATTCTTGAAACAGTAGATGTTGATTTCATTGTTACTTTGATCCACATTATTTATCAGTCATAATTTTTTTTTATTCAATGGGCAGTCCTTGTTAGTGTGTCCTAATTCGAAAAATTTAAAACAAGCACCTTTTTCTCTCTTCGGCAATGTACAATTAGTTGAAAAATGTCAAAAATTACTACAATTATAACATCGAATTGTTTGTTCATTTTGAATTGCAGGACTTTTTGTAGATTTTGAAGTTTTTGAGACCAAATCTACATTTGTATTAGAAAAGGTTTGGGAAATTTCAGGTTTTAGAAAAATTTTTTTTAGAGATATATTTTCAAAGGCCTCCAATATATCATTTTTTTCTTTAAAACGTTGTATTCTAGCTAGGTTCTTTAAATTTATATCGGGAATACCATCAATAATATGATCTAAAAATTCATCATCGGTAATAGAAATAGCGTTACCAAAAATATTTTTTTCATGAAAATAATTACTAAAAGATTCATCGGATTTCCAACTTCTATTTTCAAAATTTCGTCGAAGTGTTAATTTATTTGGACGATGGTGAAACATAAGTTCTAATTCTTTAAATAAATCAGTTACAGACATTTTTATATAATCAGACTTAGACTGAAACCAATGTGCGGCTTTGTCTTTTAATTTTGTAGCAAATAAAAGTCGAGCATTTCCTTCATCTAACTTGTAAGTTTTGATCAGTAATTCAAATTGAACTTTCCATTTTATAAAATCACAATTTGATCCATCAAAATTACACAGAAGGTCTTTTAGCGAAGAAGTGTTCGAAAAACGTGAAGAGGATGAATGTTCTTGATGATCTCGTGGACGTTGAATTGTAAGAGATTCCCGTAACATATGATTTTCACGATTAGCGAGTTCCAATTCTCGTTCTATAAGACTATTTTCTCTGCAAAGTAATTCTATTTCTCTTCTTTCAATATTATTGTCAAAACCTAGAAACCAACACGAGAAGTTTCTATTTCCTCATTATTAATTTTAGAATTTCCAGAAGTTTGAATTATATTATCTGAAATAGAGGCATTTAGAATAGATGTAGCTGCATCCACCCAATTTTCACTAGGATCATAATCCATTAATCTTTTTACAAGTTCTGGTTTGTTTCCTGTCACAGGAAGTTCATACTGTCTTAATAATTCCTTTAAAATAGTAACTGGAAATGTAGGCGGTTTTGGTTTAGGATTTTGCATAATTATTTCCAAAATTCTGAAAGGTAAAGAAGTACTTAAACTGAAGCAATAGGTTCAAATCCAAAATTAAACTGGATATTCGACAGAAGGAACAATTAAAGAATTTTTTTATCAGAAGTTTATCAGAAGAATATAACAGAAGATGTTTACAGTTAAAATTCAAGATAAGTTTTCATCCAGAAGTTTCAATAAAATAAATTTTATTTTGTACCAAAGACGCATTAAACGACGATTCGAACCAATGTTTAACGTCAAACTGACATCTTAATCTTTTTTCTTCAAATTCAAATTGTCTCGTAAATTGTGGTTAAATTTAGTTCAGGAATTATGGTAAAGTACTGGGCAAAAGGTGTTATCCCACTTCTAAATTGTAATAATATATTTAATATAAAAGAATCAATCTTTATTACATGAGATGTCAATACATTGAGTGTTTATCAAAGACTGATTAAATATCATCTGACATAACAATCGACAATCTATCAATAACATTCGATTATAAATTATTAAACCTTACAATTAAAATGAATGCAAAACTCAAAATTAATTCAACTTGAAAACTATTAATTTGAAAATGGCACTTGTTAAATAAATTTTGATCGTGTTATAGATCAGTAGCTTTTAAAATTTTGGTTATGGGAGGCTTTAAATTAGGTTAAAAAATGCGTTTTTTAAATATATGTAGACTGGATACAATATTTTGAAACTTAAGTAAAAATTGATAATTACGAAAAATCCAGAAAAATGTATAGTTTATGAAATGATTATTTTTTAAAATGTTTTAACTTGATAAGTCAAAAGATGCATTTTCACTCAAACTTCTAGATAAAAGAACAAAATTATTTTCTTTTAAATATGGACCAAAAAAGTTCTTTCAAAAAATCTAAAAATAAAAAATGTAGTTAACTTGACTCGATTGGGTTCAAAATTCTACAATTTTATTTAATTTGGGAAAATCTTTAATTAAAAAATGCATTAAAAAAGTTCTTATTAGGCTCCAGATATATTTCCAAATTTGATATTTACACACACATAAACAGGGAATCAAAATTTTTTGAAATGTTATTTTTGGGTTTCTGAGGTAAAAAAATTTCAAAATAGGTATGTCAAAAAATCAAAATTGAAAACTTTTAATAAAACAATACTTGCTTTGTTATAAAGAATAGACAAATAAATATAGTTTTTCTTTCAGTTTTCTTTTTCTCCATTTTTCTTTCACCTCTCCGTGCACAATTCCACTTTCTCTTTTTTCATTAATTATCTTCTAATTTTTTACACTTTTTAACCTAATTCTTTGTTTTTTACCTAAAATAATTTATACTTTATAATGTTTATGTATATACGTCATTTTTTATGTAATAAATGAGATTGAGTTTTATGAAATTTAAGAATAAATTAATAACATAATTTAATAAATTTATATACTATGTTTAAATGTATGAAATCCCTTATCCATGTTGCTTTGCATCTTTAAACAACTTGAAAGTAGATACTATTAATAAAATTCGTTTTTTTAACAACTTCAAGTAGGTCAACTTATAAATAAATTTTTTTAACATCATGAGCTCGTTCTAACCTAAATTCGTTAATTACCAAGAAAACATGGTCTTTCAAGTTGTTTAAAGATGGAAAGCAAAATGGATGAAGGATTTCAAACTTATAAACATAGTTAATATTAAAGTATTATATTTATTTATTCTTGAATTTCATAAAACACAATCTCATTAATAACATGAAAAACGACGTATATACATAACGGTTAAGGTATTAATTATTTTAGGTGAAAGGCAGAGAATAAGTTTAAAAAGAGGAAAAAATTAAAAGAAAATTGATGAAAAATAAGAAAGTGGAAGGGTGCTCGGAAAGTTGAAAGAGAAAGAGAGAAAAAGGAAATTGGAAAAAGGTATATTTATTTGTCTCTATTTTCTAACAAAGCAATATTGCTTTATTCAAACTTTGCTAAAATGTTTCCCTTGTTGGTGGCAGTGTAAATACCAAATATTTGCAAATTCCATGAAATAGTTTTTGAGTTACACAGTTTTAAAATTTTGAATTTTTTTAAAATGTATTTTTTTAAATTTAATATATTTTTAATTAGATTGCATAAAAGTTAACATATATTTAGTGATTTTTAAAGCTTTTTTTACGGGCTATTTGATGATTATAAATGTTTTTTTGTAAAAAAAAAATTTGACCTTTAAATTCAAGGTCAAAGTGTTAATTTGATTGTATCTCGAAATCGGAGTTTTAAAAAAAATGTAACCTATCTCAATGGAAAGCTTGACTTTTTTCCTATAAGATATGTAAAAATTAGAGTAGAACTTTAAATACTTCTGTCAAAAATACATCTCAAATATACGCGCGCGCTCGAGAAACCACTAGTTACTCGCGTGGGTCGCGTTATTCGAGCACGCGCGGGTATTTGAGATGTATTTTTGACAAAAGTATTTAGAGTTCCACTCTAATTTTTACATATCTTATAGAAAAAAAGTCAAGCTTTCCATTGAGATAGGTTAAATTTCTTTTTAAAACTCCGATTTCGAGATACAATCAAATTAACACTTTGAACTTGAATTTAAAGGTCAAATTCTTTTTTTACAAAAAAACATTTATTATCATCGAATAGCCCGTGAAAAAAGCTTTAAAAATCACTATATATATGTTAACTTTTATGCAATCTAATTAAAAATATTGTAACGGGTCTCAATTATTTAAAACTTACACCAGACTCGAAACACTAAATTCTCATTTCTGACTTTTCACCCCGAAAGAAACACAAAAAATCCAACGCTGGACCAAAGGGGAGATCCTCCAAATCCACGATTTAGTGCAGAAATCGACTGAGACACGAAATTGATAAATTTTCACTTACCAACGGCTTTCCGCTGAAAAATAGCACCACGTGTTGCCGGCCTCGGCAACGCAGAAAAATAAGTATAGTAAAATAAACAGGTTTTAATATTCCAGGGAAAAACACTCGTTTCAATAGTCTAATTTACTTTATTTGAGACTCCCCCTCTTACACTAGAGAGACGTTGTGATGGCCCCTAAAGTTGATTATCTAGAATATTAGATGGGTCGAATTTCATATGGCAGAAAGATTCTTTTATTCAATATTTATTTCTTCGAATTGGTATTTATAAAAACGCGTAGTTAGACGAAAAGTTTTAAAAATGAATTATCACTTATTATAATTTTTGTTAAAATTAATTTGCAAATACTAGAAATTGAAGTTTAGAATTTTTTTTATTAATATGACTTTTTATTAAAATGAAGTTTGTTTAAAGAGAAATCTTTTGTTCACGAATTTGCTTTTAACAGAATTAACGTTTAATGTAAACGTCAGATAACCTGACTTTCGTGTGCCAGAATTTTTACATAACCTTATTTACGTATTTTGTAATTTTTATTCCAATAAATTATAATTTGTTAGATTCTAGACACCACAGACATTTAATTTGATAAAATATCCACTTAGCCGAATTTAAATATGACAGAATTACATTTTAACAGAAATACTAATAGGCGGGATTTTTATTTAACACAATATCTATTTAATAGACAGTTTAATTATTTGAATCTTTGTTCGGAATCATTTCTATATTTTAGAAATGTTATTTAATAGAATTTACAATTGTTAGAAATTGTGTACTGCAAACTTTATATTTAAGCAAATTTCCATTTATCTTGACTTTTATGTAGTAGAATCTCTATTTAGCAGAACTTTTATTTAACAGAATTAAAATATAACCTATAATTCATGCAACCAAATTTGCATGTGACAGACTGTTTACGAACCCGAATTTTAATGTGATAGAATCTCTATGTATCCAAATATTTATTATGTACAATCTCCAAGTGATAGAACTTTCAACTGTCTGGCAATTCATTTGATCGAACTTTTGTTTGGCACTTTAATACAACAGAACTTTTAAATAACCGACTTTTCTTGCAAGCGAATTTAAATGTGACAGACTCTATATTAAACAGAATTTTTATGCAGCTGAATCTCTACATAACCGAATATTTTTCATACAGACTGCCCACCCAACATATCTCTTAATTAACCACACTTCATATCGCCGAACTTTCGTTTGGCAGAATCGCTAAATGACAGAACTTCTAATTGGCCGAATCGTTAGCCAATCAGATACAACTATGTACTACTTAAATCTGATTGGCTAACGATTCGGCCAATTAGAATTTCTGTCATATAGCGATTCTGCCAAACGAAAGTTTGGCGATATAAAGTGTGGTTAATTAAGAGTTATGTTGGGTGGGCAGTCTGTATGAAGAATATTCGGTTATGTAGAGATTCAGCTGCATAAAAATTCTGTTTAATATAGAGACTGTCACATTTAAATTCGCTTGCAAGAAAAGTCGGTTATTTAAAAGTTCTGTTGTATTAAAGTGCCAAACAAAAGTTCGATCAAATGAATTGCCAGACAGTTGAAAGTTCTATCACTTGGAGATTGTACATAATAAATATTTGGATACATAGAGACTCTATCACATTAAAATTCGGGTTCGTAAACAGTCTGTCACATGCAAATTTGGTTGCATGAATTATAGGTTATATTTTAATTCTGTTAAATAAAATTTCTGGTAAATAGAGATTCTACTACATAAAAGTCAAGATAAATGGAAATTTGCTTAAATATAAAGTTTGCAGTACACAATTTCTAACAATTGTAAATTCTATTAAATAACATTTCTAAAATATAGAAATGATTCCGAACAAAGATTCGAATAATTAAACTGTCTATTAAATAGATATTGTGTTAAATAAAAATCCCGCCTATTAGTATTTCTGTTAAATTGTAATTCTGTCATATTTAAATTCGGCTAAGTGGATATTTTATCAAATTAAATGTCTGTGGTGTCTAGAATCTAACAAATTATAATTTATTGGAATAAAAATTACAAAATACGTAAATAAGGTTATGTAAAAATTCTGGCACACGAAAGTCAGGTTATCTGACGTTTACATTAAACGTTAATTCTGTTAAAAGCAAATTCGTGAACAAAAGATTTCTCTTTAAACAAACTTCATTTTAATAAAAAGTCATATTAATAAAAAAAATTCTAAACTTCAATTTCTAGTATTTGCAAATTAATTTTAACAAAAATTATAATAAGTGATAATTCATTTTTAAAACTTTTCGTCTAACTACGCGTTTTTATAAATACCAATTCGAAGAAATAAATATTGAATAAAAGAATCTTTCTGCCATATGAAATTCGACCCATCTAATATTCTAGATAATCAACTTTAGGGGCCATCACAACGTCTCACACTAGAAATCTCACCACTAAATAATTCTAAATTCTCAACTTTCCCGAGCGCGTGGTCTCCACGAACGATTAATTGAATCTCAATCATGGCCATGACCCAGTCCAGAAAACGATCAACCGGTCGATCCCCTTCCTGCGATCTTCTTCCTATCTCCGTCCTTGTCCCTCAGTCCTGTAATTGGTCCCTTTATCCAAGAATCCGAAAACCTACGAAAAACGCTCGGAAAACGAAGCTGACCTCACGCAACTCATTTTTCATATGACACTCAAGCCAACGACCAAAACCACACGCAGAAACAAATACGAGAAACGAAAGAATCCCAAGACTAAAGCGAAAAGAAATACTCTTTACAGCCTCGATTATTCTAACTCTAAATTATATATAATAAAATTAACCAAGTAACGATCCTCAACGTTACAATATATTAAATTTAAAAAAATTCAAAATTTTGAAACTGTGTAACTCAAAAACTATTTCATGGAATTTGAAAATATTTGGTATTTACACTTCCACAAACAATGGAAACATTTTTGCAAAGTTTGAATAAATTTTATTTTTTGACCTGGACAGTTCAGGAATTTTGCCCCATATCTCGAACCTAATAAGAACTTTTTTTAAAGTATTTTCTTAATCAAAAATTTTCCTGAAAATAAAATTGTTGAATTTTGAACCCAATCGAGTCAACTTAACTATATATTTTTTATTTTTAGATTTTTTGAAAGAACATTTTTCGTTCATATTAAAACTTAAATAACACGTAATATTGCAGCAACGTTGCAGCAACATTGTCGCGCAATGTTGCTGCAACGTTGCCCTGTAATGTTCCTGCAATGTTGCCGCAACGTTGCCCTGCAATGTTGCCGCAACGTTGCCCTGCAATATTGCCGCAACGTTGCACTGCAATGTTGCTGCAACGTTGCAATAATATAGTTGCTCAATACAACGCATGAATACAACGTTGATTATACAAAAAATGAACAGTTAACGTAATTTGCATTGGTTGAACTTTCCTTTTATTCCGTAAATATCATCTTTACTAAGTACTATTTTTAAAACTTAATGAAGCCTTTATAAAATTTTGAACTGCTATATTTTGAAAGTTGCTGCAACGTTGCAGCAACATTGCAGCAACATTGCAGGAAACGTTGCAGCAATAGTACAGGGCAAAGTCGCAGCAATGTGGACATGGACAACATTGAGGCAACGTTGCAGAAACATTGCGCGGCAATATTGCCAACATTGCACGGCAATGTTGCTGCAATATTACGTGCTATTTGGGAAAGGATAAATTTTTTTCTTTTATCCAAAAGCTTTATTGAAAATGCATCTTTTGACCTATTAAGTTAAAACATTAAAAAAACATTTTAAAAACGATACATTTTTGTGGATTTTTCGTAAGTAACAATTTTTATTTAAGTTTCAAAATATTATATCCAGTCTACATATATTTTGAAAACGCGTTCTTTAACCTATTTTAAAGCTTTCCACAACCAAAATTTTAAAAGCTACTGATCTATAACACGATCAAAGTTTATTTAACAAGTGCCCACAGTGTGCCTCAACCAGTCGTAGGTGGTCTGAAAATGTAATAAAAAATGGCTAATGTGGAAATGTCCTAAATAGCTCCTAGATTCCAAATTTTCAAGATTTGAAATCCTAGCTGCTCCACTTTTTGATATTTTTACGTAAGAGTTCCTGATTTACCATGAAAACGCGTAAGAGGCTATCTATTCAAGAAAATATCGAAATAAGACGTGTCATTAGGTATTATAACTGTAAATGTCGCTAAACACGACTTTGGTAAAGGCGAAATACTCTTTAGCAATGGACACCCCCCCTCTAATCCCCCCACCACCAAGGATGACAGAATTGCTTATTGAAATAAAACGAAATTTTATCCATGACAGTTAAAAAGTTATTGATATTTATCGTTGTAGGATCTTTGACTACCTTCTCAGTCCTCATTAACCACCTTTCGGCTCTATCTAGCTCTCTATGAAGCCACCCACCCCGTCCCCCAATTATGACAGAATTGCTTATTCAAATGAAACGAAATTTTATCCTCGATAGTTCAAAATGTTATTGATACTTATCGTTGTAGGATATTTGACTACCCCCCTAC
The DNA here is from genome assembly GCA_037103525.1 of Ganaspis brasiliensis. NCBI lineage: Eukaryota > Metazoa > Arthropoda > Insecta > Hymenoptera > Figitidae > Ganaspis > Ganaspis brasiliensis. The sequence goes on along the minus strand of JAZKLR010000633.1, from coordinate 33,308 downwards.
CCTCATTGATCTTCTTTCACCTCTATGTAGGCCTCTATGTAGCCACTTTACCCCGCCCCCCAATTAAGGCAGGATTGTTTATTGAAATGAAACGAACTTTTATCCACGATAATTGAAAATGTTATTGATACTCATTATTGTAGGATTTTTGCCTAACCCCTCCACCCTCATTAAACACTTTTTCCCCTTCTTTGTAGCCCTCTATGTAACCACCCCGACCGTCTCCAATGATGACAGAATTGCTTATTGAATTGAATCAAAATTTTATCCTCGATATTTGAAAATGTTATTGATACTCATCGTTGTAGGATCTTTTACAATCTCCCACTTCCACCTTCATTGACTACCTTTCCCCTCTATGTACCCTCCCAATAGTTATCGGCTTTTTTTTAAAAGTCTTATTTTATGGCAGAAAAGCTGTCTTAATTTATACTAATTAATATATAAAGTAAATTTGTAATTATTTTAAATTCCTGTTGATTAAGATAGTACTTTTCACAGAAGTATAAGTACATCTATAAAAAATATTATCTTGATAAAGATAAATCATAGAGGGGAATCATAGGTGATCCACGAGGGCGGAGGGGGGGGGGTAGTTAAAGATCCTTTAACGATAAGTATCAATATGATTTTCAATTATCGTGGATAAAATTTCGTGACATTTCAATAAGCAATTCTCTCATCATTTGGGGGCGGGGTGGGGTGGCTCCATAGAGGACTAGATAGAGCAAAAAGGTGGTTAATGAAGGTGAAGAGGGTAGACAAAGATCCTACAACGATGAGTATCAATAACATTTTCAATTATTGTTGATAAAATTTCGTTTCATTTTAATAAGCAATTCTGTGATCCTTGGTGGTGAGGGGTTGGGGGTGGGGGTGTCTATGGCTAAAAAGTATTTCGCCTATAACAAAGTCTGGTCTATCGACATTTACAGTTATAATACGTAATGACACGTCTTATTCCGATATTTTCTTGAGTTGATAGCCTCTTAGGCGTTTTCATGGTAAATATGGAACTCCCACGTGGAAATATCAGAAATTCAGACCACCTGCAACTGGTTGAGGCGCACTGTGTGCCATTTTCAAATTAATTGTTTACAATTTTAATTAGTTTTGAATTTTGCATTCAATATTGTATTTTATAATATTGTTTGGAAATTCGTTTCTTATCTCTAAACTTAACTATATTATACGAGGATTATGAATTCACAAGATAGTTATTTAGTTTAACTGTTTTCATTTTGGTTTCTGGGTATGTTCCATCATGCATTTTAGATCTTGATTAGAATTTTTTGTGCAAATTGATAATTTTTTTCAAAATTTTTTACGATTATTCTCCTGAGGATGATTTTTAGGGGTCGAAAATTCTTCTTATCACTACAAAACACTAAAAGGAATATCTCACTGTATGCTGCACCATTTTAGATCTTCATTAGAAATTTTTTATGCAAATTGATAATTCTTTTTAAATATTTATCTACTGTTTTCCAGAAGACTAATTTTCCAGAAAGCTAGTTTTTAGAAGTCGATGATCCTAGTTATAAATTTAAAAAAGTAGGGGGTATATTTCGGATTATGTTTCATCATTTTAGATATTCATTAGAATTTTTTTGTTAAAATTGATAATTTTTTTTAAAACTTTTTCCGATTATTTTCCTGTGGGGTCGTTTTTAAAGATCGATGATGCTTCTTATCAATTTTGAAATTTAAAGGGTATATTTCTGGTTATGGTTCACTATTTTATATCTTCATTAGATTTTTTTGTAAAAATTGAAATTCTTTTTCATAATTTTTTCCGATTATAACCCTAAGAAGGGGTTGTTATTGTTCGATGATTTTTGTCATTAATTTAAAAAATTAAGAGGTATATTTTTGGGTATGTTTCACCATTTTAGATCTTCATTAGAATTTTTTTGTTAAAACTGACAATTTTTTTGAAAATTTTTCCTATTTACTGAGCGTGGTTTTTAAGAGTTGCGTCTTTTTTTATTAATTTTAAAAATAAGAATCCCATTAAGAATCTTTGTATGCAGATTAAAATATTTTTTCATGATTATTTCGAATAAATGATTCTTGTTTTGAATTTAAAAAAGTAGGGGTTATATTTCTTAGTATGTTTCACCAATTAAGATCTGCATTAAAAATTTTTTGTGCAAATTGATAATTTTTTCCTTAATTGTGGTTTTTTAGGGTTGTCAAATGTTGTTCTCAATGAGCGAACATGTGCGGTATATTTCTGGGTATGTTTAACCATTTTAGATATTCATTAGAATTTTTTTGGTACTAATTGATAGTTTTTTTCAAACTTTTTTTGATTATTTTACTGAGGGGTGATTTTTTTAGGTTGTCTATTCTTATTTACAATTTAAAGAATTAGGGGTTATATTTCTGGCTATGGTTCACTATTTTATACCTGGATTAGATTTTTTTGTGGAAATTGTTTTGCATTTACAAAATAAGGGGTTATTTTTCTTAGTATGTTTTACCAGTTAAGATCTTTATTAGAATGTTTTGGGCAAATTAATAATTTTTTTTCTTATTTCTTTCAATTATCTTTCCTTGGAAGGGTTTAGAAGTATCTTGTTATGAATTTTAAAAATTAAAGCGTGTATTTCTGGGTATCCATCACCAATTTGGAACTGCATTAGGCTTTTTTTTTGCGAACTGATAATTTTTTTCAAATTTTTTTTTGATTATTTTACTGAGCAGTGGTTTTTAGTGCTTGATGATTCTTCTCATTAATTTAAAAAAGTTGAAGGTATATTTTTGGGTATTGTTTACCATTTCAAATCTTAATTTAAACTTTTTTGCGGAAATTGATAATTTTGTTCCTAATTTTTTGAAATTATTTCTCTGAGGGGTGCACTGAGAAAAGAAGTTGATTAAATATAATCAATTTTTGATTAAATGTAGACGAGAGAGGTTGTTGATATAGCACCTGCAAAGCACTTTGTTTTTATTAGCCGAATAAGTGCTATTGTTAACCTTAAAGTTCTGTTGTGATCGCTAGTATCATGTTCGTTTTGTTCCGAGTCCCTTAACCTAGAAATTGTCCAGAGGCTTATTTTCTCAGTGTGGTTTTTATTGTTTAATGATTCTTGTTATTAATTTAAAAAAATTAAGTGGTATATTTCCCGATATACTGAACCATGTTAGAATTCCATTAGGATCTTTTTGTGGGAACTGATAATTTTTCTATAAATTTTTTCTAGTTAATTTCCTTGGGGTTGGTTTTTAAGGATCAATGATTCTTGTTAACTATTTCAATGACCTAGCCAAGGCTTTTGATCGGGTTGACCATTTAATTTTACTAAGAAAATTTAGAGTCATGGGATTGTCTGATAATCTGATCACATTTTTTAAAAGTTATTTTTTTGAAAGATCTCAAGTTGTTAAAATTAAACATGAGTACTCTATGCCGTTTACTGCCACTTCTGGTGTTCCAAAAGGCTTGAATTTAGATCCGCTCTTTTTTGTACTATATATGAATGATATTAAGTTTGTTTTTCAAAACTCTCTATTTTTGTTATATGCGGATGATTTAAAATGCTATAAAGTAATAGATCATGAAAATCCTTGTAGTGATAAGGCGGCGTTACAGGCTGACCTGGATCGTCTTGATCGGTGGTGTAGTGATAACCATATGTCCTTGAATACCAAAAAGTCCTTAATTATCTCTTTTTCAAAACAAATGACGTTTAATTACAGCTATACCATTGGTGGGAATGATCTAGTTAGGGTTACTCGTGTACGTGACCTTGGCATTCTATTATGTAATGACTTGAACTTTAATGATCATATTTTGGAAGTAGTTTCTAAAGCACATAAATCATTAGAATTTGTGATGAGAAATTCTGCAGCCTTCCACAAAATGTCTACAATTAGAGTACTTTATTTTACATTAGTAAGATCAGTTTTAGAATACTCGTCTGTGATTTGGGTGCCTTACAATACGTTTAACATAATAAAGATAGAGAGAGTTCAAAACAGATTTCTTCGGTTTGCAGCGCGACAACCTAACATACCATTTGATAGGAATACCCATGATTATAATAATTTACGATCAATTATTATTATCCCACCGATTACGTCCAGATTTTATTATGCTGACATGATCTTTTTCTCTAAATTATTTCATGGTATAATTCGATGTTTAACTCTATTATCTATGAAAAAATCTGACATCGCGCTTCGTGTTCCGTCACATTCTCATCGCGCGCTTCGCGTGCAGGGCTCGCTTCGCTCGCTAGTTTCAGCGCGCCTCGGGGCGCGCGAGGGTCGTCGTCGCGCTTCGCGCTCCGAAGTTTTAGTAATCGTCGCGCTACGCGCTCCGTATTTGAAATGAACGTCGTGCTTCGCACTCCGATCATTATCAATCTTCTCGTCAGGCTGCACGCTTCGACCATGTAATGCATGCTTGTCGTTATCGAAATTAAATACTCTCCCTACGACATGAGCCAGTTTAATCTGGCCTGTTTAGCGCTATTCTAAATTGGGTTTTCACTTAAATGTAAAACTTTTTTTGTCTTAAAGTACTACGCCTTTAAGGAATACATTCTCATCACGGCACTCGCGCTTCGCGCTCGATACTAATACTTTTGCGATTTACTGGAGAGAAAAGAAAAATCTCAGTTACTTAAATCCTCAAAGCAAAGGGTTGTTGCACCTAAATGTCATTAAAAAACACTACAATTTCTGTTTGAACTTATTGATATTAGTTGACTTCTGCCTCGATACAATTCCATGATTGAGTAAGACTAGTCTTCAAATCAATATAGTATTAAACTCAAATTTAGAATACAATTAAGAGCAATGTCTAACAAACAGAAATTGTACGTTAACACAATATGTCAGTAAGTATTAATACTTTAAACACGCTTTTTTTCCTCAAATTATTACTATGTATTTTTTTTATTTTTAAAATAATATAGACACTTTATTTGCGTGCAGTATAATAAATTACAAAAGCACCCAAAAAAAGTGTCATAGACAAGACACTACACTAGTGTATTGCTATGTAATTTTTCGCACTAATACACTGAAAAAAATGTTTATTATTTGGTTGGCTCAAACAAATTTTTGTTGCTATGACTAAAAATTTGGTTAAGCCAACAAAATTTTTGTTGATATGACTAAACATTTTTTTCAGTGTACCTAATGTGGAGTTAGAATTGTCAGATTGGCTTGATTTGTTGAGTTTAGATCCAACAAGTGCTCAAGAACACGAATATAAGCAAAAATAGGAAAATGAAATCGCCGAGATAGTACACTGACGTACTAAGGAAAAACTTAGGGAAACGACATTTTGGTAGAACTGAGAAAATCAAGAAAAACTGTTAGCATTAAGTACCCGGATAAAAATTAAAAAATTGTTGAATTTAAATTCACATTGTATATAAAATGATAATGTTCTATTTAATTATAAAAAAAAAATTCATTGTTTAAACAAATTATATGAAAAAAATGGAAATGCGATTTTTTCTAAATGCAAGCATGGCGTTTGCGTAGTTTTTATTTCGTATATAGCGCTCAGCTTTGACCACGTTTTTGATACAAATAACACGCGAGTGACTTTACCTAAGTTTTTTCTTCTGATCTTATACCCGAGCTCGAAGCCTTGTACGATTTTTGGACAACGCAAAGCACTTTGCTTAAGTTTTTATCAAGTATTCTTTCATTTTCTGGAGTTTCTAAGATTTTAATAATAATTTTTACAACAAACACGAAAAAAAAATTATCTCGTTAGCAGAGAAATATTCCTCTTCTATTATTACTCAATTTGTAAGAGAATTTTGCGAGAGCAAAAGGATTTTTGACACATAGCCACTCTTTTGTTTAACTTCAACCTAATTTAATAGTATAAAGAATTAAAAAATAATAAAAAATTCTGATACTTGAGATATATTCGGGAAATTATATACTCTAATTTTAAAACGGGTAAATTTTTTATGTAAAGAAATATCAAGTTTGTGACAAATTATGAATTTTACAATAATATGTGAAATTTGTAAATTTGACAGAAGAAGATAGAAAAGGAAAATCCTCTCGAATAGAAAGGGATAATTTAGTGACCATATAGAAGAGGTCAAATTGCATCAAAATGAGAGGAATCCGTTACTATTAGAATTTTTTTTTTGTAAATAATTTTAAAAAATGATTTAAACTAAAACTATCACACTGCAAAATAGGTGTCTTAAATTGTTCAAAAATGTCTTAAAATAAGACATTTTTCGTGTCATAGACACCAAAAATATCTTAATTTAAGACATTTTTGTCCAATTTAAGATACCATGTTTTTGCAGTGCACATGCAGTTCTTTTCAACGAATCTATTGATACCAAAAAATATTGAAACCAAAATGGAGACAATTCTCACTTTAGATTAAGACGCAGAAGGAAAAATACATTGGAATAATTCAATTCGTTTATTTCCATTTAATGGAATCAAATTCGTGTTTTTGAGCAAACTTTTGAGGTATTTTCAAAAAATTTTGCCAATCTAAAACTTCCGACTTCAAATTCGAATTCAGCACCCAAAATAAAAAAGAAATACACTATTGTAGTGTCTAAGCGAATTTTTTTTTTGAAACTTGCTCTAATTCGTGTTAATCAACAGTTTTTAAGTTTAACCCAAAAAATTTTGTCAATCTAAAACTTCTGACTTCAGATTTAGATTCAGCACCAAAAATCAGATAGAAATACACTAGTGTGTATTTCTATTGTGTGCCTGTCTCATTATTCCTTTTATGCCAAAAATGTGAATTTCAAATATTCATTACTTAAAATTTATTCTTAATATATTACTAATAACCACATATTATTATTTATTCACAAATGTTTTAAATTTAAAAAACTTCAATTTACTCAAAGATTTAAATTTCAAAATATTAATAATGTTTCTGAAGGCTGAGAGGCGAATTTCAAATTTTCCATTAAACCAAGACGAATGTGGCACTTATATAAAAAAAAAAAACTATCTTTTCGGAATCAGAAAGTCTCAAAACGTCGAGAAATGTAGGTTTTAGCAAAAGTTCAAAATCGCACAAATTTAATACCTTCTCATTTAGGATGAGAATGTAAAAATAAATTTTTTCAAAATTTCCAAAAATTTTTGGAAAAGTCAATATTTTTTGATGCAGTTTTATTAGGTGTGATCAATGAAAGTAAATAAGAAGAAAAAACCGGGAGTTTATTTATTTTTTTGAAAAATAATAGTGTTTCTGTATATGATTTTCCCATATTATGTTCTATTTTTTGCATATGTAACGTGTATTTTAAGGATTTTAAAGGTTTTTAGCAGTTAAATAGTTAGTTTCTTGTCAATTTCTACTTGAGTTTAGTAAGATGAGAATGCGTCAACAGTCTGCTGATCGATTTTCACTTCCCCCCTGCCCCTCTTCTCCTCAAACAAGACTTTTATACAATTGTAAAACTTAAAAAATTCATATCTTTTTGGGTTTGTATTATATAAAAAACATTTATTGAAAAAATTTGTTTGTTTTTACTTGCACTTTAAGAAAAAAAATAGAGAAGAATTTTTTTAAAATTTTTTTTTTTTTTTTGAAGTTTGAAAATGTTCAATTTTTGACATTTTTGGTCCAAAATAGCGGGCTAACGAACTCGATCTGCATTTTTGGTCAATTAAAACGCATACCAAATTTCAAATTGACAGATGAATTTTTACTCAAGTTAATGGATTTCAAAATTTTTTTCACCGACAGACAGACAGACAGACAGACATACATACAGACAGACACTTTCGTCAAACCCATTTTTTCGGAATCAGGAGGTCTCAAAACGTCGAAAAATGTAGGTTTTAGCAAAAGTACAAAATCGCACAAATTTAATACCTTCTCATTTAGGATGAGAATGTAAAAATAAATTTTTTCAAAATTTCCAAAAATTTTTGGAAAAGTCAATATTTTTTGATGCAGTTTTATTAGGTGTGATCAATGAAAGTAAATAAGAAGAAAAAACCGGGAGTTTATTTATTTTTTTGAAAAATAATAGTGTTTCTGTATATGATTTTCCCATATTATGTTCTATTTTTTGCATATGTAACGTGTATTTTAAGGATTTTAAAGGTTTTTAGCAGTTAAATAGTTAGTTTCTTGTCAATTTCTACTTGAGTTTAGTAAAATGAGAATGCGTCAACAGTCTGCTGATCGATTTTCACTTCCCCCCTGCCCCTCTTCTCCTCAAACAAGACTTTTATACAATTGTAAAACTTAAAAAATTCATATCTTTTTGGGTTTGTATTATATAAAAAACATTTATTGAAAAAATTTGTTTGTTTTTACTTGCACTTTAAGAAAAAAAATAGAGAAGAATTTTTTTAAATTTTTTTTTTTTTTTTGAAGTTTGAAAATGTTCAATTTTTGACATTTTTGGTCCAAAATAGCGGGCTAACGAACTCGATCTGCATTTTTGGTCAATTAAAACGCATACCAAATTTCAAATTGACAGATGAATTTTTACTCAAGTTAATGGATTTCAAAATTTTTTACACCGACAGACAGACAGACAGACAGACATACATACAGACAGACACTTTCGTCAAACCCATTTTTTCGGAATCAGGAGGTCTCAAAACGTCGAAAAATGTAGGTTTTAGCAAAAGTACAAAATCGCACAAATTTAATACCTTCTCATTTAGGATGAGAATGTAAAAATAAATTTTTTCAAAATTTCCAAAAATTTTTGGAAAAGTCAATATTTTTTGATGCAGTTTTATTAGGTGTGATCAATGAAAGTAAATAAGAAGAAAAAACCGGGAGTTTATTTATTTTTTTGAAAAATAATAGTGTTTCTGTATATGATTTTCCCATATTATGTTCTATTTTTTGCATATGTAACGTGTATTTTAAGGATTTTAAAGGTTTTTAGCAGTTAAATAAATAGTTTCTTGTCAATTTCTACTTGAGTTTAGTAAGATGAGAATGCGTCAACAGTCTGCTGATCGATTTTCACTTCCCCCCTACCCCTCTTCTCCTCAAACAAGACTTTTATACAATTGTAAAACTTAAAAAATTCATATCTTTTTGGGTTTGTATTATATCAAAAACATTTATTGAAAAAATTTGTTTGTTTTTACTTGCACTTTAAGAAAAAAAATATAGAAGAATTTTTTTAAAATTTTTTTTTTTTTTTGAAGTTTGAAAATGTTCAATTTTTGACATTTTTGGTCCAAAATAGCGGGCTAACGAACTCGATCTGCATTTTTGGTCAATTAAAACGCATACCAAATTTCAAATTGACAGATGAATTTTTACTCAAGTTAATGGATTTCAAAATTTTTTACACCGACAGACAGACAGACAGACAGACATACATACAGACAGACACTTTCGTCAAACCCATTTTTTCGGAATCAGGAGGTCTCAAAACGTCGAAAAATGTAGGTTTTAGCAAAAGTACAAAATCGCACAAATTTAATACCTTCTCATTTAGGATGAGAATGTAAAAATAAATTTTTTCAAAATTTCCAAAAATTTTTGGAAAAGTCAATATTTTTTGATGCAGTTTTATTAGGTGTGATCAATGAAAGTAAATAAGAAGAAAAAACCGGGAGTTTATTTATTTTTTTGAAAAATAATAGTGTTTCTGTATATGATTTTCCCATATTATGTTCTATTTTTTGCATATGTAACGTGTATTTTAAGGATTTTAAAGGTTTTTAGCAGTTAAATAGTTAGTTTCTTGTCAATTTCTACTTGAGTTTAGTAAGATGAGAATGCGTCAACAGTCTGCTGATCGATTTTCACTTCCCCCCTGCCCCTCTTCTCCTCAAACAAGACTTTTATACAATTGTAAAACTTAAAAAATTCATATCTTTTTGGGTTTGTATTATATAAAAAACATTTATTGAAAAAATTTGTTTGTTTTTACTTGCACTTTAAGAAAAAAAATAGAGAAGAATTTTTTTAAAATTTTTTTTTTTTTTTTGAAGTTTGAAAATGTTCAATTTTTGACATTTTTGGTCCAAAATAGCGGGCTAACGAACTCGATCTGCATTTTTGGTCAATTAAAACGCATACCAAATTTCAAATTGACAGATGAATTTTTACTCAAGTTAATGGATTTCAAAATTTTTTTCACCGACAGACAGACAGACAGACAGACATACATACAGACAGACACTTTCGTCAAACCCATTTTTTCGGAATCAGGAGGTCTCAAAACGTCGAAAAATGTAGGTTTTAGCAAAAGTACAAAATCGCACAAATTTAATACCTTCTCATTTAGGATGAGAATGTAAAAATAAATTTTTTCAAAATTTCCAAAAATTTTTGGAAAAGTCAATATTTTTTGATGCAGTTTTATTAGGTGTGATCAATGAAAGTAAATAAGAAGAAAAAACCGGGAGTTTATTTATTTTTTTGAAAAATAATAGTGTTTCTGTATATGATTTTCCCATATTATGTTCTATTTTTTGCATATGTAACGTGTATTTTAAGGATTTTAAAGGTTTTTAGCAGTTAAATAGTTAGTTTCTTGTCAATTTCTACTTGAGTTTAGTAAAATGAGAATGCGTCAACAGTCTGCTGATCGATTTTCACTTCCCCCCTGCCCCTCTTCTCCTCAAACAAGACTTTTATACAATTGTAAAACTTAAAAAATTCATATCTTTTTGGGTTTGTATTATATAAAAAACATTTATTGAAAAAATTTGTTTGTTTTTACTTGCACTTTAAGAAAAAAAATAGAGAAGAATTTTTTTAAATTTTTTTTTTTTTTTTGAAGTTTGAAAATGTTCAATTTTTGACATTTTTGGTCCAAAATAGCGGGCTAACGAACTCGATCTGCATTTTTGGTCAATTAAAACGCATACCAAATTTCAAATTGACAGATGAATTTTTACTCAAGTTAATGGATTTCAAAATTTTTTACACCGACAGACAGACAGACAGACAGACATACATACAGACAGACACTTTCGTCAAACCCATTTTTTCGGAATCAGGAGGTCTCAAAACGTCGAAAAATGTAGGTTTTAGCAAAAGTACAAAATCGCACAAATTTAATACCTTCTCATTTAGGATGAGAATGTAAAAATAAATTTTTTCAAAATTTCCAAAAATTTTTGGAAAAGTCAATATTTTTTGATGCAGTTTTATTAGGTGTGATCAATGAAAGTAAATAAGAAGAAAAAACCGGGAGTTTATTTATTTTTTTGAAAAATAATAGTGTTTCTGTATATGATTTTCCCATATTATGTTCTATTTTTTGCATATGTAACGTGTATTTTAAGGATTTTAAAGGTTTTTAGCAGTTAAATAAATAGTTTCTTGTCAATTTCTACTTGAGTTTAGTAAGATGAGAATGCGTCAACAGTCTGCTGATCGATTTTCACTTCCCCCCTACCCCTCTTCTCCTCAAACAAGACTTTTATACAATTGTAAAACTTAAAAAATTCATATCTTTTTGGGTTTGTATTATATCAAAAACATTTATTGAAAAAATTTGTTTGTTTTTACTTGCACTTTAAGAAAAAAAATATAGAAGAATTTTTTTAAAATTTTTTTTTTTTTTTGAAGTTTGAAAATGTTCAATTTTTGACATTTTTGGTCCAAAATAGCGGGCTAACGAACTCGATCTGCATTTTTGGTCAATTAAAACGCATACCAAATTTCAAATTGACAGATGAATTTTTACTCAAGTTAATGGATTTCAAAATTTTTTACACCGACAGACAGACAGACAGACAGACATACATACAGACAGACACTTTCGTCAAACCCATTTTTTCGGAATCAGGAGGTCTCAAAACGTCGAAAAATGTAGGTTTTAGCAAAAGTACAAAATCGCACAAATTTAATACCTTCTCATTTAGGATGAGAATGTAAAAATAAATTTTTTCAAAATTTCCAAAAATTTTTGGAAAAGTCAATATTTTTTGATGCAGTTTTATTAGGTGTGATCAATGAAAGTAAATAAGAAGAAAAAACCGGGAGTTTATTTATTTTTTTGAAAAATAATAGTGTTTCTGTATATGATTTTCCCATATTATGTTCTATTTTTTGCATATGTAACGTGTATTTTAAGGATTTTAAAGGTTTTTAGCAGTTAAATAGTTAGTTTCTTGTCAATTTCTACTTGAGTTTAGTAAGATGAGAATGCGTCAACAGTCTGCTGATCGATTTTCACTTCCCCCCTGCCCCTCTTCTCCTCAAACAAGACTTTTATACAATTGTAAAACTTAAAAAATTCATATCTTTTTGGGTTTGTATTATATAAAAAACATTTATTGAAAAAATTTGTTTGTTTTTACTTGCACTTTAAGAAAAAAAATAGAGAAGAATTTTTTTAAAATTTTTTTTTTTTTTTTGAAGTTTGAAAATGTTCAATTTTTGACATTTTTGGTCCAAAATAGCGGGCTAACGAACTCGATCTGCATTTTTGGTCAATTAAAACGCATACCAAATTTCAAATTGACAGATGAATTTTTACTCAAGTTAATGGATTTCAAAATTTTTTTCACCGACAGACAGACAGACAGACAGACATACATACAGACAGACACTTTCGTCAAACCCATTTTTTCGGAATCAGGAGGTCTCAAAACGTCGAAAAATGTAGGTTTTAGCAAAAGTACAAAATCGCACAAATTTAATACCTTCTCATTTAGGATGAGAATGTAAAAATAAATTTTTTCAAAATTTCCAAAAATTTTTGGAAAAGTCAATATTTTTTGATGCAGTTTTATTAGGTGTGATCAATGAAAGTAAATAAGAAGAAAAAACCGGGAGTTTATTTATTTTTTTGAAAAATAATAGTGTTTCTGTATATGATTTTCCCATATTATGTTCTATTTTTTGCATATGTAACGTGTATTTTAAGGATTTTAAAGGTTTTTAGCAGTTAAATAGTTAGTTTCTTGTCAATTTCTACTTGAGTTTAGTAAAATGAGAATGCGTCAACAGTCTGCTGATCGATTTTCACTTCCCCCCTGCCCCTCTTCTCCTCAAACAAGACTTTTATACAATTGTAAAACTTAAAAAATTCATATCTTTTTGGGTTTGTATTATATAAAAAACATTTATTGAAAAAATTTGTTTGTTTTTACTTGCACTTTAAGAAAAAAAATAGAGAAGAATTTTTTTAAAATTTTTTTTTTTTTTTTGAAGTTTGAAAATGTTCAATTTTTGACATTTTTGGTCCAAAATAGCGGGCTAACGAACTCGATCTGCATTTTTGGTCAATTAAAACGCATACCAAATTTCAAATTGACAGATGAATTTTTACTCAAGTTAATGGATTTCAAAATTTTTTACACCGACAGACAGACAGACAGACAGACATACATACAGACAGACACTTTCGTCAAACCCATTTTTTCGGAATCAGGAGGTCTCAAAACGTCGAAAAATGTAGGTTTTAGCAAAAGTACAAAATCGCACAAATTTAATACCTTCTCATTTAGGATGAGAATGTAAAAATAAATTTTTTCAAAATTTCCAAAAATTTTTGGAAAAGTCAATATTTTTTGATGCAGTTTTATTAGGTGTGATCAATGAAAGTAAATAAGAAGAAAAAACCGGGAGTTTATTTATTTTTTTGAAAAATAATAGTGTTTCTGTATATGATTTTCCCATATTATGTTCTATTTTTTGCATATGTAACGTGTATTTTAAGGATTTTAAAGGTTTTTAGCAGTTAAATAAATAGTTTCTTGTCAATTTCTACTTGAGTTTAGTAAGATGAGAATGCGTCAACAGTCTGCTGATCGATTTTCACTTCCCCCCTACCCCTCTTCTCCTCAAACAAGACTTTTATACAATTGTAAAACTTAAAAAATTCATATCTTTTTGGGTTTGTATTATATCAAAAACATTTATTGAAAAAATTTGTTTGTTTTTACTTGCACTTTAAGAAAAAAAATATAGAAGAATTTTTTTAAAATTTTTTTTTTTTTTTGAAGTTTGAAAATGTTCAATTTTTGACATTTTTGGTCCAAAATAGCGGGCTAACGAACTCGATCTGCATTTTTGGTCAATTAAAACGCATACCAAATTTCAAATTGACAGATGAATTTTTACTCAAGTTAATGGATTTCAAAATTTTTTACACCGACAGACAGACAGACAGACAGACATACATACAGACAGACACTTTCGTCAAACCCATTTTTTCGGAATCAGGAGGTCTCAAAACGTCGAAAAATGTAGGTTTTAGCAAAAGTACAAAATCGCACAAATTTAATACCTTCTCATTTAGGATGAGAATGTAAAAATAAATTTTTTCAAAATTTCCAAAAATTTTTGGAAAAGTCAATATTTTTTGATGCAGTTTTATTAGGTGTGATCAATGAAAGTAAAAAAGAAGAAAAAACCGGGAGTTTATTTATTTTTTTGAAAAATAATAGTGTTTCTGTATATGATTTTCCCATATTATGTTCTATTTTTTGCATATGTAACGTGTATTTTAAGGATTTTAAAGGTTTTTAGCAGTTAAATAGTTAGTTTCTTGTCAATTTCTACTTGAGTTTAGTAAGATGAGAATGCGTCAACAGTCTGCTGATCGATTTTCACTTCCCCCCTGCCCCTCTTCTCCTCAAACAAGACTTTTATACAATTGTAAAACTTAAAAAATTCATATCTTTTTGGGTTTGTATTATATAAAAAACATTTATTGAAAAAATTTGTTTGTTTTTACTTGCACTTTAAGAAAAAAAATAGAGAAGAATTTTTTTAAAATTTTTTTTTTTTTTTTGAAGTTTGAAAATGTTCAATTTTTGACATTTTTGGTCCAAAATAGCGGGCTAACGAACTCGATCTGCATTTTTGGTCAATTAAAACGCATACCAAATTTCAAATTGACAGATGAATTTTTACTCAAGTTAATGGATTTCAAAATTTTTTACACCGACAGACAGACAGACAGACAGACATACATACAGACAGACACTTTCGTCAAACCCATTTTTTCGGAATCAGGAGGTCTCAAAACGTCGAAAAATGTAGGTTTTAGCAAAAGTACAAAATCGCACAAATTTAATACCTTCTCATTTAGGATGAGAATGTAAAAATAAATTTTTTCAAAATTTCCAAAAATTTTTGGAAAAGTCAATATTTTTTGATGCAGTTTTATTAGGTGTGAACAATGAAAGTAAATAAGAAGAAAAAGCCGGGAGTTTATTTATTTTTTTGAAAAATAATAGTGTTTCTGTATATGATTTTCCCATATTATGTTCTATTTTTTGCATATGTAACGTGTATTTTAAGGATTTTAAAGGTTTTTAGCAGTTAAATAGTTAGTTTCTTGTCAATTTCTACTTGAGTTTAGTAAAATGAGAATGCGTCAACAGTCTGCTGATCGATTTTCACTTCCCCCCTGCCCCTCTTCTCCTCAAACAAGACTTTTATACAATTGTAAAACTTAAAAAATTCATATCTTTTTGGGTTTGTATTATATAAAAAACATTTATTGAAAAAATTTGTTTGTTTTTACTTGCACTTTAAGAAAAAAAATATAGAAGAATTTTTTTAAAATTTTTTTTTTTTTTTGAAGTTTGAAAATGTTCAATTTTTGACATTTTTGGTCCAAAATAGCTGGCTAACGAACTCGATCTGTATTTTTGGTCAATTAAAACGCATACCAAATTTGAAATTGATAGATCAATTTTTACTCAAGTTAATGGATTTCAAAATTTTTTACACCGACAGACAGACAGACAGACAGACATACATACAGACAGACACTTTCGTAAAACCCATTTTTTCGGAATCAGGAGGTCTTAAAACGTCGAAAAATGTAGGTTTTAGCAAAAGTACAAAATCGCACAAATTTAATACCTTCTCATTTAGGATGAGAATGTAAAAATAAATTTTTTCAAAATTTCCAAAAATTTTTGGAAAAGTAAATATTTTTTGATGCAGTTTTATTAGGTGTGATCAATGAAAGTAAAAAAGAAGAAAAAACCGGGAGTTTATTTATTTTTTTGAAAAATAATAGTGTTTCTGTATATGATTTTCCCATATTATGTTCTATTTTTTGCATATATAACGTGTATTTTGAGGATTTTAAAGGTTTTTAGCAGTTAAATAGTTAGTTTCTTGTCAATTTCTACTTGAGTTTAGTAAGATGAGAATGCGTCAACAGTCTGCTGATCGATTTTCACTTCCCCCCTGCCCCTCTTCTCCTCAAACAAGACTTTTATACAATTGTAAAACTTAAAAAATTCATATCTTTTTGGGTTTGTATTATATAAAAAACATTTATTGAAAAAATTTGTTTGTTTTTACTTGCACTTTAAGAAAAAAAATAGAGAAGAATTTTTTTAAAATTTTTTTTTTTTTTTTTGAAGTTTGAAAATGTTCAATTTTTGACATTTTTGGTCCAAAATAGCGGGCTAACGAACTCGATCTGCATTTTTGGTCAATTAAAACGCATACCAAATTTCAAATTGACAGATGAATTTTTACTCAAGTTAATGGATTTCAAAATTTTTTACACCGACAGACAGACAGACAGACAGACATACATACAGACAGACACATTCGTCAAACCCATTTTTTCGGAATCAGGAGGTCTCAAAACGTCGAAAAATGTAGGTTTTAGCAAAAGTACAAAATCGCACAAATTTAATACCTTCTCATTTAGGATGAGAATGTAAAAATAAATTTTTTCAAAATTTCCAAAAATTTTTGGAAAAGTCAATATTTTTTGATGCAGTTTTATTAGGTGTGATTAATGAAAGTAAATAAGAAGAAAAAACCGGGAGTTTATTTATTTTTTTGAAAAATAATAGTGTTTCTGTATATGATTTTCCCATATTATGTTCTATTTTTTGCATATGTAACGTGTATTTTAAGGATTTTAAAGGTTTTTAGCAGTTAAATAGTTAGTTTCTTGTCAATTTCTACTTGAGTTTAGTAAGATGAGAATGCGTCAACAGTCTGCTGATCGATTTTCACTTCCCCCCTGCCCCTCTTCTCCTCAAACAAGACTTTTATACAATTGTAAAACTTAAAAAATTCATATCTTTTTGGGTTTGTATTATATAAAAAACATTTATTGAAAAAATTTGTTTGTTTTTACTTGCACTTTAAGAAAAAAAATAGAGAAGAATTTTTTTTAAATTTTTTTTTTTTTTTTGAAGTTTGAAAATGTTCAATTTTTGACATTTTTGGTCCAAAATAGCGGGCTAACGAACTCGATCTGCATTTTTGGTCAATTAAAACGCATACCAAATTTCAAATTGACAGATGAATTTTTACTCAAGTTAATGGATTTCAAAATTTTTTACACCGACAGACAGACAGACAGATAGACATACATACAGACAGACACTTTCGTCAAACCCATTTTTTCGGAATCAGGAGGTCTCAAAACGTCGAAAAATGTAGGTTTTAGCAAAAGTACAAAATCGCACAAATTTAATACCTTCTCATTTAGGATGAGAATGTAAAAATAAATTTTTTCAAAATTTCCAAAAATTTTTGGAAAAGTCAATATTTTTTGATGCAGTTTTATTAGGTGTGATCAATGAAAGTAAATAAGAAGAAAAAACCGGGAGTTTATTTATTTTTTTGAAAAATAATAGTGTTTCTTTATATGATTTTCCCATATTATGTTCTATTTTTTGCATATGTAACGTGTATTTTAAGGATTTTAAAGGTTTTTAGCAGTTAAATAGTTAGTTTCTTGTCAATTTCTACTTGAGTTTAGTAAGATGAGAATGCGTCAACAGTCTGCTGATCGATTTTCACTTCCCCCCTGCCCCTCTTCTCCTCAAACAAGACTTTTATACAATTGTAAAACTTAAAAAATTCATATCTTTTTGGGTTTGTATTATATAAAAAACATTTATTGAAAAAATTTGTTTGTTTTTACTTGCACTTTAAGAAAAAAAATAGAGAAGAATTTTTTTAAAATTTTTTTTTTTTTTTTGAAGTTTGAAAATGTTCAATTTTTGACATTTTTGGTCCAAAATAGCGGGCTAACGAACTCGATCTGCATTTTTGGTCAATTAAAACGCATACCAAATTTCAAATTGACAGATGAATTTTTACTCAAGTTAATGGATTTCAAAATTTTTTTCACCGACAGACAGACAGACAGACAGACATACATACAGACAGACACTTTCGTCAAACCCATTTTTTCGGAATCAGGAGGTCTCAAAACGTCGAAAAATGTAGGTTTTAGCAAAAGTACAAAATCGCACAAATTTAATACCTTCTCATTTAGGATGAGAATGTAAAAATAAATTTTTTCAAAATTTCCAAAAATTTTTGGAAAAGTCAATATTTTTTGATGCAGTTTTATTAGGTGTGATCAATGAAAGTAAATAAGAAGAAAAAACCGGGAGTTTATTTATTTTTTTGAAAAATAATAGTGTTTCTGTATATGATTTTCCCATATTATGTTCTATTTTTTGCATATGTAACGTGTATTTTAAGGATTTTAAAGGTTTTTAGCAGTTAAATAGTTAGTTTCTTGTCAATTTCTACTTGAGTTTAGTAAAATGAGAATGCGTCAACAGTCTGCTGATCGATTTTCACTTCCCCCCTGCCCCTCTTCTCCTCAAACAAGACTTTTATACAATTGTAAAACTTAAAAAATTCATATCTTTTTGGGTTTGTATTATATAAAAAACATTTATTGAAAAAATTTGTTTGTTTTTACTTGCACTTTAAGAAAAAAAATAGAGAAGAATTTTTTTAAAATTTTTTTTTTTTTTTTGAAGTTTGAAAATGTTCAATTTTTGACATTTTTGGTCCAAAATAGCGGGCTAACGAACTCGATCTGCATTTTTGGTCAATTAAAACGCATACCAAATTTCAAATTGACAGATGAATTTTTACTCAAGTTAATGGATTTCAAAATTTTTTACACCGACAGACAGACAGACAGACAGACATACATACAGACAGACACTTTCGTCAAACCCATTTTTTCGGAATCAGGAGGTCTCAAAACGTCGAAAAATGTAGGTTTTAGCAAAAGTACAAAATCGCACAAATTTAATACCTTCTCATTTAGGATGAGAATGTAAAAATAAATTTTTTCAAAATTTCCAAAAATTTTTGGAAAAGTCAATATTTTTTGATGCAGTTTTATTAGGTGTGATCAATGAAAGTAAATAAGAAGAAAAAACCGGGAGTTTATTTATTTTTTTGAAAAATAATAGTGTTTCTGTATATGATTTTCCCATATTATGTTCTATTTTTTGCATATGTAACGTGTATTTTAAGGATTTTAAAGGTTTTTAGCAGTTAAATAAATAGTTTCTTGTCAATTTCTACTTGAGTTTAGTAAGATGAGAATGCGTCAACAGTCTGCTGATCGATTTTCACTTCCCCCCTACCCCTCTTCTCCTCAAACAAGACTTTTATACAATTGTAAAACTTAAAAAATTCATATCTTTTTGGGTTTGTATTATATCAAAAACATTTATTGAAAAAATTTGTTTGTTTTTACTTGCACTTTAAGAAAAAAAATATAGAAGAATTTTTTTAAAATTTTTTTTTTTTTTTGAAGTTTGAAAATGTTCAATTTTTGACATTTTTGGTCCAAAATAGCGGGCTAACGAACTCGATCTGCATTTTTGGTCAATTAAAACGCATACCAAATTTCAAATTGACAGATGAATTTTTACTCAAGTTAATGGATTTCAAAATTTTTTACACCGACAGACAGACAGACAGACAGACATACATACAGACAGACACTTTCGTCAAACCCATTTTTTCGGAATCAGGAGGTCTCAAAACGTCGAAAAATGTAGGTTTTAGCAAAAGTACAAAATCGCACAAATTTAATACCTTCTCATTTAGGATGAGAATGTAAAAATAAATTTTTTCAAAATTTCCAAAAATTTTTGGAAAAGTCAATATTTTTTGATGCAGTTTTATTAGGTGTGATCAATGAAAGTAAAAAAGAAGAAAAAACCGGGAGTTTATTTATTTTTTTGAAAAATAATAGTGTTTCTGTATATGATTTTCCCATATTATGTTCTATTTTTTGCATATATAACGTGTATTTTGAGGATTTTAAAGGTTTTTAGCAGTTAAATAGTTAGTTTCTTGTCAATTTCTACTTGAGTTTAGTAAGATGAGAATGCGTCAACAGTCTGCTGATCGATTTTCACTTCCCCCCTGCCCCTCTTCTCCTCAAACAAGACTTTTATACAATTGTAAAACTTAAAAAATTCATATCTTTTTGGGTTTGTATTATATAAAAAACATTTATTGAAAAAATTTGTTTGTTTTTACTTGCACTTTAAGAAAAAAAATAGAGAAGAATTTTTTTAAAATTTTTTTTTTTTTTTTGAAGTTTGAAAATGTTCAATTTTTGACATTTTTGGTCCAAAATAGCGGGCTAACGAACTCGATCTGCATTTTTGGTCAATTAAAACGCATACCAAATTTCAAATTGACAGATGAATTTTTACTCAAGTTAATGGATTTCAAAATTTTTTACACCGACAGACAGACAGACAGACAGACATACATACAGACAGACACATTCGTCAAACCCATTTTTTCGGAATCAGGAGGTCTCAAAACGTCGAAAAATGTAGGTTTTAGCAAAAGTACAAAATCGCACAAATTTAATACCTTCTCATTTAGGATGAGAATGTAAAAATAAATTTTTTCAAAATTTCCAAAAATTTTTGGAAAAGTCAATATTTTTTGATGCAGTTTTATTAGGTGTGATCAATGAAAGTAAATAAGAAGAAAAAACCGGGAGTTTATTTATTTTTTTGAAAAATAATAGTGTTTCTGTATATGATTTTCCCATATTATGTTCTATTTTTTGCATATGTAACGTGTATTTTAAGGATTTTAAAGGTTTTTAGCCGTTAAATAGTTAGTTTCTTGTCAATTTCTACTTGAGTTTAGTAAGATGAGAATGCGTCAACAGTCTGCTGATCGATTTTCACTTCCCCCCTGCCCCTCTTCTCATCAAACAAGACTTTTATACAATTGTAAAACTTAAAAAATTCATATCTTTTTGGGTTTGTATTATATAAAAAACATTTATTGAAAAAATTTGTTTGTTTTTACTTGCACTTTAAGAAAAAAAATAGAGAAGAATTTTTTTAAAATTTTTTTTTTTTTTTGAAGTTTGAAAATGTTCAATTTTTGACATTTTTGGTCCAAAATAGCGGGCTAACGAACTCGATCTGCATTTTTGGTCAATTAAAACGCATACCAAATTTCAAATTGACAGATGAATTTTTACTCAAGTTAATGGATTTCAAAATTTTTTACACCGACAGACAGACAGACAGACAGACATACATACAGACAGACACTTTCGTCAAACCCATTTTTTCGGAATCAGGAGGTCTCAAAACGTCGAAAAAGGTAGGTTTTAGCAAAAGTACAAAATCGCACAAATTTAATACCTTCTCATTTAGGATGAGAATGTAAAAATAAATTTTTTCAAAATTTCCAAAAATTTTTGGAAAAGTCAATATTTTTTGATGCAGTTTTATTAGGTGTGATCAATGAAAGTAAATAAGAAGAAAAAACCGGGAGTTTATTTATTTTTTTGAAAAATAATAGTGTTTCTGTATATGATTTTCCCATATTATGTTCTATTTTTTGCATATGTAACGTGTATTTTAAGGATTTTAAAGGTTTTTAGCAGTTAAATAAATAGTTTCTTGTCAATTTCTACTTGAGTTTAGTAAGATGAGAATGCGTCAACAGTCTGCTGATCGATTTTCACTTCCCCCCTACCCCTCTTCTCCTCAAACAAGACTTTTATACAATTGTAAAACTTAAAAAATTCATATCTTTTTGGGTTTGTATTATATCAAAAACATTTATTGAAAAAATTTGTTTGTTTTTACTTGCACTTTAAGAAAAAAAATATAGAAGAATTTTTTTAAAATTTTTTTTTTTTTTTGAAGTTTGAAAATGTTCAATTTTTGACATTTTTGGTCCAAAATAGCGGGCTAACGAACTCGATCTGCATTTTTGGTCAATTAAAACGCATACCAAATTTCAAATTGACAGATGAATTTTTACTCAAGTTAATGGATTTCAAAATTTTTTACACCGACAGACAGACAGACAGACAGACATACATACAGACAGACACTTTCGTCAAACCCATTTTTTCGGAATCAGGAGGTCTCAAAACGTCGAAAAATGTAGGTTTTAGCAAAAGTACAAAATCGCACAAATTTAATACCTTCTCATTTAGGATGAGAATGTAAAAATAAATTTTTTCAAAATTTCCAAAAATTTTTGGAAAAGTCAATATTTTTTGATGCAGTTTTATTAGGTGTGATCAATGAAAGTAAAAAAGAAGAAAAAACCGGGAGTTTATTTATTTTTTTGAAAAATAATAGTGTTTCTGTATATGATTTTCCCATATTATGTTCTATTTTTTGCATATATAACGTGTATTTTGAGGATTTTAAAGGTTTTTAGCAGTTAAATAGTTAGTTTCTTGTCAATTTCTACTTGAGTTTAGTAAGATGAGAATGCGTCAACAGTCTGCTGATCGATTTTCACTTCCCCCCTGCCCCTCTTCTCCTCAAACAAGACTTTTATACAATTGTAAAACTTAAAAAATTCATATCTTTTTGGGTTTGTATTATATAAAAAACATTTATTGAAAAAATTTGTTTGTTTTTACTTGCACTTTAAGAAAAAAAATAGAGAAGAATTTTTTTAAAATTTTTTTTTTTTTTTTGAAGTTTGAAAATGTTCAATTTTTGACATTTTTGGTCCAAAATAGCGGGCTAACGAACTCGATCTGCATTTTTGGTCAATTAAAACGCATACCAAATTTCAA
Source organism: Ganaspis brasiliensis (assembly GCA_037103525.1). Taxonomy (NCBI): domain Eukaryota; kingdom Metazoa; phylum Arthropoda; class Insecta; order Hymenoptera; family Figitidae; genus Ganaspis; species Ganaspis brasiliensis. The sequence goes on along the minus strand of JAZKLR010000633.1, from coordinate 10,548 downwards.
ATTGACAGATGAATTTTTACTCAAGTTAATGGATTTCAAAATTTTTTACACCGACAGACAGACAGACAGACAGACATACATACAGACAGACACATTCGTCAAACCCATTTTTTCGGAATCAGGAGGTCTCAAAACGTCGAAAAATGTAGGTTTTAGCAAAAGTACAAAATCGCACAAATTTAATACCTTCTCATTTAGGATGAGAATGTAAAAATAAATTTTTTCAAAATTTCCAAAAATTTTTGGAAAAGTCAATATTTTTTGATGCAGTTTTATTAGGTGTGATCAATGAAAGTAAATAAGAAGAAAAAACCGGGAGTTTATTTATTTTTTTGAAAAATAATAGTGTTTCTGTATATGATTTTCCCATATTATGTTCTATTTTTTGCATATGTAACGTGTATTTTAAGGATTTTAAAGGTTTTTAGCCGTTAAATAGTTAGTTTCTTGTCAATTTCTACTTGAGTTTAGTAAGATGAGAATGCGTCAACAGTCTGCTGATCGATTTTCACTTCCCCCCTGCCCCTCTTCTCATCAAACAAGACTTTTATACAATTGTAAAACTTAAAAAATTCATATCTTTTTGGGTTTGTATTATATAAAAAACATTTATTGAAAAAATTTGTTTGTTTTTACTTGCACTTTAAGAAAAAAAATAGAGAAGAATTTTTTTAAAATTTTTTTTTTTTTTTGAAGTTTGAAAATGTTCAATTTTTGACATTTTTGGTCCAAAATAGCGGGCTAACGAACTCGATCTGCATTTTTGGTCAATTAAAACGCATACCAAATTTCAAATTGACAGATGAATTTTTACTCAAGTTAATGGATTTCAAAATTTTTTACACCGACAGACAGACAGACAGACAGACATACATACAGACAGACACTTTCGTCAAACCCATTTTTTCGGAATCAGGAGGTCTCAAAACGTCGAAAAAGGTAGGTTTTAGCAAAAGTACAAAATCGCACAAATTTAATACCTTCTCATTTAGGATGAGAATGTAAAAATAAATTTTTTCAAAATTTCCAAAAATTTTTGGAAAAGTCAATATTTTTTGATGCAGTTTTATTAGGTGTGATCAATGAAAGTAAATAAGAAGAAAAAACCGGGAGTTTATTTATTTTTTGAAAAATAATAGTGTTTCTGTATATGATTTTCCCATATTATGTTCTATTTTTTGCATATGTAACGTGTATTTTAAGGATTTTAAAGGTTTTTAGCAGTTAAATAAATAGTTTCTTGTCAATTTCTACTTGAGTTTAGTAAGATGAGAATGCGTCAACAGTCTGCTGATCGATTTTCACTTCCCCCCTGCCCCTCTTCTCCTCAAACATGACTTTTATACAATTGTAAAACTTAAAAAATTCATATCTTTTTGGGTTTGTATTATATCAAAAACATTTATTGAAAAAATTTCTTTGTTTTTACTTGCACTTTAAGAAAAAAAATATAGAAGAATTTTTTTAAAATTTTTTTTTTTTTTTTGAAGTTTGAAAATGTTCAATTTTTGACATTTTTGGTCCAAAATAGCGGGCTAACGAACTCGATCTGCATTTTTGGTCAATTAAAACGCATACCAAATTTCAAATTGACAGATGCATTTTTACTCAAGTTAATGGATTTCAAAATTTTTTACACCGACAGACAGACAGACAGACAGACATACATACAGACAGACACTTTCGTCAAACCCATTTTTTCGGAATCAGGAGGTCTCAAAACGTCGAAAAATGTAGGTTTTAGCAAAAGTACAAAATCGCACAAATTTAATACCTTCTCATTTAGGATGAGAATGTAAAAATAAATTTTTTCAAAATTTCCAAAAATTTTTGGAAAAGTCAATATTTTTTGATGCAGTTTTATTAGGTGTGATCAATGAAAGTAAATAAGAAGAAAAAACCGGGAGTTTATTTATTTTTTTGAAAAATAATAGTGTTTCTGTATATGATTTTCCCATATTATGTTCTATTTTTTGCATATGTAACGTGTATTTTAAGGATTTTAAAGGTTTTTAGCAGTTAAATAGTTAGTTTCTTGTCAATTTCTACTTGAGTTTAGTAAAATGAGAATGCGTCAACAGTCTGCTGATCGATTTTCACTTCCCCCCTGCCCCTCTTCTCCTCAAACAAGACTTTTATACAATTGTAAAACTTAAAAAATTCATATCTTTTTGGGTTTGTATTATATAAAAAACATTTATTGAAAAAATTTGTTTGTTTTTACTTGCACTTTAAGAAAAAAAATAGAGAAGAATTTTTTTAAAATTTTTTTTTTTTTTTTGAAGTTTGAAAATGTTCAATTTTTGACATTTTTGGTCCAAAATAGCGGGCTAACGAACTCGATCTGCATTTTTGGACAATTAAAACGCATACCAAATTTCAAATTGACAGATGAATTTTTACTCAAGTTAATGGATTTCAAAATTTTTTACACCGACAGACAGACAGACAGACAGACATACATACAGACAGACACTTTCGTCAAACCCATTTTTTCGGAATCAGGAGGTCTCAAAACGTCGAAAAAGGTAGGTTTTAGCAAAAGTACAAAATCGCACAAATTTAATACCTTCTCATTTAGGATGAGAATGTAAAAATAAATTTTTTCAAAATTTCCAAAAATTTTTGGAAAAGTCAATATTTTTTGATGCAGTTTTATTAGGTGTGATCAATGAAAGTAAATAAGAAGAAAAAACCGGGAGTTTATTTATTTTTTTGAAAAATAATAGTGTTTCTGTATATGATTTTCCCATATTATGTTCTATTTTTTGCATATGTAACGTGTATTTTAAGGATTTTAAAGGTTTTTAGCAGTTAAATAAATAGTTTCTTGTCAATTTCTACTTGAGTTTAGTAAGATGAGAATGCGTCAACAGTCTGCTGATCGATTTTCACTTCCCCCCTACCCCTCTTCTCCTCAAACAAGACTTTTATTCAATTGTAAAACTTAAAAAATTCATATCTTTTTGGGTTTGTATTATATCAAAAACATTTATTAAAAAAATTTCTTTGTTTTTACTTGCACTTTAAGAAAAAAAATATAGAAGAATTTTTTTAAAATTTTTTTTTTTTTTTTGAAGTTTGAAAATGTTCAATTTTTGACATTTTTGGTCCAAAATAGCGGGCTAACGAACTCGATCTGCATTTTTGGTCAATTAAAACGCATACCAAATTTCAAATTGACAGATGAATTTTTACTCAAGTTAATGGATTTCAAAATTTTTTACACCGACAGACAGACAGACAGACAGACATACATACAGACAGACACTTTCGTCAAACCCATTTTTTCGGAATCAGGAGGTCTCAAAACGTCGAAAAATGTAGGTTTTAGCAAAAGTACAAAATCGCACAAATTTAATACCTTCTCATTTAGGATGAGAATGTAAAAATAAATTTTTTCAAAATTTCCAAAAATTTTTGGAAAAGTCAATATTTTTTGATGCAGTTTTATTAGGTGTGATGAATGAAAGTAAAAAAGAAGAAAAAACCGGGAGTTTATTTATTTTTTTGAAAAATAATAGTGTTTGTGTATATGATTTTCCCATATTATGTTCTATTTTTTGCATATATAACGTGTATTTTGAGGATTTTAAAGGTTTTTAGCAGTTAAATAAATAGTTTCTTGTCAATTTCTACTTGAGTTTAGTAAGATGAGAATGCGTCAACAGTCTGCTGATCGATTTTCACTTCCCCCCTGCCCCTCTTCTCCTCAAACAAGACTTTTATACAATTGTAAAACTTAAAAAATTCATATCTTTTTGGGTTTGTATTATATCAAAAACATTTATTGAAAAAATTTGTTTGTTTTTACTTGCACTTTAAGAAAAAAAATATAGAAGAATTTTTTTAAATTTTTTTTTTTTTTTTTGAAGTTTGAAAATGTTCAATTTTTGACATTTTTGGTCCAAAATAGCGGGCTAACGAACTCGATCTGCATTTTTGGTCAATTAAAACGCATACCAAATTTCAAATTGACAGATGAATTTTTACTCAAGTTAATGGATTTCAAAATTTTTTACACCGACAGACAGACAGACAGACAGACATACATACAGACAGACACTTTCGTCAAACCCATTTTTTCGGAATCAGGAGGTCTCAAAACGTCGAAAAATGTAGGTTTTAGCAAAAGTACAAAATCGCACAAATTTAATACCTTCTCATTTAGGATGAGAATGTAAAAATAAATTTTTTCAAAATTTCCAAAAATTTTTGGAAAAGTCAATATTTTTTGATGCAGTTTTATTAGGTGTGATCAATGAAAGTAAATAAGAAGAAAAAACCGGGAGTTTATTTATTTTTTTGAAAAATAATAGTGTTTCTGTATATGATTTTCCCATATTATGTTCTATTTTTTGCATATGTAACGTGTATTTTAAGGATTTTAAAGGTTTTTAGCAGTTAAATAAATAGTTTCTTGTCAATTTCTACTTGAGTTTAGTAAGATGAGAATGCGTCAACCGTCTGCTGATCGATTTTCACTTCCCCCCTACCCCTCTTCTCCTCAAACAAGACTTTTATACAATTGTAAAACTTAAAAAATTCATATCTTGTTGGGTTTGTATTATATCAAAAACATTTATGGAAAAAATTTGTTTGTTTTTACTTGCACTTTAAGAAAAAAAATATAGAAGAATTTTTTTAAAATTTTTTTTTTTTTTTTGAAGTTTGAAAATGTTCAATTTTTGACATTTTTGGTCCAAAATAGCGGGCTAACGAACTCGATCTGCATTTTTGGTCAATTAAAACGCATACCAAATTTCAAATTGACAGATGAATTTTTACTCAAGTTAATGGATTTCAAAATTTTTTACACCGACAGACAGACAGACAGACAGACATACATACAGACAGACACTTTCGTCAAACCCATTTTTTCGGAATCAGGAGGTCTCAAAACGTCGAAAAATGTAGGTTTTAGCAAAAGTTCAAAATCGCACAAATTTAATACCTTCTCATTTAGGATGAGAATGTAAAAATAAATTTTTTCAAAATTTCCAAAAATTTTTGGAAAAGTCAATATTTTTTGATGCAGTTTTATTAGGTGTGATCAATGAAAGTAAATAAGAAGAAAAAACCGGGAGTTTATTTATTTTTTTGAAAAATAATAGTGTTTCTGTATATGATTTTCCCATATTATGTTCTATTTTTTGCATATGTAACGTGTATTTTAAGGATTTTAAAGGTTTTTAGCAGTTAAATAAATAGTTTCTTGTCAATTTCTACTTGAGTTTAGTAAGATGAGAATGCGTCAACCGTCTGCTGATCGATTTTCACTTCCCCCCTACCCCTCTTCTCCTCAAACAAGACTTTTATACAATTGTAAAACTTAAAAAATTCATATCTTGTTGGGTTTGTATTATATCAAAAACATTTATTGAAAAAATTTGTTTGTTTTTACTTGCACTTTAAGAAAAAAAATATAGAAGAATTTTTTTAAATTTTTTTTTTTTTTTTTGAAGTTTGAAAATGTTCAATTTTTGACATTTTTGGTCCAAAATAGCGGGCTAACGAACTCGATCTGCATTTTTGGTCAATTAAAACGCATACCAAATTTCAAATTGACAGATGAATTTTTACTCAAGTTAATGGATTTCAAAATTTTTTACACCGACAGACAGACAGACAGACAGACATACATACAGACAGACACTTTCGTCAAACCCATTTTTTCGGAATCAGGAGGTCTCAAAACGTCGAAAAATGTAGGTTTTAGCAAAAGTACAAAATCGCACAAATTTAATACCTTCTCATTTAGGATGAGAATGTAAAAATAAATTTTTTCAAAATTTCCAAAAATTTTTGGAAAAGTCAATATTTTTTGATGCAGTTTTATTAGGTGTGATCAATGAAAGTAAAAAAGAAGAAAAAACCGGGAGTTTATTTATTTTTTTGAAAAATAATAGTGTTTCTGTATATGATTTTCCCATATTATGTTCTATTTTTTGCATATATAACGTGTATTTTGAGGATTTTAAAGGTTTTTAGCAGTTAAATAGTTAGTTTCTTGTCAATTTCTACTTGAGTTTAGTAAGATGAGAATGCGTCAACAGTCTGCTGATCGATTTTCACTTCCCCCCTGCCCCTCTTCTCCTCAAACAAGACTTTTATACAATTGTAAAACTTAAAAAATTCATATCTTTTTGGGTTTGTATTATATCAAAAACATTTATTAAAAAAATTTGTTTGTTTTTACTTGTACTTTAAGAAAAAAAATAGAGAAGAATTTTTTTTTAATTTTTTTTTTTTTTTGAAGTTTGAAAATGTTCAATTTTTGACATTTTTGGTCCAAAATAGCGGGCTAACGAACTCGATCTGCATTTTTGGTCAATTAAAACGCATACCAAATTTCAAATTGACAGATGAATTTTTACTCAAGTTAATGGATTTCAAAATTTTTTACACCGACAGACAGACAGACAGACAGACATACATACAGACAGACACTTTCGTCAAACCCATTTTTTCGGAATCAGGAGGTCTCAAAACGTCGAAAAATGTAGGTTTTAGCAAAAGTACAAAATCGCACAAATTTAATACCTTCTCATTTAGGATGAGAATGTAAAAATAAATTTTTTCAAAATTTCCAAAAATTTTTGGAAAAGTCAATATTTTTTGATGCAGTTTTATTAGGTGTGATCAATAAAAGTAAATAGGAAGAAAAAACCGAGAGTTTATTAATTTTTTTGCAAAATAATAGTGTTTCTGTATATGATTTTCCCATATTATGTTCTATTTTTTGCATATATAACGTGTATTTTGAGGATTTTAAAAGTTTTTAGCAGTTAAATAGTTAGTTTCTTGTCAATTTCTACTTGAGTTTAGTAAGATGAGAATGCGTTAACAGTCTGCTGATCGATTTTCACTTCCCCCCTGCCCCTCTTCTCCTCAAACAAGACTTTTATACAATTGTAAAACTTAAAAAATTTATATCTTTTTGGGTTTGTATTATATCAAAAACATTTATTAAAAAAATTTGTTTGTTTTTACTTGCACTTTAAGAAAAAAAATAGAGAAGAATTTTTTTAAAATTTTTTTTTTTTTTTGAAGTTTGAAAATGTTCAATTTTTGACATTTTTGGTCCAAAATAGCTGGCTAACGGACTCGATCTGTATTTTTGGTCAATTAAAACGCATACCAAATTTGAAATTGATAGATCAATTTTTACTCAAGTTAATGGATTTCAAAATTTTTTACACCGACAGACAGACAGACAGACAGACATACATACAGACAGACACTTTCGTAAAACCCATTTTTTCGGAATCAGGAGGTCTTAAAACGTCGAAAAATGTAGGTTTTAGCAAAAGTACAAAATCGCACAAATTTAATACCTTCTCATTTAGGAGGAGAATGTAAAAATAATTTTTTTCAAAATTTCCAAAAATTTTTGGAAAAGTCAATATTTTTTGATGCAGTTTTATTAGGTGTGATCAATAAAAGTAAATAGGAAGAAAAAACCGAGAGTTTATTAATTTTTTTGCAAAATAATAGTGTTTCTGTATATGATTTTCCCATATTATGTTCTATTTTTTGCATATATAACGTGTATTTTGAGGATTTTAAAGGTTTTTAGCAGTTAAATAGTTAGTTTCTTGTCAATTTCTATTTGAGTTTAGTAAGATGAGAATGCGTCAACAGTCTGCTGATCGATTTTCACTTCCCCCCTGCCCCTCTTCTCCTCAAACAAGACTTTTATACAATTGTAAAACTTAAAAAATTCATATCTTTTTGGGTTTGTATTATATCAAAAACATTTTTTAAAAAAATTGGTTTGTTTTTACTTGCACTTTAAGAAAAAAAATAGAGAAGAATTTTTTTAAAAATTTTTTTTTTTTTTTGAAGTTTGAAAATGTTCAATTTTTGACATTTTTGGTCCAAAATAGCGGGCTAACGAACTCGATCTGCATTTTTGGTCAATTAAAACGCATACCAAATTTCAAATTGACAGATAAATTTTTACTCAAGTTAATGGATTTCAAAATTTTTTACACCGACAGACAGACAGACAGACAGACATACATACAGACAGACACTTTCGTCAAACCCATTTTTTCGGAATCAGGAGGTCTCAAAACGTCGAAAAATGTAGGTTTTAGCAAAAGTACAAAATCGCACAAATTTAATACCTTTTCATTTAGGATGAGAATGTAAAAATAAATTTTTTCAAAATTTCCAAAAATTTTTGGAAAAGTCAATATTTTTTGATGCAGTTTTATTAGGTCTGATCAATGAAAGTAAATAAGAAGAAAAAACCGGGAGTTTATTTATTTTTTTGAAAAATAATAGTGTTTCTGTATATGATTTTCCCATATTATGTTCTATTTTTTGCATATGTAACGTGTATTTTAAGGATTTTAAAGGTTTTTAGCAGTTAAATAAATAGTTTCTTGTCAATTTCTACTTGAGTTTAGTAAGATGAGAATGCGTCAACAGTCTGCTGATCGATTTTCACTTCCCCCCTACCCCTCTTCTCCTCAAACAAGACTTTTATACAATTGTAAAACTTAAAAAATTCATATCTTTTTGGTTTGCATTATATCAAAAACATTTATTAAAGAAATTTGATTGTTTTTACTTGTACTTTAAGAAAAAAAATAGAGAAGAATTTTTTTTTAATTTTTTTTTTTTTTTTGAAGTTTGAAAATGTTCAATTTTTGACATTTTTGGTCCAAAATAGCGGGCTAACGAACTCGATCTGCAATTTTTGGTCAATTAAAACGCATACCAAATTTCAAATTGACAGATGAATTTTTACTCAAGTTAATGGTTTTCAAAATTTTTTACACCGACAGACAGACAGACAGACAGACATACATACAGACAGACACTTTCGTCAAACCCATTTTTTCGGAATCAGGAGGTCTCAAAACGTCGAAAAATGTAGGTTTTAGCAAAAGTACAAAATCGCACAAATTTAATACCTTCTCATTTAGGATGAGAATGTAAAAATAAATTATTTCAAAATTTCCAAAAATTTTTGGAAAAGTCAATATTTCTTGATGCAGTTTTATTAGGTGTAATCAATGAAAGTAAATAAGAAGAAAAAACCGGGAGTTTATTTATTTTTTTGAAAAATAATAGTGTTTCTGTATATGATTTTCCCATATTATGTTCTATTTTTTGCATATGTAACGTGTATTTTAAGGATTTTAAAGGTTTTTAGCAGTTAAATAAATAGTTTCTTGTCAATTTCTACTTGAGTTTAGTAAGATGAGAATACGTCAACAGTCTGCTGATCGATTTTCACTTCCCCCCTACCCCTCTTCTCCTCAAACAAGACTTTTATACAATTGTAAAACTTAAAAAATTCATATCTTTTTGGTTTGCATTATATCAAAAACATTTATTAAAGAAATTAAATTGTTTTTACTTGTACTTTAAGAAAAAAAATAGAGAAGAATTTTTTTTTAATTTTTTTTTTTTTTTGAAGTTTGAAAATGTTCAATTTTTAACATTTTTGGTCCAAAATAGCGGGCTAACGAACTCGATCTGCATTTTTGGTCAATTAAAACGCATACCAAATTTCAAATTGACAGATGAATTTTTACTCAAGTTAATGGTTTTCAAAATTTTTTACACCGACAGACAGACAGACAGACAGACATACATACAGACAGACACTTTCGTAAAACCCATTTTTTCGGAATCAGGAGGTCTCAAAACGTCGAAAAATGTAGGCTTTAGCAAAAGTACAAAATCGCACAAATTTAATACCTTCTCATTTAGGATGAGAATGAAAAAATAAATTTTTTCAAAATTTCCAAAAATTTTTAGAAAAATCAATATTTTTTGATGCAGTTTTATTAGGTGTGATCAATGAAAGTAAATAGGAAGAAAAACGCGGGAGTTTATTTATTTTTTTGAAAAATAATAGTGTTTCTGTATATGTTTTTCCCATATTATGTTCTATTTTTTGCATATGTAACGTGTATTTTAAGGATTTTAAAGGTTTTTAGCAGTTAAATAGTTAGTTTCTTGTCAATTTCTACTTGAGTTTAGTAAGATGAGAATGCGTCAACAGTCTGCTGATCGATTTTCACTTCCCCCCTGCCCCTCTTCTCCTCAAACAAGACTTTTATACAATTGTAAAACTTAAAAAATTTATATCTTTTTGGGTTTGTATTATATCAAAAACATTTATTAAAAAAATTTGTTTGTTTTTACTTGCACTTTAAGAAAAAAAATAGAGAAGAATTTTTTTAAAATTTTTTTTTTTTTTTGAAGTTTGAAAATGTTCAATTTTTGACATTTTTGGTCCAAAATAGCTGGCTAACGAACTCGATCTGTATTTTTGGTCAATTAAAACGCATACCAAATTTGAAATTGATAGATCAATTTTTACTCAAGTTAATGGATTTCAAAATTTTTTACACCGACAGACAGACAGACAGACAGACATACATACAGACAGACACTTTCGTAAAACCCATTTTTTCGGAATCAGGAGGTCTTAAAACGTCGAAAAATGTAGGTTTTAGCAAAAGTACAAAATCGCACAAATTTAATACCTTCTCATTTAGGAGGAGAATGTAAAAATAATTT